>CM034154.1:166413477-167713477 GCA_019776745.2 Taxus chinensis | reverse complement strand
TTCACCTGGTAAATCTCATGCCCTTGAAGGTCCAAGGTCCTATTCTCAAAGATGCAAACGAACTCCATAATCACTTGTCCTTAATCCTAGATCTGCAAGGTGGTCCAATCTAATACATGAGGTGGATTTGGTATATATCTCTGTCAAACAGAAACATGGAAAACATCATGGATGTGAGATACGTTGGGTGGTCAACCTAAGCGGTAGGATACAATACTTATCTTCTCTAAGATCTCAAATGGACCCACAAATCTCGAAGCTAGCTTAGAGCCTTTTCTATAATAGATGAGGCTCTTTTGAGGTCTGAATCTCAGAAACGTCTTCGTTCAAACCTCATAACTATGATCGATCCTCCTCTGGTCATCATACTATTTCTACCTATCTTTTTCCTCATGTAGTCTTTGCCTGATCAAAGTGGCCTACTGCTCCATATCCTATAACATAACTGGCTCAATAGTAACCTTGTCCTATAATTTTTCCCAACTAGAGGGAGTCCTGAACTATCTACCATACAATGCCTATTTCCTATAAAGGTTCCTTACTGATGGAACTCTGAAAATTGTTATTGTAAAAAAAATCTACTAGATACAAATATTACTCCCATTGTGACTAATGATCCATAACATACATCTGAAGCATATGCTCAATGACGTGGTTCACCCGCTCAGTCTAACCATTTGTCTTAGGGTGATAAGGTATACTGAAATTAATCTTTGTCCCAAGTGCAAACTATATCCTGGTCTATAAGTGTGAAGTGTATAAGGGATAACAGTCACACATTATCTTCCACAGAATCCCATGTAATCTCACTATCTCATCCGGATAAATATGTGTAACTACACTGGCTATTTCGGTGGTCTTAACCAGAGAAAAATTATCCACTTTCATCAATTTATATATCGTGACCATGATCGCACCATGGTGATATCCCAACATAGGTAACCCAATAATGAAGTCCATGGAAATCGAGTCCCACTTCCACTACGGTATAACGTGAGGATAAAGAAGGACATCTGGAAGCTAGTGATCAACCTTCACCTTTTGGAACTCCAAACACCGAGACACATACCGAGTTATATCCCTCTGAATTCCACTAAAATGAAATTATTGTCTTAGTGTAGCATGCATCTTCTTCACCCTTGGATGTAAAAAATAAGGTACACAATGAGCCTCTAGTAGAATGTCCTTCCATAAACCGCCTTGTCTAGGAACATATATCCAAACCCTGTGTCTAAGAATCCCAATAGAATCCAGTGATAGTCCCTAAAAATTCCCTTGAAGGGGTCTTTGTGACTCAATCTTTGCCCTAGGTGAAAGATATAACTGGTCATGAGGAAGTTACAACAAAATAATGCTCCAAAAATTTGTACCCACAGATGTAGACATGAAAAATGTCTCCAACAACTCAAGGCATCTTCTATTGCATTATCCTTCCCCTTCCCATGCTAGATATCCATATAAAACTCACACAAAATCTCCATCCAAGGCCGTTGATGGGCATTGAGACTGGGTTGTGTGAAAAGTTGTTGTACGCTCAAACTATTTGTCCTAAGTATGAACCACCTACCGAACAAAAATTGACATCATTGAACTAGAGCATGCACCATTAATACAAGATAAAGGTCATGAGTTGGGTAATTGATCTCATAATCCTTGATTTTTCAAGACTCGAATGCGAAAAATATGGCCATCTTACATTAGTACTCCTCCTATCCCTGCCAATGAAGCATCTGTACAAATAAAGAAGTCCTTTTGTGGATCTGGTACTACTAGGATAGGTGTTAAAGTAACACATTCCTTCATAGTCTTGAAGGCTTGCTCATAATTTTCTGACCATAAAAACTTTTTCCCTTTTCACTGTAGGGAAGCGATGGCATGAGTAATTCATGAGAAATCCTATATAAACCTCCTATAATATCCCACTAATCCCATCAAACTATGTACCTTATTCACATTGGTTGGTGTCAGCCAATCAATAATAGCTCTAATAATGGAAGGATCATCTGCAATACCTTGCACAAAAATAATTTGACCCATATACTGAATCTTTATCTGAAAGAATGCACACTTCTTCAGGTTCCCATATAACTGTTGCTCTCGAAGACACCACAATAATTTTCAAAGGTGATCCTTGTGATCCTTACGCATGCGTAGTTATATAAATATATCATCTATAAATACAAGTAAAAAATGGTCCAAGAACGTCTTGAATATGAAATTCATCAAGCTTATGAACACCGTAGGGGCATTCGTCATTCTGAATGGCACAATTGTGAACTCATAGTGATCATATCTAGTGCGAAAGGATGTGTTATGGATATCTACCTTAACAATCCTCAGCTAAATATATCCTAATTTAAGATCTATCTTTGAAAATATAGAAGCCCCCTTCATCTGATTAAACAAATCATCGATGCATGGAAGGGGGTATGATTCTTAATCATTAATTTGATTATCTTCCTATAATCAATGTATAATCTCAGTGATCTATCCTTATTCTTCACAAAAATTACTAGTGTACCCCATGGAGATACATTAGGATGGATTAGGCCCTTTTCAAGAAGGCCCTCTAGCTATAATTTGAGCTCACAAAGCTTAGGGGTAGTCATCCTGTTAGGTGCTCATGAGATAGGTTCTACTCCAGGAACCAAATATATATGGAAACCTATCTCATTTGTAGGAGGTAGCTAAGGTAACTCGCTAGGAAAGTCATCAGAAAAATCTCACAAAATTAGATGCTCATCGAGTGAAGGCCCACAAGTCTCATCCTCTAACCTGTCACTGACTGTAATTGCATATAAATGGCATCCCTTACGCGTAAACCAATTCATTTGTATAACGTATATAGTGCGAATGGATATAGGTCTCGTAACCCCAACAATCACTGAATAAACTCACAAATCATCTACACAAGATATTACATTGTTGTGTCAATCCACTATAGCCTTATGCGCTGAAAGCCCATCTATACCAAAAATAATCCCATAAAATCCCAAAGGAAGGATGTAAAGATCCAAGGTCATGGTGAAGGGTCATAGGTGTACTACACACTCCAAGACTAAGATTCCACTATGATCTTTGCTCCAAAAGTCATATCTGCATCGAACTTATGACCCTTCCTAACTACCACCACCATGCATCACTCTACTAAAGATAGGGAAATGAAAGAATTGGAAGATCCCAAATCAAATAGGATAGAGATAGGAATATCACCAATACTACATGTGGTCTTGATCAAAGTGTTATAGTGCTCTTCCTAGTGGTTCTTAACCATTGCATATAACATATGACTCTATGCCATATCTCCAACTATCATATCAGAAATAGGTTCATAATCCTTATTACTAGGGTTTTGCAGATAATATCTCCAATGGTATCCCTGTGCACCATATCCAAAACATCTTCTAGGTCCCCTCGAATGGAAAGAGACTCCTCCAGGTTCTCTAGTGGTCCATCTTGTAGACCTTGATGATCTTGCTTTAAAATTTTATTTCTACTATAGATGAGCTCCAAATGATTGAGATCTAGGTGGTTCATGTGTCTTGATAGGTCCTCTAGTTGGAGACCCCATACTCCTCTATCTATGTGCATTATATCTCAATGGAGGCCTGAATTTTAGAAGGGTCTGCTACTACTATTGTGGCTGGAAGGAGTAGTGTGTAGATCTGTATCTTCCATGAGGAGGAGGGGTTGCGCTCTTTGACCGACTGTCTTACATCTGTTGACTTCGGATCCTCACCCTTCCCTTACCTCCTATGTCTTCCTCCTATTATTCTCTACAATATATGATTTTTCAAGGGCCTCAGCTAGAGTCTATAGACAATGCTTACACATAGTCGTTCCGAGATCTATATTCAGGCCCCTGTTGAACCTGTGAATCTTGACCTTCTCATCCTTGATATCATCGATGTAATGTAGAAAATCCAAAAATATAGTCTCATACTCTACCACCATAATATATAGTTGTCTCATATAATGGAACTCATCAGTCCGCTGCTGAATGAACCATTTAGATATATATCTACTCCAAAATCACTCTTCAAAGAGATCTTATGTGTCATAGTCTCTAAATCCACGTGGACCTTCTACTCCTCTTTCCTACACAATACTCTTACTCCGTCCCTCAAAATATGTATAGCAACATGAGCCTTTGAGTTAATAGTGCAATGGCATAGCTTGAGGCATCCGCTCAAGCTAACTAGCTAGGCCTCGACCTGGAACCGTCTTGTGTCTTCAAAGAAGTCAGGTTGATGAAACTTCATCATCTCACAAATATGGTTAGCTTCTGACATCTATTTTCCCGTAGGTCTCTCCTCTTGATCGTCTCTCTTCCTAGGCCTCCTATATAACTCCCATTGTTTCACAGCCCTATCTCATGCTCTATTTGTAGTGATTCATGTGTATTTTCCTCCATATGGGATTTCTTTTCCCTATGCTCCTCACTATGTCCTAGAGAGTCATGACCCTCCTATGATGGCTCCCTATCTCGCTGGCTAAGTCATCCCCCATGTGAAATTCCACGTATGGTGAGATTGACCTCTTGTAATGTATGTAAAATTTGTGGTAATATGACAACAACTTCCTAGTCTTGGGGTGGTCCCTTTAACTCAACATGCAAGAATACCTCATCTAGTCTGTGCCTCCTGTATAGACCAAGGTGAGAGTTAGTCCATCATTATTCAAGTATGTTTCAATTTACTCAGTTCCTACATTTTACGTTATCAACAATGTTATGTGTTCTATGTTTATGGTTGTGTTCCATGTTTACATAGGGTCCAAGTGTTGAATCCACGACTCTGATACCAAAGTGTAATGCCACAAATTCAGTGCACCAAAACCATGCCAGAACCTCATCACTCACTTAGGGAAAAATTATGTATTTTTTTTGTTTAACTTACTTATATTGCATTTAATAAGGTACTAGTATATTTATTTTAATACATCACTTCCTTTATTAATATTTGTTATTATAAAAAATTAGTACGGTTTAAAAATATTTTCTATATATCAGTATTAAGTCTATTTACTTAATTCCTAGTTAAATATTAATTTTGTTTTTGTTTGTCCACACAAATTTCTATTAGATTTATTAAAGTCAATTCCTAGGTTAAAGTTAATTTTATTAACTAAGTAATAATATCCATGCCACATTTATTTAATTATCTACACCTTTACTTTATTCCTCTTTTTTTAATTTGCTAAAATAAGTTAATTGGCATATCCCCATGTTCAACTTTAGTGTATTTACCCATAATAAGGGATATGCCACAACATTACCTAATCCACTCCCAGCCATGTATAAAGTGTCCTAAGGGACCCCATTATTTAAATACCCATATACTTAGTAAAACATCTATTCCCATCAAAATACCTACAACTTAAAAAGCGTAGGATCTAATCTCCACCCTTGGATTAGATCAATGGGATCCCTTACATTCTGGGTTTGACTAAAAGACCTAAATATCCTTATGTTTTCCTTTTTACTCTCTTGTTTTCCCTAATCTCTTCATTTTCTCATGTGGGTTTTGCAAGAAGGAGAAGAAGGAGGTTATGGAGACTTGTGAAGATCTATGGAGATTTTACATATTCTGGATCTACAATGAAGAGGAAATTCTTCCTCCATATTACTCTTTTTTCTATTTTCATTTTCCCCTAGGGTTTGTAGTTTCCATATTTTTGTTTTTAAAATAAACTATTAGATTTTCTAGTTATGGGTATATGTTTTACCTTTTTGTTTGCTAAAGCACTGGATAAACCCAGTCTAGGTATATATATATATATATACCTAGACTGGGTTTATCCAGTGCTTTAGCAAAAAAAAGGTAAAAACATATACCCATAACTAGAAAATCACTGGGTTTATGGGTATATGTTTTACCTTTTTGTTTGCTAAATCACTGGATAAACCCAGTCTAGGTATATATATATATATGTATATATATATATATATCTCTGTGTGTGTGTGTGTGTGTGTGTGTGTGTGTGTGTGTGTGTGTGTGTGTGTGTATTTATACTGATTTATGACCGAATAAAAAAATGCGCACAATATTAAAGAATGGCATGGCCGCGGCAAGGGACAGGTAGTATGGTGGAGCGGTGGTGTTCACACATCCCACACCACTACTATACAAGCTAGTGTGGCTAATATTGTAAATATTGTTTTTCAAAGGATATTAACGTCAATATATTGTTGCATGCATGCATGTATGTATGTATGTATATATATATATATATATATATATATATATATATACATACAAACACACACAAATATATGTATATATGTATGTAATTGTTGGACTAATTGTTGTTTTTAAAAGAGTTGCACACGTGGAAGAAAATAAATTTCTTTCTTGCTCTATAAAGGAACTAATTACATACATTGTTTTTTCTATAATATTGTTTAGGGTATAACAACAATAACAGAATCCCACCATTTTATGCACCCATTTGAAGAGGATAAATAATTATAAACAATAACCAAGTATATATTGTGTTCGATATATATAAGGAAAGACCAGAACATTTCGAAAGGGACAGATCAAAAACTTCAATGTATTTCCATTTCAAATAGAATAATTTCATATTTTAAATAAAATGAAAACTTTAATTTAAGTTGTAGGTTTTAAAACACAATACAAATTTAAAAAGGAGACAACATCTTTAAAACGTAGACTTTCTAATACACTTTTTCAACCCATACAAATTTCAAAATTAAATAATTCATATTAGATTTAAATAATGCCTTTACAAGATCTTACAACTTAATATGTAAGTATCAAAAGCCCTCCACACAAAAGTGAAGACAATGCATTAAATTTTTCAATAAATCTCTCTTTTATTTTGTTTCAAATACACTTGCAACTCCATCCCATGAAGCCAAACTTTCCACCCCTTTTCTTTTTTTCTCCATTTACAACACAACAACAAGGGAAGGGAGCTATGCAACACTCACCTTCCAACCTTAATCCAATGAGAAGGGGAAGAACACCTTTTCATCGGCCTTCAAACCCCAACAATGGGTGAATAAGGGGTGTTCACAAACATGGCAGATTTACAAAATGGCTTCTACAACACATGCACACAAATAAAGCTCACACACACACAAGAATAATGCACTAGTAAAATGACAACCTACAACAACACATAGGCTCAAAGTGTAGCTAAAGGAGAAGGGAAAACATGGTTTCCATCTCCTTATACCTCCCAAATGGGATAGGGATCCACCCAAAACCTTTAATTGCACTACACACACACACACACAAACTCCTTATCTCTCCACTTGAAGAATACACAATTATATAGATTTCCTTATATCTCCAAATAGGTAGATTTCCCCTCCCACTCTCCCTCAAAAAAACCTACCACAGTCCTGTTTACCTCCGCAAATTTCCAGATTTCCCTCTCCCTACACCATCACTATGGTCAATTCTACCCAATCCCTTACAAAATAACATACATTCATACAATTTACAACACAATAGACAAACAAGAAACCAAAATACAAGGTAATAAACCATACCTTGCGATTTAGAGCTCCTTTAATATTCAAGAAACAAACTTAAAGCTTCTTTGCAAATCTAATTCAATTCCTATGCAAGATCCCATGTTTCCAAGCAAGTAACCCCCCAAAAAACCAAGAAATTTAAATAAATAGAAAATGATGGAGAGGATGGTGAGGTGTCTCATTGTAGGATGCCACATCATTTCCCTCTAATCAACCTCACAAGTCAAAAACAAAAACCAAGACCTCATAAATGAGTAAGGTGAGGGTATACCACTTTTATTCTTACACACAATCCACCCTTCCACACTTTCAGGGACACAATTAAGAGAGTTAGGAGAAAGGTGTAATTAATAGCCTATTTTTCCTTCAAAAACACATATTAGGAGCTAAATTTTACCCCACATATATTATGTTAGGTTGGTGGGATAGTTTAAGTAGTATGGAGTAAGTGTAACTTGTCCCACAAGCCTCAAAAAATTGGCTCAAATCCCAAATATGAGATTTGAGAAATGGGGGTGGGTACACAATTCAAAATCAAATAAAATCCATCTAAAATCAAGAAGATAATAAGGACTATGTACCACATTCATTGCCCCCTTTGTCATATCTCCTAATTAGGATTATCCACATAGTTAAATAAATAAATATAGATCACACTAAATAAGTACAATAAAATGAGAAGACATTACAATTCAATAAATCACATACACAACTAAGATAAATAAATAAAATGGAAAAATACAACATTCACACCCATGGTCATATATGAGGTTGTTCCCCCTTGGAGACCTCCTAACAGACACAAAAAGTAAAATGCCAAGCACACACATGCACAACTATCAAGATTACCATATTGTAAACATACAGTATTCTTCCATAGTTAGTCTCATGTTCCCTTCTTTGTTTATTGTGATTTCATTTCGTACAAAAAACCAATACAATACCACCTTCGGACTCACGACCATATCAATATGTCAAGAAATCAAAAGACATATATCATTTATCAATTTACATCATCATAAAACATATTTGCATCATTATCATGGTTAAGAAATTCTATTCTAAATCAATTATTTAAAATTACTAATCATCACAATTCTACCATCTATCAAGATTCATATTTTACGATAACAATGCATTTCATATATGGACTGAAACTTATATCTATCTATATGCATTTGACTACATATTACTAATCACCTATTATCATCACATTATTAGTAAATCATAACATCAATGTGCTCATATGGTTAGTCTAATCATCTAACATAATAATCATTGTCAAGATTCCAATATGTTACCATATTAAAAAAATAAATCATCATCATGTATTACAATATCTATAAATGTCTGCCAGGAATCCAGAAAATCCATAATAAGAGTCTTAAACACATTGATAATCATAATGTTTATAGTGTCTAAGAACATGCTATCCAAAATATCATAATAATGTCCATGTCACTAAGCAACTAATAAACATGATCATATAACAATAGGTTTCGAAGAGGAGTGGGCACTACATTTTTCTCCAACCTATAACTACTTCTTTAAAAGATGCATGAAGATAACTTTGTATCATCTTAGATTTTTGGGTGACCCGATGCCAACAATAGAAGAAGTATAGGGAGGAATTTTGTTGTATCCTCCAAAATTTAACTACTACTCCGAATTCTAAGGACATGATGTCCTGTAAAATATGTTATGTACGGGGTTCATAGACTGGTCTTAACCCACTCACTGTATGTAACCCACAATGCTAAGTGCACGGAGTTCACTAAACTGATCGGGTATAATTGTGCTATGTTAGTATGTAAAAACCCAAATGATTCTCCCCACTTTGGGGGCGTATGCGATGTCACTAATTAGATAATGTGGCCCCAAAAGAGTATCAACAACATAAATTGTACCCCTGAAAGTGTCTTGTAGAAACCAAGGTATTCACAAACAAGAATTCTAGCTAAAGATAAGTGTGATCAAACATGCATATAGAAAACAATGTATAGTCTACGCAAATAGTGTGTAAGCTACCAAATAATGTAGTAAACATGTAAAAGGAAAAATTAAGCCACATAAAATGGGTTGTAAACATGGGACATCATTCACAATGTCATAAGAAATGTAAGGACATCATGGCCACAAACAAGAAATAAGTGTGCACACCATACAAAGTGCAATTCATGTATACAAGAGTAAATAATAACATATAATTTAAAAAAACAAGTATGGAAGAAAATAAACCTACATAACAAATACTTCAAAGGAAGCACTTGTTAGCATGTTATAATGATATTAGTATGTCAAAAGCGTGTATAACCAAGTAATGTAAATTGATCATTACAAAATGAAACAATAACACCTTGAAGATATGAATGTGTGGATGTCCCCAATGACCAGTGTAGGAAGAGTAGAAGGAGAGCATCCATGGTGCATGTAAGAGACATGTATCTACAATCACTATTAGAAAATTACATGAACGTGTATGTATGTAGATGATATATATAAATGACATATAAGTAAGCTAATTATAATGTATAATGAAGCGATCGTGAACAAGAAAAAGTAAGCAAGAGTAAGAGTAACCATAATATACATTATGTTGTGGATGGATGGAATGAAATGTAAGATGGAGTGATAGGAGCCACATGACCCCCAAGTTAATGGAAATGTATGCAATGAGGTTCATTTATCTTTCCCCCTTATTAGTCAATAATGAACCAGAAATGAGAGTGTTTCATCGGGAAATAGTTGAAGTGTGTGTTGTCTCTAGCTCGGTGTGATGAATGTGTACGTGTATTTATGAGATGTGACCCATAAATGATGTGTTCATGAACCCTATATCTGAAGTGTACATAAAGATGATATGAGTGCATAAGTGATAATTTAGCCTAAGTGTATATCGCTAGAATATGAATGGATGAGTGATGACTTATCCCTAAGCGTATATCGGTATAAGATGTAATGAGGGAGTTGTGATGTTACCTAAGGTGTATACCACTATAAAATAATAGAATAGGTGACAATTTAGCCTAAAGTGTATGTCAGTAGCCAAGAAATGTCACATGATGAAAGATCAAATAGTAAATCTGTGAGGAGTGTAAGGTTCATTTGATCTCTAAACCCTCAGTAGTTGAGTATGGACCAAGGAGATAAAATGCATCATCTGGTAGTGAGTACACCGCATATAAGAAAATGTAACGATGAGAGATGACTATGCGATGAGTAGAACATGTAAAGACGTAATGTGTATAATGTAATGCAAGATGTGTAGAATGTGTAAAAATATAATGTATAGAGTGGTATGTAATGTATGTAGATAGACTAGTATGTAATGCTAGACTCAGATGTGATGAAGACTAATATGATATATTATGTGTAAATGTGCACATGTAAAAATGTGGTAGACTAAATATAGAATGTATGGTGTATGACACATGATGTGTGATGAATCCCAATGTGTAATATTTATAGTGCACTATGTGGGTTTCATATATAGTAAGCTCTCAACAGTCAAGTGTGAACTGAAGAATAAGAGTGTGTCATCTGGTGGTGGTCAATGCTAAAATGTGTGAGGAAGATGCCTATATGAAAATGCAAATATGATAGATGTTAAATTGAATGGGAGAACATTAGGTGATAATCCCCATAAATGTTTGATAGAAAAGATAATTATGGGCCTCTATCAAGGAGATCATCATTGTAATGCTCGAAATATACTAGAGCAACATCAAAAAATTGATAACTGATAGAATGAGTATGGTCATATAGGGAACCATTGCGGAAGAGTTTGTACACATTCAGTGCATATTATTTATTAGTAAAGGTGATCGATGGGAAACCATGAGCATGTAAATGAGAGATGTTTGGAAGGTAATTCGAATAAGAATTATTATGAATAGAGATATGACCAAAAGGCATAGGAAATGTAAGTAAATAGTGATGAGAATCGATTTTACTACCAATATAATCAAGGTACGAATTTCCAAGTGTGAGTGGAGATTCACTAGTGGTGCACATAAAAAAATTGGTTAGATAAAAGAAATGCAAGCCACAAGATGTCATAGTGTGAAAATAACGATGATAGATATATGGTAAATGAGGAGGTGGTAAAATGTCATTGAGTTTTATACTAAACCTAGTTAAGCTATCAGGTGTAAAAATAGATTCTAAGTAGATAGAGTCAACAGGGATGTGTTTCTAAAAGGTCCCTTTGGTGAATAATGTACATGTAAAGGGAGGTGGTGGAGCGGTAACCCATGAAGGAGAAGATGAAACACCATTGACATTGTTGACAGATCCCTGATACAATACGATAACATTAGTAGATGGAGGATTCTTAAACCTAAATTCACTTGGGCCATCAGCCACAAATGTTTCTTCAAAATAAAAATCATCTACACAAAGTGGGGTAAAATAGTGTTGTCTTAATGCTTCATCCATAAGTTCAATAACGTCAAATTCTTCATCAAAATCCTCATAATCATTGGTGTGAACATCATCATGTGGTATAACATTATCAAGGTTGTTGGTAGGTGGCACCATAGGTGGAGTAGTAGAGGATGCCAAACCTAGTTGAGAAGGAACACTAAGAGGAACTAATATGTAGGTGAAATAATAGCCGTAGTATAAGTAGAAATAGATGGAGCATTGACAGTGGTAGAAGGTGATTGTGAAGCACTAAACTGACTAATGCGAAGGGTGAATATGTATGGTAGTAATAGTGTCTATATGACAATATTTGAATGGTTCTGGATCTACGACAACAGTATGTTCATAGCCATCATGTAAAAACTTGACACATTAGGGAATAGTTGATGGAACGATTTTTACTGTGTGAGTCCATGAATGACCTAACAAGAGATTAAATTGAAAGGAGTTATCGATGAAATATAACTTAGTGAGAATATTCTTGTGACCAACCCTAATATGTAATAAGATAGTCCCTAAGCATGTGCGAGTGGTACAATAGTAACCACATATGAGAGTTGAATTATTAGAAATGATATTATCACTAATACCCAATTGTGTTAAAAGAGAATGAGAAAAAATATTTATAGTTGATCCATTATAATTGAGGACGCGTTTTCTGAAAGTAGTTGTTATCACCAAATCAGATCATCCTATGGTTTGCACAAGTGTGTGTTCTTGAGCTCAGGGTGTGACTGGATAACATGGGTACTATCTCTACATTTTGAGACTTGCTACTTGAGACAGACCTCTAGAGAAAGTTGGTTCTTACTCATAAACTACATGCCATAATCTACTCTAATGCAGGAAAAAACTATCTAATCCTAATATAAATTTCCAAGGGACCAAGGAGAGAGAGTGCATGAAAAAAACTCCTACACTAAAGTGGTGATACACTAGAAAAGGAGGGCGTGAGAACAATCTTCCAATGTGTGAAAGTAGAAGTAAAGTGCATACTAGAAGGGGGGATAACAGTTCTCCATAATCTAGAAACTACATTCACAAAAATATTTGATGCACACACAACAATAATGGATTCCTGCAGAGTATAAGATAGGCACAATAAATATGTAATGAGATTGAAGGGGAAAGAGGAATAAAAACAAACACGACAGGGGAAGATACACCCAAAAACTCGTATTTATTGCTTAAAGATATGCACAGTTGAATCTATTATAGAATAAGGGCCTGGATCACCATGCAAGGATTCCACTACAAGGGCATGTAACACATTGGCTTCACAAAAAAATTATAGAGTTTTTCTACTCAAAAACTATCCCCCCCTACAATGAGCCCAACACTCTAATTTATAGAATTCTGAAAAGAGAGAGAGAGGTAGAAATGAAAATCCCAAAATCTGACTTCCGACCACTTGCAAGATGTCATAAATGAATTGAAATGATGGTATGTTGCTTGCAAAAGGCACCCCATACTATCCCATAACTTGCAGCAATGAGAAGTGTCAAGCCATGCTTCATTGAATGCATCCCAACTACCAAAGAAAAAGAACTCTTTCGAATTGGGCACATTTTCTAAAAAATCACCATTGATTCCTCACCAAATTTTGGATTTCTTGATTGCTGTGCATTAGGGTGCGAACCACGATTCCAACGGTACAAATTTGGTGCATTTTTGTTGAGAAAAGCAAAATTTATGTCCTTTTGAGTGTAGACAGTGGTTTTTCAGTTTGTCAGGCATTTCTATCATTTAACAGGAATGAACATCTAAATTTATTGGAGCTAGGGATGTTTATTTTATTTTCACATAGCTACCCTCATTAAAAATAATATATCCAATCTATGTGGTGTAGAGGATGTCTTACTTGTTCCAAAAAGTCAAATTGCATGAAAATCAGAGCTTGAGGTAAAAGGTTATGGTCATTTGAAGTTTGGGATCTAACTTGTACTATTTTCCTTTGCATGCGGACATTTCAGATATTTCAGGGCCTTTTGTCCTAGCTGTCCTAGAAAAATATCTCTGCTTCACCTACAATCCTCTTTCCTCTTCATCTACTTCAGCTTATGGTGTCCCGCTTGTCTTGACATTGACTAGGTCGTGAGGGTCGTTGACTTTCACTTCTCCTAATATCCTTTGCTATCAACTTCTTCTCCTTTATGGGTCCCACTCGTACCTATGTCCTAATTGTCCTGCGAACCACAGGGGACAAAAAATTCTAATTTTTCTAATTCGAACTGCCTCTGGCGATTTCAGGTTTTTGTGTCCTACACGTCCCAATGTCCCAACTGTTTTGTGTGCACCATGGGACATTTCGACCTGACTTAACTGATTTTACTATTTTTGGCCATTTCTGGTAAATCATGTTTTCGGGTCCCGACTGTCCCGATTGAACCTGTGTGACCTGCGACAAAAATATTTTATTTTTCCGCATTTCACTGTCTACTTGGAATTTTAGGCCCGAATTTCGTACGATGAACCATGGTAAGACCCACACTAGTTCCATCCGTAACCATTAGACCTAATTTGCATTAAAATAGGCCTGTGACTTCATTTTTCAGATTTTTGCAAGTTTTTACTAACTCTTTGGATTTTTCTTGGATATGGGAGTTAGAGGAGAGAAAAGAGGTACCCAAAAATCCAAAAATTTTGCCTTCAAGCCATTTCCACTTGCTCAGCCTAAAGAAATGATGCAGATTATCAAAATTACCCTAAGGGGTGAATTTTGGATAACAATAGTACTAACAGCAGCAGTAACGAGAAAAGGAGCACATGAATTTCTTTTAGGAAAAGGTGACATATCATCATCAGTGAAAGATATATCTTGTGGTAGATTAAGAAGGAATTGTATAAGATATGCAAAGACCACTGTGTATTTATCACTTTCAACATGAATGGCCTGAAGGGAAGATTCTAGCATGTTACGAAATTCTGATGCATTACGTAATAAGTCATAAAGATAGATCTTAGTAGGCATATTTCTTAAGTTTTTCAATGATTTCATAGCCCTTAGAATTTATGGGGGGAGGTACCAGAGTAATGGGTGGAGGAATATATGTGGGTGGATCCGTAGGTGGATTAATAAGAGTATGACGAGTAATAACTACATTAATAGATGGATCATCCATATGAATGACAAAGTGAGGAGGATGTTGGGTACACACAAGTATGAAATAAGTGGCAACACTAACTATGCCTGAGACATTAGTTGGTGTAAAGGTAGGATAATAAGATTGAGAAATAACTTGATAAGGAGATGACATGAACCAAAGGAAGTGTTGAAACATCAGATTCACTAAAATTATTAAGTAAAATTGACTAAATACAGCTATGTGGGGATAGTTAATCTAAGCTATGAACAACTATAAATAAAGTAAAATATATGTATTAAAGAAGTATATAAGTTACCAAGCGACTATGGAAAATAAAATGCTAACCCTAATGTGTAAGAGAGAAGACAAAATAACTCAGTTGAATAAAAAATGCTCACATGACTGTGTCATAGAGGTGACTGGAAAATCTTGAAGTGGCACAAACTATGTAGAAACTCCAAAATAGATTGATCTAGACCGATTCCCTAGACTAGAGTACCTGGAATTTGACTGGGCCACCTCTGAGCCCTTTGGTCTGTAAACTGGGTGCCCTAGTGTATGCAAAATCTCCAAAAATGATCTTCATAGGGATGAGAGGTTGTGTATGTTGCATCATATTCTCTACCCTATATTGGATGTCACTAATATTATAAGATGATGAGAAGACCTACAAAATACCAAAAGAAGTATCAAATCCCTAAAAAATAAATATGCAAATGAATAGATTAGACTAACATTATATGCCACAATAATGGGCTTACTAACTGATCATTGCACTACATTTGGGACAAAATTGTAGTTATGGTGAGTGTGTGCATAATGTGCCCTAAGTTCTCTTGTGTCAATCATAATTTGTGAAGTAGTGAGAAATAACTAAATGTATAAAATTTAATACAAAGTGTTAATTTAATAAAATAGAATCCCTAGCCTTGTGTCTTGATGATAGATCTATGTGGATGTAAGTGATCTCCAATACAATAAATGGATGCAACTCTCGATGGATGATAGTAGTGAATGATGCTAGGTCCCTCATTATGGACTCATAACTTTATATTTACAGGGTTCTCTTGGTCTAATTTCATAATTAATCCTAAAATGGTCGACCACCAAAAAGATAAGAAGCTAAAATGGATAGAAAGAGCCCAAAAGATGGTAGGAAAGTTCAAAAGGGACCAAGGTGGCCCAGGTGGCACCGGGGTGCCCTAGGGCACCCCAGTTGAGGAAAAAATAACATGGGATGAAAAAATCTAACTGAGAATGTGGATGTAAAATTTCAATAACAATGAATTAAAATAAAACAAGATGGCCAAAAGACGGAGCTTAATTAGTACTTTCTTCACTCAAGAACCTTCTAAATAGTAGTATGAGACTGGGATTAAATAATGTCTAATACACATTACTTGATGTCTATAGATGGTTGGAAGATGTCCTATGGGGGCCTCCATTATTTTTTAAATCTCACAATAAGAAAGTAAGGAAAGTCACCTGGTGTTGTATCTTTGGAGGGGAACATAACGACAAAATAATTAATGATGGAAGTACATACAAAATGGGAAAATGTTATATGGTCATTTTGATATATACATAGATCATAAGGTGACTAAAGTGTTTACAATATTATATGTTGTTTATACATACAAGTGAAGTTAAAATAATATAAAAGGTGTATGTTACATTTACTCTATGATATGCCACACAATTATGCCACCTTTACAAACCCCAATCTATAAAAATAAATACATGCTATTAATTTCTTCTTTGAATGTAAATTTCAATAACACTCCATCGACATAGGTAATGTGGTTTGGGTAGAGAGGAAATCATATAAGAGGTTGTGTGGGGTATTTTTTATGTTATCTTAATGTGTGCTATTTTTGGCACTAATAAATAAGAAACTTACAAAAAGAAAAATTATCAATATTTGAAAACAAATAAACACTTGTAACTGGTCATCAATTTTAAAATGGGAAATTTGGTGAGTTTATAGTATAGTGAATATCAGGTTTTAATATTACAGTCATTATAATCACTGGAGACGAGAATCATAATGGATATCAAACACCTATGTAAACCAAGAGAGGGAGTTCCAGGAATGGATTTGTATAACATATATTGTATTTTAGAATAGCTTTGGTTTTTTATTATAATTATATCAACACTAATGAGATAGTTTTTTTTAAAATTCATGCAAAAGTATCAATAAAATTTACAAATTGTGTCTCGAATGGTCCCATGTGTAAATAATTGCAACCAATAAAAATTTTCAACTTCAATGATACAAACATTGAGTTAGAGACCTTACCTAACAAATGAATTGATAACGTTTTGTTGTATACTAGAGAATAAAATTCTTTGTTATGGAGATGATTTATTCCTATAGGAGATGTTGAATATCAACGTAACAAACACTAATGAAACATATCCTTTCATCCACCACAACTCCAATTGTAATTTTGATGATGAATTTTTTTATTTTCTCAAGTTAACCAACATGACCATGAATGTAAACCATGTGGACATAATGATCAAATCTACATAGTTGATGTATTTGCAACAATCCTATTCTAAACCTGCTAATAAAATAAAAATTAAGCTTACATAGTTAGGGTATGTTCCAAAAACCACATTTCTTTCTAGTATTTTTTTTAACAACACATGCTCCCACATTTTGCATAAACTGGTTTAAAAGGTCCACTTTTTACACAAGGTGAACTAAATGGACTGGACAATGTTTGGTTGAATTTGGTGAAATACAAACAATGCTACATGAGAATTCCCATGTATTATCTTAGCTACAATTATGATATTCCATGAGAAGAGGTTCTATAGTTTAAATTCAAAATAATTAGCCAAATAACAACTCTTGTAGATATTTTGTCAAATAGTTTAAGTTCCTTATGTATATTATTATATATTACACACATTTGCACATATACACTTGCAAATGATAGATTCAAAATCTAATACACAAGCAAATTATATTATCTAAAAAATTATATTAGAGAAATAAATTATAGTAATACACAAGCAATAAGCAATTGAAGATGTATAACACTAAGAAAATGAGAGATGAAGATGACTTAGTTGATTTTGTGCAACCTGGGAATGATCTCGACTATGTATCTATAGGAGTAGACTTGAAATAGTGACATATAATATCAAAGAGGGTTCTAGGATTCAAGACTTTGTCGGATAGGAGTGCCCATAGGAGGGTAGGAGTACCTCAGGTGTTAGTGACTAATTTGGGGTGCATGTGTCTTCTTAGAGAGATAGAATTTAGTATTTTCATAGTCGGAAGATATTATTTGCTACTTTCTTTTTATCATTTGGTTCGAATGTTATATTTTCAGTCATATAGGTAATGTACAAAATAAATGACTACCAGAACAAGCCCACGCACGACATAAAATCTAATAAAAAGGGATGTAGAATGTGAATTCGAAATTCCCCCTACAGTCTCCCGAAGAATGAAATTATGGCTGACCCTTACACTACATCTCAAAATCCATGCAGGTCATTGTGTGTGTGTGTGGTGGGGGGGGGGGGGGGGGGGCGTGTGGGCGTGTGTGCGTGCGTGCATGTGTGTGTGTGTGTGTGTGTGTGTGTGTGTGTGGTGTGTGCGTGTGTGTGTGATGCCCTAGGATGACCTTATGCAAGTTTCTTGACAATAACCAACTAGATGTAGATAGTTTTGACTATGCAAAATGTGTGAGATGAAATAGAATGAATTCCCATCCTATGTCATGTATGCAGATCTATAAAACCCTTGTACCTTGTATGCATGTGCTAGATGTATGCCTTATAATGCTATCATGCATTTTTACAAGCTCAGGTGGTGATACATAATGATTTTAGTGCTTGACATTTGATTTATAAGAAGTAAATAAGTATATATATGATTCCCTTGTTTTAATTTTGTAATTGGAAATGAAAAGGTAGAACCAAAGTGTAAAATGATGACCAAAATGTGAAAAGGACCCAAAAGAGTAAGAATAAAATAAAGAAGGTTAGGAGATCTAAGGAGGGAAAAGAGCGCAAGGGCGGTTCTGTCTTAGGTAGGCGTTATTGTCCGAGGTCATTAAAAGATGAATCAGTGAAGTGCTGACAGAGTTGTAAGATGTGTAAAGCCAATAAAGTGAAAGAGACAATATAAATAAAGACAAAAATGAGGTCTCAACCACTAGTTTTCTTTCCTAGGAATCATCTATACATTAGTATGCTTTAGGAGCTAGAAATGTACCGAAGTACATATATTTTGTGTCTACTTTTTCCCCCAAATTTTTTTTTTTGAGTGAATACTCAATGACATAAATTAGATAGAATATGTGTACCTTGTAAAACCGGAGAGAAGTGTAGCCAACAACATGCCTAATGGACAAGTAGCTAGGAGAAGCATGCTAACTAGGAAAATGACATAGACCCTTGGGGTGAATTGTATGCATAGTAATGTTTTTTTGGAGCTTATGCTTGTTGATGTGAGATGTTTCTTGTTTCTTGTAAGGATTGACCTATAAAAGAAGAAAAAAAGAGTGGTCAATGTCTCTTATATATGAAAAATAATACTAATGTATGCATGAGTAATTACAAAGTGTGTAAATGTAGTAGCTTAAAAGAATGTGCACCTGATATATGAGAGAGGATAGGATATAAATTTGTCTTGTTTATCTTAGAGATGTTACAGATTCGGGAATCCTACTGCTAAGGGTGAGGTTGTTTGGCGATCTCATGCCAAGAGAGTTTTTAAGCGATCTCATGCTAAAGAGTGAGTTTTTTGGGCGATCTCACGCCAAAGGAGACCGTTTTGGAGATCTCAATAAAAAAAAGGAGTGTTAGGAAGAGAGGTCTATCTTTCTTTCCTTCCATGATGCTTCTCAAAATGCCACTGTATATTATCCCTATCCCAATTTATAACCAAAATGTAACTGAAATCTAACTTAATTATAAATGAATTGTAACTTAATTATAATCAAATTATAGTCAAATTGTAACCTGATTCTAACCTAATTATATGAGAATTATAACTTAGTAACAAAATTATGTAACTGAAGACAAGTTTCAGATACTATAGAGTTGTAGTTTACCTTATTAGAAACTATGTTGAACTAAGAAACTGTATGATTTTTCTCCTAGGACACAAGCTCTCTAGTGGGACACAAGCACCGAGGTAGGTCAGAACCTGAACATTCAAGTAGTCACTAGTGCGTAGATCAGTCACTAGCACCTAGGGAATTCATGTCTTCCTTGTTAGCAAATACTTGTTAACACATTAATATGTAATCCGACTTGGTCGGTTATTGGAACTGGTTAACGTTGCCCTTTAACCATCCTTTATACGTTGTATTTATTTATATGATCTCTGGATATTTTATTAAGGAAAGGTATTCAATCATGTTTTATTCTATATTTTCCTTCATTGGTATCAGAGAACCTTCGTCCTTGGCATGATTTTTGGAACAACCTGTTGCATGGAAAGGAGACTTGCGCTAGTACTTTGGAATTTTCATTAAAAGGTGAAGCTTGACAATCTTCATTGGCTATTTTTCTGCAGAGCCTCTCTTTTTCTTTGGTATTTTGTTGTACCTTCTTAGACGTGGTGTGAAAATCCAGTATTGGTATAACATCGATGCGTGGGGAAGAAACCTATTTTGATATGTTTGTTTTAGTAGGTAGAAACCGTTGTAGTAGAAGGAAGGAACAATGGAAATCGTATAGGCCGAATTTAAGCTCTTTAATCATTTGTATTTCGATGATATCTAGGTGAGTGATATTTTACTTTTGGATTATATGGTAGTATTGACAAAGAAACATGACACATTCATCCCTCAGACAACATGGCTCTACTCTATTAAATGCTTCTGCAAATCCCACTGCCACATCATTGAAAGCATGAACATTTCATTGATGATGCATGGGTGCAACAATGATTTTTTTTTTTAATGGTTATGCGCATTTTTAGATGTGCGATGGAAATTGTTCACTTGTTTATAGGTTAAAACACAATTTAGATTATTATTGATGATGTTATTAACAATGGTGTAAAATAAGATGTTACAAGGATTGGTTCTTCTGGTGTTGTGAGGTGTTAAGAAATTGATATCTTCTCATTGAGGCATTTTAATCAGAAAATTTATCTTATAACTACTAGTGCACATGAAAGTGCTTTCAGAAATATTAAATATGTGTCATTTAGTCCGAAGAGCCTCAAATCCATATCAACTAAGTAAGTATGAACTTACGTGAGGTTGGAGGATACACGGAAGTTGGAAGATAATTGGGATCCTATCGTCAGTCACCTACGATGGGGTCGTATCATTACTTTGGTGACATTTTTTTAGCATTTGTTTTTTTCTTATGTCTAGTGTTGTTTTGTTTTGTTCGGTGTGTTTTTCAATAAAATGAAGAGCATTTTCCAGTTTGGTACCTCTTGAATTAAGGACAATATGAGGAGAAAAAGCACTAAATTAGTGCATAGTTCTTGTGTAAAGGATTTGTGGAAGTATGAGAAACTACCAAAGATTATAGTTGATACATCATGTCACCTCCAGGTTCATAGTGAACCTACATTCGAAAAACCATAGCGGTTCTTAGTAATGCATGGAAACCAAAAACCAACGAGATGTTCTCAGGTCACTTCTGGGTTTGTTGTAATCCTACATGGATAAACCAAAGTGTCACCAAGGCCATGAATCTAGAAAGATGGCATACCACTGCAAAAGGTGAGAAAGTTACATCAAGAATGTGATAAAAAAATTATTATGTTTTGAATAAGGGGGTTCCACGATTTGGAAATATGATATTTAGAAATAATGTATTAAGGGTGGAATGTTAGAAAATATTAGTTAATACATTGTTAAGAAAACTGACTTGGTCAGTTATTGCAATTCGTCGACGGTTCCCTTTCTTGTAACCATCCTTGATTTTATTTATTTTCTTCCTCTGTGATGTTTTAGATAAGGCATTGAATCATTTTCTATTCTAATTTCTTCCTTCTTTCCTAGGGGTTCTCCTGTCCTATACATTGCTAAGTTCTAGAACCCTCTGTCTTCCATCTAGACAGTCTTTCCATCTATATCCAATACTAGAGGACCCCGATCACTTCCAGATCAAATAAAATCATCTAATTCGTCTATAACTCTCTAATTTTCTTAGGGTTATACATTTTTGAATGTTTATTTCTTGTGCGTTATTGTAATTTATTTCATGAATATCATTTGTTATAGTAATTACTCTTAAATTAATGTATTAATCTATTTAGATGAAATCTACAACTACAAAATTTAATGATTATGTAAATAATTCTAACCCTATATATTCTTATGTTATCTACAAACACAAATAAAATAAATCCTCACAACCAACTTAGGTATAATTGGTATGTTGATAATATAAATTATATTTTCCTCGTGATAACTAGCACAACCAATTGCAAGAATGTCAACCACACAAACATAATGATTAGTGCTAGGTGTATTACTAGAAGAGGCACTCAATCCATTAAAGTATTTATAACCATCGTCTACCAAACCTACATAGCTACATAATAATAAAATAAAAACTAAACTTACATCATTAAAGTATGTTCCATAAACCACATTTCAATCAAGAATACTGTTGAAGAACACATGCTACCACATTTTGCAATACCCAAATTCAAAGCTCCACTTTTTGTATATGTTTGTATTATCCTAGCAAAGGTTAAATAAATATATTGGAAAATTATTGGGTGTAGTTGTAAAATTGAATCAATGCTATGTGAGGATGCCCATGCCTTCTCTTAGATAAAATTATGATATTGCATGAGAAGAGGTATTAGAGTAGAAAGGAAAACAAATTTGGCATCACAAAAATTATTACAAGCTTAGTGTCAAATAGTTCATGTGCCTTTTGTATGTTGCAATAGTGTTCACACATTTCTTCAAGTGCACTTGTAACTATAAAAATATGACAATCTTGTAAATAATCATAACCATATATAATCTCAAGTTATGTATAAACACCAAGAAAACACATCGTTACAACCATCTCAAGTCTAATTTGCGTGTTGATGATAATTTTTTCATTTTTAAATAGATTAATAATAAAGAGACATCATGTATTGCCATTTTTTCTAATGTTTTTAGGTGGATCATAAGATGACATGTACAACTTATTGTTACATGTATTATTTGTTAGAGAGATTGTGACCTGATGAAGCTGTAAGCATGTGAGACATTAGAAAACTCTACCATTTATGTTCTTCGGTAGAATAGGTCTTCCTAGTGCATTTTTTGCACTCATATTTCAGCTCATTAAATATTCTAATTGTAACTTATACAAAAAACAAGTATCCAAACATGGCATTGACATTGTTTCAGAAAATGCAATGAATAGATTTCTAGTCTAACTCATCATTTCCTACATAATCCAAGCCTATGCCTCCTAGAAACATGGTAATCAAAATACTAGATGTGTCATTTTATGTTGTGATTGATTTACATGGTGTATTTTAATTTTATTTATAGACTAGCTGATTTCACCCATAAAGCTTCAAAACTCCCTAGAACAAATCTTGTTTCACCCCAATCACAGCTTAGACACGGGAGAAAACTTAGTTTAGATATATTATTTTTATTTGAATATCTCTTCCAAACTTCATTATATTCGGAATGCTAAATAGCCTTAAAAGGACTCATATTTGATTTGCTTTAAGTGTTCCCCTAAATATAATGCATAAGTGGCTCGTAAGAATTTGAGTCCTTAATAAGGCTATAAATATTCTCTACATTAAAAAAAATCATAGCGTGTTTGTAATAGAGTATAAGGTCTTGTGGGATCCCAATGCAAGTAGTAATAATAATTGGATACTATTCTAGGGTTATGATGTTTTCCAACAATTTATGCATATTTTTGTTGCAACAATTATTTTTCCAGTGGAAATATGTTTTTCATAAACTAATTTATGTGGGACCTATAGAATATGGTGAAATTACTAGGATATTAGGGATTTTATAATGTAGCCAAATTATGAACACACTTGATATACTGCAAATAATGTGAACTCCAAAAGAAAATAGATCTCATTATTTATTATTGAATAATGAATTACAATGTTTCCTAAATAGGAAAACAACTCCCAACTCGAGTTTCCTAGCAAACTCTAACTAACTTGACTAAAGCTACTCTAGGTGGTGGAAATTACTATTTTTAGCAGTTTACTAGAACCTGCTATTCTTAGTAAGTTCGCATGCTTATTTGTATGGGCACATAAATTTCCACGCAT
Source organism: Taxus chinensis (assembly GCA_019776745.2). Lineage (NCBI taxonomy): Eukaryota > Viridiplantae > Streptophyta > Pinopsida > Cupressales > Taxaceae > Taxus > Taxus chinensis. Next base: position 167,689,200 of record CM034154.1, on the reverse strand, counting down.
ATTCTACATTCCTAAATTAGAGGAATTTCCAAATTTCTAACTCATAATGCAACTAATAGACTAAAATTAACTAATGCCCAGAAATAGGAAAAAACTAAACTACAACTTAAATCCTAATTTTCAGCCTCAAGATGGCGGATTTAGGGCCCGAAAATGTGTTGAAACTTGCCCCAACTGGTAGGGAGGATTTATACTATGTTCATCTCATCAAAAAATGTGGTTTAAAAAAATTGAACTTAAACGGAAACCTAGAGCTCAAGTTATGACCTTGTCAAGTTCCTGCTAATTTTGGCGCATCATTCTCCCCTGCTTGAAAAAAACGCAGCTCCAGCAAGTTGTCTTCTTCAAACTACTTCCATTTATCTGCATCCAACTTCTTAATCTCCCACTCTGTGACCCAAGTATTCTCCTCTTGTTCCAATCCTTTCCAATGTACCAAATATTTTTTGTATTTCCCATGTCGTGTGTCCATTGTTTTCTTATTTAGAATCTGATCCACTTCTTCACTGGAACTTGCTGCCTCCAGTCTACTACTTCATCAATAACATCCCCTTCTATACCATCCCCATGAACATAATACAAATATGAAACATTAAAAACTGGAGAAATATCAAAATTCCCTATCAATTCTACCTCATAAGCATTATCGTTTATTTTTTTCAAAATTTTACATGGACCAATCTTCTTGTACTTCAACTTATTATAGGTTCCTGTAGGAAACCTTTCCTTCCTCAGATATACCATAACCAAATCACCAACTATAAATATCTTTCTCCGTCTATGCACATTTTTTATTTCCTTATACTTATCATTACTATTCTCGAGCTTCTTCCGCACTTCTTCCTGTAATTGTTGTAGATGTTCGTCAAATGCTTCTGCATCATCACTAACTCTGCCATCAATTGGTAGTTGTACCAAATATAACACCCCATTTGGATTACTCCCATACACAATTGAAAATGGATACTTTCCTGTGGATCTATTTATAGAACTCTTATATGCAAACTCAACTCATGGTAATGCTAAGTCCCATTGTTTCAACTTCTCCCCAACGATGCACCTTACCAGGTTTCCCAGACTCTAATTTACAACCTCTGTTTGCCCATCAGTCTGAGGATGATAGGCACTACTGAATTGTAGTTGATTTCCACATGACTTGAGGACTAGGATCTTGCAACAACTTCCACATGAAAACTTCTACCTTTCAAATAGAGAAGAGATCGAGTCTCAAAGACCCCTTGAGGGGAATTTTGAGGGATTGAAACTAGAGCCATATGGACTTCTCAGATATAGATGTCAGATTTATATAACTAAAGATGGAGGATTGTGACAAAATATCTTAGCAAAGGCACATCATGAACCCTGTTCACCCTAACCAGGGGTGAAGATTATGCATGCCACTTTGAGACAATTGTATCATTGGAGAGGAATTTAGAGGGATATAGCCTAGTTTGTGTCTTCGTGTTTGGAGTGTCAGATGGTGAAGGTCAAGGATCAACATCCAGATGGCCTTCTTTACCCATGTGTTATACTAGAGTGGAACTGGGACACCATTTCAGCAGATTTTATAGTAGGGATACCTGTATCGAGATACCACCACAACGTGATCATGGTCACTATGGATTGATTGACAAAAGTGGATTATTTTTCTCCAGTGAAGACCACCTATATAGCTAGTATAACAACACAAATGTACTTGTATGAGATAGTCAGGCTTCATGGGATTCCAAAGAAGATCATTTGTGACCTCGATCTGTTGTACACCTCACTTATTTACACTACTATGTAGTTTACTCTTGGGATAAACATTAATTTTAGTATAGCCTATCACCTTGAGAATGATGGTTAGACAAAGTAGGTGAACTAGATTTTAGATGACATGCTTCAGATGTACGTCATGTATCATCAGTCGCTATGTGAGAAGTATCTATATCTGGAAAAGATTACATACAACAAAAAATTTAAGAGTTCCATCAACACGGCACCATTCCAAGATTCATACGACAAAGAGTGCATGGCTCCTTTGAGTTGGGACAAGTTAGAGGACAAGGTCACTCTTGGACCAGCTATGTTATAGGACATGGTGCAGTAGGTTATCTTGATTAGTTAAATGATACATCAGGCTCATGATAGATAGAAAAATTATGCAGATCTGAGGAGGAGAGACCACAATTTTGAGGTTCATACTAATGTATTTCTTAGAGTAAAACCTCACAAGATCCCTATCTATTACGGAAAAGGCTCTAAGCTTACTCCAATATTTTTGGGTCCATTTTAGATCTTGGAGCGGATTGGCCTCGTAGCTTACAGCCTATTTTTTCCACCCAACTTGTCTTGCATCCATTATTTCTTCCTTGTTTCTGTCATTCAGATATATTTGTTGGATCCATCTCATGTATTAGATTGGACAAATTTTCAAATACAAGAGTAGGGGTAGGTTATGGTAGATTTTGTACACATTATTGAGCACATGAACCTAGGATTTCAAAGACGAGAGATTGATTAGGTGTGCATCTAGTGGGATCACTATGAGAAGACATCAACTACATGGGAGGATGCCTCTTTTCTGAGAGCCTAGTTCCCACACTTATTTCAGTGACTTACATGAGGAATTAAACTCTAAGGGCAAGGGGATGTAGTGCCCAATTCTCTTTGACACTTATTATACTATGATTTATATTATTGTTGATTATAGACATGGATATTAGTGTATTTTGACTATCATATTGATAAATAGTGTGGATGATTTTATTATTAACATTTTCTGACTCATATGGTTGATTCAATGCATGGATAGATATTTCAGTATTGATGTTGATCTAGAGATACTACTTTACATATACTGACACTTTGGATTCTTGACGTATTGATTTTATTAGATAATCTAGCTAGTCTCATGATCTCATTGTTGTTGATCAAATATTAAACTAGAAATATTTTTAAATTGTAAACAATTAATAGAATTGCTTAGCTTTGAGGATGATTTATCTGTGTTATATGATGATGCAAATTATTAGATACACATGTATTTTATCGTTTTGATGTTATTGATATGGCCATGAGTCTAAAGAGGTATTTTTTTATTTTTGCTCAAAATTATCTCACATAACAAACAAGAAAGGGATAGGAGACCAACCATGAAAGAATATTAGGTATTAGCAACAAGGTAACCTTGACAACTTGTATCTATGTTTATTGTTATGTTATTGATGAATTTGTTTGGAGGTCCCCATTAGGGGGTAACCTCAAATGTTACCATGGGCTATGTTTTCTTTTCCCTTTTCTTTTTTTTTAAAATTAATTTAGGAGTATGTGATTTATTATTGTTATGTATTTCAATTTATTATTGTTATTTAATATGATCTTATTTAAGTTGATTAATCATGTTAATTTAATTAAATTGGGATTTGACAAAGGGGATTTTAATTTTTTTATATTTTCCTTGTGATCTTTTGATTTGAGTTGGATTTTAATTGATTTGGATGTTTTGCACTCAACCCATCCCTGTAATCCTAAAATTTGACTTTAGAGCCACTTTTCGAGGCTTGTGGAACAATCCGACATCTCTTAACTTCCCCTACCAACTATACCTATGGGGTAAGGGGATAAAACTAGATCCCGTTATGTAATTTGGAAGGTAAAAAGGTGAAATTATTACACTTTCTTACACGATCTTTTATTTTTTTCCTTAGAAGCATGACATATTGGTTTGTGTGTGGAAAGAGAACTTGTCATATTCTCACCCACCAAATTATGAGCCTTGGGCTTGGTGTTCGACTTGGTGAAGTAGAGTTGAGGAGAAGTCATGTGGCATCCTACATGGATCCACATCACCACTCTTTCCTCATTTTTTATTTATGTATGTTGTTTTGGATTTTTTGGGGTTACATGTTTTTATTTCACACTTGTATTTTTGGAGGAGCTTGTTGGGAGTCTTGTTGGGAGCTTGGGATATTGTTTTGTGCTTTAGCTTGGACTTGGAAAAGTTTGAATCTTGTTCTTATGGATTGAATATTCTTGCAAAGGCATCGTATGGTCTTTACCCTTACAGTTTTATTTTTAATTGTTGTGTGATTGTTTGTAAAATGAATGAATGTTGTGTTGTTTTTTATTTACGATAGTATGACCTAAAGGTTGTGTGGGAGAAATAAAATGGGGATATATTGAGCCAGGGATAAGATTTCTGTATATTCATTTAGACAGAGATTGGGTTGGGTTTCCCACCTTGTGATAATAAGAAATATTTTTACTTTTCTTGATATGTTAATTGAGGTAGTGATAAGAGATTGACAAAGAGATAATAAATTCAGGGAGGAATAAGATTTCGGTTTGGTTTTAGTTGTGTGAATGAGTTTTTAGATCTTTTAAGGTTGAAACTTAATACATTGGGAGACATAAGTGATTCCCCATATTTAACTTATTCTTTGGCTTGTATTTTAAGCCTTGTGCTTGAGCAAATTGTATGGTGTTGCCATTATTTTATTATGCTTGTGGTGTTGTAAGTTTTGTGTCAATGATTCTTGTTGAATCCTTGAAAAAGATTTCATGAATGCTTTATACCTCTTATTTCTTTATTATTGGGGCTTGGCGGCTAATGAAGAGGGTAGCTTCTCCTTCTAATTGGAATATAGTTTGGGTGGAGAGTGTTGCCTACTCCCCTTTCCTTTTTGTTTGTGTTTGGATTTTTATGAAATGGAGGTGCTTAATGTTGTCATCTTAGAAGGATTTGTTCTGTAGAAGATCAATAAAGAGGAATTTTATTTTGTAAATTTTGCCATGTTGTTCCCACCTTTGAGTGGAAGGTTTGTATACACTTGTATTTTTAAGGGAGTTTCTTGTAATATGTATGGGAGATTGTTGAAAGGAATTTTTTAAGCTATATTTAGTGGATATGTAGTTCTTTTCAAATCTAAAAATGAATCAAAAATTTTCTTTGTGCCATCATCTTGAAAATGGTTGTTTGGTATTGGAAAATATATGGAAGCTTATACTTGATTCCTTGTTGAAATGGATGTCATTCTTGTTGTGAAAATGAAATAATTTCCTCTCTTTAAATTTTAAAATGTATTGTCTTTGGCAATGAAACTTTTTAGTCAAACTTTATACAATGGTACGAAGGAAGAGTTACTTGTTTAGTAAAATTAAACTAGAAAGAAGTTTGTTATTTTCATTTGATTTTTTTGTTAAAAACCAGTTAGTTAGAGATTTGGTGTGTATATATATATATATATATATATATATATATATATTACTCAATATTTATGTTTATATATATCCTTTTTTACACAAACTGTCTTTCCACAATGACCAACGCGAATTGCCCAACCGGCATCGGTAGAACAAAAACATGCATCGGTCTCTGTAAAATTTTACAGTTCTATAAAATACAACCTTTCTCTTGTTTACATGACGTTTGTTGCTGAGAAAATGTAAAAATGGGATTGTAATAAAGTTTGAACTCCTGTAAGAAGGTATACAGATGTATATACTTCAAAATATATACATTTGTAAACATTCCTATAAAAAAGAGTTGGATTTTACAACAACCATCCAACATCCATACCAACATTGGTATGACAATAAGAACTGCGAATAGCTACTCGACCGACAATGGTTACCTTTGCGTGAAACATTCTTTCAAAAAATGTGTTTTTCGACCAAACTAGTGACCTAAATACTAATTTTTTCAAACAAAATGTTTATCCATCTTAGTAATGGATATATATACATGTATACACATATATACAAGCATGTATATATTTATTTATATGTATATTCTTGTAGATCAAACAAAATGAGATTTCGCAAACTGTTGAACTCAAAGAAATGGGAATAACTAAATACCCAAAACTAGATTTATGGTGGGATCTCTACAACAAACAAATAACAAAATTTATTATACCAAACCTAAGAGTAATTAAACTAAATAAGGAATAGAATAGAGGAATTATCCTCTTGTTTTCAAAACTTGAACCAAAATAAATTTCTCTATGGTTTCCCTCTTTCTTCCATGGCATGCATTTATCATAATGGAACAAGTGAAGAGATTAGGAAAGAGGAAAGAAAAAAATACCTCATAAGGATAATTAGGGTTCATTGGAAAGGACCTGTTGGGTTTTAAAATGGTACTTTAAAAAAACTACAATTAGGGGACAATAAGTCCCTCCTCTTTATGGGAGAGGTTCCCTTATTGAAAGTAAACAATAAAGCTTATATACAAATGTACAACTTTCATCTTAAGGTTGGACCTTTGACATCTTGAAATGATGTTATACCAAAATAGATTATCAATACAAATGAATGGAAGAACTAAAAAAAGGAAAGAATAAAATATAATAATACTTTCAGGAAATATAGATAACAGAGTATAACCCTATACATAATGAGAAAGAGTGATACAGAACCAAATCATTCACATTTACAACATAAGATATCATTTCACAGACACAAAGTTATAGAAATCATATCAATAAGAACACAAAGTTTCTTATCACAGAAGATAAATGATCCATAAATTTCAGGTAAGCAAGAAGGGGCAGTTGGAAAATCCTTCTGTATTGATTTACTTTTGACTATAATTACACTTCAAAAGTAACAGAGTCCAACCTTTGCAATGAGCCAAGATCTTACATTTATAGATGAAGAGAAGGAAGATAATATGATTTGGAAGCTCGACAAAAAACCATCAATGCCCCTAAAATCCACCTACAATCTGTGAAATCTTGTTCTGCATGTCTTTGATGTGCTGAAGAAGGAAGGATGGAAGATCAGATCAAATTTGATCTAGTTGAAGTAGTTTGATCACATATTTATGGCGCAAAAGATGTTTTCTAGATATTCACCCAAATCAAGATATCTAGTCGGTTCTCCATGTCTGTTTGGTGTGTTGGAGAAGGAAGGATGGAAAATCAGATTAGATCTGGGTAGATGAAGCAATTGGGTCCCATATTAACATATTGAAATACTTTTCCCATATTTTCACCCATCAAAGCCTAATAAAAATAATATTTTATGTTTCCATGGCATAGAGGAGGCCAAGATCTTTCCAACAGTATAAAATTTCTCAAATTTTGATCACTAGAGTGAAATTTATGCTTATTTGAATATTTGAATGGAATCCGTACAAAAATGGTGAAAATGTGATTTTCGCAAAACGGATCCGTGGGCTCGATAATGCAATTGGACCTTTAGTGAAAAAGATGCAAAGTGAAAAAATTTCCCACATCCCCATAATCCCATAAATTTTCTTTTGATATATGTTTGACACGTGGCTTTACCTGAGTGGTAACGGAGTCACGGCTCACTTTATAATTTTACTTCTTTTAGAAACAAGGCTCAAAATCTCATAGTTCTTCACCGACCTGCTTCCCCATTTTGGCTTTTCAATGTGGGATCAAGATTTTAATTTATCCCTTGGCATGAGTGGGGTCACGGTTCACTACATCACTTTACGCCTTTTATGGAAACAAAGCCAAAATTCCTAAAATGCTCCGACGGCCCGCCTTCCCAATTTGACTTTTGATGCGGGCTCAATATTTGACTTTATCCCTTGGCATGAGCAGGGCCATAGTTCACTTTATCACTTTATGTATTTTATGGAAACAAATCTAAAATTCCTAAAGTGTCTCGACAACCCACCTCTCCGTTTTGAATTGAAACACGAACACGTGTCCCTTTGCAGGCTTGTTTTGTATTTTTTTGTTTTGACTAAGTCCCTCTCTTTGGTGAAGGATTTATGTCTGATCTGGGACACGTGTAGGCTTCCCACTCATTTGGAGACTCTGTTTGGACCTTACCTTTGGAGGTGCACCAATTTGACATATGGAGAGCTAGTACGCATTTCAAACTTGCTTTTGGATTTACCCCCTGAAAGAGTGCCAAAGGGACATGTTGGGCTTTTCGCTAGTTCTCCTTTCCTTAGCCGATTCAATAGCCAACTCTGCCCATTTTTCAGACCTTGGAAACGTGGAGGGATGGTGTAATTTTGGGGTTTGTCTTCAGGCCGTGCCTTATGAATTTGTGCCGATGAGGCACGTGGAGGCTTCCACCGACACTCTTATACTTAGTCAATTAAATGGCCAGTTTTTCCCCTTTTGAATTCTGTTGGAGCTTAGACACATGGAAAGATGGAACTTGTTTGGGGAACCGCATTTTGATTCAAACCTTGAAGGTGCACCAATGAGACACGTGGTGCCATCCACTGGTATTAGAATTTTCAATGACCGATTTAACCTTTTTGAGGCTCTGACCATGTGGAGGGCTTGTGCACGTTTGGCATGTTTATTTTTGTGCACCATACCAAAAGTGTGCAAAAGAGACACATGGCACTTAGGTCTCAATTGACACATGGCTTCAAGCCTCAATTGAACACTTCGTTTCTTCATCCAAAACCAAAATTCCAAAAGTGACCCAATGATCTTCCTTCCTGCATCCAATCAAAGAGGTACACGTATCTGTAGATGTTGGAAAAGAAATTGACATGGAAGATACACCCATCATTCAAGACTGTAGAGAAAACACAAAGGAGGGGAAAACACTCCACCCTTCACGCCTAAAAAACAAATTTCTCCTCGTGGAAAAAAGGAATGTAAATAATACCAAGCTCGATGTGATCCATGGCCAAAGAAAAAGAATTTTAAAATTTTATTTGAATGGAGGAAACAATTTTTAAGCATCCAGACAAGAAGACAGAAATTTTATCAAACCAAGTGGACTGCAAGATTTTAAATTAACAGGGAGAGATTGCAAATGAGCACCAACTTCTTCAAAGAAATTTTTTTTCTATCTCTCTAGACTTCTCAATCTGCTCAAACATCTCTCAAAGGCACCAACTAAAATTTTCAGAACTTGACTTGAAAAAATGAGAGGGATTTTGAGGGTGACAACAGCTGACTCTTTCTGAGGATGACTTTGTAGGGACAGAGGAATAAGGAAATATCAAGAACCATAGAAAAACTATGGGAAAGTAGACCAGTGTCTTATCCATTGGGAAAATAGATTTAAAGGTGAAGCAATACATAAGCCAACACACATAGAAGAGAAACAAAACAAAAAGGAAAAAACAATAAACATAACATAACACCTCAAACAGTATATACAAAAGGACTTGAAAAACTTAAAATATTTCCCACTATAAGGAAGTAGGAGAGAAGATACATCCATATAATCCAAGTAGAAATAATTTTCTCCAGAAAAGTGTCTGATTTTGAAAGGTCGAAGCCAAAGAGAATCAAATTCACCATGGCTTCCTTGAGGTTCATGTCTTTTGTCCCACAGTAGAACAATGTCTCCCACTTGAAAATATTTGGCACCAACCTTCTTATCAAAAAAAGATTTCAGCTTCAGGTGATGAGATGAGATCCTATCAAAAACTACATCTTGTCTTCATCCAACTTCTGAAGATACATGATCCTCTTGTCTAAGGAACTGATGAAACTTGAATCCTTAATAGCCTTCATTAAGTGCAAGGCTGGTAATTCCACTGTTACTGGAAACTAAGTTTCAACACCATACACCACCTTAAATGGAGACATCCCAATCACTTTTTTGGGTGTAATTCCATCTTCCTAGAGAGAATCTTAGAGCTTCTTGTGTCAATTCCTTTGAGAGTCATTGACAAGCTTCCAAACTATGGTTACCAGATTCTTATTTGTTTATTCTTCTTATCTATTCCCTTGAGGATAATAATTTGAAGAATGAGCAATGGAAATTCCATAGCCATAGTAGAAATCCATCATCTCAGAAGAAGAAAAATTCGAAGCATTATCAGTCACAATTTTTTTTGGTACCTCAAACCTTATCAAGATGTTCTCCTTGATGAAATTACACACCACCTCAGAACTAGTGCTTTTGACTTGAATAGCCTCTACCAACTTTGTGAATTAATTTGTAGTAGTTAGCACGTGAGTATTTCTAGCATTGGAAGGTGGGTTAAGAGTTCCAATGAAATCCAATCCCCACTATTGAAAAGGCTCGTCAATCACTACTGGTTTGAGTGATAAAGTAGCCAACTTAGGTCTCCCAAGAAAATTCTGACATGCTTCACACTTACCTACCCATTTTGATGCATCTCTAAACAATGTAGGCCAATAATACCTTGCACGAATGATTTTATGGGCAATGATAGCAGAAGAGAAATGACCTTCACAAGCCTGATCATGAAAATATGAAAACAACTTCTTTTTTTGCTCTTTGTCCACACATTTAAGGAATCTTCCATCTATGCCTCGCTTGAATAAATAATTTTTCCATAATACATACTGTGTAGACCTTAGTTTAATATCTCTCTTTGCCTTGTCATTCGAGTGGTATGGACACTCTCCATAAGTAATAAAATGTGCAATACTAGCATACCATTCATTTGTTGAACTAAGGAAGAGGACAAAAATAACATCAGTTGATTCTTTAGACAATTCTTCATCAGACCCTTCAGCAATAATATCACACAAGCCTTTACCCCAGACTAGCTTAGTTGGTTGTATATTAAGGTCGTATTCTTGGAATTTTCCTACCCAATTTACTTTCTTAGTTCCAAACTCCTGTTGTGTAAGAATAGACTTGATGGTTGTATCAGGTACAAGCACAAATGAGTGAGATTTAAGAATATAAAAATGAAACTGCTTGACAGCTTCGACCATTGCAAAAGCATGTTTCTCCATCATATTATATTTCAATTAATGAGCTTTAAGAACATAGCTCATGAAGGAAATTGGAGGTTCATGATCCTTAGAATTTTTTTGAGTTAGCACAGTAGCCAAGGTACTCTCTATGCATAGCAATAGATAATAAAAATCCTTGTTGAAATTAGGAAATGCTAATATGGGGGTTCTAGAAATGGATTTATTGATACCTTCAAATGCTTCTTTACCTTCGAAAGTCCAAAAAAAATTTCACTTCCCTTTCATCATGTGAGCAACACTCATAAACAATTTTGCAAAATTTGGAATGAATCTCCTAAGGAAATTTATCTTGCTAAAGAAAGAGTGAATAGCCTTTTTGCTTGTGGGAAGAGGAATCTATTGGTTTTCTTGAACTCTTTCTGGATCTTTCTTGATTCCTTATTTGGAGATAATATTCCCTAACAACTTGCCTTTAGTAACACAAAAGACTTACTTCTTAGGATTGAGGTAAAATCCATTTTCTTTACATTTTTGAAGAATTGTTTCTAGGTCCTGAAGATGAACTGCTCTTGTTTTAGAAAAAAACAATCAAATCATCAAGGTACACAACAATACAATTTCCCTTTAGACTGCCAAAAGCTAAATCCATTTCTCTCAGGAAAGTAGCACCAGCTTTGATAAGACCAAATGACATTCTCTTGTAGGAAAAGGTGCCCCAAAGGGTAGTAAAAGTAGTCTTGTGCTGATCTAGGCTACTGACTTCCACTTGATTGTATCTAGAGAATCCATCTAGCATAAACAACATCTATGAGCCTGAGACAACTTGAAAAACTTGATCCATAATGGGGAGTGGATATTTTTCTTTTAGAGAGGCCTGATTCAAATTCCTGAAATCTACACAGATGCGAATCTCGCCATTCTTCTTTTTGATAGGCACAATGTTGGTAATCCATGTTTAATGATGTATAGGGAAAATAATCTTGGATTTTAGTAACTTCTAAATCTCTTGAAAAATATTACCTGCAACCTTCATATTGCACTTCCTTTACTTCTACTTGAAAGGTTTGATCCCAAGTTTTAGAGGGATATAGTGTTGAATCTCCTTTGGTTGAAAATACTTAAGATCGTCAGATGAATAGGCAAGAACGTCAACATACTTCTTTGATAGGTTTACTGATTTATTGTTCTTTTCTTGAGTGCAACATTTTCCAATATTGACCTTCGTATACTCATCAGATTGTCAAGTCCCTTGACAAGATTCAGATTTGATGAATGTATCATGTTTCTCAAAAAAATCTTCTAGGCTCACCAGTCCTTTGGGAATCTTGTTACCCTTCAACTTAATACAGCCATCCTGATCCATCTCTTCCACGATATCTTCCTCATTAGAGGGTACATATTCTCTAGGTAGATTTTCACTTCCTTCAAAATATAATTGATTGAATTTATCTTTAGGTGACACACTATGCCTATGAATCATTTCAATGGTAAATTTCTCTTGAGAGAAATCTAGATGAGGAATCAACAGAGATCCTGAGACAGCTAGAGAATTAGCCCTAGTATTCTTTTCTCTTGGCACAAATTCAATTGAGAAAGCATCAAGGAATTCAATGGAATCCCAAACAAGATTTCTATAATGTTTCAATCTCCTATTCTTGACTTGTTAAAGATCCCTTACCTGTTTCACAATTAACCCTGCATCACCACGAGCACAAAGATTCTTTACTCCTATTTCTTTTTCCATGCTCAACCCAAGGATGACAGCCTCATACTCAGTTGTATTATTTGTATTTTCAAAATGAAGCTTGAAATAAAATGGATGAATCTTCCCTTTTGGAGAGATTAACACCACACCAGCTCCAGAACCAGTTGAAGAGAAGCTTCCATCAAACTCCAAAGTCCAAATTCCATTGGGATCTTGAATCACTCCCTTAGGAAGACTTGCCTCATCCTCTAACATAATCATATATTTTCCATGCCCTATATCTTCATAGAGTATTTGTTGTTTTGGATCATCAGTATTTTACACAATATACTTAGTTTTCTTTTCTGGTAGCAACTTTCATATTTTTCCATTGAATGGGATCAAAGCATGTGACAAGTCCATCTGAATTTCACCTCCTACATTTTTACAGAAATTTCTACTCAACATTATACCATATGAGGGAGGAATATCAGCAACAAAAATAGTGGCTAAGACCCTTTTCTCTGGAAAATTTTCAAAAACTACTTGTGCATCTTTAATCCTCCCAATGAAAGGCACTTCTCTACTCTCCATGGATTAGCAGGAACCAAAGGCACGTGTTAGAGTCAGGCCAAAAGCATGAGCTACTTTTGCAGGCATTACATTGTCTAATGCTCCTGAGTCTATAACAAAATTACTGAGTTTATGGCCAGCTATGAGAAGAGCACATAGAATGGTTCAATTTTCTCATTAGAGGAAGTGACTGCAGCCACAAGGCTTTGTTGAGGTGAGGAAGAGGGAGTGGGAAAAAGACCTTTAGAAGTATTAGATGAGGCTTTGGATTTGGAATTGAAAAAGTTTACCATTTTATCAAATACTTTTGGATGGGTTTGGTAAAATTCTTCCTCTGAGATTTGGATTTTGGTAAAATTCTTCCTTTGAGATTTGGATTTTGGGCATCACTACTAGGAACAGGAGAAAATTTTAATTTATCAACTTTAGGAATTGAAGGAGAAGAAGTTTTGGAAACAAAGGTAGAAGGAGGAGGATTAGCATTACTCACCTTTTGTGTGGAGATAGTGGGAATAGGAGATCCTCTTCTTATAACCACTAGAATAGTTATAGGAAAATCCTTGGATTTCTTAGCAGGCTGCATTACTTTTTCTTTTCTGTTTGTTTTCTCCCAAGTCATGAAAACTTATGAATCACTATTAATTTTTTCCACTCTTTCATCATATTCATATTTTTCATGCATACCTTCAGTGGTAAGGAAATAAACTTGAGATCCATCAAGCTCTTATAGTTCTTCATCAACCTCTTATTCTAGTTCTTCATAGAGTTCATCAAACTCCTCATCATTAGGTTCTTGAAATTCACAAGTTACATTGACTGGAACCTTTATGGGTGAGCCTTCAATATCCAATTTATTCTAAGAAGGAGGTAATCGGTTCCTAGGCTGAAAATTCCTTCTTGGAACATCTTGATAAGGAGTATGTTGAGCCGATTAATTTTTGATGGCAATGAGATAATTTTCCAGCTTCTGCACTAACTGATTTGAATTGGCTCCAAGAGAGGAAGAGGAGGATGCTTTATACTTTGAGGGTTCTTTTTTCAATTTACCAGACATAATCAAATCATCCTCAACACTGATAGCCAAATGTTGATCAACATCTAGAGTTGTAAGGTTATCTCTCCTTAGTGCATAACTTACTTCAGGTAACTGAGCATTGAGGAAGCATTTTTGGATTTGATCTATAGGAAAAGTATTCTGTGGAATTTTATGAATGACCTTGTTGAATTTGGCCACAAATTATCTCATGGGCTCATGTGGTTCCTTCTTGATATGAGAAATTTGAGCCAAGAGAGCATGCACATCTTTAGCAGGTTTAAAATGTTGCTCAAACTAAGTTGTCAAGGTGGTCCAATCAGTAATTGAACTAGCAGGAAGATGTTATAACCAATCAGCAACATTATCCTGTAATGTTTTTACAAAGAGCCTAATAGAAATGTCTTCATGCTCAATCCCAAGAATCCCACATGCAACGTTGAAGGCTATAATGTGTTCATCTGGGTGTACCTTCCCATCACCTCAGAATTTAGGAAAACCTTCGCTACTACTCCGGGGTAACTCATGCAATGGTTGAGGAAGAGAAAGAGGCCTAATCCATTTTCCCCAAGGTAGAGGTGTTTCCATCTGTGGGAAGATTTTCTGAAGGGGAACTGAAACACCAGCAAGTATCAAAGCAAGAAGATTAGGGCCGAGTTGTTCTGGAGGAATACTATTCTTGGAATTTCTCTCTTTAACAGGAGGTGTGCTTGTAGAATGAGTTCCTCTTTTCCTTCTTGCTGGAATAAGAGAGAAGTTTTGTTGCTCCAGAAATTGAAAATGAGAATCTTCAACCTTCAGAGCTTTCTTCCCGCGTATATATCATAGAGTTGGCAGACCAAAAAAATATCTTGAAGTTGTTTTAGAAAGGCATACATTGAAACAAAATCCCCAGTGGAGTCACAAAAAAATATTGGGTTTTAAAATGGTACTTTATCAAAAAAACAATTAGGGGACAACAAGTCCCTCCTCTTTATGGGAGAGGTTCCCTTATTAAAAGCAAGTAGTAAAGCTTATATACAAATGTACAACTTTCATCTTAAGGCTAGACCTCTCACATCTTGAAATTATTATATACCAAAATAGATTATCAATACAAATGAATGGAAGAACTAAAGAAAGAAAAGAGTAGAATATAACAATACTTTCAGGAATTATAGATAGTAGAGTATAACCCTATATGTACTGAGCAAAAGTGATTCATAACAGAATCATTCACATTCACAACATAACATATCATTCCATAGACACAAAGTTCTAGAAATCATATCAATAAGAACAAAAAGTTTCTTATCACAAAAGATAAATGATCCACGAATTTCAAGTAAGTAAGAAGGGAAAGTGGAATAAGATAGAGAAAAGGGGAAAATCCTTTTGTATTGATTTAATTGTGAATATAATTATACTTAAAAAGTATCATATTCCAACCTTTGCAATGAGCCAAGCTCTTACATTTATAGATGAAGAAAAGAGATGAGAAGAAGAGAAAGAAGAAAATATGATTTGGAATCTTGACCACCTACAATCTGTCAAATCTAGTTCTACATGTCTTTGGCGTGCCGAAGAAGGAAGGATGTAAGATCAGATCAAATTTGATCTAGTTTAAGCAGTCCAATCACATATTAATGGAAAGAAAGATGTTTTCTAGATTTTCGCCTAAATAAATATATCCAGTCGGTTCTCCATGTCTATTTGGCATGTTGGAGAAGGAAGGATGGAAAATAAGATCAGATCTAGGTGGTTGAAGCAATCGGGTCCCGTATTAACAGCTTGAAATATTTTTTTCATATTTTCACACATCAAATCCTACTGAAATTAATATTTTATGCTTCCATGGTGTAGAGGAGACCAAGATCTTACCAACAATATATTTTTTTTGAATTTCGAGCACTGGAGAGAAAGTTATGCTTATTTTAATATTTGAATCGAATCCATACAAAAATGGTGAAAATGTAATTTTCGTAAAATGAATCCGCAAGCCCAAAAATGTAATTGCACATTTAATGCAAAAGATGCAAAGTTCAAAAATTCTCTATAGCCCCGCAAGCCCGTAACTTCACTTTTGATATAGGTATGGTACATGGCTTTACCTGAGTGGTAACGGAGTTGTGGATCACTTTATAATTTTACTTCTTTTGGAAATAAGGCTCAAAATCTCAAAGTTCTCCACCGACCAGCTTCCCCATTTTGACTTCATCACTTTACATCTTTTATGGAAACAAAGCAAAAATTCCTAAAATGCTTCGATGGCCCGCCTTCCCATTTTGAATTTTGATGTGGGCTCAAAATTTGACTTTACCCCTTAGCATGAGCAGGGTTGGGGTTCACTTTATCACTTTATGCCTTTAATGGAAATAAAGCCAAAATTCCTAAAGTCTCTCGACAACCTGCCTCTTTGCTTTGACTTGAAACATGGCCACATGTCCCTTTGCGAGTGTGTTTTGTATTGTTGTGTTTTGACTAAGTCCCTCTGTTTGGTGAATGCTTTATGTTTGACCCGGGACACATTGAGGCTTCCCGCTCATTTGGAGACTTTGTTTGTACCTGACATTCAGAGGTGCACTGACTGGACACGTCAAGAGCTAGCGCGCATTTGGGACCTGCTTTTGGATTTACCCCCTAAAAGAGTGTCGAAGGGACACGTGGGGCTTGCCATTGGTTGTCATTTCTTAGCCGATTCAACGGTCGACTCTATCCCTTTTCCTGACCTTGGACACATGGATGGATGGCACAAGTTTGGGGTCTATCTTTGGTCCGTGCCTTTTGAATTTGTGTCAATAAGGCATGTGGAGGCTTCCACTGACCCTCTTATACTTAGTCAATTAAATAGCCGGTTCTACCCCTTTTGAATTCTATTAGGCCTAGACACATGGAGAGATGGTACTTTTTTGGGGAACCACCTTTGGCTTCGACCCTTGAAGGTGCGCCGATGAGACACGTGGCACCGTCCACTAGCCTTAGACTTTTCAACAGTTTATTTAACCTTTTTGAGGCTCTAACCATGTGGAGGGCCTACATACATTTGGGGTCTCCATTTTTGTGCACCATACCAAAAGTGTGCCAAAGATACACATGGTACCTTCCACGGTCTTTCTATACTTAGCCAATTCATGCCTTGGTTGAACACTTCCTTTCTTCATACAAAACCAAAATTCCAAAAGTGACCTAGTGATCTACCTTCCCACATCCAATCAGAGATGTCCACATATCTGCAGATGTTGGAAAATAAATTGACAGGAAATATATGCCCATCATTCACGAATGTAGAGAAAAATACAGAGGGGAAAAAACTCCACCCTTCATGCCTGAAAAACAAATTGCTCCTCATGAAAAGAAGAACTGTAAACAATACCAGGCTCGATGCGATCCAAGGCCATAGAAAAAGGTTTTCAAAATTTCATGCAAATGGAGGAAACAATTTTTAAGAATCCAGACGGGAAGATAAAATTTTTATCAAACCATGTGGACTGCAAGATTTTAAATTAATAGGGCGAGATTATGAATGAGCACCAACTACTTCAAAGCAAAAAAATTTATATCTCTCTAGACTTCTCAATATTCTCAAACATTTATCAAAGGCACCAACTCAAAAATTTTGAATACTTGACTTGAAAAAATGAGGGGGATTTTGAGGGTGACAACATGACCTAAATCTAATCTAAGGGTGGAGGATTAAACACAAAACAACAAATAATTTATACATTTGTGTCAAACCCTTATAAGGGAATGATCCGCATCAAACAAATTCCATAGGATATTTCCCAAGATTTGAATGGCCTCCTTCCTCTCCTCCTTTCAAACTTTCAAGTGCAAATGAGGGTAGGTTAGGGAAAAAAAGTGAATTAAATTTAGAAATTCCTAAGGATTATTAGGGCTTTTTAGGGCAATCTCAGAAGTAATGGCTCTAATTGATCTAATCCAACAATGTGAGATTAGATCCTCCCCCTTATATAAGTTTGATTGCATTTTGTGGTTAAATGGGTAATTGGAATTTAAAGTGATTTTGATTTTATTAACTATATAGTGGCCACCTAGGGTACTTTAGACAAGGTTAATTAAACCTAAGTTGTGCATGGGGACATTTTAGTTAAATTATTTAAGGGAAATAAAAAGGATGAATGGAGGTACTGTGTAGTGAAATAAATGAAATGTGGCATGTGCATGGTCACTTAGGAAAATTAAAATTTAAATGATAATTTGGATGATATTTTAGAATAAAATTTAATGTTACCCGAAGGAAACGGGCTTTGGAATAAATTTTAATTGGGATTAATTAAATATTAATGTAATAAGGACATGGAAGGGGTCTACAAATGCATAAGGAACTTATTTAACCATGAGATAATATTAAATGAAGAACTAAGGTATGAAATGTCTTAGCAAATATTTAAACGTGATGCAACCCTTTTGTAAACTACAACATTTTTTAAAAAAATTACCTAGTTTTTCTAAGTAAATAATGAGATTGTGTTGGATGTGGTTTCAGTGCATTGAGAATGTGGGTGTTACACTTTTATATCAGTGTCATGGGTTCAACACTTGGACCCTAGGAAACACATGGAAACACAACATAGAAAACCTAGCACAATTCTCAACCCTAGAGACACATAACACATGTTGACGACTTAAAACGTATAGGAACTTAGTAAACTAAAAACAAACATAGATGATGATGAACTAACTCTCACCTTTGGTGTGTGTACAAGAGGTGTGAATTTGATGAGGAGTTATTACATGTTTAGTTAGAGGGACCTCCCCCATATCTAGGTATTCACTGTTATACTACAAAAGAATTTACAGACATTACATGAGGTCAATGTTGCTATATGACACGGAGGTTCAACTAAGGCGGATGACCTATGCAGGCATCATGATAGGGATGCATCACAAGAGGATCAGCACCTCTCAATGACACAGTGGGGAGCATACAAGGCGAAGAACTTCCATGTGGAGCCATGTTAGACCTAGATTCACCACTATAGAGAGTCATGGAGATAAGGCTACGAGGACATATGGATATATATCTAGGATCCCTATGATAGAGAAACAAACTGTGAGGAGAGATCTAGAGGCAGTAGAAAAACTGAAATACAACTTATCATATTTGAAAGATATTGTAAGGCTTCATCCATCTTTAATTTGCTTGAGAAACATGAGGATTTTGGGTTGAGGACTTGACTAAGTTAGCTTGAGCGGATGCTTCAATCTATGCCCATGTGTACTAGAAACACAAAGGCTCTGTGTCGTGATACATATTCTAAGAGATGGAGACAAGAGTATGGTGGAGGACTAGAGGAGAAAAATATCCACATAGATTCAGAGACTGTGACTATGGGATCTGTTTGCGGAGTAGATTCTGGAAGCAGATATTTATCTAGATTGGTTTATTCAATAGAGGATTGATGAGTTCCATGACATGCGATAAGAATCCATAACAATGGTCTGAGTATGAGAGTCATTTTTTGGACTTTCTTCAATATGTTGACTACATTCAGGATGAGTCAGGTGAGGATTCATAGGTTTATTAGGTGCATGAATTTAGATCTTGGAGGGGTAGTGTGCATATGCATTGTCCATAGACTTTATTTGAGGCCGCTGAGAAGGCCTATATTATGGAGGATAATAGGGGGAAGATATATGCAGGCTGAGAGATAGAGTGAGGATCACCATATTTAGTAGATGCAGGATATTTTAGTCAAAGGGGAAAATCCCCTCCTCCTCATGGCAGACATAGATTTAACATAGTCCTCCTTCAAGCCACGATTATCAGCCAGCAGTCAGTAGAAGTAATAGACCCAGTCCACTGTTCGGTCCTCCATAAAGATATGATGCAAAGAGATGGTGGGAGTATGGTTCCTCCTCCTAGAGTACCTGTTAAAACACAAGCAACCACCTAGATCTTAGTCAGCTGCAGCTCATCCAAACATGGCTACACCAATTTATGTAATGGGATCATCAGGGTCTACTTCACATAGACTACTAGAGCACTATGGGGAAGCCTCTTGAAAATGGAGGGAACATGGTATTTTTTATGGATTCGGTGCTATACTTGGACACCATTAAAGAGATTGTCCGCATAATACCATAATCAACAAGGGTAATGGACACTATTTTATATGCCCATAATTGGTTGACATGACATGGACAGTCATAGGATTTATACAGATGATTGATAACTTCCAGGAAGAAAAATAGGGCATAGATGATAGAGACTTTCAAGTAGCATTGATTGTATTTCTATCTCTATCTTATTTGATTCAGGATATTCTAATTCATTTCATTTCTCACATCATTAGTAGAGTGATGTCAGGCTGGTGGTAGTAATGTAGGGTCTTAAATGGGGATATAGAGATAGCTTCTGGAGCCAAGCTCACTGTTAACGCCTTAGCCAAGGAGTGTGTCATTGACCTAGGACCCTTCACCACAACTTTGGATCTTTGCATCCTTCCTTTGGGATCTTGTGGTGATTATTTTGGGTATGGATTGGCTATTTGTACACAGAGCTACGATGGACTACTACAAAAAGTAATCACTTGTGCAGATGATTTGGGGATTGAGTTAGTGATAGTTGGGATTAGGAGACCCATCTCTATTTGCAATATTTCCGTTATGCAACATAAGTGGTGTGTGTGGAAAAATGTCAGTTGTATGCTATTATAGTCAATGATAAATAAGAGGATGAGACTAGTGGGCCTACAATTGATGATCATCATATTTTGACGGAGTTTGTAGATGTTTTTCTAGCCGAGTTACTTTTCTTACCTCCCCTAAGTGAGATAGATTTTCATATAAATCTAGTTCCTATAGCAGATCCCATCTCACACACGCCATATAGGATGACTACCCCTAAGCTTTGTGAGCTCAAGTTTCACCTAGAGCACCTTCTTGAGAAGAGCCTAATTTTTCTTAGTGTATCCCCTTGGGGTGCGCTAGTTATTTTTTGTGAAGAAGAAGGATGGATCTCTGCATTATTGTATTGATTACATATAGTTAAACAAAGTAACAATCAAGAATCATTACCACCTCCCATGCATTGATGATTTGTTTGATCAAATGAAGGGGGTGAAAGTGTTTTCCAAGATAGACCTTAAGTCAGGTTATCACCAGCTGATGATTTCAAAGTCAAAAATTCATCTTAAAGCCTTTTGAATGAGATATGGACAGTACAAGTTCAAAGTTGTGTTATTCCATCTGATGAATGCCCCCACAATATTCATGAGTTTGATGAATGGGGTATTCAGTACATGTTTAGATCGCTTCATGCTCATACTCCTTAATGACATATTGATATACTCATGCACATGTGAGGATCACGAGGAGCACCTTCTTATCGTTTTGCAGTGCCTTAGAGAGAAACAACTTTATGGGAATCTAGAGAAGTATGTGATATTTCATTTTTGGTTTCAGTATCTTGGCCACATTATTTATAGGGAAAACATTGCAATCAATCCTTCCAAGATTTGACCTATCATGGATTGGCCATTTCCTATCAATGTCACCAAGGTAAGAAAATTTATGGTATTAGTAGAGTATTACAAGATATTTGTTGAGGAATTCTCATGCATTTCTCATCCCATCACTTCCCTAGAGAGGAAATGGAAGTATTTTGTTTGGTTAGAAAATTATGATCTGGCCTTCACGACTCTAAAGGAATGCCTTATCATAACACCTATCCTAGTAGTGCTAGATCCATAGAGAGATTTCTTTGTATGTACATATGCTTAGCTGATAGGGATAGGAGGATTATTAATGCAAGATGGCTGAGTAATTACTTTTGAGTCTTGCAAACTCAACGAATATGATCTCAATTACCTGAGTGATGACCTTGATCTTACACTAGTGGTTTATGCTCTGGTTTGATGGTGACACTTTCTCTTGGGCAAGAGGTTCATACTCAAGACATATCACTTGAGATTATGAAACATTTTCACACAATCTAATCTCAATGCACATTAGCGTTGTTGGATGGAGCTTTTATGTGAGTATGATATGGAGATAAATCATGTGAAGGGGAAGGATATTATGGTTACAAATGCTTTCATTCATTATAGAAGTTTTTTTTATGGATACAGACTTGAGGATCATGATCTTGCAACAACTTCCACTCGACAATTTCTACCTATCAGCTAGAGTAGAGATCAAGTAACAGTGAACCCTTAAACATAAGTTTAAGGGATTGTCACTTGATCCAAATGGAATTCTCAGATATAGAGGCCATATTTAGGTATGTCATGCTCACTATTAAGCCCACCTAGGGGTGAAGAATATGCATTCCACTTTGAGATAGTTACATCATAGGAGAGGACTTCAAAGGGATATAGCCCAGTTTGTGTCTTAATGTTTGGAGTGTCAGAGAGTGAAGGCTGAGCATCAACATCTAGCTAGCCTTCTTTACCCATTTGCTATACTGGAGTGGAATTGGGACACCTTTTCCATGTATTTTACATTAGGGCTACCTACTTCAAGAATCCACCATGATGCAATCATGATCACAGTGGATAGATTAACGAAACTAGCTCATTTTTATTTAGTGAAGACCACCTATATATCTAGTGTAGTGGTGAGAGTGTACTTGGATGAGATGGTTAGGCTTCATGGGATTCCACAGAAGATCATTTGTAACTGTGATATGTTGTACACCTCAATTTTTTTGACTACTATGTAGTTCTCTTTTGGGATGAACATTAATTTTAGTATAACCTAACACCCCGAGATAGATGGTCAGACAGAGTGGGTGAACTATATTTTACAGGACATGCTTCAGATGTACGTCATGGATCATCAGTTGTAATGTGAGGATTATCTATATTTGGTAGATTTTATATAGAACAACAAGTTTTAGAGTTCAATCGACATGCAACCATTCCATGATTTCTATGGAAGAGAGTACAAGACTACTTTGAGTTGGAATAGGTTATAGGATAAGGTCTCTCTTGGACAAGCTATGTTACAGTACATAGAGTAACAAGTGATCTTGATTAGGAAAATGCTATACGAGGTGATAGACAGAAATAGTGTGTAGATTTGAGGAGGAAAGATTGTAATTTTCAGGTTGGCAGGAAGGTATTTATTAGAGTTAGACCTCACAAGAGTCCCATCCATTACAGAAAATTCTCTAAGCTATATTTGAGATTCATGGGTCCATTTCAAATCTTCGAGTAGATTGGTCCTGTAGCTTAATGCTTAGCATTTACACCCATCTTGTCTCGCATCCATGATGTCTTCCATGATTTAGTTCCTTTGAGATATGTTTTGGATGCATTTCATGTATTGGATTGGACTGCATTACAGGCATAGGAGTAGGGGTAGATGATGGTGGAGCCTTGTGCATTATAGAGTGTAAGACTCTTGACCTTTGAGGATGAGAGATTAATCAAGTGCACGTCCAATGGGATCGCTATGTCGAGACATCAAATAAATGAGAGGATGCCACTTTACTAAGATCCCAGTTTGCACACTTTTTTAAGTGACTTCAAGGAGGAAGTTGACTCTAAGGGGAGGGGGATATAATTCCCACTTCTTTTCAGCACTTATTATACTATTATTTTTATTACTACTTATTAGAGACATGTAAATTAGAATATTTTGATTAGCCTATTGATATACAGTGTGGATGTTTTTATTATTGACATGTTGTGAATCATATGGTGGATTATATGGATAGATATATATTTCATTATTGATGATGATCTAGAGATACTACTTTACATATACTGACACTTTGTATTTGTGATGTATTGATTTGTTTAGATGATCTATCTAGTCTTGTGATCTCATTAATGTCGATGAAATAGTAAAATTGAAATATTTTGAAATTGTGTTAGCATATGGATTTACACGTATGCAAATGACATGGAACAGTATGGGAATGAAGTCCCTCCTTAATGAAGGTGAGGCTTCCTTTATTGAAAACCAAAACTATATTTACACCTGTACATTCAAAATTGTATGTGGGGGGGTTTTGGAACATCAATGGAAAGAAAAGTGAATGAGGGAGATGGAATGGAATGAAGGAAATTAATGGAAAGGAATGAATGGAAGGAACATGCAAGAGTTAGGTAAAAGAAGAGCCTAATATAGCATGAAGAATAACAATGAATAAATAACACAAATAAAATGGAGTTGGAGTTAGTTGAATAAGAATGAGTAAAAGGGAACACACATGAGTAAGTAAATATTAGAGCTTGATCACTATGAACAAGAACAACAAATTAATAGTGTTGACAATAAGATGAAAGAAAATATTTTCATGTAAGATTTAAACATCTAACATCTAATGAACATAAAAACATCAAATGCTACAAGAGATAATGAATGGGACACAAAGTTCATATTTCATTAACTCCAAAATGTCTTCACAAAAGAAAACAAAGTTTCTTTCCTGAAAAAAAGCTTGCACAAAACAATATTTTATTCTCCTCTCTCAAAGTCACCCTTACAAATGAGCCCCTCACTTCCTTTTACAACACAAAATTTGGTTACAAGGTAGTTAGGATTTACATGCACATTATTAAATAGGGCACTTAAGTGACTTTAAATTTTTCAACCAACTTTTAAAAAAAGACTCAAAATAGAAACCACTTAAGTTATTAAAAGTTTATCAAAAGTGAGTTTAACAATAACACCACTTTATAACAATTTTAAAGTCATTTAAGGAAAAGTAAATAAATAAAACAAATGAGTACATATGTACCCCACATAAATGACTTGGAAACACACATACACATCCTAGTCAACAACGTGCCACCTAGATCAAGACACCTAGGATCGGTGCCTTATCCATTGAGCCAAGAGTCCTCCTATATTGGTCATACAAGAATGAACTCATCGACTATACTCCGTAATCCTCTAAATGACAAGAGATCCAAGATTGAAACTTGAGAAATTCATCCACCTCTCTGTTTCAGCAACACACTGGTGTGAGAAATTTTGTCTTTATTCACATTCACATTCACAATTACACACAATTCTCCATATGCTCTGAAAACCTTTTGATGGCGAATTCTTCATTTTTCATGAGACTGTAGTCATTACGCCACCTTGTCTTATCACAATCCAACTCTTGATCTTTCTCCATTGAGAATATCTTCCAAGAGTTGAGATTACAATCCACTTCCTTGAGCCATGTCTTTCATCTTTTTCAATATCCCAAAGTGTTGTCATTCTGATTCACTCACAATCATCCAATTTGGGAATGCTTCAACTTTAAGACTGGGAGATGAATTATCGCACCCGCTTCTAACTAATATTTTATAGGGACACACTTGAATGAGTTGGCCTTACTTAATGATCCGCACAACTGTAATTGTCATTGGTCTTGGTATGTCTTATGTCAGAAAAGTAGCACTCAAAAATTTGCACATTAGAGAACCCTACTTTTGACTAAAATGGGATTGTCTCAAGGTGTGACACCCTTACAATTGAGAAAAACCTCCAGAGAAGGCTTGTTCCTGACCTATTCTAATGCTAATCTACCCCTAAACTATCAATTCTAAGGGACTAGAGGAAGAGAAATACACAAATGTAAATCCTAAACTAAGGGAGGCGATAACACCAAAACAAGACTAGAGAGATTCCTAGTGAGTGAAAGTGGAGGGAAATGGGGAAGAAGAGGGGAGACAAAATGCCACAGTCCCAAAACACATGCAAACCTTCAATCTCATGGAGCACAACAAATTTAAGCCCTTTAAAGGAACACAATATGCTCAATATAACTAAAAAATATAACAGAAGGCAATAAATGCAATATAAATCAAGCTAGGGAAAGAAGAGCCACAAAACACTAATTTTATTGCTTAAAATGATGTAAAATCCATTATAGTATAGGGACAAGGCAATAATCCTTCACAAAATGCATAAATTTGAGGCATGTAGCTCAAAAAAGTGTTGGAACAATTTTTGTAGAGTTCCGTTACAAGTTCGAAATCTCTCTCCTCAAATGAGGGGAATTTACATATATAAAGAGAAAAGGAGCACCCAACAAACATCCTTTATTAAATGCATGTACGGAGGTATGGGCAGCCATACCGGTCAACTTTCTAATGGTACCTTTTTTTCAGAAAAGGCATGGGTGACATGTTTCATTAATCTAGTTGTTGAGCTACCCTGTACGGTACCATTAATGCCTGGATGTATTTGAAACTCTTTGTTATCACCCAATGGAATCCACTAGCTCACGTCTAACAGAAACATGAAGAGTTGCTACTGACAAGGGAAATGCTTATCACATGAGAAGAGGAAATGATATCGCATGAAAAGAAGAAATGTTTTTACATGACAGTGAGGGGAGGTTGATGCACGATGAGAGGGTGATGAATATGAGGAAGATATAATGACGCTCATCAAGGAGGGGATCTTGTCACATGACAAGAAGAAGGTGTTGTCACCCGATAAGAGGAGAGGTTTATGGGCACCAACAGAGAATATTGTTACGCAACAAGAGGATAGGTTGACGGGCATCAAGGAGGTGAAAATCCATACATTTTTTCAGCTTGACCATTAATCCAAAATATTTTTACAAACCTTCTTCGCAGAGACCTGGCTTGCCACGAGATACCCTGTAAATCGCTCCCATTAACTATTAATTCCCAGTTTTGTAGGTTGATCCATTTTGCAAGGGGTGTAGAAAATGGATAATGGTTTAGTGACTTATGGGGTGATCTTCCTAATAGATCTGAAAGACCAGTCATTTTGCATCCATTGGGCATGGAGTCATTCTGATTGTTGAAATTGGCCTGATATCGAAAAAATCATGTTTCTCTATAACACTGCTAAGACATTACTTCATCATTGGATCTTGCCTAAAACTTGAAAGTGCAACAACAACAAAGCACAACCATGTACAAAAAACAAAAATCATAGATATCCCAAAATGGAACATGCATAAAGTTCACAAGCACTTATTTGAAAGAAAACCTAGCTATAATAGAACAATGTGTTGTAAGCACTTGGAGGAATTAAAAATTCTAAACTAATATTTACAAGAATGAAGGCATTGTCACGTGACAAGAGGATAGGTTGATGGGAGTTAACATAAAATGTTGTTACGCGACAAGAGGAGAGGTCGATAGGCACCAACAGAGTTTGTTGTCGTGCGATAAGAGGAGAGGTTGACAGGCGTCAATAGAAAATGTTGTCACACGAAAAGAGGAGATGTTGATGGGCATCAAGGAGGTGCAATCCATACATTTTTTCAGCTTGACCATTAATCTGAAATCCTACTCCAAACCTTCGTCATGGCGAGCCAACTCTCCATGAGATACCCTGTAAATTGCTCCCATTAACTATTAATGCCTAGACCTGTAGGTTGATCCATTTTACAAGTGGGGGGTAGAAAATGGATCATAGTTTGGTAAATTGTAGGGTGATATGCTTGCTAGATCTGAAAGACCAATTATTTTTCATCCATTGGGCATGGATTCATTCTGATTTATGAAATTGGCCTAATATCTTAAACCTCTTGTTTCTCTAGAACACTTGAGACATTACTTCATCATCGGATCTTTCCTAAAACTGGAAAGTGTAACAGCAATAAATTACAACCATGTACAAGAAACAAAAATCATATATATCCCAAAATGGAACATGCAAAGACTGCACAAAAACTTATTTGAAAGAAGAACCTAGCCACAACAAACAATGTGTTGCAAGCACTTGGAGGAATTACAAACTCTACACTAATATTTACAAGAAAGATACACCCATAAGTAATAATGATTGAGATGAATACCATTGACTAGAATTCGCAATCATTCCACATCCAACTTTGTCAATTAGAAATAATTGTTTTCTTTACACCCTAAAATAAAGTAAGGGCCACTCCATATTGAATAAAACTTGGTGTTCCTTCTATTTTTAGCTCTGTTTGCATCCCATTTCAGAACCATGTCTCCTTCTTGAAAAGTTATGTTCTTAACCTTTCTATAAAATCTCATCTTGATTTGATCTTGGTCCTTCTCCATTGTTTTCATGGCGTAGTCCCTTAGCTCTTCCAACTCCATGAGCTCTACATACTTGACTTCCATAGCTAGAAACTCAAACAACTCCAACTACTTGATATGCTTGAAAGCTGGTAATTCAAGGGATATTGGCAGCCTTGATACCCTTCCATAAACCAACTTGAAAGGGGAATAACCAATTGGCTTCTTGGGAGTGATTCTATCAGACCACAAAGCTGATTGTAATTTGGTATACCAAGTCCTCTTATTTTCATCGAGGGTTCTTCTTATGATACTAAGAATATTTTTTTTCGTGGACTCTGCTTACCCATTATCCTGAGGGTAGTAGTTAGAAGAAGTGTTCAAATAGATTCCATTTATAACAGCCCAATTAGATATCTTTTCTCCAAAAAAATCTTAGGCATTATCTGATATTATAGTGTAAGGGACACCAAACCTTGTTGCAATACCTTTGTCTAATTCTAGAATGCTAGCTTCATTTGATTCCTTAACTGCAATTCCTTCTATACACTTAGTGAAGCAGTCCATGCTGTAAGAATCCATTTGTGACCTAGGTTGGAATTTGGAATGATCATCCTAATAAAATCTAGCCCCCATTACATGAAATACTGTTCAATTAAGATAAGATAGAGTGGGATGGTAGCTAGCTTCTATTTACTTGTGAAGAAGGCACACTTCTTGCATTTCTTGATCCATGAGTAACAATCATTGAAAATATTAGGCCAGTAAAAAAAAACCGTCATGATTCTAATGGTTTTTTCTTTTGGGAAAAATGACCACCTACCTCTCCATCATGAAACTTGTGCAGTACCCTCTCTATCTAACTTGTCTTGATGCACCTTAGGAGGACACCATTCACATCCATTTTGAACAAAATATTATCTACAAGGACATATGGAATGCAATGAAGTATGAAATATGTCATTTTGGATTTATTTAATCCCTGAGGGCTTTAACCTGTTTAAAGAAAATATACAATATCCTGAGTCCAAAAAGGAATGGGTATATGACCTGCAGCATGTTCTTGATTATCTTGCAACATCATGACAACTTTTGCTTCCTCCCTTGATTCAACATAATGGTTAGAAGTTATCTACTCACACAACCCTTTTCCCCTAACTAATTTGGTCACATTTATATCAATATCATACTCCATGACCTTGTTTATGCAACCATCTCTCTTTTCATTAAGGTCCTTGTTTAAAATAAAATCTTTTACACCACCATGTGAAACTAATAGATGAATTCTGCTAGTTGACACTAGATGTCTAATTTTCTTTAAACTTCTAATCACATCAAGGACATAATTCTTAATAAATGAATATCTCACCTCATAATTATGAAGGCTTTGGCTAAAGAATGTGATAGGCTACTCCAATCCTTCTTGATTTGGTTGTACCAGTATGGTGGATATTGCATCTGTGCCTCTAAAAGCGTATAAAATAAAATATTTCGAGAAATCTAGATTTATGAGGGTTTGAGTCTGTGTAATGGTATTCTTTATAAATTCAAAGCTATCTTTTCCTTCAGCAGTCCATCTGAAAACCATGGTCTTCTTCAACATCATCATTAGTGGCTTGACAAGATGGGAAAAAGTTAGGAGCAAACCTCCTAACAAAATTAATTTTCCACAAAAATATTTGGAGAGCCTTCTTATGACTTGGCAATGGAAATGTTCGAATAGCTTCTACCCTTTCTAGATCAATTCCCAACCATTCCTTAGACACAATGTTTCCTAAGAGCTTGCATTCATGAGCTAAGAATATGCACTTTTTTGGATTCAAGGACACTCCAAATCTCCTGCATCTTTGGAACACTTATCTGAGGTAAGAGAGATGACTTGTTGTGTTCTTGGAGAAAACAATAATGTCATCTAGATAGACAAGAACTATCTTATTGATCAGCCCTTTGAATGCCATATCCATCACGCTTTGGAAAATTGCTCCTGTGTTTGAAATTCCAAATGGAATCTTCTTATAAGCATATGAGCCCCACTTCATAGTGAAGGTTTTCTTGAACTGGTCATCTTCTTTCACCATGATTTGTTTATAGCCTGAGTAGCCATCCAACAATGAGAACCTTTCGAATCTGGCTACAACCTACAGGATTTCCTCCATGGAAGGAAGTGAATAGTGGTCCTTGAGAGATGCCCTATTCAAGTCTTAGAAATCCACACATAGTTTGATTTCCATGTTCTTTTTCCTAATCGGCACCAGATTTTTTACCCATGAAGAGTTCTTGATTAGAAAGATGATGCTTGCTTCAATGAGTTTGTTTAGTTTTCTTTTCATGAGAGGCTTGATATGAGGATTGAATGGCCTTTATTTTTTCCCGATGGGTTTAACTCCTGATTCTAGTTCAATCGTGTGTTGTGCCAATTTCGGATTCAATATTTTGAAATCTTCATAGCTGTAACCAAACACATATGGAAACTCTTGGAAAAGTTTTATAAATTCTGATTTTTCTTGTTTAGTGCTTACCTTACCAATTTGAAGTGTTTTTCTTCCTATAACTAAAATTGGCTCTGAACCCTATCCTTTGATCTGAATGTTTGGTATTTCCTTCTGGAACTAATCATTAGGACTGAATATTGACTCTAGAATCACTAATCCCTTTGGTATCTTATTTGTCCTTAGTAGAACCACTTGATCACCATCTTGTTGCTCTAATTTATCATGATTTCTAACCAAGAAATTAGCCTCATCCTGTAATAAATTAATGATCTAGTGATCATTTTCAAATACTTTCCATCTCATGTTATTATCTGGTACAACTAGCCTCACAATTACATGGATACGTGGTTGCAATTTATCTCTTTTAATACTATCAACCACATCAAATTTTGCTCCATTTTCTGCTAGACTATCTGCAACTTCATTCCTCTTCCTCGGTATGGATTGAATATTAAATTCTTGAAAATCATCAATTTGATCCCATACCTGATGCTTGTAATCTTTGAGAAGATCATTGTTAGAAACATATTTTACCCTAACCTGGTTGACAATTAATTAACTATCCCCAAACATTTGAAACTTTTCTATACCCCTCTTTCTTTCCCAATTCAATCTATTAGTATCCAAATTTATTCTCCTGCGAGGGATGAGAATCATCACGAAACTGGCAGGATGTGTTGGTATCCAAATTGATTCTCCTGTGAGGGCTGAGAAACATCACAAAACTGGCAAGATACTTAGAGACAAACGAATCATGATATGAGTCATTTTGTATCCGGAGAGGAGATTCAACTAACTCTTTGTCACTCAGGAAAGGGAGAAATGGATAGCACCTTACTAAGGTTTTGATCTACCCTCACTACTTTAGGCTATGCCTTCAACATGGGTGAGAGGACCTGTTCTATAACCTGTGTTGGTGAAGGATATCAAGATATAATTATTTGTACAATTTTCATAAGAACCTTGAGAAAATATAATCAATACAACACAATATAACTCTCATGAGTTGTCACACTAGAGAGTGGAGATGTTTCCTGGACAAGGTTGAGGTTACTAAAGACAATAATTGAAACATGATTATCTCTGTATATTTTGGCAATGGAATTTTTTCATCTGTGGATACACAGTAAAAATAGGATTAGTTCATGTAGGATTCATTATTTGAGATGTTTTTGGTGGGAAGTTAACCAAAAATTAAGTTGATTATATCAATTCTTTGAGAACCTTCAACAAAAATTGGGAACTTACAAAACAAAATACTTCAAAACAGCCAAAATATTCCATCAACTAGAAGATGAGAATCAATGGAATCCCAGAGATGCATGGTTTCACACATTCTTTAAGAATTCAACACAAAATATCATGTTAAAGACTTACAAACAATATTTATCAACATAATGAAAGTAAAGTGATTTTAAATTGTTTATTTCATTACCAGATGAAATCTCTTCTCATAATGAAATTGCAAATGCCAAAATACTAATAGACAGACAAGATCTTGTGTGACTCAGAGAGATTTTAACATAAGATTGCAACAGGAATAAGAAAAACTATTTGAAAACATTTTGAAATAAAAGAAAACACAATTATGCTCATGATCAACACAAATTGATTTCAAGGTTCATTAGATTCATCAGCAGGGGAGAGTTTCTTTAAAAATTTCAGAGCTTGTCAATGGTTGTACACTTGCAACCATCTTGATGTGATTAAATCTAAAACATAGGAAAATAAACAGGTTTCTCAGACGGTCTCTTGGGAAAATGGTTTCTCTTAAAATTTCTCAGAAAATTTAACCCCCCCTTATGCAACAGTATTCTCATTGCATTTATACAATTTAACTTGCTCACTTATCCCAAATTTTCCCCCAAAAATTCTAAATCTTCAAGAGAATATTCCTCTTTACAACATACCATTTAATCAGGTTTATTACCTTGAAAATATCTCACTTTCTATTGCTAGGTGGAAAAGTTGTGAGTCATTTACATCTCCTAAATTCATTAGATATGATTAGGCCACCATGCCATAACTTTTTACAGTCCTTTTAATCATTATTTTATCCTGTCGTGTAAGAAATCTAATTTTTAATAATTCTTAGGTGGCTCCATATGGCTTGATCTGACAAACAATCCTTTTTGCCTTCGAGAATACACCTTTAAGAATACATACATGCATTTGTGCCTCTTAGAAATGAGTGTCCTCACATGGATTATATCACATATCTGTACTACGGATCTAAGTCATTCAAGTATGCAGAGGAGCCAATGGAAGCCTCCATGTGTCTCCTTGGCACAACTGTAAAAGTGAAGTCCAGAGGTAGGTCCCCAAATGAGCGTGGGCTCTCCACGTGTCCTAGGCCTAATAAAGTTGTCTTGGCCATTGAATAGTCTTAGTATAAATAGGAGCCAGCAGAAGCCTCCACGTGCCTCTTCAGCACAACTTTAAAGATGAATTCTAGAGATGGGACCTCAAATGAGCACGAGCTCTCCATGTGTCTCAGGCCTGGAAAAGTAGAACCAACCATTGAAAACATTGAAGAACCAACAGAAGGTGCCACGTGCCTAGGGTTCGAGAAAGTTGCATCGACTGCTTGAAATTTCTAAGTATGGGAAGATCCTGTGGAAACCTCCATGTGTCTCCTTGGGGAAACTACAAAGGTAAGACCCATTGGTGGATCCTCAAATGATTGCGAGCTCTCCACATGTCTAGGGTCTAAGGAAAGCTTAACTAGATGCTTGAAAAGTCTAACTATGGGAAGATCCAGCGAAAACCTCCATGTGTCTCCTTAGCGTAAATTTAAAGGTAAGACCCAGAGGTAGATCCTCGAATGAGCATAGACCTTCCATCTAGAAAAGATTTGAGTTGAAGTGGGCCTTGGCTGCTTTTCACATTTTTTATCACTTAAAGAAATTGTGCATTTTTGGACAATTTGGCCCGCCCATCCGCTTTTGATATAGGCTTTACATGTGGATTTCCTAGGTGATGGTGGAGTTGCAACTTATTTTTACACCTTTTTACCTTTTAAAAACAAAGCTAGAATTTCTAGAATACCTTTGACGACCCGCTTTCCTATCTTTAATGTAAACTCAACACGTGGCTTTATCTGAGCACTTGCAGTGTCACACTTCACTTTATACCTTACTCACTTTTTCAAAACAAGGCTAAAAGTTCCAAAGTCTTCCAGTAACCCACCTCCCCACTTTTAAGTTAAAAAATGGCCACGTGTCCATTTGTGGGCTCAAAAAAATAAATTTCTCTGCCACTTCATATCGTTGAGTAGCCAATTGGAAACTATTGAGTCCACGGGACCAATTTGGAATTTTTTACAATTGTGACAAAAGTGACAAGTTCACCAAATATACCCACCATGCCGCATCTAATTAAATAATACCACGTATCCACTGATGTTGGGGTAGGATTTACAAAGGAGACACAATCGTGGATGACGCCCAAAAATAAAAATGTTCCCCACAGAGAGAAGATTGTAAATAAAACCAAGACTCAATGTGATCCATGACCCAAGGAATGGACTGACAATGGAAACCAAATGAAGGATAATTTTTTCACACATCCATATAGGGAGATAAAGAAATATTCAAACCATGTAGATAGAGAAATTTTAACAAACAGGGTGAGATTAAATTGAGCATCAACATCGGCTCTGACTAGGGGATTGGCACTCCCTATGAGTTCCGTAAGAACAACATACCCAACCATGTGCCAAAAAAACCATTGGGCAATGGAGTCAATAACAAGCTTGCAAATCATAGAAACAATTTCCAACCTCCCAAGAAAAAACTGAAAAACCAACAAAAACCAACCGCCAACGACTGGAACGAACCAAAATAGAAAAACATAGAAACGAAAAAGAACTAAAAGACTATACATTGTACAATGATGCGTGTCTTTATTCTAAGAAAGAAATCAAGGAAATTTTTTAAGTTCCTACCTTTCTAAAAATGACCATACCAAGAAGTCCTGATAATTTGTTAACAACTAGATACATGACTACTTTTCTTCTCTATCCAAGTTACTAGCTAGCCATATTTTCTGAGGTTTATCTGTTTTGCCTCTACCAAATCTAGAACAAACCCCATAAAACATTAGAGTCCAGGGAGAACCAATCTACTTGGGATACTTGCACTAATCAATTTTATGCTCCTTATAATTAGCATAACCCAAAAATTTATCGACATCAACGTCTGCATACAATACTTCAAAAGAAGCATTGTTAGGGTCCTCAATGAGATGTAACATTTTATTCTCACTATACAACTTCATGAGGTTCCCCTCAACTAGTATGGTTTCATATGATATGTCCATTTTTACACTTCCACCCACACTAGCTACTCATTTTCTGGATAATAACATCCCCCATTTGGCAAGATAGTTTCTTGGTGCTCAATTTGGTCTCGCCCTGTTTGTCCTTGAAATTCTTTAGTTTGCGGGCTCTGTCACCTTTTTTATCTCCCCTGTATTGATGCATGAAAACTCTTTCCTCCATCTAGTTTCTGTGATCAGTCCCTTACTTGGTTGAGGGTCACTTAGAGTAAAAAAAAATTCACTCCTCTGTCCATGTGAAAAGATCTGTAACTTGGTTGAAAATTCAGGTTTTTTCCCTTCCTTCCATTTTCCACGGTCACGTTTTGTTTTCCCTATCATTTCTATCCCAAGTATCTATGGAAACGTGATTGGATGTAGCTCATAAGATCATATTTGTGCCTTATATCATTTCTAAATTCTCTGTCCTTGAAGAAGGATTCATTTCTGGGAGCAAATGGTGATTTTCCTGCATTTTATGGTTTGACGACTGTATTTTTCCTGGTCAAATTTATATCTCAGCATCTATTGAAACATGGCCCTTTTTGGTTGGATGTGGCTCGATGAGGCACTTAAAAACTATAAGACCCACTTCAACTCAAAACTTGTCCACGTGGAAGGTCGGCGCTCATATGAAAATTCACCTTCTGGTTTGAGCTTGAAGTTGCGCCAAGGAGACACGTGGAGGTTTTTGTTGTCTTGCCTAGACTTAGAAAAAAAATTTCATGCAGCTAGTGTAGCTTTGGCAGACCATGGATATGTGGAGGGCTGGAATACATTTTAGGATTTTCCTCAGGGTCCCACCTTAACAGAAGGAGGAGGAGGACACTTGGAAGATTCCATTGGCTACGCTCTATACTTAAACTTTTCAAAGAAATTTTCTAAAGCCTAGGACACGTGGAAGGACCACGCTTGTTTGAGGACTAGCCCCTAAATCTTATTTTGAAGAAGTACTAGGAGGAAACTTGGAGGCTTCCACTCACTCTGCCCTTGCTTGGACTTTTCAACGGCCAAGGAAAACTATCTCAGACCCTAGACACATGGCACCTTCCTCTGATCCTTCAACTTTTTCAACAACTCTAAAGGCCTGGGACACATAAAGGGACCATGCCTATTTGAGGTCTTCAATTTTTAGGAGCATACAAAATGAGTGCCAAGGCAGCACGTGGAGGCTTTTGATGGATCCTTTTTAACTAAGACTTTTTCAAAGGCCAAAAGGCATTTTTCTTTGGCCCAGGGAATGTGGAAGGTCTGAGCTTGTTTGGAAACTTTCCGCTATACTTCCCCTTTGTAATTGTGAAAAGGAAACATGTGGATGACTATAATATAAAGTAGAGAAGGGGAAGAATCAATGGTTGTTGTGCATTGCGTTTATTTTTTCACCATTTTTTCTCCAAGACTCCTTGAGATGCGAATTCACACTATTTTTCATCTTTTTTGATGAAATTCCTTTTCATTTTTGTCTGCAAAGTGCCATTGAATGGTTTAATAACTTAATTTATGAGTCCAAGGGTTGTTAAGGTTGATATTTTGAAGTTGGAATTGCTCAGGTGCTTGCAAATATGTGAATTACCAGAGAAGCTAGATGTGGGATAGAGTTGCAGAGGAAAGAGAGGAAAAAGGATGAAATGATGGAGGTTGTAGGTGCAAAATATGAAAAAGGTGTTTCCTCGAGAGTGAAAAGGATTACCTATCAGATCTAGCTATATAGACCCTCCGAAGAATGATTAAAATAGGGATTTATCACATGACATAATCAAAATGATTACAAGGATTTTCAAAATGTTATGGCATGGCATCCTAGTCATTAGTTGAGGGTTTGAGAAACGTTATCAATTCATGACTTGTCCACCTGGTAGCTTTCGGGCATGAATTTTTTAAACGTCACTTTATGAGGCATATTGTTAACAAACAAAGGTCCCTCAAATATTCTTCTTTTTTGGGGGGAATTTTGGGATGAGTGAGTGAGTGAAATATATAAATGCAATGAGAATACTCTTGTAAATGGTTGGGGGTTAAATTTCACAAGAAAAATTTGAGAAATGTCCTCTTCTAAGAAACCCATCTCAGATACCTAGTTAATTTCTTATGTGTTATATTTTCTATCATGTTAAGTTGGGTGCATATGTATAGCCATTGACAAGCTCTAAGATTCTTCTGGAAGCTCTCCCTTGCTGATGAATTGAAGCAATTTTGAAATTAATTTGTGTTCAATCACTGGAAAATTTGTGTCTACTTATTTAGAATGTCTACAAATGATTTATTTTGTTCCTATTGTAATCTTATATTGAAATATTTATGAAATCACATAGATCTCATCCTTGTGATGGTTTAGTGGCATTTGTAATTTCATTTGTCAGAAGATTTTTCACCTGGTAATGAAATAAATAATTTAAAATCACTTTACCTTCATTTGTTGACAGAGATTGTTTGTGAGTCTTTGGGTGTACCTCAGGCATGATTGATAAGAGATTTTGGTATTTAGTTGTGTCTTTTAACTCATTCCTTTGTGCTAGATTCTCAAATATTGTGTGAAAATGTGCAAATCTGGGCCTCCATTGATGCACACCTTCTAGTTGAAGGAATGTCTTAACTATTGTGAACCTTTCTGTTGTCGAGTTGTACATTGTTTTGAAGTTTCTCAAAGACCTAGCAAAGTCCAATTTGTCTTGCTTAATCTCCCACCAAAAAATTTATCAAATGAATAACACTTCTTTGTACTGCCCCTGTTTTTCCCTGTATATCCAAAAAGTAAAAAATCTATTTACTGGAATATGTAGAACAATAAGGATTTCATAATGTCTTTAGTAACCTTAGCCTTGTTTTGAAAGTATCTCCATCTTTTAGAAGTGACTACTCATGAGAGTATTAAATTATGGAGTATTGATCATACTTTCCCAAGGTTTTCTTCATAAAATTTGTGCAGAAGAAGGACATCTCCATTTCCTTAATCAAATAGAGGTTACACTAAGGGTCCTCTCACCCTAGTGGAAAGGCACGACCTAAAATAGTGAGGATAGGTCAAATCCTCTTGAAGGTGCTATCCATCTCTCCACAATATGAGTGACAAAGGGACAATTAGATCTCATCCCCACCTACAAAACGACATACATTATGATCTATATGTCTCTAAGCTCCATGTCAAATCTATGATGATTCTCAACTTGAAAAGGAGAACAAATTTGGATACCAACACTCGTGGTGCTGTTGCTCGAGATAATCTGTTGATTTTTTTCTAGTTCATATCCATTTGGCCCATCAACAACACTCGCAGCGTTGTTGTCAGGGACACTTTGAAGTATTTTACAAATGTAGTACATACAGACCCTTGTAATACTTCTTACACATGTTGTGTGCTAATACATTGTTGAAACATCATTATCTATTTAGATCTATAAGAATTGTTCAAAATTGTAAGTTCTGAGTGCAATATTTCCAACTTATACAATTATTGCACTAAATTTTGTATCATCATTGAAAAATTTAGGTAGAAGAAGAGTAAATCTTGTAAGCTTTGCATGAATCTAGTATTGATAGACATTTGATAGGTCTTTCTTAGTGAATTTTAACAAACTAAGGTAAAAATCCTTAGTGGTGACTCCGTGCTATTTAAATTCTTAATAAATACCAATTTCTTAACATATATCAAGTAAGATTTGTCAATAATCTCTGAAAAGCTAGAAGGAAGAAGATATTTCTTTGCCAAGGACCCTAGTAGAAGGTTGTTTCAAGAGCTGGGAAAGTCTAATTCAGAAGGAAGAAGAATTTGGAAGGTTGTTGGAGATGAAGCATCAAGAAAAGAGATCTCCATTGGTGAAATTGATCAGCCTATGATTGAATATTGCAATACTTCCTCAAGTGAATTTGAATCAGGTAGTCTCTTTGTTGAATTGAATTCTACGTCTGGAGAGGGTCTCTTTTTTGTTTGAAAAATTTATATCTCATTTTGTCCCTGTGTTTTCCAAATCTGATAGATTTTTCCAAGAAACAGAGCCTTTAAAGGGCAGTCATTATGAGAATTGCATCCATGTACCACACAGACCCCTCACTCCCCATCATTATGTTTCTCCTGTGAGATCACCTCCTCAAAATAATATGGCTTAGCCTCCATCCAGACCTCCATTTTTCATTAATACTTTTAGTCCCATCAATTTTAGAGGTATGGTTGGCTATCCAAATGTTGTGCCACAAGATGTTAGAAATATATTGCCTAAGTTTCAAGGAAATAATGCAATCACTGGTGATCAACACTTGAAGGTCTTTGTCAATATGATGGAGGAATTTGAAATATAATTTGAGGATGTGTACATTAAATTG
Organism: Taxus chinensis; assembly: GCA_019776745.2. Lineage (NCBI taxonomy): Eukaryota > Viridiplantae > Streptophyta > Pinopsida > Cupressales > Taxaceae > Taxus > Taxus chinensis. Next base: position 167,650,246 of record CM034154.1, on the reverse strand, counting down.
TTTATCCATGCTCTAAAAGAAAATGCAAGGGACTGGTATAAATCTTTGCCAGATAATTCCATTGATTCTTGGACAGAGATGAAGAATGATTTTAGATTGGAGTATGGAGATAAAATAGACCCTAGGTTTCTTTTATCAGAATTTGAAAATATAAAAAAGAATCCTAATGAATCAATGCATGATTTCAATACAAGATTTCACAAAACATTGAGAACACTACCTATTAATTTGAGGCCATGTGATGAATCATGTCTGATAAAGTACTCTGATGCTTTTGATAAGAAAGCTGCCTATTATTTAAGAGACAAGAAACCAACAACATTGAGGTAGGCCTTCACCATGGCTTTGTAGATTTAAAATAATATCAAACTAGTTAGTAAGCCTCCTAAGAGGAAAGGTATCAAGCTAGTCAATCCAGAGAAGCCTCAGTCAAGTAAGGTTGTGGATCTTGAGGAAGTCGTAAAGACTTTGGCCGGAGTTATCAAAGAAATCTCTTACAAGCTAGCCAGGGAAGACAAAGGAATTGGACAAGGTTCTCAAGGTCACCATAGGTAACAAGAATAAGATAGATTTGTAAATCATCCTAGAAATGATCAGATATTTGATGACAGAGGTAAAGGACCCATGGGAGCTAGACAACCCCTAGCTAGGGAAAATAGAGTAGTGCCTGATCCTCTAAATGTCAAAGTTGTTGGTGTTGAAAAGAAAAATGAAATTTATTGGTGTGACAAATGTTTCTTACCCCACCTGCCATGTGAAGTAGATCAACAAGTTGAATAATCTAATGATGATGATAACATTGAAGATGATGCGTGCATGGTGGATTGTTCTACAAGCTCACAAGGAGAAACTTCAATTAAAGTAATAAGTGTAAGAAATGCTGCAAGTTTTTGGGATTGCATTCACCGGGTACCTCTTCTTCCTTCCTCTCATACTTTAGAAATAGATATGGTACAAGCTTTTGAACTTCGTAATAATAATTTTGAGTACCTAAGAGATCTAATGATTAAGAAGTATGATGGAGGAATCCCATCAGAAGAGGATAGAAAATTGTTAATGAATTTTGTTGTTGCCTAAGAAACAAAGTATAACACAAGAAGTAAAGTTTTCAAAGGGGTAGGGCCTCAAGACAAACCAAAAACCCCAGTTCTCACCAATATCCCAAAAGAAACTCCAAAGAAAGATGCATCTAGAAAAGGCCTTCTCTCATGTAGAACTGGTGTTCCTACCCATGCCCAAAATGTGAAAAATATTGTGCCATCTGATGAGTTTGTCAATCTTTCTCCAAATGCTGCTTTGCCTAAATACATTCCTTATGACATTGCCCAAGTCTTGATTCAGATCAATATTTATATCCCAATTGTTGAACTTCTTAGGATTCCTGAGCACAAGAAGATGGCTTTTGAGTATTTGGGATTGGAAGAAGATAGGATTACCTAAGGCAGAAATATAAATAATGTAAACACTCCTCCTTTAATAATTGCAGACCTAGAAAAACCACCGGCATTGGAGGATATGGGTGAACCACCTGAAGTTTACTTGGGAACATATTTGGTTGAGTCTCAATTAAATGTTGATCCATTTTTTACAATGCTGATTATTAAGGACAGACTATTGCACAATTATATGTTTGATTCTGGAGCATCATGCAATGTTATGCCTTTAGAGGTCATGAATGAATTGAACATTAAAGTAACACCAACTTATGGAAAGTGTACTGTAATGGATTCTAGAGAGGTGCCAGTTGTAGGATGTGTAAAAGTTTTTGTGGTACAACTTGCAGCTTATCCGGGTAAGAAATTGAAACTTGATGTTGTTATTATTGATTACCCTGCCAAATGGGGCATGATGTTATTAAGAAAGTTGGCTGCAAGTGTTGGTAGAAGTGTTCAAATGTTTATGTATTTTTCCACCATTCCAATTCAAGGCATCCTTGTAAAGTTGTATGGAGAGAAGAAGATGTTGCACCTCATTGAGGATCCCAATAATTCTTCTTATGAAGTGTTGTATGCTGATGTAAATGTTGATAATGTTTTTGGATTTGCTGATGGAAAAGAGAAAAATATTTATTAATGTAAATGTCTTGAACAAGTAGGTTTTCCTTGGACCTTGTTATTCGATAGAGCTTGTTCCAAGTTTAGAAATGGTGTTGGTATTGTTCTGATTTCTCCAAGCTAGTAAGAGTTTGTTTTTTCTTTCAAACTCAAATTTGAATGCACTAAAAACATTTCAGAATATGAAACACTGTTATTGGGTTTGAGAATTGCATGGAAATATGATGTAAAGGATATAATTGTCAAAGGAGACTCAGAACTAATTGTCAAGAAAATTAGAAAATTGTATGCTACTACAAATCAGAGAATGAAACAATATAAGCATGAAGTATAGGATTTGATTGAAGTGTTTGGCTCATTTAATATTGTGCACCATTATAGAAAGTTTAATGTTATTGTAGACAAGTTAGCAGTGCTAGGATCTAGATTTGGAAATTGTACAGTATCCCCATTTTGTGAGTATGATGTTGAAATACTGACAAAGCCATCTATCCCTGAAAACATTAAAAATTGGCAAGTGTTTGATGATGATGCCCAGGTGAAATGGTTTCTACAGAACCAAGGCAAGTTTATTGACCAAAATATAGATTGGGAACCAATGGTGTGTGTTGTTGAAGGAAAGGAAACTTTATTTGGCAAAGACATCATCCAGCTAAACACAAACATGATTCCCAGAGGTTTGGTGGCACTTGAATCAAACTTTGATAATGTTGATTGCATTATTAACAGAAGTATGTTGTTGGTTTGAAGAGATATGGAAGAGCATAGCCTAGGCATAAAGTAAAAACCACGTAAAATTTGGTTAGGAAGAAATCTAAGAAAGGAAGAGAAGCAGTCTTATGTTCAATTGTTGAAGAAATATCAACGCTGCCTAGCTTGGTCTTACTCTAAGTTAAAGGCATACAGGGAAGATTTGTTCTAACATGAAATTCCTCTTGAATTTAATGCCAATATTTTTAGGAAAAAACAAAGGCCGATCAATTTTCTCCTTTATTTGAAGATGCAAGAAGAATTGAAGAAGTTGAGGGATGGAAGGATCATTTAGCCCACAAGGTACTCATCTTGGGTTACAAATTTAGTACCTGTCAGAAAAAAAGTATGGTGATATAAGGCTGTGGATAGACTTTAGGAACTTGAATAAAGCATCATTGAAATATAATTACCCTATGCCAAACATGGAGAATATGGTACAGTTGGTAATTGGTTCTAAATTGTTATCCACTTTGGATGGTTTTTTTGGCTATAATTTAGTTGTTGTGAAGGAGTCAAAGAATAAAAAATGCCTTTACCACTCCTTAGGGAACTTATATCTATGTCAGGATGCCTTTTGGCTTAATGGATGTTGGAGAAAATTTCCAAAGAGAAATGGTGTAGTTTTTGTTGGTTATATTAATGATTTCATTTTTGTTTATCAAGATGATGTAACTATGTTTTCCAGAAAAATAAATGATCACTTGCAACACTTGGAGAGAATTTTGTTAAGGTGTAGAGAGTATGGCATATCGTTGAATCTAAAGAATTACCATTTTGGAGTGTAAAAGTAAAAGCTACTTGGTCACATTGTATCAAAGGAAGGGGTCATGATTGATCCTGAGAGAGTGGAAGCCATCAGCAAGGTTCCAATTCCCAGAACTAAGAAGGGAGTTCAATCCTTATTTGGAAAAATAAAATTTATTAGAATATTTTTGTCTAACTTTGCTGAGCTAACCATCCCCATTACTAGCATGCTGAAGAAAGACCAAGTTATCAAATGGAAAGAAGCTTCCATTCAGGATTTCAATGGGATCAAGGAAGCACTAAATCATTTCCCCGTTTTGGAAGCTCCAAATTACAAGAAGCCTTTTCAAATGCTTTCTTTTGCTTCAGAAAAAATCATTACATTTTTCTTGTTGTAGAAGGATGATGAAGGGGTTGAGAGACCAATTGCTTTTTTTTAGTAAGGCATTGCAAGGAGCTGAGTTGAAGTACACCATCATGGAGAAGCAAGCATTTGCCTTGGTGAAAGCAACAAAGGTCTTCAAACCCTACATCTTGAGCTCTAAATTTGTTGCTTATGTTCCCCACACCATGGTGAAATATATCTTATCAGAGATGGAGGTCTCAAGTAAAAGGTGCAGATGGGTGAACAAGTTGTAGGAATATGACATGGATATCCAAACCATAAAATTGATAAGAGGTTTGGGCCTAGCTAAGCTTATGGCTAATAGAAACTTGCAAACTATTGAGGTGAATGAAGTAAAAGGAGAAAGGGTGGATGTACTTGAAAATTTGGTAAGCTCTGAATGGTAAAAAGATATAATCTTTTATCTCAGACATTTATGCTTCCCTAAACATTTAAGTAAAAATAAGAAAAGAGCTCTTAATTTAGCCTTCCAAAAATATGTCATTACTGATTTTTGGTTAGCTCGGAAGAACCCCGAGGGAGTGCTCTTGAGGTGCATTACTGAAGATGAGGCCCCCAAAGTAATTGTTGATCTCCATGGAGGAGTTTATGGGGGACATTTTGCTAGAAGAGTTACAACACATAAAATCTTGAGGGAAGGTTAATGGTGGTCAAATCTCTTCAAAGATGTAACTCTATTGGTTAGGAAATGTGAAAGTTGTCAGCATTTTTCTAAAATAATGAAATCTTCAGGCTCCCTTCCTTTACAGCCTGTGTCAGTTGAAGCCCCATTTTACAATGGGGAATGGATTTCATTGGAAAAGTTTTAGATCCTTCCAATGTTGGTCATAAACGGATTCTTGTAGCCATTGATTATTTCACTAAGTGGGTGGAAGAACTCCCCACCAAGAAAGCAACACACCAAATTATCATAGACTTCATGCTGAATCAAATCATATGCCGATTTGGAGTGCTAGCTAAGATTTTTTTTATAATGCCATGAGTTTCAAAGCCAAACCTTTGGTGCAAATGTACAAAGAGTATGGAATCAGTGTGACATATGCTTCTAACTACAATCCCCAAGGAAATGGACAAGCTGAGTCCAACAATAATTTTTTTTTGAAGATCATTAGAAGAACCTTGGAGATGAACAAAAAGAAGTGGGGTGAGAAACTAAAGTTTGTTGTTTTGGCTGACATAATCACTGTTAAAAGAGATATTAGTAAAATCCCATTTGATTTGGTATATGGAACTTAATATTTGTTGCCCCTTCATTTGCAATTTTCTTCATTTCATTTTTTTCAAAAAATTGAAGATCAAGAAGTTAGTCCATATGATGCTCGAATCAATCAGATTATTGAGTTAGATGAAGAAAAAAGGGCATCCCATCAGCTACATGTGAAGTTCAGAGAAACGTTGAAGAAGTTATTTGACAAGAAGGTGACTCTAAGACCTTTCAGCATTGGGGATCTTATGTTATTATGGGATATCAGGCATGAAGATAAGGGCAAGCGTGGTAAATTTGATGCACTTTGGATGGGCCCTTATTCAATTGATATTTGAATTGGTGAAAATACCTTCTTCCTAAAATACTTAGACATGGAACTACTTGAATTTCATGTTAATGGAAGGCATTTGAAACATTTCCTTGATTGATTTCTTAGAATAAAGGTATACTCCATTGTACAGTGTATACTCTTCTAGTTTCGTTTTGATTTCGTGTTTTTTTGTTTTTGTTCATTTTACTCCTTGGTGACCTAGTTTTTCTAGTTTCTCAGTTCCTTTTTTGGAGGATGGTTATGGTTTCTCTACTCTAGAAGATTATTCTTTGACTCCATTGCCTAATGGTTTGTTTTTGGCACTTGGTCTACTATTTGTTCTTGTGGGCCTCACAGTGAGTGCCCATTCCTAACTCAGATTCGATGTTGGTGCTCAATTTGGTCTCACCCTGTTTGCCCTTGAAATTCTTCAGTTTGAAGGATCTGTCATCTTTTTTATCTCCCTGTATTGATACATGAAAAATATGTCCTCCATTTGGTTTCCATGATCAGTCCCTTCCTTGCTCGAGAATCACTTAAAGTCCATAATTTTTTTTTCATTCCTCTGTCCATGTGAAAAGATCTGTAACTTGGGTGAAAATTTGGGTTTTTTCCCTTCCTTGCATTTTCCACAGTCACATTTTGTTTTCACTGTCATTTCTATCTGAAGTATCTATGGAAATGTGATTAGATGAGGCTCGGAAGATCATATTTGGGCTTTATATCATTTTCAAATTCTCTTTCCTTGAAGAAGGATTCATTTCCGAGTGCAAATGGTGATTTTCCAGCATTTTAAGGTTTGACAGGTGTATTTTTCTTGGTCAAATTTATATCTTAGCATCTATGGAAACATGGCCCGTTCTGGTTGGATGTGGCTCAGTAAGGCTATTTGAAACTATAAGGCCCACTTCAACTCAAAAATTTTCCATGTGGAGGGCCAACGCTCATCTGAAAAATTTTCCTTTTAGTTTGACCTTGGAGTTGCACCAGGGAGACACGTGGAGGTTTTCAACGCCTTGCCCAGACTTGGACAATTTTTTTCATGCGGCCGGTGTAGCTTTGGTAGACCATGGACACATGGAGGGATGGCATTAATTTGAGGATTTTCCTTAGTGTCCCACCTTAACAGAAGCAGTAGGAGGACACTTGGAGGATTCCACCGGCTCCGCTCTATACTTAAACTTTTGAAAGCAATTTTCTAAAGCCTGGGACATGTGGAAGGACCACGCTTGTTTGGGGACTATTGGTTTGAAAGTCTCTCGGATGGGTAGATCATGGGTAAATAGGCTAATAGTGTGCAGGGCATAGCCCCTCTTTGAGACAGCAAAGTGAAACTAGTTTATTGTTATTCTACCAGTAGGAACCTGTGCAAGTATTACAGTATTCTAACTTTAGGGGGGTTTGGGATCTCATCCCAGTAGAGGTAGTTCCGAATGACGAATAAAAATGTGAGAGGGGAGGGTTCGAGGAAGGATAGATCTGAAGGGAGAAAATAAATGAATTCCAAGATAGAAAGTTCAGAAGGTTTATGCTTTGGGCTGGTAGGGAACAGAGCCAAACTTACTTGCATAAAAAAATAAAGCAATACTGATGAACAAATGACAAAAGGAAGAAAGAATCCAACAGAATAGAGACATAGATCTAACTTAAGAAATATCTAATGCACATAATACGTAAATTCAACACAAAGTCTCAATGCATGTATTAATATTTTTTTATGTTACAAGAAAGTACAAAGTCTTTCTCTCCTCGCTTATATTTTTAATACAAAACTGTCCACCTAGAATACAATAAGTATTCCAGTATTTATAGAAGGAGACGGATAAAGAGGACAAAAAGAAGCCAACAACTTATTTACAAAATATCTACAAAATATCCAAAATTCAAATTTTGACTTTGGGGCAATTTTTAGGATGGTATCATCCCATGGTGCAACATGGATGTTGTCATCGCATGTGCCAACATTCTCTTAAATATTTTACAAAAAATGGAAAATCCATCTCGGAGGAAGCTATTCATCATCGTCTCTCGACTTGAACTTAGCTTCTGGCTGAGGCTCAGGAGAGTCAATGTGGCACTACACCTGATACTCTGTGAACTTGTTGATTATCTTTTGAAGTTGATACTGATCAGGACCTTTGAAATGGTCGTGAATTACTTCGTAAGTCTCTTTCTCATTTTTGAAATTTTCAGGAAAATCAGCAAACTCTTCATTTGCATCAATCAAAGATCTGATAAAGTCATGACAGGAAAAGAGGTTGTTAATGGAATCTCGACCGAAAGTGACCTCTTGCACCAGACCTTGAGAGACCATAGCCTTGAAGCACTGAAATGTGTCATCTGCTTCTCTTAATTCATAAGATGCACTGAGCAGTCTAGGAGACATCTTTGATACTATTTTCTCCATGTTGTGTAGAGCATCCAAGGATTCTTCCATGAATTTGTTGATTCTTTCCAGGATGAATTCCATTTGATCGACCCAGTAATCTAAAGGAGTGAGAGCCTTATAATGTGCCCGTTGGTGATCGATAACATTGACCTTTAACAGGTCGTCAGCCGAACAGTTGACCATGGTTTGGAATGTTCCCTGCTACAACTTAGCATTATCCAACTCCTTAGAAAGGGAGCTCACTACTACTTGTAGCTCTTTAGTTTCTCGAGTTATATCTTGGTGTAGCAACGTGAACCTACCAATTATCACCTGACCATCCTGGAGGATCTTCTCAATCCAAGATGAAATAGCTATATCCTGTTCAACAATCTTTATGTACTCATTGATTTTCTTTTGGCTAGGAGCCTAAACAGGTTTTACAGTAGTTGCTAAAGGAGCTTTGCCCTTTTTTTGTAAAGCCTTGAGGAGATGTTTGTTCTATTCTTTGAGCACTCTCTTCTCTTCTTTGGCCTCTTGTAGCTTCTTACAGAGGGCATCTACAGCTTACAAGGCTTCTCCTTGCAAGCTTTGGGATGATGTTCCCATCGTGACTTGAGTCACTGTGAAGTCGGTAGGAGACAGATCTTCTTTCTTTTTTATGGGATTTGGGATCTTCCTGTAACCGCCACCCTGATAACGGTGGCGGTCCTGTAACTGCCACCCTACTCAGGGCGGTGGTTGTTCACACATTTTCTAGCATGTTCTTTCTATCATGACTGGCATAATTTTCAACTTTCACTAGCTTTCTCAACCGCCTTAGCTTGTATTAATTCTTTACGTCCCCTAGAATAGTGTTTCTTCATTATTTAATGGTAAAAGAGTTATGATTGGAGTTGCCTTTGGTGAATGTGAAATCTATAAATAGTTGGTTTGTTTTTAAACAAATGGACCCTCAAAATTGCCCTTCAACTTCTCATTTTCCATTATTTTAGTCTGTCAATTTCTTGTTTAGAGCTCATTTTTTATTATATGTTTGCATCCATGCTAGTTTTCCTTTGTTGTTGGAAGCCATTCAATCTTCTTGCTTCATTATTGTTCATATAAATTAGTTTAGAGAAGAGTAGTGTCAGTTATATATTGCATTCATTAGAGTTGCAGGTTGTGTTATTCACAGAACGTAGATTATAGAATCTCTCGTTACATTTTCATTATATTCCCACATTAAATCCCGCTAGGAATTGCATATGCCAAGCTCTGTCTCTTATGCTATCCCTCTCCTACTCGCATTATATTCGGTCTATACCCAAAGATGTGATTATTCGAATACCTTCTTATGTTAATGCTAGCATATACACACTCTTCTGGATTCATGTGAACACAAAGGAATGAGGAGATCATTCTGAGGGGACAAAGTCATACACTACTAGATTCGCCACTGTTCTACAAATTCTAGGTTTTATCTATCAAATTTCTAGTTAAAATATATCAAATAGAGTAGTGAAATATTTCATTTCAATTAAAATTCATTTTCGATATTGCCAGGTAAGATGTGGGGATTGATAGTTTCTGAGAAACTATGATTCATTCCTCACTTCTGAGGTAGGATCGAGAATCCTTCAATTAAGTTAATCAGCTATCTAGTTACTTAGGATAAACTCACAACTACACATGCGAATAGCTACACTAGGCTACCTTGTTTGTTTTAATTTTGTTATTAGATTAGTTGTCATTTTCTGAATATATTAGATTAGTTGCTCTTTCGATTCTATTAAAATTATATCAAAAATACAAACATAGAGGAATATATATGTTGTAGATATATCTTACATAATTAGTTTATTTTGTTTCAGTTAGGTTTGTATTAACCTTGTATGACAATCACGGGACCTAGGGAGCCCAGAGAATACATTTTTGAGCCAATCATGCTGCAACCTAATCTTGTTGTAGCATTAAATGATATAGACCAAAATCTCAAAATTTAGGTCTTCCAAACAACAAAAGACCTACAAGAAATCAACACATAGTTAAGAGGATTAAACATAGAAGATGACAAAGTGCACACATTTTGGTCAAGTCAGCCAAATTATAGACTTCCTTGATAGATATCTGTATGACTATAGAAGGACCTGAAAGAGAGAAAACATTTGGTTGTGATCCAACAGTCCCATTTCCAGATGCAGAAGACATCCTTGTTTGATATAGACACTAGCTTACGTATCCAAGTTGCCAGAACACATGTTAAATACTCCAAGAAAATCGTGCAACTTCTAGTTCTAAACGTAGAGGCCGAAAAGGCATATGATTACTAGATACGCAGAATTAGGGATTGATTCTTCACATGACCATACGAGGTCCATAGCATCCATGAACTTACGGTTGTGATCCATAGGTCCCACAACCCAGTGGGCCTACAAATCAATCCAACTTTGACGCTCGTTTGTGAACATTAGTATTCAGATCCTCTCCACTTCCAATAGACATTATCACACAACTATCATTATTAAACGTAACAGCCAATCAAGCTAAAGATTTCTGGACTAAACCAGAGAATCGTCCATAAAGCACCAAAAGATCCATTACACATTTAGCCATCCATTTTCATGACCTTTTTGGGAGACATACACGAAGCACCCACAAGTTATCTTCCATGTATCCCACAACCCATAGATCAGATCACAACAGAGCTCGATATTGATTGGAGCCTTCGAGCAACTATCCTCACCGAACGATCTATCACATCGGTTTAGGTTAGGAGGGCTTTCTTTGCCTTAGATTCATAGATCCCCTTATTGTGTGTTGAAGACATAAGATTACCTAACTATCTTATTTGTACCCTGCGTGTATTCCATCCCCACCGGCTGTCTCGGCACGACCTCGGGAGTTCAATTGTGAGGAAGAGTTACTTGTAGATTCCCATGCTCACATGTCACTTTTCCTTCATACAAAATTGGTGAACCCAACATGAAAGGAACACGTAACCTTCTAATTCGAAGTCTTATTTCTACTTGTTCTGCTAATTATTATACTTTTCATCTTTTTCACCTCATCAGCCTTCACATCAGCTTCACCAACAAAATTGGCGAACCTAACATGAATAGATCAATTGCTTTTCTTTCACACTCTTCTTTTAGTTTTATCCACCTTCGCTTCTTCCCATTATTCTGTGGGTATTTATATACCTCCTGAATATGTTAGGATAGGATGCATATGACAGACCTCTCCTAGGTCTTGAAGCATACTAAGATCAATTAAATAGACAACCATCACCCTCGCTCTCAACATGGGATGACAACTATTCAACTAGCCAATTCTCAACACAAACTCTTTCTCAAAGGACTAGATACAATTCTTCTTTCCAAATAGAGGAGTTAGATCAGCTGACTCAAACGTAACAAACAAATCCTTCAGACTCAAACAACATGATGCTCGCTGGAGAATCTAGTTCATCTCCTTAGATGTTGCTTAGACCACAAATTAGTAGGTAGTTAGATCCATATATGTTTTTAGATGATGAATACTTAGCACATTATGCTAGGAGTGAAAAATTCTCTCCAAGTATGTACCCACCCATAGGAGGTTTGCAAACACAACCCGAGGTCTCATTCTAAGAAAATACCCCCATTCCTCTACCTATAAGGAATGCCCCCGGTGAAACTTGGTAGGTCACCGATCAATTCATAGTAGGGTACCATATGGCTATACAACCTCAAGGTATACAACAAACTCCACTAAGGAAAAATACCATGTCTTCACCAAACGAGGTCATCTCAGCCTTAGTTGAGAAGGTTAGAGGTTTGGAACTTTCTCAAGCGAATCAAAATTCATAGTTCATGCAAGCAAGAACTTCCAATCCTCCACATCATCCAAGAAAAGTAGACCTCCTCACAAGAACAGGCACATTGGGCATGCCTCGTCAGTATTCACAACAAATGCCAACTAGAACCATGTTTTCTAATGCCGTTCCAGTGGAAAATATGATACCACCCGGCTTAGTACAAAACAACCCACTTGTGAGCAATGTTCCTCCATACTTACACATGTATTCCAAATCACCACAGGGAGATATTTTATCTTATCCCAGAATGTTCACTCAACCACAGGGATTTCCTTATGCCCTTGTCAATACATATGCTACGCCACATCAACAACCCATTCCACCTCCAACCCCTCAGCAAGCACCATCCATGGTTGAAACCTATGTGATAGGGACTTATTTAGAATATTTGAAAGAACCTTTGGACTTCACTATACGAAGCATCATGCTCCCGAGACCTCTCCCGATCTACCCAAGTACAAAGGGGAGGGAGACCCGAATGCACATATTAAGGCCTATGCCACAACCATTCGAGAACTACTCCCTAGGGATGGAGTTGTTGCTAAAATATTCCCCAAAACTTTAGAGGGTATTGCCCTTGATTGGTATTACAGAATACTTGAAGCCTCAATACATTCATTTAAACAACTCATTTCAGATTTCATCAAGGCGTTTGACATGAACAAATTGTTGAGAATAGGAATCAGGGAATTCTTGTATATTAAACAAGAACACAATGAATCTATTTCTCATTTCATCCAAAGATGGCGTAAAGTCCTCTATTAATCAGCAAGTGCTCCAAACATGGATCAGATGGAACTATGTGATTTATTCCTTCATTCTCTTAGCAGAAAGATAAAGGAAGAATTCTAGAAGTTCCCACTAAGAACTTATGATGAATTACTTGAGAGCGCTCTCCGAATAGATCAAGCTACAATAGATAGCGGTCGCAAGACATATGGAACAAATGGGAGATTAATCATCCCCAACCAAAACACTACAACTTATCCTATGACCACAAACGCCAATCAAGGACCTAAAATCCTTAACAAAAACCGTAGAGTGACAACAGATGGAGTGACTGACCAAACTAAGAAAGAAAATGTTGTAAATGTTCCACCACCAGTTAACAATCATCGAAAAAACAATTTTACCCCAATAATCAACGCAGTGGATTTTAATCATCCACAAAAACAACAACGACGACAACAAATCTAGACATCGGGTCCAAGTCAGAACTCAACTAGATATCAAAACCAAAGGCAGCAAATGTAAAACTCTAATTCTAATAGTCAACGGTTTAATCAGAGTTTTGGACCACAACACGTGCCCAACCAGCAACCTAGGAGTTATAATCCCAACTCGTATTGTGGTTTCCACAAAATTTGAGGCCATGACACTAGGACTTGCCATGATTATAATAAGTTCATGCAACGTTTTCCAGAAGAACAAAGACAACTCTTCATAGATATGTTCTTAACAAATTCTTTGATACCTATGCCAAATACCTTCACAGGGGTAGTTTCCCCTCAAAACGCACCTCTTAAGATCTTCAATGATCCACTTCCAAATCACAATAGGAATAATAAATTAAATCAAAATGGGATGAACAAAGGTGTAATGACCGGAAATAACGATCACGAAGCCTCAACGTCACTAAATCCACCTGTCGCACCGTAATTAGGAAATTAGCCACGAACAAAGATAGTTGATCTAGTGGAGTTAGATTCTACGTTGCACGTAGAAGCCATAACAAGAACATGAGAATATTCTTCTCAACCAAATCCATTTTATCCACTATAACCAAATAACATTCAACAAATGTTGGTAAAACCCGTAGGTACTTATGATTTAATTAATGACTTAACAAAGACCTTCTCTCACATCTCCTTTTTGGATTTGTGGAAAAACTCTCCTGCCCATAGGGCTTCTCTTTTAGAAGAACTGGGTCTAGGTCATTTAATTAACATCACTCCACCTCCTGAAACACAAGTAAATCATATAGACTTTGATATCCACCCTCTAGGGTAGCCAAATAGGGATACCAAGTTTATATTCGACATAAACAAAATGCCAACAGATGCTGAAATTGTGCATAGATGTGATCCGGCCTTGCATTTACAGGTGTGGGTTTACAATAATTAAATTAAATGTGCAATGGTGGATGATGGGGTAGCAGTTACCATTGTCCCCTTCTTTTTCCTTCAAAAGCTAAGATATGGAGAAACAAACTGTTCCACAACAAGAAATATGCTAAGAGGTTATGATAGCCTTAAAGCTACTTCAATTGGGACTCTAATATTACCAGTCACCTTAGGACCCAAGACAATCCTCACCGAGTTTTATATCATAGATCAGGAAACCAACTATAATATGATCCTCAGTAGACCATGGATACATCGCATGAAAGCAATCCCTTCTACGTTATTCCAAGAAATAAGATTCTTACACCTAGGAAAGATATTCGTAGTGAAAGGTGACCCAAAACCATTCAACATACACCTAGCAAACCTGAAGAAAATACTAGGCGTTCACTCTGAGTTTGAACTCCCAACAAACTAACTTAACAAACCAATCGACTCCAGAACAGAAGAAAAATTAATACCTACAACATAACTAGAAATTACAAACTTAGTCAAAGGCATCCCAGCCCTCAAGGATGAAGCTAACATTGTAGAAACTATGTCATTAGGAACTACTACAAAAATTGTCGAATTACTGGAACAAGATCTACCAATTTTCCTACCATTTGATTCCGCAGGTATGGGATGTACCCTAGGAGTTGGTTCTCTTCTAGCAGAGGAACTTTGTATGGTAGAAGTAACTGAAATAGAAGAAACAAACATGAAGAATGTCCTAGCATCCATCTTTCCTATTAAATATTGGACTCTCCATTTCGATGGAGCTAGATGTCGCTATGGAGCCAAAGCGGGCGTAATCTTTACTTCTCCTGAGGGAAAGATCCTACCTTTTACTTTTAAGTTAAACTTTGAATGTACAAACAATGGTGCTGAGTACGAAGCTCTCGTCTTTGGCCTCATCATAGCCAAAAGGCTCGGAGTTAATGACATTAGAGTGTTAGGAGACTCTTAATTAGTTGTAAACCAAGTCTCTGAAGTATATGAGACTAGAGTTGAGCACTTACAACTCTATAAAACAATAGTATTAGATCTAAGAAAAATATTTGACTTCATATCCATTGAGGAAATCCCACGAGAATAGAACCTTCTCGTAGATTCAATAGCAATGTCAGCTTTGCGTTTCACCCCAAGTAATGAGTTAGAAGATACAAGTTTCAAGGTATCACTTTGTACTAAACCATTGGTAAAGAAAATATCAACAAAACCTCTTCTAACACATACAACTGAGAAAGAATCTCCTATCTTACATCATGTTGACAATGATAAAATCACTCTCGAATATCTAAACACCTATGCGGAGCTACAACTTACCCACCATATAGTTGATCTTTCCTTAATACCACATTCCTCTTCCTACTTTGGAAATCCAATGGTAGAGTCTCCTCCATAGAAGGATATCAATATCTACGAGATAGAAAATGGAGAAAGCCTGGAACTACCTCCAGCCCCACCTGAGTTTGAAGAAGGTAACACTTCTTTGATAGAAGAAACCATTGACATAAACATTGGAAAAGAGGAAGAACCGAGAATTTTGAAGTTAGGATCCTCACTAACTTCGGAAGAAATAGAGATACATACCCAAATCCTCAAAGAAGATCAAAATGCTTTTGCATCTAATTATAAAGAAATGATAGGTATTGCACCACAAGTTGTGGTACATAATCTCATCACTAAACCAAATGCAAAGCCAATTAAACAGAAGTCAAAACCAATGAAGCCAAAATTGGCTCTCATAGTAAAAGAGGAAGTAATAAAACTTCTCCAAGTAGGATTCATCAAACCCATCGACTATTCACAATGGGTGTCTAATATCGTTCCCATCCTTAAAGAGAATGGGAAGATACACATTTGTATAGAATTTCAGGATATTAACAAAGTTTGTCCCAAGGATGATTTCCCATTACCATCCATTGACGTTATCATTGATGGAACAACTAGATTTGAACTGATGTCCCTCATGGATGGGTTCTCAGTGTACAATCAGATTAAAATATCTGAGCAAGATCAAGCCAAAACCATGTTTATAACTCCCTAGGGAACGTATTGTTATGTTGTCATGTCATTTGGTCTTAAGAACACCCGCGCTATGTATCAACGGGTAATGACTTATATATTCCACGATCTTATCGATAAAATTGTGGAATCATATGTAGATGAATTGTTAGCCAAGGCCAAGAAATGTTGTGATCATTCGAAAGTACTCCGTATCATCCTCTCATGACTAATTGAGTATGGGGTCACATTAAACCTAGAGAAATGCATTTTTGGTGTAACAGGAGGCAAACTTTTAGGATACATTATATCTTCACGAGGGATTGATGTTGATCCGGCCAAAAGATAGGCTGTTCTTGAAATGATCCCACCTTCGGACGAGTTTGGAATCAGGTCATTTCTTGGGAAACTCAGTGTAATCTGAAGGTTCATCCCAGATTTAAGCTTTTCCATTCATCCAATCAACAATCTACTCAAGAAAGATTATAGCGTCGATTGGACTGAAGATTGCAACAAGGCCTTCGAAGCAGTTAAGTGCTTCTTGTTGTCACCACCCATGCTAATGCCTCCCAAGATAGAATACCCTTTGATCCTATACTCGCAAGCCACTCATGTCTCACTAGCTTGCATGTTGGCTTAAGAAGACAATGACAAATGAGAACAAGTGATCTATTTCATTAGCCAAATGTTGCTTGATTATGAAATGCGTTACACCTAGGCAGAGAGAATTCCTCGCCATAATTTTTGCAACAAAACATTTGAGACATTACATGTTAAACCAGGAAACAAGGGTCATTGTAAAGACAGACCATTTACGAACATTTCTCACACAAGGATCTTTATCTAAAAAATCTATCTGTTTCATAACCCTAATGGGAGAATTCAAGCTAACATTCGTAAACCGAAAATCTGTTAAAGGAAAAATCATTGTAGATTGGTAAGCTGACAATCCACTAGATGGAGGCGAGCTGGTAGATCTAGAATTTCCCGATGAATGTGTATACTTTGTCGAAACCAAACCCCCCATTTCTACATGTCCCTGGTATACTGATATCATCAATTTTATCATGGACCATACATACCCAGAAAATGCCACATCATAACAAAGAAGGTGGTTACGCATCATTGCTGCTAACTATGTTGTTTTAGACCAAGTGCTCTATCGCAGAGCCTTCGATGACATGCTTCTAAGATGTGTCGACATAGAAGAATCCAAGAAGATTCTTCATGAATCCCACAGTGGGATATGTGGGGGCCACTTCGGTGGCCACTCCACCACTCACAAAATACATCGAATGGGCTATTTTTGGCCCACTCTCGAACATGATGTAGTGGAATTTTTACGTAAGTGCCACAAATGTCAAGAATTCTCTCATGAGATTCACATGCTAGCACAATCCCTATAACCAATAGTAACTCTGTGGCCCTTCTCCACTTGGGGTCTAGACTAAATAGGGAAATTCTCTCCTTCATCAACTGATGGCCATAATTTTATAATCATAGCCACGAAATATTTTACCAAATGGGTGGAGGCTATGCCTCTCACCACCGTACCAGGTTCAGTGATTGCCAAATTAATTTTGAACCAAATTATTTACAAGTATGGTGTCCTTCAAGTCATTATCTCAGATAATGGCACATCCTTTAAGAACGATGAGGTTTGTGAGCTATGTAGCAAGTTCAAAATAAACCATCACACGGCATCTCTTTACTACCCTCAAGCCAACAGGCAAGCTGAAGCGAAAAACAAAACGTTGAAAGCCATTCTCCTCAAAACAATTAAGGAAAACAAATGAGATTGGCATTTAAACTTATATCCGGCCTTGTGGGCCCACCGAGCCTTAATAAGAACACCAACAGGAGAAACTCCTTTCTCACTGGTATTCAAGGCAGAAGTAGTTCTCCCACTTGAGGTTGAAATACCTAGTCTCTGCATCTCACTACAAGGGATTTTGGATGAAGAAGCTTACAGTGAGGCATGCCTCTCTCAACTAGAAATTGTAGATGAGGCCAGGTTAAACACCGAATAATGACATAGAGCCTATACTGAATGGATGTGCCAGCATTATAACAAAAAGGTCTATGAATGAGAAATATATGAAGGAGATCTAGTGGTAAGACTAGACAGCCGGATCCATAAGAAAACTAGCGAAGGAAGAAAGTTCTAGCCCAAATGGTTGGGCCCATATTGAGTCATGAAAGACTACGGAAATGGTGTGTATCTCTTGTGCACACTAGAGGGTGAGGAATTCAATGAATCATTCAATTCCTTGTATCTTAAATGATTTTACCATGAAGCATCAGTACTATTTGTATAATTATATCTACATTACATATTCATTTAGTTAGGTTCATTTTGTTCACCCACGTTGTAAAATTTGGTGATCAAGGGTCTTATGCTTAAAGCATTCCATTACAAACTTTTGATGGTATTGACAGGAGCATTCAAATCATACTTCTTCATTTTTCATAACATCATCAACTATTTTAGAATCATTTCATAAATTAAAGCTAGATATGACAAAGTCTTAACGGTAGTCATACCAAGGCCTACATGATTTTTTTCACTTTTGGTTTCTTTCTAGGATAGGTGTCTTGCCTATGGTCTATTCTAGAAGTTTCATGGTGTCACATCTATCCCGTATATATATATCTTTGGAAATAAGAACATACTGACATTTTGCTCAAGTAGGTAAGTCAAATATAGATCAAACAGAAAATTTTACTTTTACACATTTCCTTTCCCTACCAACCTTCGGTGTTGAGCTTGCATCTCTTATTAGTGACATAGGGTTGGGAAAGGATGGGAATGATTTTACTCGCCTATGCCTTTTCCATGGTGATAATCCCATACTTCCTACTAGTAGCATGGAGCACGGTGTAGGTGGTCCTCTTGACAATAAACATTGAAGGTCATAAGAAAATAGTTCAAACAAACCTTTGAAATATTGAGTCAAAAATAAATGAATCAGATGTCCAAAATTCCAAGAGAGTTCAAAACCCCTGAAAACCAGATTTTGTCAACCAAGTAGCCATCTACGGATCTAATTCTAGATAACTTCAAAGTAAGTCGCATTCTCAACTATGGAGTCACTTGAGTAGGGTAGGTTTGTAGCATCCTAATTTGGTTCCACAAACTCTTTGTATATCTCTTATCATTACCATTTCAACACACCTCATAGCTTGTGCCCTTTCTAGCTCTCGGTGGTGAGCCCTCGCATCTTACTAATTGTGTGGAGTTAGGAGTGGGGTAAGTGCATCTACTCATCATACCAGTTCATCATCACATTTTGTCAAAACAATATGAAGTACCAGAAAATTTCTTATGAAAGCTAAAGTTCAAGATCACAAGTTCATTTGCATCACCATACATTAGCATCACGAAATATAAAAAGAAAACATTTGTGATATTTGTCCTCCATTGCATACATTCTAAAAAGCATATAAAAAAAAAAATTATAAGCATCTAGTATACGTGTGAAAATGAATCACAAAACTCTAGGTACAAAGAAATCTAGATCCAAAAAGAGATGTGTATATATATATATATATATAATCAGGTTTTATGTACAATGCCATCATGCACTAGGCATGGTCAAAACGCTCAGTGAGCCCAGGAAATACAAAATGATCGTATAAACAATCTAGAAAGTGTCACTACAAAAGGAGCCAAGTGGCCTCTCAACCCCTATGAGATCCCTCAGAAGGTGCACAACTACATCTAGGACTCCGGCTATGTCAGCACTCTAAGTGCACTAAGGGCTCATGGTCCTAAATGATAGTTGTAGCCTCACTATGAGAGCGGCTCCTCATCAGGCACTCTGCAGTCCTATACCCGACTAACTCAGTACAGAGGGAAGTCACCATCTTGGCCACATGCTAGACAAGGGAAAAGACATTGCCATGCCTATTGGCTACAGAAGGCTCCCCTGCATCCACGAATAGCTCGGCGTGAGTCTTCTCCATGGGGAGCATCAAGGTATCAGTACATACTTGACAAATCAAGTCTTTCCACTCATCAGCAGTCTCTGCAAGAAAAGGAGAAAATAAATTAGAAAATAATCAAAAGATAGAAACAAAGATGAACAAAAGGAGAGATAGCAACTAAGGCAATCCTAGCTAAAAAAAATATTAAAAGAAGAGTGACAACTCACTCGGATCTCCAGGCCTCCAAGAGGGATCCCTAGGATCAGCGCTTGCCACAGATGCCACCGCTGAATAATGTCCTCCTCCTGTGTCTGGGGCAACATAGAGTCCTACTATGGACTTGTCCTCTCCACCAAGGTCCTGAGAAGGTAACTCCTTTGAGACTAAAGTCACCCTCTCTATGCTCTGCTCTTCCCTCTTGGCCTGTAAAATCTCTTGAGTGTCATGTCACTCGAGATCACTATCCTCTCCCCCACCCAACTTGCTAACCTCCATGTTGTCGGTCTCCTCCTCTGTTTCTCCCCCTGTGAACTCCTCAGACTTGGAGTCTATATCAATAGGGTCATCAATGTTATGGGTAGGACCAGCAGAAATCCAAAGTAAAGGTGCCTGGGGAGCACTGACTCTCTCTTGGGCACATACCACCCTCCTAGCTGCAATAGGGATGCCAGGAGTAACAACAGTCCAACCCCGGCCCCTAGGACCTCCCCTAGGCTCTTGAACCAATCTAAACACTGGATCCAATGGGGGAAGCATATCAATGTAAGCAAGGCCAAACTACTGAGGCACTTGATCAAAGGGGTGTGTGTCTACCTTCCCCATCCTATCCACAAGTTTCCCTGTAGTAGAGCAGGAAATCAAAGTGAAGGTCTCCTCACCCCACAACCCTGCCATGGCCTAATAAGGTGTGGCCTCCATATCCTCAGTAGTCAGGGAATCAACTAGCTGGTGGGGTGCTCTAAGCATAGACATCTCTACCCATCTAGCTGCCCTCACGACCCCAGGATCCATCACCTCTATGCCTCTCCCATAAGGGATGATACGCTCATAGACCCAGCTCATAACCAAGGTCGGATGGCTTAACGAATATCCCTGTAAACGAACCACCTTGTACAAGTCATGATAGGTGGTCCCAAGTATATCAACTCCCCGGTAATAAATTTGACCATGTGCCTCAATCTGTGTAACGATGGGGGCCCAACAGTAGAGTAAAGTATCCCCTCCCTTGTCTCTAATCAATCTCAAAGCAAGGATGCCCATAATGGCCTGACAGATTAGAGGGATGGGAAAACCAAGAATAGAACAGAACTTCACCCCCTTCTTCGGACCACTGGAGACAACTGCGTCTCCCATATAGGTGGCCAACTAAGTCACCTGAGCTCTAGATACTGCTGTATCAAAAGAAAGTCTCCTCCCAATAATCGGAACACCCAAAATGAGGTAGACATCCTCTAAGGTGATAGTCCACTCACCCTTGACACCTGGAAATCAGAAAGTGTTCCGATCTGCATCCTAGTAAGAAAATAAGTCACACAGTATGTGACTGGCAGGAGTAACGTGGGGGACCCGTGTAATCCTCAATATACCCACCCTCTGAAGGGTATCCTGCTCATCCTGAGAGAGTGTATCTAGCACTATTGGAAGCCAATCACTCTCTCTCTCTCTCGGCTCCATCTAATGTACTCTTCCTTCTTCTACAAAAAACACACAAAAACACGTAAAAAAGGAGTAAGTTAGTATCAAAATTGCATTAAAAAATTTGTTAAAGTAGGTAAGAATGCTAGAAATGTAAAAATAAACTCAAAATAATGTTATCTTAACATTCTGAAGAGAACCGTCACCCTGAGCATGGCGGTGGTTCTGTAACCACTTCCTTAGAAGGCGACGGTCCTATAACCACCACCCTGTTCAGGGCAGCGGTTCTGTCCCGCATTTAAAAATGGGTCACATGGCCTAAAATGCTAAAAAATGCTAAAAAATGACCATTTTGACTAAAACAAAAGCCTACCCAGTAGGTGCCCCCCTGAGAGATACATTTAAAACTGACATTTCTAAAAATAACCCCCCCATGACAAATTTTTCATCATTTTTACATATTGGGTGCAAAAATGCTAAATCGAGAAGAACTAACTTGAGATCTCACGGGTCGAGGATCTACTCATAGAGGCATGATCGCTATCTTGATATGAACATTTCGACTATACTCTCATTGAAAATTGTCACCATGGGTCCCAAAGCTCAAAAACTATCAAATCAACATGCACAAATGAATAGGAAAATGGTCCCGTTATATGTGTGTGTGTGTGTGTACACACACACACACACACACACACATAACGGGACCATTTTCCTATTCATTTGTGCATGTTGATTTATATAGTGTTTTAACTCATTTTGAATGCCCCTTCGCAGGTTTAAAGCGCCGACGGAGGTAAGTTCTCATCCCTGTGCTAATGGTAAGTCCTTATTTCATACTAATCTACTTTTAATTTTTCGATTTATTTTATCTATCTGCACTTAAGTCTTCTTTCCATTTTTCAAGTAGTGGGAACTCGGATGGTGACATTTCGACACACAGGTGTGTCACGTATAATTTCTAGCTTCCCATTTTGGGACCGCCATACTCCGACCCACCATTTTACACCTCTTCATGGATAAAACACTTCTCTAAGGTGGGCAATATGTATACAGGTCACCTCACAAGGTGTTTGAATCCAAAAAAGATCGCGAAGTATATATTAGAATCCCAAACACTTTGTCCATGTTCCTCATGCTTTGTTTTACTCCTCTGCCCTTCATTTCTTAGTGTTTTGACCTTTAGTGATGAAACTGGCAACTTGGTAGGGCGGTGGTCCTGTAACCATCGCCCTGATCAGGGCGGCAGTCCTGTAACCGTCACCCTGATTAGGGTGACGGTCCTTTAACCATCAGCCTACACAGGGCAGCGGTCCTTCACGCATTTTCCAGCACATTCTTTTGATCACGACTGGTGTAATTTTCAACTTTAACTAGATTTATCAACTGCCTTAGCTTGTATTAATGTTTTATGTCCCCTGGAATAGTGTTTTTTAATTGTTTAATGGTAAAAGAGTTCTGATTGGAGTTACCTTTTGGTGAATGTGAAATCTATAAATAGCTGGTTTGTTTTCAAACATATGGCCCCTCAAAACTACCCTTTAACTTCTCATTTTCCATTGTTTTAGTTTGTCAATTTCTTGTTTAGAGCTCATTTTGTTTTCATGTTTACATCCATGCTAGTTTTTCCTTTGATTTTAAGAAGCCATTCGATCTTCTTACTTCAGTCTTGTGTCATTGTTGTCCATACAAATTATTTCAGAGTAGATTAGTGTCAGTTATAGATTACATCCATTAGAGTTACAGGTTGTGTTCTTCACAGAACGTAGATTCTAGAATCTCTTGGTACACTTTTGCATTATATTCCCATGCAATAAATCCCGCTAGGCATTACATATGCCAAGCTCTATCTCTTGCGTTGTCCCTCTCCTACTCACATTATATTCGGTCCTATATCTAAAAGCTTCCATTACTTGAAAACCTTCTTTTATTGATGCTAGCATATACACGCTCTTCTTGATTCACGTGAACACGAAGGAACGAGGAGATCATTCTAAAGGGGACAAAGTCATACACTACTAGATTCGCCATTGTTCTACACATTCCAGGTTTTATTTGTCAAAAGTTCTAGTTAAAATATATCAAATAAAGTAGTGAAATATTCCATTTCAATTAAAATTCATTTTCAATATTTCCAGGGGAAGGTGTGGGGATTGATAGTTTCTGAGAAACTATGATTCATTCCTCACTTCTAAGGTAGGATCGAAAATCTTGCAATTAAGTTAATCAGTTATCTAGTTATTTAGGATAAACTCACAACTGCAAAGGCAAGTAGCTACATCGGGATACCTTGTTTGTTTTAATTTTGTTAATAGATTAGTTTTCATTTTCTAAATATATTAGATTAGTTGTCTCTTTCAATTCCATTTAAAATTCTATAAAAAAAATACAAAAATAGAGGAATATCGTATATGTTGTAGATATATCTTACATAGTTAATTTATTTTCATTTCAGTTAGGCTTATATTGATCTTGTATGACAATCACGGGACCTAGAGATCCCAGGGAATACGTTTTTGAGCCAATCGTGCCTCAACCAAATACTTGTTGCAGCAATAACTGACATAGACCAAAATCTCAGAATTCAGGTCTTCCAAACAACCATAGAACGTACAAGAAATTCAGCACACAGTTAAGAGGATTAAATATAGAAGAAGACAAAGCGAACACGTTCTGGTCAAGTCAGCCAAATTATAGACTGCCTTGATAGATATCTGTATGAATGTAGAAGGACTTGAAAGAGAGAAAACATTCGGTTGTGATCCACTAGTCCCATAACTAGACGTAGGACACCTCCTCGTTGATATAAACACTAGCTTACATAGCCAAGTTTCCAGAAGACCTGTTAGATACTCCGAGAAAATCATGAAACTTCTAGTTCTAAACGTAGAGGCTAAAAAGGCATATGATTATTAGATACTTAGAATTAGGGATTGATTCTTCACATGACCATAGCTAGGAGGTCCACAACAACCACAAACTTGTGGTTGTGATCCAAAGGTCCCACAACCCAACAGGCCTACAAATCAAGTCCAACGTTGATGCTTTTTTTGCAAACATTAGTGTATTCAGATCCTCTCCACTCCCACCAGAAATTATCACACAACTATCATTATTAAATGTAGCAGCCAATCAGGCTAAAGATTTCTGGACTAGACTAGAGAATCGTCCATAAAACACCAAAAGATCCACTACATATTTAGCCATTCCATTTTCATGACCTTGTTTGGAGATATATACGAAGCACCCACAGGTTATCTTCCATATATTCCACAACCCATATATCGGATCAATAGTAGAGCTCAATATTGATTGGAGCCTTCGAGCAGCTATCCTATCGATCACGAATGATCTATCACACCGGTTCAGTTTAGGAGGGCCTTCTTTGCTTTAGATTCGTATATCCCGCTTATTGCATGTTGAAAACATATGATTACCCAACTAGCTTATATGTACCCCGCGTGTATTCCATCCCCAATGGATGTCTCGGCATGACCTCAGGAGGTCAATTGTGAGGAAGAGTTACTTATAGATTCCCATTCTTGCATGTCACTTTTCCATCGTACAGGGACCTTCCTCTTGTGTTGACACAGGTTGTCAGAGAACCAACTAGGACTTAGGGGATCTGGAACAAAAGAAGAAGAGGAAACGGGGGTGAAAGGAGGAGCAACTATAGCGGACTCGGGGAAGAAAGTGGAAACACTCAGTGGCAGTATGGATAAAGAGTCCAATGCACTAGTGCTCATAGGGCTTGTAGTAACTAAAGGGGAAGAGAAGGACATGGAGGATAGATACATGAGAGAGGAGAAGATGGAAGAGGTGGTAGATGGAAGGGAGGAAGATGGAGGAGAAGACACAACCACAGGATTGGTTACTTGAGTGATAGGAGGAGGAGGGGGAGTAGAAGAGGGAATGGTGGTCACCTCCACAGTTGTAACCATGACAACATCCTGAGTGGATGTGTCCATTGGAATATCTGATGCTTCTTCTTTTCTTGGGGACACTAAGTCCACTATTTTCTTTGAGGTAGAAGGAGGGCTATTAGAAACTTACTCCTGCTTGCTTAACTCTCAAACTTCATCCTTTCTTTTGCCCTTTGGCAAGTGATCTTTCCTTGGAGATGCTCTTCCTAAGGGAGAAGTAGTCAAATTCACTCCAAGGTAGATGAGACCATTTCATTTGCACCAATGTTTGGTGCATTGCAATGTGGGTTAGACCCTTTCTTCTATGGTCTTGGGTGCCTTGGTCCTATTGATGCTTGTAAATGGCCAATCATCCCCATCCATGTCTAGGTAAACCTGATCAATTTCATGATCAGTTTCTTCAAAATCTTTTGGGATGATGGCAACTCCATAGTGGACGATCTCTGCCAGTGCCAGTCATGAGTGATCCTTTTGCCTGATTTCAACTTTGTGGTTCACGTCTATCCATATGTCCTTGATCTATGGGACATGGATGGGATCGATCTTTTCCTTAGGGAGGCAACTTTAGTATTCGAAGGTTGGCCTTATCGGGAAATCGTGCTTCAAGTTGAGAAATTTTAGCTCCACACATATTTCCCAGGATTTACCCAATGAGGTGCAGGTGTATCTGCCAAGCATGAGGGGGAAAAGAGTTCCACCCTTCTTCCTTTTCATACACTTCTCATGATATGTAATTAGCTACCTTGATAGCTCCAGAAGGATCAGCTTCAGCCCTGCATACCTTGGAAACTTGGTTGGTTTTCATAGAAAGTTGGCATCCCTGAGATATGTCAAGGTGGGAAATTGTGTAAACAAAGCCCCCCATTTCTTAGTGGCAGTGATCACACTCGTGCTGGTTCGACCGTATCTCATGTTTGGCCTCATCAGGAAGATCGACTCATAGAAGAAGGTGTCATTGATCTTATTGAACTAGGTGATATTGGCCTCGAGCCTTAGCTCCTGGTAGTACTCATATATCTTTACCTGAGGCCATACCCCACTTTGAATCAGTCTTGGGTACTCTCTTTCTGAGGCAATGTCATATACGACATAGGAGTTCATATAGAACCTCCCAGTCGTTGAAACCTATTGGAGTTGCTGCGAGATAGTATCACTGATAATCTCTCCCCAACCGAAATATTTATCAGGAACATTCTTGCTCATGGTCTCTAAGTACTTGAGCATCCATTTATGAAAGTAGTGGGCATCAGGAAGTCCAAATACTCTGATGAGGAAAGTGATGGTATCACTTAGCTCCTCTGAGAATTCATAGCGGTGGATAGTCTGTGGCCATCTGCTCACCACCTTTATGTTCTTCAGGTAAACCTCGTTCATCATTTGCATGCACTTGTCCTCATTGTCGTTCTAAGTCTTTACGCAGTCTCCCTGGCTTATTGCCACATATTGGCTATGGTGAGGAATGCCCAACATGACTTTGAAGTGTCGGGTTGTGAGGTTAATGATCACCTTGCCCTCCTTATCTTCAACACATCTTGTGTCTTTATTATAACAATGGGCCACCAACATGATGAACTCATTATTGATAGCACTTACTAGGAGTCCTGTTGCAAAGTGTAGCCCGCTACTTACCAATTTTTCCATCCATGGGCCATCGGTAACCTTTGTGGTTCTCTCCCAGAAGTCGTCCATATCTATGTGTCCTAGCTCGGAGTCTCTGATGTTGAGACTGGACTCCGCAAGTGAGTTAGGCATCCTGACTCTTTGATATTTGTATTTCATTTAATGCTCTATCAACTTAGCTTTACCTTTAGACTTAGTTATCTTCTTACTCGATGAAAACATAAGTGTACTCAAGGATTCCTATTGCTTTGCAAGAAGAATCAGAGAGGTCCAACACAGGAGAGCCATGTCAGCCATCATGTCATCTATAGTTTAAAGCTTACAAAATGAAGAATGATCGATTTATAAGCCTTTGGGCACAAGGCGCAGCTTCTCTGCAGGCTGCAGAGGCTTGAATTAGTAAGGTGCACTTTTAAGAAGTGTTGCATGGGAGAAGGTAGGGCGAAAATGGCATGGGGCACGGATTTACAACATATAACATATAGATGTTGATGTCAAGGAAGTTGTGCCAGTGCCTTAGGAAAAAGGGGTTTGGCAAGGCACAAATTTACTTGGTGTCGCATGTGTTTAGGGTGCGCTAAGGTATAGATGTGGAAGTTGTTGCATGCTCTTTTGGCATGCCAAGGGTTTGGCTTGCATGGCATGGATTTAGATTACACAACATATAATGTTGATATCATTGCATTTGCGCCAATGCTCGTGCTCTTCAAGATTTGTTAAGTGTTTCTTTTCATTACGTGGGAAGAGTTCATGCTGCATGAGCAGGAAGTGTGCCTATGTCGTGACTGCATGTTGTGTGGCTTGAAGAAATAGTGTGCCAAAGGAAAACATGACTGTTTGACTAATTTCAAGGATTTCTTGGTTTCCCCTCTTTTGGTTTGGATTTTGATGGCAAGTAGGAAAATCCTAGCAAGGCAGGGAGTAGAGGAAAAAAAGGGTGGAGTTCTTTCAGAGGCAGAGCTTTCTAGATTTGCAGATCTGGAAGGAGGGTTAAAATGGTTTGCAGTTACGTTTGGGAATGTGTTATCTTTTTTAGATTTAATTCTTTTTAACACATAACACCTAATCACCTAACCTGATATAAATACCACAATCAACTATAAGATGGGTAGAAGCCATTCACCAGAATATATATGATGATGAAGGACAGATGTGGGATCCACAAGAATGAGGAACAACACGTTGAGGCTGCCAGGAAAGCTGACAAGCGTAGAGAAAAGACTTTTCGTGATTTTTAATTCATGAAAATGATAGATTGAGTGTGCCTATATATAGAAAAATGTGCATTTATTGTGCCACCAACCACCTTTGGTGTGGTTGGTGGGATGTCGACACAGAGGAGATTGCACCTTGGCACGATTTTGAAGGTGTTGACATGACTTTTACAGCACCTAGGGCACACTTAAGGAAGTGTCAAAATGACTATTTTTGTGCCTTTAGCACATTTCTTTGGCGCAATTTTGAGGATGTTAACATGTCATTTTTAGCACCTAAGGGGTGCAAGCTCTTTTATGTTGACATGACATTTGTTGCACCAAAGGTTTTTCAAAGGGGGCGCAACTTTGGGGATGTTAACATGTCATTTTTTGTGCCTCCTTTTGAAAAAGGCTGAAAATGGCTAATTTTTTTAAAATTTGATTTTCGGAAGGGAATTTTTAGGCCATTTTGAATGTTAATAGACCTTTTCAGGGGACCAAAATGAAATTTTTGCATGGTTACCTGTAAAATTTCCCTTGTCCATTTACAGGATAATAGTTGGCTCTGTTTGGGGACTATCTTTGAATGAAATTTAAGGGTAGAGAATCGCAAATTTTTATGTGCCTATTCATTGGGTTACAGAGAGTGAAAAACAAGGGAGGCCAAAAGGGAAGGAAGGAAACACAAAACAAACAGAAAGCAAACACACGATAAAAGGAAACACACAACAAAAGCAATTTTTACAAAGAAGAGAGCAAGTTATACTTCTTGAAGATCTTGAGATGTTGCCCGCTTTAGGGAAGTAGGAGCTCAGTTCCATCTAGATACGAGAGATATAAACTATTCTCTCCATTGAGCTACTTAATCTTATATGGCCCTCTCCAAAGAGAGCCAAACTTCCCATGCATACGTTTTGGTTCTCTTCGTTTATCCCATAGAAGGACAAGATCCCCTACTTGGAAAAATATTTTCTTGGCTTTCTTGTCAAATAGTCTCTTAACTTGATTTTGATGCTTGGTGATCTTGTTGAGCACCATCACTCAATTTTCTTCCAGTTCTATCAGATACATAATTCTCTTTTCTAGATAAATCTAAAAAGTTTCATCTTCGATAGCTCGTGCTAAGCATAGAGTGGGAAGTTCCATGGAGATAGGGACGTCAACATCGGTCCCATATAATACCTGAAAAGGTGACATGCCGAGAGATCTCTTTGGAGTGATACAATCTACCCACAAAGAATCATACAATGACTTGTGCTAGGACCATTGGTTTTCATGAACTAGCTTCCATATAATGGTTACTAGATTCTTGTTGCTAGATTCTACCTGACCATTTCCCTGAGGATAGTAATCAGAGGCATGAACCAAAGTTATTCCATATCCATAACAAAAACCAATGGCTTCCTGTGAAGAGAAGTTGAAAGTGTTGTTAGCAATGATTTTGTGTGTAATGCCAAATCTTATAACAATATTTTCCTCGATGAAGTTGCAAACAACTTCATAAGTAGCATTCTTCATAGGTATAGCCTCCACCCATTTGGTGAAGTAATATGTTGCTATCAGGACATAACTATGTCTAGCACTTGATTGAGAATTGAGTGCTCCAATGAAATCAATTTTCCATTTCTTGAGTGGCTCGTCGATAATAACGGGCATGAGGGGGAATGCAGCCAACTTTGGTTTGCCAACAAAGTGTTAACAAGGTTCATATTTCACTACCCATGTGGCTGCATCCTGAAATAGCATTGGCCAGTAGTACCTAGCCCGAATGATCTTATGTGCTATGAAATAAGAGGAGAAATGACCACCATAGGATGAATCATGAAAACTTTCTAGTAATTTTACCTGCTACAGCTTGTCAACACATCATAGGAAGATGCCATCAATTTCGTGCTTGTAGAACCCATCATCCCAAATGACATACCGTGTAGCTCTGAGATTTATTTCTCACTTTTCTTTTGTGGTTAGATGAGTTGGGAACTCTCCATAGGTGAGAAAGAAAGTGATGTTGGAATACCATTCGTCGTTAGTCACAACAAACATAACCATGGGTAAGGGTCCACTTTCTCCAGTTTACTTTGTTATTTATCAACATGAGTAACTTGCTCCTCAGGTGCTTCTGGGTCTTTATTCTCAGCCATAAGCTAACACAGTCCCTTATCCCTTACCAACTTGGTTGCTTTGATGTCTAAATCATACTCTTGGACCTTTGCGATCCAATTCCCTTGTAAGATTCCTAACTCATGTTGAGTCAAGATAGACTTAGCTGTCGTGTTAGGAACCAACACTACTGTATGAGAATTCAGGATATAGTAGCGAAAGTTCTTGACTTCTTTGACAATGGAAAAGGCATGCTTTTCTAGCTAAGACATCTTCAGTTCATGAGGTTTGAGAGGAGAGCTCATGAAAGTGATTGGGGATTCAACATCATTGGAATTCTTCTACATTAAGATAGCCAATACAGTATGTGCAGACACATGACTATACATGATGAAATCCTTGGAGAAGTTTAGACATACCAGAACAGGTGCATGAGTGACAAAGGCTTTTATATCCTCAAATGACGTCTTTCCTTCTTCGCTCCACCGAAATTTTTGTGACCCTTTCATCATATTTGATATTTGATGAGTCTTTTCGGTGAATTCAGGAACAAGGCGTCTCAAAAAATTCACCTTTCTGAATAAAGAATGAACACCGGTCTTGCTTGTACGCAAGGTAAGGCTCTGAATAGCCTTTACTCTTTCGATGTCTATCCTTGTTCCTTCTTTTCTAACGACATGTCTCAGAAATTTTCCTTCGGTGACCCCAAAAATTGACTTCTTAGGGTTTAGAGAAATTCCATGTTCTCAGCATATAATTAACACTTGCTCCAAATGATCACAGTGATCACTTCATTCTTTAGAGAACATGGTTAAGTCATCTAGGTAAACTATGATGACCTTTTCCATCATACCTTTGAATGTAAAGTCCATTGCATGTTGAAAGGTGGCACCAGCATTGGTTAAACCGAAAGGCATCCTGTTATAGGCGAAGGTGCCCCATGGAGTGGTGAATGTTGTTTCGAATTGGTCTTTAGGTGTGACCTCAATCTGATTGTAGCCCGAGAAACCATCACACAAGGACAACATCTCTGAACTGGTTACTGCCTACAGAACTTGATCCATTATGGGTAGTGGATAATTTTCCTTTAAGGATGCCTGGTTTAGGTTGCAAAAGTCTACACATATGTGTATTTCACTGTTATTTTTCCACACAGGTACAATATTAGTGACCCAGGTACTATGATGAATTGGAAAAATGATTCTTGCATCTAGCATCTTTTGTATTTCGGCCTGGATGGTACCTGAGACTTTAGGGTTGTAGTGCCTTTGTTTTCGATGAAAAGGCTTAACGTCTTCTTTTAGCGGGATGTCATGTTGAATGTCCTTAGGCTTAAATGACTTTAGATTGGCATAAGACCATGCCAATACATCCATATATCTTTTCAGCAATTTGACAAATTTCCACTTTTCCTAGGGTGTACAACACTTCCTGATGTTCGCAGACCGAGGATGTTCTATCGTACCTAAATTGATAGATTCAGTTTCTGGAGAAGAGCCAGGGTTATCCTGTCACCTTTTCTTGATAAAACGATCATGCTTATCAAATAATCATTCCAAGGAAACTAAAGCTTTTGGAATCTTATTTTCCTTGAGCTGACATATGCCTTGACCTTCTATCGATTCATGTGCTTGGCCCATAAGAGACTCACGACACGTAGAAGTTGATCCATTGAAATGGAGCTCTTTGAAATTTTCAGCTTTCTCCAAGAAAGTGATAAGTTGATTATCATCATTGAATACCTTCCAGTGTTGTGAATTATCTGGCACACTTGGGCAGAAAAATACCTCAATGGTATATGTGTCTGTCCTTAACCCTGGGTGAGGGAGCATGAGAGAGGATGAGATGGCCAAAGAATCAACCATGTTGTTCTTTGCTCACGAAAGTGCTTTGATTGAGAAAGCGTCAAAATCTTCGATGCTATCCCACACGGCATTGTGGTAGTGTCTAAGCATGTCATTCTTTACTTGGTATACCCCTTTCACTTGATTGAAAATTAGCTCAGCATCACCCTATACTTTCAAATTCTTGATTCCCCTTTCCTTTGCAGCTTGCATGCCAAGTAGAAAAGATTCATACTCGGTAGTGTTGTTTATATTGAAAAACTATAATTTGAAAGAAAGGGGGAAAATCTCTTCTTCAGGAGATATCAGAATGGCCCCAGCACCGCACCCACTTGTTGCACAACTACCATCAAATTTCAGTGTCCATATCTTGTTGAGGTCCTCCTCTTGGTTGAGAACCTCCATCTTATCGAAGTCGGTGGAAAAAAATTAATTCCCCATCCCTAATGATTCGAAGAGAATCTAGGCCTTGGGGTCGTCGGAGTTGGTGACCAAATATTTCTTTTATGATTCAGGCTCCAACGTCTGCATTACTCTTTTGACAGAGATCTTGGCTTTGGACCAGTCCATATGGATTTCTCCGCCAACTTCCCTGCAAAAACTCCTTCCTAGAAATATTTTGTATGTCGTTGAAATATCAACCACAAGAATAGTTATTTTAACTCTTTTCTCCGGGAATGCTGCAAATGCAAACTGTGCATCCTTGATCTGACCTATTAATGGTACCTGCTTGGTTTCCATGGAGTAACACCTGCCAAAAGGTTTAGTGAGTGTGAGGCCCAAAGCATGGGTGACCTTTACTGGCATGATGTTGTCAGATGCTCTAGAATAAATTATGTAGTTGCTTAGCTTATGACCATTAATTATGAGGGATAGGTAGAAAGGTTCAATTTTTCCTGACGTGGACGTTGAGGTAACGTTTATGCGGGATGCAGGAGGGGTGGAAATAATTCCTTTTGGAGAAATGAGATGAAAAATGGCAACTTAACTTTGAATATATTTGGTTAATCTAACAATTTACTCGGGGTTAGACTAAAGATACTCAGCTTCAGACATTTGGATCTTGGTCCTTTTGGCATGATCAACTATATCGAATGTGACCAAGGGTTGTGCTAATGAAGGAATAAGTCCTTCATTTCATGATGGTAGAGGAGTGGTGCTAGTATTTATGGAAATGAGAGGAAAATATTTCTTTACAAAAGGCTTGATAGAAGATTGAGTAGGAAGGGGATTACCTCTTTTAGTGATTGTTGGAGGCATATTTAATACAACCTTTTCCTTTTGTATTTTTCTTTTCCTTGTGAGTAGGTGAAAATGGCATATGACTATCCACTTACATACCCTTGGGTACCTTCCTCTTCATCATATTCCTCATCTTCAAATTCCATATACCCTATTGTAGAGTCACCAGTCAGTTCACCAACATCTTGATTATCTTTGCCTTGCAACGAAGGTTCTTCATAAATTTGCTCATCTTCTTCGATATTGACCAAGGCATTAACCAGAGGGGCCTGAAGTGCTAACCTTGGAGTAGTAGTAGGAAAACATGGCCTTTATGGGGCATTGTTGGGAGTGAAGTTCCTCCGTGGGATATCCCGGTATGGAGTGATAGACGAATCTTGAGCTAATTGATTTTTTAATGCGAGCAAATCATTCGCCATCTTTTAGAACGCTAGATATGATGAAGTGGTTTAAGAAGGAGTCAAAGCCTTAGATTTGGATGGCTCTCGTTTTAACTCACCAGATATAAGAAGGTTGTCTTCTATCTGAATGGCCGTAGCTTGAGTGAGAACCAAGGTGGTGATTTGTTCTTGTAAAAGTAAGAAACTTACTCTTGAACTCATGGCATTCACAAAGAAACACTTTTGATTTTTTGGTGTTGGCAACATGACAGGTGGCACATGGTTGATCAGCGAATTGAAACAGGTGATAAAATTGTGCATGGTTTCATTGGTCTCCTTCTTTAAGTGAGTGATCTTTGACAGTAATGCAAATGCATCCTCTGAAGGCTTATACCTATCTTCAAATGCAGTTCGTAACGTAGCCCAACTAGTGATAGATCTAGCTGATAAATGCTGGAACCATTATGATGCTGGCCTGTGCAAGGTCTCAACAAATATATGTATAAATACATCTTCGTGACTCACATCTAGAATACTGTATGACATAATAAATGTAGCAATATGCACATCCATGCTTTGATTTCCACTCCCATCAATTTTTGGGAAATTCTTGTGATTTCCGTGAGGGAGGGCATGAACTGGATGCGGCAGTGCAAGGGGGCCCATGGCATTTCCCCATGGTACTACCATTTGAAAAGTGGGGAAAATAAAATGAGCAGGGAGTGTGGTTCCGCTTAGCAAAAGAGCACTGCAAATAGATGTCAAAGCACCTTGTGAAATTCGGCTCCTATGTGGGGGCGAGGCACTTCTTGCTGATCGATCTACTGAACTTAGTGAAGCAAATCATGCTGGAGTGATACTGAAATTGTACCTTTGAAGTAGATCATAGATCGGATCAACTTCTCCATCAGCTCTTCTACCACAAGTAAACTGTCCACCTGCCAGTGTATCCGTCCAAATCCGCAACAATTAAGAGCAAATCTATAACAATCTTTTTGCTTATACTTGCTAATTTTCTAATTTTTTGACAAAAAATAGTAGCATGTACTTTTCTAATATTTAAATTTATCCTTTTTAAGAAATAACCGATTGTGGTTTTATGACAAAGGTGAATGAGGATAAAAAGTGGGTCAATTTTAGAAAGCTGATTTTCGGATCTTTGAACTGAATTTTGCAAGGTTTTTGAAAATATCAGAAATATCAGATTCTTAGATCTATGGAAATATACAATTTTTAAAAAAAAATCAGTGAACTAAAAGCTCCTAATTGGTTTAGATCTATGGATTTGTATAAGGAAATTTTTTATTTTGATCATTTCTGCAAAAAAATTAATTTTTAACAAAGGGTTAAAATTTACAAATTGGTAGTGATTTTCACAGTTTTTAAATTATTTCCTGGGTTTGATCCCTAGTGGAGTCACCACAAACTGTTGGTTTGAAATTTTTTTGGATGGGTAGATCATGGGGAAACAAGCCAACAGTGTGTAGGACATAGCCCCTCTTTAAGACAACAAAGTGAAACTGGTTTATTGTTATTCTACTAGCAGGAACCTGTGCAAGTCTTACAATATTCTGCCTTCAGGGGGGGTTTGGGATCTCATCCCAGTAGAGGTAGTTCCAAATGACGAACGCAAATGTGAGAGGGGAGGAACGGAGGAATGATAGATCTAAAGGGAGAAAAGAAATGAATTCCAAGATAGAAAGGTCAGAAGGTTTATGCTTTGGGCTGGTAGGAAACAGAGCCAAACTTACTTGCATAAACAAATAAAGCAATACTGATGAACAAATGACAAAGGTAAGAAAGAATCCAACAGAATAGAGACACAGATCTAGCTTAAAAGAGATCTAATGCACATAATACGTAAATTCAACACAAAGTCTTAATGCTTGTATTAATATTTTCTTATGTTACAAGAAAGTACAAAGTCTTTCTCTCCTCACTTCTATTTTCATACAAAACTGTCCACCTAGAATACAACAAGTATTCCAGTATTTATAGAAGGAGAAGGAGAAAGAAGACAAAAAGAAACCAACCACTTATTTACAAAATATCTAAAAGTCAAAAGTTGACTTTGGGGTAATTTTTAGGATGGCAACATCCCATGGTCCAACATGGATGATGTCATTGCGTGTGTGCCAACATGCTTTTAAATATTTTGCAAAAAAATGGAAAATCCATCCCGGAGGAAGGTATTCATCGTCGTCTCTCAGCTCGAACTTAGCTTCTGGCTGAGGCTCATGAGAGTCAATGTGGCACTGCGCTCGATACTCTACGAACTTGCTGATTATCTTTTGAAGTTGATACTAATTAGGACCTTTGAAATGGTCATGAATTACTTCGCAAGTCTCTTTCTCGTTTTTGAGCTTGTCAGGAAAATCAATGAACTCTTCGTTTGCATCGATCAAAGAGCCGATAAAGTCACGACAGGCTAAGAGGTTGTTGATGGACTCTTGATCGAAAGTGACCTCTTGCGCCAGACCTTGAGAGACCATAGCCTTGAAGCACTGAAATGTGTCATATGCTTCTCTTAATTCATAAGATGCATTGAGCAGTCTAGGAGACATCTTTGAAACTATTTTCTCCATGTTGTGTAGTGCATCCAAGGCTTCTTCCTTGAATTTTTCGATTCTTTCCAGGATTAATTCCATTTCATCGACCCAGTAATCTAAAGCAGTGAGAGCCTTATAATGTGCCCGCGGGTGATCGATAACACTGACCTTTAATAGGTCGGTAGCCAAACAGTTGACCATGGTCTGGAATGTTCCCTACTGCAACTTAACATTATCCAACTCCTCAGAAAGGGAGCTTGCTACTGCTTATAGCTCTTTATTTTCTTGATTTATATCTTGGTACAACAACATGAACCTACCAATTATCACCTGACCATACTGGAGGATATTCTCAATCCAGGATGACACAGCTATACCATGTTCAACAATCTTTATGTACTCATTGATTTTCTCTTAGCTGGGAGCCTAAACAGGTTCTACAGTAGTTGCTGAAGGAGCTTTGCCCATTTTCTGCAAAGCTTGGAGGAGATGTTTGTTCTGTTCTTTGAGCACTCTCTTCTCCTCTTTGGCCTCTTGTAGCTTCTTGCAGAGGGCATCTATAGCTGACAAGGCTTCTCTTTGCAGGCTTTCAGATGATGTTCCCATCGTGACTTGAGTTACTGTGAAGTCTGTAGGAGACAGATCTTCTTTCTTCTTTATGGGATCCAGATAGGCTATCTCCATGACCCTTTCTCCTGAGGCACTTTTTGAGAAGCAAGTTAATGCTTTTTACTTCTTGGGTCCCTTTGTCAGAATGACGAAGAAGTCCATAGCTGCAATGGGGACTTTCCTCTTGTGTTGAATCAGGTGGTCAGAGATTCAACCAGGACTTAGGGTATCAGGATCAGAAGAAGAAGAGGAAACAAGGGTGAAAGGGGGAGCAACTGTAGTGGACTCGGGGAAGAAAGTGGAAACACTTGGTGGTGGTATGGATAAAGAGTCCAATGTACTAGTGCTCACATGGCTCGGAGTCACTACAGGGGAAGAGAAGGACATGGAGACAGAAAGGATCTGTGACAGGATAGAGGAAACACTGGAGGACAGATCCGTGAGAGAGGAGAATATGGAAGAGGTGGGAGATGGAAGGGAGGAAGACGAAGGAGAAGACACAATCATAGGAGCGGTTACTTGAGTGATAGGAGGAGGAGGGGGAGTAGAAGAGGGAATGGTGGTCACCTCCACAGTTGTACTTGTGACAATATTCTGAGTGGATGTGTTTGTTGGAATATCTGCTGCTTCTTCTTTTCCTGGGGACACTAAGTCCACTATTTACTTTGAGGCAGAAGGAGGGCTATCAGGAGCTTTCTCCTGCTTGCTTGAATCTCCAACTTCATCCTTTCTTTTGCCTTTTGGCCAGTGATCTGGCCTTGGAGGTGCTCTTCCTAAGGGAGAAGTAGTGAAATCCATTCCAAGGTAGATGAGAACTTTTCGTTTGCACCAATGTTCAGTGCGTTACAACGTGGGCTGAACCCTTTCTTCTATGGTCTTGGGCACCTTGGTCCTATCAATGCTTGCAAATGGCCAATCATCCCCATCTGTGTCAAGGTAAACCTGATCAATTCTTGATCAGTTTCTTGGAAATCTTTTGGGATGATGGCAACTCCATAGTGGACGATCTCTACCAGTGCCAGCCAGGAGTGATCCTTTCGCCTGATTTCAACTTTGTGGTTCACGTCTATCCATATGTCCTCGATCTCTGGGACATGGATGGGATCGATCTTTGCCTTGGGGAGGAAACTCTAGAAGTCAAAGGTTGGCCTTGTTGGGAAATCATGCTTCAAGTTGAGTAATTCTAGCTCCGCATACATTTCCCGGGCTTTACCTAATGAGGCGCAGGTGTATCTACCAACCATGAGGGGGAATGGAGTTCCACCCTTCTTCCTTTTCAAACATTTCTCATGATATGTAATCAGCTGCCTTAACAGCTCCAGAAGGATTAGCTTGGGCCTTGCATACCTTGGCAACTTGGTTGGTTCTCCTAGAAAGTTGGTTGCCCTGAGATACTTGAAGGTGGGAAATTGTGTAAACAAAGCCCCCCATTTCTTGGTGGCAGTGATCACACTTGTGTTGGTTCTACCATATCTCATGTTCGGCCTCATCAAGTAGATCAACTCATAGAAGAAGGCATCATTGATCTTGTTGAACTGGGTGATACTGGCCTCGAGCCTTAGCTCCCGATAGTACTCATATATCTTGACCTGAGGCCATACCCTACTTTGAATCAGTCCTGGGTACTCTCTTTCTGAGGCAAAACATATACGACATAGGAGTTCATATAGAATCTCCTAGTCATTGAAACCTGTTGGAGTTGCTGCGAGATAGTATCACTGATAATCTCTCCCCAGCCGAAACGTTTCTCAGGCACATTATTGCTCATGGTCTCTAAGTACCTGAGCATCCATTTGTGAAAGTAGTGGGCATCAGGAAGCCCAAGTACTTTGTTGAGGAAAGTGATGGTATCACTTAGCTCCTCTAAGAAGTCACTGCAGTGGATGATTTGTGGCCATCTGCTCACCACCTTTTTGTTCTTCAGGTAAACCTCGTTCATCATCTGCATGCACTTGTCCTCATGGTCGGTCCAAGTCTTTATGTAGTCTTCCTGGCTTACTGCTACATAGTGGCTATGGTGAGGAATGGCCCAACATGACTTTGAAGTGTCAGGCTGTGAGGTTAATGATCACCTTGCCCTCCCTTATCTTTGACACATCTTGTGTCTTTATTATAACAATGGACCACCAACATGATGAACTCGTTATTGCTAGCACTTACTGGGAGTCCTGCTGTAAAGTGTATCCCGCTTCCTACCAGTTTGTCCATCCATGGGCCATCGGTAACCTTTGTGGTTCTCTCCCAGAAGTCGTCCATATCTATGTGTCCCAGCTCAGAGTCTCTGATGTCGAGACTGCACTCCGCAAGTGAGTTAGGCATCCTGACACTCTGATATTTGTATTTCATTTTCTGCTCTGTCAACTTAGCTTTACCTTTAGAATTGGTTAGCTTCTTACTCGATGAAGACATAAGTGCACTCGAGGATTGCTGTTGCTCTGCAAGAAGAATTAGAGAGGTCCAACACATGAGATCCATGTCAACCATCATGTTATCCATAGTTTAAAGCTTAAAAAATGAAAAATGATCGATTTATAAGCCTTTGGGCGCAAGGCACAACTTCACTGCAGGCTACAGAGGCTTGAATTAGGAAGGCACACTTTAAAGAAGTGTTGCATGGGAGAAGGCGGCGCCAAAAGTGTGCGGGGCATGGATTTACAACATACAACATGCAGATGTTGATGTCAAGGAATTTGCGCCAGTGCCTTAGGAAAAGTGGTTTGGCGGGGCACAAATTTACTTGGTGTCGCATGTGTTCAGGGCACGCCAAGGCGCAGATGTGGAAGTTGTTACATGCTCTTTTGGTGCACCTATGCGCGTTGGCAGGAGATGTTGCATAGAGGTTAAGCGTGCCTAGGGTTTGGTTTGTGTGGCGTGGATTTAGATTACACAATATATAATGTTGATGTCATTGCATTTGCGCTAGTGCCTGCGCTCTTCAAGATTTGTTAAGCGTTCGTTTTCATTGCGTGGGAAGAGTTCATGCTGCATGGGCAGGAAATGCGCCTATGTTGCTATTGTGTGCAGTGTGGAATGAAGAAATAGTGCACCAAAGGAAAACAGGACTATTTGATCGATTTTAAGGATTTCTTGATTTCCCCTCTTTTGGTTTGGATTTTGATTGCAAGTAGGAAAATCCTAGTAAGGCAGGGAGTAGAGGAAAAAAGGGGTGGAGTTCTTTCAGAGGCAGAGCTTTCCAGATTTGCATATCTGGAAGGAGGGTTAAAATGGTTTTACAATTACGTTTGGGAATGTGTTATCTTTTTTAGATTTAATTCTTTTTAACACATAACACCTAATCACCTAACCTGACATAAAAACCACAAACAATAACAAGATGGGCAGAAGCCACTCACTAGAATATATATAATGACGAAGGACATATATGGGATCCACAAGAATGAGGAACAACATGTTGAGGATGACAAGAAAGCTGACAAGCGTAGAGGAAAGAACTTTTCTCGATTTTTAATTCGTGAAAATGACAGGTTGAGTGTGCCTATATATAGAAAAATGTGCATTTATTGTGCCACCAACCACCTTTGGCACGGTTGGTGGGATGTCGACACGGAGGAGATTGCGCCTTGGCGCGAGTTTGAAGGTGTCGACACCACTTTTATAGCACCTAGGGTGCACTTAAGGAAGTGTCAACATGACTACTTTCACACCTTTAGCGCATTTCTTTGGTGCAAGTTTGAGGATGTTAACATGTCATTTTTAGCGCTTAGGGGGCGCAAGCTCTCTTATGTTGACATGAAATTTACTACGCAAAAGGTTTTTCAAAGGGGGTGCAACTTTGGGGATGTTGACACAACAATACTTGCGCCCAGTTCAAAAAGGATGAAAAATGTCTAAGTTCTTAAAACTTGATTTTCGGAAGGGAAATTTTAGGCCATTTTGAATGTTAATAGACCTTTTCAGGGGACCAAAATGAAATTTTGGCATGGTTACCTGTGAAATTTCCCTTGTCCATTTTACGGGATAATAGGGACCGACCCATAAATTTTATTTTGAAGAAGCGCTAGGAGGACACTTGGAGGCTTCTGCTCATATTTCCCTTGCTTAGAATTTTCAACAGCCAAGGAAAACTGTCTCGGACCCTAAACACAAGGCACCTTCCACCGATCCTTCAACTTTTTCAATAACTTTGAAGGCCTGGGAGAAGTGGAGGGACCACACCTGTTTGGGGTCTTGTCTTTTGAGGACCATACCAAAGGTGCACCAAAGGGACAAGTGGAGGCTTTCGATGGCTCATTTTTTACTGAGACTTTTTCAAAGGCCAAAAAGTGTTTTTCTTGGGCCCAAGGTACATGGAAGGCCCGTGCTTGTTTGGAAACTTGGCCCTATACTTCCCCTTTGAAGTTGCGCTAAGGAAACATGTGGATGACTATAATATAAAATAGAGAAGGGCCAAAATCAACGGTTGCTGTGCATTGCATCTATTTTTCCACCATTTTTTCTCCAAGAGTCCTAGAGATGTGAATACACGTTGTTTTTCATAATTTTTTGATGA
The DNA here is from genome assembly GCA_019776745.2 of Taxus chinensis. Classification (NCBI taxonomy): domain Eukaryota; kingdom Viridiplantae; phylum Streptophyta; class Pinopsida; order Cupressales; family Taxaceae; genus Taxus; species Taxus chinensis. Next base: position 167,608,919 of record CM034154.1, on the reverse strand, counting down.
AATTCCTTGTCGTTTTTATCTGCAAAGTGCCATTCAATGTGTTGGTGAACAATATTTTCTCACCCCAATTTTCCTCAGAAAATTTAGTTATTTACGACCTCTATTATTTTCCCCTTCCCCTTGTTGTGCCTGATTAATCTTTATGGCCATTTTAATTGGTTCATGGGTTGTAAATCACTTAAAATTTTATATTTTGAGTCTCCTGTGTTATGTTCCTTCAAAAAATCGACTTCACCCATGTTTTCTATTCTCCATGGTTGGGATTCATCTTCCCTATCTTTTTTGCCCTAAGTACTTGAAGAAGAATGAACCGATGCATCCTTGAAGAACATATTTGTGCCCTATAACATTTCTAAATTTTCTTTCCTTAAAGAAAATTTCATTTCCAGGCTCAAATAATTATTTTTTTTTACATTTTGATGGGCGTTTCTCCAGGTCAAACTTGAATTCTAGCATCGGTAGGGGACGTGGCACCTTTTGGTTAGATGCAGCTCAGTTGGATACTTAGAAAATTCATAAAAATCCTTAACTCAAAATGTGTGCATGTGGAGGCACGACGCTCATTTGAAGATCTTCTTTTGGGTTTTGCCTTGGAGTAGGACCGGGAGGACATGTGGAGGCTTCCACTGCTTAGCTCAGACTTAGACAAATTTTTATGTAGTTGGAACAGTTTTGCAGAACAAAACACATGGCAAGCTCACGCGCATTTAGAGTCTTTGCCTTGGGAACCATCTTGAAGTTGTGCCAGGGAGACATGTGGAGGAACTGTGCATGTTCGGAGACTAGCCCTTGAATTTTATTCTAAAGAAACACCAAGATGAAACATGGAGGCCTCCGCTCACTTTGAATTTTACTTAGACTTTTCAATGACCAAAAAAATACTGCCTCAGAGCATGACACGTGGTGCCTTCCATTGAGCTTTAACCATTCAGATAGACCTTGCCGGAATAGGACACGTGGCAAGCCCGTGCTTGTTCAAGGTATCAAATTTTAGGGACCACCTCAAGGTGCGCCAAGGTGACACGTGGCAATCTAAAAATTCAAAAGGGTGGGGAGGCCAGCCATCGGAGGAAAATTGGATTTATTTCCTCCTTAAGGATTAAAATTTCAAAATGGCCCGCAAGCCCAATAAGGGAAATAGTCAATGTTTTCCCCTGATCAACGATGTAGGTTCGGGCTCTCAGGGGAAATTTAAAAGAAAATTCCTTTTGAGAAAAAATAGTCAAAATTAAAAAAGGAAGCACAACACCACTCCAATCACATTTGGACACGTGTCAGACTCGTTCCCAAGGGCGGAGCTGTGGGTAAAATTTAGAAAATTTTCCTTTTTCCAAAAAGAGAGTAAAATGGTAGAATTTGGCCTTGGTTCCATTCCAATCACATTTGGACATGTTTTAGGCTCGTATCATGAGGGAAGAGGTGCAGAGAAAAATGGAAATTTTTCCATTTTTTTTAAAAAATGTAAAAATTCAAGAGAAGCCCCGGGGTCTGTTCTAAAGTTTAAATCTACCACGTAGACGACCCAAATTTAAAGTAAAGATCAATGATTGTTGTAAGTCTAAAACTAATTTTTCCCCCCATTTCTCTGAAACACATCTAGAAGTGTGAACCTCCATGATTTCTTGGTCTTTTCTACATGCCAAGCAGAGAAGGAAGTTAATGTTGATATCTGAAGTTTGGTGGGAAGATTTGAAGGACGTCTTTTGCCATTAAAATGGTCTGACTTTCATGCTCGATTAGATTTTATATTTTTCCTCTCCTGAGAACACAAGGGGCCAGATTTGAAATATTAGGGGCATAAGTGGTTGGCGAATTGAAGGAAGAGTGATCTACTAGAGCAAGGAGTTGAATGCGAGAGGAATTTGATGAAATCTACCCCCTCGAGAACCTGGAGAATTTTACAGATCTGATTCTGTGAATCATGAAAGAATCATGGTGAGCACTGGTGCATTAAACATTTTTGAATTTTAGGGAGAGGAGGTTCTGTTAAGAATTCTATAAATGGCACGAATTTTTCATGCAAATGGTTGGTGTGTGAAGGGTCTAGACTGATTTTTCTAATCAAAAGCTTGATAGAGCCCATCCCTTTTGAGAAACCATTCAAGAAGCTTGTATATCTCTTTTTGTATTAAAATTTGATCATGTCAAGGTGGTTATAAGTGTATAGGCATTGACAAGCTCTGAGACTATTCTAGAAACTTTCCCTTGCTAATAGATTTAATCAAATTTGAGTTATTTCTGTGTTGTCTTGAGCAAAATGTGTTGATTTTACTTTTGAATGTATGCAAATAGTTTTTCTTGTTTTTGTTGCAATCTTATATTAAAATCTGATTCAATCACATAGGCTTTAGTCCTTGTGACAGTTTAGTGGCATCTATAATTCCATTTCTCGGAAGACCTTTCATTTGGGTTGGAATAAATGATTTAAAATCACTTCTCTCTCATATGTTGACAAAGATTGTCTGTAAGCCTTTGGGTGTACCTTAGGCATGATTTGGCTTAGACCTTGATGCTTTGTTGGGTTTTCTAACTCGAGCCTTCATGATAGAATCTCAGAGATTGTGTGAAAGAGTGCTGATCTGGGCCTCTATTGAAGCACATATTATAGTTGAAGAAACATTTTAGCTATTATGTGGCATTCTGTTGGTCTGATTTTCCATTTTGTAGGGATCTTCAAGGATCTGGTGAGTCTAGTTTCACCTTGCCCCACCTCCCACCAAAAATCCATTCAAAAAAAAAACTAATCTTACCCATCCTACCCCTGTTTTTCATGTGTGTATGCCAATGCACAATCCTCATCACCTAAAAATGCAGAAGCAAGCAGGGTCTCCAATTTCTTTAGTAACCTTTTCCTTATTGTGAAAGATCTCCATGATCTAGAAGTGACAACTTGTGAGAGTCATATCTGGTATGTTGATCATATTTTCTCAAGGTCTTCTTTATAGAGTTTATGCAAAAGAAGGATTTATTATTGTTCTTTAATAATAGAGGTTACAAAATAGGTTCTCTTACCTTGGTTGAAAGGCACAACCTAAAATAGTGAGGATAGATCAAATCCTCTTGAAGGTGCTATCCATCTCTCCACAAATCCAAGTAACAAAGGGACAGTTAGATTTCTCCCTGGCTACAAAATGACATATATTTGTGATCTAGCTGCCTCTAAGCCCCCTGTTGAATCTGTGTTGCTGCTTGACTTGAAGAGGTGAAAAAAATTGGATACCAACACTAGTGGCACCATTACCGGGGATTCTCAGTTCAAAATCAAGGACCTGGTAAAACATTTCTTGTATAATATTATCTTGTGTGCATGGTCCTGTCTTGAAATTTTCACAGTTACACAGATGTTGCACGCAATGTTTCCAATCTCTACAAATTTTCACATCATAGTGCACTATCTTTTATTTGATTAATCTTGGTGAAGAAAGGTCAGAATATTTCTATTTCTAATTTCCTACATTGACAGACATTTGACAGATCATATTTAGTGCATCTGCATAACTAAGGTGGAAATCCTTAGTGGCGACTCCCTGTTGATCTAATTTTAATGAGTACCAGTGTCTTAAAACTCTTTCAAAATCAAATTTGTTACTAATATTTTCCAAGCTGGAAGGAAGAAGGTCTTTCTTTGCTAGGGATCCTACTAGGACACTATTTCTAGAGCTAGGAAAAGCTAAATCAGAAGGAAGAAAAACTTGGAGAGATGTTGGGGATCAACAAACAAGGAGAGGGATCTCCATTGATGAAAGTGAATGGCCTATCATTAAAGACTTCCATTCAAGTGATTCTAAATTAGGTAGCCTATTTTTGGAATTGAACTCTCCAGATGGAGAGGGGCCTTCATTTGATTTTGAAATGTTTTCCTCACACTCTACACCTATATTTTCTGAGGCTGATAGATATTTCCAAGAAATAAGGCCTTTGGGGGGTATCCATTTTGAAAATTACACTCATGTGTTCCAAGAACCCTCTGCCCCCCATCAGTTTGTCACCCCTGCAGGATCACCTCATCAAATTAATGTGGCTCAACCCAGGCCTCCATTTTTTGTAAACACCTTTGGACCTATAAATTTTGTGGGAATGGCTGGTTACCCAAATGCAGTGCCTCAAGATGTAAGGAACAAAATGCCAAAGTTCCAAGGAAACAATGCTATAACTGGTGATCAACATCTAAAGCTTTTTATCAATATGATGGAAGATTTTGAGATTGAACATGAAGATGTATATATCAATCTATTTATCCATACCTTGAAAGAGGATGCTATGGATTGGTATAAAGCTTTACCAGATAACTCTATTGATTCTTGGACTGAGATGAGTAATGTATTCAGACTACAGTATGGTAATAGGACTGACCCTAGGTTTCTTTTGACAAAATTTGAAAACGTCAAGAAGAACCCTAATGATTCAGTAAATGATTTCAACACAAGGTTTAATAAAACCTTGAGGAGATTACTTGTCAGGATAATACCTTGTGATGAGTCATGCTTGATCAAATATACTAATGCATTTGATAAAAAGGCTGCATATTATTTAAGAGACAAGAACCCTACAAATTTGAGGCAGGCCTTCACCATGGCTCTGCAGATAGAGAACAACATCAAGGCAATTGGAAATCCTCCAAAAAGGGAAGGTGTAAAGTTGGTTAACCCAGAGAAACCTCAAACAAGCAAGGCTGCTGATTTGGAGGAAGTTGTGAATACTTTGGCAAGGGTTGTCAAAGAAATTTCATACAAACTAGCTTGAGCTAAGAAAGGAATTGGGCAAATCTCACAAGGTCAACATAAGCAGCAAGGCCAAGATAAGTTCACAAACCACCAAAGATCTAATGATAGAGGAAAGGGACCTGTTGGATTTGGAAATAGGTAGTCCCAGGCCATGGATAACAGAATGGTACCTGATCCTTTAGATGTCAGAGTTAATGTTGTGGAGGAGACAGATGTCATTGATTGGTGTGACAAATGTTTCATGCCCCATGTGCCTTGTGAAGTAGATCAACAACAAGAAGAAGACCCTGATAATAATGATAATGATGTCTGCATGATGGGTTATTCCACCAACTCACAATAGGGGGTAACCTCGACTGAGGTGATGAGTGCTATAAATGCTGTCACTTTTTGGGTCTGCATTCATAGGGTACATATTCTTCCCCCTTCTCATACTTTAGAAGTAGATAATGTACAAGATTTTGAACTTCCCAATAATAACTTTGAATATTTAAGGGATTTAATGATAAAGAAGTATGATGGAGGAATTCCATCTGAGGAAGATAGGAAGTTACTGATGAATGTCGTGGTTGGTCAAGAGAGGGAATATAACACAAGAAGTAAGGTTGTCAAAGGGGCAGGGCCTCAAGCCAAGCCTAAAGCTCCCTTACTTTCAAACATTCCTAAAGAGGCTCCTAGGAAAGAGGCATCTACCAAAAGCCCTGCATTTCCAAACAAGAATCATACTCCTCCCCATGCCCAAATTGTCTAGAATCCTATGCCATCTAATGAGTTTGTTGGATTTCCTTCCAATACTACCTTGCCAAAAAATGTCCCATATGATATTTCCCAAGTGCTTAATCAAATCAAAGTATCTTTCCCAATTTTTGAGTTTCTTAGGATTCCTGAGCACAAAAAGAGGGATTTTGAATACTTAGGGTTGAAAGAAGAGAAGACTTCCCTAGGATGAAATGTAAATATTGTGAAGACTCCTCCAATCATTGAAGAACTAGAAGCACCACCAACATTAGAAGAGCTAGATGAACCACCTAAGGTCTATTTGGGAAAATCCTTGGTGGACTCTTAAATGAATGTGGATCCATTCTTCACCACTTTGATCATAAAGGATAGACTACTGCACAACTGCATGTTTGACTCAGGGGCATCATGTAATGTTATACCTTTGGAGGTCATGAATGAGATAAACATCAAAGTAACAACAGATTATGGGAAATGCACTGCCATGGACTCCAGAGAAGTGCCAGTAGTGGGATGTGTGAAGGGTTTGGTGGTGTAACTTGTAGCTTACCCAGGTAAAAACTTAAAACTTGATGTTGTCATAGTTGATTGCCCAGCCAAGTGGGGTATGTTGCTATCAAGAAAATGGGCTGCAAGTGTTGGTGGGAGTGTCCAAACGCATATGTCTTATACCACCATTCCAATTGAGGGTAGCCTTGTTAGGTTGTATGAGGAAAATAAAATGCTGCATCTTATTAAGGATACCAACAATACATCCTATGAGGTATTGTACACAAGTGTTGATGCAGACAATTTTGTAGGATTTGCTGATGGAAAGGAGCACAAGATGGAAGAATGCAAATGCCTTGAACAAACAGGCTCCCCTGGAATCTACTGTTTGATGGAGCTTGCTCCAAATTTGGGAATGGTTCTGGTATTGTTGTACTTTCTCCTAGCCAGGAAAGATTTGTTTTCTCCTTCAAACTGAACTTTGAATGCACTAACAACATTGTTGAGTATGAGGCATTGTTGCTAGGTTTAAGAATTACTTGAAAGTATGGTGTCAAGGACATTATTGTCAAGGGAGATTCAGAGTTAGTTGTCAAACAAATTAGAAGATTGTATGCTCCAAAAAATTAGTAAATGAAACAGTATAAATATGTAGTTTGGGATCTTATTGATATGTTTGACTCCTTCAACATTTTTCATCATGATAGGAGATTCAATGACTTGGTAGAAAAGCTCGCAGTATTGGGCACTCACTTTGATAGTTGTATAGTGCCCCTATATTGTGAATATGAGGTTGAGGTATTAACAAGGCCCTCTGTCCCTGATAATATTAAACATTGGTAGGTTTTTGATGATGATGCTCAGATCAGAAGATTTCTACAAAACAAAGGAGAGTTTTCTAATCAGTGCATTGATTTGGAGCCAATGGTGTGTACAACAGAGGGAAAGGAGACCTTGTTTGGAAATGGTATCATCTAGCTGAAGACCAACACTATTCCTAGAGGGCTAGTGGCTCTTAAATCCAATTTTGATAATGTTGATCACATTGTTAATAGATGTATGGCAGCCTCAAGGGATATTAAGGAGAATGATCTTAGTATAGAGGAGAGGCCAAGGAAAATTTGGTTAGGCAGTAATCTCAGCAAGGAGGAGAAGCAGTCATACACCTAGTTGTTGTAAAAATACCAAGACTGCCTAGCTTGGACCTATTCTGAGCTCAAAGCATATAGAGAAGGCTTGTTTTAACATGATATTTCCTTAGAGCCTAATGCAAGACCATTCAGGTAGAAGCAGAGCCTAATAAATCCACTTTTATATCTTAAAATGCAAGAGGAACTGCAGAAACTATGAGATGGAGGGATTATCCAACCCACGAGATATTCCTCTTGGGTGGTAAACCTAGTACCAGTTAGAAAGAAAAATGGTGACATCAGGTTGTGTGTGGACTTCAAGAAGCTGAACAAAGCTTCAATGAAAGACAACTATCCTTTACCAAACATGGAGCACATGCTGCAGTCAGTGACTGGTCCTGAGTTACTCTCCACCTTGGATGGTTTCTCTGGTTACAACCAAGTTGTGGTGAAGGAATCATAAAGGATCAAGACAACCTTCACTACTCCTTGGGGGACCTATGTGGATGCCCTTTGGTCTGATGAATGCTGAAGCTACCTTTAAAAGAACAATGGATGTTGCCTTTGCTGGTTACATTAATGAGTTTATTGCTATGTACCAGGATGATGTAACATTGTTTTCTAGGAAGAGAAGTGACCACTTGCTGCACTTGGAGAAGATGCTGATGAGATGTAGATAATATGGCATCTCACTTAATCTAAAGAAATTCCATTTTGGAGTGTAGATGGAAAAGTTGCTTGGTCACATAGTGTCACAAAAAGGAGTGATGGTTGACCCAGAAAGATTAGAGGCCATTAGCAATGTCTCAATCCCAAGAACCAAGAAAGGAATTCAATCCTTCTTTAGGCAGATAAAATTCATCATAAGATTCATATCAAACTTTGTTGAGCTAACCATTCCAATCACTTCCATGCTAAAGAAGGACCAGGTCATCAAATCGGAGGAGGCTACCATCAAAGCATTTGATGGAATCAAAGAGGCATTGAAGCATGCCCCTTTTTGGTAGCCCCAAATTATAAGAAACCTTTCTAACTATTTTCCTTTGCTTCAGAGAACACTATTGCTTCTATCCTGCTATAGAAGGACGATGAAGGGGCTGAACTGAAGTACATTATCATGGAAAATCAGGCATTTGCCTTGGTAAAAGAAACAAAGGTTTTTAGGCCTTATATTCTAAGTTCAAAGGTTGTTTATTATGTTCCCCATACCATGGTAAAGGACATCTTATCAGAGATGGAAGTATCAAGCAAAAGACCTAGATGGGTGAACAAATTGCAAGAATACGATACTGACATCTAAACCATGAAGTTGGTTAGAGGCTTAGGCTTGGCTAAGCTTATGGCTGAGAGAAACTTGCAAACTATTGAGTTAAATGAGGTAGAAAAATAAAGGGTAGGTGTATTTGAAAGGTTGATGAATTCTGAGTGGTATGAAGATGTAATCTTTTATCTTAGACATTTGAGCTGCCTTGAGCACTTAAGTAGGAACCAAAAGAGAGCCCTTAAGTTGGCTTCCCAAAAATATGTCATCATTGATTATGGGTTAGCTTGGAAGAACCCAGAGGGAGTCCTCTTAATGCGTATTACTGAAGAAGAATCCCCCAAGATAATTGTTGATCTCCATGGAGGAGTTTGTTGGGGGCACTTTGCTGCAAGAGTCACAACACATAAGATCATGAGGGCTAGTTATTGGTGGCCAAATCTTTTCAAGGATACAAACCTTTTTGATTAGAAGATGTGAAAGCCACCAATGCTTCTCTAGAAGACTGAAAGCTTCAGGCTCCCTTCCTTTGCAGCCTATATCAATTGAAGCCCCATTCGGGTAATGGGGGTTGGATTTCATTGGTGAGATTTTAGACCCTTCAAGTGCTCGCCACAGATTGATTCTTGTAGAAACATGATTTTTTTACTAAATGGGTGGGGTTCAAATCCCCACCAAGAAGACAGCACACTAACTTTTCGTGGACTTTGTGTTGAACAACCTCATCTGTAGGTTTGGGGTGCCAGTCAAGATTGTAGCTGATAATACAAAGAGCTTTAGAGCTAAACCTTTGGTGGCAATGTGTAGGGAGTATGGAGTAAACTTAACATATGCCTCCAATTACAATCCCCTAAGGAAATGGAAAAGCTGATTCCAGTAATAAAAATCTATTAAATATCATCAAAAGAACATTGGAGCAGAATAATAGAGAGTGGCCGTGAATGGTTAAAGTTTGTCTGTTGGGGCAGATAGGATCACTATCAAGAGGGCCACAGAAAAGATTCCATTTGAGTTAGCGTATAGGACTCAGGGACTTGCTATCCCTATCATATATAATTTTATTCTTATCATTTCATCCAATAGCTAGAAGATCAAGAGGTAGGTCCTTATGATTCTCATATTAAAAAGATTGTTAAGCTTGATGAAGAGAGGAGGGCATCCCACCAGAGGCATATAAAGTTCAAAGAGAAGTTGGAAAATTTGTTTGATAGGAAGGTCACTCCCAGAGCCTTCAATGTTGGAGATCTTATGTTGTTATGGGATATCCGACATGTGGATATGGGCAAGCATGGCAAGTTTGACTCATTATGGAATGGGCCCTTACTCTATTGATATCAAAATTAGGGACCATACCTTCTTCCTCAAGGAATTAGATGGTGAGTTTCTCGAGTTTCTTGTTAATGGAAAGGCATTTGAAAGCATTTCCTAGAATTGATTCCCCCTTGAATCAAGGCATAAACCTTGTGTACAGTGTATAGTATGTCATTTTCTTACTATCTTTTGTGTTATGCTCATTGTAGTCCTCAGTGACCTATTTTGTTTGGTTTCTCTATCTATTTTTAAACGATGGCTTTGTTTCTCTACTCTGCAAGATGACTCCATTTCCCAACTGGATATTTTTGGAACTTTTTCTACTTTTGTTCTTGTGGAACTCTCAGGGAGTGCCCATCATCGAGTTGGAGCCGATGTTGGTGCTCAAAATAGTCTCTCCCCAATTTGCCTCTGAAAACTTATTGATTTACAGCCTCTGTCATTTTCTCCTTCCACATGTTGTTTCTTGGTAAGTCTTTATGGCAATTTTTAACTAGTTCTTAGGTTGTAATCTTGTGTACAGTGTATAGTATGTCGTTCGTTTCTTATCTTTTTTTGTTTTTCTCATTCTGGTCCTTAGTGACCTGTTTTTGTTGGTTTCTCATGGTCGAGATTCATCTTCCCTCTCGTTTCTTCCCTAATTACTTGAAGAAAATGAATGGGTGTATCTTTGAAGAACATATTTGAGCCCTATAAAACTTCTAAACTTTCTGTCCTTGAACAAAATTTTATTCCCAGGAACAAATGGTCATTTTTCTGTATTTTACAGTTTGACGGGCATTTCTACAGGGAAACATTAACAACCTTGTATCTATAGGGAGACATGGCACCTTATGATTAGGCATGGCTCATTTGGGTACTTAGAAAAATTCACAAAAATCCTCAGCTCAAAATGTGTCCACATGGACGCACATCGCTCATTTGAAGATCAAATTTTGGGTTTTGCCTTGGAGTAGCTCTAGGAGGACACATGGAGGCTTCCGCTGCTTGGCCCAGACTTAGACAATTTTTTATGTAGCTGGAAGCAATTTGGTGGAACAAGACACGTGGCAATCTTGCGCTCAATTAGGGTCTCTGCTTTAGGCACCATCTTGAAGTTGCACCATGGAGACATGTGTAGGAACCACGTGTGTTTGGGAACCGGCCCTTGAGTTTCATTCTAAAGGAGCACTAGGCTGACACATGGAGGCCTCTACTCACTTTACATTTTACTTAGACTTTTCAATGACCAAAAGGAGACTACCTCGGAGCATGACACATGGCACCTTCCACTGAGCTTCAAGAATTCAGACATACCTCACCAAAACACAACACGTGGTGAGCCCATGCTCATTCAAGATATCAAATTTTCGGGACTACCTCAAGGTGCACCAGGGTGACACGTGGCAGATTGAAAAGTCAAAAAGGTGGGGAGGTGGGCCATTGGAGGAAAATTGGATGTTTTACCTCCTTAAGGATTAAAATTTCAAAATGGCCCGCAAGCCCAATAAGGGAAATAGTCAATGTTTTGCCCCAGTCAACGGCGGAGGTGTAGACTCTCAGGGAAAATTTGAAAAAAATTACTTTTGAGAAAAAGGAGTCAAAAGTAAAAAAGGAAGCGTAGTTCTCGTCGAATCATATTTGGACACATGTCAGGCTCATTTCCTAAAGATGCAGCTGTGAGAAAAATTTGGAAAAATTTCCCTTTTTTCCAAAAGAGAGTGAAATGGCAGAATTTGGCTGTGATTCACCTCGAATCATATCTAGACATGTGTCAGGCTCATATCCTAAGGATGGAGGTGCGGAGCAAACTGGAAATTTTTTCCTTTTTTTCAAAAAATTGTAAAAAGTTAAGGGAAGCCCTCGGGTCTGTTCTAAAAGTTTGAATCTACCACGTGGACGGCCCAAATTCAAAGTAAAGATCAATGATTGTTGTGATTCTAAATCTGATTTTTCCCCCCATTTCTCTGAAATGTGTATAGAAGTGGGAACCTCCTTGATTTCTTGTTCTTTTCTACATGACTATAAGAGAAGGAAGTTAATGTTTATATCTGAAGTTTGGTGGGAATATCTAGAGGATGTCTTTCATCATTAAAATGGTTAGACTTTTGTGCCCAATTAGATTTTACATTTTTCCCCTATCAAGCACGCAAGGGGCCAGATTTGACAATTTAGGGGTGGAAGTGGTTGGAAAATTGAACGAAGAGTGATCTATCAGAGAAAGGAGTTGAATGCAGGAAGCATTTGATGAAATCTACCCCTCAAGCACTTAGAGAGTTTTACAAATCTGATTCTGTGAATCATGAAAGAATCATGGGGAGCACTGGTGCATTAAATGTTTTTTTCTTTAGAGGAGAGGAGGATCTATTATAAATGCTATAAATGGCATGAATTTTTTGTGCAAATGGTTGGAGTGTGAGGGGTCTGGACTAATTTTTCTAATCGAAAGCTTGATAGAGCCCATCCCTTTTGAGAAACCATTCAAGAAGCTTATATATCTCTTTTTTATTAAAAACTTATCATGTCAAGGAGGTTGTAACTGTACAGCCATTTACAAGCTCTGAGACTGTTCTAGAAACTTTCCCCTACTGATAGATTTAATTGAATTCGAGTTTTTTATGTGTTGTCTTGAGAAAAATGTGTTGATTTTAATTTTTAATGTATGCAAATATTTTATCTTGTTTTTGTTGCAATCTTGTGTTGAAATTTGATTCAATCACATAGGCCTCAATCCTTATGACAGTTTAGTGGCATCTACAATTCCATTTCTCAGACGAAATTTCATTTGGGTTGGAATAAATGATTTGAAATCACTTTTCTCTCATTTGTTGACAAAGATTATCTGTAATCCTTTGAGTGTACCTTAGGCGTGATTTATCTTGGACCTTGATGCTTTGTTGGGTTTTCTAACTCGATCCTTCATGATATAATCTCAGAGATTGTGTGAAAGAATGCTAATTTGGGTCTCCATTAAAGCACATATTCTAGTTGAAGAAACATTTTATCTATTATGTGGCATTCTGTTGGTCTGACTTTCCATTTTATAAGGTTCTTCAAAAATATGGTGAATCTAGTTTCACCCTGCCCCACCTCCCACCAAAAATTAATTCAAAAACAACTAATCTTACCCATCCTACCCTTGTTTTTCATGTGTGTATGCCAATGCACAATCCTCATCACCTAAACATGCAAAAGCAAGCAGTGTCTCAAATTTCTCTAGTAACCTTTGCCTTGTTGTGAAATATCTCCATGATCTGGAAGTGATAACTTATGAGAGTCAAATTTGGTGTGTTGATCATATTTTCTCAATTTCTTCTCTATGGAGTTTATGCAAAATAAGGATTTATCACTGTTCTTCAATAATAGAGTTTATAAAATAGGCTCTCTTACCTTGGTTGAAAGGCACAACCTAAAATAGTGAGGATAGATCAAATTATCTTGAAGGTGTTTTCCATCTCTCAACAAATCCAAGTAACAAAGGGACAGTTAGATTTCTCCCCGGCTACAAAATGACATATATTTTTGATCTAGCTTCCTCTAAGCCCCTTGTTGAATCTATGTTGTTGTTTGGCTTGAAAATGAGAACAAATTTAGACACCAACAAAATGGATTCAAAACTTAATTTATGAGTCCAAGGATTGTTAAGGTTGATATTTTGAAGTTGGAATACCCAAGAACTTGCAAAAACATGAATTACTAGAGAAGCTAGATGTAGGACAGAGTTGCAGAGGAAAGAGAGGGAAAAGGATGAAATGATGGAGGTTGTAGGCGTAAAAGGTGAAAAAGGTGTTGCCTTGAGAGAGAAAAGGATTATCAGTCAAATCCAGCTATACAGAGCCTCCAGAGAATGATTTAAATGAGGATTTATAGCATGATAGAATCAGAATGATTAAAAGGACTATCAAAAGGTTGTGGCACGGCATCCTAGTCATTAGTCGAGGGTCTAAAAAATGTGATCTATTCATGATTTTTCCACCTGGCATATTTCAAGCATGAATTTGTTAAACGTCACTTTTTGAGGCAATTGGTAACAACCAAAGGTCCCTCGAATATTCTTATTTTTGGGGGTAAATTTTGGGATGAGTGAGTGAGTGAAATGTATAAATGTAATGAGAATACTCTTGCAAATTGTCGGGGGTTAAATTTCATGATAAAAATTTGAGAAAGGTCATCTTCTAAAAAACCCATCTGAGATACCTAGTTAATTTCTTCTCTATTAGATTTTATATCATGTCAAGTTGGTTACAGATGTATAGCCATTGACAAGCTTTGAGATTTATCTATAAGCTCTCCCCTGCTAATGAATCTAAGCAAGTTCAAAGTTAATTTGTGTTCAATCTCTAGAAAATTTGTGTCTGTTTATTTCATAATGTATGCAAATGATTTCTTTTGTTCCTATTGCAATCTTATATTGAAATATTTATGAAATCAGATAGATCTCATCCTTATGATGGTTTAGTGGTATTTACAATTTCATTTATCAAAAGAGCTTTCACCTGGTAATGAAATAAACAATTTAAAATCACTTTACCTTCATTTGTTAGCAAAGATTGTTTGTAAGTCTTTAGGTGTACCTTTGGCGTGATTGATAAGATATTTTGGTGTTTAATTGAGTATTTTAACTCGAGCCTTCATGCTATATTCTCAAATATTGTGTGAAAATGTGCAAATCTGGGACTCCATTGATGCAAGCCTTCTAGTTGAAGGAATGTCTTAACTATTCTGAAGCTTTCTGTTGTCGAGTTGTACATTGTTGTGAATTTTCTCAAAGACTTGGAAAAGTCCAATTTATCTTGCTTGATCTCCAACCAAAAACTCATTCAAATGACTAATCCTACTATGTACTACCCCTGGTTTCCCCTGTATATCCATAAAGGAAAAAAATCTATTTACTAAAATATGCAAAACAATCATGATTTCTTAATGTCTTCAATAACCTTAGCCTTTTTTTGAAAGTATCTCCCTCTTTTAGAAGTGACATCTCATGAGAGTTAATTATGGAGTATTGATCATAATTTCCAAAGGTTTTCTTCATAAAATTTGTGCAAAATAAGGATATCTCCATCTCCTTCATCAAACAAAAGTTACACCAAGGGTCCTCTCACCTTGGTCGAAAGGTACGACCTAAAGCAGTGAGGATAGGTCAAATCCTCTTGAAGGTGTTATCTATCTCTCCATAATTTGAGTGACAAAGGGCCAGTTAGATCTCATCCCCAGCTACAAAATGACATACATAATGATCTATATGTTTCTAAGCTCCATGTCAAATATGTGATGCTGCTCAGCTTGAAAAGGAAAAAAAAATTGGATACCAACACAGTCCATAATAACCACAATAAGGGTTAAGCATTTTCCTTGAAAAGCTGCCAATTGCACTACTAATCCCTTAACATACCCAAATACTAGCACTTCTCTTGAATCCATAGTAGTACATTTCCCAAAATATGTTGTTACCTTGATATTTAACTCATTAATGACCTCAAGAGGCATTACATTACATGAGGCTCATGAATCAAACATGCAGTTATGTACCATCCCATGTTTAATAATCAAAGTGGTAAAAAATGGATCGACATCCAACTAAGATTCAACTAGAGAAGTTCCCAAATATACCTCAAATGATTCACCCAGTTCCTCCAATGCTTGTGGTATTTTTGAATCTATAATAATGGGAGGAACCTCTATATTATTAACAATTTCTCCCAGAGTAATGTTTTCTTCCTTGAATCCCAAATATTCGAATGCCATTTTCGTATGCTTAGGGATTTTAAGTAATTCAACAATAGGAACAGTAACCTTGATCTGAATTAAGGTTTGGGCTATGTCACAAGGAACATATTTGGGTAGGGCAATGTTAGAAGGGAGATTCACAACTTCATCTAATAATATGGGAGTCTTCACAGTTTGGGCATGGGCAAGAGCACATGTTTTATTTGAGGTAGTTAGGCCTTTGCCAGATGTATCTTTATTAGGGATTTCCCTAGGTATATTGGTAAGAACTAGTAATTTTGGCTTTTTTTTGTGGCCCTCCCTCTTTGACAACCTTAATTCTAGTATTATATTCTTTCTCTTGAGTAACTACTACATTCATCAATAGTTGCATGTCCTCTTCAGAAGGGATTCCTCCATCATATTTTTTAATCATTAGAGCCCTTAATTATTCAAAATCATGATTAGGAAGAACACATTTTTGCACCATATCAATTTCAAAAGCATTAATGGGATGAAGATGCAATACCCAGTGGACATAATTCCATAAATCTTCAGCAGTTCAGGAAATTATCAATTCAATTAAAGTTACCCCCTGCTGTGAGTTCACAAGGCTCTCCATCATGCACACATTATCATATGTCTCATCATCAGCTACTTCCTCAACTTCTTTATCTACATCACATGGGGAGTGTGGTAATAAACACCTATCAAACCACTCGATAACATTGGCCCCCTCCATAGTAGCAACCCTGACAGCCAAAGGATCAGGAACCAATCTATTTTCCTGGGGATGAGGCATTCTATTTCTTTACCCCATGGGCCCTTTCCCTCTGTCATATGGTCTGTGATCACCTCTGGGGTGATTTCAAAATCTCTCTTTACCATGTGGCTTGTGTTGACCTTGGGAACTTTGTCCTATCCCTTTTTTTTTCTCTAGCTAGTTTATAGGATATCTCTTTAACTGCTCCAGCCAAAGTTGTTATAACCTCTTCCAGATCCACAACTTTGTTTGATTGAGGCCTCTCTAGATTAATTAACTTGACACCCTCTCTCTTAGGAGGCTTTCCAATATATTTGATGTTAATTTCTATTTGTAAGGCCAGGGTGAAATTATGTCTTAATGTTCCTGGGTTCTTATCTCTCAAGTAATAAGAATCCTTTTTATCAAAAGAATTAGAATATTTAATCAAATACGAATCATCACTTGGCCTTAGGATTATAGGTATCCTATTCAAGGTCTTCTTGAAACGAGTATTGAAATCATGGATAGATTCATTTGGATTTTTCTTTATATTTTCAAACTTAGACAAAAGGAACATGGGATCTATCTTATCCCCATATTGCAATCTAAAGAAATTTTTCATCTCGGTCCATGGATCTATTGAATTATTTGGTAAATCATTGTACCATTCACGTACATCCTCCTCAAGAGTATGAAAAAACAACTTTATATACACATCTTGAAACTCAATTTCAAAATATTTCATCATAGTGACAAAGAGTCTTAAATGGTGGTCACCAGTGATGGCATTATTCCCTTGAAATTTTGGCAACCTATTTCTAACATCTTGTGGCACCATATTAGGATATCCACGTATACCTCTGAAATCTATAGGTCCAAAAGTGTTGACAATAAAAGGTCTAGGTGGAGGTTGGGCCATATTTCCTTGATGAGGTGATCTTGTAGGAGAATCAAAATGATAAGGGATGAGGGGTCTCTGGAGCACAGGACTATAACTCTCAAAGTAAATATCCTCTAATGACTTAGTTTCTTGGAAAACCCTATCAACCTTGGAAGAAAGAGGGGAAAACTAAGAAGCATGCTTTTCAGACACAAATGATGGCCCCTCTCTAGTTGGAGAACTCAAATTTATATAAAGATTACTTGTTTCAAAATCACTTGAAGAAATATGGTAATATTAAACCATAGATTGATCACCTTTAAGAATTGATATCTCCTTTCTTGATTCTTGATTTCCAACAACTTTCCAAACTTATTTTCCTTCTGAATTTTCTTTTCCTAGTTCTGGAAATAACTTTTTAGTAGGATCCATAGTGAAGAAATACCTTCTTCTCTCCAGCTTTGTAAATATCGATGAGAAATTTTACTTGACACAGGTTAAGACACTTGTACTCATCAAAATTTCAATTCAACATGGAGTCGCCACTAAGGATTTTCACCTTAGTTGTGTAGATGCACTATAAGTAAGTTGCTAATTGTCTATCAATGCTTACTTTTTGTAAAACTTAATAGATATGACCTTCCTTTACCCACATTTATCACTATTGATGCAAATTTAGTGCAATAACCACTAGAAACTAGAAATACTGCACAATGAACTTGTAATCTTGCACAAATCTTAAAAATCTCAACAAAGGATGACGTTTAAATGACATATTTGTACTTAAACCATGTAAGAAACATTACCAGGGTCAGCATGTGTATGCATTTATAAAAATATTCCCTGGCAATGATGCCACATTGGTGTTCTTGCCACACAAATAGATATCCCCGACAATGGTGCCACTATGTTGTTGTTTCCACACAAATAGATCCTGGTGTTTGAATAATACCTGAAAACTCAAATAATCCCCAGAAACAGTTCCACTTTGGTGTTGGTATCCAAATTGATTCTCCTATGAGGGATGAACAACATCACAAAACTGTCAGGATGCTTAAAGACAAATAAATCATGATGTAAGTTGTTTTGTAGATGGGGAGGAGATTCAACCAACTCTTTGGTACTCAAGCGTTGGAGAAATGGATAGCACCTACCTAAGGGTTTGATCTAACCTCAATACATTAGGTTGTGCCTTCAAAAAGGGTGAGAGGACACGTTCTGTAATGCATGTTGGTGAAGGACATCAAGAGATCCTTCTTTGGAAAATTTTCATGAAAACCTTGAGAAAATATGATCAGTACAAAACAATCTAACTCTCACGAGAGAGTGGAGATGTTTCTTGGACAAGGTTCAGGTTACTAAAGACAATAATTGAAACTTGATTGTCTCTTAATATTTTGGAAATGGAATTTGTTCATTTGTGGATACATAGTACAAACAGGGGTAGTTCATGTAGGATTCATTGTTTAAGAAGTTTTTGGTGGGAATTTAAGGAAGATAAAGTTTATTATACAAGATCTTTGAGAACCTTTAACATATATTGGGAACTTACAAAATAAAATGCTTTAAAATAGCCAAAATATTCCTTCAACTAGAAGATGTGAATCAATGGAAGCCCAAAGATACGTGGTTTCAAACAGTCTTCAAGAATTCAACACAAAGGCTCATGTTAAAGACTCAATTAAACGTTATAAATCCCTGTTTTGTCACACCTAAGATAAACTCATAGACTTACAAACAATCTTTATCAACATAATGAAAGTAAAGTGATTTCAAATTTTTTATTTCATTACTAGAGGAAATCTCTTCTCATAATGAAATTGCAAATGCCGCAATACTAACACATGGACTAGATATTTTGTGACTCAGAGAGATTTCAACATAATATTGCAACAGGAATAAGAAAAACTATTTGAAAACATTCTGAAATAAAAGAAAAAAAATTTATGCTCATGATCAACACAAATTCATTTCAAGGTTCATTAGATTCATCAGCAGGAGAGAGTTTCTTTAACAATCTAAAATCTTGTCAATGTCTATACACTTGCAAACATATTAACGTGATTAAATATAAAACACAGGAAAATAAACAGGTTTCTTAGATGGTCTCTCAGGAAAATAGTTTCTCTCAAAATTTCTTAGAAAAGTTAACCCCCTTATGCAAGAGTATTCTCATTGCATTTATACAATTTCACTCACTCACTCATCCCAAATTTTCCCCCCAAAAGTATAAATCTTCAAGAGAATATTCCTCTTTACAACATACTGTTTAATCATGTTTATTCCCTTGAAAATATATTACTTTCTTTTGCCAGGTGGAAAAATTTGATTCATTTACATCTCCTACCTTCATCAAATATGATTGGGGAACCATCCCATAACTTTTGATAGTCCTTTTAATCATTCTTTTATCATGTCATGCAAGAAATCCCCTTTTTAATAATTCTCAAGTGGCTCCATATGGCTTGATCTGAAAAGCAATCCTTTTTGCCTTCAATAATACACCTTGAAGAATAGATACCTGCAATCGTGTGTCTTAGAAATGAATGTCCTCACATGGATTATATCACATATCTGCACTACAAGTCCAAGTCGACCAACTAAGAAGAGGAGCCAACGGAAGCCTCCACGTGTCTCCTTAGCACACAGTAAAAGTGAAGTCTAGAGGTAGGTCCCCAAATGAGCACGGGCTCTCCACATGTCTTGGGCCCAATAAAGTTGTCTCCACCATTGAAAATTCTTAGTATAAAGAGAAGCCAGTGGAAGTCTCCACATTCCTCTTCGGTGCAACTTCAACGATGAATTCTAGAGGCGGGACCTCAAATGAGCACGGGCTCTCCACATGTATCAGGAAAGGAAAAGTAGTACTGGCCATTAAAAAAGTTGAAGAACCAGGAGAAGGGGTCATGTGCCTAGGGTCTGAGAAAGTTGCATCGAACGCTTGAAAATTCTAAGTATGGGAAGATCCAATGGAAATCTTCATGTGTCTCCTTGGCGCAACTACAACGGTAAGACCTAGAGGTGGATCCTCAAATGAGCAGAGGACCTCCACATGTCTAGGGTCTAAGCAAAGCTGCACCGGACACTTGAAAAGTCTAAGTATGGGAAGATATAGCGGAAACCTCAATGTGTCTCCTGGGTGAAACTGCAAAGGTAAGACCCAGAGGTGGATCCTTAAATGAGCGCAAGACCTCCACATGGAAAAGAATTGAGTTGAAGCGAGCCTGGGATGATTTTCACATTTTGTATCACCTAAAGAAATTGTGTATTTTTGGAAAATTTGGCCTACCCATCTGCTTTTGATATAGGCTTTACATGTGGATTTCTTGGGCACTGGCAGAGTTGTGGCTTATTTTTACACATTTTTACCTTTTCAAAAAAAAGCTGGAATTTCCAGAATACCTCTGGAAACCTACCTTTCCATCTTTTATCTAAACTCAACATGTGGATTTATCTGGGCACTTGCGGGGTCGCACTTCACTTTTATACCTTACTCCCTTTTTCAAAACAAGGCTAAAATTTCCAAAGTCTTTCGGTGACCCACCTCCCTACTTTTAACTTAAAAATGGCCACATGTCCATTTGTGGGCTCAAAGTAAGAAATTTATCCACTACTTCATATCGTTGAGTAGCCAATTAGAAACTATTAGAACCACGGGACCAATTTGGCATTTTTTACAATTGTGACAAAAGTGACAAGTTCGCCGAATAGACCCATCATGTCGTGTCCAATTAATGAAGACCACATATCCATGGATGTTGGGATAGGATTTACATAGGAGATATAATCATGGACAATGCCCAACAACACAATTTTTTCCCACAAAGAGAAGACTGTAAATAAAACCAAGACTCAATGTGATCCATGACCCAAGGAAAGGACTGACAATGGAAACCAAATGAATGAGAAAGTTTTCACGCATCCATATTGAGAGACAGAGAAAACTTCAAAGCATGCATACTAAGAAATTTTAAACAAACATGGCAAGATTAAATTGAGCACCAAGACAATCCATGTATCAAAGCTTCATACAGAGCTGTATTGTTTGAACAAGTAAACTGAAAATGGAAATATGAGTAGTACTTCATACCTTGTGGTGAAAAAATCATTTCTCCTCCTCTAACGCATGCCTACCCCTTGTGCCATAAAAAAATAGTGGCCATACTTCGTTATCATCTAGTTTGGTGAGGCTAGGAAGGGGTGTATTTTCCTTGCGAAAACAATAAAATACCAACTCCGCCTCCTTTACTTCCTTGAAGGATCATATCTGTGTCTTTTTTTTTCCCATTCATCAAGAGTCAAATGTGGGATGTCCCCAACTTTCGTATCCACTTCTTGAGTGTTTGGGAAATGCACTTGATCAAAGGCTAAGAAATTTTCATTGATTGGGCTTGGTACATGAGGCTGAATATGGAAATTTGCAATAGGTTTAGACCGGATTATATCCTTGGCTCCATACCTTGTTCTGAAGATCATATGTGACCAATTAGCTGATAATTAGCCTCCAATTTTGGAGGTGAAGTCTCTTAATAAGCAGAATGCAAAAATTGGTGGAAATTCAATCACTAATATAGCCTTGGCTCCATACCTTGTTCTGAAGATCATATGCAACCAATCATTTGATAAGTAGCCTCCAATTTTGGCGGTGAAGTCCCTTGATAAGCATAATGCAAAAATTGGTGAAAATTCAATCACTAATATATCCTGCTAAACTATGACATTAGGACATGCATGCAATGTGAGGTTTAAAATTTTTATGATCCTAACAATCCCCACTACTGTCCCATATAACTATACCAATCCTTTGGAAACTAGGTCGTATTTCCAGCCCAACAGATCTACAATCTATTTCGACACTACCAAACTACTAGCCACTGAGTTAATCATGCAAATGTGTACAAGGTTGTTCCAAATAATCAAAGATATATAAAATGGAGGAGGATTGATGTTTTAACCTTGCTAACCTCCATGGACTCTTTTTGTGGAGCTACATTAGTGAACACCTTCTCTTGATTCTTGGACAACTCATTTGATGCTGACCAATTTACAATGGCCGCTTGTAACAAATCCCATAGGCCCAGAATTTTCAATGATTCCCACATAAAAATTCTTATATTGGTTTACTTCATATGATCAATAATGTTAAAATGATATGGATTCTCCTTCTACTGCCCCTTACTCAACATGACTTTCTCTTGTGCATGGGCTACTGTAACCAGTACCTGGGTTGGCTTAGATGGTAGTTTGGGCTGATTTTAAACATTTAGGGATGCACTTAGATTGCTAATATCTTGAAGTGTGATAGAAGGTTGAGAAGTACTTAGATTTGGTGACTTCCATTCCTCTATATTCCTCTTCTTAGACCTCATGTTGGTTGCCACACCTTGATAAGGGAACTGATTTATTCCATAGAAATCCTTAGCTTTCCAATTCACGAGTGTTGTCTCATTTTGAGGTTCTTCTTGATTAGCTACCTGATGCTAACTTTCTTCTTGGTTCAATTATTGAGAAATACCTGTTGTAGTCACCATTAGTGCTTGATTTAAAACACCATTGAGACATGTTTCTTGATTGTGTAGTTAGTTGTATGGGAAACACCATTCATATTCTTATGTTATGTTGTTTTGAGTTGAACCAAGGATCTAGATGTTGAAACTGCATTAAGGTTAGATGTTAGGAATGTCTTAGGAGTTTGGGGTCATCCTTAGTTCTGGTTAGCATCTTGAATAGGTGGCATGTTAGGCTGATATAAATGCCTATTGGGTTGTGTTTGAGGCTGATATGATCTGAAATTTTGAGTTTACTTCCTCTTAAGTGTCACCAACTCATTTCCCAAGTTTTGCAATTGCTTCATGACTTCTTAGAGCTCACTTGAGGTACTAGAAGATCTGAGGTGGAAGCTTCAGTCAAACTCTAATTTCTTGGAACATGGATAAGAGATAATGTAGGTGTTTTACTAGTCCTTGGGGTTCCTATTTCTAGATAGAGAGGCATAAGTGGCCTAGGTGCAAGTTTACAATCTTGAATCAAGTAATTGTTATCTCTGATAGTGATGTTATAGGCTGCGGGTAAAGTTATACCTCCCATAGATTGAAACATCATATAAATATCATAATTTAAAGCTTTCAGGAAGTATAGAAAGGCACCTTCAGCTATTGGTCTCACGGCCAACATAACCCTATCCCACATCTGCTAGAATTTGAAGTTGAAATCAGTCAATTGTTCATTAGGAGCCCTCTTAATTGTTTTCAATTGTTCCACTAAAGATAGATTATCAACCTTTTCCTTGAATTGATTATGAAGATTTGTACACAAATGGTCCCAATTCTGGATAGATCCTTGTCTTAGACTCCTGAACCATTGCAAATCTTTACCCTTAAAGGAGGGTGCTAGCAACTTTTAAAAATGCCCATTTCAGTGATTTCGTGAATTGCACAGACATTTGCATTGTCTTGGGTGTGGTCAATTAGAGTTGTTTGGTTCTCCCCAATGAAAAATGGAATGTTCTTCAATGCTGCAAGTTGAACTGAATTATATGCATTGAGAGCAAGTGGGATGTTACCAATGAAGTTGATATAGGGATTGGGTTGCACCATCTTGATTGGTTACAAAACTCTAATTGATTGAATAAAAGGCCTTCCAAGTGGAGGTGTCGCTAAGGTTTTATTCAATGGAGATGGAGACCTTTGAGCTCTTCTCCCCCTCCATGATATATCTGGGGATAAGTGTAGATAGACAAATAGCCCCTCTTCTTTAGTTCTTTATCTTGTTTGGATTCATCTCATGAACTTGATACACTTGGGATACTGAAACCACTGGATTTGAGTGACAAAGTTACCAGATGTGTTACTGCAAAGCCTCCAAAGGATAGAATTTCACCAAGACACACACCCAATGTTGATAAAAATGAAATATTGACTTCGTCCCATTGGGTGTTCTAGAACTGTTATGTCGGAAAACTAGCACCCTAGGATTTGTACATTACAAAACCCTACTTTTGACTAACATGGGATTGTCTCAAGTTGTGAGACCATTTCAATTGAGACAAACCTCTAGATAAGGTTTGTTTCTGACCTATTCTAATGTTAATCTACTCCTAAACTATCAATTCCAAGGGACTCGAGGAAGAGAATACACAAATGTAAATCCTAAACTAAGGCAGGCGATAACACCAAAACAAGACTAGAGAGATTCCTAGTGAGTGAAAGTGGAGGGAAATGGGGAAGAAGAGGGAAGACAAAATTCCACACTCCCAAAACACATTTAAGCCTCTAATCTCGTGGAGCAAAAAAAATTTAAGCGCTGCAAAGGAACACAATATGCTCAATATACCTAAAAATATAACAGAAGACAAGAAATGCAATATAAATCAAGGTAGGGCAAGAAGATCCACAAAACACTAACTTTATTGCTTAAACTGATGCATAATCTATTACAGTATAGGAACAAGGAAAGAATCCTTCACAAAATGCATAAATTTGAGGCCTCGAGCTCACAAAAGTGTTGGAACAATTTAGGAAGAGTTCCTTTACAATTTCAAAATCTCTCCCCTCAAATGAGGGGAGTTTACATATATATATATATAGAGAGAGAGAGAGAGAAAAGGAGCTATCAACAAACATCCTTAATTAAATTCATGTACAGAGGTATGGGCAGTCATATCGGTCCACTTTCCAATGGTACCTTTTTGTCAGAAAAGACATGGGTGCCATGCTTCATTAATCTAGTTGTTGAGATACCCTATACAGTACCATTAATTTCTGGTCATATCTAAAACTCTTTGTTGTCGCCTGACGAAAACCACTAGCTGACGCCCGACAAGAACATGAAGAGTCACCACTGACAAGGGAAAGGCTTGTCGCATGACAAGAAGAAATGTTGTCACACAACAAAAAGAAATTTTTCCACACGATAGTGAGGGGAGGTTGACGTGCATCAGAAAAAGGAGGTTGACGTGTGACGAGAGGGTGACAGCGATGAGGAAGATAGAATGATGCATGTCGAGGAGGGGATCTTGTCGCGTAACAGGAAGAAGGAGATGTCACATGAAAAGAGGAGAGGTTGATGGGAATCAATAGAGAATGTTGTCATGTGACAAGAGGAGAGGTTGATGGGTGTCAAGGAGGTGAAAATCTGTACATTTTTTTTCTTGACCATTAATCCAAAATCCTGCTCCAAACCTTCATTGTGGCTCGCTAGCTTTCCGCGAGATACCGTGTAAATCGCTCCCATTAACTATTAATGACCAAACATTTAGGTTGATTCTTCTTACAAGGAGGCTGCAGAAAAAACATGGACGACATTATGTCAATGAATGGATTTGTACAATGATTAAGTGAAGACAATTGATGTAGAAAAATTTCTCCCATTATCGATCTTTGTCGATAACAATAGATTTTTACTCCGAAGAGACCTCTGCCAACAGCTATGACCTATGCCACTTCGGGGTTGTTGGAGTTGAATTTCACACTGTGTAGATTTTGTGGTGCATCCATGCAAGTGATGACCAATTCCGAACAAGCATAAGGAAAATTTTGACTTACCTTCGGTTGATATGCAATCAGAGATCGACCTATGCCGACGTGTCCCAAGTTGGTATCGACAATGTTCTCATAATCTGAATGGAGCATCAAGGTGAGTATAATGCCTTGGAATCCATACCACAACATTGTTTTGTTTGAAGATGACATGATTGTGATAGAGGTGTGATTTTAGGCTATTACTTCCTTATTACAAAATTGCACAAATCGCCTCTTAAATTGCCCTAGGAAAAATAACAAATCTTGTTATGAGAAACTCTCACTAGATGAGAGAGTCTATTAAGGTACCAAAAGTTTATGGATCATAGATTTTTTTCCCAAATAAAATTCTTCAGTGAAATATTAAAGGTCAAAGATGACTCTTCTGAAACTGCTAGGAAAATGCAGGTGTAAATCTACAAAACTCCCGTTTGGTTTTAGCCTAGGAAAAATATCAAACGTTATCCTGGGAATCTACAAATTTTCAAGGGAGCATATGAATGTGAGGAAAATTTAAAAAATAAATCCTTTGCTCCTAAAAATCAGCTGAGATCAAAATATTGACCCTTAAAGTCAATCTCCTTGATGGGCTAAAAAACTATGGGAGCGGCAAAATCATGCAAAGTGCATTTTATTTGACTCCGCAAAAAATATCAAATGAAGTGTTGTACATTTGAATTTTGGCAAAGAACTACATGAATGTGGGAATAATTCAAAAAAATAAACCATTTATTTTGATGATCATCTGGGCTCGAGATATGGATTCTCAAAGTAGGTCTTTGGCCAAGCTTAAATTGCACATGCAACAAAATTGAGTAAACTGTGATTTTCTTGGGTTCGTGAAAAATATCAAATTAGGTGTTGTTCACTTAAAATTGGAAAATTAGTACACAAAGATGGGAAGAATTCAACGAAACAAACCGTTCTTCTAAAAAACCACTCAGCTTCGAGATATTGAGCTCTGAAATCGATTACTTCATCAGAAATAACCCGCAGCACATTCTTTCCACATTTTATCATCTTCCTCATTAAATTCATTTTCCTTTGTGCTGATATACATTGGTAATGCCTTTGAATGTGTGATAGTTTTGTTTGAATATTTCTCACCAATGCGTGTTGAAAATGATTTATATTTTTTTAATTAAATTCTCCTGATTTTTAATGTTTGCGCAGATCAATTTTAATCTTTTGCTTTCGGTAGTGCCTGAGCAAGATTTCCTTTGCATGCGTGAACTGTGACTTCTCTTTAAGTGTGTGTAGCTATTGTCAAGGAAAATGCATGAATATCGTTTTATCCATGAATTTCTTATTCAGTCTCTAGCACATGAATTCTTCTCCTTTTTCTGGATTTGTATACTTGACCAATGTGTGCTTTGTTATCTCTTTATTGAGTTCTCCTCGCGCATGGACAGTCTTATTTTCCCTTTGGCCTGGAAAATTGCTTGGAAACTATTTCCTTTACCCTTGGGTTGAGATTTTCCTTTTTTTCAAATTATTTTCTTGCCTTCCCACGTGGTCTTGTCTTCTTTTTTTGAGTTCTTCCTTGTCTTTTCTATGTTGAAAACTACTAATGTGTGGAATTGTTGCTATTTTCCCCCACGTGGTCTCCTTTTATAAAAGAAAAAAAAAACAGAAAACAAATTTTAATGTATTGTATCTTTTCCCCCATGTTAGTTCTTGGACTGCATGACTTTTGCATTGGAAAACTCCAATTTTTGTGAATGCATGGACATTTAATCAAAGGTTGTGTGGAAACTACTTTCTTAACCAGGAATGTGAATGTCTTCCTCCTAGTGTTGGTTGTTTTCTCTTTTTTTTAAAAAAATCTTCCTTATCCTTGGCCTGCGTGGTATTATTCTTCGTTTCCTTCTCTTATATTGCCTTGTGAATGCATACAATGAAAATCCTTAGCTAATACGCAGTCTATTCCTTCCTTAGCTGGTTTTTACTTGGAAGTGCTGCATGGAAATTTACCATCTGAGGAAGATAGAATGATGCACGTCGAGGAGGGGATCTTATCGTGTAACAGGAAGAAGGAGATAACACATGAAAAGAGGAGAGGTTGATGGGCATCAATAGAGAATGTTGTCATGTGACAAGAGGAGAGGTTGATGGGTGTCAAGGAGGTGAAAATCTGTACATTTTTTTTCTTGACCATTAATCCAAAATCCTGCTCCAAACCTTCATTGTGGCTCGCTAGCTTTCCGCGAGATACCGTGTAAATCGCTCCCATTAACTATTAATGACCAAACATTTAGGTTGATTCTTCTTACAAGGAGGCTGCAGAAAATGGACGACATTATGTCAATGAATGGATTTGTACAATGATTAAGTGAAGACAATTGATGTAGAAAAATTTCTCCCATTATCGATCTTTGTCGATAACAATAGATTTTTACTCCGAAGAGACCTCTGCCAACAGCTATGACCTATGCCACTTCGGGGTTGTTGGAGTTGAATTTCACACTGTGTAGATTTTGTGGTGCATCCATGCAAGTGATGACCAATTCCGAACAAGCATAAGGAAAATTTTGACTTACCTTCGGTTGATATGCAATCAGAGATCGACCTATGCCGACGTGTCCCAAGTTGGTATCGACAATGTTCTCATAATCTGAATGGAGCATCAAGGTGAGTATAATGCCTTGGAATCCATACCACAACATTGTTTTGTTTGAAGATGACATGATTGTGATAGAGGTGTGATTTTAGGCTATTACTTCCTTATTACAAAATTGCACAAATCGCCTCTTAAATTGCCCTAGGAAAAATAACAAATCTTGTTATGAGAAACTCTCACTAGATGAGAGAGTCTATTAAGGTACCAAAAGTTTATGGATCATAGATTTTTTTCCCAAATAAAATTCTTCAGTGAAATATTAAAGGTCAAAGATGACTCTTCTGAAACTGCTAGGAAAATGCAGGTGTAAATCTACAAAACTCCCGTTTGGTTTTAGCCTAGGAAAAATATCAAACGTTATCCTGGGAATCTACAAATTTTCAAGGGAGCATATGAATGTGAGGAAAATTTAAAAAATAAATCCTTTGCTCCTAAAAATCAGCTGAGATCAAAATATTGACCCTTAAAGTCAATCTCCTTGATGGGCTAAAAACTATGGGAGCGGCAAAATCATGCAAAGTGCATTTTATTTGACTCCGCAAAAAATATCAAATGAAGTGTTGTACATTTGAATTTTGGCAAAGAACTACATGAATGTGGGAATAATTCAAAAAAATAAACCATTTATTTTGATGATCATCTGGGCTCGAGATATGGATTCTCAAAGTAGGTCTTTGGCCAAGCTTAAATTGCACATGCAACAAAATTGAGTAAACTGTGATTTTCTTGGGTTCGTGAAAAATATCAAATTAGGTGTTGTTCACTTAAAATTTGGAAAATTAGTACACAAAGATGGGAAGAATTCAACGAAACAAACCGTTCTTCTAAAAAACCACTCAGCTTCGAGATATTGAGCTCTGAAATCGATTACTTCATCAGAAATAACCCGCAGCACATTCTTTCCACATTTTATCATCTTCCTCATTAAATTCATTTTCCTTTGTGCTGATATACATTGGTAATGCCTTTGAATGTGTGATAGTTTTGTTTGAATATTTCTCACCAATGCGTGTTGAAAATGATTTATATTTTTTTAATTAAATTCTCCTGATTTTTAATGTTTGCGCAGATCAATTTTAATCTTTTGCTTTCGGTAGTGCCTGAGCAAGATTTCCTTTGCATGCGTGAACTGTGACTTCTCTTTAAGTGTGTGTAGCTATTGTCAAGGAAAATGCATGAATATCGTTTTATCCATGAATTTCTTATTCAGTCTCTAGCACATGAATTCTTCTCCTTTTTCTGGATTTGTATACTTGACCAATGTGTGCTTTGTTATCTCTTTATTGAGTTCTCCTCGCGCATGGACAGTCTTATTTTCCCTTTGGCCTGGAAAATTGCTTGGAAACTATTTCCTTTACCCTTGGGTTGAGATTTTCCTTTTTTTCAAATTATTTTCTTGCCTTCCCACGTGGTCTTGTCTTCTTTTTTTGAGTTCTTCCTTGTCTTTTCTATGTTGAAAACTACTAATGTGTGGAATTGTTGCTATTTTCCCCCACGTGGTCTCCTTTTATAAAAGAAAAAAAAAACAGAAAACAAATTTTAATGTATTGTATCTTTTCCCCCATGTTAGTTCTTGGACTGCATGACTTTTGCATTGGAAAACTCCAATTTTTGTGAATGCATGGACATTTAATCAAAGGTTGTGTGGAAACCACTTTCTTGGCCAGCAACATGAATGTCTTCTTCATATACATTGGTTGTTTTCTCTTTTTTTAAAACTCTTCCTTATCCTCGGCCTACATGGTATTATTCTTCGTTTCCTTCTCCTATACTACCTGGTGAATGCGTATGGTGAAAATCCTTGGCTAATACATGGTCTTTTCCTTCCTTAGCTGGTTTTTACTTGGAAGTGCTGCATGGAAATTTACCATCTTGGCCAGCACCGTGAATGTATTGAGAGATACTCTTTTACCTTTGGTGGAATCTTCATTTCATTCTTCTTTGCATTGAAATGCAATAAACAATTTATCAATAATACAAAAAAATCCATTAAATCGAGAATGGAAATGATCGATTAAATTTATAATGGAAACTTCCTTCACTGATAACTCAATTACTCTTGTTCCCTAGAAGAAATAAGAAACAAAAATTCTTCCAACTAGTTTCACGGGGAAATGGTTAAGAGAATTAAAGAAGCTTGCCCGTAACCATTTCCCCTGTTAGCTTAATTAATACACACCTACACGTTGCATACCTAAGTTGCATACGGTTACCTCAACCATCCTTGCCTTATGTAACTATTTTGATGCTTTATATTCTCGATCCGTTGTTTTGTCAAGCATTCAATAAATCATTATTGTTTCTGCCATCATTGGTATCAGAGTAGGAGAATTTGCTGAGCATGGAGTATTTGTTTTTCTCTTGGCAGAGCTGTATGGCATGTGCGTTTGAGGGAGAGCCATTTCTCTGCAACAAATAAATCAGCCTGAAGTTTTATTTTGGTGTTCATTTCCTGCGTGAAGATATCTGAGTTCCTGGATAAACTTGATAGCATGGAGATCATCCAAGAGACTATTGTGTGCACTTTCTCCATCCTCAACTTGCACTCTCTGAAATCCTGTGTTAATTGTTGCTACGTGGTGAGAAAAAGAAGCATGAATTTGTGAGTGCTCTACTTATGGGAGAAAGAGGAGACTAATGTGTGGTGCTAGGAAGATCCATGCATAGGAAAGAGATTTGCAAACGGACCTGTTCCCTGTCTAGAGGAGAGGACATGCTGAAATCTGGTCTAAAACGGGGTAGCATCAAAAGCCTGTAGTTAACTCCAGCAAAGCCTACAAATTACAAAACTGTGTGGAAAATAAAATGAGGCCAGCTCGCGTATGTCACAAATTTTGGATGCAGAAAGCACCATGAGGAATGCACCAAATTTTTGGGAATTGAGTGACAATGAAGACACCATTGGACTATTCTTTGCTTTGATCAACGAGCTGCACAACACTGGGAATCTTCTCTTTGATGAGATTGTGTGCTGAGGACTATTGGAGTATTTTTGGTTCGACGTTCGATCTCAAGCACAAAAGATTCATGTAGAACTTGAACGTGGCTATGATGAAGATGATGAATGCAAAGTAGAACACCCAAAGGAGCATCCGCATCTCACTGCACAAGCCCATCTTCAAGATAGGTTCTTTCAATAAGCAGTGTAACCATTTTTGGAAAATAAATAAATAAAATACAATTTTGAGTTTTTAGAAATGTCAGCACCTCACATTTTGTTGTCAGATGCCCAGTTGTTAAAAGGGACAAATTTCACCACATGGAAAACCAAGATGTGGACAATTCTTCAGTTTGAAGATCTTTAGGGGATCATTTCTGGCACGAACGCCCGTCCCATAGATGCTGATATGTTGGCTAAGTATGAAAAGGCCAATGCAAAAGCATTAATGCTTATCACTCTGAGCCTTTTTGATGAGGTTCAACCTCACATTCGAGAAGCAACCACTTCCTCTACGACATAGGTAGCATTGTGTACCATCTATGAAGCCAAGAATCTGACGATGATACTACATCTTCAGACAAAGCTTCACACAATGAGTATGCATGATGGCAAATCAGTTGAAGCCTTCTTATGGTGTGTGACCAAGTTGCGCATAGAACTTTCTGCTCTCGGTGAACTGGTGGATGACAAGTTACTAGTCCCGCTCACCTTACGAGCTCTTCCTTCCTGGTTTTGGACACTAATTACCATGTTGACCATGACTCAATAGGAGGTGAGTTTTGTCAAATTGGTGAATTATCTCCAACAGGAAGAAGCCATTCAGAATGTTCAAGAATCCTTCGAAGACAAGGCTCTCATCATGAGGAAAAAGCATAGCAACAAGCCTCAGAAAGGGCAGTCAACCCCCCAGAATCATAAGTAACATCCACAGTAGAAACCTTCTCAGCGGCCACCCCAGAAGCAACAGAAGAACAACGTGGATTAATGGTGCCACATTTTCTCCATGGATACACACACGACTGTGAACTATTATTATAATGGTTGTAAGTATGGAAAATATGGTGAAGAGAGCACTTCTAGCCAAGTATATTCCAAGAAATACCAATGGCATGCTCATAATCAGAGGCAGAAGGGTCATATTTTTACTTAGCAGGATGCCTCCTCTAATGAAGAGGTTCCAGACACAACTCATCCAGACATTTTCCTAGTCTCACATATATTGCATCTGTTAGAAAGTGTCTGGTTGAATGATTCAGGTGCCAGTAAACACATGACTGGAAATAAGAAGTTGTTCCATACCCTGAGTGACCAGCCCACTTGAGATTGGATCACCATCACAGATAATTAGGAGTATATTGCGGCGGGGATTGGTGATGTCATCATTCCTCTTGGGACACAAAGATGTACACTCACGTAGGTATTATATGTTCCAGGTTTGACCTCAAATCTCTTGTCTGTGAGTCATCTTCTTAATCATTGAATGCAAGTTGAATTATTTGTTGAGAAAGGGGTCAAGTCCTACATCATTTCCTAGGTAGACTCAGTTATTGCTTGAGCATTTATGAAGGGCCGTCTATTTACACTAGATGCGGTCACTTCATCTAACATTGCTCTCTCTGCTTCAACGGTGGATTCCACTACACTATGTCACTTTTAATATGGTCATCTTTCTCTCGGGGCTCTGCATTGGCTCATTGCCAAGGAAATGGTAAAGGGGCTTCCTCCACTCTCCCATTCCTTACCTGTTTGCTCGGGATGTCTTGCAGGAAAACAACACAGAGGTCTATTCAAACAAAGCTCTTATAATTCTACAGAGCATCTTTAGGTTGTACACACCGATCTGTGTAGACCCTTGCCAGCTAGCTTCTAAGGTTTTGAATACTTCCAGCTCATCATTAATGATTACTCATGAAAAATGTGGGTATATTTCCTCTAGAAGAAGAGTGAGGCATTTGACAACTTCTAAACCTTTTACCAGAAAGACAATAGTTAGTCTGGGAAGCCTCTCCTTCTACTTCACTCAGATCAAGGGGGGGAATTTGTGTCAAAAAAGTTTTTAGCATACTTGAAGCAATGTGAAATTCAACAACATCTGACTACACCCTACATGCCCCAACAAAATGGAATTTCTAAGCAACACAATAGGACTGTCAAGGAGATGGCTCATTGTATGCTCTCGACTGCCAAGTTAGAGGATCAATTTTGGGTAGAAGTAGTCCAGAGAACAGTGTATCTACTCAACCAGACAACCACAAAGATCTTACAGAACAAGACAATGGAAGAGGTATGGACTGGTCATAAACCTTCTATTTATCATTTGAGAGTTTTTGGTTGTACTGCATAGATGCATGTTCCAGATAAGAAAAGGAAGAAGATTGATCCAAAGACACTGCCATGTCTTTTCTTGGGGTATAGTACTACCTCAAAGGCATATCGTCTCATGGATCCTGAGATGAAGAAAATCTACGAGAGTTGAGATGTGGTGTGTGATGAGTCGTCCTTTGACTCCCTACCACACAATGGAGATCCTATATCGACCTCATCACATAGATTGCTCACACATCTAGATGATGGGAAATATGATTCTTCTCAGAGAGAAAAAGAGCTGAGTGGAGACTTATTCATTGATCTAGGCACACTGGAAAACACATCTTCACATCAGCAGCAAAAGTATCAATGTCTGAAATGGGTACATAATACTATTAGGGATGCACAACTGAACTCACTTCCAGGAACTTCTACGGGAGTCAGAACACGAAGTAAAGCTAGACATGAGGTAAATTTTTTACTCACGAGTTTAGTTGTTGATAGCATCAAACCTAACACTGTTCGTGAGGCATTAGACCAACCACAGTGGAAATAGGCTATGAATGCTGAATATTATTCCCTACTTCAAAATCAAACGTGGGAACTTGTCGATCTACCTCTAGGTAAGAAATCTATTGGCCACAAATGGATTTTCAAAACAAAATATAAGGTAGATGGTTCAATTGAAAAACAGAAAGCATGACTTGTTGTAAACGGTTATGCTCAGCAAGAAGGAATTGACTATGGCGAGACCTTTGCACCCACTATGAAGATCAAAACCATTAGAGTTGTTTGTGTACTAATAGCACAAAATAGATGGAAACTTCAGAAGACGGATGTCAAGAGTGCTTTTCTAAATGGTGATCTCAAAGAAGAAGTATACATGGCCCAACCTGAAGGGTTTGTAGATGAGCATCAACCACACAAGGTATGTCGTCTGATAAATTCACTTTATGGACTCAAATAAGCACCTAGGGCATGGTATATAAAAACTGATAATCACCTATTGTAGCATGAATTCACTCGTAGCCCTTCAAATACAAATTTTTATATCAAGAAGGTAGGAACAGAGATTGTTATTCTAGTTTTGTACGTAGATGATCTTGTGATCACAGGAAGTTCTGACAATATTGTGGATGATATAAAGAATGATATAAAGAAATCCTTCAACATGACTAATTTGGGGCTACTTCACTACTGTCTTGGCTTAGAGATATGGCAGAAGAATAATCATATCTTCGTCTCCAAGATGAAATATGCCAAGACTCTCCTGGAGAAGTATGGAATATGTCAGATTATAAACCAATGTCCACACCTATGGAAAAAGGTTTGCAATTATCTAGATTCCAGGATTCACCACAGGTAGATTGCACTCACTACAGGTAGCTTGTGGGGAGTCTCATTTAATTGATTTATACTAGGCCAGATCTTTGCTTCGCAGTGAGCTATCTCACCAGATTTATGCAGGAGCCGAAGAAATGTCATTGGATAGCAGCAAAGCATGTGTTGAGATACGTCTGAGGTACAGTTGACTTTGGTATGGAGTATTAGAAGAACACTAAGTTCTTATTATAGGGATATATAGACTTGGACTATGCAGGATCCATTGATGACAGGAAATCCACTTCAGGGTATGTTATTCATCTCAGATCTGGACCTATCTCGTGGATTATCAAGAAGTAAACTGTTGTTTCTCTCTCATCCACTAAGGCTGAATATCATGCCACACGAGGAGCTATGTGTGTAGTGATTTGGTTACGTTGCATTCTTACAGATATAGGGATTCTTGAAGAGAAAACTCCCATCATTCAATGCGATAATCAAGGTGTGTTGAAGCTTGTCAAGAATCTTGTTTTTCATGAACGAACAAAGCATATTGAGGTCGAATGTCACTACATTTGTGAACAGGTCTTGAACCACCAAATTCAGCTCCAGTATTGCCCTATTGATTTTTAGGTTGTAGATATTCTCACTAAGCCTCTCGGCAAGGTGAACTTTTATTTGTTTAGGGAGTACATATGTAGGAACAATGTATCAAGGGGGGGAATGTTAGCTTAATTAATACATACCTTAATCGTCCCTGCCTTATGTAACTATTTTGATGCTATATATTCTCGGTCCGTTGTTTTGTCAAGCATTCAATAAATCATTATTGTTTCTGCCATCATCCCCTTCCCATTGAAATAACTGACTCCTCTTCCTTCGAGTAGTGGCATTAATTGCCATGGGAAAATAGGAAAAATATAACCATTTTCCAATAGAAATGACAAGGTAGGCTGACAATCCCCACCCTATTTCACCATGTGGGAGATCAGGATATTTTTTCCCATTTGCCAACAGGTTGGATTGGAAATCAGTAGAAGAAATCTCACAAGCAGGAAAATAAGAAGTTTTTTCCAAGAAAAGGGGAAATCCGGGTATGGGAAGCCAATTTGGCATCCCTGACAATTGGAAGCAGAAGCTTTTTTTTCCCCTGACAATAAATAAAACTTATCGATTGAATTTTAATAAACATTATATTAATATTTATTTAATTTAAAACTCAAAAATCAATAAAATTGATTTTATCAAATAAAGGGTAGTAAATTAATTAATTATTAATTGATTAAAGATTAACACAGTTAGTGACCTAGTGGGAGCAGTTCTCACCCGAAATGGATGAAACAAAGACCAGAATGATCAGAAGAACAATAAGATTGCGATGGGGATGAGAAATAGAGTGAAAGAATAATTTTTATTCTAAAAAAAAATTTACATTCATTAATTTCGCGAAGTTATAAATTAGTTGATAACAAATTGTAAACAATTGATGGAATTACTTAGATTTGAGGATGATTTAGATGTGTTATATGATAATATGAACTGCTAGATACACATGTGTTTTATTGTTTTTATGTAATTTATATGTCCATGAGGTCAAACATGTATTATTTTGATTTTTACAGGAAATTATATCATACAACAAACCAGAGGGGGATAAGAGACCAACCATGAAAGAATATTGGGTATTGGCAACAAGGTCACCTTGACAAATTGTGTCCATTTTTATTGTTATGTTATTGATTAATTTGTTAGGAGGTCTCCATTGGGGGTGACATCAAATGTGTGACCATGGGCTATGTGTGATGTCTCCTTTTCTTTTTTCTTTTTAATTAATTGAGGAGTATGTGATTTATTATTGTTATGTATTTCACTTAATTAAAGTTAATTAATGT
Organism: Taxus chinensis; assembly: GCA_019776745.2. Lineage (NCBI taxonomy): Eukaryota > Viridiplantae > Streptophyta > Pinopsida > Cupressales > Taxaceae > Taxus > Taxus chinensis. Next base: position 167,572,351 of record CM034154.1, on the reverse strand, counting down.
TATGTTATTTAATTTTATTAACCATGTTAATTAAATTAAATTGGGATATGAAAAAGGGGAATTTAATTTTGGTAGATTTTCATTGCAATATTTTAATTTGAGTTGGATTTTAATTGATTTGGATGTTGTGCACTCAACCCATCCCTCTAATCCCAAAATTTGACTTTAGAGCCATTTTTGGAGGCTTGTGGGACAAGTTAAATTTGTTGAACACACCTCTTAAATTCACCTAGGAACTATACCTATGCGATAAGGGGTCAAAATTAGACACCATTATGTGATTTGGAAGGTAAAAAGGTGAAATTATTGAACTTTCTTACATGAGCTTTTATTTTTGTTCTAAGAAGCATGGATTAATGGTTTGTGTGTGGAAGGAGAAATTTTCATATTCTCACCCATTAATTTATAATCCTTGGGCTTAGTGTTTGACTTGGTGAAGTAGAGTGGATGATGATTTGTAACGCCCACAAAAAAATAGGTCACGAACCCAAATTCAAACAAAGATTATAATAAAAAAATTATGGAATAATTTCTTTTTTGTTAAAGGAGACGAAGGCAACAATAAGGTTGACCTTCAGTTTCAAATGGTCACCACAAAATTAGTTAAATAAGATTATAAAATAAATGAATGGATTTAATCTATGGTTAAGTTTAAAATACTTTATTGAATTAATCCTTAATTAATTTAATATATAGTTTTCTAAGGTCATGCAATAATTTAATAATTAAATGCTAAGTCTAAATCAACCCTTTCATTTACACAAGGCTAATTATTTTATTCTCTAATATAAAAGTGGTCTAAACTAATAAGGAAAGAGTTTATTTAAACTAAATCACAATAAAAATCAATAACTTAATTAACTTTCAAACCAAACAAGTTGCCCCATTTAATATAAAACCCATGTGATCAAATGATGATCTCACCTACTTTCACCTAACATTTTTAGGAGACACTTTGGGCTAATGGATGAATGTAATCTAAGCGATTGGATGAAGGGATTTCAAATCAACCCTAAAATCTCTAAGGAAGACTTTTATCCATTTCCTTTGCTCATTTCATTCATTTTGGTTTTGCAAGTTAAGGGAAAATGGAAGATGAGGAAGCCATGGGAGGGGAGGAGAAAACATGGGGATGGATATACACATCCCAAATCCATTTTATTCTATTTTTCTATTTTTATTCTATCCATTTCAAGGGTTTGTAATTTTCAATATTTACTATAAATTTGTTTCCAATAAAAAAATACCCATTTGGGTAAATTTCATTTATCCAAATAGATCTACTTATTTTGTAGAATTTCAATTTTTTTCCTTTTCCTTTATAAATAGATATACACAGTAAAATTATTTTGTTTTAATAATAGGTGGGTTGGGGGAGGGGGCACCGCCCCCACCCCAACCCATATTATGGGTTGGAGTGGGGGCGGTGCCCCCTCCCCCAACCCACTACCCAAACAATAAAAAAATGTTAAGCCAAAACAAAAAACTGCGGCAGAGACTTAGCAGTTTCCAATATTTATTTTATTATTAAAATAACTATATATATATATATATATATATATATATATATATATATATATATTAACTTTATAATTTATGATATAATTATATCAATTCCTTTTTTATATTTAAAAAAATATTTTTAGTAAAGTTAATAGATATAAATTTAATAATAAATCAATACAATAATTACATTTTTAATTACAAATGTGTATATACATTCTTGTGATTTGATTTAGTTAGATAACCAAAACTAGGTCATTTACAATATGGTAAAAATAAAGAAAGAGATAAAGAAACTTCTACTATTCATATGAGAATGATAATTGTTGAAACTAATAATATTACTTATTCATTTAAAAATAATTTTCAAGGAGGTAATATATATGTTTTCTTTTTTCTCCTATTTTTTTTTAATTTCCACAAATTATTATTATCTTTTCCTTATACTTGACAAAAATGCATCCATAACTTAAATCTTTCGACATATCCTCCATTCAATAAAATAAGAGTGAATATCCCTTTCCTCTTTCAACAATTAAAAGGCCACCATCTCACAAAGTAAGTGCAATATAACATGGTTATAATTTCTTTCAAAATGAAGTGTATCAACTTTACAATAATAATAATTTTAGAAATGAAAGTATATCACATTTGAAAACAATGAACTAATTGAATTAAAAGAATGCATATCCAATTCAACTATCTTCAAATCTTCCTTTCACCAAGACAAGGTAAAACTTGATCATTTTTCTTTAGCATGACTAACACATTTTAAGTTTTAAGTCTCTTAAACAAGCACTCATAAATGGGATTTACAAGATCAATGAATTTCCAAGTATAACAACAAATTTCTTCCAATCTTACAACTTACAAACATCCACTCAAGTGGGAAGTATAGATTCAAATAAGTTATAACAAAGCTATCAACAAAGCTAATTTTATTCTCCAATATGTGTGTTCTCTCCACAATGGTAGCTATAAAACTTTCCTTCTTCAAACTTCACAATGGGATCACAAAACAATGAAGGGGAAGTAGGCAATGCTCTCCACCTAACCTTAAATCCATTAAGAGGAGAAGCCATCCCCTTAATGGTCCTCGAGCCCCAACCAAAGAAAAGAACCATGAGGAGCATTGAGAAATAATGACAACTTCCAAAAAAGTGGCTTCACAACAAACATACATAAAAGACATTTAACTCAACCAAAACAACATATCTAACAAGTTTACATATTCAAAACAATACAAAGGTTTAAATATAAAAAAAAATGGAGGAAGGGTTATGGGAAACCACCTTCTTATGCCTCTGAAGTGAAGTGGGAGTCTTTCCCTGAGCCTCCAAATGCACAAAATAATCACACAAAATCCTTATCTCTCCCTTACAAGTATGCAACAAAATGACATGATTTCCTTTTCACTCCTCATAGGTGAAACTCCCAATCACACTCACACCAAATTCATGCCTCAAAAAACTCCCTTATCCCTCCCCAATGGTTCCATTAGTCTTTCTCCCACACATAACTTAATGCCTTCTACCCAACCACACACAAGCACAATCACAAAACATACAAAATTTTAACAAACACAACATTTCCGCATCCATAACCATAATAAAATAAATATAAAACGTAGAGATCCTACCTCTCCATCAAGTTCCAAGAAAATTCCATAAGCCTCTTAAAATCCAAGACAAGATATTTCCAAGCATTCTAAAAAACTCCAATTCCAAAAGTTCACAAGAAGAGAAAAGAACAAGTAACCCCCAATCCCTCTGAAAATTGCCAATTACTAGAAAATGGAATGTGAGGATAATAAGGTGGCTCCATGTAAGATTCCACTTCATCATTCCTCCATCCCCACACTCAAGTTAACACACCATGACCAAGAAAATCAATGCACATGCAAAGGACTATGACAACCCACATGGCTCAAAACTTGCACACCATGATTTCAAAGGACCTAATAAATTGGGGTAGAAAGAAAGTGCAATACTTTTCCTTCTTTTACAATAAAAAATGGACAAAGAAGTCAAAAATAATTTTTCTAACCCATAGGTAGGGTTGTTGGGTAAATTTAAGAGGCATGGGACAAGCCTTATTTATCTCACAAGCCACCAAAAAATCCCCCCAAGTCAAAATATAAATTTTGAACTTGTGGTGCCGTAAAACACTCCCAAATCAACATAAATTTTTACTTACGCAAGGACTACCAAATCTCATCATAACTCTTTGTCACATCCCTAATTTTTTTAACTAAAACAAGAAGGGTTAATCTTAATTAACACACATTTACACATGCTAATAAAGTGACAAAATTTCCAAATTTTAAATACACAAATCATAAATAAGCACATACAAAAATTAAAGAAAGGGACACAATTCACCCCATGGCCACACATGTGAAGTCACCCCCCATTAGAGACCTCCAAAAAAGACATGAAAAACACCACACTATACAACATTACACAAGTTGTAAAGTTTGGCCTTGTTGCTCAACACTTGACATCCTTTTATGGTTGGTCCCCTATCCCCTTCGATGTATGTGATTAATGTTTTGCACACAAAAAAATACTTCTCTGGACTTTCAGCCGTATTAACAACATTGAGATAATATACATATAAAATCAATATCCATCATTTGACATTAGTAAATTCTATTATCCATCAATATATAAAAATTTAACCCTAACATCCATGAGATTAAAATTCTACTCAAAACATCCCAAACATAATGTGTCAGTATAAAATCCATATCATTAAAAACAACATATATTGAATTGTCTAACATCACTCTCTATTGCATCATAATAAAACATAAACATCATAATTTCAATAGTCCAAATATCAGTGAGATCTATCATCTACTGATCAATGTATAATAATAAAAATGTTTGAATATCAGTCCAATAGTATCAATATCAAAATGGAACAGTTTCAAAGATGAGTGGGCACTACAGAAGTGATGTGGAATCACACATGGAGGCACATCACCACACTCTCCTAATTTTCTATTTATGTACGTTGTTTTGGAGTTTTTGGGATTACATGTTTGTATTTCACACTTGCATTTTTTGAGAAACTTGTTGGGATCTTGGGATATTGTTTTGTGCTTTGGATTGCACATGGAAAAACTTGGAGCTTGTTCTTGTGGATTGAATATTAATGCAATGGAAATGTAGGGTCTTTACCCTTTCATTTTAATTTTTAATCGTTGTGTGATTGTTTATAAAATGAAGTACTGTTGTATTATTTTGGATTTGGGATAGTATGGCCTAAAGTTTGTGTGGGAGAAATAAAATGGGGATCTATTGAGGGAGGTATAAGAGTTTTGAATATGAATTTGAAGGGAGGTTTGGTTGGGTGTCCCACCTTGTGATAATAAGAAATATTTCTTACTTATCTTGATATGTTTAATTGAGGGAGTAATAAGAGATTGAGGGAGGGATAAGAGTTTGATTTGATTTTTTTGGTGTGAATGACGTTTTGGAGGCTTTTATGGTGGACACTTAACCCATTGGGAGGCATAAGTGATTCCCCATATTTGTTTTCTACCTTGGCTTGCATTTTGAGCCTTGTGCTTGGGAAAATTGTATGTTGTTTCCATCATTGTATTATGCTTGTGGTGTTGTAAGTTTTTCGTGAATGGTTATTGTTTAAGCGTTGTAAAAGTTACACTTTTTGTTGTATTTTTTTCCTATGCCTTATGCGGTATGTAATATACTATGTATCCCTTCAATGCATTTTTCTTTTTTCTATAATGGACCATGTTGCCTACTGGATACACTATCGTTGTTGTTGATGTTCATCCAAATCCATACCTCAAGAAATGGATGATCTTAAAGTTAATCATCTTGTGAATGAGCATTGGCCCATCCTAGATCCCGAACCCTAATTAACGAATTATGTATTCTCATGTGATTATTTCCAAACTATTGTGCCCCTCTTACCTCAAGGCATCCCTTTTTTATGATCTCGAAGTTTTAGCTACTATTAAGCATACACATGGATGTCAAATCTAATTATTTTTACAAAGGTTGCAAGGATCCTAACTTGCAAATTAGTAATCATGGTTGACAATGATTATACGTTCTTTATTCCTAATATACATTAACAATGTGACAAATCTTTGTAACAATGACTTTCTCTTTTAGTGAAAACTTTAATGATACAATGTTGCAAAGTAAGATGCCACTCACACTTGTGGAAACTCATGATTATTATTAATAATATTATAAGTCATGGCTATTTTCAACTGAGTTATAAGTGTTCTCTCAACCCTTTTTTCTTAGAAACCTTGGTTTTCATGCAAACATAATACACGATAGTAGTTGACCCAATATATACCTATAGCCATGTATACGTATATGTATGTATATTTCTAAATGAAAGACATACATGATATATATATGATATGTACTATGTGATTGTGATATATGGCCCTTCCCTATCTATATATATATATATAAATAGCTATCCCAATGTATATATGTATATATACATACTACATATATGAACATGTTATATTTTAAAGAAATTGCAAACTTCAATCAGTAACTGATGGTGATAGAATATTTCACATGACATATGTTCTATGTAAACTATTACAGTTATATACATTAATTCGACAATATTCTATTAATTATATGATATTAATGTGAACATGGCAACTGCATAACTAGGATGTTAATCCTGCTTCTGAACTCCTATGGAATAAGGTATTCACATGTATGATACTTTTTATTTCAAGATATACAATGATGTTTACTTGTCCTATAAAAAAGTGTTGGATTTATAGTAATTGGCACTGGCAGCAATACCGGCATTGGTAGCACAATAAAAATTGCAACTGTTTAGGCAATCGACATTGGTCTCCTATGCATGAAGCAATATTTCAAAAAAACATGTTTTTAGACCAAACAAGTGACTTAAATGCTAATTTTTGCAAACATAATGTTGATCTATCTTAATAATGGATATATATATATATATATATATATATATATATATATATAGATATATATATATATATATATATATATATATATATATATATATATATATATATATATGTATGTATTTATCTATGTATATGTGTGTGTGTGTGTGTACACACACACACACACACACATATATATATACATGTATGTATATATGTATATATATGTATATTATCATATCTCCAGCAAAATTATATTTCCTCAAAAATTGAACTCAAAGAAATTGGAACAACTAAATACCAAAAACCAGATTTATTGTGGGATCTTTATAACAAAGGAATAACTAACTTTGTTATACCAAACCTAAGAGAAACTAAAATAAATAAGGAATATAATGGAGGATGTCTCCTCCTATTTTCAAAACTTGAAATAAAAGAAATTTCTCCATGGTTTCCCTCTTGCTTCCATTGCTTCCACTCCTCCAACCTAAAAATCACAATGGGATAAGTAAAGAGATTAGGGTAGTGGAAAGAATAAAAATACCTCATAAAGATAATTAGGGTTCTTTTGAAAGGACATAAATCTAAAGGTTCATATTAATCTAATCTAAAGGTGGAGGATTGACCCTACATATTTCAAGTTGTGGCATTATATTAGAATGGTTTTAAAATAAAGTATGGGTATTAAATTAATGGGGCCACTTAGTGGGTTAGGTTAAGTTGAGACCCCTTGCTTTAGATATATAAATAAATAAATGAAATTGGAATTATAAGTATCAATTAAATAATAATGTGAAAGTAATACCTTAGATAATGATTTATAAGGGTTAAATTAATTGGAATTTAAAATGTGTAGCTAGATAACTATATGATGGAATTGGACGTTAGGCTGATCAACTTAGGAAATGCCCCTTTATAACTTAAGTGTATTTCTAATTGAGGAGAAATAATGTGATTAATTTATTAAAAAAAAATTAATTAGAATTAACTTAAACCCTATAAGAGGATTTAAACCTGAAGTGGTTTTGGAATAAATTAATTATAATTATTTATTAATTTAATTACAAAAAATTTACAGATATGTGGAACTTATTAAACAAGAAATATTTAAACCTAGTTGATGGTTATCTTATTGCAACCCTTTTAAACATAAACATAATTATTCTATAAGTTTCTTAAGTAGCTACTGAGGTTTTAGCATGGGTTTTACGCATCAAAATTGTGGGTGTTATAACATGTTATTGGGAAATAATAGGCCCTTATAAGATGCATGTGGAGAAGTGGTACATGAGACTACGCAACACATTCAAGAATGAATGGCACCTACAAAGGGAATTACCCTCATTACTAGAGAAGTAAGCAGAGTTCATAGCACATCAAATTTTTTGTCTTGGACAATTTATTCTTAGAAATTTTGAGATGGGGCCTTGGTGATGCTCCATTCCAAAATTATATGATTACTTCTTAGCAATTTATTCTTAGAATTTTTGTCTTGAATGATTTATTATTAGTTTTTTCCTCTTATAAATGGTATACTAATATGATTTGAAATGGAGAATTATATGGTCCTCAAGACACATGCACTTGTGGACCAAGAAATAAGAGCAAAGATAGGGAAGAGGTTAATTTTACCTTAATGAGTAAATTTTTTTAATGTGTTGAGGCCTCTATAATATAGGAAGCCCTACAGTCCAAACCTTGGAAATATTTCATTGAATATGAATATCAGTTGTTGTTAAAAAATAACACTTGGAAGTTGGTCGATCTTCCACAAGGGAAGACCCCAATTGGACACAGATGGATTTTCAAAATAAATTAAAGTTTTGATAGGACCATTGACAAGTACAAGGTGACACTAGTAGAAAAGGGGTACGCTCAAAAGAAAGTTATTGACTATAAGGATAATTGTTCTCCCAAATCTAAGATCAAGATACTCAAGGTGATTTTTTCACTAGTTGCATATTTTGGATGGAAATTACACCAAATGGATGTGAAAATTGACTTTCTCAAGGGAGACTTGTAGGAAGAAGTATACATGACTCAACCAAGAGGATTTTTCATATGCCAAAAAAAGATAAGTTACGTAGACTCATCAAATCATTATATGATCTCAAATAGGCTCCCAAAGCATGGTATATAAAAATTCATTAGCATCTTATTCAACATAGATTCTAGAGGAATCCATATGATCCCAATCCCTACCTCCAAAATTAAGGGAAAAGTTTTTTTTTTTCTATGACAATGATATTTTCATCACTGGAAGCAAAATGAAGATGATTGATGCAACAAAGAAATATTTTAATCGATCATTCAGCATGAGAAATTTTTGGCTAATGCACTAGTTTCTTAGATTGGAAGTATGTCATACAGAGAATCACATTTTTTGTGTCTCAGTTAAAATATGACAAGAAAATTCTCGAGAAATAAAAAATGATTGTGTATTTCCATTACCACTCCTATGTGACAAGAATTCAATTATCTCATACAAATTGATCACCACATATAAATCCAACTCCCTATCAATATTTGATTGGGAATCTCATTTACATGACTTATACTAGGCCAACCATCAACTTTGTGGCTAGTTGTCTTTCATGGTTCATAAAGGAACCACGAGCTTGTTAATGGAAAGTAGGAAAATAGATCTTGAGATATATCAGAATAACTATGGATTATGGAATGCACTAAAATAATAATGATCAATTCTTAAATTGCAAGTAACATTGAGGATAGGAAATCCACTTCTAATTTATATTATTTTTGGGATCTATTATAATCTAATGGGGAGAGAAGAAAATCAATTGTGTTTCTCGATCTTACATATAAGTTGAATATCACACTCTAGGTGTATCTGTTTGCTATGATATATGGTTACATTGCATACATGAATTATTTGTCATATGACAGAAGAAACCTACATCTTGAATGTTCACAATGAAGGAGTTATAAAACTTGTTCACAATTTAGCATTTAACGAGAGGACGAAGGGAATTGAGGAATATGTACATTTAATTCATGAACATGTTATACAACAAACATTCAACTTTAATTTTTCTCAATAGATCAGTAACATGCAGAGTTATTCACAAAGTCACTTTCATGATATACATTCGAGACATTTAGGAAATTTCTCTCATTTCACTTGAAACGATGCAAAATTAAAGGGGTAATGTGTTGTGAAAACATGTATATATAGTTAAACATGCATAGTAATAAGATTGATAATATCACTGTAGGTATGTTTCTATATGGTTAGTTCAATTTTTTTATCATAACATTGGGAATAGTATTCACATATTATTTGTTTATGTGTTTGTTAAAACCGTATAATTTTTTTATTATATTCCACATTAATGTTATTTTTTTTATATAATGCATATAAGTATTGCACCCATTCCTCATGTTATGGAATTAGTTTTTCTAAATCAATAAAATTATCTAGTCCTTAGTCCCTATTTACACTTGCACTCACCTTTTGATGAAAGCAACAAAATATTCATGTTATCGAGATACTACGTAAATAATACTTGAGTGAAATAACCCACTATATAATTTAATGTCCCAACTCAAAATTTCAGCTCCATATAATTTCAAACAAGTTATCCAAATATCTCCACACAATTTTAGGTCCCTATTAGAGCATATAGTTCTAGCATTCTTGACCATGTTGAGCTTCTAAATATCACAATTTTTATCATTCCCATTCAAATATGATATGGAAATGATACCACGTGTATTGTCATTTAAATTTGGTGGAAAATGTTATAACATAACATCTTCCCCTCCCAAATTCACAATCCACATCACCATGAAAAAACTAATAAATTAAACAACTACAAAGTTCAGTGATAAATAAACCATATTATTATCCTCAAATTGATCAATTAAATTTTAATATATAAACTAAAATCTTTCCTATCTATAACATTGGAAGAGGTAGAGCATGATAAGAATGTCCCCATTGATGAAGTAGAAAAGTGATGAATGAGGCTTAAGATATGTGACATGCAACGAGAGTTATTAGGTTTACCTTTAATACTATGTGCAATCCACCGATGTTATCGGTTTTATGTTTAATGACTTGACTAAATACATTTTAAAAATATTAGGAAGAATTTATTTAATGATAGGTTCTTATTCATTCTTGGTATCATGTCATTCGACCTCATGGAAAATAAAAGTTTTAACAACAATTGTATCCTATTATGGATGTATACCATTATAATCAACATGAATAATATTATTTGTATTAACTAGGTGATCCATAGGAGGGGTACTAGGAAAATTAATATGGGTAGAACTAAAATAAGAACTCCACAAGTTGGGGTGAGAGACCTATATTGATTAGAGGATGTAAGAAAGTAGAAATTGTGTATGCACAAGAATATTAAAAGATATTGATAAAAGTCTAAAATCCTAAAGATCAATGATAAGTTCGACATGATTGGATACAAACTTGAAACCCTAAGGGAAAATAGGATATTGTAGGTTGCATTATGAAATAAATGAGTAAGCTTGCAAAAATTTATAATATGTAATTTGGTTTAGCGAATAATTCCTATTACTTTTTTTGAAACACAATTTAAAAAAGTAATATAAATAACATAAAAAGCCCAAAACATTAAATGAGGTCATACTATAATATATATCACAGAAAAATAATAAGTACGATACATGGTTTAGAAATAATTGATTGTGCACCAAGCTCATATTATGTGATAGTGGGTTGAATATTAATTTAAAAGTTTTACATAGTGTCGTCATGTTATCTATAAAATTTGGGAGCCTAGAAATGTGTAAGAGAATATTTTATCAAGGGACACATTCGTGGTCTAACTTGTCCAAGGTTCTACAAATGTGTCTTTAAGCATTATATAATATGTAATCTAACTATAGTATTTTCTTCTCGTCTTTGAATGCATTATTTATATCTTGATAAATGAAAAGGTAGTGTCATAACAAGACATTGTTTCTCCTTTCTTATTTACCTACAAAGGAGTTAATAATAATTTTTTTACTAGAATGATTTCATCACAACTCTACTAAAGGTACAACACTACACTACGTACAATACACAAAAGAGGGTTCGATCCCCATCCATTTCTCCTAATTCTATGATGACGTGGAGAGTGATAAATAATTTTAAAAAGATAGAGTAATCAATTACTACCGTATCTTTGGCAATTGACACATGGCTTGGTTTATGTTCTTGGAAGTATGATGTAGGGAAATAATATAGTTGTGAAAATCATTTGCATATCCTTGATGTTCTTCTGATATAAGGGAAAAGTTATTCCACACTTTTGTCCATGTCCTTCATATAGTGTTTCCTTGATATGGATCCATGGATATCTTTAATGGATGAGGATGGATGTGTTTTATATAAGAATTTTTGAAGGATTTATTGCTTAACTGATCCAAAAGTAATAAATATAATGACCAAACTAAATTGTGCATTTGAAAATATGACCATTACTAGTTCAATCGACAAATTCCTAACATGTGGACAATTTTACTTGTTGTTTTATACACTACACTTGTGAAATTGTTGAGGATAATGATAGAATCAAATATTAGACATGAGGTGGTCCCTAGACAATTTAAGTTGTAAGAATAAAATGTGTAGTAATTTGTAAAGTATTAGAATGGAGTGACTATAGGTGTAACCTAATGGACTCAAGTTATGGGATAGAGAAGGAGGCATTAAGTTAGCATTATATCAATGGGGGTGTTCTAACGTAGTCTATCCCAATAGTTAGTAACCCTTTATAGGGTTATAGGTAAGGAAAAGATATATCTCAACACATCGAAGGGGTAACATGAAATCAAAATCCTAGAATCTAGATTTAATGTGTAGGTATGTAGGATAAGTTTTCTTAACTAAGGACAAGTTCAGTCACAATTAACGTTTGTACGAACTGACAAACTTGTCTTATGGTAAGTTTTAAATCCTAATATTTTATACCTAATCTACTTTTATCTACTTTCTAAGCTCTATGTCAAGCTTTCTAAACATCGTAAAACAGTTACAAACTATAACCCTAAATATTGATTATACATTATTAAAACAATCATAAAAAATGCAAGAGTAGCATAATTTATGACATTTTGAATTGTTGATTATCATTCTGAATTGTTAATATTGTACACTATATTAATAAAAAATAAAAGTATAATTTTGTATCAAAAATTTCTTTGCAAACTCTAATTCATTCTTCCTTGTGAAATTGCATTCCTTCGTCTCTTCTTGTCACGTAAAATCATTTTTTTTTAGCTTCTCTTTCGTCCACATTTTACGTGTTTGTGTACTCTTTCATTAACAATATAAATATGGTTCTTGTTGATGCGATTTGTACTATGCTCTTTTGGTTTTTGGACACGTTGATCTCTCTCTCCCTCTCTTTTTAATAGTATCTAATGGAGTTTTTTTGCATTCTATTGGCTTATCTCGTACATTTCATATCGATATGCACATGAATAGGGTCGAAATTTTAATGTTTTTCACTCTTTGATTAGAGATATATTTACAACCAATTATAATCGCTTTAAAACCTTTATTTATGTGTAGCATTTTTTATTATTTGAGTTTCTCTATGTTTTGAATGGTTTAACTGATTAATTGTTTTAATTTATATTTGATTTCAGATACGAATTGCAATATGATAGGCTTAGATGAAGACATTCTTAATGTACAATCACTTTCTGGATATTGAACACTATGAAGCAAATCACGAATAGTCACTCTTCTAAGATCGTTACAAACTTACAACGTTTCCTACGGGATATATTTAAAATGTATGAGCTGGTTATTTAATGATTCATTGCCTTTAATCATTAGCTTATGTTTTCTTTGGTGTATATCACAGTTAGCGACCTAAATTCCTCAATTTGCATTATGGGTTAAAAATTAGAGGCAGTGATATGGATCATATTTTAGACAATTCAATTCCAAATTCCAGTCAAGGTGCGTCCTTGACGGTGACGCTTTACCATTCTTAACTGTTTCAAACCGCCTACTTAATTTCTGTCACGCGTTGAATGCGAGTATGTGAAAACGACTCACGATAATTCAATTGACCTAATTTTGTTGTAATGTATTGGCTGCAAGTTGCAACCTAAATCAAAAATCAAAACACGTTCCACGATGGGTGGTGGCCGGGGACTCTTAACCAACAATTGCTCTTGGTCGCAGTCTAACAAAATAAAATAATATCACAATCCAGCCGTGATCTTCGGTTTGCCCCCACATCATTTTCACTATATTAATGGCGTTTCGCAATTTTGTTACCCCAGCAGGGTAAGGCGGCACTAATTGATTGTCTATGAAGTCGTTCAGTGAGAAAGATGCTGAGGTTTGTCATGGAATGCCAGAGAAGAAGAATGAGTTGAAGTATAGAGGAGTGCGTAGTCGGAGCTGGGGAAAATGGGTGTCTGAAATTAGGGAGCCCAAGAAACAGAAGAAGATATGGCTCGGCTCCTATGACAATCCACAAATGGCGGCTCGGGCATATGATGCGGCGGCCCTATTTTTGAAGGGAGATTACGCATTGCTCAACTTCCCCGAGTCCTCACACACACTTCCACGCCCCTCTTCGTCGGATCCTGCCGACATCCAGGCCACTGCTTCCCGGGCTGCGGGAGATTTCGATCTCCGCAGAAGGCTTGCATTTCTTCCTCAGCCTTCCAGTGCGCGCAGCCATAGTTTTACAACTCGAAGTTCATCATCGAAACCTCCAGAGACTCAGCTGGACGAAATTAGTGGACAAGGATGGTCCGAATCCAATATTGAAGGCATATCTATTGAGGAACAGTCTTTGCAGGAACAATGTTGTGATACAACCTCGTCAAAAGGGAATCCAGTGGCAGATTTTGTGGCTGAGACGCCGAACATGGTGATGAATATGGCGGAGGCTCCCCTGCTAACGCCTCCTCACTGCCTGACTGAAGAAATTGAGGGATACTACGAGGAGACTGAATCAGCGGACGAACTGTACTCGCTGTGGACTCATTGACTAGTAACAGATTCCTAACATTGTGTGGATCGAGCCTCCAACTGCGACTTGGACGTGCTCGAGGGATTGAATATTGCTCACGTTTTGTATGGGGTGTCCCAAAATTGTGGACGTCATATTGAGTCTCTTTCCTAATGTTGGATAAAGCATATAAAGGTGTGCGTAAATGGGGAATAGATTTATTACTAATGTTTTTATAATTATAACAAATTTGTATAGGATAACGTCAAGTGCACTGTGCATCTATTAATTTATCATAAGTGCTTTTAAATGTTGAATAAATTAGGCGCCCTCCCTATGTGTTAGTGTGTTGGTGAGCGTTTGGCCTAGCTTTTTTTAAAAAGATGTTGCAGATTTTTCGATCCTTTGTTCAAACGGCTGCAAGAATTTATGGCGCAAGCTTGGTATACTTGGACTAATTTTCGAGAAGGATATGATCGGATATTTAAAAGACTTGATCGTGTACTTCTGTCTCAACAACCTATTTTTGATTTTGACTTTCAAAGCTCATCCCCTATCATGGTGTGGTCAAGTGTGCTTGTTGACAATTTTTTACACTTGTGCAAAAATGGGCAACTCGAAACTTCGTTACGATGGATGGCATTGGTGAAGTGAACCTAAACTAAGGGAGGTTCTTTCAGTTCATATTGTTTCTTTTGAATTAATTAATGATTACATGAAATTTGCAGCTATGTGTGTTGTTACAAAACGTAACAGATCACATAGTTTGCAATTTCATGACTATCTTCAGCAAAAGAACAAAAGCCCTCGAAGGACAGATGTGTTATCCTGATGAAGACATTGAATTGCAGAATAGATGAATTGTTAAGCTTTGGAACAACAATCATAACTGCAGATTGCACCAATCAGAGTTCATTATTAAATGTTACAGGTATTCTTCAAGGTTCTTTCCTTCATAATTAAGACATTCAATTATATTATTGAGTTGTTTAATTCATCATACAATCCATATAGAAAGCTAAAATGCAGAAAGAAATACATAACTCAATTTTAGATTTCAATGTTTTATTCATAAGGAATTTCAAATGTTCCCACACAAGCCGTGGGATGTAACTGAAAAGTAAAATACAACTACTGAAGTAAGAGGTACATATGCATGAAAAAGAAAGTAGAAGAGTATGAATGAACCCATCATTGCCTTGGGGGGTTTCTTTCATTGCGGTTGATGTATCTCCAGCTCCAGCTTTGTTCCATCATCATCTTTGTTGCTTGGCAGAAAGCATTGTACCTAAAAATAGAAAAGAGAAAGCTATCAGTTATGAGCTCAGGGTTAATTCATATTCCTATACTATCCACATTCATGTAGATGGATCTCTTAACAACATGAGATATAAATTACATGAAGATCAAAGGCACAACTGATAAAAATTTTCTGTAAACAATATATATGATTTACTCACTCAAAAATAAGGAGAGAGAAGCAAAAAAACCATGGAACACAAGAGAGGCCAAAAAGCCTAAATATTTTCTAACTGTTTTCTTAAGTGTACAGGTACAGGTTGTAGTCAAGAAGAAAATAAATCATGTCTTACAGCCCTCACTGTTAAATACATATTGCATATTTCAGTGACTTCTATCCTATGGTACAATAAGATTGGAGTAAATCACAAATACATATTGATATGAAGGAAGAATACAACTCAAAGGTGAAGCAAAAGAATCAGAATATAAAGGTTGAAGTTAAAAAGAGAGATAAGGTTATAGCTAAAACATAATGAGAAATAAATCTGAGAAAATTTTGACAGGGCTTCGCCATGTAAAATGAGCATTTACATATTTCCATCATGCTTTTTTTAAACTAATACATGCTTTAAAAGTTGTATGTAAATCAAATAACAATACAGAAAGCAGAAAGGTATAGAATGACCAAGATACAGTTATCATATTTCAGCTTCCAACAACAAGCCATGATTCAATAGAAAAAGTGATACATTCTGAAATTTGAATCAAGATAGTACATTCATTACAGGTGAAACAAAATAAAGAAGAAAATATGAGAAAATTTTGAAAGGCCTTTGCCATGTAAAATTGACATTTTAAATTTTCTAGCATACATACTAAAGTTGTTATGAAGATCAAATGTAGTATTTAAACAGAAAGGAAATGGAACTACAACATCTCAACAAAAACTTCAATGTTCAGCATGCAGGAATAGTGAACAGAAAATTCCAGAAAATAACATGTCTTGCCCAAGTTCTCAAATAAGAAGTAAATGATTAACTTCTATAGTTTTCAGTTTTCATAATCAAATTTTCAAAAGTCATTTACAACTAAAAATGAAGAAGGATGTCCAGTATAGAATTGTAGAAAGGTCAAGCAATCAGATATCAAGTCTCAGAAGGTACAATTCAATATATACAAGTTTCATAAATATGTTTTTAGTCTTTTAAAATATCTCAGTTTGCAAAAATTCTTTCTCTGGAAATTATATAGAATCTCAATAGCACAAACCAAAAGGAATCAATGGGTTTTAGATATATCATCTTTCAAATAGAAGGAAAGTACACCCAGATTAAAAGCTAGTGCATCATCCATGGACAATACATTTAATGACCAAGTTCATATATCTTTAGAAACTGATAGTAGTGGAACTACAATGGCTTTGATGCAAGGGACTTTTCAGCTCAGAAGGTAAATCTGAATATAGAAGAGAAAGGAAAGTAAAGGATTTAAAAGTAAGAGGGAGAGGAATCCAACTCAAGTAAAATAGAGGAAAATAACAGCCCCAGTTTGGAGAATGAAACCTCAAGATCCAAGTATCTTTCTTCGCATAAAAATAATTTATCCAAGTATGTATCTCAACTTACAGGTATGAACATAAATTCACTAAGGAGCGCACAAATATGTTAAAACACAAATGAAAATAGTGAAAAAATGCTACAATAAGTGAACGGAATGTCATCCTCGAGCCATGATTAACCAAATCAGTGACAATAAAGAATGGTTAGAGAAAGCTTCAAAAGGAATTAGCTCATGGGAAGCTCAGAGTGGTTTCACAAAATAACGAAGAGAGCACAAATCAGAACCAAAGTTTGGGTAATTTATCAAGATACTGAGTCATATCTTTGCATCGGAAATAATGAGCTGATCTCTCAGGTGTCTACAAGTTAAGAATAGGCAATCGAAAAGGAAAATACCAAAAGTAAAAGCAAGTTAATACTTCTATGATCTCATTTTATCATCATTTACAAATCAAACTATATAGAGGTTAAAAGTATTAATAAATCATAGAAATGTTTAAAAAATTTGAACCTAATCACCATGATTACAGTGACACATTCAATGCAGGATCAGAAAGCCCTAACTGAGAGTCAATGAGATCAATTAAATGTAAGATTCATAGTGAAAAGAACTAGGAAAACCCAAAAAAGGTCAACGGGATCTCAACTTGACCATGAATCAACTCAACAAAGCTGACATAGAGAACAAAATAGTCCAAGAATGAATCAAAATAGAAGAAAATACCAGAAGCTCGAATGGAGAGCGAACCCAAAGGTACGAACATCAAAGTGAAGGAGCTCCACACAAGGGTGAAATCTGAAATAAATGCAAAGTTGAAGACTTAAGCTTGAAAACAAGACATCGATGAACACTAAATGGATCAAACAAAATATTCAAACTTGGTGAGTGTAAGGTCAAATCAAATCAGGTAGTGGAGAACTTAAAACAATGCGAAGTGGATTTCAACTTTTCTAGAAAACATTATAATCCTCAAGAGTAGATTACATGATCAAAAGAAATGAACAAGTTCGATTACTCATGTTGAAAAACATTAAGATCTAGTAAGTTTTGAGGGAAATGGGAATACCCATTTTATATTCAAAACTTAATAAATAAGGAAAAGAGCCGTAAGGTAATTTTTCAAATTTTCAAATATAGGGGAGAAAATTGAAGGTGGGGTGACTTATGAGTTCTAGTTTATCAAAGATATCAAACCCTTGAAAGATTATCAAGTCTAGGGCTAAGAAGGAGTAAACACAAGATGAGTTTCAACTAGAAATGACCAAGGCCGTAGCAGAGATCTCAAGAAAACAAGGGTTTCAAAGTATCAGTGCTAATAAAGTAAGAAATTTCTAAGTAGTTACAATTTTAAAAGAAACAAGTAACTCACCTTGGTGACACTAATGGCCGAGAATTAGAAAACCTCAGTGAAGCCATGAACTACATGCACATGGCTTCAAAATCTGTAGAGATATCGAAAGCTTGTAAAACTTCCTAGAAAGATTTAACAGAGCGAATACAACAAAGAATACAACTCAGAGCCTTGAACTCCAACCAGGGTTTTGAAATCCAAATCCATAGAGGTTGATCAACGAAAAACTTAAAATGAAAAGGAAATGTCAGCATTCAAGCCCTCATGCCTACAAGACATCACATAGCTAAATAAAGGTTGAATAATCAGAAAAATGGTGGCCATGGCACCCTACAGATAGCTCAGGAGAATCAAAGAGTGACTGAGAATCATGTTGATAAGAAGAACATAGCTCAGAAAGATTCAAAAATGGCGTTAATGAAAATTTTGCCAGGGCTTCACCTGCAAGCAGGAAAATAAAATGAAGTGTTCATTAAGGGAGTGAGCTTTGCCATCTAGGCTCAAAAGGTGAGTTAGTGGAACTCAAACATGATTAAAACATCAATGATCAACATTCGACCAAGTATGCAAAATCAACAATTAAGGATCACTCCAAAATCAATGCAAACCACCATGGTCAATATGCTAGTAACCACTTCAATTGCAAGGTTATAACCCTAACGATGGGTATGAGATCGACGGTTTGAGATCCAATAGTACACAAATCAACGGTCTTAATCAAAAGGACCTAACTCAGCTTGAGTTAATGATGTCACCAACATAATGATGAAGGGGTGAGTCATCGTCACGAGGGGGCCAACCCATTTTATTTTTTAAAATTATTGCATTTGCACATATCAAAAGGGGATCTCAACTATAGTCCTAGCACCGAATATTCCAAAAGCCAACAAGTAATTGCATGGTAGCCTTTTACAAAGTAAGTCCATGTTTTTTCTAAAACCATGGTAATGTGCTAAGTCCACAAGAGTGGTAAAACCCAACGAATACAAGTGCTCACAGCCACAAGTGGTCCCCACTGATTGTGATGGATTGAACATGACTTGGAATGAAAATTTTGCATGTGATCACAAGGGATAGAGTAGGGGTCAACATCAAAATGCAAACAACCTTTTGAAGACTTGATTACCTTATTTTTCACAAATAAGAGTTGATTATGATTGCACATGTGTTCTTAGTGGTCCCCACAGTGAGGTGAATAATTTTGCTAAGTATTAGAGATCAAAAGTATTAATTTTCTTGCATAGGAGTATTTTTGCATACCTTCACAAAAGAACATAATAGACAAGAAGAAAAAATTTCATAAACAAGGAAGGAGACTTGCTCATCAAGCAAGATTTATTATTAGAAAATTATTCACCAATGCTTTTTCTTAAAAATAGGATAGTCAACTTTAGTTTGACTGAGATGTAATCAATGGCTATTAATCCCTCTTTGTATTAGCTTGCTTTATTTTATTCCTTTATTTAATAGATAAAGGATAAAAATAGGATGCATGAGTGAGTACAATTTTAGCTTATTTTTAGAAAGGGTAGGCGAGTCAATTTTTATATATATTATGTGCCTTGGAAAAGCACTAAGGGAGGACTTTTAGATACAGGAGTATTGAAGCAAATTTTGTCAGTTTTTCCCTTTGAATGAGAAGTATATTCTACCTTTCCAATTATTTACAATCTTGTGTATGTTTTATTAACCCTTTTGAATGATGAATTCCCTGATTAATCATCTTACCCTATTGCAAATTCAGTAATTTCTACATGATATTAATGTGCATGTATAACTCAATGGTGTTGTTGTGATACTTTCCCTCAATAAATCAAAGTGTTTGCCTTTAATATTCTGCAGAAAACTGTTGGCTTGTGCATCAAGAATTCATTCTCATATCAATTGTGCATGTACTCAGTCAAATACCTCATACAATTTTGGTGTATCACCTCAGTTTTAAATATTTTTACAGTCTTCTTTTACCCTCATACCCCAAAAAATTAGTTTAGGATACATCAATAAGGAACCAGCCTTGATACTAGAGACTCACCTCAAAATAAATATACCCACAGACATGAGGTGTTTCCATTATATATATGAAAGAGAGATATAAATTTTGCAAGTTTATAACACCTACAGCCATCTCTCTACAAGGTGCACTTTCGAGAGATAAAAATTCTTTTGTCAGATCATTGTTCGATCTCTTTTAAGATTTTTTTGCACGGGGCCCATTTCAGTGTTCCATCTAATCAATTCCTTCTTAATGTTTCTTTTCTGAGTCACCCGAGGGTGGTCCCAATTATTACAAAGGTTTAGAAAATTTCTCGAGTTTAGCACACCACCCATTTCCTCTATCATTTCGGTAAGAAAGTTGTTCGAGTTTGTATGCAGGCGGACTCGGCTCTATAAAAAGAATTTAGAAGGATATTAGTTTTTCTTAAAACCAATCCTTTAGACATACCTCTTTAGTTTTAGGCCACATATACTCGGCACAATCTCAAGCTCATTGAATCTCATTCATCTCGTGATGCACAGATCTGATTGAGATTGCACTTGCTTAAGGTGAGAGATAAAGTGACAAAGCACTTCTTCAAATCCCTCTGAGCCAAACATGAATAACATCTCGTCAAAGCTATATAATATTCACATCAATGGAACATGGAGTTACTAGAGATCTCTAATGTCTTTCTTGAGGATTACCGGTTAGCCTTCCAAGCTCAAGAGGCTATGAATTAACGTGTTGTTGCTTTGTAACAATGTATCAATGTGGTTTTGGTCAAGCATTCTTCCTGGGAGCATGAAATTTGTAATTCTCATCTTTCATTGGATGAGCTATAAACCACTTTGTTATGCCTCTTTGATGATAAACATCCTAGTTTGGATGGATTTCCTTACAAATTTGACAAAAGAACTTGGCCATTTCCTTTGTTTCTACAATGAAACTCTCCAATCCAATTCTCTTATGAGTTTACTCAATCAAGTAAATTCCTAAGGTCGGTGATCTAGAGAAGATTACGATTTGGAGGCCCATCACTCTTTTAAATGTATCTTACAAAATTCTTCCTAAAGCTTTTTCTCTTCGCATTGTTGATCTTCTTCACAGGATTTTTAACCCTAAGAAAACTAGCTTTGTCAAAGGCTGGTACATTTTGGATAATGTTATACAAGTCTAGGAAGGAATGGAATGGGCCCAATTTTTCTTGCAATGATTGTTGTTTCTCAACATTTACTTCAGAAAGGCATATGATCGTATCGAATAGCCTTTTATTTTAGCTATATTTATATCCTTAGGTTTTGGTGAATGCTGCATCTTAGCGATGCAAACTTTTTTCTCCAATGCGTCTACTTTCCTTACCATCGATAGACATAAGTGTATCGATTGGTCTCTTCCACTCTATCAAACATGTGTGCCCTCTTGCTCATTCCATATTTGTTTTATCCTTCGATGCCTTAGGATATCTTATTACTCTCCATGTTGATCAAGGTTGCATTAGGGGAATTTTCATATAATATCATGCTACACAACTTATCAATGGTCATTTTTTTGATGATGCCATCCTTACAATTGCCAAGTTTAAGAAAAATGAGGTTACCATTTTTGATTTCCTTGATACTTTTTGTCTTGTTTCGAGATCCAACATTCAGATGACTAAGATGTTGGGATATTGGAAAAGTTGTTGTCCTATGTCAGGATTGTTAAAAACTTACCCATGGAAGTGAATCTGAAGAGGACAACAACTCAAACTCTTAGGCATTCCTTTTACCCTCAAAATTTATTCCACGACGTTCTGAAAGTATGTGATAGATAGAGTCGAACATAAAGTTTCTCGATAATCTTCTAAACCCTTCTCTTTGTTCAGTAAATTCAAAATGTGTACCAAGATCCTTATGGGCACCCATGTTTATTATTCTACATGTTTGTGTGATTCTTGGGCTTCCTTCGACATGGTTGCTAAGTTGCGTTCGTAGTACCTTTAGTGTAAATTTTCAAGTTCAGCTGGATTTCATTGGGTGGCCTAGGAATTCTATTGTCTTCTTTGTGAGAAAGGTGGTATGGGAATTATTGATGTGTATAAGAAAAAAGTAGTATTTTGTTATAAATGGGTCATGAGATGTCTTTCAGGAAATCAAGCTATATTGCCGACTCCTCTTTGACACATATTATATTTTGATTTCGATTAAGTTGTTGACCATAGAAATGGATATTATTGTATACTTTTTGTTAGCATGATGTTAGATGTTAGATATCTTCTGATTATTGATGGATTTGTATTCATATTATGATTTGTGTGGATGCTTAGAGACATAGAAAAACATTTTATATTGATGATGATGATGTGTTGCTAACATATATATTACTAACATTTAAAATTCTCGTCATGTTAACTAGGATTTAGCATTTGAACTAAGCTTGTGATCTTATTGATATTAATAAAAGATAGAATTGAGATGTTGTTGAAATTTTAGACAAATGATAGAATTTTTAGTCTAGATGATGATTTAATTATATGAGGATGTTTATTGATTGATGTGCATGTATTTTATCCTGGATGTATTTGATGTGGCCACAAGGCCGAATGAGGTATTGTGTGATTTTACAGGTAATTGGATACCAACCACAACATAATACTCGATAGATACAACGAAGCTCACCATTGCAACTTGTCTAATGTTTTTGTTTCGCTTCAATTTGTTAGGGGATACCAATGGGGGGATGACCTCCAATTATGACCATGGGCTTTGTGTGCAATTATTTCTCTATTTCTTTTATTTATCGTAGATAATGTGATTTATTTTGTGATGTAATCTATTTAATAATTTTTGATTAATGTGCATTTATTAAGTGATTTAATCATGTTATTAAGTTATATGGGGATGTGACAAAAGGGGCCATTTATTAGAGTAGTTGGTCTTTTGGATTTTGTGATTTTGATTGAGTGTAAGTGACTTTGAGTGTTGTACACTCTACCTTGCCTTAGAATTTCGGATTTGGGCTTATGGGCCATTTTTGGAGGCTTGTGGGATAAGCTAAGCTTGTCCCACACCTCTTTTTTTCATATACCAACCCTACCTATGGATTGGGGGGTAAAAATTAGACCCCATTATGTGTTTCATAAGAAAAAAAAATGACATTTATTACACTTTTCTTACATGGGTTTAAAATTTTTTCCTTAGGGGGGGTGTGGGTTTATATTGTGTGTGTAAGAGGACTTTCATTCCTCTCAACCACCAATTTATTGTTTCTTGGAGTTGAGGTTTGACTTGTGAAGTGGAGTTGAGGATAAGCAAAGTGGGATCCTAAAAGGAGCCACCTCACCCTCCTCTTCCCTTTTTCTATTTATGCAAGTTTAATTCTTTTTTGCGGGGTTACTTCATTTTGTTTTTGCTCTTGTATTTTTGGAGTTGGAGGATTTTGGAGTGCTTGTTGAATATTTGGAGCTTGTTGGAGTTGAATTGAGCTTGAAGGAGCTTGGTGTCTGACTCGTTGATCAAGTTCTACCATGGAAAGGTAGAAAATACACATTTGTTTTAATTGTTTTCTTTTATATGTGTATACTTATGTGCAAATGAATGGTTTGTATGATTGTGGGGTTCATGGGTATAATGCCTAAGTATGGTGTAGTGGAAGGCTATGGGCATCTTATATGTAGGGAGACATAAGATTTTAATTCATGTTTTGGAAAGGATTTTGGGTTGGGTGCCCCACATTTGATAAGATTATGCTTGCATTTCTTACTTGGTTCTTTTGAGGGAGACATAATAGGTTATAGGGAGGCATAAGATTTGTGTAGGGGTTTTGAGTTTTGTTTTTGAGGGCGTTAAGGTGTGCACTTAATCCCATAATGAGGCATAAGTTATCTCCCCATAGATCCTTGCTCCATTAGCTTTGCATTTTTAAGCATTGTGTATTTTATTAGCTTCCTTCTTGTAATTGTATCTTGTGTTGAATTTGTTTTGAAATGGTTGTGAAATTTGGTATTGTGATGTGGAAGCTCTGTGATAGTTTCCATGAGTTGGATCCATCCTTTATTGCATTTTGGTTGGGGCTCAGGGGCCAATGAGGAGGATAGATTCTTCTCCTCGTTGGATTATTGGCTAGGTGGAGAGTGTTGCCTCTCCTCCATTTTTTGTTATTGTGATTAAAGTGAAGAAATGGTGGAGGTATTGTTGAAGAATTTGGGATTTGAAGCATTTTCTGAAGTAAAAAATAACCCTTAATTGTAGAAATTTTCCTATAATTCTGACTTAAGGTGGAAGACTAGTAGACTTGTATTTAAAATAAAAGTTGCTTCGCAAGTTTTATTTACCAAGTTGTAATATTATAATTGAAGGAAGTACATTATAGAATGTGTCCTTCTCTTCTCTTAAAATTAGTTGTATGTAAAGGAATAAATTAAATGGATATCATGTTTAAATTTTAGCTTGTGTTGAAAGAAAATAAAGGTACAAATCTTAATGTTTTGATCACAAAGTGAATTGGGAGGTTGTTATAGCCTTATTATGGGATGAAACAATTAAACACTCTTTGGTTTGATATATTTAAAGTTAAATTTATGCTTGATATATATGTTCGTTTATATATTTTTCTGGCCTACATAGTGACCGACACTGGTCAGTCTTAATTGGTGTTGGTGTACGTAGTACTGACATCGGTCACTATTTCATATTGTGATCTTTAAAATGTTAACTCCAAGTTAATTATCAACTTAAATGATATCATGAATTGCACAAAAACCTTAAATTTAATGAATAATTGTTTGAAAATTCATTTAGATAAGTGTGAATCACAAAATGTTGAAGATATGTTAAAATTTATAAAATGGACGACTAAACCACTGTCAGTATTTATGTGATCGAAATTGGTAATTGGATACTGTACAAATTTCATTTCTATAAACTTTACGGTCATTTGTTGTTCCCTTGTTTATATCAAATGATTTTGACATTGTTATGCTTTCTTAAAACTGAATAAGAAGTTGATCTTAGAATTAATCTCTTACCCCCTGCATTTGAAACAATGTTCTAATATTTTTTTATCATTAATAGAGGAACCAACACTGGTAGTGGAACCGACGTCAGTAGCACAGTGGTTATAGTGGTCAGTTACTTGTGTGTGGATTTGTTTTTATATAAAAAACATACTTCTGGCTAAACCATTGGCTCTTATGGATCTAAATTTCACCTAAATGTATATCCAGCATGTGAGCGAAATGTATTCTTGTTTGGACCCATATTCCAACATGCATATAGGGATTTAAATGCATAAAAATCTTGTTCTACAAAACGGGGTTTTTCCTATCAATGAAAACAAAAAAAAAGAACTAATCAACAATAGATCTCAAACCAAATCTAGGATAGATGCTTGCAATGCAATCAATAACTATGAATGAATGATTAAATCTAAGATTCAACTATTCTCAAGGAGGAGCCAATTGTATGGAATACCCTTCTTCTTGCACATTGGATCCAAGAAGACTCCTTCATGATTTTCCCTTGATCCATCGCATCCACTCCTTCAACCTACAAACCAAAGAGAAAAAAATGAATGAGCTTAAGGTAAGAAATGCTTAAGAAGAATCCCTTAAGAATGATTAGGGCTTATTTTGGGTAGATCTAATCTTGTGGTCTCTATTGATATTATCCCAGGGTGAAGAATCAAACCTATAATTGTTAGGTGAGAATATGCATATTATGGTTATAAATTTTAAATAAATCAAATGTATGTGTAAATGGGTGAATGGGGCCACTTAGGGCTCTAGTGTATTAAGTTAAAAATCTAACCCTTCTAGTAGGTTTAGTGAATGATTCAATGGACATTTAAGAAAATAATTTAAGACAATTAAGCTAACTAAGGATAAGGTTTTTTTAAGTGTGGATTGAATATTGATTCCCAAGAAGGAAAATATTTGACCTAGTAAGAGAAATTAATGGACACTTATCTAGTAATGATAATTAAATTGAGATTAGAACTAGAATAAGAATAATTAATTAATAACCTAGACCAGATCTATCCTATGAAATGTAAAATTGCTTGTAGGAATTAATTAAAAGTATATTAGGGTTGACATGTTTGTTACTTAAAACAAAATTAAAAAATTTCCACAACTTTCTAGATAATTATTTAAGGACTAATTTTGTTTTAGAACATCGAATTTTTGGGTGTTACAATTGGTATCATAGCCATGGGTTCAACGCTTTGACCCCTGGCACACTTGGAAACATAAGACATAACAACGAAACATAGCGAATCTATAAACCTAGATCACAAAACATTGCATGATGGTTTAAAATCTAGAAGACCTAGAAAACTAAAAGAAAACCTCGAATGTTAGTAATTTTCGCCCTTGTCTGTGTAGGATGCACGGACCAAACGAGGGATTCTTACATGTGGGCTTAGACTTACCACCCCTAGATCAGGAAGTAGTTGCCATATTGCCTAAGATACTTCAGACATTATAGGATGTTAATGTTGTTATATGGGGGGATCTTTAGGTTGAAGACCTAGTAGGCAGGACAGAGAGCCATCTGTAAAGGCTTGTGCACCTTCTTTACATATTGATAAGTATAGGGAAGAGAACTCCCACGTGGAGTCAGCTAGATGAGAGTCACCATAGAGAGATCGTGGAGAAAGGGCTATAGGACACAGACAAATCTAGGATCCCTATGTAGCGTGATGAGCATGTTGACAGACCTAGATACAGATGGTCTACAATGACAGATCATATCAGAGAGATCCTGAAACTCCATCCATCTGATTTCGTTGGGGACACTGGGGGATTTTAGGAAGAGTCATGGTTGGTAATCTTGAACGGATGCTTTAAGCTATGTACATGTACCAGCAACACAAAGGATCATGTTTCTATCCACCTTTTGAGAGACAGAGCCGGCGTAGTGCCCACTCCTCTTCGACATTGTTTTATCTTGATATTTAAATTATTGGACTAATGTTAAGAGATTTGATTATGATACATTGATCAGTAGATGATAGATTATACTAATACATGTGGATTATGGAAACTATGATGTTAATGTTTTATCATGATGCACTAGATAGTGATGTTAGATAGTTAGATGCATGTTGTTTTTAAGGATGTAGATTTTATACCAACATATTGTGTTTATGAGATGTTGGAATATAATTGTAATCTCATGGATGTTAGGGTTAGATTTTGGCATATTGATGGATAATAGAATTGTTAAATGTTGAATGATGAATATGGAGTTTATATATATATATATTATATTATATATATATATTATTTCTTGA
The DNA here is from genome assembly GCA_019776745.2 of Taxus chinensis. Lineage (NCBI taxonomy): Eukaryota > Viridiplantae > Streptophyta > Pinopsida > Cupressales > Taxaceae > Taxus > Taxus chinensis. The sequence continues at coordinate 167,544,539 of CM034154.1, read as the reverse complement.
TGTGGTTAATACATTAGAAAGGCCAGAGAGGTATTTTTTGTGTGTAGAATTTTTATCACAAATATCAAAGGGGATAGGGGACCATCCACGGAAGGATGTCAAGCATTGAGGAAAGGGGATAAATTGAGAACTTGTGTAATATTTTTTTGTGTTGTTTCTTGCTTGTCTACTTCGGAGGTCACCCATGGGGGTTGATTTCACATGTTTGGCCATGGGGTGAATTGTGTTTCTTTCATTAAGTTTTTCATGTGCTTATTTATGTTTTGTGTATTTTAAATTTGGAGAATTTGTCACTTTATTAACATGTGTAATTGTGTGTTAATTAGACTTAATCCCTCTTGTTTAGTTTAACCAAAGTAGAGATGTGATTTATAGTAATGATATGATATTGTAGTCCTTTTGTAAGATGAATTTATATTCATTTGGGAGTATTTTACTCCACCCCAAGTTCAAAATTTGGATTTTGACTTGGGCGCACTTTTAGATACTTGTGTGATAAAAAAGGCTTGTCCGTGCCTCTTAATTTGGCCCAACAACCTTACTTATGGGTTGGGAAGCTGAATTTTGACTTCTTTGTCCTTATTTGAGTGTAGGAGAAGGAAACTCGTTGCACTTTCCTTCTTCCCAAATTTAATTTTGTCCTTTGAAAGCATGGTGTGCAATTTTTGAGCCATGTGGGTTATTATAGTCCTTGCTTGTGCATTAATGTTTCTTGGTTTTGATGTTTTAACTTCAGTGTGAGGATGGGGTATGATGAAGTGGAATCCTACATGGAGCAACCTCATCATTCTCACTTCCCAATTCTATTTAATTGTGGCTTTTGGTTGGAATGGGGATAACTTGCTCATTTTGCTTCTTGTGCACTTTTTGATTTGGGAGATTTTAGAGTGCTTTGTTTTGATTTGAAGAGGCTTGTGAAGGTTATTCTTGGATATTGATGGAGAAGTATGTTTTTCACACTTTTATTATTATGTCACTTTGTTTTTTGTAAGAAATATTGTGCTTTGTAAATGTATTTTTGTCTTGTGATGGTGTTGTGTGGGTTGGTTGAGTAGTTGGCCTTAGTTGGGTGTGTTGATAAGTGATTATGGAACCATTGGGGAGGGAAAAGGGAGTTTATACCTGGCATGAAAACTGGTGGGAGTGTGAATGGGAGTCTTGCATATGTGGAGAGAAAAGGGATTCATGGATTTGTAGCTTGCTGCAAGGCAGAGATAAGGAATTGCATGATTACTCTTATGCACTTTGAGGCTTAGGGAAAGACTCCCACTTCACTTGGGAGGAATAAGGAGGTGGTCTCTCATATCTCTTGCTCTACTTGGTTTGATCCTCAAACCTTTGTTTTGATGTGTATCTGTAAACTTGTTGGTGTTTCGTGTCTTGTATGTGTGTTTTGTTGAGAAGCCTCTTTGTGATAGTTGTCAATGTTGTTCAATTCCGTTCATGGTTCCTTGGTTGGGGCTCGGGGGCCATTAAGGGAATGGATTCTTCCCTTAATGGATTTACTGTTTGGCAGAGAGCATTGCATACTCCCCCTTCCTTGTTTTTTGATCTCATTGTGAAGTTGAAGTATGCCAAAGTTGGAGCTACCTTTTTGGAGAAGACATACTCTTTGAAGACTTGAAAGTTTATTGTGTTAGCCTTTTTGTAATTTATTTCCAAGTTCATTCTTCCCAAATTGAGTGGATGAATTGTAAAAATTTTAAGTGGTGGTAAAATTTGTTTTATTCTTTGGAAATCATGTTACCTTGTAAAATCTTAAAGTGTGTGAATTGAGAAAGTTAAAATGTCAAATGTGGTTAGTCTTGTGAAAGGAAATTGTCACGATTGAATTGTTAGGAAGAAAGGAAGATATGAATGTAGATAAAATGGATATACTTTTATTAATATAAGTTTGTTTCTATATACCCAAGCTGATATACTCTCATTTCCAAAATTATTTTAATGTTGGAAGACTCTATTTTGGAGGAAACAAGTATTTTGTTGGTTTGATTTATATTATGAAATGGCATGGTTATTTTGTTACCTTAAAAGAGAGTAAATTGAAGGTCTTAAACTTTACATGTATTTATGAACTAGTTGTAGGGGAGTATTTTTTAAAATTCTAGTTTGAATGGAAACCTCTATTTCTCCTTATTGTCACTTTGTTTTGTACGTTGTGTGAGAAAACATATAATTAGCTTAACTTCACAGTTGGTGAATTTTACAAAACAAAAATATCCATAAATTCGCTTTTCTACTTAAAGGCGATTGTAAGTAAGTTAATTTAATAGACCTTGTATGCAATTCTCTCCTATTCACATTAGTCGAACTTTGACCTAATTTCACCCATGAGGATAAGTTTGAATAAAGTAGATTGTTCTTATATTATTCATAGAAAAGAAAAATATATAGTAATATCCTTATAACCCTAGTAATATTGTTAATTTTGAAATAATAATAATATTATATATATACATATATATGTGTGTATGTATTTAATATTATTAATTATTATTAATATTATTATTAAAGTTTAATAGTGTATTAATGGAATAAGATTTCATTAAACTAAAATAAAATAATAAAAAAATAAAATGAAAGCGACAACACTTGGTTGGGCCGCGGCTTTGTTTTGTTTAGTGGTAGGTATTGGGTGGGGACTCGGGGAGGGTTCGGCGACCCCACCCCACCCCCTTTGGATTTTTAAAACATGGCTACGGTGGCGGCCAAACCCCCACCTCTCTGCCGTGGCTATATCGTACTTCACAACTGCGACCCTATTAATACTTTTTACAATTATATTTTTTTATATTTATATATGTGTGTGTGCGCATGTATATATATAGGAATATATATATATTTTGGAAGTGTATATCGATCTTCATAATAATAATTTTTTTTTTTTTGGGTTATTTTATTTTTAATTTTTTTTTTTTGTAAACACGTAGATACATATACCCATATACACACAAGTGTATCTATATATATGTATGTACATATATTTTTATACTTTTAAGATATTCTTATATAAAAAAAGAAGAGAGCATTTCTTTGTTAAACAAAATAATGGAATAAGTTAGATCTTTTGAGAAAATGTGAATTATCCAAATGGGTATTCCTTTAAATCATGCTACAATAAAATGAGGAAATTACAACCCTAGAAGAGTGTAATATAGGAATGTAAAGCAAAATAAAATGAACAATATTAGGGGATGTGTTTATTCATCCCCAAGCTCCTTCCTTCTCATCCATGGCTTCCTCCTCTTCCATTCTCCCGTAACAGAAAAAACCAACAATGAATGAAATGAACAAAAGAGAGAAGAATAAAAGACTCCCTTAAGGATGTTTATTGTTGATTTGAAATCCCCTCATCCTATGGTCCATATTGTTTTCATCCATAGGCCAATATTGTCCCCTACAATAGTTAGTTGGGGGTAGGTTGGGTGATCATTTGATCATATGGGTCTCCATTTTGAAATGGGCCATTAGTTTGTGTTGAAAGAAAACAATTTTATTGTCTTTTATCCTTGAAGTAAATTAAATAAACTCTACCCTTATAAGTTTAGTCTACTTTTTACAATGGAGAATTGATTCATAAGCTTATTATAAATGAAAGAACTATTTTGACTTGAAATTTAATTATTCATTTTGCTTGACCTTAGGAACCGAGGTATTAAATTTATTCCGGATTAATGGAATGATTTTTTTTTTTTAAACTCAACTATAGATTTGATCGATTCTCCTATTTAATACTATTATTTGTTTAATGTTGCAATGGTCGGTAATTAACCCTGGGTGTTAGTTAAGCATTGCTTTCGGCCTTTAAAGAAAAAGTATTCCATAATTTTTTAGTATAATCTATGTTTGGTTTTGGGTTTTGTTTACTAATTTTTGTGGGTGTTACATTTGGTATTAGAGTCATGGGTTCAACACTTGGACCGCAAGCACACCTAGAAAAAATGAAACAAAAATAATTAAACCTAACACAACTTTAAACCTAGTACACACAACTATGCATAATGTTTTGAAATATAGAAATTTTAGAAAACTGAAATCAAAAACATAGATGATTATAAACTAACTCTCGCCTTGGTCTATTCAGGAGTCACAGACTAGACTAGGGATTCCTACACATGGACCTAGATCTACCACCTCCAGATCACGTAGTGGATGCTATCCTACCTTAGATATTGCAAACATTATAGGAGGTTAATGTTGTTATACACCGAGGATCGATAGGAGGGTGACCTAGCAGGAAGAACATGGAGACATCAGTGGAGGCTCATGCACCTTCATGTCACAGTGTAGAATAGAGGGAAGAGAACTCCCACATGAACTCAAGTAGACATGAGAAACCTCCTAGAAAGCTCAAAGATCGAGATGTGATGCACAAAGACAGGTCTAGGAGCCCTAGGCTAAGAGTAGATCACGCAAAGAGGCCTAGAGGGTGGTAGTCATATGAAGTGGAGCACATCATAAAGATAATCAAATTACACTTGCCTCATTTTGTTGGAGACATAGGTGGATTTCAGGCCGAGGCATAGTTGGCTGGCTTGAGTAGATGCTTCAAGCTATGTCATTGTTATAGCAACATGAAATCTTGTGTTGCCATCTACCTTTTGAGATACGGAGCCAGAGTATGGTGGAAGACTGAGGAGTAGAAGCTCCATGTATATTTTGAGATAGTCACTAGGGAGCTATTTGAGGAGAATTTTAGGAGTAGGTATATTTCCAAGAGGTTCATTCAGCAGTAGATTGATGAGTTCCATGATTTGCAACAGGCCTCCTTGATGGTAGCATAGTATGAGAGGCAGTTCTTGGATCTACTTCAGTATGTAGATTATATGCAAGATGAGAAGGTTCATGTTCACAGGTTCATCAGGGGCCTAAACTTGGACTTGGGAGGGGCAATATGCATTCGTTTCCCACAGACATTATTAGAGGCCATGGAGAAGGCCTATATTGCAGAGGAAACCATGGGGAAGACGTAGGAGGTATGCTATAGAGTGAGGAGTTACATATAGTAGCTACAAGATAGTAGATTGAGGGGATCAGCTCCTCCTCCTCGTAGTGGACACAAATTAGTGCATTCTTCCTTCCGGCCTCCTCCACCTCCTCAACAGTAGCAGAAGAAGAAGAATCGACCTCCATGGTGCCATGCTTCTCAGAGAGGGTGTAACATGGGACCTCTAGCTAGGGGATGCAACATGACACATGCTCCACCTTGATCACAGTCAGCAGGATCACGTCCACCGAAGCACCCAAAAAGATCTATGACCGGATCATCAAGTCCTTCTCCACATACTACTAGGCTACCTAGAGGATTATCTATACAGTGAAGAGGACCATGAACTTGTTATGGATGTGGCATGCATGATCATCATTGGAATGAGTGATCTCATAAGCCTACTAGTCAGGGTAAGGCCCCTATTTCTAAGCCTATTATTGATGACATGGCTAGGAGCCATAAGATTTATGTAGCGATAGAGAACCTCTAGGAAACACACTAGGGCACAATGATAGAAACTACAGGTGGCATTGGTGGTATTTCTATCCCTATTTTATTTGACTTAGGCTCATCAGATTCTTTCATTTCACCATCTTTAGTAGAGCATTATAGGATGTTGGCAGTTAGAGCCAAGATCTCAGTTGATTCCTTAGTCAAGGAGTGCGTAGTGGACCTAGGACCCTTTAAAACTACTCTGGATCTTTGCATCCTTCCATTGGGATCTTATGGTGTTATCTTAGGCATGGATTGGTTGTCTCCACATAGAGACAAATTTGATTATTGCAGTAAGATTATATCTTGTGTATATAATTTGGGTGTGGATTTAGTGATTGTTGGAGTCAGGAGACCCATCTCTATCCGCACTATTTCCACTATGCAGCTAAAGCGGTGTGCACGGTAAGGGTGTCAGTTGTATGATATTATAGTTAGTGATAGGTCAGAGGATGAGGTTAGTGGACCTTCACTCAATGACCACCCCATTTTTCAGGAGTTCTTGAATGTGTTTCCTAGTGATCTGATAGGGATGCCTCTCTCGTGTGAGGTAGATTTTCACATTGACTTTGTTTCATGAGAGGAACCTATCTCGCGCACCCCTTATAGGATGACAACAACTGAGCTATGTGAGCTCAAGTTTCAGCTTGAGGGCCTTCTTGAGAAAGGCCTAATTCATCCTAGTGTATCCCCTTGGGGTGCACCAGTGATTTTTGTGAAGAAGAAGTATGGATCCTTGCATTCGTGTATGGACTATCATCAGTGGAACAATGTAACGATTAACAATTGTTACCCCTTCCTCATAGTGATGATTTGTTTGATCAGATGAAGGGGGCTACTATATTTTTTAAGATTGATCTTAAGGATTCCATCAGCTGAGGATGGCAGAGGTAGATATCCACAAGTCAACTTTCCACATGAGGTATGGCCATTATGAGTTCACAGTTGTGCCTTTCGGTCTTACGAACGCACCTGCAATGTTCATGAGTTTGATGAAAAAGGTGTTCATGACCTTTTTAGATTGGTTTTCACTCGTTTTCCTTGATGAAATATTGATCTTCTCACATACACATGAGGATCATGAGGGTCACCTTTGTCAAGTTCTGTAGTGTCTTCATGAGCAACAACTTTACGGGAACCTGGAGAATTGTGTGTTCTTTCGGTCATAGGTGTAGTATTTGGGTCAAATAATTTATGGGGAAGGTATTGCATTCGATCCTTCCAAGATTATATCTATTATGGATTGGCTATCACCTTGTAGTGTGACCGAGGTGCGCAGTTTCATGGGGTTGGTAGGATACTACAAGATATTTGTTCAAGACTTCTCTTGGGTTGCACACCGCATCACTTCCCTTCAGCGGAAAGGGAAGAAGTGCATTTGGTCTGACAAATGTGAGTAGGCCTTTAGGAAACTGAAGGAATGCCTTGTGAAAACACCTATTCTTGCAGTGCCAAATCCTTAGGGTGAGTTCTTCGTTTGCACATATGCTTCTTTGGTAGGGTTAGGAGGTGTCTTGATGCAGGAGGGCTATGTTGTAGTTTTTGAGTCTCGCAAACTCAAGGAAATTTAGCTCAGTTATATGACTCATGACCTTGAGCTTATAGTTTTAGTTCATACCTTGGTTTGATGGAGACACTTTATTCTTGGCCGTAGATTTATTCTCAGGACTCATCACTTGAGTCTTCGCCACCTCTTCATGCAGCCCAATCTCAATGGTGACCAGTGGCGTTGGATGGAGTTTCTTTGCAACTATGACATGGAGATAGAGCATGAGAAGGGGAAGGAGAATGTGGTTGTAGACACCCTGAGTTGACGGAGACATGTGGCTATGGCTACCTTAGCGAGTATAGATTTGTGGAGTAGGATCTTACAGTAGCTTCCTCATGACAATTTCTACCTTGCATCTAGATCAAAGATTGAGTCTCAGAAACCCCTTAAAGGGAAGTTCTATGGTTTCTCACTAGATGCAAATGGTCTTCTAAGACATAGAGTTCAGATATATGTTCCTAGAGATGGAGTCTTGAGACAAGATATCTTGACAGAGGCTCATCATGCACCTAATTAAGCCCATCTAGGGGTGAAGAAGATGCACACTACTTTGAGAAATATTTATCATTAGAGAGGCCTTCGGTGGGATGTAGCTTAGTTTGCCTCACATCGTTTAGTTTCTGATAGGGTGAAGGTTGGCCATTATCACCCTGCTGGTCTTCTCTACCCGCATGCCATATTGGACTGGAAATGGGACACCATTTCCATGGATTTCATTGGAGGGATACCGACGTCAAGATATCACCATGACGCCATCATGATCATGGTGGATAAATTGACATAAGTGGCTCATTTTTCTCTGTTGAAGACCACCTATATAGCTAGTGCAGTAGCATGAGTATACCTTGATAAGATTGTCATACTGTACGAGATTCCACAAAAGATCATTTATGACCGTGATCCCATGTACACTTCTCACTTCTGGACCACCATGCAGCGGGTTCTTGGTACGAGTATCAACTTAGGAAATGCTTATCATCTAGAGACATATGGGAAGATAGAGTGAGTGAATCATATTTTGGAGGATATGTTGTGGATGTATGTCATGGACCAGCAATCTAGGTGGGAGGAGTACCTATATTTGGTGGATTTTACCTACAACAATAGTTTTCAGAGTTCGAATGGCATGGATCCTTTTCAGGTTTTGTATGGAGGAGACTACATGACACCCTTGAGTTACGATAGGTTAGACGATACGGTTTCTCTTGGGGTGGATTTGGTATAAGATATGGATAAGTAGGCTATCTTGATTCAGAAGAGGCTTCAGGAGGCTCAGGATAGGAAGAAGAAGTATGAAGTTCTGAGGAGGAAAGATCGTAGTTCTGAGGTGGGAACTAAGGTGTTTCTTTATGTCAGGCCTCATAAGAGTCTGATCCATTATGGAAAATGATATAAGTTAGATCTAAGATTTGTGGGTCCCTTTGAGATCTTGGAGTGAATCAGTCCCTTGGCCTACCATCTAGCATTGCTACCTAGCTTCTCTCATGTGCACGATGTTTTTCATGTATTTGTACTTAGGAGATATATTATAGATCCCTCTCATGTTTTGGATTGGACCGCATTGTAGGTGCAGGAGCAAGGGCAGGTGTCAGTGGAGCCTATGCACATCATAGATCATAGAACCCTGGTCCTTCGAGGCTGCGAGATTGACCAGGTGTGGGTTCAGTGGGATAGGTACAACACGACTGTAGCCACTTCGAAGGATGATACTATTTTACGAGCTCAATTTCCTTATCTATTCCAGTGACTTGTAGGAGGAAGTCGAGTCTAAGGGGAGGGGGATGTAGTGCCCACTCCTCTTCGACTATATTTTATGTTGATATTTACACTATTGGAATGATGTTCATATATTTGATTTTGATACATTGATCAGTTGATGATAGTTTATGCTGATATGTGGATTATGGACACTATGATGTTTATGTTTTATCATGATGCACTAGCTAGTGATGTTAGATAGTTAGATGCATGTTGATTTTTAGGATGTAGATTTTATACTGACATGTTATGTTTTTGATATGTTGGAATATAATTGTAATCTCATGGATGTTAGGGTTAGATTTTTGCATACTGATAGATAATAGAATTGTTAAATGTTGAATGATGAATATGGACTTTATATATATATATATATGATTTCTCGATGTGGTTAATATAATCGAAAGGCCAAAGAGGTATTTGTTGTGTGCAGGAATTTTATCACAAACATCAAAGGGGATAGGGGACCAAATATAGAAGGATGTCGAGCATTGAGTAATAGGGACTGTTGTTGCTTGATTTAATCTCGGCCTATTTGTTCAAAAAAATTCTCATTCTACTTGGTTTGAAGTATTTTTTGTCTCCTTGTATGGATGCATGAAAAATTTATCCTACATTTGTATGTCATTGTTAAGCCTTCTCTATGGTCATGGATCACATTTAACCATGTATTATTTGTAGTTCTCTGTCCATGGGGAACATTTTGAATTCTGGGCACGAATGGTGAAGTTTCCCTTGCATTTTATTTTTCCATGGTCGTGTTTTCTCTGTCAAATTTTATCCCAACGTCTGCAGATACGTGTCTATCTCTAATTGGACAAGGCATGGTGGGTTTATTGGGTGAGATTGTCACTTTTGCAAAAAAATTCAAATTGGCCCCGTGGCTCCGTTGATTTCTAATTAGCTGGTCATAATTATGAAGTGGTAGAAAAAATTTCTTATTTTTTCCCCAAAGGTGTACACATGTCATGAGTTGAGTAGTTGTGGGAAAGAGGGCCTTTTTTGTGTTTTAAGGTGTTATTGAAAAAAGATTAAAAAGGTAAAAGAAATTCCTAAGGCTCGCAAGAGGACACATGGATGCTTTTAAGTCAAAAGAGGGAAGGAGGACTATAAAAGCACTTTGAAGTTTTTTGGATTTGTTTTGTGAAAATGAGTAAAGTTATAAAATGATCCGCAACTCCACGGGGGACTAATTAATGTCACATGTTTGATTCAACATTGAAAAGTCAAAGCGGGGAGGTGGGCTGCCAGAGGTTTTTGTAACTTTTAGCTTTGTTATGAAAAAGGAATAGAGTATAAAAGTGAGTCGTGACTCTGATGAGTACTACATCAAAAGTTAAAAGTGGAGAGGTGGGTCGCCTGGGAATTTTGAGATTCTCATATTTTTTTGAAAAATAATAAAAGTCATAAAGTAGGCCGCAGCCCTGTCAACACCCAGGAAAGCCACGTGTAGGGCCTATATTAAAAGTGGGTGGGCATGCCAAATTGTCTAAAAGTGCTCATTTTCTTTAAGTGATACAAAATGTGAAAATCACCCCTAGACCCACTTGAACTCAGATCTTTTCCATGTGGACGGCTCATATTTGAAGTTGTGAAAGACAGAGTTAACGGTTGTGATATAATGCATCTAGTTTTGCTACCATTATTGCTCCTATGGAAAACAAGGACCTTAAGGGATTTGATTTATTTCATCCTTCTTGGCTAATTCCATGGTCTCTCATCATTTTTGTCAGCAAAGTGCAATGAAATTAATTATGGAGCTTGATTTGTAAATCTGAGAATTGCAAAAGTTGAAGTCTTGAAACAGAGTTTCTCGAGCACCTGGAGAAAATGAATTATCAATAGAGAAAGATGCAGAGGAAAAGGATGCAGAGAAGGAATTTACAGGATCGAAAGAGGATGGACATGCTACTAGAAGAGATGAATGGATGCACCCGTTAAAAAAATTGGTGCAAATAATTGAAAAATCTTATATTTTGTACACCTGGTAGCTTTTGGGTGTAAATTTGTTAAATGTCACTTTTTGGAACAAATATGTAACAATTAATTATTCCTCGAATATTATTCTTTTGGAGGGAAAATTTGGGATGAGTGAGCAAGTGTAATTGTATAAGTGCAATGAGAATAATCTTGCATAAGTGTGGCGGGTTAATTTTTCTGAGAAAGTTTGAGAAAAACCATTTTTCCTGAGAGACCGTCTAAGAAAATAGTTTATTTCCATGTGTTTTTGGATTTAATCATGTCAAGATGGTTGCAAGTGTACAACCATTGACAAGCTCTGATATTGTTGAAGAAAATCTCCCCTACTAATGAATCTAGTGAACCTTGAATGAATTTGCATTGATCATTAGCATATTTGTGTTTGCTTTTATTTTAGAATGTCTTGAAATAGTTTTTCATGTTGCTGTTGAAATATTATGTTAAAATACCTCTGAATCACACAATATCTCGTCCATGTGTTAGTATTGTGGCATGTGTAATTTCATTATGAGAATATCTTTCATCTGGTAATGAACTAAACAACTTAAAATCACTTTACTTTCACTATGTTGATAAAGATTATTTGTAATCCTATGAGTGTATCATGGGCGTGACTAATCAGGGATTTCCAATATTTAATTGAGTTTTTAACATGAGCCTTTGTGTTGAATTCTTTAAGAGTGTATGAAATAGTGCATTTCTGGGCCTCCATTTATACACACCTTCTAGTTGAAATAATGTCTTGGCTATTGTGAAGTATTTTAGCTCTAAGTTTTCTAATATTTGTAAAGGCTCTCAAATATTTGGTATAATCAACTTTATCTTGTTTAACTTCCCACCAAAAACTTCTCGAATGATAAATCCTACATGAACTACCCCTGTTTGTACACTTTACCCACAAAGATTTAACAAATTTCACTACCAAAATATGCAGAGACAATCAGGTTTCAATTATTGTCTTTAGTAACCCAAACCTTGTCTAGGAAACATCTCCAATGTCTAGTGTGACAAATCATGAGATTTATATTGTGTTTTATTGATCATATTTTCTCAAAGTTTTCATGAAAATTGTGCAAAGAAGGATCTCTTGATATCCTTCACCAACACAGATTACATAACGGGTCCTCTCACCCTAGTTAAGGGCACAACCTAAAGTAGTGATGGTAGATCAAACCCTTAGTGAGGTGCTATCCATTTATATAATGCCTGAGTGGGAAAGAATCAGCTGAATCCCCTCCCCAGATAAAAAATGACTTATATCATGATTTGTCTATCTCTAAGCATCCTGCGAGTTTCGTGATGCTGCTTAGCCCTCATAGGAGTATCAATTTGGATACCAACACCAAAGTGGCACCATTTCTGGGGATTATTTTTACAAATGCATACACATTCCGACCTTGGTAATGTTTCTTACCTAATTTAAGTGCAAATACATTGTTAAAACGTCATCCTTTTTTGAGATTTGTAAGATTTATGCAAGATTACAAGTTCATTGTGTAGTATTTCCATTTTCTAGTGGTTATTGCACTAAATTTGCATCAATAGTCATAAATGTGGGTAAAAGAAGGTCATATCTATTAATCTTTGCAGAAATTAAACATTGACAGACACTTGGCAAGTTACTTATAGTGCATCTGCACAACTAGGGTGAAAATCCTTCTTGGCGACTCTATGTTGGATTGAAATTTTGATGATTACTAGTGTCTTAACTTGTGTCAAGTGAAATTTTTCATTAATATTTGCAAACATGGAGGGAATAATATATTTATTCACTATGGATCCTACTAAAAGGTTATTTCCAGACCTAGGAAAATTAAAATCAAAAGGAAAACAAGTCTGGAAGGTTGTTGAAAATCAAAAATCAAAAAAGGAGATATCAGTTCTAAAAGGTGATCAATCTATGGTTGAATATTACCATACATCTTCAAGTGATTTTGAACTAAGTAATATTTATAAAAATTTGAGTTCTCCAACTAGAGAGGGGCCATAATTTATGTCTAAAAACCGTGCCTCTTAGTTTTTCCCTATTTCTTCCAAGGTTGATAGGGTTTTCCAAGAAGCTGAGTCATTAGAGAATATCTATTTTGAAAGCTATATTCCTGTGCTCCAAATACCCCTCATTCCCTATTATTTTGTTTCTCCTGTAAATTCACCACCTTAAGGCAATATGGCCCTACCTCCACCTAGACCTCCTTTTGTTGTCAATACTTTTGGACCTATAGATTTCAGAGGTATGGATGGATATCCTAATATGGTTCAACAAGATGTTAGAAATAGTTTTCCAAAATTTAAAGAGAATAATGCCATCACTGGTGACCACCATTTAAGACTCTTTGTCAATATGATGGAAGATTTTGAAATTTAGTTTGAATATGTGTATATAAAACTATTTATTCATACTCTTGAAGAGGATGCACATGACTGGTACAAGGCTTTACTAGATAATTCTAGAGATTCATGGACTGAGATGAAAAATGCCATTATATTTCAATATGGGGATAAGACAGATCCCAAGTTCCTTCTATCTAAATTTGAAAATATAAAGATAAATCCAAATGAATCTGTCCATGATTTCAATACATAGTTTAATAAGACCTTGAAAAGGTTACCTATAATATTAAGGCCAAGTGATGAATCTTGTTTAATTAAGTATTCTGATGCTTTTGATAAAAAAATTGCTTATTACTTAAGAGATAAAAACTTGGGAACATTGAGGCAAGCCTTCACTATGGCTTTACTAATAGAAAATAACATCAAAGCAGTTGGAAAGCATCCTACGAGGGAAGGTGTTAAGTTGATCAATCTTGAAAGGCCTCAATCAAACAAAGTTGTGGATCTGGAAGAGGTTGTAAAAACTTTGGCTAGAGCACTTAAAGAGGTATCCTATAAACTGTCCAGAGCAAAAAAAGGGATAGTAAAAAGTTCCCAAGGTCAACTTAAGCCATAAGGTTAGGAGATATTTGGAAATCATCCCAGAGGTGATCATAGATCAAATGACAGAGGAAAGGGGCCCATCGGATTAGGAAATAAATAGCCTCAACCCAGGGAGAATGGATTGGTTCCTGATCCTTTGACTTTCAGCATTGCTATTATAGAGGAGGCCAATGTTATTAAGTGGTGTGTTATGTGTTTCTTACCACACTCCCCATGTGATGTAGATAAAGAATTTCAGGAAGAAGATGATGATGCAATGTATGATGATGTGTGTATGATGGAATGCCCTGCAAACTCACGATATGGGGCAACCTCAACTGAATTGATAAGTGCTAGGAATGTTGAAATCTTCTGGGATTGTCTTCACCAGGTATTACCTCTTCCTCATATTAATACTTTTTAAATTGATATGGTGCAATAATTTGATCTTCCTAATCATGATTTTGATTACTTAAGGGCTTTGATGATTAAAAAGTATGATTGAGGGATGCCTTCTGAAGAAGACAGACAATTTTTGATGAATGCAGTAGTGGCTCAAGAGAAAGAATATAACACTAGAAGTAAGGTTGTCAAAGGGGTAGGGCCACAAACCAATCCAAAAGTTCCAGTTCTTACCAATATCCCTAAGTAGACCTCTAAAAAGGATACATCTAACAAAGGCATAATTTCCCCAAATAGAACTTGTACTCCTCCTCATGCCCATAATGTCAAAACTCCCATATTATCAGTTGTGAATCTCCCTTATAAAACTACCCTACCCAAATATGTTCCTTATGACATAGCCCGAATCTTGAGTCACATCAAGGTCACTTTCCCAATTGTTGAATTACTTAGGATCCCTAAGCATATGAAAAGGGCATTTGAATATTTCAAATTTAAGGAAGATAAGATTACTAAGGGAAAAAGTGTTAATAATGTAAAGATTCCTCCTATTATTTCAGAATAAAAAATAGCACAATAATTGGAGGAACTGAGTGAATAATCTAAGGTATATTTGGGAAATTCTCTGGTTGAAACTTAGTTGGATGTTGATCCATTTTTTACCACTTTGATTATTAAAGATAGGTTGTTACGTGACTATATGTTTGAGTCAGGAGCCTCATGTAATGTAATGCCTCTTGAGGTAATGAATGAGTTAAATATCAAGGTAACAACAACTTTTTGGAAATGTACTACCATAGATTCAAGAGAAGTGCCAGTAATTGGATATGTCAAAGGACTAGTAGTGCAATTGACAGCTTATCCAGGAAAGTAATTAACCTTGAATGTAGTTATTGTGGATTGTCCTACCAAGTGGGGGATGTTATTATCTAGAAAATGGGCAGCTAGTGTGGGTGAAAGTGTGCACATGGACATGTCTTATGCAACCATACCGATTGAGGGCAGCCTTGTGAAGTTATATGGTTAGAAGAAAATGTTACATCTCATTGAGGACCCTAACAATGATTTTTATGAAGTATTGTACATAGATGTTGATGTTGATAAATTTGTGGGATATGCTTATTGTAAGGAGCATAAAATTGATGAATGCAAATATCCTTAGTAGGTTGGTTCTCCTTGGACCTTGATGTTTGATGGATCATGTTCTAGATTTGGTAATTGCATTGGTGTTGTTTTTATATCTCCAAGCCAAGAGGCTTTTAACTTTTCTTTTAAACTCAATTTTGAGTGTACAAACAATATTGCAGAGTATGAATCACTATTGTTGTGTTTAAGGATTGCTTGGAAATATGGTGTCAAGGATATTATTGTTAAAGGGGATTCAGAGTTGATATTCGAACAAGTTAGAAAGTTGTATGCTACAAAGAATCAAAGAATGAAATAGTATAAGTATGTGGTTTGGTACTTCATTGAAATGTTTGATTCTTTCAATATAATAAATCATGATATGAAGTATAATTCTATAGTAGAAAAATTGGCAGTATTGAGGTCTAGGTTCGAAAATTGTACAATGTCTCCCTATTGTGAATATGATATTGAAATATTGACCAGGCCATTTATCCCTAACAATATCAAGCATTGGAAAGTGTTTTAAGATGATGCTTAGGTCCAAAGGTTTCTAAAGAATAAAAGAGAATTTACAAATTAGATTATGGACTGGGAACCAAAGTTTTATGCAGTTGAAGGAAAGGAGACCCTGTTTAGTAAAGACATTATCCAGAGGATTGGTTGCACTGGAATCAAATTTTGATAATGTTGACTACATTATTAATAGACACATGTCAACCTCGAGAGACATTGAAGAATATGACCTGGGCACAAGGGATAAACCTAGGAGAATATGGTTAGGCAACAACTTGAACACAGAAGAAAAGAAGTCATATGTCCAATTTCTAAAAAGGTACCAGAAATGCTTGGCTTGGTCATATTTAGAATTGAAAACATACAAGGAAGACCTTTTTCAGCATGAAATACCCCTGTAAACCAATTCCAATCCATTTAGGTAAAAATAAAGACCAATTAATCCCCTCCTTTCCTAAAAAATGCAAGAAGAGTTGAAAAAATTAAGGGATGGAGGAATTATACAACCTATAAGATACACCTCATGGGTAGAAAAACTTGGTACCTATTCGAAAGAAAAATGGGGATATAAGATTGTGTGTTGACTTCAAAAACTTAAATAAGGCATCAATCAAGGATTACTATCCCTTTTCAAATATGGATAAAGTGTTGCAATTGGTTACTGGCTCTAAGTTGTTATCTACTTTGGATGGTTTCTTTGGGTATAACCAGCTAGTTGTGAAGCAATCAGAGAGGATCAAAACTTCTTTCACTACTCCATGGGGTACCTATGTGTATGTAAGGATGTCATTTTTTCTGATGAATGTTGGAGCTACATTTCAAAGAGAAATGGATGTAGCATTCTCAGGATATATAAATGACTTCATTGCTATGTATCAGGATGATGTTATAGTTTTCTCTAGGAAGAGAAGTGATCACCTGCAACATTTAGAAAAGATGTTGATAAGGTACAGGGAATATGGTATCTCACTGAACCCTAAGAAATTTCATTTTGGGGTTCAAAAGGCTAAGTTGCTTGAGCATATTGTATCAAAATAAGGATTCGTGATTGATCCTAAGAGAGTGGATCTAAATTGACTATCCCAATCACTAATATGTTGAATAAGGATCAGAGTATCAAATGGGAAGAAGCAACTATTCAGGGCTTTACTGGGATCAAGGAAGCGTTGAAAAATGCCCCTATTTTATCAGCTCCTGATTATAAAAAGGCTTCCCAAATGTTTTCCTTTTCTTCAGAGAATACTATTGCATCTGTGTTATTACAAAATTATGATGAAGGAGATGAAAGACCAATTACTTTATTTAGTAAGGAATTGCAAGGAGAAGAAATTAAGTATACTATCATGGGGAAATAGGCCTTTGCTTTGGTCAAGGACAAAAAAATCTTTAGGCCATATATTTTTATTTCTAAATTCATAGCTTATGTTCCCCATACCATGGTTAAGGATATCCTATCACAAATGGAAATTTCAAGTAAAAGATGATGATGGGAAAATAAATTGCAAGAATATGATATGGAAATCCAAACTACAAAATTGGTCAGAGGATTGGGCCTAGCAAGGCTAATGGCAAAACACAACTTGCAGACAGTTGAGATAAATGAGGGTGAAGAAGAAATATTGAATATTCTTGAGGAAGTGACAAATTATGAATGGTACAAGGATGTTATTTTTTATCTCAAACATCTACAATGCCCTGAGTATTTAAGTAAGAATCAAAAGACATCACTTAAGTTATCCTCCCAGAAACACATCGTCACTGATTATGGGTTAGCTTAGAATAACCCTGAGGGAGTTCTTTTGAGATGTATCAATGAAGATGAAGCCCCAAAAATAATTGATGATTTCCTGGAGGAGTTTGTGGAGGGAATTTTTATGTAAAAGTCACAACTCATAAAATCTTAAGGGTTGGTTATTGGTGGAAAACTCTTTTTAAAGACACAAATCTGTTGGTAAGAAAGTGTGAGAGTTGTCAACATTTTTCAGGAAGATTGAAAGCTTCGGGTTCCCTCCCTTTGCATCTTGTATCCATTGAAGCCCCATTTAAGTAGTGGGGAATGAACTTCATTGGTGAGATTTCAGATTCTTCAAGTGCAGGCCACAAGTGGATATTAGTGGCCACTGACTATTTACCCAAGTGGGTGGATGAAATCCCTACCAAGAAAGCTACCCACCAAATTGTTATGGAATTTATTCTGAGTCATATAATTTACAGGTTTGGAGTTCCCACTAAGATAGATTCTGACAATCCTATGAGTTTTTGAGCCAAGCCTTAGGTAGCCATGTGTCATGAGTATGGGATAAATTTAGCATATGCTTCAAATTATAATCCCCAAGGTAATGGACAAGCAGATTTAGGCAACAAGAATTTGTTGAAGATAAACAGAAGGACCTTGGAAGTAAAAAAATGGAAGTGGGGTGAGAAGTTGAAATTTGTTGTTTGGGCTGATAGAATCACTATTAAAAGAGGTACTTGAAAATGTCAATTTGAGTTGGTGTATGGAACTCAAGCTCTACTTCCCCTGCATACGCAATTATCTTCTTACAAATTTATTCAACAATTAGAGGACCAAGAGGTCAGTCCCTATGATGCTCGTATTAATCAAATTGTTTAATTAGATGAAGAGAGAAGATAATCCCACCAAAGACATGTGAATTTAAAGGAAAAATTGAAGAAATTGTTCGATAAAAAGGTAACTCCAAGAGTTTTTCAGTGTGGGATATCTTGTGTTATTGTGGGATAGCAGACATGAGGATAATGTAAAGCATGGAAAGTTTGATGCATTATGGATGGGCCCTTATTTTATTGACATTCGGATTGGTGAGCATACCTTCTTATTAAAATAACTAGATGGGGAATTGCTTGAGTTTACTGTTAATGGCAGGCACTTGAAACATTTCCTTGATTGGTTTCTTAGAATCAAGGTACACATCATTGTATAGTATATAGTCATTTGGTTTGATTTTTTTTGTTTTTTTCTGTCTCAGTTTTTCCTGGTCCTTGGTTACTGGTTTTTGTTGGTTTCTCGGTTCGTTCTTGGGAAGATTGTTAGTGTTTCTTTGTTCTAGAGGTTGGTTCTTGACTCCGTTACCCAATGGATTTTTGGCACATGGTTTGCTATGTTGTTTTTGTGGCACTTTTTGGGAGTGCCCATCCCTGAGTCGGAGTTGATTTTAGTATTCGATTTAATCTCGCCCTGTTTGTTCAAAAAAAATCTCATTCTGCTTGGTTTGAAGTATTTTTTGTCTCCTTATATGGATGCGTGAACAGTTTCTCCTTCATTTGTATGTTGTTGTTAATCCTTCTCTATGGTTTTGGATCACATTTAACCATGTATTATTTATAGTTTCTCTGTCCATGAGGAACATTTTGAATTCTGGGCATGAATGGTGAAGTTTCCCCTACAGTTTTGTTTTTCAATAGTCATGTTTTCCTTTTTCAAATTTTATCTCAACGTCTGAAGATACGTGTCCATATCTAATTGGACAAGGCATGGCGGGTTTATTTGGTAAACTTGTCACTTTTATCACGTTTGCAAAAAATGTTAAATTGGCCCCGCGGCTCCATTGATTTCTAATTGGCTAATCAAATTATAAAGTGGAGGACCAAATTTCTTATTTTTTCCCCGAAGGTGTACACGTTGTTAGTGCTCAATTTGGTCTCGCCCTATTTTTCATTTAAATTCTTTAGTTTGCGGGTTCTATCGTCTTTTCTATCTGCCCATACTGATGCATGAAAACTCTGTCCTCCATTTAGTTTCCATGATCAGTCCCTTCCTTAATCGAGGATCACTTAAAATTCTAGAATTTGTTTTTTGTTCCTCTATACATGAGAAATATTTGTAACTTGGGTGTAAAACTCGGGTTTTTCCCTTCCTCCTATTATCCATAGTCACGTTTTTTTGTCCCTGTCATTTTTGTCCCAAATAACTATTGAAACGTGATTGGGTATGGCTTGGAGGATCATATTTTGGCCTTATATTATTTCCAAACTCTTTGTATGTGAAGAAATATTTATTTTGGGGTGCCAATGGTGATTTTCCTACATTTTACGGTTTGACAGGTGTGTTTTTCCTGTCAAAATTACATGTAAGCATCTATGGAAAAGTGGCCCTTTGTGGTTAAATACGGCTTGGTAGGGAACTTTGAAAACTCTAAGGACTGATTCAATTTAAAGCTTTTTTACGTGAAGGGCCTGCACTCATCTGAAAATTTGATTTTTGGTTTGGCCTTGGAGTTATGCCAGGAAGACATGTGGAGGTTTCCGCTACCTTGCCAGGACTTACAAATTTTTTTCATGTGGCCAGAAAAACTTTGGTAGACCATGGACACATGGACGGCAGGCGCTCATTTGAGGATCCACCTCAGGGTCCCACCTTAACAATTACAACAGGGAGACATGTGGACGCTTTCTCCAGCTCTTCTCTATACTTAAAATTTTCAAAGTAATTTTCTAAGGCCTGAGACACATGGTTAGCCCACACTTGTTAAGGGTCTCTGCTCTTGGGAACCATCTCGAAGTTGCACCATGAAGACACGTGGAGTCTTTAGCAAGGTCTTTCCATAATTAGACTTTTCAAGTAACTTTCTAAAGGCCTAGGACACATGGACGAACCATGCTCGTTTGGGGACCAACCCCTAAGTTTTATTTTGAAGAAGTGCCAAGAGGATACTTGGAGGCTTCTGCTCACTTTTCCCTTTCTTAGACTTTTCAAAAGCAAAGGAAAACTATCTCAGACCCTAGACACATGGCACCTTCCGCTAATCCTTCAACATTTTTAACAACTCTTTTGGACTGAGACACATGGTGAGCCAATGCTTGTTTAGGTTCTTTACTTTTGGGGACCATCTCAAAGTCCGTCATTAAGTCACGTGGAGGCTTCCACTAGCTCCTTTTTTCTTGATATTTTTTCAAAGGCCAAAATGTGTTTTTCTTGGGCACAGGGCACATGGAAGGCCAGTGCTTGTTTGGAAACTTGCCCCTATACTTCTACTTTGTAGTTGCACCAAGGTAACACATGGACGGCTATGATATAAAGTATAAAAGGGGAAAAATCAATGGTTAATGTGTATTACATTTGCTTTTCTACCATTTTTTCTCGAAGAATCCTGGAGATGTGAATAGGCACTGTTTTTCATTATTTTTTAATGAAATTCGTTGTCGTCTTTGTCTATAAAGTGTCATTTAATGGATTCAGAACTTAATGTTTGAGTCCAAGGATTGTTAAGGTTGATATTTTGAAGTAGGAATTTCTTAGGAAATTGTAAAAATGGGAATTACTAGAGGAGATGGATGTAAGACAAAGTTGTAAAGGAAAGCAAAGGAAAAGGATGAAATGATGAAAGTTGCAGGAGCAAAAGATGAAAAAGGTGTTGCCTCGAGAGCAAAAAGGATTACCTATCAATCTAGCTATGCAGAGCCTCTGAAAAATGATTAAAAAAGGGATTTCTCACATGAAATAATCAAAATGATTAGAAGGATTACCAAAACACTGTGGCATGGAATCCTAGTCATTAGTTGATGGCCTAAGAAATGTGATATGTTCACAATTGGTCCACCTGGCAGCTTTTAGATATGAATTTGTTAACTATCACTTTCTGAGGAAAATTGGTAAGAAGAAAAGGTCCCTCGAATATTCTTATCTTTTGGGGGGAAAATTGAGTGAGTAAAATGTATAAATGTAATGAGAATACTCTTGCAAATGGTTATGGGTTAAATTATTAAGAGAGAATTTGAGAAAGCGGTCTTCCTGAGAGACCAATCTGAGATACCTAGTTAATTCTTTCTTTGCTATATTTTCTATCCTGTCAAGTTATTTGCATTGGTATAGCCATTGACGAACACTGAGATTGCTCTAGAAACTTTCCCTTGATAATGAATCTAAGCAATTTTGAAAATAATGTGTTCAATCTCTCACAATTTGTGTCTGGTTTGTTTCAAAATGTCTGTAAATGGTTTCTTTTTTTCCTATTACAATCTTACATTGAATTATTTGTGAAATCACATAGAATCTCATCCCTATGAAAATTTAGTGGCATTTTCAATTTCATTTCTGGAAGATACTTCATCATATGATGAAATAAACAAATTTAAATCTCTCCACTATCATTTGTTGATAAATATTGTCTATAAGTCTTTAGGTGTACCTTAGGTGTGATTGATCAGAGATTTTGGTGTTTAATTGAGTCTTTTAACTTTATCCTTCATGTTAGATTCTCAAAGATTGTGTGAAAACGTGTTGATCTAGGCCTCCATTGAAGCACACCTTCTGGTTGAAGGAACATCTTAACTATTCTAAAGCTTTCTGTAAATGACTCTTCCATTGTTGTGAAGTTTCTTAGAGATCTGGTATAATCAACTTTATCCTATTTAATCTCCCACCAAAATCATTCAAAAACCATGAATCCATCCTAAACTACCCTCATTTTCCCTGTATATCGACAAAGGAACAAAATCTATTTACTAAAATATGTAGAACAATCAATATCTCATTATTTCTTCAGTAACATTAGCCTTGTGTTGAAAGTATCTCCATATTTTAGAAGTGAGAATTATGAAGAGTTAAATTATGGAGTATTGACCTTAGTTTCCCAAGGTTTTCTTCATAAAATTTGTGAAAAAGAACTATATATCCATCTCATTCATCAAACAGAGGTTACACTAAGGGTCCTCTCACCCTGGTCGAAAGGCCCAGCCTAAAGTAGTGAGGATAGGTCAAATCCTCTTGAAGGTTCTATCCATCTCTCCACAAATCTGAGTGACAAAGAGCCAGATAGATCTCATCCTTGGCTACAAAATGACACACACTATGATTTATTTGTCTCTAAGATCTATGTCCATTTTTTGTTGATGCTCGGATTGAAAAGGAGAACAAATTTGGATACCAACACTAGTGGCACCTTTACCGGGGATTACTTGAGCTTCGAGATTTATTTGTAAGGTACCAACACTAGTGGTGCCGCTACCAAGGACCTTTTGAAGTATTTGAACAAAGGTGTATACATAAAGACCCTCGTAATACTTCTTACATATTTTTTATGCTAATCCATTGCTGAAACATCATTCTCTATTCAAATCTGTAAGAATTGTTCAAAGTTGTAAGTTCTAAGTGCAATATTTTCAGCTTGTACAGTTATTACACTAAATTTTTTATCATCATTGATAAACTTGGGTAAAATAAGAGCAGATCTTGTAAGATTTGCATGAATCTGGTATCAACAGACATTTGATATGTATTTCATAGTGCATTTGCACAAACTAAGGTGAAAATCCTTAGCGGAAACTCCATGCTGTTTAAATTCTTTATAAATACCAGTGTCTTAACATACATCAAGTAAGATTTTTCATTAATATCTGCAAATCTAGAAGGAATAAGATCTTTCTTTGCCAAGGACCCTAGTAGAAGGTTGTTTCAAGAGATGGGAAAGTCTAATTCAGAAAGAAGAATTTGGAAGGTTGTTAGAGACCAAGCATCAAGAAAAGAGATCTCCATTGGTGAAACTGATCATCCTATAATTGAAGATTGTAATAATTCCTCAAGTGAATCTGAATTAGGTAGTCTCTTTGTTGAATTGAATTCTCCATCTGGAGAGGGTCCTTATTTTGTATTTGAAACATTTACCTCTCAATCTACACCGCTATTTTCCAAATCTAATAGAGATTTCTAAGAAACAAAGCCTTTAGAGGGTAGTCATTCTGAAAATTACATCCCTATACCACATAGACCCCTCACTCCTCATCATTCTATTTCTCTTATAAGATTACATCCATAAAATAATATGGCTCAGCCTCCACACAAACCTCCATTTGTTGTTAATACTTTTGGTCGCATCAATTTTATAGGTATGGGTGGTTATCCAAATGTTGTGCCACAAGATGTAAGAAATAGATTGCCTAAGTTTCAAGGAAATAATGCAATCATTGGTGATCAACACTTGAAGCTCTTTGTCAATATGATGGAGGACTTTGAAATAGAATTTGAGGATGTGTAGATTAAATTTTTTGTCCATACTCTAGAAGAAGATGCAAGGGACTGGTATAAATATTTGCCAGATAATTCCATTGATTCATGGACTGAGATGAAGAATGCTTTTAGAATGCAATATGGTGATAAAACAGACTCTAGGTTTCTTTCATCAGAGTTTGAAAATATAAAAAAGAATCCTAATGAATCAGTGCATGATTTCAATACAATATTTAACAATACATTGAGAAGAATACCTGTTAATTTGAGGCCATGTGATGAATCATGTCTGATAAAGTATTCTGATGCATTTGATAAGAAAGCAAGTTACTATTTGAGGGATAAGAACCGAATGACATTGAGGTAGGCCTTCACCATGGCTCTACAAATTGAGAACAACATTAAAGCAGGTGGAAAACCTCCTAAGAGGGAGGGTGTTAAATTGATCAACCCTGAGAAGTCTCAATCAAGTAAGGCTGTGGATCTTGAGGAATTTGTAAAGACTTTGGTCGGAGCTATCAAAGAAATATGTTACAAGCTAGCCAAGGAAGAGAGAGAAATTGGACAAAGTTCTCAAGGTCAACATAGGCAACAAGGACAAGACAAATTTGTGAATCATCCTAGAAATGATCAGAGATCTGATGATAGAGGTAAAGGAACCATGGGAGCTAGACAACCCCAAGCTAGGGAAAATAGAGTAGTTTCTGATCCTCTAAATGTCAGAGTTGTTGTTGTTGAAGAGACAAATGAAATTGATTAGTGTGATAAATTCTTCTTACACCACCCACCATGTGAAGTAGATCAACAAGTTGAAGAAGCTGATGATGATGGATGTATGATGGATTGCTCTACAAGCTCACAGTAAGGAGAAACTTCAACTGAAGTAATAAGTGCATGAAATGCTGCAAGATTTTGTGATTGCATTCACCGGGTGCCTCTTCTTCCTCCCTTTAATGATTTAGAAATAGATATGGTACAAGCTTTTGAACTTCCTAATAATGATTTTGAGTACCTAAAATATCTAATGATTAATAAGTATGATGGAGGAATCTCATCAGAAGAGGATAAATAGATGTTAATGAATGTTGTTGTTTCCCAAGAAAAATAGTATAACACAAGAAGTAAAGTTGTCAAAGGGGAAGGGCCTCAAGCCAAACCAAAGACCCCAGTTCTCATCAATTTCCCAAAAGAAAATCCAAAGAAAGTTGTATTTGGAAAAGGCCTTGTTGTCTCAAGTAGAACTGGTCTTCCCACCCATGCCCAAAATGTAAAAAAAATTGTGCCATCTGATGAGTTTTTCAATCATTCTCCAAATGTTGATTTTCCCAAATACATTTTGTTTCAACAATTTTTACACTTGAGCAAAAAAGGGCAACTTGAAACTTCGTCGTTATGATGAAAAGCATTGGTGAAGTATACCTAAGCTAAGGAAGTTTTGATGTTATTAGTTACTTCTAAATTAATTAATGATTTAGTGAAATCTGCAGCTATGTGTGCTGTTACAAATTATAAAAGATCACATAGTCTGTAATTTCATGATACCTTCAGTAGAAGAACACAAAGGCCATGAAGTAAATTTGTGTTATCTTGATGAAGACATAGAATTACATAGTAGGTGAAGTGTTGATTTTTGGGACAACAAACATAAGTGTAGATTACAGAAATCAGAGCTCATTACTCAATGTTACAAGTTCTCATTAATGTTCTTTCCTTCATGTTTAATACATTTAATTATATTACTAATTTTTTTAGTTCATAAAACAATCCATAAAAAAGGTTGAAATGCAAAAAGAAATATACAACTCATTTACAAAATTCAATGTTTTATTCATAAGGAATTTTCAAATGTTCCCAAAACAAGCCATGGGATGTAACTGAAAAGTAAAGTACATCTACTGAAATAAAAGGTACACATGCATGAAAGAGAAAGTAAAGGAGTATGAGACAAACGATCATTGCCTTGGGGTTTCTTTCTTTTATTGAAAACATCTCCATTTGCAACTTCTTCTTTATCTCCATTGTAGAAGCCATTATACCTGAAAAGAAGAAAATGATAACTATCAGTTACGAGCTCAGGGATCAATTCATATTCCTTGACTATCGTAATTTGTGCATATGAATATCTAATAACATGAGATGTAATTTATTTGAATATTAAATTGCATACAATCTTTATTCACTCGGAAAGAATGAAAGAAGAGAAAAGAAAAGAAGAAAATATGGACATAAGAGAGGCCAAAAAGCCTAAGCATTTTCTAACTGTTTTGCTAAGTGTGCAGGTATATGTTGTAACCAAGAAGAAATTGACAAGTCATAAATACATGCCGGAAGAAAGAAAGAATGTAACTCAAGGTTTCAGTAATCCGTCTGAAGTGGAAGAAGTTACAGTATAGAAGAGAGACTGGAAGATAGAAATACATGTTTTAGTTTGCAACTAAAGAAGAAGAATCAGATTTCAAGAAGCTGAAGTTGACTGGAAAGAAAGGATTACAACTAAAATAGAATGAAAAGAGAATTCTAGGAAAAAATTGATAGGGCTTCGCCATGTAAAATGGATATTTACAACTTTCATCATGTTGTTTTCAACTATAACATGCTTTAAGAGGACTATGTAAATTAAGTAAAGTGATACATAAATGTAGAAAAACATTGCATGACAAGGAATGAATAGTTATAATGTTCCAGCTTTCAGTTACAAAATTAGCTTCAACCGAAAGTGTTATTTTTGTTTTCTGAATCAGAAAATATAACTACAGTTGAAAAAGGAATGAGGACAAGATTCTGAAAAAAATTCGCAAGTGCTTCGCCATGAAAAGTCAACATTTCATAATTTTCAGCATATATATAAAGTTGTAATAAAGATCAAACACAATGTTTAAGCAAAAAAGAAAGGGAACTATAGTTCTAGCCATCAAACTGAACAATTTTGTAGCATTAATTATAAGACTAAACAGCTGAAGAGAGATGAAGTTGTAAGATAAATCTTACAAGTACAACATTCTATAAGTATAGTCTTTAAGTTAATCAAGTATCAACTACACAAAATACTACAAGTAATAGTTTCAGAGATCAAATTGAATGCAGGATTTACAGTTACAAAGATAGATTTCATCTACAGTTTCAGAATAGATGAACTATTTACAACTTCCAGAACACCACATACAAAGATCTCATAAATCAAGAGCGGCTTGCAACTGCCAGAAGGCCACTTGCAAGGTACAAAATATTAGAGAATATACTTCGGTCACAAGTGATAAATCTAGTTTAGTTTTTATTTATGGAATCAACTTTACAGTCAAAAATGCAAATGCAGCTACCAGTGAAGATCAAATACAATTGAATCATATAGTGCTTAACAATAAACACAAGGTACGATTGTAAATAAGCTACACAAAGAACAGTGAATAAAGAAGTTGACCTTTCCAGGTCATACACCAACAAATGATTGATCAAAGAGAAGGAAGATCAAGGTTTTCCAAAAGCTTGGAATTTACAAGTATCAAGGTTCAATACGACATTACAAATCATACTACAACTATCATCTTCAGAATTACACAATGCAATGAAACATTCAAGTATCAGGGTTTCAGGAAAATATATTGATTATTTCAATTTTGTTTCAGTCAGAATAGAAATCTTCCCATCAAACCATGACAATGACAAAGTCATTCGCAGATCTAAAGCAAAGGAGAAACACATACGAATGGAATTTCATTCTATAGACCCTCTACACTATGTTTTATACTTGACATCAGGAGCAAATGTATACCCAAAGAACATATTCGAAATATAGAAGATACATTAGGTCAAGATGAAGCATATCTAAAAAAAGAGCATAGATATACAAGTATCGGAAATTCAAGAGACATAACTCATCGACTAAAATGGATCGATCAAAGCTTAGCAAACCCTCAAAAGATCACCATTTTCACAGCAAAAGAAGGACCCAGAACAGTTTCAGCTCAAAATCCCCAAAAGGACCACAAGATCACAGAATATGTGAAGAATGAGAAAAATATCAATATTTTGAAGTCAAGATGATAAAAATGATGCATTTGAAAACCTCAGAGATCAAAAATCATACTATTCCTTCATTAAAATAGTGATGCTCATTACACAAAGTTCCACTTAAGAACCCTTTCTGAAATTCATAGAGAATATTTTCCACAGAGAAGCCAAGCTCACAAAACAATCATCAACGGCGGAAACATCCAACCACCTCCTCAGAAAACTCAGACAAAGAAAGAGATAAAAAATAAAGGTGTAACCGAAGCTCGAGAAACACTAACAATGGCTTTGGAAAAATATTTCCAGGGCTTCACCCACAAAACCAGATGCAAAGTGGAGAAAATGAATAGTGTTCGAGTTGTTTTAACTCACCTACCTCAACCGTGGCTTAACCTAACTCAGCCACAGTCCAATATCAATGATTAGAAAATGAGAAGTACACAGATCAAAGGCTAAAGATCAAGCTCCATGATCAAAGCAAACCACTTGGGTAATATGCCACCGACAATATTCAATGCATATAAAAACACTAACCACAGGTCATGAATCGATGACATCAAATATAGAGGTATAGAGATCAACGACCCAGGTTTCATCATCAATATCAAAGCTACACTCAAGACAAGTCAATATGCTACTGACACCATGATTGAGGGGTGAGTCATCATGGAGAAAGGGACCAGCCCACGTCACCAATAAAATAAAATCAATGCAATGACTTCCAAGGTCCAACTATAGTCCAAGCTCTAAATAATGCATAAACTGACCCAATTATATTGTGTAATGATCACCGAAAAGATAAAATTTTAAACTATATTCTTTCAAATAAAAAGGCTAACACATATATGCATGTATGTATTTATCAAGGGTGGCAGAGACTATAGTATAGCATGTGTAATTTAAAATGGCCGCCCCTTTTATTTTTCCTAAGTCCACAAAGGTGGCCAAACATGGTAAAGTGAAGGTGGTCCCCACTTCAAGGGGCTAGAGTTGATTTGAAGAGTGTCACTCATGTGACCATTTTGAAGGAAGATGTCAATATCAAAACATGTGCACATGGCAGGTGGTCCCCATAGGATTTTTACACTTTGCTAAAATATTACAATAATGTAATTAATTATGCTCACTCATAGGGAGTTGATTGTTTGCATGCTTCACAAGAGGACAAAACAGAGAAGGAGACAAAAGTTACATGCCCATGGAGAGAGACTTTCCTAGCAAGCAATCTTATTTTTAGCAAATTATTCACCATTCTTTCTTAAAAATAGAATAGTCAACTTCATTTTGACGATATTATAATTATGGCTAATAATGCCTATTTGTAATTGAATGCTCTATTTTTATTCCTTTATCTATTATTAAATGAAGGATAATAATAGAATGCATGGGCGAATACAAGCCTTATGCTATTTTTAGGAAGAGTGGGTGAAATAATTTTGCTATATATTGTGTGCCTTTGCAAAGCACAAGAGGACTTTTAGGATATAGGGGACCTGAAGCAATTTTTGCCAGTTTTGTCTTCTAAGTGTGAAGAATTTCTACATTCCCAATTATTTGTAGTCTTTTATATGTTTCTATTAATCTTGTGAATGTAAATTCCCTGATTAAACATCTTACCCTGTTGAAAAATTCAATAGTTTCTACATGATATTAATGTGCATGTTTAGCTTAGCAGTATTGTTGTGATAATCTCCCTCAATCCCTTTGATTGTTTTGCCCCTAATATTCTGCAGAAGAATTGTTGGTTCGTGCACAAAAAATCCTTCACATATTAATTGTTCATATACTCAGTTAAAGCCCTCATACAAATTTGGTGCATGACCTTGGTTTTAATTACTTTATAGTCATCTTTTACCCCTAAACCCCATAATCAATTTAGGATACGTCAACAAGGAACCAACCTTGATACCAGAGACTCACCTCAAAATAGGTATACCCACAAATCTGAGGTGTTTTCATTGTATGTACAAAAGAGAGAGATCAAATTTTGCAAGCTTATAAAACATGCAGCTATCTCTCTACATGGTGAAATTTCAAGAGATAACAGTTTTTGGCACGCCTGGTGGGACAACAAATCAGATATGCATGCAAGTTATGACAGGTCCATAGAAAATTTACAACATTTACAAAATTAACTTTTAGGAGCAAGTTGCAGTAATTTATTATAAATATTTTAAGATCTTTTGGTGACTCCATTAACTTGATATCACACCAATATTGTAGCATGTTCCATGTCTAACGTGACTACAAGATCATCGGTAAGAGGAATTCCTCCTGAGTTTGTTTCTTTACCCTTTAATTCTTTTAGAAGGAGAAGAGTTGGTAATACTTTACCTTACAATAGACCTGGTTTTTACAACCCTCCTGACATTCCTTCACCACGTATCAATTTCTCTAATAACATCTCAGTTTTTCAAATGGCTATTCAACCACCAAGGAATTTTGTGACCTTTGCTAATGGCAGTCCATTAGTAATCCCAGTCTACCATGACATGCTTAATGCTGCCATGAAAATTTTTCCATCATTCACTGGTGAAAATCAGGTTACACCTACTAAACATATCAAAGATTTCGCAGCCATATGTGTAGTCCATAATATCACTCATGAGGACATAGCTTTAAGACCTTTAGCTACATCTTTTAAAGGGAAAGCCTTGCAATGGTATAAAAACATAGAAATTTGAAGCATAAGAACTTGGGATAACTTAGGTGATTTTTTTTTTAAATAGTTCCATGATAATTCAAATCATTTGTCTCTTATTGAATAGTTGTCCACTATTAAAAGAGCTCCCAATGAACTTATGTCTATTTTCAATATTCGTTTTACCAAAACTTGGGAAAGAATTCCAACAAGTGTCAAGCCTCAAGCTGATCATGCTTTCCTTTATTATCTTAGGGAAATGAACAGTGATATATCAACTATGATTTAGTCAATGGGGGGAGAGACACTACTAGCAACCTATGATATCGCTATCTGAGATGAAAATAGTCTTATTCAATATGGAAAAATGACACCAAGGCTATTAATGTCATTTTTGGCAGATCTAGTACTTGTTCCTCAGCCTATTACAATCATAAAACCTGCTATTACATCTCCATCAGATGACGTATTTAAAGCTTTGTAGACTATGGAAAATAAATTGACTTTGATTGAAAATAGAATTACATTATCGAGAAGACCCTATCAGGGTCCTTATCAACAAAATCAACAGAATCAACAAAATAGGTAGCCCTATCAATAGAATAAAAATTATAGGCAGCCTTACCAAGAAAGACAATTTGACCTGAAGGCTCCTAGTTCATCTAACGCTTTAGTCCCAGTTAATATAGCTATAAAAGAGTGGTGTGAACCTTGCAATCAACCTCATTCAGCTGCAACTTGCCCAAATACTTTTTTGAATTTGAATCTTGTTACACAACCTCAATCCGAAACATTGTTCATGCCTCAAATGGAGGGTGGGCAGAAAGAAACTCATGTTCAGAAAGCACTTGAATAGAATTTAGTCAAATTCAATGAGGAGGATTTCATTGCAGTCACTACTAGGGCTTAAGGAAAAGCTGCTAAAAGTTAAAAACAACAAAATAGGCCTATCCTGCCTACTGTCACTGATAAGATCACATCTATAGTCCCAAAGTCAACCAATAATTCTATTGTTCCTTAAAAAATAACAAGTGTTCCAGTTGATAAAGGCCATAAAAAATAGCTACAACATGATCCAATAAGACTGTTTATACGTCATATATCCAAGGCAACTGAAGCAGAATTAGTTTTCACTAAGGCTTACTCTAAGACAGTTGAATCCATCTTTGAAACAGTTACTTCTTTCAACATTGTTGATATAATGAAAAAGAATAATGTTAACATCTCAATGTGGGATGCTCTAAGTATTCCTAGACAATAAGATTTACTTTCTCATGAACTAGCTAAGCTGTAGATTTATTCAAATACAACAGAAAAGGAAGTTCAGAAGACAAACATGGTCCTTGGAATGTTTGAACAATACTTCATTAAAGAAGTTAAGTGGATGGTTCAGAAAGTTCTGAATGCTCATGACATCAAGAAACCACCACCATTTTATTAGGGAACATCTAGTTCATAATTGCATGGTGGATAGTAGTGTAAGTAGCATAGTTATGCCAAAAGCGATTGTAGAAAAATTGGGTTTACAATATGAGCCCACAGAAAGGAGTGTCTTATAGCTTGATGGAACTACAACTAGAAGTGATGTTACATGCTTGCCCAAATGTTTCTATTCTGCAAAATGTTACTGTTGTGGATTTAATTCCATACTTTGCCTTATGCTTATGTAGAGACCTCACAAAAAAAAAAAGAGATTATCTCTCTTTAGATTGCTCCTTCTTATTTTTCACTACTCATTATAGTACCAAAGTTACTATCAAGTCAGAACCATTGGCAAGATTCCACATTGAGCCTCACTCTCCGAATGCAGTGGCTAATTATTCAGCCTTATATCAGTCTGATTTTGATGAGGTAGCTCAGGTTTCAACATTAGATGGTGTTTCTAACATGTTTATGGATGAAAAGACAGTAGAAGAACATGCTCATGATCCTTTTAAGGAAGTTTAAGAACATCTATTTGGTGTGTATTGTATGCATGAAGAAAATACACCGCTTCTCTTACTATCCAAAATAGAAGATTTAGTAGTAGGGGTTTGGAAGCTTCATTTTGATGGAGCTAAGAAGAAGATAGGACAGGGAGCAGGTTTGATGCTCACTTCCCCAATGAACTAAAGGTATTTCTTAGCATTGAATCTCCAATTTTCATGTATTTGTAATGTAGTTGAATATGAAGCATTAATTCATGGATTACTTTGGGATAGAAAGAGAGGTATCAGCATGCTACAAATTTTTGGTGACTCTAAGTTGGTTTTCAATCAAGTAAGAAATTTCAATTTTTGTAAGAATCCATTAATGAAGTCTTACAGACATAGATTTTTAAACTTAATGGAAAATTTAGATGCTATTAACATTCAGTCTATTCCTAGATTTGAAAACAAGCATGCAGACAAACTTGCAGCAGTTGGGGCTAGTTTTGAAGTGCTGGAACAGATTGGAAATAGCAAAATCCAGCCTCATATAAAGCTAATTGTCAGGCCCTTAATACCTGATAATGATTCAAATTGGCAATTTTTTGAAAATGATGATCAAATCTGTAGGTTTTTACAACAATAAGCTAAATTATTTGCAGTAAATCAGGATAAATTACAACATTGATACAGTGACCAAATTGTTCAACTAAAGAAAAATAAATTTCCTCGAGGTCTTGTCACATTGGAAGACATCTTCACCATTGACGATCAGTTAAGAAAAGTCAATATTAAAATGTCAACCCACGTTTATAATTACAAAGAGATCTCAGTTGATGAAGGGAAAAAGATATTTCTTGGAAAGGTATGTTCCTTAACTGAAAATCAATTATTAATTAATATTTGTAAGGAGTTTAAGGATGTTTTTGATTGGAAATACTAAGACCTGAAAAGATTTGATCCCAATTTAGCACAACATACAATTGAGTTGCAGCCAAATTCTAAACCTGTTAGATAGAAATAGAGGCTCATGAATCCCAAAATAGAGACTTAGATGAGGAAAGAATTATCTAAGTTGATTGAATCGGGTATTATCTTTCTAGTTAAGCATTCAAGTTGGGTAGCTGATTTTGTTCCTATTAGGAACAAGAATGGTGAAATCAAACTATGTGTAGATTTCAGATATCTTAATAAGGCTCCATTAAAACATCATTACCCACTCCCAAATATGGATCATATTTTGAGAACAGTCTCAGGTTTAGATAGACTATCTCTTCTAGATGGTTACAACAGATATAATCTAATTTTATTTCGGGAAGAAGATAGATATAAAACAACCTTTATCACTAAGTGGGGTATTTATGCATACAAAAGGATGCCTTTTGGTCTTTCAAATGTCAGTGTAATGTTTCAACATGCAATGGACATGGATTTTCACAGCTTATTAAATAAATGCATCCTTTTTTATTTAGATGATGTTACTGTATTTTCAAAAGATTCTGAAGAACATCTAATGCATTTAAGGTAGACTTTTTAGTTGTGCAGGCAATTTGGAATATCTTTGAATCCACTGAAGTTTATCTTTTCAGTACATCAAGGCAAGCTACTTGGCCATATTGTTTCTAATCAGGGTTTAACAATTGATCCTTTCAGGATCAAAACTATATCATAGCTATCATTGCCCCATCATAAGAAGGCATCACATAGTTTTCTTGGAAAAATCAACTTTGTTAGAAGATTTGTCCCAAGTTTTGTAGAATTAGTTAAACAACTCACAACTATGCTAAAGAAAGAGAAAAAATTCTCTTTGACCAGTGAAGGGGGAGAAGGATTTGAATCAATCAAAGCAACTATCTCTCAAGATCCTACTCTTGCAAATCCAAATTTTGATAACGATTTTACAGTGTATGCAATTACAAGAGATGAAACAATCTCAACTATTCTAACTCAAGTTAATAATGAAAATATCGATCAGCCTATTGCTTTCTTTGGACATATTTTGCATGATTACGAAACAAGGTACACATTTCTTGAAAAATAGGTACTTTTAGTAGTTGAAGGACTAAAAATTTTCAAGTATATTCTTTCAAACAATAAAATCCATATTCTTGTTTCTCATCTAAGTGTGAAAGAATTCTTACTATATAAGGAATTGAATGAGAAAAGAGAAAAATGGATAACGAAGGTCATGGAGTATGATCTTGATATTGGGGTTTCTAAGATGGTTCGAGGGAAAGGTTTATGTGAGCATCTAATTACTGATATGGAAAAACAACAAGTTACAGAACCAGATGATTCAAAATAGCATGTTGAAATTGCGTATGAGTAATCAAATATCATGGTTCAACTACGAAATCAATAGCCTGAGCTCACTCACAAGATTTAGGAATAAAGATGGATGACTGATTTGGTTAATTATCTATAGCATGACACCTATCCAAAAGTTATGGACAAGAATAAACGAAGGTATTTCAGATTACAAGTTGTACCTTATATATTCATTGATAATGTGTTGTTTAAAAGAGATATAAATGGAATCTTGCTGCGGTGTGTTGACTATGATAAGATTTAGAAAATATTGTCAGAATTCCACAAAGGACCTATAGGAGGTCACTTCTCAGCATGTACCACAGCCTTAAAAATTATGAAAGCTGGTTACTATTGGACTGGCATATTCAAGGACTGTTTTGATTGGATAAGGAAGTGTAGAAAGTGTGCTTTCTTTATTAGAAAAAAACATTTAGCTTCATTGCCTCTACAGCCTATTTCAGGTTGATCAGCCTTTTATGTTGTGGGGTCCTGACTTTATTGGAATGATAAACCCACCTTTTTCATAAGGACATAAGTGGATATTAACTGCAACAAATTATTTTACACGATGGACTGAAGAAATATCCTTGAAGGATGCTAATGAAACTTCGATACTATCCTTTTTATGAAGGTATAGTTTGTAGATTCGGTGTTCCAACAACTATCGTATCAGATAATACTCTAGCATTTCTTGGTGTAAAGATAACAAATTGGATTTTCAACCATGGAATATATCTAAGTTCTTCATCTAATTATTACCCACAAGATAATGGCTTAGCTGAAAGTACTAATAATAATCTGTTAAGGATCATTAGAAGAACACTTAAAGATAATCAAAGAGCTTGGCATCTGATGTTGAATTCAGCACTTTGGACTGACAGAGTGACTCCTAAAAGATAAATTGGCAATTCACCATATAAACTTGTGTATGGAAAAGAAGCAAGAATGCCTATTTCAGTTGAGTTACCTACATTAGATTTGCTACATAAAATGGAGCTACTTGAGAATGAATCATTACAGGTTCATTATGCAAATTTAATGGAATTAAAAGAGCTAAGAGATCAAGATTATTTGAATATGGAAAAGAATAAAAAACAAATGTAGAAGACTTTTGACAAGAAAATAAAATTCAGAGTCTTCGATGAAGGAGATATTGTGTTAAAGTGGGATGCTGATCGTGCAAAGCAAGGAAGACAATTTGGAGTGGCCCTTACATGATTTAAGATTACAAAGAACACAATGCTTTTTAGCTTTCAAAGCTGAAAGGAGAGAAACTTCCCATTCTTGTGAATGGTATGTTTCTCAAACACTGTTATTGAATATCTTACAATGATTATTAGAGTAAGATTTCCCCTTCAATAAGTGCAGTCCCTACAGATTCCATCATTTTTCAATTCAATAAGTGCATTCATGCATGTAATCTGGTTTACCAGATCCTTTCTTAGTTTTAGTCCCATTTTGGAAGGGTTGGACCTTTCAGAAAAGATAAATTTTAGTTACATGTTTAGACTCCATTCCTAGTGGAGAAGAGCAAGGTACTAATCTATAAGCTAGCAGGAAGCTTTCCCCATAGGATCAGCATAAATGTCCATGATTTTCACACTTGTGCATAAATGGGAAACTTAAAACTTCATCGCTACGATGAAAAGCATTGGGGAAGTATACCTAAGCTAAGGAAGTTTTGATGTTATTAGTTACTAGTGAATAAATTAATGACTAAGTGAAATTTTTAGCTATATGTGTTGTTACAAAACATAACAGATCACATTGTCTGCAATTTCATGATACCTTCAGCAAAAGAACACAAAGGCCCCAAAGAATAGTTGTGTTATTTTGATGAAGACACCGAATTAAAGAGTAGGTGAAGTGTTGAGTTTTGGGTCAAAAAACATAAGTGTAGATTACAGAAATAAGAGTTCATTACTCAATGTTACAGGTTCTCATTAATGTTCTTTCCTTCATGTTTGAGACATTCAATTATATGACTGAGTTGTTTAGTTCATAATATAATCCATACAAAAGGTTGAAATGCAGAAATAAATATACAACTCATTTACAAAATTCAATGTTTTATTTATAAGGAATTTTCAAATGTTCCCCACACAAGCATTGGGATTTAACAGAAAATTAATGTACAACTACTAAAATAAAAGGGACACATGCATGAAAGAGAAATCAAAGGAGTATGAGTGAACCCATCATTTCCTTGGGGCTTATTTCTTTGATTGAAAACATCTTCATTATAAAATCCATTGTACCTAAAAAGAAGTAAAGGATAACAATCAGTTATAAGATCAGGGATCAATTCATATTCTTAGACTTTCCTAATTCATGCATATGAATCTCTAATAACAAGAGATTGAATTTACATGAATATCAAACTGCATACATGCTTTATTCACTCAGAAATAATGAAGGAAGAAAAAAGAAAAGAAGAAAACATGGCCATAAGAGAGGCCAAAAAGCCTAAGTATTTTCTAAATGTTTTCCGAAGTGTGTAGGTATAGGTTGTAGCTGATAGGAAATTAACAAGTCATAAATACATGCCAGAAGGAAGAAAGAATGTAACTCAAGGTTTCAATAACTGTTCTAAAGTGGAAGAAGTTACAGTACAATAGAGAGACTGGATGTTACAAATACCTGTTTTAGTTTGCAACTAAAGAAGAAGAATTAGATTTCAAGAAGTTGAAGTTGACTAGTAAGAAAGGATTACAGCTGAAATGGAATGAAAAGAGGATTTTGGGAAAATTTTGATAGGGATTCACCATGTAAAATGGACATTTAAAACTTTCATCATGTTGTTTTCAACTATCACATGCTTTCAGAGGACTATGTAAATTAAGTAAAGTGATACAGAAATACAGAAAAGCATTGCTTGACCAGGAATGAATAGTTATAATGTTCCAGATTTCAATTACCAAATCAGCTTCAATAGAAGGTGTTATTTATGTTTTCTGAATTATAAAACCTAACTTCTATAGATGAAAAATAAATGAGGACAAGATTCTAAAATTTTTTTGCAAGGGATTCACCATGAAAAGTCAACATTTCAAAATTTTCAGCATATATAGAAAGTTGTAATAAATATCAAACACAGTATTTAAACGAAAAAGAAAGGGAACTATACTTTCAGTCATCAAAATGAAGGATTTTTTAGCATTAATTATAAGCCTAAACACTTGAAGAGAGATGAAGCTGTAAAATAAATATTACAAGTACATCATTCTATAACTACAGTCTTTAAATTAATCAAGTATCAACTACATAGAATACAACAAGTAATAGCTTTAGAGATCAAATGGAATGCAGGATTTACAGTTACAAAGATAGAATTCATCTACAATTTTAGAACAGATGAATTAATTACAACTTCTAGAACACCACATACAAAGATCTCTTGAATCAAGAGCTACTTGTAATTTCCAGAAGGCCACTTGCAAGGTACAAAATATTAGAGAATATACTTCAGTCACAACTGATAAATCTAGTTTAGTTTTTAGTTATGAAATCAACTTTAGAGTCAAAAATACAAATGCAGCTACTGGTGAAGATCAAGTATAGTTGAATCATACAGTGCTTAGCAATAAACACAAGATGTAGTTGTAAAGAAGCTACACCAAGAATAGTGAATAAAGAATTTGACCTTTCCAGGTCATCCGTCAATAAATGATTCATCAAACAGAAGGAAGATCAAGGTTTTCCAAAAGCATGGAAGTTACAAGTATCAAGGTTCAAGAGGACATTACAAATCATGCTACAACTATCATCTTCAGAATTACACAATGCAATGAAACGTTCAAGTATTAGGGTTTTGAAAAAATATATTGATTTTTTCAATTATGTTTCAGTCAGAATAGAAATCTTCCCATCAAACCATGACAATGACAAAGTCATTCACAGATCTAAAGCAAAGGAGAAACACATACGAATGGATTTTCATTCTATAGACCCTCTACATCGAGTTTTATACTTGAAATTAGGAGCAAATGTATACCCAAAGAACAGATTCAAAATATAGAAGATACATCAGGTCAAGTTGAAGCATATCTAAAAACAGAGCACATATATACAAGTATCAGAAAGTCAAGAGAAATAACTCATTGAACTAAAATGGATCTATCAAAGCTGAGAAAACCCTCAAGAGATCATCATTTTCATAGAAAAAGAAAGGAACCATAACGGTTTCAGCTTAAAAATCCCCAAAAGGACCACAAGATCATAGAATATGTCAAAGAATAAGAAAAATATCAGTTGTTTTGAATTCAAGATGATAAAAATGATGTAGTTGAAAAAGCTCAGAGATCGGAAATCTTACTATTCCTTCATCAAAATGTTGATGCTCATCACACCGAGTTCCACTACAGATAACCCTTGCAGAAATTCACAGAGAATCTTTTCCATAGAGAAGCCGAGCTCACAAAACAATCATCGATGGTGGAAAGCATCCAACCACCTCCCTCAGAAAACTCAGAAAGAGGAAGAGCTACAAAATACAGGTGTAACCGAAGCTCGAGAAACACTAATAATGGCGTTGGAAAAAATCTTGCCAAGGCTTCGCCCACAAAACCAGATGCAAAGTGGAGAAAATGAATAGTGTTCAATTTGTTTTAACTCACCTACCTCAACCATGGCTTAACCTAACTCATCCACAGTCCAATATTAACAATCAAAAAATGACAAGTACACATATCAAAGGCCAAAGATCAAGCTCTATGATCAAAGAAAACTACTTAGGTAATATGCCACTGACAATATTCAATGCATACAAAAACCCTCACCACAGTTCATGAATCGACGACATCAAATACAGAGGTACAGAGATCAATGGCCTAGATTTCATCATCAATATCAAAGCTAAACTCAAGACAGGTGGATATGCCACCAACACCATGATTAAGGTCTGAGTCATCATGGAGAAGGGGCCAGCCCATGTCACCAATCAAATAAAATCATTGCAATGACTTTCAGGGTCCAACTACAGTTCAAGCTCCAAATAATGCAAAAATTGACCCAAAAATATTGTGCAATGATCTCTGAAAAGTTAATATTTTAAACTATATTATTTCAAATACAAAGGCTTACACATATATACATGTATGTATTTATCAAGGGTGGCATAGACTATAGTATGGCATGTGTAATGTAAAATAGTCGCCCCTTTTATTTTTGCTAAGTCCACAAAGGTGGCCAAACCTAGTAAAGTGAAGGTGGTCCGCACTTCAAGGGGATAGAGTCGATTTGCAGAGTGTCACTCATGTGACAATTTTGAAGGAAGATGTCAATATCAAAACATGTGCACATGGCAGGGGGTCCCCACAGGATGTTTACACTTTGTAAAATATTACAATAATGTAATTAATTTTTCTCACTCATAGGGGGTTGATTGGTTGCATGCTTTAAAAGAGGACAAAATAGAGAAGGAGACAAAAGTTACATGCCCATGGAGAAAGACTTACCTAGCAAGCAATCTTATTGTTATCAAATTATTCACCCTTCTTTCTTAAAAATAGAAAATTCAACTTCAATTTGACTGTATTGTAATTAAGGCTAGTAATGCCTATTTGTAATTGCATGCTCTATTTTTATTCCTTTATCTTTTTTAAATAAAGGATAAAAATAGAATGCATGGGTGAGTACGAGCCTTATGCTATTTTTAGGAAGGGTGGGTGAATTAATTTCTCTATATATTGTGTGCCTTTGCAAAGCATAGGAGGACTTTTAAGATATAGGGGTACTGAAGCAATTTTTATGAGTTTTTCCTTCTGAGTGTGAAGAATTTCTCCCTTCTCACTTATTTGAAGTCTTGTGTATGTTTTTTTTTATTATTGGCAAATAGTTTTTTGAAAGGGACTATACCCTTGTGTACAATAGAGGGCCTAGGAGCCAGAATAGGAATGAAAACCAGAAAAAAAAAAAGATCAGAATCCAAGTGTGACAATGAAGCCCAAAGTAGCCAAAAAACAGCTACCCAAACAAGACAAAACAACAAAAACTCTGCAAAAAAGCAACAAAGAGACCGCAAAAAAACAGCAAAAAAACATTCAAGAGCAGCTAAAGCACCTACAACTACTTCTTGGCAGCTTTGTCGATGCTGGGCTATTAAGATTGTTGTCATGTTTGAGAATTAGTCTATGTGAATACAAATTACTTCTAATGTAATCATTTTACCTTGGTGTAAAATTTAGTAGTTTCTGCATGATCGATTAATTTTCATGGTTACTTAGTATTATTGTATGTGATAATCATCTCCTTATTGACCTCCAACTAATTTATTCCCTTAGATAATTCTACATAAGAATTGTTGTTTCGAGCACCATGATTAATCCTTCACATATCTAATTGCGCCCATATACTCAGTCAAACTTTCAACGTATAGCACTTGGTGCATCACTATAGTTTTTAATTCATTTTGAAAAGTCATGTAGGTTGGGTGCACCCCTGCAAACACTAGCTTGCAATGTTAGTGATATTTGAATTTCTAGCAACTTTAGCTTTGATACCAGTTAGCAGCTCACCTGACAATAGGTATACCCATAGACATGAGGTGCCTATCTAATCTATGTAGCAAAAGATATGGTTGTCAGAAGATGTTAGAGTTCTTGGCGCACGTAAAACATGTGGCATGCACGGATTGGCTAAAATGATGGCCAACTGTGTAAATATTTATTGTTTTTGCCACGTGTCACTCGTTGATTTGTTGCAAGGATTAGACACCTTGCTGGCGTGCTTTGGCTGGTTACACGGCACACTTAAGCATGTTAGAAGATGACCTAACATAAAAGGGCGCAAAGGAGGGTGCGAGGGAAGGGTACGCAGAAGAAAATAGAGGAAGGCACATAGGGGCACATGTGCGACGCGCGCTGGGAATGAGGCAAACAGGTGAGCTTAATTAAATGTTGATCCATTTTTTACAACACTGATTATTAAGGACAAACTGTTGCACAATTGTATGTTTGATTCCAAAGCATTATACAATGTTATGCTTCTAGAATTCATAAATGAATTGAACATTAAAGTGACGACAACTTATGACAAGTGTACTATAATGGATTCTAGAGAGGTGCCAGTTGTAGGATGTGTAAAAGGTTTGGTGGTAATACTTGTAGCTTATCAAGGTAAGAACTTGAAACTTGATGTTTTTATTATTGATTGCCTTGCCAAATGGGGCATGGTGTTATTAAGAAAGTGGGCTGCAAGTGTTGGTGGAAGTATTTAGATGGATATGTCTTTTGCCACCATTCTAATTGAAGGCATCCTTGTAAAGTTGCATGGAGAGAAGAAGATGTTGCACGTCATTGAAGATGCCAATAATGCTTCTTATGAAGTGTTATATACTAATGTAGATGTTGATAACTTTGTTGGGTTTGCTGATGGAAAAGAGAACAAGATTGATCAGTGTAAATGTCTTGAATAAGTGGGTTTACCTTGGACCTTGTTATTCGATGGAGTTTATTCCATGTTTGGAAATGGTAATAGCATTGTTCTGGTTTCTCCTGGCCAGGAAGAGTTTGTTTTTTCTTTCAAACTCAACTTTGAGTGCACTAACAACATTGTTGAATATGAAGCAATGTTAATAGGTTTGAGAATTGCACGGAAATATGGTATAAAGGATATCATTGTCAAAGGAGATTCAAAACTAATTGTTAAGAAAATTAGAAAATTGTATGCTACTAAAAATTAGAGAATGAAATAATATGAGCATGCAGTATAGGATTTGATTGAAATGTTTGACTCTTTTAATATTTTGAACCATGATAGAAAGTTTAATGTTATTGCAGACAAGTTAGCAGTGCTAGGATCTAGATTTGGGAATTCTACAGTGTCTCCATTTTGTGAGTATTATGTTGAAATACTAACAAGGCTAGTTGTCCCTGACAACATTAAAAATTGGAAAGTGATTGATGATGATGCCTAGGTGAAATAGTTTCTACAGAACCAAGTTGATATTTTTGACCAAAATATAGATTGGGAACCAATGGTGTGTGTTGCTTAAGGAAAGGAAACTTTATTTAGCAAAGACATCATCCAAATGAAGACAAACATGATTCCCAGAGGTTTTGTCGAACTTTGATAATGTTGATTGCATTATTAAAAGAAGTATGTCAGTTTCAAGAGATGTGGAAGAGCATGACCTAGGCATAAAGGAAAAACCATGTAAAATCTGGTTAGGAAGAAATCTTAGCAAGGAAGAGAAGCAATCCCATGTTCAATTGCTGAAGAAATATCAAAACTGCCTAGCTTGGTCTTACTCTGAGTTGAAGGAATACATGGAAGATTTTTTCCAACATGAAATTCCTCTTGAATCTAATGCCAAGCCTTTCAGAAAAAAATAGATGCCAATCAATCCACTCCTTTATTTGAAGATTCAAGAAGAATTGAAGAATTTGAGGGATGGAGGGATCATTCAGCCCACAAGGTACTCAACTTGGGTTGCAACTATAGTGCCTGTTAGAAAAAGTAATGGTGATATAAGGTTGTGTGTATACTTCAAGAAATTGAATAAAGCATCATTGAAATATAATTACCCTCTTCCAAACATGGACAATATGCTACAATTGGTAACTGGTTTTGAATTGTTATCCACTCTGGATGGTTTCTCTGGCTATAATCAAGTTGTTGTGAAGGAGTCAGAAATAATAAAGAATACCTTTACCACTCCTTGGGGAACCTATGTCTATGTCAGGATGCCTTTTGGATTAATCAATGCTGGAGCAACTTTCAAAAGAGGAATGGATGTAGCGTTTTCTCGTTATATCAATTATTTCATTGTTGTTTACCAAGATGATGTAACTGTGTTTTCCATAATAAGAAATGATCACTTGCAACACTTGGAGAGAATGTTGTTAATGTGTAGAGAGTATGGCATATCATTGAATCCCAAGAAGTGCCATTTTGGAGTACAAAAGGAAAATATGCTTGCTCACATTGTATCAAAGGATGGGGTCATGATTGATCCCAAGAGATTGCAAGCCATCAGGAAGGTCCCAATTCTAAGAACTAAGAAGGGAATTTAATCCTTTTTTAGAGAAATAAACTTTCTCACAAGATTTGTGTCTAACTTTGTTGAGATAACCATCCCCATTACTAGAATTCTGAAAAAGGACCAAGTTATCAGATGGGAAGAAGCTTCCATTCAAGCTTTCAATGGGATCAAATAAGCATTAAAGCATCCCCCAATTTTGGCAACTGAAAATTACAAAAATCCTTTTCAAATGTTTTCTTTTGCTTCAAAAAACACCATTGCATCTATTT
The DNA here is from genome assembly GCA_019776745.2 of Taxus chinensis. Lineage (NCBI taxonomy): Eukaryota > Viridiplantae > Streptophyta > Pinopsida > Cupressales > Taxaceae > Taxus > Taxus chinensis. The sequence continues at coordinate 167,500,733 of CM034154.1, read as the reverse complement.
TGTTTCAAAAGGATGATGAAGGGGCTGAGAGACCAATTTGATTTTTCAATAAGGCATTGTAGGGAGCTGAGTTAAAGTACGCCATCATGGAGAATAAATCATTTTCCTTGGTGAAACCGAAAAAGGTTTTCAGACCCTACATCTTGAGCTCTAAATTTGTTTCTTATGTTCCCCACACTATGGTGAAAGACATCTTATCAGAGATGGAGGTCTCAAGAAAAAGATGTAGATGGGTAAAAAAGTTGCATGAATATGACATGGATATCCAAACCACAAAATTGATAAGAGGTATGGGCCTAGCTAAGTTTATGGATGAGAGAAACTTGCAAACTATTGAGGTGACTAAAGTAGAAGGAGAAACAGTTGATGTCCTTGAAAGGTTGGTAAGATCTAAATGGTACAAATATATAATCTTTTATCTTAGACATCTATGATGCCTTGAACATTTGAGTAAAAATTAGAGAATATCTATTAATTTAGCCTCTCAAAAATATGTCATTACTAATTTTTGGTTATCTTGGAAGAACCTGGAGGGAGTGATATTAAGATGCATTGCTGAGGATGAAGCCACAAAGGTAATTGCTTATCTCCATGGAGGTGTTTGTGGGGGGAATTTTTCTTGAAGAGTTACAGCACATAAAATCTTGAGGGCTGGTTATTGGTGGCTAATTCTCTTTAAAGATAAGGTATTGGTTAGGAAATGTGAAAGTTGCTAGCATTTTCCTAGAAGAATGAAATCTTTGGGCTCCCTTCCTTTACAACATGTATTAGTAGAAGTCCCATTTAAGAAATGGGGAATGGATTTCATTGGAGAAATTTCGGATCCTTCCAGTGCTAGTAATAAATCGATTCTTGTAGCCACTGATTATTTCACTAAGTGGCTAGAAGTAATCCCCGAGAAGAAAGCAATAAACCAAGTTATCATGGACTTCATGCTGAATCAAATCATATGAAAATTTGGAGTACTAGTTAAGATTGTTACTGATAATTCCATGAGTTTTAGACCCAAACCTTTGATGGCAATGTGCAAAGAGTATGGAATCAATTTGACATATGCTTCTAACTACAATCCCCAAGGAAATGGACAAGCTGAGTCCAGCAATAAAAACTTGTTGAAGATCATTAGAAGAACCTTGGAGCTGAACAAAAAGAAGTGGGGTGAGCAACTGAAGTTTTTTGTTTGGGATGACATAATTACTATCAAAAGAGCTACTAGTAAGAGTCCATTTGAGTTGGTATATGGAACTCAAGCTTTACTTCCCCTTCATTTACAATTGTCTTCATTTCAGTTTGTTCAACAAATTGAAGATCAAGAATTTAGTTCATATGATGATCCAATCAATTAGATTATTGAGTTAGATGAAGAAAGAAAGACATACCATCAATGTCATGTGAAGTTCAGAGAAAATTTGACGAAGTATTTCACAAGAAGGTGACTCGAAGAGATTTTAGCATTGGGGATATTCTGCTATTATGGGATAACATGCATGAAGATAAGGGAAAACATGGTAAATTTGACGCATTATGGTTAGGCCCTTATTCATTTGATATTCAAATTGGTGAAAATACCTTCTTCCTAAAGGAATTAGACGGGGAATTGCTTGAATTACATGTTAATGGTAGGCATTTGAAACATTTCCTTAATTGATTTCTCTAAATCAAGGTATACTCTATTATATAGTGTCTAGTCTTTTGGTTGCTTTCTCCTTTCGTGTTTGTTTTTTTGTTTTTGTTTGTCTTTGTCCTTGGCGGTCATTTTGTTGGTTTCTTGGTTCATCCTTGGGGGAGCTGGTAGTTATTCTTTTACTCTGAAAGCTTATTCTTTGACTCCATTGTCCAATGGTTTGTTTTTGGCACTTTGTATGCTATTTTTTCTTCTGGCACTCACAAGGAATGACCATTCCCTATTCGGAGCTGATGTTGGTGCTCGATTTGGTCTCACCCAATTTGTCATTTAAATTCTTCAATTTGTGGGCTTTGTCATCTTTTCTATCTCCTCGTACTAATGCATGAAAAAATTGTCCTCAATTTGGTTGCCATGATTAGTCCGTTCCTTGGTCGAGGATCACTTAAAAGTCTAGGATTTGGTTTTTGTTCCTCTGTCCATGAGAAATATTTGTAATTTAGGCGTAAAACTCTAGTTTTTCCCTTCCTTCCATTTTCCACAGTCATGTTTTGTTGTCCCTATCATTTTTGTCCCAAATATCTGTGGAAACGTGATTAGATGTAGCTTAGAGGATCACATTTGGGCCTTATATCATTTCCAAACTCTCTGTCTATGAAGAAATATTCATTTTCAGGCACTAATGGTGATTTTCCTGCATTTTACAATTTAACGATTGTATTTTTCCCATCAAAATTACATCTAAGCATATGTGGAAACATGGCTCTTTCTGGTTGAATACGACTTGGCGGGGCACTTTAAAAACTCTAAGGCTTGATTCAATTCAAATATTATCCATGTGGAGGTTTCCACTACCTTGCTCGGACTTAGATAAATTTGTCATATGGCCAGAACAAGTTTGGCGGACCATGGACTTATGGATGGCAGGCACTCATTTGAGGATCCACCTTAAGGTCCCACCTTAACAATTGCAACAGGGAGACATGTTTAGGCTTCAACTAGCTCTACTCTATAGTTAAAATTTTCAAAGAAATTTTTTAATTCCTGGGACACGTGGTGATCCCACACTTTTTCAAGGTCTCCATTCTTGGGCACCATCTCAAAGTTACACCACGAAGACACATGGTGGCTTCCGCCGGGTCTTCCCATACTTATAATTTTCAAGCAACTTTCTAAAGGCCTAAGACATGTGGAGGGACCAGGTGTGTTTGGGGACCAGACCATAAGTTTTATTTAGAAGAAGTGTCACGACGAAACTTGGAGGCTTCTACTCACTCTACCCTTTCTTGGACTTTTCAACAGCCAAGGAAAACTATCTCAAACCCTAGACACATGGTGTCTTCCACTGATCCTTCAAATTTTTAACAACTGTTATGGACTAAGACACGTGGTGAGCTAGTGCTTATTTGGGGTCTCTACTTTCGGGGAGCATCTCAAAGTGCACCATTAAGACATGTGGAGACTTCCGCTAGCTCCTTTTTTGCTGAGATTTTTTCAAAGGACAAAAGGCATTTTTCTTGGGCCCAAGGCACATGGAATGCCAGTGCTTGTTTGGAAACTTGCCCCTATACTTCTCCTTTGCAGTTTCACCAAGGAAACACGTGGACGAATATGATATAAAGTACAAAAGGGTTAGAATCAATGGTTGATGTGTATTGTGTTTTCTTTTCCACCATTTTTTCTCCAAGACTCTTAGAGATGTGAATACGCACTATTTGTCATCATTTTTTAATGAAATTCCTTGTCATCTCTGTCTATAAAGTTCCATTGAATGGATTCAGAACTTAATTTGTGAGTCTAAGGATTGTTAAGGTTGATATTTTGAAGTTGGAATTGCTCAGGGACTTGCGAAAATGGGAATTACCAAAGAAGATGGATGCGGGTTAGAATTGTAGAGGAACGAAAGGGAAAATGACGAAATGATGAAAATTGCAGGTGCAAAAGATGAAAAAAGTGTTGCCTTGAGAGCAAAAAGGGTTACTTATCAGATCTAGCTATGCAAAGCCTCCAAAAAATGATTAAAAAAGGGATTTCTCGCATTACAAAATTAGAATGATTAGAAAGATTTCCAAAAACGTTATCGAATGACATCCTAGTCATTAGTCAAGGGCGCAAGAAATGTTATCAGTTCACAATTGGTCCACCTGGAAGCTTTCAGATATGAATTTTTTAAATATCACTTTCTGAGGCAAATTGGTAACATGCAAAGGTCCCTGAAATATTCTTCTCTTTTGGGGGGAAAAATTGAGTGAGTAAAATGTATAAATGCAATGATAATACTATTGCAAATGGTCATGGGTTAAATTATTAAGAGAAAATATGAGAAAGTGGTCTTCCTAAGAGACCAATCCGAGATACCTAGTTAATTCCTTGTTTGTTATATTTTCTATCATGTCCAGTTGGTTGCAGAGGTATAGCCAATGACGAGCACTGAGATTGCTCTACAAGCTTTCCCCTGCTAATGAATCCAAGAAATTTTGAAATTAATTTGTGTTCAATCTCTAGCAATTTGTGTCTTCTTTGTTTCAGAATGTCTGAAAATGGTTTCTTTTGTTCCTATTGCAATCTCACATTGAAATATTTGTGAAATCACACATGATCTCGTCCCTATGACAATTTAGTGGAATTTTCAATTTCATTTATTGAAGATCCTTCATCCTATGATGAAATAAACAAATTTAAATCTCTCCACTATCATTTGTTGATAAATATTATCTGTAAGTCTTTGGGTGTACCTTAGGCATGATTGATTAGAGATTTTTCGTGTTTAATTGATTCTTGTAACTCGATCCTTCATGTTAGATTCTCAAAGATTGTGTGAAAATGTGTTGAAGTTTCTTAGAGATCTGGTATAATCAACTTTATCCTACTTAATATCCCACCAAAATCATTCAAAAACAATGAATCCATCATGAACTACCCCCGTTTTCCCTATATATCCAGTAAGGAACAACATACATTTACTAAAATATGCAGAACAATCAGGATCTCAAAATGTCTTCAGTAACCTTAGCCTTGTGTTTAAAGTATCTCCATCTTTTAGAAGTGACAACTATTAAGAGTTAAAGTATGGAGTATTGACCATATTTTCCGAAGGTTTTCTTCATAAAATTTATGCAAAAGAAGGATATCTATATCTCCTTCATCAAACATAGGTTACACTAAGGGTCCTCTCACCCTGGTTGAAAGGCACGACCTAAAGTAATGAGGACATGTCAAATCCTCTTGAAGGTGTTATCCATCTGTCCACAAATTTGAGTGACAAAGGGCCAGTTAGATCTCATCCCCGGCTACAGAACAACACACACTATGATTTATATGTCTCTAAGCTCCATGTCCAATATATGTTGATGCTCGGCTTGCAAAGGAGAACAAATTTTGATACCAGCACATGTGTCATAAGTTGATAAGTTGTGGGAAAACGAGCCTTTTTTGTGTTTTAAGGAGTTATGGAAAAAAAAGTAAAAACATAAAAGAAATTCCTGAGGCCCGCAAGAGGACACGTGGCCTCTTTTAAGTCAAAAGTGGGAAGGTGGGCTATCAGAGTACTTTGGATTTTTTTGGCTTTGTTTTGTGAAAAGGAGTAAAGTTATAAAATGATCCGCGACTCTGCGGGGGACCAATTAATGTCACATGTTTAAGTCAACATTAAAAATTTAAAGTGGGGAGGCGGGTCGCCAGAGGATTTTGTAAATTTTATCTTTGTTATGAAAAAGGAATAAAGTATAAAAGTGAGCTGCGACTCCGCTGGCTCCCACATCAAAAGGTAAAAGTGGAGAGGTGGGTTGTCAGGTTGTTTTGAGATTCTCAGTTTCGTTTTGAAAAAGAATAAAAGTCATAAAGTAATTCGTAGACCCGTCAACGCCTAGGAAAGCCATGTGTAGGGCCTATATTAAAAGCGGGTGGACCTGCCAAATAGTCTAAAAGTGCTCATTTTCTTTTAGTGATACAAAATTTGAAAAGCACCCCAAACCCACTTCAACTCAAATATTTTCAATGTGGATGACTAAAATTTGAAGTTGTGAAAGACAAAGTTAATGGCTGTGATACAATGCATCTGGTTTTGTTGCCATTATTACTCCAAAGCAAACTAGGGACCTTAAGGGATTCATTTTATTTCATCCTTCTTGGTTAATTCCATGGTTTCTCATCATTTTTGTCAACAAAGTGCAATAGAATTTATTGTGGAGATCGATTTGTAAATCTGAGAAGTGCAAAAGTTAAAGTTTTCAAACAAAGTTGCTCGGGCACCTGAACAAAATGATTTATGAGTAGAGAATGATACAGGGGAAAAGGATTTGGAGAAGGAAGCTATATGATCAAAAGAGGATGGACATGCTACCAGAGGATTTGACTGGATGCCCCAGTTAAAACAACTGGTTGAAATAATTGAAAAATCTTATATTTTGTACACCTGGTAGCTTTTGGGTATAAATTTGTTAAATGTCACTTTCTGGAAAAAATATGTAACAAATTTTTTTTTCCTTGAATATACTTCTTCTGGGGGGGAATTTGGGATGAGTGAGCAAGTGAAATTGCATAAATGCAATGAGAATACTCTTATATAAGTGTGGGGGGGTTCATTGTTCTGAGAAAGTTTGAGAAAAACCAATTTTCCCCAGAGATTGTCTAAGAAACTAGTTTATTTCCCTGTGTTTTTGGATGTAATCATGTCAATATGGTTGCAAGTGTACAGCCATTGACAAGCTCTGATATTTTTGAAGAAACTCTCCCCTGCTGATGAATCTAGTGAACCTTGAATAAATTTTTGTTGATCATGAGCATAATTGTGTTTAGTTTTATTTCAGAATGTCTTCAAATAGTTTTTCATGTTCTTGTTGTAATATTATGTTAAAATCCCTCTAAATCACATAAGATATCATCCATGTGTTAGTATTGTGTTATTCTTAATTTCATTTTGAGAAGAGCTTTCATCCTGTAATGAAATAAACAGTTTAAAATCACTTTACTTTCACTTTGTATATATAGATTGTTTGTAAGCCTATGAGTCTATCTTAGGCATGACTAATCAAGGATTTCCAATATTTAATTGACTCTTTAACATGAGCCTTTGTGTTGAATTCTTGAAGAGTGTATGAAATCATGCATCACTGGGACTCCATTGATGCACACCTTCTAGTTGAAAGAATGTCTTGGCTATTTTGAAGTTATTTTTCTGTGTGTTCCAATATTTGAAAAGGCTCTCAGATATATGGTATAATCAACTTTATCTTGCTTAAATTCCCACCAAAAACTTCTCGAATGATAAATCCTGCATGAACTACCCTTGTTTGTACTATGTATCCACAAAGATTTAACAAATTTCACTACAAAAATATGTAGAGACAATCAGGTTTCAATTATTGTCTTTAGTAACCTGAACCTTGTCCACGAAACATCTCCACTCTCTAGTGTGACAACTCATGAGAGTTAGATTGTGTTGTGTTGATCATATTTTCTCAAGGTGAAAATTTTACAAAGAAGGATCTCTTGATATCCGTCACCAACACGGGTTATAGAACAGGTCCTCTCACCCTAGGTGAAGGCTAAACCTAAAGTAGTGAGGGTAGATCAAATCCTTAGTGAGGTGCTATCCATTTCTCCTATGCCTGAGTGACAAAGAGTCAGCCAAATCCCCTCCCTAGCTGCAAACTGATTTATATCATGATTTTTCTATCTCTAAGAATACTTATATTTTTCTGATGCTTCTCAACCCTCGTAGGAGAATAAATTTGGATTCCAATACTTTTTAAATCCACCAATGTCACCATGATTTCCCCTTTTAGGAACTAACTTTTTGCAAGTATTAGTATTATTCCACTCATAAAATGATGCAATCAATTGTATATTTGGGTGAAACTTCCCCAATTGATAAAGAATTGCAATGTAGCTATGTCAAGAAAAATCCATCCTGTATATTATAGACATTTGGATAAAATATGATCACCATGTATTCAGCCACAGTGGAACTCTGTGTGCAATGGACTGAATACCTCTTGTTTAAATTAACCAAAGTGAGGAGCATGTGACTTATGGTAATGATGTGATGTTAGTACATCACTTTTACTAAAATAAATTCCTCATACATCAATATAACATGAACAGTATTTTACTCCACCCCATGTTCAAAATTCGAATTTTGACTTGGGGGGAATTTTTGGAGACTTGTGGGATAAACAAGACTTGTACCATGCCTTTTAATTTTATCCAACAACCTTACATATGGGTTGGGAAGCTTAATTTTGACTTCTTTATCCCATTTTTTAGTGTAGGAGAAGGAAAATCATTGCACTTTCTTTCTAATCCAATTTATTTTTGTCCCTTGAAATCATGGTGTGCAATTTTTGAGCCATGTGGGTTGTCATAGTCCTTGCTTTTGCATTAATGTTTCTTGGTTTTGATGTTTTTGAATTGAGTGTGAGGATGGGGGATGATGAAGTGGCATCCTACATGGAACCACCTCATCATCCTCACTTCTCAATTTCATTTATTTGTGACTTTTGGTTGGAATGGGTTTACTTACTAAATTTTTTTCTTGTGCACTTTTGGATTTGGGAGATTTTGGAGTGCTTGGCTTGGATTTGAAGATGCTTTTGAATGTTCTTCTTGCATCTTGATGAAGAGGAAGGCTCTCCACACTTTTTTTATTATGTTACTTTACAATTGTTGTAAGCAATGTTGTGCTTGTTAAAAGTATTTTTATCTTTCTGATGGTGTTTATGTGGGTTGGTTTAATAGTTGGACTTAGTTGGGTGTGTTGAGAAGGAATTATGGGACCATTGGGGAGGGAAAAGGGAGTTTATGTGAGACATGCAAATTGGTGGGAGTGTGAATGTGAGTCTTTCCTATGGGGAGAGAAAAGGGATTCATGGATTTGTTGCTTTTTGCAAGGAAGAGATAAGAAATTAGGTGATTATTTTTGCACTTGGAGGCTTAGGGAAAGACTCCCACTTCACTTGGGAGGCATAAGGAGGTGGTCTCCCATATCACTTGCTCTACTTGGTTTGATCCTCAAACCTTTTTTTTTATGTGTATGTGTAAACATTTTGGGTTATGTGATCTTGGTGGAGTTGTTTTTCTTGTATGTGTATTTTGTTGAGAATCCTCTTTGTGATAGTTGTCGATGTTTCTCAATTACCTTCATGGTTTGTTGGCTAGGGCTCGGGGGCCATTAAGGGAATGGATTCTTCCCTTAATGGATTTAAGGTTAGGCGGAGAGCATTGCCTACTCCCCCTTACTTGTTTTCGATCCCATTGTGAAGATGAAGAATTCCTAAGTTGGAGCTACCTTTGTGGAAAAGGCGTATATTTTTGAAGACTTGAAAGTTGGCTGTGGATAGCCTTGTTGTGATCTATTTTCAAATTCATACTTTGCACTTGAGTGGATGCCTTGTAAAATTGTAAAATTGTGAGAAAGTTATTCTCATTCTTTGGGAGCCTTTCTATCATGTAAACTTCTTTAAGAGTGTTGTGGAATGAAATTAACAAGAAATGTATTAGTTTTGAAGAAAATACCTGGTTTAATTTTTCCCTTAATGAGTATGGAATGGATATACCCTTCTTAATTTCCAAAATATTGTAATGTCGTAGGTTGATGTAACCTCTTTTCCAAAGTAGTTAATATACATTTATATTCCAAGATATTGTAATGTTGTTAGACTCTATTTTGAAAGGAACAACGTATTTTTGTTGATTGCCTTGTTTTTATAATGGGATGATTTATTTGTTTCCTAAAAAATTAGTAAATATAAGGGCTTAAACTTTACATGTATTACTAAACTAGTTGTAGGGGACAAGTTGGTAAAACATCTAGTTTGAATGGAAGCCTTTATTTCTCCTCATTGTCACTTGCTTTGTAAGTTGTGTAAGGAAACTTAATTTTGGCCGAACCTCACATTTAGTGAATTTTTACAAAACAAAAACATACATAAATTTACAACTTCTACTTAAATACAATTGCAAGTAAGTTAATCGTGTAGAATTTGTATGCAAATATCCCCTATTCACATTAGTCTAACTTTGACCTACTTTAACCAATAAGGAAATTTTTAAATAAAATAGATTATACTAATATTATTCTTCTTTTCACATTTTTTTTACTAATAATTTTACCATTCTAATAGTTTTGTTATCTTTGAAATATTAAGAAAGATAAATATATATTAATAATATTATTAATTAATATCCTTATTAATTAATATTATTAGTATTACCTTTTATTAGTATTATTATTATTATTATTATAATTGATCATTATTTTTAATTAAAAATATATATTGTAATACATGAAGTTTAATAAATAAAATTTTTATAAACAAACTTTTGTTTAGCCTATGCGTAGCTGTGGAAGTTAGAAAGGAAATGGGGTGGGGGAGGGGCCGACAACACCACACCCCACCCCATAGTTATATGAAGTGGGGGGTGGGGTCACCGACCCCTCCCCATCCTCCATTGCAAACTAAATACGGTGGGGGATAATCCCCCACCAAACCTTCAGTAAATAATTACAGTGGGGGCCAATTCCCCCACCAAAACGTGTAAAATTTCTCCTTGATGTGCGCAACTTACCAGTCTGTGGGAACAAAAATATATTCTGTGGCCATGTCCTTTTTTATTTTTCACATATGCCTATCATATATATATACATATACCCATACATATAAATATATGCATATACATACATTCTTGTGTTTATATATATATACATATACATATACATATACATGCAGTCCCTTTACAAATGCACACATACTTGTATATACATATATCGGCCTATGAATATATGTATATATGGGGGGTGGGGTCACCGACCCCTCCCCACCCCACATTGCAAACTAAATACGGTGGGGGTGAATCCCCCACCAAACCCTTCAATAAATAATTACGGTGGGGGCCAATTCCCCCACCAAAACCTGTAAACTTTCTCCTTGTTGTGCGTGACTTACCAGTCTGTGGGAACAAAATTATATTCTGCCGCCATGTCCTTTTTTATTTATTAATATTATATATATATAGTTGTGTCTATATACATATATGTATAAATACATACATACATATAATTTTGTTCCCACAGACTGGTAAGTCATATATATATATATATATATATACACTTGTGTCTATATACATATATATACTTGTGTCTATATACATATGTATGTATGTATGTATGTATGTATGTATGTATGTGTCTATATACATATATATACTTGTGTCTATATACATATGTATGTATGTATGTGTATATATATATATATATATATATATATATATATATATATACATACTTGTGTCTACATACATACATACATATATACATATGTATATATGTATGTATATGTATATATATATATATATATATATATGTATGTGTGTGTGTGTGTATATATGACTTACCAGTCTGTGGGAACAAAATTATATTCCGCGGCCATGTCCTTTTTTATTTATTAATTTATATATTAATATATATATATATATATATATATATATATACATAGAGTGTATATATATGTATATATATAAATATATGTGTGTATATATATATAAAAAGAAAAGAAAATACTGTGTGTAAATGTGTATATGTGTGTATGTGTGTGTGTGTGTGTGTGTTCGTTCAAGATTAGTGAGAGTATTCACAATAGAAAGGAAATGTAACCTTAAACAAAATGGATCTATAAAAAAAGAATACCCAAATGGGTAATTTTGGGAAATATATTGCTCTCAATAAATGAATATTAGAAATTACAACAAAACCCTTGAATAGGGTAGAATAGTCTTTGAGCAATAAAATAATATGGGTTTGGGGATGTGTATATCCATCCCCAAGCTTGCAACGTTTTTCATCCATGGCTTCCTCCTCTTCCTTCATCCTTCAACCCACAAAACAAAAACAAATAATGAATGAAATGAACAAAAGAAAGAAGAATAAAAGACTCCCTTAAGGATTTTTAGGTTTAGTTTGAATTTCCTCATCCTATGGTCCATATTGTTTTCATCCAAGGGCCAAAATTGTCCCCTACAATAGTTAGATGGGGCTAGGTGAGGTGATCATTTGATCACATGGGTCTCCTTTTTGAAAGGGGCCACTAGTGTGTGTTGAAAGTAATTAATTTTATTGTGTTTTTATACTTAAAAGTAAATTAAATAAACTCAACCATTATTAGTTTAGTTTACTTTTGAAATGGAAATTAATGAATCAACTTAGTATAATTGAAAGAGTTATTTTGACTTGAACTTTAATTATTTAATTTGGCATGACCTTAGGAACCTAAGTATTAAATTTATTACAACCGACTATTAGGTGGTTAATTTTGTGACGTTCAGTAATTAACCCTGGGTGTTAGTTAAGCATTGGTATTGGCATTTAAAAAAACATTATTCCATAATTTTTCTAGTATAATCTATGTTTGGTTTTGGGTTTCGTGTGCTAAATTTTGTGGGTGTTACAACCGAGGTTTGATGGAAGACCAAAGAGCAGAAGTTCCATGTGGATTTTGAGACAGTCACTTTGGAGCTCTTCAAGGAGCAATTCAGGAGCAAATACTAATCCAAGAGGTTCTTTCAGTAGAAGATAGATGAGTTCCATGACCTACGTCACACATCCATGACAGTGGAAAAGTATGAGATTCACTTCCTGGACCTACTTCAATATGTAGACTACATGTAGTATGAGTAGGTAAGGATCCACAGGTTCGTTAGTTTCCTGAACATGCACATTGGAGGGGCAATATGCATTCATTGTCTGCAGAATCTAGCAGAGGCCATTCATAAGGCTTATATCATGGATGAGACTAGGTGGAAGATGCAATAGGACAGAGATAGAGTGCAGAGTTGTATCATACAAATGTAGGATAATAGATTGAGGGGGTAATCTCCTCTTCCTCGTGGCAGACATGGTTCTACACAGTCTTCATTAAGACCACCACAAAGCTAAAACAATCTCTTTTACTCGCATGTGAACGAAATGAAAAGAGGAAGCTTTCGTATACAAACTATGAAAATTGTATTTCTCTTTCGGAAGCTCTTATACTCTTAAAATCCTTCCAAAAGTATCCGATTAAGTTGCATTTGAAATTATCTTCTTGGCATAAAATTATCTTCCATAAAACATCCTTACTTCTACCTTGTATAGAATAAACCCACCATTATCAACTAGACCTTTAGCTATATTTTTGCAATTTTGCCTACACTACCAATGGGATAACTTATCCCTCCAAAATTTCTATCGCATAAAACCATAGTTGCATTTATCATCATATTCTGGAAGGACTTTACTGTGCTCACAAAAAAGCATTCTACATTAATGAAAGAGAGTAAAGCTATGTCTTTTATATACTTTTCTGCAAATGAACAATTACTACTAAATTTCCAACGCTAACAAAGGTTTCACCATGGTAAATTCATCATGATCTCAAATAATGTGCTTGTCATGTTATGCAAGGAAACTGACATGTCTGAAAAGGCATTTGGGTTGTGTCTCTCTCCAAGCTCAAATTTTGACTATGACTTGGAGGATGCGTCAAAGGTTTGAACACAAAACTTACATATTCCCTGACAAAAACAACTCACATGTAAAACAACAAACTAGTTTAAACTTTTGAAATATCTTCCAAGATCACATACAACTAGAGGATGTGACAAGTGTGTGAGGCAGATAAGAAATCACATGCATTACATCTCCCTCCCCTAATAAGAGCATCGTCCTTGATGCAACATAAAATCTAATGCTATAAAAAGGGATATGCAATTAAGGCAAGATTTAATGTTAAAAATGACACATGTTAGGGATAACAAAAGAACTCTATCAATACAATGCATGACCATAAAGAAGACAAACTAAATTTGGAAATATCTTAAATTTTAATGTTCTGGTGAATATTTGTAGTTGGTTATTTTTTACTTTGCTTCTCGACTTAGTGTTTTCTTTTACAATATTTATAAATCTCAAACTCTTAGTATTCATTGTTTAGAATTTCAATTGTCTTATGTTCGTGGGTTCCAAACAGTAATTTTACTTAAGATATCACATGCAAGGCTCAAACACAACACTAAAGGTCCACATGAGACATATTACTACATAATTTAATGAATTTATCATATCTGAAGACCTTATATTCCACCATGGAATGAACACAAGTATTCCACATAACAAAGAATTTCCAGGAATTATGTCACAGGAAGAGATCCAACACACAAATGTGACTGACAAACATTGAAACATCATGTTGATACATATGCAAACTGGTATCACATGACTTGAAACACCATGACTAGTGCCCATATTCAGTGCCAAGACACTAGGTCCAATAGTACATAGTAAACCAAGAGGAGTGTCAAACCTCAATCATAACAATGTCTAACAAGACTCACAAGATTACACATAACTCATAACACCAACTCCAAACATCACAAAACATCATGAAAAACTCCATATATTTCCGAAAGCAACAAAAAAAAATTCCATATACCTCCAAATCATCACCAAATAACTTCATATACCTCCCAAAGGAAAGAATAAAGCAGTTCAAGTAACTCAACTATAGAGTGCCATTGAGAATATCATGTCACTCAACCATAGAGTGTCCATCTGAGAATATCAGGTCATTCAACCATAGAGTGCCATCAGATAACATCATGTCACTCAACCATAGAGTTCTATAAAGAATATCGGGTCACTAAACCATAGAGCCCCATATCCTTTCTTCATTTAATGAGGTCGAGTCACACTATAATCTCTAGGCACATTGAGCCCCGTCACCCCTAACCCAAGTGACATAATAAACTCATGGTTTAGCAACCTTCCAGTTATCTGTTACTCCTTAGGGTGCATACCCCTACACAAAATGAAGCGGGTCCATAGGTTCAACCAATCTATGGTGAATCCCATGACCTTATTCCAACACATTAGAACATTAGAACGAACATTAACAATCCATTTCAAATGCCAAGTGGAAAAAATCCAAAGCCTTGGGCAAGGCTATAAAAATTTTAAACATGAAAAGAAAGTTTAAAAATAAGAAAAACAAATGTCTAAATAAGCAATAGTTAGGTGCAAAAATCCGTATGCTAGTGCAAAAATCAAATAAAATTGCCAAAAATCTGCGACACACATAAATCAAGAAAAAATGTTTTTTCTGACAAGAAAAAAGATAATGATCAATTTACGAGTAAAATATGTATATAGAAATAGCACATTAAAATTACTACGTGGCCTTATTTGGCCACCAAAAAGGGTACTCATTGAGTTTTTGACACTTGGATGTTGACCCTCAGCTCATAAAAATATACATGTAACCAAAAATGCGTATATCAAATAATGTAACTGTCATCATCTCTGCTCGAATCATCCCTCCATACTCCCATAAGGCTCAATATAGTAAAAATCACATAGGATTATTCGATGGATAACCCAATAGGAAAGAGCAGGGGACATTAGTTTTCATAAGTTTGGCCTAAGGTGGTGTGCGCCCACAATATAGCGAGCACGCTCAAAGTATACTAAACAAATAGTAGTGGATTTTCAGTCTATATAAGACTCCACTTCCTCACTCATGTACTTAGATCAAGACTATGAAAACCTGGTGCACCGCCTCCTCTCTCCACACATACACTCTTGACGGTTACTTCCCTTAGGGTCATCTAGTGTATGGTTCAACAACATAACACAAAACTACATCTTTAACACAATGGTGATTGATGCAAATTAACCATAACGTCTTACGCATGGTTTTATATACAAGGTATAATAAAATCATTACATTCACGGATTATGTTACATCACTTTTCCACATAATGCACCTAAGGTACAAGTAATGCACAATAGGGGTCATATGAGTCACAATGTATGACCCTAATTCATGGACATGAACCATCAAATATTTACATGAATTATATGTATGATGTAAATTGTGACTAACATTACAACATACAATCAATTGCAATACAACATGGTAACATACACGATTCATCACAACACATCTGGTGACATCACGATAAAATCAAATTCACTATACACCAATTTTGTCATTTAACAACACATCAACACACATTTATATCACATAATAACAAAACACTCCAAAAATCCATAATCCACAATAACATTCTTTTCACACAAAACAAGGTGGCACATCACTCATGAACTCCTGATGTGAGTTCACAAAAAAGAGAGTGAATACTCTCGTCATAAGCACGTCAACATGATAACGAATACATACTAAGTGGCATACACAACATGTGCGTTCATAATATCATAAATACAACATGGGTCACATCACAACATGTATCAAATTACTCTTCCCATATCCACCACCACCATGCAAGAATCATCACAACTTCCAATCCATCCCAGAGGTTTGATAGCATAAACCTATGCTCTCATACCATATGTAATGCCCACATTTTCAACACCAAAATACAACAGTAAAATTATCTGAATATTTTTTTTGGACTTTAATTGCATATTGCATAACACCACATGGGATCCAAATAAAGAAACTCGACATCACGTAGGACACTTACGTAAATATGAACCCACTCATACAATAGGATAACAGAGGGTACAAATGAATGTCTTACTCAAACCACATAAACTAGGACAATGACCCAATTACAGTAAGAAACACAGGATAGGCATACTCCACGACATGGCCCTTTTAGGTTTGCATATTCATTACATTTAGGTTTGCATTGTATGACCTTATAGTTTTCAACAAAATTAAATACATAAGGTTTAAAATTTCATATTGTTCAAACTTCAATTACTTTATTTTGCAGCTCATTAGTCTTTAACGGAGAATGCGCAGTTGGTTCCTTTCTCCAATTCCATTAGTTATTCACACCTCATTTGTTATATAAATTCATTTTAAACAACTATGAGTCTCCTAATATTCAATTCTTATGTTAAAGGTTTGTTTCTCAAAAATTGTTTAGTTGACTATAATTGTCTAAAGAACACATAACATGGGACCCTTTGTTCCTTTACAACTAGGCTGCATGTTTTTGTTTAACATTTCACTTATAGTGGTTCCTTTAGAATTTGATCGTTTCTCTTGTGGAAATAACTTTATATAGCATGATTGTGATTAGGAACGTATATACACACATGCGTCTTCTATTATTTGACTTAAGGATTTGATTGAAAGAGCCATGTTTACTAGGTTTGGAAAAATACTCTTGTTATAAGGAGGAAAATTCACAGGAAGAAAAAGGAAGGTTACTAGATCAATAGAAAACCTATCTTGAGTTCATTTCATAGCATTGTTTAATACTAACAATACATTATTTTAATCTTCAAGTTATTACAACCAACTATGTAAATTTATTAATTAAGTTGTATCATTCTTGATTCACAATCCGTTGCTCCAATTAGGAATTCATATTTTCACAATCATATTGCGCATGGAAGGGTACATTACACCTATGTTCCCCTTATAGATATTTTTCCTTTAATCTAAGTGACAAATTTCACATTTCAACTACTTTGGTTTCATCATCTTAAGGTTCACTCTCAGTAGAAACGAGAGAATTACATGTTTCGACCATAGAATTCTACTTCTTGAGTGATCCTAGATTTATTATATTCCTAACTACGCTAAGAGTTATACTAACTTTTACAAGTCCAACTAGAGTGCAATCTCCTTATCTCACAAGACCTTGGCTACAGTTGCAGGTATCCCATTCTCAAGGTTACAATTTATTATTTCATTAGTATCGTTGTTTAATCCACATTTATGTAAACAAAGCATGTGACCATGCTTCATATTTGGTTTTTCGATTTACTAGGTTGTTGTATTATTCATGGAGCTCTACTTTATCACATTCAATTTATGATCCCATTTGACATTTTAATTGGTTTTGACATCACTCAATGTTGTACCATTTTTGTAGTGGTCATTTGATAGTTCAATCTGATTTCCCTTTTACTGACTACATTTACATGGTTACTTTGGTCTTGTATTAACATCATTTTGGAAAAAATGTAATTCCTATAACACTTACGTAACACTTAAGGATTTAAGACTACAAGGAGTACGACCTCGCACAAGACAACTCATTTCAATGCTCTTGGACATGGAAGTATAAGTGTATATAGAAAGAGAAATAACCAAAACAATCTTATGCATTTCAAAAGCCTCTTAAGGACCTATTTCAATTGTTGGGTAAATACACAAGTAAATTAGACATGTAGTCTCCACTCACATAATTTAGACCTCACAAGAGATCAATCGTAGGTACAACCACCAACTATCTTGCAAGGCTTTGGGCACCCACTAGGGTACCAAGGAGAATTACGCATAAGGGGGTTAACTTATTTAAGATAAGATCATACCTACAACACCTAGACATGATCACCTCACTCATCCCAAAATGATAGGTTTCACATCAAAATCACCACCTTTTAAAACATTAAGGAAAAAGGTCCTTAATAAGACATCTTAGGTGCGAAACAAGAAGATGATTAAGGAGGATACAGTTTTTTATTAACATGATCAATGTTTTATACCCTTGAAAAAGACCCAAATGGGAGGAGGAAGTACATTAGGCATTATAAACTTCTTTTTTTTAGTTTTATGAGATGAAAATCTACCTAGCATTGTGGGAGTTAAGGAAATAAAACGATAATTAATATAACAAGGGATTAGTTTAATATCTTTATAAGATAGGTACAACATTGAGTACAACTTCACATCCAATTCGACACTATAAAATATAGCCATATTGGTATTCCCTTTCAAAATATACAAAGAATAATTCTTTGAACAACAATAGATATCATTATTCTATGGTAATACATGTATTGCAAGATGAATATAACTTTATAATAACAACTCATTAATTACAACATATCACATCCAGAAAATTCCTCTTGTTCGGTGTACCTGCAACCAATGTTGCGTCAGTCCTAGGAATGAGTATAGAAAACCCTTACACTCAAGCATAAATTCCACTCATCCATCATTTCAAACAATTTCAGAATAGACACTAGAGAGAGATAGAGATAGGGAGAGAGAGACATAGAGATAAGGGAAAGAGGAAGAAAATCTATGATTCATTTTCTTTTCAAATCACCATAACATCTCGTACCCACTTTTCATTTCATTTCAACTCATAGAGTACATTTTGACCCATTTGTATTTTCAAAAGTGTAATCAATATTTTCATAATTTATATCTCGAGAGAGAAAGGGGAAGAGAGAGAAAGTATGGATTTCATTTTCCTTTCTATTCATCGTATCATAATCACATAAATTATCAAATTTTCATTTCATTTCTAACCCATGAACATTCTATAATCTCATTTACATTTCTAGAACCAGTCAAAATATCAGAGTTACTTCTAAGAGAGAAAAGGGGAAGAGAGAGAACATCATAATTTTCCAAAATCCATTCATACAAAGTAATTTGATCAATTCATACTCTATACACAGTGTGGAAACGATATGTACAAGGTTTAATGGTTAGTTAGGAGTCTACAAAACCCTTATGCTCAAGAAGGTTGTTTAGATAAAGTCACAATTTTGAGTATAAGTTGAAAGAAACCAAATCAAAAATGCCTACAAATGGTCTTGAAAACCACTCATTTTAAGTTTGATCACGAAGTTTCATGATTCCTACTAACTATCACCCTATATATAAAGAATTTTTTGTGTTTGAAAAAAGTTTATTACGTTAAGCAGAGCTCAAGTTATGAAGGGAAACTTCGGAGCCAAATTATCGTAGTTGCGTCAACAATGCTTATCACACAACGACCAATGGGCCCCAAAATCCACTTGCAAAATTATTTTTTGAAGGTGTTTTCAAGTAACTGAAGAGTATGTTACAATCCTCTTAAGTTGGCAGTCTAGAGGTAAGAGGTAGGGGTTTTCAATTTACACTCAAATCCATAGTGGCAACTGTAAGACAATACTGATCGTGTTTTATTAAAATGAACACGTCACACAAGGTGATTGTTAAGCTAAGTGGCTATTGAAATTCGACTTGGAAGGATGTTCAATAAATTCAAACGATCTTGGCTAAGTAACCCCATGGTGTCTTGGGTCCACATTGATCTAAGGGTCATACTAGGATTTTCGGGTTTGCAGTATACATGTGTCAACATGGTGCTCCATGCGCGTAACTTTCAAAATCAAAGTTTTCTCCTTTTTTTTGATGTTGATATTTTGAGATTCCACATAAAGGAATATTTTGTCGCCTATCAGTTCAACATTTAATTTTAAAAAATATTGAACATGACTGAAAAAAATTTAATGCAAGAGAAAAGGGATGAAACCATACTTGTATATGATGTTTGCAAGAGTGAAATAAATATGGGGATTTCTCATCTTAGATTTAGGATGGTGACTTTCATTTGCTCGCAAGTTCCCAATCACCCTTTCTGTAAATCCATTTGTGCATATCCAGCCAGCATGGAATTCCATGAAAGCATTTTGGTTTCTCCAATCATTACTTTTGGCTTTTTCACACTTCAAAGCCCTTTCAATGAACCATCTTATGTATATACCGGCACTTAATGCAGTTTTGAGACAACACCACTTTCAAACTTGAGTCAAATATTACAAGGGATTGTCAATACTTCCACATTGTAAGGTTCAAACAAGGTGAAGTTGAAGCAATTGATGCATTTTATCTTTACACCACGGCCAAATGCATTAATTATGGAGTATCCTACTCCATTTTGTTTTTACCTCCAAAGGGGGTGCGTTTTCTATGCCTATCTACAGACATAACTGATCAAGAGAAAAATAATTGAATCCATTCTATACATAATAGCTTCCTGCGTTTCTTAGTAAGGTGTCCACACCATGCCTTACGATGTTCCATGATGGTGCAGGTAACGGGAGGATGGCATAAAAGTCCCCTGAATATGATTATTACACCGATCAAGTGGTCCTTTCCCCGAAGTCTTCCACACATTTTATGCAAATGGAACCATTTGTCTACACCAGGACTTAACATCCTAATGCATGTCCTTTTCTTTGAAGATCTTTTTCAAAGCCTCATCGTCGAGGTATTTAAACCAACCATTCATGTGCCACGTCCCTGCTCTCATTTTCTACGTTGATGGTAGTCTATCCTCTATTCTACAATCCCCATCTCCACACAGCTAGGGTTTTGTCAACTAAGGAAAAGGGTAACATCCATACAAATATCGTATATTACTTAAAGTAATCACAGAAAACAAATGGTGAAAATTCAAGATCCCATTTACGCTTAGTTTGGGAGGATGGTAGCACAAGCTATAAAGCTTGACGTGACAATATTCAAGGTGGTTTGCATAACAAAAGCCAAATTGTGAGCATCCTGCCATCATTATTGGCTTGATAAGCCTCATTAATTCCAAGCATTTTGGTCAAACATTGTATGTGTTTTTATCAAAAAGCCCCTCCATTGTATCAAACAGTCTATGTGTTATATTCAATAGTCCATGTGTGAGCTCTAAATTTTGTTTTTCATCCTGTCAGAAGGGGGAGGCTAGGTTGCAGAGTTACAAATCTACACTTGATGTGGCCATCCAACTACTGTTAAATTTACAAAGTTAACCATGGGTCTAGCGTCCTCATTGTCTCATATCCCAAATAAAATTCCTAAATTATTGTGGAATGAAAGAGATGGGTCTGAAAAATTATTTAGGATGTGTCACTCTCCTTACTTTGACAAATAGTATGACCACCCCTGTAAATATGGCTGTCACGTAGCGCGCTACATACCTCTTCCACGAATAGATAAATTCTGAGATGAAAAAGTTGTTCTTGTACGGATCAGTTTAACCTTTGTTCATGATTTATTAAAAATGGATGCAACTCATGAATTGAAATATGACTCAAATCCTTAGTTTCCTCTTTGGATACAACCAAAGGATCAAATTTTGAAGGTACACCCCTAAGCATATTTTAAATAATTCTTCTATTATCCAATGTTTTTCCATGAGATTTAATCCAATTCACTAGTTCAAATATATAAGTAAAGAACAACTCAGAGTTCATTTTAAGAGACCTCTTAGAAATCGGAGGTGGAAAATACCTGGAAAATATACTCGGAACCGGTTTCGCGGGAAGGAAATTTTTGTGTGGTTTGTATGAAAACCTTTCACTTGATTTTTAAGTGGTGTGACAGAAAAGCTGCAGACACGTGATGGGAGATTTGTTTTCGTGTGAGAAAAAACTTGTTGTTGAGCGACAAAAAACCTCCAGTCACACATCAGCAAGGTTGTTGTCACGTGACAACAAGTTTGTTTTCGCATGACAACAACCTTGCTGACGTGGGATAGGAGGTTTGCTGTTGCGTGACAACAAGTTTGTTATCGCACGACAACAAATCTTTTATCGTGCATCTGCAGCCTCTGCTCTCATGTCATGCGTTAACAAACTCTCTGTGTTGTGCGTCAACAAAATCTATGTCGCATGTCTACAACCTCCACACTCTTGTCGCGCATCAACAAACTCTCCATGTCACGCGTTTGCAACCTCCGCCCTCCTGTCACGCGTCAGCAAACACTCCTTGTCACATGTTAACAAACTCTCTGTCGCGCGTCTATAGCCTCCACACTTTTGTCACACGTTTATTGTACTTGATAATACATATGCCCTTAGGTGGTATGAGTGAGCTAGTAGTGTTCTTCCTGGAGAATAATCTAGGATTATATAGGGGATATTTTCAAGGTTAGGTGAATTTTACCCCTAAAAAATATTAAACTGTAATTTTTAAGAGAACAAGTCACTAACTCGCGCCAGAAAATTCACCTTTTCATATTTTTCAAAAATGGAATATTTTCAGTATTACGAATATTCACCACTAAAAAAAACCCTGGAACAACTCTACCAAGTATGAACCTTTCACAGACATTATCAAAATATCTTCAAAGTGATTGTAGTTTGATAGTTTTAACTTAATCCTTACCTTGAAATGCATCTTGGAGAGAGTCATGCTCTTCATTTTATTGATTGGCCACTACCACTCTAGGAAGAATACTATGATGCATAGCTTGATATGTATAAGATGTTTTTTTTGTCTTTCTTTCTCTACTCCTTCAAGATATCTTTCTCTTCATGTGAGAGTGCATCATATGTTGCTAGATATGCTAGTTTTGTGCATCCATTTTGTAACGACCCGATATTTTCACACACGAACAACACAGTAAAAGACATGATATATATATATATATATATATATATATATATATTTATATATATATATATATATATATATATATTTGACTTGCTTGACACATAACATGACGCAACATGTCATCACCAAGGATACAACTAACTCTGGGAACCACTTGTTACGGGGATGACCACAAGGTCAGCACGGAAATGTTCACACCCAAAAGGATAATACACTTTTTCTTTTTGACATGACAACAAATAAGTCCAACCACAGAATACACTTATAGTTAGGGCCAACCACAATGAGATATTCTTGAGAGTTATTTAATTTAAAAAGACATCTTACAATTCTTAGCTTACGTTTTCAACGAGGCTCAAGATATGATTCATACAATTCATCGTACCAAGCTAAGTTTATTCTTTTTACCCTGAGTAATCATCTTTAAAAATTCTCTATTATGACATTTATTTTCTTAATTCGTTTATTTAGAGAAAGGGGTAATTTAAAACCCACAAGGCCATCTATTTACACTTACGCTACTAGAACTCATTCATGCCCATATGACAACATGGGTTCGCATTCAACTCACTTAAGAGAAGAAAGAAAAAGCACGTTGGAAAAAGGTTAGAGGGAGAAGGTTGAGTTGAAATCATCTTTAAGACCTCATTTGTTATTACCAAGATTTAATAAAAACTTGAGAAATTAACCAGAATTATTAAAGGCTTTACTAAATGAGTTTTATGCAAATAAAACAATTTACCATCCAATGGCTAAGAGATAGATTGCGTGGTTTCTAAAGTGTTATCTCCTGCTTATTAAATCTTATTATCTTCCAGAACTAACCATAGATTTCCCTTAAGTTCGTTTAATAATTTCACCATGAAAGGGATAGTGTTCATTAGTGTAGCTTGGGATATCAAGTTATATAATGTTACTTAACAAAGGATAGTTTCATCTTTGATCACTTATGGAATTACATGCTCTCAAGTTGGTCACCTCTACACTAATTTATTTGCAATATAAATTTTAGTTTAACTTCTATAAGTATTAAACAACCCATTTTATTTTACATATAACACATTATTATTAAGCCTTAGAAAGATTTAACTTAACACTTTATTCTCAAGATCAAGGTTTTACAATACTCATATAAATGCAAGGATTGAGTACCATTTCTCACAAAGATAAGTTACCAGTTTACCTACAGAAGGGCAAGACAACATCATCACGCAATTTCTGAACAATCCAAGGCAAGAGGTATTCTAAACTCCTTTGTAAGCACTATTACAAAATTTACCTCACATTAGACACTTTTACAAGGAACTTCATAAATTGTACAGATGAAAATTTTACACTCTTTTCCTCTAGTCTACTCGCATAATCCATTTGCAAAAATATTAACTAGAATCAGTTTGCGAGAACTGAGCATGTTAAGACTACCCATTGCAATAGTGAGCTAACATTTTATAATATCATGAAAGGAAAAAAAATCTGAAATCAAGAATGAGTCAATGCACAAGCCACTAAAACAATATGCCTCACACGATAGAGAGAGTTTTATGACAGCCAACAAGGAGAAATCTCATTAATCAAGTAAGAAAGATATTCCAAAATAATCAAGGTAAGACCTTATTGATGAAGACAACAAGGCTGAGAGTATTGAGATTTCAGTCATGTAATCCTATGGATTACATGATTGAAATCTAACACCCAAACATCATTCTATTATTATTAACCAAAAAGATAATGATCAGTCAAATTACTTAACATATTCAAATATCATTCTATTATTATCAACCGAAAAGATAAATAGAATGAACCCATAAAGCATGGGATTTTTTTTTTTAAAATCTCCATATTTCCCTTTACTTAATATTTATCTTTTTTTTTTTTTTTTTGAAAAATAAACCCTTTAGGACAACCTGCACGAGATACTATTAAGCATATGAGAATGCTAATATTGAGACATAATCAATAAATGATTTACCTAGAAACTTCTTGAACTTCAAAAGGATTAGCTAGCGGTTCGGTATATTTATCCAATTTTCTATAGAATATAGAAAATGTAACAGTCAAAGATGCATGCATATTACTCTCATTCAAAAATTGCTTGGTAACAAGACTGCATTCACACACATCCTTGTTTTAGGAAGAATAAAGACCCCAACCATATATGAACACAAATCAGTCAAAGATTAAAGTTAACTTCACTCAACTGGATAGATCAATATACATATAATATTCACAACACAATATCTGAATCTGAAGATTCAATATACCAAGTAATTCTCACCGAACCTAATTATTTTTCTTCAAGAAGTTAAATAAATTAGATTCTATCCAACTAAATTACATTCAACAACTATAGTTTGGATTATACAAGCAAAGATCAAGAAAAAGTCTTTTCACCAAAGGTTGTTATTATCTTACATCACATAAACAATAATAAACCCATAATCCACCACTCGTATGATCATTGTAAGAGTTAAGGACTTAGCTCACTAAAAATATATGACTGAGTCTATTCCTACCTTTTCCATTTTCATACAAGTCTAACCCAAATCGAAGAAAGGTAACCATTCTACTTTCATACATGCCTCAGTCAACATTTACTCAGAAAATCCCTACCTAAATTATTGAAGGTTTGCTAAGCTACATAATGGATTTAATAGAAACCCATTTCATTCGATACTTGAATTTAAACAAGCAAGGGCTAGTCTGTTGAAAATATAAGTGAATCGACACAAGATCCTCTACAGTGACCCAACTCAAGTCACCAATCACAAGGTTTACAGTCAGCAAAGGAGGGATACAAAGCAAAATACTCTTCCTACGAACTAAGCCTTCTCCTCCGTCTCTAATTCAACATATGAATAGCTTGGGCATACCCATCTATTTCACGACTGTCTACTCAACCTATTCTCATAGTCGCTCCAAAGAAAACATCTGCTACTATAGATTTCAATTGAACTCTTTTATCTTATGATACAGTGACTCACATCACAGGGTCTGTATTGAGCAGTCAAGATTCCACTCACGTAGGCCTCTAAGAAAAAACATTATGCTCACTATGCGATGTCTACACACAGATTCAGCCCAAGAAATGCTTTTACCAAGACAAAAACAAACATTTAGCCTAAATCTGGTCATGAGTCAATAAATCTACAAATATCCACTAATGTTATTCATGGCTCAAGTTTATATCTGCTACTATTGGTTTAAAAAAAATTGAACTCAACGGCCATTGTTCACTATTATCTCTAAACGTCACCCGAATTTGAAGAATTAAGTAGGAAAACACCCAGGTTAAAGATCTAACACCCATAGTATAAAACTTCAACAATTATTTTTGCTATCACATAGTAGTTACTCTTTTATTTCGAAATGAAAAAGTGAATCAGAAAGGAATGTATACATGCTATCACAGTTGCTATCAGGGTATGAAAAACAAACAAATCCAAGTAGTCCTTCGTTTCCTTCAATCTGGGTCGATTCACAAGGAAAAAGCAGAAGCCCATTCTATATGCCATAACAGAAAAAAAAAAAATAGAAGAACCTTCATTTCATGACATAATAAAAGGGTAGCATAGAGACTCTTTGTAAATAAATTTCATCAGCTCTGCTGGTAACACCCTCACTGTCACATAATCGATTTTGATAAAAAAATATCTTGAAGGAGAATCCCGAATTTGAGGGTACAATCGATACAGGATAGATAACATCATAGTTGGACGAACTGCTTGTTGGAGGTGCTCACAAAGGCTTCTACTATACTGTAACGTGCCTGCAGCCTGGCTGGAAATAGCGGCAGGTCTCCGCTATGGATCCCCGACAAGAACACATCTCACAGCGCCCCAGGAAGTGGAGGTAAAATGTCTACTTCACTAGCTTGCGACTTCAACTCCAACCACCATACACCTGCAGCGGCCACACATGGCGAAAGTTCCCTTCGTTTCAGTCTGTTGAAGGCTCAGACTCCATTCGCAGCAACACCTGGTATGCACAAGATCCACAAGTCCAGGGCATGTAGATAGGACAAAGGAAATAGGTGGCTGCAACCATTCGAAAGCATTTAACTTCAAAACATTCAGCCCCAATCTAAACACGACCCGTCAGCTAGAAAAAACGTTGTTAAAACAGCCTATGCGGCCATGGAAAGGAGAGGAATAGCAACTGAAGAGCTCCCAAACACCTGCGACTCCATTGGATTGGGGTTTTTTTCATGCCATTCATCCCAAATCCTGACAACAACACTCCTCCTTGCTCACGCGGCCAGAACAGGTCAAAGAGAGCAGGTAGCAAAAGACGTGTTAGATTTGCAAATCATAGGAATTAAAGAAGGTGGGGCGGCTGACAGAGGTAAGACCAGTGGGAGATGGCCACGTACCAGGTCTAGATGGCAAGAAGTGGGGGGTGAGGGACAGTAGGGCCTTAGGCACAAGCAGATAGAATTTTGACTTTAAAACCATGTCCCCTCCATCCTGCGCCACACACCTACCCCCCCATCATTCCCATGCAACCCCTCCATTCCTTTAGTTGATGATTTTCAGTACCCATTGATCATTATATTCCAAACCTTAATCAGAATAGAAATTAAGCCATCGGTATAAATCTGTATTTATTGCATTCAAATCCTATGATTTGTAAAATTATAAGCTACTTGCTTTCACGATGTAAGACCAAGCTAAAGGTTACAATATAATTCTCAACATAACCTAATTGAAAAACACACTAAGTTAAGAGGCTTGCACGGCTTAAGGTCTCATCTATTTCTCCAAACCAAAACATATCAGTTAAAAGCCACACACTCGAATCTAAGGATTCGATTTACTAGTGTATAAATACATATATCGTTCTACACCCATGTCTTCTGGTATTTTATTTTTAAAATATAATCCCATGTAAATGAAATACGCAACAACAAATACTTAAAAAGGAGTTTATATAATCCAAATTTACCAGAGTCACCAGAGCATCTCCAATAGTAACTCAGTAACAAGTTTATTCATTGGGCTAAAGCAAGTCAAAAAACCTCAGTCTTTTAATTCTCTGCAACTAACAGTAGGTTCTATCCCAACTCATAACAAAAAAAAACTGAACCCCAAGTGATAATAAACCAAACATCCGAACTCATCAACCCATGTCGATGGGTTAAAGTCCTTGGCTCGACAACGAATAGAAGTAGGATGGAAATGGCTTCAAGGAAAGTTACTAGCCCAATCAACCTTCGAAAAGGGTTTACCAGCAAAGGGAGGTCTTGATAACGACTCGAGGACACCATAAGGAGGGGAAAGGCGCTAAAACATCGATGAGACAGAGTCTAAGACAACAGAATTACGCACAGTTGTTCGACGCCCAATAAGGGAAAGGTCACTACGCCAAGAAACTGGGTAACCGCCAAACGGGGCATTACATCATGAAAATGTTTTGAAAAATTCTCTAGACTTAAATTGATGTCCAAAGTATTTATCTCTTTATATACTAGTGGTATTAAAGTAATTGACCCTAATAATGCTAGTCTTTCCTCTCAAAAGGGGAGGATTGGTAGTGCATGTGGAGACCTTGTAGCAAGTAGGTGACAAATCACACTTCCCTTTAACACCTTTTGATACTGATCATGACACTGTTGACTATACCATGGACATTGTTATAGTTTTGATTTAGTATGATGATTAGATGTTAGAGCATGGATTATTGCTGACTCTGATTCATATATGATGCATGATGATTATTAGAGATATTTTATATATTGATGTTGATATACTGTCTGACATGGTTACATTATAGATGTTGTTCGGACATGTGATATTTGGATATTTTGAGTAGACCTAGAAAATGAAAATTGAATTAAAATTGATGATGATATAGTTGTTGATGAAATTTTAAGTGACACTATTGATTGGCTTGATGATTGTTGTGATTCACATATATATTGATGACTTTGGAAGTATATTATATTCATTTGGATGTTCTGATGTGGCCATGAGGCCAAAGGAGGTATTTGTGTTTTGCAGGTTAAAATATCACAACACACATCGGGGGATTGGAGACCAACCACTTTGGAATTCTAGATGAATTCAACAAGGTCACCATGGAAACTTTATTTTTTGTGTGTGTTTGATTGTTGTTAGGGATTCCCATGGGGGGGATCACCTTCAAATGTGACCAAGGGGTTTTATGTTTCTTTTATTTATTTTCCTTGGTTTAATGTTGCATGTGTTTATTTTGTGGTGCTTTGACCCCTTTCCTTATTTATTAAATGGTGTGTTAATTAATGTGAGTAATCATATTGTTAAAAATTAATTAATCAAATTGGGTCATAAGAAAGTAATTATTAGAGTTGTTGGCCTAAAATTAAAGTGTTGTAAGAAATGTGTAAGTGATGTGTAAGAGATGTGTAAGTTGATTTTGGAGTATGAAACACTCCATCTTCTTTGAAATTCGAAATTGTCCTTGGAGGCTGATTTTGGAGACTTGTGGGACAAGTTAAACTTGTCCCATGCCTCTTAAATTTATATACCAACCTTACCTATGGTTGGAGAGTTAAATTTAGCCCTTCTTTATGCATTTTTTTAAGTCAAGTTTAATGTGTTTATTGCACTTTTCTTACATGTTTTAATTTCAGTCCTTATGGGGTGTGGGCTTGTTTGAGTGTGTAAGTAAAAATGTCATATTATTCACCCACCTATTGATTATGCATTGGACAATGAAGTTGACTTTTTTGCTTGGAGTTGAGGATGTGTGATGTGGCATCCCACTTGGATCCACCTCATCCTTTTCCTTTCCCTCTTCTATAAATTGGAATTATTTAGCTTGGTTTTGGGTTGCTCCACTTTTATCACTTCATTTTGGGAGACTTCTTTTGGGGTTTTGGAGAGCTCTTGCTTTTGGAGAAGATTGGAGATTGTTGCATGCTTGTAGATTGTTGATCTCTTGGACTATTTTGCATTGGAAAGCTTGTTGTTTTGAACTTGGAACAAACTCCATCATGGAGAGGTAAGAGCTTGGCTCTTGGAAATGCTCTTCTTTTCCCTTTTATGAATATGTAAATGCTTGTATGTTTGTTATTGTTTGTGGGATGTTGGGTAGATGGCCTGGGAATGGTGTAGGAGAAGGATATGGGGTTTATTTTGTGGGAGGCATAAGTGCTTTTTGGGAGGTATAAGTGTGGAGGGAGTTGGGATTTGGGTTCTACCTTACAAAGAAATACCTTGATTTCTTTACTCGTTATGGGGTGTCATAAGAGGTTGGGGAGGCATAAGGAAATGTGAGGAATAAGGGGTACTTGGGGGAGGCATAAGGGCATGTCAGGGATTTGAAATGTTATATTTTGGCAGTTTGTTCTCAGGTGGTGATACCCATTTCCCCTTTGGGAGGCATAAGTAGCATCCCCCATAGTTTCTTGCTCCTTTGGCTTGCATGAAGAAGCCTGAGTTTTGTTTGTTGTCTTTCAGGTGGTTGTAAAACTGTTGTTTTGTTTTGGACTGTGTTTTAATATGAAATGTGCATGTTGAAAGATTGCCTTTGTGTTGTGGAAGCCTGTTGTTGCCATGTGTTGAAACACATTTCTTATTGCATTGTGGTTGGGGCTCGGGGGCCAATGAAGAAGGATGGCTTCTCCTTTCATTGGATGTCTTGGTTGGGTGGAGAGCATTGCCTTTCCCCTACTTTTTGTTGTGATCAAAATTGAAAAAGATGGAGAATCTTCATGTTGCTAT
Source organism: Taxus chinensis (assembly GCA_019776745.2). NCBI lineage: Eukaryota > Viridiplantae > Streptophyta > Pinopsida > Cupressales > Taxaceae > Taxus > Taxus chinensis. The sequence goes on along the minus strand of CM034154.1, from coordinate 167,470,290 downwards.
TTCTGGAGCAGAGGAAAAAGACAATTTTGACAGTCCTTGTTGGGATCATTATTTATTGTAACCCTTTCCCACTTCAAAGTGGATGACCTTGTAGATTTTTTTTTGTGATGGAAAGATGTTTTGTATTGGTTATGAAAGTTGTAATTCGAAATGTGAAAGAGATGTACTCTGTTTTTCTATATTTGGATGAAAGAAAAGAAAGATTTATATCTTGTAAGTTGTATTTGATCAGTGGAAAATAAAGTTGTAAAAGAATCATACAAGTCAATAGAAGTTATTTAGTTCTGTTAAGATGATATTGCCTTCATTGGAAATCTAGGTTTGCAATGTATTTGAAATCTCTGTTTGGAAAATTGAAAAGGGAATACATATGAAGAGAATATATTACTCTTTTCCTTTGGAATGCATGATTTGAAGGAAACAAAATATTGTAGTGATTGGATTAGAATGAATTCATAAATTTATGTTGGTAAATGTAAATGGATCAAATCGAAATTGAAGTTGTAGAACTCTGTTAGAGAATTTTTCAAACTGGCAAATATTTTATTCAAAATGCATAGAATGACCCCTGCAACAATGAAAAATAAAATGAAACATTGAATTGAACTTAATATGATTAAGGTGCCCCCAAACAAACTAAACCACTTAAGAAATGGTTAAGGATCCTTTCAAATCAAACAAAGGCAAAACTGTAGTCGTTTCATTGTCAAAATTGAGAAATTTCGAATTGATCTTCAATCAATAAAATTATACCTTGAATCCATCCTAAATTCCTCTAAGAGAAACCCTCTATGTCTGTTTGGCATGTTGAGAAAGGAGGGAGGTCGAATTGAACAAAATTTTATAAGTCGAATGTCACCAGTTTTCATTTTATAATCCTGTAGAGCATTTTCTCAAAATTGACCCTTAAAAATTTATCCAAATTAAATTCTTAAGGTTGTTGTGCAAAGAGGACGTTGAGAGATTTCCGAAAAGTCCTCGTTTTCCAAAAAAAAGTTCCCTATCAAAAGTTATGGCCTTCTGAAGTTCGCAGAAGAGGAAAAGCCTCTTGTGCCCGTCACCCGTCTTTGCGCACCCAGAGCTTATTTCATGGGAGAAATTAAGTCTCTTCCACACCCATCTTGCATGCATGGGAGAGAATGAGTCTCTTCTATGCCCGTCTTGCACATGCGGGAGAAAAAGGAGTCTCTTCCACACCGTCTTGTGCCTAGAGAGAAAAAGAGTTTCTCTTGCGCCTCTCTTCCGTGCTCTAAAGAAAATTTCTTTCCGCACCTCTCTTCCGTGGAAATTTCTTCCACGCACCCTGCAAGAAGATAATCTATCTGCGCTAAGGATGACTTTCTCTCTCTTGGTGTTTTGTAGGATGTTTTGATAACTGTTGTAATGGAACTCCACTTCAGTTAGAGCTTACGCTCATCACTTGTGCAATGGAGGTCCAGATCAATATTTTCAGCTCGGGCATGTTTATGCAACCTGGTGAGAGATGAAAGGTGTCCCTTTTGGTCAAACAAATTTTGTTAGCTTTGTCAGTCTTTAGTTGAACCTCTTTCAGAAATCTTGTGCTTCGGCTAGTTAGTCTAGATTACCAAAGTAATAAGTTCACCTTTGTGAGAAGAATGCTCGAACCAAACATGAATCTTGTAGATTGTTAAGGCAGGTCTTGAAAAAAATATTTTTGGTAAATGCATAACCTTAAGGGATTGTAAACCATGGAGTGTATCCAACTGTGACTGTATATTGTGGTTGAGTTGTTTTTCGGTGCCTTGTCAAAGAGTAAAGTGAACTGTCCTTGATAGGTGTTAGTTGTTTCTGTGTTGTCCATAAGGTCATCGTTGAGTCAAGTTGTTTGAAGAGTTATCTGTAACCTTTGTGACCACCTGTTGCGTCGTTCTGTACATCAAACAAGTCAAAAAAAAATTATCCTGTACTTTGCTATGTTGGTCTTTGTGTCGTGAATTAGTGGGCGTTACACTTGGTATCAGAGCCGTGGGTTCAAAGCTTGGACCTTTGGGCACACTAGAAAAACTTGAGACATGAACTATAAAACTAGCACACTTTTAAATCTAGAAAACAACCTTGTTTGAAAATTGAAACAAAAATAAATGAAGAAATATTACATTACTCTGTTCATTTGAACTGCCAGAATTAAAATCATAATAAAATAACAAGTTGTTTGAGTTTTTGTGCTTTCTTAGTGGCATTTTGTCTAAACCTGGGTAACTAAGAATGTCAAATTAAATTGATGTTTGTGAACTTCTAGTGTAGTGGAAACTTGGTTCCCCTTTGAAAATGTGTTGTTTTTACAAGTCCTAAATCTTGATTTAATTGTATGATGTGTTAAGCCCTTTTGAGACCCTTCCTTATTAAATTTTTTGGAATGATAAGTTGTATGGTGTGATTCTTGTGGTTGGACAATAGTGGTTGTGTTCTGGGTTAGGAAGAGTTAATTAGAAGTTGTTTAGAGCTTCCTTCCTTCAGTGGTTAGGAAAGAGGGTCTGGTTGTCAGTTTTCCATTTTGTTACCCATATGGGAGAGTGGACATTAAGTCTAGGTGTCATTTAGGACCCAATCCTACGTATGTGTCCTGGAACTAACCTCGAGGCAGAGTACCCCTATTGGCAGCCATGAAGGGCTGTGGAGTGAATGTGGTGTTAAATTTTGTGTTTTACATTCGTAATATTGTGTTATTTTATCAAGGACCAACATCTTATTTTATGATTGATTTGAGAAGCTCTGAGGCTCTTTTATTTATTTTATTTTTTTGCGAGAATTTTCAGACTTTGCAATATGGCTACTTAGCCACTTTCCTTGATTGTCAACATTTCTTATATTTTATTTTGATTGGTGACTCAGAGCTCATTATGTTATTTGGCTACTTAGCTAAACGTTATGTGGTTTCCTTCTTGCATGATGATGAGATGGTTCTATGCTTTTTGTATTGTGACATTTCATCGTATGGGGGTACACCCTGGGTGTCTTGAATGTCCTCTTAGGTGCTTAAAGTTATGCCTTGGTTTTGGATGCATGGAACCTTGAGGGTGTCTAGGATCTTAGAGTGACTTTTTCATTGCTCGACCTTGCTAGATAGACAGTTCATTGTGTTGAGCATTCTAGTTGGCAGTCTGTTAGTGGTGGTGGTGATTCTCTTACAATCTGGTAAGAGCTTGAACCTCGTCGGAGTAGAGGTGTTTAATTGTGGGCTGATGAATTATGTTAGGATCGGATTGCTTTTGGCTGGCTCTGGATGTTAGTAGAAAAGTGTGTGTCTGGTAGTGGCTTCTTTTCGATGGCATGCTAAGTTTTATCAGGATTTCCTTATTTCATTATATAAAGTAGTGACTTGAGGATTGTATGCATCTTGATAATTATGGTTAGAATTAATCCCATTCGAGTATTGTGTGTGTAAATTAAGTGTGTTTGGTTGCCCCTCTTGACCTATAAATAAGTCTACCCTTTCCTTAAATTTTTTTAGTTACTATGAATAACACTCTATGACCTATTAATTTTAAATTATGTGGAGACACTTATGGATGCCTTGAGTCTTTTGGACCATGCCACTAGTGATGTTAGTGTAATTAGACCTTGATGAATTAATCTCAATGGTATCTTATAATGGGATTCTTCTTGCAAAACTGTAACTCTTGGTCGTAAAGCCGTATTGAATAGATAGTTGATTGTTTGCTTATAATTGATGCTTTCTAGTGAGTATGTGGTGTTCTTATAGTTAAAATATTTCCTTGTCATTTTGATTTCTTGGTTGGTGGTATCCTGTGGTAATATGGGTGTAGATTTGAAAACTTTCCTTGTCTTATCATGTGAGTAAAAATGTTTTCACCAAAACAACAAACATTGTTAAACCCTAGTAGATCAGTAAAAGTAATTATGCTTCCTTAATGGTCTTCCTTATAACTTCCTTTGGGAACTTGTAGAAACCCACTAGGAATGTTTTATGATACTTGTAATTAGTGGAAAACTCTCGAAATATTGTTGTGATCCATGTTGGTTGATTGTTTCCTAGTTCTTACAAATTAATAATGTGTTTTCTATGTTGAATGTCCCTTGTTTCCTTAGAATTAAAAATGTGGTGTGTTGATTTACCTCTCTCTCCCATAAAATTAATAGTGTGATATGTTTACCCTTCCTTCTCATTAAATTTTGTTGACAAATTGACTCACCCAAACATCATAAAACTATAATTGAGGAGATTTGGCCTTGAAGCTTAATAAATAAACTGGAACATAGAAAGAGAAAATGGTCCTTGCTTTAACCTTGGTAGATTAATAGAAGAAATAAAAACCATGTAGAAGAACAGAAAGGGAAAAAAATTGTCCATCTACCTCCCCTAGGAGTAAAATAAATACTTTTTCTCTTTTCCACCTTTACAGAATGGCGAGATATCATGCCCCCTTAGTGGTCCTTATAACACAAACTTGTGATGTCATAATAGGAGGAAGTTTAATTAAGAAAACTCGTAAAGGAATGTGCTTAGCAAATGAAACTACAAATTTTGACTTAATGAGTTGATTTATAAATAAGTAAGATTTATGTGTATTGAGTACAATGTATAGTTGAACCTGTAGTTCTGTCACCTACCCAGAATTGTGAAGCACCTGGTGGATAGTAGTGTGTTCTAGTTTCTTAGTACCTTCTTGTTCATAGAGGTATGTGCCTTTCTTTGTGGGATTTTTGGGTCATCATACCCTTATCGTCCCATAGCTCGATGAGTGTGAGTTGTGGCCTTTTTGGTTTGAGACTTATCTCTTGTTTAAGCAACCTCCTTGCGTGTTGTCTTGTCCTTGGAGACCTAAGTTATTGTAATTTTAAGGCAACATATGTTAAGGATATAAAATAACTTTGGGAAGTCTTATTTTCTTCTTGTTCTTCTCCCTAGAGACCTTGAGTGCTCTCTGGTGTTACGATTTATGCTTGTGCTCTCTTTGTGGTTATTCTGAGCTTGATCAGGAAATAAGATAAATGAATCCCATTGTGTTATTGTGAATGGTACTTCTTGTATTGATATGTTAGTTGCTAGGGGAGATATATATATTTTTCTTTTGCTAAATGGTTGACGTCTCTAGATTTGGTTGGTGTGGTGTGTTCGATTCTTAAAACAAAAGTGTAAAAATCAGACTATAGGAAACCTTGTGGTCATGAAATTTCTTAATATTACCATGAAAAGTTAATTGTACCCTCTCGAGTTATAGAAGTGTTTTCCATAAATAGTTCCTCGATTGTAAATGCTTGCTGATTTAGGTGTCCTTCCTTGTTGATTAACCTCATCTTGTGTGACCTCAAATTGTGGGAACTTGAGTAAACATGTCTCTCATACAAAATTGTGGCCTTGGTTGATTCTGCTAGCCTTGCCTAAACAACGAATTATGAAAGCATAATTTAACCCTAGTGGAAACCTTAATTTTTGTTACTGTAGTATGTTGTATTCCTTGGGAAACTATGTGGTCTTTCTCAACTCATGGAATTCTCCTTATTATTCCTCTACTTGGTGGTTACTCTTAAGACTCTTTTGAACTCTTCATGTTATATTGCTATGTGTTGTATCTTGGTTGATAGTGTAAAGTTACTCTCTAGATTTAAATGTCGTAGCCTTGCATGCAGAAAGTTTAGAACTCATCCCTTACAATCTCCCTTTTTCTTGTTGAATTGCATTGGACCAAACTTGGGATTCTGTGGACCCACACTTGTTTGAAGCAAGAAATCCCATAATGGGAGTGATCCTTTTTTTGTTGCATTTGTTCCTATCTCTCTTTCCTGTGACTTCCAGGAGGAAGTCGAGTCTAAGGGGAGGGGGATGTAGTGCCCACTTCCCTTTGACACCTTTTGATACTGATCATGACACTTGTTGACTATACCATGGACATTGTTATAGTTTTGATTTAGTATGATGATTAGATGTTAGAGCATGGATTATTGCTGACTCTGATTCATATATGATGCATGATGATTATTAGAGATATTTTATATATTGATGTTGATATAATGTCTGACATGGTTACATTATAGATGTTGTTCGGACATGTGATATTTGAATATTTTGAGTAGACCTAGAAAATGAAAATTGAATTAAAATTGATGATGATATAGTTGTTGATGAAATTTTAAGTGACACTGTTGATTGGCTTGATGATTGTTGTGATTCACATATATATTGATGACTTTGGAAGTATATTATATTCATTTGGATGTTTTGATGCGGCCATGAGGCCGAAGGAGGTATTTGTGTTTTACAGGTTAAAATATCACAACACACATCGGGGGATTGGAGACCAACCACTTTGGAATTCTAGATGAATTCAACAAGGTCACCATGGAAACTTTATTTGTTTGTGTGTGTTTGATTGTTGTTAGGGATTCCCATGGGGGGATCACCTTCAAATGTGACCAAGGGGTTTTATGTTTCTTTTATTTATTTTCCTTGGTTTAATGTTGCATGTGTTTATTTTGTGGTGCTTTGACCCCTTTCCTTATTTATTAAATGGTGTGTTAATTAATGTGAGTAATCATATTGTTAAAAATTAATTAATCAAATTGGGTCATAAGAAAGTAATTATTAGAGTTGTTGGCCTAAAATTAAAGTGTTGTAAGAAATGTGTAAGTGATGTGTAAGAGATGTGTAAGTTGATTTTGGAGTATGAAACACTCCATCTTCTTTGAAATTCGAAATTGTCCTTGGAGGCTGATTTTGGAGACTTGTGGGACAAGTTAAACTTGTCCCATGCCTCTTAAATTTATATACCAACCTTACCTATGGTTGGAGAGTTAAATTTAGCCCTTCTTTATGCATTTTTGTAAGTCAAGTTGAATGTTTTTATTGCACTTTTCTTACATGTTTTAATTTCAGTCCTTATGGGGTGTGGGCTTGTTTGAGTGTGTAAGTAAAACTGTCATATTATTCACCCACCTATTGATTATGCATTGGAGAATGAAGTTGACTTTTGTGCTTGGAGTTGAGGATGTGTGATGTGGCATCCCACTTGGATCCACCTCATCCTCTTCCCTTCCCTCTTCTATAAATTGGAATTCTTTAGCTTGGTTTTGGGTTGCTCCACTTTTATCACTTCATTTTGGGAGACTTCTTTTGGGGTTTTGGAGAGCTCTTGCTTTTGGAGAAGATTGGAGATTGTTGCATGCTTGTAGATTGTTGATCTCTTAGACTATTTTGCATTGGAAAGCTTGTTGTTTTGAACTTGGAACAAACTCCATCATGGAGAGGTAAGAGCTTGGCTCTTGGAAATGCTCTTCTTTTCCTTTTATGAATATGTAAATGCTTGTATGTTTTTTATTGTTTGTGGGATGTTGGGTAGATGGCCTAGGAATGGTGTAGGAGAAGGCTATGGGGTTTATTTTGTGGGAGGCATAAGTGTTTTTGGGGAGGTATAAGTGTGGAGGGAGTTGGGATTTGGGTTCCACCTTACAAAGAAATAGCTTGCATTTCTTTACTCATTATGGGGTGCCATAAGAGATTGGGGAGGCATAAGGAAATGTGAGGAATAAGGGGTACTTGGGGGAGGCATAAGGGCATGTCAGGGATTTGAAATGTTATATTTTGGTAATTTTGTTCTCAAGTGGTGATACCCATTTCCCCTTTGGGAGGCATAAGTAGCATCCCCCATAGTTTCTTGCTCCTTTGGCTTGCATGAAGAAGCCTGAGTTTTGTTTGTTGTCTTTCAGGTGGTTGTAAAACTTTGTTTTGTTTTGGACTATGTTTTAATATGAAATGTGCATGTTGAAAGATTTCCTTTGTGTTGTGGAAGCCTGTTGTTGCCATGTGTTGAAACACATTTCTTATTGCATTGTGGTTGGGGCTCGGGGGCCAATGAAGAAGGATGGCTTCTCCTTTCATTGGATGTCTTGGTTGGGTGGAGAGCATTGCCTTTCCCCTACTTTTGTTGTGATCAAAATTGAAAAAGATGGAGAATCTTCATGTTGTTGTTCTGGAGCAGAGGAAAAAGACAGTTTTGACAGTCCTTGTTGGGATCATTATTTATTGTAACCCTTTCCCACTTCGAAGTGGATGACCTTGTAGATTTTTTTTGTGATGGAAATATGTTTTGTATTGGTTATGAAAGTTGTAATTCGAAATGTGAAAGAGATGTACTCTGTTTTCTGTTTTTGGATGAAAGAAAAGAAAGATTTATAACTTGGAAGTTTTATTTGATCAATGGAAAAGAAAGTTGTAAAATAATCATACAAGTCAATAGAAGTTATTTAGTTTTGTTAAGATGATATTGTCTTCATTGGAAATCTGGGTTTGCAATGTATTTGAAATCTCTGTTTGGAAAATTGAAAAGGGAATACGTATGAAGAAAATATATTACTCTTTTCCTTTAGAATGCATGATTTGAAGGAAAAAAAAAACTGTAGTGATTGGATTAGAATGAATTCATAAATCTATGTTGGTAAATGTAAATGGATCAAATTTAAATTGAAGTTGTAGAACTCTGTTAGAGAATTTTTCAAACTAGAAAATATTTTATTCAAAATGCACAGAACGACCCCTACAACAATGAACAATAAAATGAAATATTGAATTGAACTTAATATGATTAAGGCTCCCCCAAACAAACTAAACCACTTAAGAAATGGTTAAGGATCCTTTCAAATCGAACAAAGGAAAAACTGCAGTCGTTTCGCTGTCAAAATTGAGAAATTTCAAATTGATCTTCAATAAACAAAATTATACCTTGCAATCCATCCTAAATTTCTCTAAGAGAAACCCTCTATGTTTGTTTGGCATGTTGAGAAAGGAGGGAGGTCGAATTGAACAAAATTTTATAAGTTGAATGTCACCAGTTTTCATTTTATAAGCCTATGCAGAGCGTTTTCTCAAAATTGACACTTAAAATTTTATCCAAATTAAATTCTTAAGGTTTATGTGCAAAGAGGACATCGAGATATTTCCGAAAAGTCCTCGTTTTCCAAAAATGGAGTTCCCTATCAAAATTTATGGCCTTCTAAAGTTCACAGAAGAGGAAAAGCCTCTTGTGCGCCAGTCTTGCGCACCCAGAGCTTCTTGCACGCCCGTCTTGTGCACCTAGGAGAAATTGAGTCTCTTCCATGCCTGTCTTGTGTGCCTGGGAGAGAATAAGTCTCTTCTATGCCCATCTTGCGTGTCAGGAGAAAAAGGAGTCTCTTCCGCGCCCGTCTTGCACGCTCAGGAGAAAAAGAGTTTCTCCCGCGCCTCTCTTCCACGTCCAGAAGAAAATTTCTTTCCGCACCTCTCGTCCACGCCTAGGGAAATTTCTTTTGTTGCACTTTTGCAAGAAGATAATCTATCTGCGCTAAGGATGACTTTCTCTCTTTTGGTGTTCTGTACGATGTTTTGATAACTGTTGCAATGGAACTCCACTTCAGTTAGAGCTTACGCTCATCGCTTGTGCAATGGAGGTCCGGATCAAGATTTTCAGTTTAGGCACATGTGTTTATGCAACCTAGTGAGAGATGAAAGGTGTCCCTTTTGGTTAAACAAATTTGTTAGCTTTGTCAGTCTTTAGTTGAACCTCTTTCAGAAATCTTGTGCTTCAGCTAGTTAGTCTAGATTACCAAAGTAATAATTTCACCTTTGTGAGAAGAATGCTTGAACCAAACATGAATCTTGTAGATTGTTAGGGAAGGACTTGAAAAAATTATTTTTGGTAAATACATAACCTTAAGGGATTGTAAGCCACGGAGTGCATCCAACTGTGATTATATATTGTGGTTGAGTTGTTTTGTGGTGCCTTGTGAAAGAGTAAAGTGAACTGTCCTTGATTGGAGTTAGTTCTTTTCGTGTTGGGCATAAGGTCATCGTTCAATCAAGCAGTTTGAAGAGTTAATCATAACCTTTGTGACCACCTGTTACGTTGTTCTGTACATCAAACAAGTCAAAAAAAAATCTCGTACTTTGCTATGTTGGTCTTTGGGTCGTGAATTAGTGGGCATTACAGCTAATCTACTTACTTAATGTTGATCTAAGTTGAATACTCTACCCATGCACTACCTTTGTCTTCGATGTTACCTATCTTATATTTTTATTATTATTGGTAAATAGTGTTTTGAAAGGGACTATACCCCTTTACATAATGGCTCAAAAGACAAATTCTACAATTTTACCAACAAAAAATGATCAATATCAAGATTTGGCATGACAGCTTAGTGGCAGCAACAGTCTGCCTAGAATATAGCAAAAAACCAGCAACTTAACATCATAAAAACAACAACAACACAACAGGTCTACATCCCATAGAGAACCTACTCAGAGAAAATTATTCCATGACTGAAACAGTGTTGGATTTTAAGTTGTTATGTCCTTTCTTCCTCCATTCCACCACCATCCAGTCTGTGTTACTAACTTCTGTGAAGATCAGAAGAACAACGTCAAGATTCATGATAAGAGTGTGGCCTGTAGCGAGGGGCAATGGAGCACAATCCTTCATAACAATAACATCCTCCTCTGGGTTAGAAGAAACCTGCGGTATCCCAGCAGAAAGGGGGAGTGTCTACCTTTAAGGGGTTTGATGAATCCACGACCGATTATGAGCCAACCGTCAAATGAGCTGTCAAAGAGTCTTTCCACCACACAAGTTTTTCCTTGCGTTTGGAATGTTCATAATCGTTCGAAACATGGCTCGTTTGAAATCATCTTCGGCATTTGAAAGCTAAACCCTCATAGTGAATCCTCTACACCCACTTTCTGTCACCTAGTTACAGGTGAATCTATGCTAGAAGGGCTTGAGAGGTATCTATATCAACCAAAATCCTAGGATAAGTTGTATGTGTTTGACCTTCTTGTTGACTTCTGTATTATTTTCAATTTCATATTCTCTATTATATTTCTCATACATGAACGTAACTTGTCGGTATGTTTTACAAGAAAATCTAAAAAATTATAACTAAAAACCTCCCATTTCGAAACACTTCGCCCTGATTGAGTATACTAATACATATGCAAATGTTAAATATAGAAAGGGATTAAATATAAACTAACCGGGTTACCTAAAAAAGAAAAACACACCAGCAAGTTAAGGTCTTCCCTTTCCGATCGTCCTTATTTTCCTTGCACAAAACTTCATTCTAATCTCGGCATCACAACTAATATAAAACAAAATGGTAGATTAGTTCAATTGTTGCACGTTTTGTAGGATAATCTTAAAGTCTTGGTCCAAGGAGAGAAAATACTCAATGACCCATGTAGAGATTATTGGATTTGGACGTATCAAAGCACCGTTTGTGAAAGACGGTGGAGAACAACATAAACCAATCAAATTAATATTACCCGATTCCAGCCTTACGCGTTGTACTTATTGTGACAGTTCAATGGATAAATTGAATCCGTCAGATTGATTACCGTCACGCGTTCAAATGTTCAAATCTATTACCTTCGCTGCACACCCAAAATTAAAACACGTTGGCGAATCCGGGTTTCGATGGGAGTAGGGATGTTTGATGACCATACTGGTAAAAATTAACGTGGGTTCCAGCTTTGTGATCTGTGACTACATTCTATAAATGGCTTTCACGGATTCTTGTTACTCCAGTTACATAACTGCAGCGCGAATCAATAATTGATTGTTATGAATTGTGCAATTGACAGAGAAAGTGAGGATTCTAACAATGGAATACAAGTGACGAGTGATTTCAAGTACAGAGGAGTGCGTCGTCGCAGTTGGGGGAAGTGGGTGTCTGAAATTCGGGAGCCCAGACAGAAGAGGAGAATATGGTTGGGATCATACGAGACTCCTCACATGGCCGCTCGGGCATACGATGTCGCTGCCCTCTGTCTCAAGGGGAAATCCGCATTGCTCAATTTCCCTGAGAGCGCACCCGCGCTTCCACGCCCATCTTCCTCCAATCCGCAAGATATCCGATCAGCGGCTTCCCGAGCTGCGCGCGCATTCGACCCGCGCAGAATGATTGGAAATTTTCCCCATTTTTCAGACGCCGAAAACGGAAGTTCGTCTTCGAATCCGCCTCAAGTTCAATCAGCGGAAATTAATAGAGAAAAGTGGCCGGAATTGAGCAGCGGAGAGAGAAATGATGAAGAGCTATGGCGGGAGATGATTCAATCAAGAGGCGAAGTGGATCCCGTCGCAGATTTTATGTGGGAGTCACCGAACATGGTGATGAATATGGCAGAGGCTCCCCTTCTAACTCCTCCTCGCAGCCTCATTGATGAAATTCAGGGATACGACGACGAGATTGAATCAGGGGAGGCAGTGTACTCGCTCTGGAATCATTGAATAAACTCATTCCCGGCGATTAAGTTTGCAAAGTGGTTACATTTTTATATAATATTAAATTACTTACTTCCAATTTCCAACATGAAAAAAATTTACGGGAAGTTTTTCTTGTATTAAATTCTCTTCATTAGTTGAACTCAGGAAAATAAAATAATGTTACTGTAAATGTCTTAGTCTGTTATTTTACTTTTAATTGTTAATGTCTTCTTCGTCTATTGTTTTACTTTTTATTGTCAATGTTTTCATCATTACTTTTATATCATATTTTCATAGTTTACCTTGTTTTCAAATATGATTTGCAATTTTTAGTAATTTGTCGGTCAAACGTTGGAAAATAAGTTTTTTTTGTTATTAAATTAAATGAAAACAAAGAAATTTGTAGTTTTTAAATGTGTTGTTATTATGTGCCTACACATCTTCTCATTACGGTCTGACTCAAAATATGACATGTACCTTATAATATTTTAAGGTACATAAATCTTTTTGAATTATTCCAATAGTGACAATTAATAAATGATTTCATGTTTTTTTTCTAAAATTGTTTCCCATATGATTTAATATTACAATATTTAGAAAAAAATTTATTATTGTTAAATAGTTTTTTGAAAGGGACTATACCCTTGTACAATAGGTTTCAAAAGTAAGATTTTGCAGGTTCAATATTTTGAAAAGAGATCAAAATCAAGATTTAACAAATTAGTCCAACAATAGAAAACAATCTGCCAAGAACTCAACCTATATCCAGTAGCCCTACAGCTAAAAAACAACTACACAACAACAATAGTTGCTGAATAGCAACACAATAGGCCATCAGCCGAGATGCAGTAATTAGAGTACACAACGGGACATGACTCGTGCCTTGTCTAAGACAATGGAAGTTTTAGATTTGGTGTATCCCTTCTTTTTCCTATCCACCACCTTCCATTCCTCATTTTTTTTTTCCACTGTGATTGGAAGAAAAACTTCAAGTGACTTGATAGGGATGTGGCCCTCAACAAGGGGTGTCGAGTCACAATCTATCTCTGAATCAACAACCTGAGGAGAAGAATCTTCAGTTTTCTTCTCTATAGTGTTCGGAAGCTCTTCCATGACGGGTAAGTCAACTTGCAGGGGGTCGCTACATTCCACAACCAAGTCTTTATGGGGATTTATTGTTAGATGTTCAGGTAGAAAATCCTTCTGCCTTGCAGGGTTGAACTTGCATTTTGAATGGTCACAATCCTCTAATATATGACCAATTTGAAAGCAACGCCAACATCTGAAAGCAAGACCCTCATAGTCTAATCTTTGTACTGAGAGTCTGTCACCAATTTGCAAATTGATTTCTATTGGTATGTCTTGGGCGGTATCAAGATATAAAAGAATTCAAGCATAAGTAGTATGACTCTGAACAGAGGTCTTGTCATCAAATTTCACACTTGAGCGTAGAGTATCACCTATGCAAAACAAACATGATCTATTTCAAAGATGAAGTGGGAGTCCTAACAAGCGAACCAAAACAGGGTTGGTATCAAAGAAATATTTTAGAGGATCAAAGGACGTATACCTTGGCTTGAACATGAGCCCATGTTCACTCTGTTGGTATCCAAATTGATTCTCCCTTGGAAGCCGAGCAGCATCACAGTTTGAACAAGATACTCAGAGATAGATGAATGATAACTCATTTTTTAGATAGGGAAGGAATTCAGCTAGCTCTTTGTCACTTGGGCATTAGAGAAATGGATAACACCTTCATCAAGGATTTGATCTATCCTCACTACTTTAGGTTGTGCCTTTTAACTAGGGTGAGAGGACCCATTTTGTAACCTCTTTTGGTGAAGGACATGAAGAGATCCTTCTTTGCATAATTTTCAGTGGAACCTTGAGAAAATATGATCAATGCAGCACAATTTCAATCTCACGAGTTGTCACATCTAAAGAGTGGAGATATTTTCTGAACGCGGTTCAGGTTACTAAAGACACTTAAAACCTGCTTGCTTCTATATATTTTGGCAGTAGAATTATTTCATTTATGCATACACAACACAAACAGGGATACTTCGGGTGGGATTCATAGTTATTTGAAATTTTTGGTGGGAGATTAAAGAAAGATGAAGTTGATTTCACCAGATCTTTGAGAACCTTTACAATAATTGGAAAACTAATAGAAAAAATGCTTCAGAATAGCCAAAATATTTCTTCAACCAGAAGGTGTGCATCAATGGAGCCCCAGATCTGCACGGTTTAACATAATCTCTGAGAATTCAACATGAAGCCTCAAGCTAGAGACTCAATTAAACATTAACAACCCATTGTTCCTCATGCCTAAGATATACTCAAAGGCTTAAAGACAATATTTATCAACAAAATGATAGTAAAGTGATTTGAAATTGTTTATCTCATTACATGATGAAGGCTCTTCTCATAATGAAATTTCTAATGCCACTAAACTATCACAAGTACAAGATCCTGTGTGATTCGGAGGGATTTTAACATAATATTGCATCAAGAACATCAAAACCATTTGAAAGACATTCTGAAATAAGCGTAGACATAATGTATCCCAAGATCAACAAAGATTAATTCAAGATTTATCAGATTCATCAGTAGGGGAAAGTTTCTTGAACAGTCTTAGATCTTTTCAATAGTTGTACACTCACAACCATCTTGACACCATCAAATCTAAAACACAAGAGATTAACAGGTTTCTCAGATGGTCTCTCAAGAAGATGGGATTTCTCAAATTTTCTAATAAAAATTAAAACCCCCGACCATTTGCAAGAGTATCCTCGTTGCATTTATACAATTCACTCGCCGACTCATCCCAAAATTTTCCGCCAAAAAGAAGAATATACGAGGAATCCTTTGCTTGTTACAAATTTGTCTGAGAAAGTGATGTTTAACAAATTTACACCCAAAAGCTGCCAGGTGGAAAAATTATGAACTGATCACGTTTCTTAGACCCTCAACCATAACTGGGATACCATGCCACAAATTTTTGACAGTCCTTTTAATAATTTTTATTCTGTTATGTGAGAAATCCCCTTTTAAATCATTTTCTGGTGGCTCTTATAGGAAATCCTTTTCACCCTTGAGAATACACCTTGAGAAATGAGTGCTCTCGCATGGATGCCTACATTTGTGCCTCTTAGAAATCAGTTTCTGTGCATGGATTATCCCACATTACCTGTGTTGTGAGTCTGAGTCGGCTAAGTAAAAAGAGGAGCCAGTGGAAGCCTCTACGTGTTGCCTTGGCGCAACTGCAAAGGTGAAGTACAAAGGCAAGTTCCCAAACAAGCGCGGGCCTTCCACATGTTCAAGACTCAAGAAAATTTTCTTTTGGCCTTTGAAAAAGTCTCAGTATAAAAAGGAGCCAGTGGAAGCCTCCATGTGTCTCTTTGGTGCAATTTTGATATGGTGCTCAAAAGCAGAGATCCTAAACAATCACGGGCTCACCACATGTCTCAGTCCAGAAAAGTTGTTGAAAATGTTTAAGAATAAGCAGAAGGCGGTACATGCCTAGGGTCCAAGAAAGTTTCTTTGGCTGTTGAAAAGTATAAGTATGGGAAGAATGTGGTGCCGGCTGAAAACAACCACTCGAGACCAAATAACAACGTAGGTTTAGTTAGAAAATTATGGAATAATTTTTTTTGTTTAAAAGTGTCTACTACCAGGTTATAAAACACAGTTGCCACAAGGAAGGTTTAGGCCAAATAAATAAAATGAATATTAGCTCATAGTTTTTCCATTACAACAAATATTAAATCTACAGGGTGAAAACTTAGGGTTAGAATGATCATTAAGATTAAAATGGCAATTTCTGACTCTCCCACCCTCTAACAGGCTTAAGATATTCAACCTGATTTTTCTAAAAATTAGTGCACTTGAAACCTCCTAAAAACATTCCCATTAGATAGGAAATTTTCTCGCCTTTCCAATGATATAAATAAGTCCTCCTAACTCCTTGTAATTCTCATACATTATGGCCCGACGGGCCTTGAGAGGAAAATTTTCCCAAGGGCGGGCCTACAGGCCCAAGGGAAAACGTTTGCCTAAGTGGGCCTTGTGGGCCTGGGGAAGCCTTTAGCACTTCTTTCCCTTTTGGAAAAAATTAAAGTTCACACCCGCACCTTTGCTGATGCCCAGGGAGACCACATGGAAACTCCTTATTGATTTTGGGTCAACCGCTGGCGGGGATGACATTTTTCTCGGAGGAGTCAGGTCGGCAGAACTAGGGGAGAAAATTTTCCCCAAGGGTGGGTCTACGGGCCGCGGGGAAAATATTTGGAAATTTTATCGCTTGGGGTGAAAATCCACCCTTGCACCTATGCGCCTGCAAGTCCACAAGGGACACGTGGTACCTCCTACGCCAACATGGAGAAAGCGGGGCGGAGGGGGTAAAAGAATTTTATCACCTAGAAGGACGAAAAGGGTAAAATTCACCCGCGCTTCCGCTGAAGTGAGAAGATGACACGTGTCAGCCAACAATTGGCTGCAGGTTGGCGTGCCTGCAAGGATATGTTGGAAATTTTGCCCAAAAGTTTTATGATGTGTTAAGGCTTAAAAAGATCTGCCCCTCTGTCGATGCCTCGTGAAGCCATGTAGCAACACCTAACTGGTTGCGGTCCGGCGGGGCTGCGGAGGAAACTTGCATTTTTTTTCAAATTTAATTTTGAAAGTATTTAAGGTTAAAAATTGATCTGAGCCTCTTCCGATGACGAACGATGCCATGTGTCGATCAATGATTGGCTGCAGGACAGTGCAGCCATGCAGGAAAAATTTCCAAATTAACTTTTAGACTTAGGTAAAAAAATTTCCAAAGGCAAAGCGTTCCGGCCAGTAGACCAACAGGAGAATTATTGTTTTTGCATTTCTTTTCTCGAAGGACAAAAGAAATGTTTGGACCCGTGGGTGCACTTGCGATTTTTTTTTTCCAATTTTGATAGTTAATTTTATTGAGCCAAAAATGAAGTAAAAACTTCATAGGGCCATAACTTTTGATTGGGAACTCATTTTTTGGAAAACGAGGACTTTCTGGAAAGGTCTAGACATCGTCATTGCACAAAATCCTTAAGAATTTGATTTGGATAAATTTTTAATGGTAAATTTTAAGAAAACTTCTTTGTGTCACTCAGAAAGTGAACTGACATTTTTAACGTATCGATTTTGTTCAAATTTTCCATTAATTATTTCTCAACATGCCAAATAGGCATGGAGGATTTCACTTGGAATATTTTAGTATAGATTACAAAATTAAATTTTCTTGATTGATTTGCATTCGAAAATTTACCAATGTTTACTCAACAGAAAGCCTACAATTTCACCTTTACCGGTTTTGAAAGGTTCTTTAAAATAATCTCTTCAGTGTTTTAGTTTAGTTTGGGGATCATTTTGATCTCATTAAGTTCAAGTGAATATTTCATTTATCTCTTATAAATTTGCAAGGTTGTATGGGACATTTGACAATAAAATAATTTGCGAAGTATATAGTGAAGTAGAAATGAGGTTTTTACACTTCAAGAACAAAGATTAAACTATTTCTTTAGTCATGCAATAAAAACATTGAATTTATTCCAAGCTAGTTTTAAATTGTTTTCTTTCCTTCAATCAAATGATAGAGACAAGAATGCAAAAAAAAAATTTAAACATTTCAAATGAGACAGAGTAGTGCAATATTTCTTCATACGTGCTTCCTTTTCACTTTTACAACAGAGACTTCCTATTGTATATCAAACACTGATTTCCAATGGAAATAATATCATATGAACAAGGAAAAACACTTCTATTAATTCGAAGGAATCTCTTATAACTTCTTTCTCATTTATTTTCGAAATACAACATACTGAATGCATCTCTTTCTTTTCTGTTCACAGAACGAAATACTAGATATATTCTTTCATAATCAATTACAACATACATAGCTAAAGCTGAGTAATATTTCCAACAAAATAATATACAAGACCATCATTCTCCAGTTTGATCACAACATAATAGGGGGAAAGGAAATGCTCTCCACCCAACCAAGACATCCAACGAGAAGGAGAATCCATCCTTATTCATTGGCCCCCAAGCCCCAACCATATTGGAATTAGAAATGTTTTTCAACACATGGCAACAATAGGCTTCCACAACATAAGACATATTTCTCATTCAAAATACAGTTGAAAATAGAATGCAATTTACAACCACATTAAAACATAACAAACAAAACTCAGGCTTCACCATGCAATTCAAAGGAGCAAGAAACTATGGGGGATGCTGCTTATGCCTCCCAAAGGGGAAATGGGTATCACCACCTGAGAACAAACCGCCAATATATATATTTATATATATCATTTCAAATCCCTGACATGCCCTTATTCCTCACATTTCCTTATGCCTCCCCAACCTCTTATGGCACCCCATAACGAGTAAAGAAAGGCAAGCTATTTATTTTAAAGGCGGTACCCAAATCCCAACTCCCTCCACACTTATACCTCCCCAAAATACTTATGCCTCCCACAGAAATACCCTATAGTCTTCTCCTACACCATCCCTAGGCCATCTACCCAGACAAGCCACACACATGCCAACACATTCACCATAATAACTTTTGCACAAATAAAATAAGAGCATTTCAAGAGCCAAGCTCTTACCTCTCCGTAATGGAGTTTGTCCCAAGTTCCAAATGACAAGCTTTCCAATCTAAAACAACCCAAGATCAATGAAACATAGGCCTATAAAAAAATTTGCAAACTAAATCTCCAAAAGCAAGAGCTCAAAACAACAAAAGAATTCACCCCAAAAAAAGTATGCAAAACTGAAGCAACCAAAAGAGTGTAACACCAAAATACCAAAATGAATTTGAATAAATAGAAGGGGGAAGAGATGTGGATGAGGTGGATCTATGTAAGATGCCACATCACACATCCTCAACTCCAAATCACAAGCCAACTTCAATCTCCAAGACGAAATAAATAACTAGGTGAATAATATGCTAGTTTTACTTACACACTCAAAGCAAGCCCATACCCAAAGGGACTAAAATTAATTTCAAGAGAGAAGTGCAAGCAAAACATACAACTTGACTAATAAGATGCATAAAGAAAGTCTAAATTTAGCTCTCCAACCATAGGTATGGTTGGTAAACAAATTTAAGAGGTATGGGACAAGTTTATCTTGTCCCACAAGCCTCCAAAATCAGCCTCCAAGGAAAAAATCGAATTTCTAAGAAATATGGAGTGTTTCTTACTCCAAAATCAACTTACATACCCCTTACACATTACTTACACATTTCTTACAACACTTTAATTCAAGGCCAACAACTCTATTAATTACTTTCTTATGAAATGTTTTAATTAATTAACATAACAACAAGATTATTCACAATATTATACAGCATATAATAAATAATAAAAGGGGTCAAAGTACCACAAAATATACACATGCAAACATTAACAAAGGGACCAAATAAAAGAAAATACATACAACCCCTCAGTCACATTTAAAGGTGATCCCCCCAACATAGGAATCCCCAACACAATCAAACACACACCAACAATACAATTTGACATGGTGACCTTATTGAATTCATCTAAAATTCCAAAGTGGTTGGTCTCCAATCCCCCGATGTTTGTTGCGATATTTTAAACCTGCAAAATAAAAATACCTCCTTCAGCCTCATGGCCATATTAGAACATCCAAATGAATATAAATATAATTTTAAGATCATCGACATATATGTGAATCACAAAAATCATCAAGACAATTAATAGTATCACTTATAATTCATCCACAACTATATCATCACCAATTTTAATTCAATTCTCATTTTCTAGGTCTACTAAAAATATCCAAATATCACAAGTGTGAACAACATCTATAATGTAACCATGTCAAACAATATATCAACATAAATATCTAAAATGTCTCTAATAATCATCATGCACCATATATGAATCAAATTACACAATAAACCATGATCTAACATCTAATATAATACTAAATTGAACTATAACAATGTCCATAATATAGTTAGCAGTTTCAGGAATAATATCACAAGGTGTCAAAGGAAAGCGTGCACTATATCCCCCTCCCCTTAGGCTCGTATTCCTCCTGGAAGTCACTGGAACAGATGTGGGAACTGAACTCATAACAAAGTAGCATCCTCCCATGTAGCTGCAGTCTCATCATATCTATCTCATTGCAGATGGACCTGATCAGTCTCTCTTCCTCGAAGGCCCAGGGTCCTACGATTTATAATGCGAACAGGCTCCACCATCACCTACCCCTGATCCTACACTTGCAACAATGTCCAATCTAATACATGTGAAGGATCTGCAACATGTCTCCTAAGAACTGAAACATGAAACACATCATGTATGTAAGAAAAGCTAGGTGGCAATGCTAGACAGTAGGCCAAAGGGCTGATATGCTCCAAAATCTTAAAAGGACCCACGAATCTAGGAGCTAATTTAGAACCTTTTCCATAATGGATGGGGCTTTTATGTGGCTTGACATGAAGGAACACCTTCATTCCCACATAAAAACTATGATCAATACTATGCTAGTCAGCGTACTTCTTCAGCCTATCATGTGCTTCCTGCATTCTTTTCCAAATCATAAACACCTACTGCTCGATGTCCTGTAACAAATCTGGTCTAAGAGAAAGCATGTCTTCTAACCTGTCCTAACTAAGAAGTGTCCTGCACTCTCTTCCATACAAGGCATGAAAAGGAGCCATGCCTATAGAACTATGAAAACTATTATTGTAGAAAAAATCCACCATGTACAAGTACTCCTCCCATCTCGCCTGATGATCCATCACATACATCCTAAGCATGTCCTCTAAAATTTTATTTACCTGCTCAGTTTTTCCATCTGTCTCAGGGTGATATTATGTGCTGAATTTGATCCTCGTCCCAAGGGCATACTACATGGTGGTCCAAAAATGGGAAGTGTACAAATGATCACGGTCACATATGATCTTCCATGGAATCCCGTGCAACCTGACAATCACATCAAGATATACCTGTGCCACTGCACTGGCTATATAAGTGGTCTTTCCTAGAGAAAAATTTGCCACTTTTTTCAATTTATCCACCATGACCATGATGGCATCGTGGTGGTATCTCGACATCGGTAGTGTAATAATGAATTCCATGGAAATGGTGTCCCACTTCCACTCTGGTATAACATGAGGATAGAAAAGGTGAGTTGGATGCTGATGATCGGACTTCACTTTCTGGCACTCTAAATAGTGTGACACAAACTAAGCCATGTCTCTACGAAGTCCACTCCAGATAAAAAACTTTTTGAAGGTGGCGTGCATCTTCTTCACCTCAGGATTTGGCTGAATAGGGTGCATAATGTGCCTCTACCAAGATGTCCTACCTCAAGCCTCCATCTTTGGGAACATAAATCTGACCTTTTTCCCTGAGAAGACCATCTTCCTCTAAAGAAAACCCATCAAACTTCCCCTCAAGGGGTCTCTAACACTCGATCTCTACTTTGGCTGCAATGTAGAAGCTGTCGTGAGGAAGCTGCTGTAGAATCTTGCTATGTAAATCTGTGCTCACTAAGGTGGCCATAACCACATGCCTCCATATGCTAAGAGCATTTGCAACCACATTCTCCTTCCCTTTCACATGCTCTCTCTCCATATCATACTCACAAAGCAACTCTAATCAACACCGCTGATGAGCATTGAGATTAGGCTACATGAAGAGGTGGCAAAGACTCAAATGATCAGTCATGAGTGTGAATCTCCTGCAAAGAAGAAAGTGTCTCCATCGAACCAAGGCATGCAGGACTGCCACAAGCTCAAGATCATGAGTCGGATAATTAAGCTCATAATATTTGAGTTTATGAGACTCAAAAGCAACCACTCTTCCCTCGTACATCAATACACCTCCAAGTCCTACCAAATAAGCATCCGTGCAGATGAAAAACTCACCTTTTGGATCTGTAACTACAAGAATAGGTGCTCTAGTTAGAAATTCCTTTAGTTTCCTAAAGGCCTGCTCACACTTTTCTAACCAAACAAAATTTTTCCCTTTCCACTGAAGGTAAGTGATGGGGTGCGCAATCTAAGAGAATTCCTAAACAAATATCCTGTAATAACTTACTAATCCCATGAAGTTGCGCACCTTAGTCATAGTATTGGGTGATAGCCAATCCATAATAGCTTTGATATTTGAAGGATCAACTACGATACCTCCCCCAGAAATGATATGACCCAAATACTTCACCTCTATCTTAAAAAATGCACACTTCTAAAAGTTCTCGTAAATCTGATGCTCACAAAGACACTGAAGAACTTGGTGAAGGTTCCCCTCATTTTCCTCATGCATACATGATTAAATCAAAATGTCATCAAGGAAGATGAGCATGAA
This sequence comes from Taxus chinensis, assembly GCA_019776745.2. Lineage (NCBI taxonomy): Eukaryota > Viridiplantae > Streptophyta > Pinopsida > Cupressales > Taxaceae > Taxus > Taxus chinensis. The sequence goes on along the minus strand of CM034154.1, from coordinate 167,447,705 downwards.
GAGATCTAAGAATGTCCTAAATACCCCATTCATCAAACTCATAAACACTGCGGGGGCGTTGGTCAAGCCAATTGGTACCACTATGAACTCATAGTGGCCATATCTCATACGGAAGGAAGTCTTATGAATATCCTCCTCCGAAATCCTCAAATGATGGTAGCCTAACTTAAGGTCTATTTTAGAGAAAACCGTGGCTCCCTTCATTTGATCAAACAAATCATCAATGCACAAAAGTGGATAACTATTCTTGATCATTACTTTGTTCAACTGCTGGTAATTAATACATAACCATACAGATCCATCCTTCTTCTTTATAAAGATCACCAGTGCACCCCAAGGGGATACACTAGGATGAATTAGGCCTTTCTCAAGAAGGCCCTCAAGATGTAACTTGAGCTCGTAGAGTTCAGGGGTAGTCATCTGATAATGTGCTCGTGAGATAGGTTGTTCTCCCGAAACCAAATCTATATGAAAATCTATCTCACATGGGGGTGGTAACCCTGGTAGCTCACCTAGAAAGACATTAGAAAATTCTCTCAAAATGGGATGGTCATCTAGCGATGGTCGACTAGACCCATCACCTGATCGGTCACTAACTATGATAGCAGACATCTGATAACCTTGTCACACACACCACTTAAGCTGCATAGCGGAAATGGTGTGAATAGAAATAGGTCTCCTGACCCCCGCTATCACTGCCTCAACTCCTAGATATGATCTTGTGCAAAAAATCCACTCTGGCTCTATGTACAGATAACTAGTCCATGCCCAAGAGTACTCCATAAGAGCCCAACGGAAGGATACGAAGATTTGAGGTGATGGAAAAAGATCCCAAATCCACTACACACTCCTTAACTAAGGACTCTACAAATATCTTGGCTCTAGAAGACATATTAACATTTCAACTATGACCCTGCCTAAGTACCACCAGCCTGCATCACTCTACTAAAGATGGTGCAATAAAGGAATTAGAAGAACTAGAATCAAACAAAATGGAGGTAGGAATACCACTAATGCTACCTATAGTCTCAATAACTATACTCTAATGCTCTACCTGGAGGTTCTTGACCATTGCGTAAATCCTATGAATCTACCCCATGTCACCAGTAGTAGGCTCTAAGATCTATTTCTTACCCTTGTTATTAGGGTTTTGTGGGTAGTCTCTCCAAAAGTGTCCAGTGATACCACATCCAAAACAACCACCCGATCCTCTCCCATGAGTAGCAGCTCCAGTCGGTGCCCTAGAGGGGTGTGATATGGATCCTGATGACCCAGCTTTGTATTGTTGAGGTCTCTGTTAGAGAGCTCCTGCTGACTGAGCTCTAGGTGCTCCTTGTGTCCTAATGGGACCCCTAGGAGGAGGCCCCATACTCCGACCACTCTATGCATCAAATCTCCGTGGAGTTCTAGATCGTGGGTGCGATTACTATTGCTGCTACTATGGTCTAAAAGATGATTGTGTTAAATCCTATCCACCACAAGGAGAAGATACTTACCCCCTTAATCTGTTTTCTTGCATCTATTGTATGAAGCTCCAGACTCGGTCTCTATCCTACTGGGTCTTTCCCTGAGTGTCCTCTATTATATAGGCCTTCTCAATGGCCTCAGCCAATGTCTATGGACAATGGATCTGTACTGCACCTCCAATGTTCAGATTCATGCCCCGGATGAACCTGTGGATCCGCACCCGCTCATCCTACATGTAATCAACATACTGGAGTAGATCCAGAAATCTACTCTCTTACTCAGCCACTGTAAGAGATTCTTGTCGAAGGTCATAAAAATCATCAATCCTCTCTTGTATGAACGTCTGAGATAAATATCTTCTCCTGAACTGCTCCTCAAAGAGCTCCTAGGTAATTATCTCAGAAACAACATGGAGCTTCTTCTCCTCTGTCCTCCACTAGACACTTGCTCCATCCCTCAACAGATGGATCTCAACATGAGCTTTCATGTTGCTAGAATAAGGGTAGATCTTGAAGCATCCGCTCAAGCTCACCAACTAGGCCTCTTCTGTAAATCCACCTATCTCACAAGAATAATGAGCTGGCCGTAGCTTCAGAATATCCCTGATGTGATCTTCCACTATAGTATGGTGGACCTTAGGTTGCTCTACATGATCATCTCTAATACTAGGGCTTTGAGATCTATCTTTGTGTCCTGAAACTCGGTCTCCCTGTCCCCTCTATGGTGACTCTGCTCTAACTGACTCTTCATGGGAGTTCTCTCCTCTATGCTCCTCACTATGCCGAGGAGATGCATGAGCCTCAATGGATGTCACTTTATTATGTCTGACTAAATGTGTTCCTACTTTCCCTCCGTGTAGAGAAAAATTAACATCCTGAAGTGTCTGTAAAATCTATGGTAGGATAGTTGCTACAACATGATCTAGTGGTGGTACGCCTAGGTCTATGTGAAAAGACCCCTCGTCTTGTCCGTGCCTCCTTTAAAGACCAAGGTGAGAGTTAGTTCACTATTCTAGGTTATATTTAGTTTTCCATGTCCACTAAATATGAAATTTCCCACAAGTTGCTCTCTATAATAAAAAATTGTGCTAGGTTAATATTGTACTAGGTTTAAATGTTCATGTCTCAAGTTTTCTAGTATGCCCAAGGGTCCAAGCTTTTGAACCCATGCTCTGATACCAAGTGTGGTGTCTGCTAAAAACAACCACTCGAGACAAAAGAACAACTTAGGTTTAGCTAGAAAATTATGGAATAAATTTGTTTTGTTTAAAAGTGTCTCCTGCTGGGTTATAAAACATAGTTTCCACAAGCAAGGTTTAGAGGCCAAATAAATAAAATAAATATTAGCTCATAGTTTTTCCATTACAACTAATATTAAATGTACAGGGTCAAAACTTATGGTTAGAATGATCAATAAGATTAAGAGGGAAATTTCTCACTCTCCCACCCTCTGATAGGCTTAAGAGATTCAACCTAAATTTTCTCAAAATTAACGCACTTGAAACCTCCTGATATAAAGAAGTCCTCCTAACTCCTTGTAATTCTCAAGTTATGGCCCGACGGGCCTTGGGAGGAAAAGTTCCCCATGGGCGCGCATGCAGACCCAAGGGAAAATTTCTTCCCAAGCGGACCTTATGGTCCTAGGGAAGCCTTTAACACTTTTCATACTTTGGGAAAAAAGTTAAGTTCACACCCACACCTCTGCTGCCGCCAAAGGAGGCCATGTGGTAGCTCCTTATTGGCTGTGGGTCAGCTCAGCTAGCGGGGGGGATATTTTTCCCAGAGGAGGAGTCGGGTCGGTAGGACTAGGGGAGAAAAGTTTCCCCAGGGGTGGGTCTATGGGTTGTGGGGAGAGGTTTTGGAAATTTTCCCACTTGGGGAGAAAATCCACCCTTGCACCCGCGTGCCTGAAAGTCCGCAAGTCCACAAGGGACATGTGGTGCCTCCTAAGCAAACATGGAGAAAGTGGGGTGACAGGGGTAAAAGAATTTTATCACCCAGAAGAATGAAAAGGGTAAAATTCACCCGCGCCTCCGCCAACACGAGAAGATGACACGTGTCATCCAACCATTGGCTGCGGGTTGGCGGGCTGACGGGGATATGTTGGAAATTTTTCCCAAAAGTTTTATGATGTGTTAAGGCTTAAAACGCACTTCCCCTCCACCGACACCTTGTGAAGCCATGTGGTAAAACCTAATTGGCTACGGGCCAGCGGGGCTGCAGAGGAAACTTCCAATTTTTTTCCAAATTTAATTTTGAAAGCACTTAAGGTTAAAAATTTATCCGAGCCTCCGCCGAATGCCCAAAGACACCACTAGTCGATCAATGATTGGCTACGGGGCGATGGAGGAAAAATTTCCAAATTAAATTTTGGACTTAGATAAAATAAAATTGCCAAAGGTAACGCATTCGGGCCAGTAGAGCAGCATGAGAATTATTGTTTTTGTGCTTCTTTTCCCGAAGGAAAAAAGAAATGTTCAAGCCTGCGGGTCCGCTTATAATTTTTTATTTCCAATTTTGACAATTAGATAATTTTTTTGAGCCCGAAATGAAGTAAAAACTTCATAGGGCCATAACTTTCGATTGGGAACTCAGTTTTTTGAAAGAAAGGACTGTCTTGAAATATCTCGATGTCCTCTTTGCACTGAAACCTTAAGAATTTGATTTGGATAAAGTTTTAATTGTAAATTTTAAGAAAACGTATTTTTGTCACTTAAAAAGTGAACTAACATTTTTAACTTATCGATTTTGTTCCAATTTTCCATTAATGCTTTCTCAACATTCCAAACAGCCATGGAGGATTTCACTTCAAATATTTTACGATAAATTACAAGATTAAATTTTCTTGATTTATTTGCATTCAAAAATTTACCAATGTTTACACAATAGAAAGCCTGCAATTTCGCCTTTACTGGGTTTGAAAGGTTCTTTAAAATAATAGCTTTAGTGTTTTAGTTTAGTTTAGGGATCATTCTAATCTCATTAAGTCCAAGTGAATATTTCATTTATCTCTTTTAAATTTGCAGGGTTGTTTGGGACATTTGAAAAAAAAAGAATTTGTGAAGTATATAGTGAAGTAGAAATTAGAGTTTTGCACTTCAAGAACAAATATTAAACTCTCTTTTGTCATGCAATAAAAACAATGAATTTATTCCAAGCTAGTTTTAAATATTTTTCTTTCCTTCAAAAAAATGATGGAGATAAGAATGCAATTTTTTTAAACGTTTCAAATGAGACAGAGAACTGCAATATTTCTTCATACATGCTTCCTTTTCACTTTTATAGCAAATACTTCCTACGGTATATCAAACATAGATTTCCAATGGAAATAATGTCATATGAACAAAGAAAAAAAATTCTATTAATTCAAAGGAATCTCTTACAAATTATTTCTCAATTATTTTTGAAATACAACATACCAAATGTATATCTTTCTTTTCTGTTCACAGAACGGAATACTAGATATATTCTTCCATAATAAATTACAACTTACATAGATAAAAAAGAGTATTCTTTCCAACACTATAATATAAAAGATCATCCACTTCAAGTGGGAGGGGTTACAAATGAAGTTTCACAAGGGAGTTGTTGGTACCCAAATTTTTTCTCCTTCCCAAATCAAGTAGCAACATAGATTCAACAGGGAGTAGAGGAAGATAGATCATAAATGTATGTCATTTTGTAGCTGGCGAGAAATCTAGCCGTCCCTTTGTTACTTTGATTTGTGGAGAGATGGATAGCACCTCAAAAGGATGTGATCTTATCCTAACTATTTTAGGTTGTGCCTTTCAACCAAGGTAAGAGAATGTATTATGTAACCTTTGTTATTTGAAAGGAGATACATGTACCTTTCTTTTGCATAAATTTTATAGAGAAGGACTTAGGGAAAATATGATCAACACACCAAATCTGACTGTCACAAGTTGTCACTTCTAGATTATGGATGTATTCTCACAACAAGGTAAAGGTTACTAAAGACATTTGGAAACCTGATCTGTTTTGCATACTTTAGTAATAGGATTTTTGTCTAATGTAGGTATACAGAGACAAAACAGGGGTAGTATGGGTAGGATTGGTTGTTGTTAAATGAATTTTTTTTGGGGGGGAGACATGATGGACTTGACTCACTAGATCCTTGAGAGCTTATGCAAAATGGAAAGATTTAATTAAAAAAATGCCACAAAAAGTTAAATTTTTTCTTTAACTAGAATATGTGCTTCAATGGAGGCCCAGATCAGAACTCTTTCACACAACTTTTGGGATTCTATCACGAAGGCTAGAGTCAGAGGACCCAATAAAACATTGTGATTTAAACCAAGTCATGCTTGCGATACACCTAGAGGCTTACAGAGAATCTCTATGAACAAAATGAAAGAAAAGTGATTTTATACCGTTTATCCCACTCCTAGATGAAGGCTCTTCTGAGAAATGAAATTACAGATGCCACTAAACTATCACAAGGACTAAGACCTGTGTGATTGGACCCTATTTTTGTACATGATTGCAATAGAAATAAGAAAAAATACTTGTATGCATTCAAAGATAAAATAAATACACTTTACACAAGATTAATATAGAATATCTCAGAGTTTGATCAAATTTATCAGTAAGGGAAAGTTTCCAGAACAATCTCAAAGCTTGTCAATGGTTGTACACTTGCAAGCACCTTGACACGATCAAATTTGACAGAAAGAGAGATATATAGGCTTCTCTAGAAGACTTGTCAAAATGGATGGGCTCTGTCAAGCTATTTCTGCTAGAGAAAATCAGTCCTGATCTTTCCAAAAACTCCCAACCATTTGCATGAAAAATTCATGCCATTTATAACATTTCCAACAGAGCCCCTTCCTCCAAAAATACAAAAAATTTAAATGCACTAGTGCTCGCCATGATTCTTTCATGATTCACAAAATTAGATGTCCAAAAAGTCACCAGGTTCTCAACAGAAAATATCTTCGATTTCTTCCCACATTCAACTCCTTTCTCAAGAAAAACACACCTCCATCCATTCGCCAACCACTTCCACCCCATATCAATCAAATCTGACCCCTTGTGTGCTTAGGAGAAGAAAAATAGAAAACCAGATTGGGCTTGACAGTCAGACCATTTTAATGGTTAAAGACATCTCTATATCTCTGCCACCAAACTATGGATATCAAAATCAACTCACTCCTCTATTTGGCATGTAGAAAATAGCAAGAAATCATGAAGACTCATGCTCCTAGGAGTTTTACAAAAAAAATAGGGGGAAAATCAGATTTGGACTCTCAGCAGCCATTGATCTTTGATTTTGAATGTGGGTTGTCCACGCAGAAGATCTAAACAAGAGCTCAGGGGCTTCCTTTGACCTTTTCTTAACATTTTGAAAAAATGGAAAAAATTCCCATTTTTCTCCGCACCTTCGCTTCTGAAAATGGGCCCGACACATGTCTTGAGGTGGGTCCCAAAGGAAACGTTTAGAAATTATGCCATTTGACTCTCTTTTGAAAGAAGGAAAATTTTCCAAGTTTTAACTGCAATTCCGCCCTTCCGTTTCAAGTCCCTAATGTGGGTCTGACCAGAACCCCAGGTTCTTTTATGCCTTTAACTCCTTTTCACTCAAAAGGAAAATATTTCACTTTTCCTCCAAAATCCCACACCTCCACCATTGATCGGGGTAAAACATTGACTATTTTCCATTAGGTTTGTGGGCCATTTTTGATATTTAAACCTTTATGAGGCAAAGAGGCAAAAATTTTAAGTTGCTTCCAATGGTCCACTTCCCCGCCCCTTATGACTTTTCAAATTGCCACGTGTCACAATGGCACACCTTGAGGCGGCCCCAAAAATTTGATACCTTGAACGATCGTGGGCTCGCCACGTGTCATGCTCCTAAAAAATTTGTTTGAAGGCTTGAAGCTCTGTGGAGGGCACCATGTGTCAAGATCCAAGGTAGTCTCCTTTTGGCCGTTGAAAAGTCTAAGTAAAATGCAAAGTGAGCGGAGTGCCCCACATGTCGTGACGACACTTCTCTTAGATGGTACCCAAGTTGAAAACCCCGAATGAGCATGGGTTTGCCACGTGTCCCTGTTCTACCAAACTATATCCATTTGCATAAATTTTTTCTAATTCTGGGCCAAGCAGCGAAAGCCTCCATGTGTCCTCCCTGCATTACTCCAAGGCAAACTCCAAAAGCAAATCTTCAAATGAGCATCGTTCCTCCATGTGTCCTGAACTTCCCAAACATCTTTTGAAATTTTTAGAAGTATGGGAAACCTAGAGAAAGTATCCACGTGTCTCTTTCCTCCCAACCCTCCTCGTGTCCTCGCAGTGCTACTTTAAATCCAAACCAAAAATTTGATTCTCAAACGAGTGCCATTCCTCCATGTGGACACATTTAAAATTTGAGGATTTTTATAGGATTTTCGAGGTATTAAGTTGATCCACATCCAACCAAGAGGTGACATGTTTCCTTTTTTAATGAATGATGTAAATTTTATTCGGAGAAATGCTCGTCAAACTATAAAACACAAAGAAACATCCGATCAAGCCAGAAAATGAGGTTTTCTTCAAGGATAGATAATTTAGACTGTTGCAAGGCTCAAACACGATCCTTAGGGACACATCAACTCATTTCTCCTTGAGTATTTAGGGAAAAAATGGCAAGGACAACATATATTGACTGTGGAAAATGGAGGAAATAGGAAAATGCGAGTTTTGAACGAACAGAGCATGGTAGACTCAAAATACAGAGCTTTCTTAGAGGAACAAAGGAACCATGAGACAAATATGGACCCACACATGATCCTCAACCTAGGAGGAGATTAAAATGGCAACCAAGATTGGCCAAACACTATATAGGGAAGGATAAAATGACAGAGGTCGTGAACCAATAAATCTTCAAGGGCACAAATGGGGTGAGACAATTCTGAGCACCAACATTAGCTTTGACTCGGGGATGGGATCTCCTTGTGAGTGCCACAAGAACAAAATTAGACCAAGTGAAAAAAAAATCCATTTGGTGACAGAGTCAGCTTGCATATCATAGAAACGAAGGTATCTCTAAAAACAAACAAAAAATCCAACAAAATTAGGTCACCACGGACCAGGAAGAGCAAAAACACAAAAAATAGGACGCAAACAACAAACTATACACTATACAAGAGGAATCAATCCAAGAAATGCTTCATATGCCTTCCATTAATAGGTAGTTCAAGAAGAAGGTGTGTTCACCAATTTTGATATCAATGGAGTAAGGGACCATCCACAATGAATCAAACTTTCCATGCTTTCCCTTATCCTCATGCCTGCTATCCAATAATAGCACAAGATCTCCAATATTGAAGGCTCTAGGAGTGAACTTCTTGTCAAACAGTTTCTTTAGGTTTTCTCTGAACCTTATATGCCTATAGTGAGATGCCCTCCTCTCCTCATCAAGCTCAACAATCTGGTTAATGCGGACATCATGAGGGCTCACTTCTTGATCATCCAGTTTTTGAATGAATTGATATAAAGATAATTGCATATACAGGGGCAACAAACCCTGAGTCCTATATACCAACTCAAATGGACTCTTTCTAGTGGAACTTTTTGTCTGTGATCCTATTAGCCCAGACAACAATCTTCAGCTGTTCACCCCATTTTCTCTTGTTCAACTCCAAGGTTCTTCTAATAATCTTTAGCAAATTCTTATTGCTGGACTCAGCTTGTCCATTTCCTTAGGGATTATAATTAGAGCCATATGTCAAATTGATCCCATATTCTTTACACAATGCCACCAGATGTCTTTCTCTGAAACTTATGGAATTATCAGCTATGATTTTGACTGGTACCCCAAACCTGCAAATAATATTGTTTAGCACAAAATCCATGACAACTTGGTGTGTAGCCTTCTTGGTGGGGATTGCTTCCACCCACTTCGTAAAGTAATCAGTGGCTACAAGAATCCACTTATGGCTAGCACTTGAAGGGTATGAAATCTCACTAATGAACTCCATTCCCCATTGCTTAAATGGGGCTTCAATTGATACAGACTGTAAAGGTAGGGAGCCTTCAGGCTTCAGCCTTCTAGAGAAACACTAGCAACTCTCACATCTTCTGACCAACATGGTTATATCCTTGAAAACATTAGGCCACCAATAACCATCCCTTAGGATCTTATGTGTTGTGACTCTTGTAGAAAAATTCCCCCTACAAACTCCTCCATGGAGATTAGCAATTATTTTGGAGGCTTCATCTTCAATGATGCATCTTAAGAGGACTCCCTCTGGGTTCTTCCATGCCAACCCAAAATTAGTAATGAAATATTTCTAGGAAGCCAAATTAAGAGATCTCTTATAGTTCTTATTCATATGTTCAAGATATAAAGTTTGGTTCAGAATTACACAGTAGGAACACTGAAAATATTATTAATTTTCTATATATTTCTGCACAACATATTTGGCTAATTTATAGCCAATATGATAGAAGAACTACTTCCTAGAAAATAGGAATCAACAAACAACTTACCCATTTATAACTTTACGGGTACAACAAAACTCTATAATAATATATTGTTAAAACAATAGATTATAACAATCAACTCAACATAATTATAATCTAACTTTTATAATAATGTGACCACTAATAATAATTCCTAACATTCCCCCCCTTAGTGCGAACATGGTAGAAAAACATCCACACACTCCTCTGCAGTATGCTCACCCTTGTGGCATGTCCAACTCTGTGACTCATGACCTTGATCCAAAAGAAAGGCTATCTCCTTCCATGGTTTTAAACAGGCTTACCAAAAACCTTGAAGTGACAGGAACCTCATCAACTGTCGACCTCGTGTGGTTTTATAGATCCTCCCACAAACCCTTTCAAGATCCATGAACTGACTTACTCTGGTGCTACTGTTCACCACTATTCTTATACATCAGGGAATTATGTAGGAAACACAACATGCATATCACAAAACTGCACAATAGAAGATATACTGAAAAAATTTCACATTACTTCCTATAAGAATCGTAATGTTCTTAATTGTAGTCTCTATCTTTGATCGTTGCCACTCGATCTCAAACAACATAGAAAACTGCCACTGCCACTGGAAGCTTTCCTTGACTAAGCCGTTTTGGGTGCAGAATGGGAATGGAACATTGGTATGTATTCCCCCCCACAATGTGAAATTCCACTCATATAGATACTGAGAAGCAAAATGCATCGAAGAACATACTCCTGAATGGATCTTGCTAGTTAGGTCTTGCTGCACATGGTCACTAATGCTAGTGAACGTATTCTCCTAGCTGACCATCTTCCAATGAAGTACGGCAGTCAGAGGACCAAGTCAGTCAGAGGATCACTGACAGTCATCTGTGCTCCAACACAACTTTCTTTCCAACATCCATCAAATACCACACAAAACAGGAACACTGCAAACAGAAGCACTATGAGAAAATGGAAACCACACTGAAAATCATATACTCACGTTGCACACCTGTGCCACCAAATCATTCTGTGCGGCCTCGTCGTTGGTGACTGACGAGAGGTCATTGTTCAACCTCCTTCCTCGATGCCTCCTTCCTCCATCAACATGTTGCTAACTCAGCAAGATGTGAACATGAAGCACATTTGTTTCCACATTGAGCTTATTATTTTCTTCCCTCCCACAATGTGAAACAATTTATTTCTCGGATGTCGGGTAACACCGAAATTGCGTCCGTAAGGCAATTTTTTTTTTTTATTATTTTATAATTTTCGACTTTTGACTTTTTGATGATGACGCTACTATATGATGTATTTGGACAATGACAAAACTACAAACATAAGTCACTTTTAAAGAATTTTCGAACTTTGATGATGACTCATATAATTTGACATAAGATAATTTCACATGACAAATGTCAATGACTCACAAATTTGACATAGACCTATGACATGTACACACTTAATCTTGAATTTATATGTCTTTGATGACTAATGGAACATTTAATGTAAAAAATAACATTAAATATTAATTTGATACTGACATAAACAAATAATCACAAATGACAAACTCCTATTATAAAGACTTAAGATGACTTACAATACACTATAACAAAATGACTCAAAATGACTCTTAGATCGAACTATTTTTGATCAAATAAATAAACCAAAAAAACTTCAAACTAATCGACATTAACAAAAAACATAGACCTTTTTTTTTCTGTGATCTTGGAGAGGACAAATGGCAAGTATAGAGGGCACGTTGAAAAAACTATCATGTAAATCGACCCTGTTCTTATCTCCAGTTTTCTTTGGACAGCTTGAGAATCTATTGACAGCTGTAGGATATGGAATAAGCTCAGATCCGCTGGACTGCCGCACATATTAGAATGCAACTGAGTTTTTTTTATAATGCATGCAAAACACCGAAATAACACCACGCTTTAGCTGTGGTCATTGTTATCTCAATACAAAACAGGTTGTGTAGACCGAATGTGAATAAGAAGCGAGGAACTGACAGAGTTGGGATGCAGTCTAAAATTATTCGTGAGCACTGTTATGTACAGCTATGACTGATTCAATATAAATGCTAATTAGAGCATTAGAACTTCATACATGCAGCCACCATACCAACAACCCGTACAAGAATACAATGGCACGAAACACACTGGTGAAAGAGTTCTCTGTTAAAAAAATTCTTCCAAATACTGATTACTACGCAAATTCTTTTACATTCTCGTCCCTCTCACAAGACTCTCATCTGGATTTCGCTCTGGTACCAAATATAAAGTTTGGTTCAGAATTACATAGTAGGAACACTGAAAATATTATTAATTTTCGATATATTTCTGCACAACATATTTGGCTAATTTATAGCCAATATAATAGAAGAACTACTTCCTAGAAAAATAGGAAGTCAACAAACCACTTACCCGTTTATAACTTTACGGGTACAACAAAACTCTATAATAATATATTGTTAAAACAATATATTATAACAATCAACTCAACATAATTATAATCTAACTTTTATAATAATGTGAGCACTAATAATAATTCCTAACACAAGACATTTTAAGTGTCTAAGATAGAACATCACATCCTTGCACCACTCAGAACTCATCAATCTTTCAAAAACAGCTGCCTTGTCTTCCTCAACCTAATTTCCGTCAATGGTCTTCAAGTTGTTCTCAACCATGAGCTTAGCTAACCCCAAACCTCTCACCAACTTTGTGGTTTGGATGTCCATATCATACTCTTGCAATTTGTTCACCCATCTACATCTTTTACTTGATACTTCCATCTCTGACAAGATGTCTTTTACCATGGTATGGGGAACATAAGCAACAACTTTTGAACTTAAAATATAAGGCCTGAAAAACTTTGTTGCTTTGACCAAGGTAAATGCCTACTTTTCCATGATGGTGTATTTTAGTTCTACTCCTTGCAAAGCCTTACTGAAAAAGGTAATGAGCCTCTCAGCCCCTTCATCATCCTTCTATAGTAGGACAAAAGCAATAGTGTTTTCTCAAGCAAAAGAAAACAACTGGAAAGGTTTCTTGTAATCTGGGGTTGCTAAAGTAGGGGCATGCTTCAATGCCTCTTTAATTCCATTGAAATCTTGGATGAAAGCCTCTTCACATTTGATGATTTGATCCTTCTTTAATATGGAAGTGATTGAGATAGTCAACTCAACAAATTTTTATATAAACCTTCTAATTAAGTTTATCTGCCCAAAGAAGGACTGAATTCCTTTTTTGGTTCTTGGAATTGGAACTTTGTTGATGGCCTCCACTCTTTCTGGATCAATCATCACTCCTTCCTATGACACAATGTGACCGAGAAATTTTTCCTTCTGCACTCCAAAATGGCATATCTTTGGATTGAGTGAGATGCCATATTTCCTACATCTAATCAATATCTTATTTAAGTGCAACAAATGGTCACTTCTTCTTGAAAACATTGTTACATAATCTTGGTAAACAACAATAAAGTCATTGATGTGACTAGCAAAAGCAACATCCATTTCTCTCTGAAAATTTTCTCCAACATTCATCAGACCGAAGGGCATCCTAACATATACATACGTTCCCCATGGAGTAGCGAAGGCTATCTTGATCCTTTCTGATTCTTTCACCATGACTTGATTATAACTAGATAAGCCATCTAAAGTAGAAAGAAACTTAGAACCAGTCACCAACTGCAGCATGTGATCCATGTTAGGTAAAGGATAGTTGTCCTTCATTGAGGCCTTGTTTAGATTCCCGAAGTCCACACACAAGCTGATGTAACCATTCTTCTTTCTTACTCACACTAGGTTGGCAACCCAAGAAGAATACCTTGTGGGCTAGATAATTCCTCCATCCCTTAGCTTCTCTAGCTCCTCTTGCATTTTGAGAGATAACAGAGGATTAATTGGCCTTTGCTTCTTCCTGAAGGGTTTTGCACTAGGCTCTAAGGAAATCTCATGCTAGAATAGGTCTTCTCTATATGCTTTGAGCTCAGAATAGGTCTAAGCCATGCAATATTGGTATTTATTTAACAAATTGATGTATGACTGCTTTTTATCTTTGCTGAGACTTCTACTCAACCAAATCTTCCTTGGATTCTACTTCGTGCTAAGGTCATGCTCCTCAACATCCCTCGAGGATAACATATACCTATTAATAATGTAGTCAACATTATCAAAATTTGATTCAAGAGAAACCAACCCTCTTGGAATGGTGTTGGTCTTTAGCTAGATGATGCCTTTGCCAAATAAGGTTTCATTCCCTTCTGTTGTACAGACCATTGGCTCCCAATCAATGTTTTGATCAGCAAACTCTCCATCATTTTGCAGAAACCTTCTGACCTAAGCCTCATCATCAAAAACCTACAAATTTTTTATATTGGTAGGGAAAGAGGGTCTTGTCACTACCTCCACCTCATATTTACAATAAGGGGATGTTGCAGAAATGTCAAACCAAGACCCCAACTCTGCAAGCTTGTCTTCCAAGTCATTTATCCTCCTATCATGATGCACAATGTTGAAGGTGTCAAACATTTCAATGAAGTCCCAAACTACATACTTGTACTATTTCAGTTGCTGATTCTTTGTGGCATACAATTTTCTGATTTGCTTGACAACTAACTCTGAGTCTCCTTTGACAATGATGTCCCTGACACCATACTTCCAAGAAATTCTTAAACCTAATAACAATGCCTAATGCTCACCAATGTTGTTAGTACACTCAAAATTAATCTTAAAGGAAAAAACATACCTGTTGATGGTGAATCACATTACCCATGAATGTCTGCAATTTGATGGGTTGAGACTCTCAGTGCGATTACATAACATGGAGCTTTTCCCCAGTGTGGGACCTTGCGAATCGGGAAAGCTCTCCAGATGAAGGCCAGTTCCTATTCCTCTATTCATATGCACACGTAAAAATGTAGAGGGTTCACTCAAAAACCTAATCTAGCTTATCAAGGAGACAGGGTTGAGAAGATGCAAGAAATAAACCTAATCTAGCCAAGGTGATGCACCAAAGGAATGATGAACATTTTTTTTTCCAATAAACACAAACCATAAAAATGCAATACAATAAACATGCACAGGTAACCAAGGCTACAATAAGAGATCATTTGAATGTAGTGAATATAAAATAGGGTTTAAATCATCCACATACTTAATTTTTATTGCTCCAAATATTGATACAGTCCATTAAAATGGCCAAAAGGAACAAACATGCATTACAGTTTGAATGGAAGGTTTGAAACTCCACAAATTCACCTGCCAAAGAGAAGAAGGGAGGGGAAAAACAAGATTGTTCAACATTTAGAAAGAGGCCCCTCCTAACAATTTATAGGAAGAAAAGATAGGGAGAAGAGAGGAATTTGAAATCTACCCCAACGACCTCTAGATTGCATTTAATTCATCTCATTATGGCGGTAGGTGAGAACCCTAGTAAACCCAAAAGATGGTGAACTGTATTTTGAATTTTTGAAGAACTTTTTCTCACCCAAAAAAAGATATCTAACCCTAGTTGGACAAAGGAACCTGTAGGCTTTCTGAAAATTCCAACCTTGCGTGAATCCGACCTCCCTGTGAAAATTTATGGCCAGTTGAATATTTCCTAAGTCAGGGTTTGCTTCCTGTCGGGTTCGGGGTTCTCCTTTGCATTTACATTAGGTTTGGAGGGTGCCTCGACATGTGTTTGATGCTTATGTTTTCCTGAAACCTGCTTCCACCAGTGTTGCCAAGATTTCCTTTGTTTCAGGTTCGGAAGTTGGACTTGCATATGCATTGGGTTTTGAAGGTGGCTCGACATGTTTTTGCCCCATGTTTTC
Organism: Taxus chinensis; assembly: GCA_019776745.2. Lineage (NCBI taxonomy): Eukaryota > Viridiplantae > Streptophyta > Pinopsida > Cupressales > Taxaceae > Taxus > Taxus chinensis. The sequence goes on along the minus strand of CM034154.1, from coordinate 167,431,965 downwards.
CCGACTTGTTTCCCCGTCTTCAAAACCTGATTTTCCTAGGTAGTGTTTTAGGTTTTCAGAACTCTCAAGCATTGGGACATGTCTTTTGATTTTCATACTTCATGTCTCATGTTTCCTGAAACCTAAAACTTGAAGTTCTTTGTGTTGGTTTTTCGACCATGCGCAACATATTTTCTTTGTGTTGGGTTCTTCCAATACCTAAAATGAAGGATTCAGAATTCTAGACTTTTTTTCCATGCATGAAAACCTGAAATGACCTTGGTGGGAGTAGAGGTATGCAATGAACCCTCTGAAACCTGAAATAAAGGATTTTAATTTTCCTTGATTTCCATATTCTGTTGTTGTCTATATTTACCTGGGGGGTAGATATATATAAAAATTTGGCTACTCAACGAGATCACCTCCCTACTAGGTAGAAGATCAATGGACTTTTAGCAATCCATTGGGCATGGAGTCATAAGAAATAACTTGAAACCAACCTGATATCTGATCCCAAGCCTGATACTGCAACTCTTTCTCCGAGAGCATGTTGAACTGTAGAAATTCAACCTGGGAGCAACCAACCCTATGTCGAAGCACTTAGGAAAACTGAAACCTAAATATAACAAGATAATGTGCATCCGCACTCAGAGGAATTAAAATCCTAGGCTACTATTTACAAGGGTGAAGATTATCTTTAGTAGAAATGTTTAAGATAGATTCCGTTAACCGGAATCAGAAGTTATTCTCCATCCAATGTAGAAAATTGGAAGGCATTACTACTTTTACATCCGTAACCATGTAGGGGCCACTCCAAATGGAATCAAACATGGAATACCTTCCTGGTTTTGCTTGATCTGCATCCCATTTTAGAACTAGGTCCCCTTCCTGGAAGGTCCTTGCTCTTGCTTTCTTATCAAACCATTTTTTTACTAAGGCCTGATCTTTCTCAATCATTTGAATTACATGTTCTTTGATTTCTTCCAATTCCATCAACTCTACATACCTGGCCTCCATTAGTTTGAACTTAGACAACTCCAACGGCTTCATGAGATCCAATGCAGGTAGTTCTAATGATATAGGCCGTACTACCTCTTTCCCATAGACCATCTTGTAGGGAGAATTCCCTGTAGACCTCTTTGACATTATCCTATCATCCCATAACACTGATTTTAGCTTGGTATGCCATGTTCTTTGGTTTTCATCCAAAGTCCTTCTGATGATTCTTAGCAAATTCTTATTCGTGGACTCTGCCTGTCCATTACCCTTTGGGTAATAGTTGGAAGATGTGCTCAAGTAGATTCCATTCTTGACAGCCCATTCTAAAATCTTGGAACCTATGAATGCCAATGCATTGTCTGATATGATAGTGGTTGGCACACCGAACCTAGTCACTATTCCTTCATAAAAGTCTAGTATATTAGACTCATTTGCTTCTTTGAGCACTACTTCTTTAGTCCACTTGGTGAAATAGGCCGTTGCCATGAGAATCCATTTGTGGCCTTGGCTTGAGTTTGGATTGATGACCCTAATGAAGTCCAATCCCCATTGCATAAATGGTTGGTCAACCAAAATTGGGTGCAATGGAAGTGCTCCTAGTATTTCTTTGCCTGTGAAGAGTGCACATTTTTTTCACCTTTTTATCCATGTATAGCAGTCACTGAACACTGTGGGCCAATAATACCCTGCCTTCATTATCTTGAGAGTTATTACCCATGGGGCAAAATGTCCTTTGGAACCTCCATCATGAAAATCTCGTAACACCCTCACAATTTGACCTGTCCCAATACACCTCAATAGAACTCCATTGATGTGTTTCTTGAACAAAACACCATCAACAAGAACATGTGGAATGGCTTGTAATCTATTGTATCTCCTCGTTTCTTTACTCATTTCTGGAGAGCAGAGGTCTGTCTTTAGGAAGTGTATCATATTCTGATTCCAACAAGGAGCGAGAAAATTATCATTTTCCTATTCTTGACCATCCTATAGTACTAAGACAGTCTCCTTTTCATCACCTGCTTCATGTTGTTGACTTGAGGCTAGTTGTTCACATAATCCCTTTCCATGGACCAGCTTAGTGACCTTAATTTTTATGTCATATTCCATGACACGATTGATCCATCTTGCATGTTTCTCTTTCAGATCCTTGTTTAGAGGGAAGTCCTTGACTCCCGCATACGAGACGAACAATTAGATCTTGTTGTTTGAGACTAGGTGCTTGAATTTCTTTAAGCTCATGATCACTGCAAGGACATTCTTTTCAATGAAAGAGTACCTAGTTTCATATTCCTCCAAGAATTGACTGAAGTAAGAAACTAGTTGTTCCAACCCCTCTTTGTTTTGTTGTACTAGGATTGCAGAAACTGTGTCCCCACCACCAAAGGCATATAGCATGAAATCCTTGGAGAATTCTTGATTGATGAGAGTTAGAGCTTGAGATATAGCCTCTTTTATTACTTCATAACTTTCCTTGCCTTCAGATGTCTACTTAAATGCCATTCTCTTTTTTAACATCAGCATTATTGGCTTTACGACAGCTGAAAATTTTGGAACAAACCTGCGGACAAAATTGATCCTTCCTAAGAATCTTTGAAGAGCCTTCTTGTGACTTGGCAATGGCAATTCTCTAATTGCCTCAACTCTTTCTGGGTCAATCGTCAATCCCTCCTGTGAAACAATATGGCCTAGAAGTTTTCCTTCATGAGCCAAGAATATGCATTTTTTGGGATTCAATGATACCCCAAATCTTCTACACCTCTAAAATACTTGTCTCAGATGAAAGAGGTGATCCACTGCACTTTTGGAGAATATAGTGATGTCGTCAAGATATATCAGAACTATTTTGTTGATCAACCCCTTGAATGCCATATCCATTTCCCTTTGGAAAGTGGCTCCAACATTTGATAACTCAAATGACATCTTCCTATAGGCATAGGTGCCCCATTTGGTGGTGAAATCCATCTTGAACTGGTCATCTTCTTTCACCATTATCTAGTTATACCCTAAGTAGCCATCTAGGAGAGAGAATCTCTCTGAACCAGATACCACTTGCAATATTTGCTCCATTGAAGGAAGTGGGTAATGGTCTTTGAGAGATGCCTTGTTGAGGTCTTGGAAGTCCACGCACAGCCTGATTTCTCAATTCTTCTTCCTGACTGGTACTAGGTTTGTAACCTAGCTTGAGTGCTTGATCGGGAATATAATGCTTGCCTCTATTAGCTTGTTTAGCTCCTTCTTCATTAGAGGCTCAATGTGAGGGTTGACTGGTCTTTGCTTCTACCTGATGGACTTAGCATCTGGATCCATTTCTATGGTATGTTGTGCCAACTTCAAGTTGAATCCTCGCACGTCATCATAGCTCCATGTGAAGACATCTGGAAATTCTTGGAAAAGCTGTATGAAATCTGATTTCTCCATTTCAGCGGCCACTTTACCAATTTGAAGTGTTTTGCCTTCCCCAACCAGGATTGGCTTTGAATCTTCTCCTTTGACCTATATGTTAGCCTTTTCCTTACGGAATTGGTCATTAGGATTGAAGATAGACTCCAATGTTACCAATCCTTTCAGAATCTTATTTGTCCGTAACTACACTACTTGGTCCCCGTATTGCTGCTCTAATCTATCCTGATTCCCAGCTGAGAATTCAGCCTCTTCTTGTAATAAATTGACGATTTGTTGATCATTCTCAAACACTTGCCAGCTTGTGTTATTATCTGGCACTGCTAGCCTCACAACCACATGGATATGTGGCTGTGTTTTTTCTCCTTTTGATGTTGTGATCCTATCTACGGCTTCATTTTTCTTCCTGGGTATAGACACAATGTTGAAAGCTTTGAAATCATCAATGAGGTCCCATACCCTATTCTTATATCTCTTGAGTAGGTCATTCTTTGTAGCATGTTGTCCCTTGACTTGGTTGACGATTAGCTCGCTATCCCTGAACACCTGCAAGTTCTTTATGCCCATTTTCCATACCCAATGAAGTCCATGAATCAAGGCCTCATATTCAGATGTGTTGTTTGAACAGGCAAACTAGAAACAAAAAGCTAAATAATATTCAGTGTCTTTTGGTGAAATCAACATTGCACCTCCTCCAACAGCTTGTTTGCTTCACGAACCATCAAAAAATAGTTGCCAAAATTCATTTTCATCCTTTTGTTTAGGCTGAATGATGTCGGGAATGGGTGAATTTTCTTCATGTACACAATACATGCCCAATTCATATTCTTCAATTTCCTTATATGGGTCAAATGCATGACTTTTGTTTGCCCATTCATCCAAAGTCAAATAAGGAATTCCCTCGACCTTAGTACCTATTTCTAGATCATTTGAACACTCCTCCTGATCAAAGGCTAAGCAATTTACATTGATAGGACTTGGTACATGAGGCTCAATATGGAAATTGGCAATTGGTTCTGACCTAATTGTTGCTTTGGCCCCATACCTCATCCTGAAAATCATGTGTGACCAATCTACAGATAGATATCCACCAATTTTTGCACTGAAGTATCTTAATAGACACAATGCAAAGAGTGGTGGAAGGTCAATCACAGACACATCTTACAAAACTGTGACATTAGGATAGGCATGTAGTGTTAGGATTAACCCTTTTATGACCCCAACTGTTCCTACTGTCGTTCCATCTAGCTGTACTACTCCTTTCAGAACTGGCTCATACTTCAAACCCAGTTGATCCGCTATCTACTTCAGCATCACTGAACTACTTGCCCTTGAATCAATCATGCAATTGTGTACCAAGTGGTTTCCAACAATCAATGACATGTAGAATGGTGGAGGCTTCAAATTTTTTCTCGTCTGGGATCCATCATGTTGCACTGTATTAGTGATAAATTTTTCATGTCCTCAGTTAGATACATTTGAGGAAAACTAGCTAGCCATTGCAGCTTGTAATAAATCTCACTGTCTTGGGATTGTTAGTGATTCCCACATGGAACTATTCACATGTTTCTTCTCCATTTGATTGATGATGTTGAAAGGGGATGAATTTTCCTTTTGTTACCCCTAGCTTGGCGCAACCTTTTCTAGAGCTTGAATAGGCACATGTGTTGCCACAACGGTTACCTTAGGCTGAATTTGCACATTTGGAATTGTATTTGGTCTACTAACCCTTTGTTGTGTAGGAGTGGGCTGAGAAACAACTAGATTAGATGGTTTTCCCTCTTCTATGCTTCTCTTCTTTGACCATGTGTTGGTAGCCACACCTTGAAAAGGTTGTTGGTTAACTCCATAGAAGTCTTCTGTTTTCCAATTGGCTAATGCAGTTTTTGTTGGAGGTCCTTCTTGTTGTGTTTCTTGCTACTGATTTCTTTCTTGGCTTGGTTCTTGAGAAACACCAATGGTTTACACCATCAAGGCCTGATTTAGTGCATCATTGAAACTTGTTGATTGATTATGAGGTAAATTATAAGGGTAACACTAGTTGTACTCTTGTGCCCTATTGTTTTGTGTTAGAACCAAGGCTCTTGAGGATGTCGTTGCTTTTGGATCATATGGTCGAAATAGCCTAACAACTTGAGGTTGACCTTGGTTTTGGTTTTGATCTACAGCCTGAGGTGGTGGTCTATTATGTTGGTATGAGGGCCTAGCTTGGTACTACTCTTAAGGCTGATATGGTCTAGAACATTGAGGTTGTTGTCTTTTGATAGTCACTAACTCATTTCCAAGGTTCTGTAGCTATTTCATAACCTCCTGCAATTCCTTTGAAGTATTTGAAGAAGTCGATGCCTCATTATTGCTTTGATTTATAGGGGTTAGAATGGGATTCAATTCTAGTGTTTGACTGGTCGTAGGATTTCCCATATCCAGATAGAGAGGCATTGGTGGCCTTGGTGCAAGCTTACCAGCTTGGATCAAATAGTTCTCTACTCTGATAGCTGTGTCGTAGGCCCCTGGCAGCGTTGTTCCTCCCATTGATTGGATCATCATGGCTATGTCTGAATTTATAGCCTTTAAGAAATAAGGGAATGCTCCTTTGGCGGTTGGTCTAACAACTATTGGAATCCTATCCCATGTTCATTTGAATATGAAGTTGGAATCTGTCATTTGCTCATTAGGATCCCTTTTGATTGTTGTCAGTTGTTTTAATAAAGACAAATTGTCCGCCCTCTCCCCAAATTGAATTCAAAGAGCTGAACAAATTTTGTTCCAATTCGTAATAGACCCTGGTGCTAGTCTCCTAAACCATTATAAGGCCTTACCTTTGAAAGATGAAGCCAACAACTTGACTTCAACATCCATTTCATTTATTTCATGGATTGCACATGCATTGGCAATATCCTGGATGTGGTCAATAGGAGTAGTATGATTTTCTCCTATGAAATAGGGGATATTCTTTAGCGCTGCAACCGAAACTTGATTCTAAGAATTTAGGGAAAGTGGACTACTTCCCTTGAAATTGACAAAGGGATTTAGTGGTAGATGTGCCATTATGATTGGCCTAAGAACCTTGGTTGATGTGAGAAAAGGTCTACCAGGTGGAGGTGTAGACAAAGTATTATTAGGTGGAGATGGTGATCTTTGTGGTCTTCTTCCTCTCCTTCCTCTGCCTGGTGATAGTTGGAAGTAGAAAAATAACCCCTCTTCTTGAGTGTCAGACCTGGTTCGAATTCTTCTCATGTACCTGGGCAACTTGTGCTACTACACCGCTGAATTCTATCCCTTCAGAGTCGCCAGATGTGTTAGAGAACGAGCCTCAAAAGGATGGATTTTTCCAAGTTACACACCAAACTTGACAATATTGAAAATAGAATTTAAAAATTTGAAGGACCTGGAGGATACAGTCCTCCAATTTGGTTATCGGGTCTTGTTGTGTAGCTGCTAATCCCCGAAAGGTACAGGCAGAACTCAGGTCATGCAAGGCAACTTACAAAACCTGAATTGCCATATGTCGGAACTTGGGACATGTGGAACACTTGGGAAAACCTGAAATACACTATTATCAGGAATAGGACCATGCAATGCATCCCCCAAAACCTGAAATGAAAAGAGTTGGGTTTTCCTGTATGCTCTTCGACCTTGAAATCCCGAAACACTAAAAACTATGAAATTTTGAAAGTAAAAATATCAAAAATCTAAGGATACTCTTTTGAAGATTACCCCTAGATCTACCAACTGGTGAAATTTTGACTTGTTTTGAGCGAGTTAAGCCCTTTAAAATTTATTTCGGAGTTCAGCCTGGAAGGTGAAAAATCCAAAATTGTAAAACTTGCAATTTCTAAGTCCAAATTTCTTAAAAAATCCTTCAAAACTTGTGGAATGACCTCTTGCTCCCACTGGGAATGCCAAAACTATTGATGGTGAATCACAACACCCATGAATGTCTGCAACTCGATGGGTTGATGTTGGCGTAGCAGCTGTTTAACATGATGAGATCCCTCTCCACCATAAATTTGAGCTTTTGGTATGACGGTAAGTCGTGTAGCTCTGACACCACCCTCCCGCACGATGGAGCTGGGTATACACCGAATCGGCCCAACAACATTAGGAGGTAGTGACACTAGGAATTTCCCGGGAGGTCACCCATTGCCACACTACTCTGGGGCTGACACGCTTAACTGCCTAGCTCTGATACCAAACGATTTGCCATCACACCAAAAGATTGAACTGATGGTGGAGAGGGATCTCATCATGTTAAATAGCTGCTACGCTAACACCCTCCCACACGATGGAGCTGAGTATACACCCAATCAGGCCCAATGGCATATTAAGAGGAAGTGACACTGGGAATTTCTCGGGAGGTCACCCATCCCAGAACTACTCTGGGGGTTACATGCTTAACATCCTAGTACCAGAGCAGCATGATTTTCCATCACACCACAAGCTCGAACTTATGGTGGGATGGAAAATCATTTGGTATCAGAGCCAGGTAGTTAAGCGCGCCAGCCCCAGAGTAGTGTGGCGATGGGTGACCTCCCAGGAAATTCCTGGTGTCACTGCCTCCTAATGATGTTGGGCCGATTGGGTGTATACCCGACTCCATCGTGCGGGAGGGTGTTGGAATAGCAGCTGATTAACATGATGAGATCCCTCTCCACCATCATTTCAAACTTTTGGTGTGACAGCAAGTCGTGTAGCTCTGATACCATGTTGGCGTAGGAGCTGATTAACACGATGAGATCCCTCTCCACCATAAGTTCGGGCTTGTGGTGTGACAACAAGTCGTGCAGCTCTGATACCAAAAGATTTACCATCACACCAAAATCTTGAAGTGATGGTGGAGAGGGATCTCATCATGTTAATCAGCTTCTATGCCAACAGTTGAGATTCTCAGTGCAATTGCATAACATGGAGCTTTTCCCAAGTGTGGGACCTTGCGAATCGAGAAAGCTGTCCATATGAAGGCCGGTTCCTATTTCTCTATTTTTATGCACACATAAAAATGCAGATGGTTCACTCAAAAACCTAATCTAACTTTCCAAGGAGATAGGGTTGAGAAGATGCAAGAAAATAAACCTAATCTAGCCAAGGTGATGCACCAAAGAAATGATGAACAACTTATTTATCAATAAACACAAACCATAAAAATGCAATACACTAAACATGCATAGGTAACCAAGGCTGCAATAAGAGATCATTTGAATGCAATGAATATAAAATAGGGTTTAAATCATCCACATACTTAATTTTAATTGCTCCAAATATTGATACAGTCCATTACAATGGCCAGAAGGCACAAACATGGATTACAGTTTGAATGGAAGGTCTGAAACTCCACAAATTCACCTACCAAAGAGAAGAAGGAAGGGGAAAAACAAGAATGTTCAACCTTTAGAAAGAGGCCCCTCCTTATAATTTATAAGAAGAAAAGAGAGGGAGAAGAGAGGAATTCGAAATCTACCCCAACCACCTCTAGATTACATTTAATTCATCTCATTATGGCGGTAGGTGAGAACCCTAGCAAACCTAAAAAATGGAGAACTATATTTTGAATTTTTGAAGAACTTGTTCTCACCCAAATAAATATATCTATTTGTAGTTGGACAAAGGACCCTGTAAGCTTTCCGAAAATTCCAACCTTGCATGAATCTAAGCTCCCTGTGAAAAGTTATGGCCATTTGAATATTTCCTGAGTCATGGTTTGCTTCCTGTTGGGTTCGGGGTTCTCCTTTTCATTTGCATCGGGTTTGGAGGGTGCCTCGACATGTGTTTGATGCTTATGTTTTCCTGAAACCCACTTCCACCAGTGTTGCCAAGATTTCCTTTGTTTCGGGTTCAGAAGTTAGACTTGCATATGCATTGGGTTTTGAAGGTGGCTCGACATGTTTTCGCCCCATGTTTTCCCAACTTGTTCCCTGACTTCAAAACCCGATTTTCCTAGGTAGTCTTTCGGGTTTTCAAAACTCTCAAGCATTGGGAAATGTCTTGTGATTTTCATGCTTCACGTCTCGTGTTTCCTGAAACTCAAAACCCGAAATTCTTTGTGTTGGGTTTTTGACCATGCACAACATATTTTCTTTGTGTTGGGTTTTTTATCATACAATGCATCTTCCAAAACTTGAAATGAAGGATTCGGAATTCTAGACTTGTTTTACATGCATGAAAACCTAAAATGACCTTGGCAGGAGTAGAGGCATGCAATGCATCCTCCTCTGAAACCTGAAATAAAGAACAACACCGACACCATTTCTTAATTTAGATCAAGCTCCATTAAACAATAGAGTCCAAGGAGAGCCTTCTTTCTCAAGACACTTACACTCCTCAATCTTGTGCTCTTTTCCCTCAGAAAATCTCAAAAAGTGGTCAGCATCAACATTTGTATATGATACTTTATAGGACACATTGTTGGGATCCTCAATAAGGTGCAACATTTTCTTCTCCTCATATAACCTGACAATACATCCCTCAACTAGGATGGTGGCATAATAAATTTCCATTTGGACACTACCACTAACACTTGTAGCCCACTTTCTTGACAACAACATACCCCACTTGGTTGGGCAATCAACTATGACAACATCAAGTTTTAAATTTTTACCTGGGTAGGCTACAAGCTGCACCACAAAATCCTTCACACATCCCACTACTGGCACCTCTCTATAGTCCATGGTAGTGGACTTCCCATATGTTGTTGTTACTTTAATATTCAGCTCATTCATGACCTCCAAAGTCATGACATTGCATGATGCCCCTGAGTTGAACATACAGTTGTGGAGAAGCCTATCCTTGATGATCAGAGTGGTGAAGAATGGATCCACATTCAGCTGATAGTCTACGAAGAATGTCCCCAAATAAACCTCAGGTGGTTCAACTAGCTCTTATGATGCTGATGGTGTCTCAGACTCTTCAATGACTAGAGGATTCTCCACAATGTTCATATTTCTTCCTAGGGCTGTCTTATCTTCACTCAATCCCAAGTATTCAAATGCTCTCCTCTTGTGCTCAGGAATCCTAAGCAACTCAAAAATTGTAATAGAGACTTTGATTTGGCTTAAAACTTGGGCAATGTCATATGGGACATTTTTGGGAAAGGCAATATTGGAATAAATGCAACACACTCTTTAGGTGGTACATGACTCTTGATAGCCTGAGCATGAGGAGGGGTGTGATTTTTTCTTAGAACTGTAGGGCCTTTGGCAGGTGCATCTTTCTTAGGAGCCTCTTTAGGAATGTTTGAAAGTAGGGGAGTTTTTAGCTTGGCTTAAGGCCCTACACCTTTGGCAGCCCTGCTTCTTGTGTTGTATTCCTTCTGTTGAGCCACAACAACATTCATTAATAATTTCCTGTCCTCCTCAGATGGGATTCCTCCATCATAATTTTTTATCATTAAAGCCCTTAATTATTCAAATTCATTATTGGGAAATTAAAAATCTTGTACATTATCCACTTCTAAAGTATGAGAGGGAGGGAGAATATGTACTCTATGAATGCAGTCCCAAAAAGTGTAGTAGTTCTGGAACTTATCACCTCAGTTGAGGTTTCCCTTTGTTGTGGGCTAGTGGAGCATCCCATCATGCAAACATCATCATCACTTTTATCATCAACTACATTTTCTTCTTGCTGATCTTCTTCACAAGTAGCATGGGGCATGAAACATCTGTCACACCAATCAATGACTTTTGTCTCTTCCACCACAGCAACTCTGGCAGCCAAAGGATCAGGTACCATTCTACTTTCTCTACCTTGAGGCTACCTATTCCAAAATCCAACAGCTCCTTTTCCTTTGTCATCAATTATTTGATGATTTGTAAATCTATCTTGGCCATGTTGCTTGTGTTGTCCTTCTGAACTCTTCCCAACTCCTTTCTCAGCTCGGGCTAGCTTATAGGAGATCTCCTTGACAACCCCTACCAAAGTTTTCACCACTTCTTCCAAATCAGCTGCTCTGCTTGTATGAGGTTTTTCTGGGTTAATTAGCTTCACACTATCCCTCTTTGGAGGTTTTCCTATTGCCTTGATATTATTCTCTATTTATAGGGCCATGGTGAATGCTTTCCTCAAATTGGTAGGGTTCTTGTCCCTCAAGTAGTAAGCAACCTTTTTATCAAATGCATTAGTATATTTGATTAAGCATGACTCATAACATGGCCTTATCCTGATAGGAAATCTCCTAAAGGTCTTATTGAACCTTGTGTTGAAATCATGTACTGACTCATTGGGATTCTTCTTCATGTTTTCAAACTATGATAGAAGAAACCTAGGGTCAATCCTATCACCATATTGCAATCTGAATGCATTTTTCATCTCAACCCAAGAATCAACAAAATTATCTAGCAATGCTTTATACCAGTCCCCAGTATCCTCCTCTAGAGTGTGAACAAACAATTTGATGTACACATATTCATGCTCAATCTCAAAATATTCCATCATATTGAGGAAGAGCTTTAGATGTTGGTCATCAGTAATAACAGTATTTCCTTGGAACTTTGGCATTATGTTCCTTACATCTTGAGGCACTGCATTTGGGTAACCATCCATTCCCACAAAATTTATAGGTCCAAAGGTGTTTACAACAAATGGACGTCTGGGTTGAGCCATATTGATTCGAGGAGGTGATCTTGGAGGAGTGACAAATTGGTGTGGTTTTCAAAATGGAGATCCCCAAATGCCTTGCTTCTTGGAAATCCATATCTACTTCAGAAAATACAGGTGCAGAATGTGACACAAATCTTTCAAAATCAAATGAAGGCCCTTCTCCAATTGGAGAATTCAGTTCCACAAAGAGACTACCTGATTCAGAGTCACTTGAATGGTAGCCTTCAATGATAGGCCATTCACTTTCATCAATGGAGATCCCTCTTCTTGTCTACTGATCTTCCACAACTCTCCAGGATTTTCTTCCTTCTGATTTTGCTTTTCCTAGCTCTGGAAATAGTGTCCTAGCAGGATCCCTAGAAAAGAAAGATCTTCTTCCCTCTAGCTTTGCAGGGTTGTTTGGGACATTTGAAAAAAAAAAGAATTTGTGAAGTATATACTAAAGTAGAAATGAGGTTTTTACACTTCAAGAACAGAGATTAAACTATCTCTTTTTTCATGTAATAAAAACATTGAATTTATTCCAAGCTAGTTTTAAATAGTTTTCTTTCCTTCAATCAAATGATAGAGACAAGAATGTAATTTTTTTTAAAACAAATTCAAATGAGACAGAGCAGTGCAATATTTATTCATACATGCTTCCTTTTGACTTTTACAACAGAGACTTCCTATTATATATCAAATACAAATTTCTAATGGAAATAATATCATATGAACAAGGCCAAAAACTTCTATTAATTCAAAGGAATCTCTTACAACTTCTTTCTCATTTTTTTTCGAAATAAAACATACCGAATGTATATATTTCTTTTATGTTCACAGAATGGAATACTAGATAGATTCTTCCATGATAAATTACAACGTACATAGCTAAAAAAGAGTAGTCTTTTGAACACAATAATATACAAGATCATCCAATTCAAGTGCGAAGGGTTACAAAAGAAGTTTCACAAGGAACTTGTTGGTACCCAATTTTTTTCTCCTTTTCAAACCAAGAAGCAACACAGATTCAACAGGGAGCTTAGAGGCAGATAGATCATAAATGTATATCATTTTATAGCCGGGGAGAAATCTAGCTGTCCCTTTGTTACTTGGATTTGTGGAGAGATGGATAGCACCTCAAAAGGATGTGATCTTATCCTAACTATTTTAGGTTGTGCCTTTCAACCAAGGTAAGAAAACCTATTGTGTAACTGTCATCACCAATCCAGCACTATGATAATTCTTCACCAGGAACTCCTCGTGGTATGATTATTTACTAATGTACAGCCTTTAGTTTGGTGGATGTAATCTGGAAACAAAACAACAAACATAACACAAGAATACCATCGACTATGATAAGACAGAATGATGACAAATCTGAAATATCAAAGTAAATTATAATATTGACATGAAATTGTTACAATCTCACCCATGAGCTACTTCAAGTGTTATTGACTTCACTTTCCTTCCACCAATACTACGGGAGAAACTTTACAATTACACCTCTTAATGGCTTCTTCAACACACCTTTAAACTGATGGTTTCCTTTACACACTTCATACAATATTTCTCACTACTTCCTTCTATGCTAAATGAGGGGGGTGGCCTCTTTATTTATAGAACTTCTAGGCTTATCCATCTTATCTCTAAGATAGGATAAGAAATCCACTCTGACAAATCATATTCCATACCTTAACTCTTATCTGTACATGTAAGCTTATCTTTTAAGATAAGATAAACCTTATCATTTCACATGGGTTCCACATTTTTAGACTTTTTACAAATAAAATACATAAAATATTTATGACATCACTCCTTGTCCTTATTACCAATATAATATTTCTAATTCCTAATCATGTAGACCCTACTTCTCTACTTATCCCAACTTTGACATTTTAACATTACCGGACCATTTACGACAAATATTTACTTTTTACAACATTCCTATTGTACTTTGACTGTTACTGTACTCTACATTATTGGTGGCACCATACTGAATGGCGCCGTTATCTTCTATTAGACGCTACTACTATTTACACTTAACAACATCCTATTCCTAATACATACATTAATGAAATAGAAATTACGGAGGAAAATTTTAGTGTCGACATCTTCCCCCTTCCTAGCTTGTACTCTGTCCTCGGAGTAGACTATTCTGATGCTTGGAAAATATTCAACTTTTCATGGTTGACCCATTTCGTAATGGGAGTGCCATCTAATTCCTCCAGTCGGTACGTACCATTTTCATGCACAACTGCTATTTTGTAGGGCCCCATCCATTTTGGAAGAAATTTTCTCTGTCTTCTTTTTTTGTATCTGGAATCATATACTAGAACCAAGTCATTCACATGAAATGGAGACTAATGGATCTTTTGATCAAAGTATTCCTTCTGCTTCATTTTCTTCTTATGGCTTGTATCCTTTGCTATTTCCCTCATTTCCTCTAGCAAATGAAGATGTACCAACCTTTCTTTTACTGAATCACTTTCATCCATCCTTTCATTTTTCATAACTCTCACAGTGGGAATATCAAACTCAATAGGAAGAACTGGATCAATGCCATAGGCCAACTGAAATGGGGAGTATCCTATTGCTGACTTTGATGTTGCCCTATATGCCCACAATGCTGCATGAATCCTTTTATCCCACTTATGTACCTGTAAGGCTACATCTTTTGCTAGAATTTGACACAACAAAAAAATTTGTTCATTCCACCTATCCATTTTTGCTTGGCTTGTATGTTGTTGCCTTCCTATGCTTAATAGAAAATTTATTGACTAGGGCTTCTACTACCTCATTAATGAAGTGGCTTCCTTAATCTGTTACAATTTCTAATGGACAACCAAATCTGGTGACAATGCGTTCATATATGAACCTTGCCACCTCATCCATGGAAGTTGTTTTCAATGGCCTAGCTTCAACCCACTTGGTTAAATAATATGTGGAAATTACAATATACTTATTTTTGCGTGAGGTAGTTAGACATGGACCTACAATGTCTATTCCCCACTTTTTAAAGGGACCAAGTGGAAGAATAGGACATAATGGAGCTGATGAAGTCTTACGGTTACCACGTGTTCGACAAATATTACATGTCTTACAATAATTATAACAATCTTTAAAAAGAGTAGGCCAGTGATAACCCGCATCCAAGATCCTTCTTACTGTAAGTTTTCCAGAGAAGTTCCCTCCACATGTACCATTGTGGAATTCTTCTAGCAGTTCCTTCCCTTGATCACATCCAACTGCCCTCTTGTACTGTCCATCAGGTCCTATTCGAAATAATACTCCATGCAGAATAGAATATGGATGACTGGCTTGAGTAATCTTTCTCTTAGTCTTTGCATTGACACCATCAAGAAACTTGAATTCATTCAGATAATTCCAAATATCTATGTATTCACTAGGGATTGTATTAAGGCATAACAATGCTGCATCGGGGAAATTATCATCATCACAAGATGATCCTAAACCATCATAGGCTCGAGAGAGTGCATCTGCATTGACATGCTTCTTTCCTAGCCTATCTATAATATCAAATTCAAATTCTTGTAGCAAAATTATCCATCTTGCTATCCTCCCTGATGGGTTAGGCTTATTGACAATATATTTTAGATCCTGATAATCTATTACAACTATAAATTTCTGCCCTAGCAAGTAATTTCTAAACTTCTTTACAGCAAAAATGATAGCTAGAGCCTCTTTTTCAGTTACAGTATAATTTACCTCAGCACTGCTCATTTGTCTACTCCCAAAGTAAATTGGATGTTCATTCCCATTTTTATCCTTTTGGCTCAAAGAAATTCCTAGTGCTGCATTTGAGGCATCAGTGTACACAATGAATAGCGTGCTCTAATCTGGATTCTTTAAAATAGGTGAAGACACCAGGGCTTCCTTTAGTTTTCCAAAAGCTTCATGTGCCTTATTTCCTGGTTCATAAGTAACATCCTTCTTCAAGAACTAGGTTAGTGGCTGTGCAATCTTTGAGAAATTTTTGATGAACCTTCTATAGTAACCCACATGGCCTAAAAATGATCTCAACTTACTTCTATTCATAGGAAATGGTAAATCTTTGATTTTTGAAACTTTATCAGGATCAGTATCAATACCATCTCTGGATACAACATGCCCTAACAAAACGCCTTTAGAACATCCAAAGACACACTTTGTAGGGTTTAGTGAGGCTTGTGCTTCATCTAACCTTTGAAATGCTATCTCCATCTGGTGCAGGTGGTCCAAATTGCTCCCATAGATGTAAAAATCATCCAGAAATACTCTGATGAAGGTCCCAATGTAGGGTTCGAACACCCTATTCATCAAACATTAGAATGTTGCTAGAGCATTACACAACCCAAAAGGCATAACTCTATAAGAAAACGTTCCCCAAGGAGTGGTGAATGTGGTCTTCAGCTGATCTTTCTCTGCTATACAAACTTGGTTGTAGCTGTTATATCCATCAGTAAAACTATAGCACTCCTGGCCAGCTACTTCATCCAAGATCTGATCTGAAAATGGAAGAGGGTAATGATCCTTCTTTGTTGCCTTATTGAGCTTCCTGTAATCAACACAAATGTGTAGCTTCCCATTCTTTTTTATTTAGATCACAATGGGAGAAACCCATTCTGAATTCTCCATAGCAAATATGAATCCTGCATCAAGCAACTTATCTATTTCTTCTTTTACAGTCTTGGAAAAATTAGGATTCATTCTATATGGCATTTGCTTTATAGGCTTAGCACCATCTACCAGCTCAATAGAATGTTCTACCCAACTTACTTGATGGAGTTCCTTGTAATCAAAAGTGAATATGTGTATGTACCTTCAAAAGAGCTTGGAGGTAGGATTCCTTCTCACTCTCCATCACAGCATCACCAATCTTTATTTGTTGGAGACGATCATCAACTTCTTCTTCAGATAATTTTATGGGGTCGTGAGTTGGTGTGACTGGAAGGATATCCATGACTGAAACATCAACCTCACTTTCTTCATCTTCAGTGTCCACTTCACTGGTACTAGAGTAATCAGAGGATATCCAATCATCAGTTTCATCACTTGAATCCACAGGTTCTGTTTTATGATGTCGAGGGATCACGTTTATCTTCACCCTCTCTCTACCACATCCAAGTGTCATGAAGCCTTCATTCTAGTAGTTTCTTGCATGAACTCT
Source organism: Taxus chinensis (assembly GCA_019776745.2). NCBI lineage: Eukaryota > Viridiplantae > Streptophyta > Pinopsida > Cupressales > Taxaceae > Taxus > Taxus chinensis. Next base: position 167,414,843 of record CM034154.1, on the reverse strand, counting down.
CCTTAGCCATGGTCTTCCCAACAACATTGGGTATGCAACAGTACCATTTTTCATCACCTGAAAGTCTACCACACATACAACACCCATAACAGATATTGCCACATTTGAAACTACACCTTCTGGTTTAGTTTTTCCCTTATTTAATGACCTTAACATAAGTGTTGAAGGGTGATCAATTTTTAAACCCAACATATTCATTATAGACTCGGTCATTACATTAACTGCAGCACCTCCATCAACTAAGACATCATGAATTGAAATACCATTACATAATACCTCAGCTTGTGGAGCATAGGGATCTGCCTCTGCCTCCAAAATAGGGACCTCAACCTCCTTCCTTCTTCGAGCATTGATTCCACTTCGCAAATCTCGCCTCTTCTCAGAAGACATAGCCAAGAGTTGACCATATGTAATATTTGCAGGCCTTTTGGACAGATCTTCCAAGATGGAGTATGGTCCTTGCCCCTGTGAAATCAGAAAATCCTGCACACCCAACTTTCTTCTCCTATGTTTCTTACTAGTTTCTCCTTTCATCTTCTTAGGATCATTTCCATCTTGATTATCTTTTTCTTTCTTTCTTTTTGTTACAAACACATCTACTTCATTATTTCTGCTCTTATCTACTACATCAAAAGAATTCACAGGTGCTTTTCCTTTATCATTATCTCCTTTACTAGATGTAGAAGCTCTATCTGGACAATTATACTTATAATGACCCTTTTTATAACAACCATAACATACAACTTCAGAAATATTTCTTTTTGGACCTCTATCTCCTCCCTGAGAACTAAATTCTTTTCCTTGAAGAAGATTAATAGTTAACTGACCCATCTTTTTAAGCAGATCTTCATACTCAGTAGATGTACTAGGAGAAAGATTTGTGCTCACCGAGAGTGGTTGTGGATTCTGGAGCAAAGGTGTTGGTGTAGGTTCTACTTTAGCAACAATTTCTTTGGGCTCCTCTTCCATGCTTTCTTCTTACCTTCTTGCAATCTCCTTTGCTTGTTCAATGGTAGCTGGGCGGTCATACTTCACTCATTGTCTGATCTCTGGCTTCATCCCAAGAATGAAGTTCTTACATAGGAGATTATCCATGCCATTCATCAACCCATCCGCTAATCCTTCCTTCCAGATCTGGGTGTCGAGCTTCCTCCTTAGCTCTAGAACATGAGCATGATAATCCCTTATCTTATCCTTCTCTCCTTGGGTTAGCTTTGTGATATCGATCATGAGATCTGCATATCTCTGTTGTTCACCAAATTCTTCAAGAAAACTTTCAGTTAATAAATCCCATGAGTTTTTCACATTATCACCTAGTGTTTCAAACCACCTAAGGGCTAAACCATCCAAAAAGGTAGGAAAAAATTCAGTCCATTGTTCCCTTCTTATAAGGCCATTACAAATACAAGATCATTTAAACTCTTGAATGACAGATGAAACATCTTCATTAGATTGGGCTAAAAAAATAGGAATCTTCCCCATTTTCAAAAGTAACCACAGTGAAATACCAACCCAAAAGTACAATCAACAAGACTTATGTGCACCAATAATTAAAATCACTATAGTAGAAAATAGAAATGACCACGGTAAACTATGGTAAAACTTGACTTACTGCAGTAAAAATTGACTTTACTGTGGTAAACACTATTCACAGTAAAAAGTGAAGTTACTGCGGTAAATACTATTCACGGTAAAAAGTGACTTTACTGTGGTAAATACTATTCACAGCAAAAATGACTTTACCATGGTAACTACTATTCATGGCAAAAATGACTTTACCATGGTAACTACTATGCACAGCAAAAATGACTTTACTACGGTAAATACTATGCATAGTAAAAACAAGGTTACCATCCAAATGATTTCTGACTAAGTGGGAATATCTCTCGAGACAACCCACCAATGAGGAATGGTCTCGGCAACGGAACCAAAATGTCATCACCAATCTGGCACTATGATAATTCTTCACCGGGAACTCCTCGTGCTATGATTATTTACTAATGCACAACCTTTAGTTTGGTGGATGTAATTTGGAAACAAAACAACAAACATAACACAAGAATACCATCGACTATGATAAGACGGAATGATGACAAATCTGAAATATCAAAGTAATTTATAATATTAACATGAAAATGTTACAATCTCACCCATGAGGTACTTCAGGTGTATATTGACTTCACTTGCCTTCCACCAATACTATGGGAGAAACTTTACAATTACACCTCTTAATGGCTTCTTCAACACACCTTTAAACTGATGGTTTCCTTTACACACTTCATACAATATTTCTCACTACTTCCTTCTATGCTAAATGAGGGGGGTGGCCTCTTTACTTATAGAACTTCCAAGCTTATCCATCTTATATCTAAGATAGGATACAAAATCTACCCTGACGAATCATATTCCATACCTTAACTCTTATCTGTACATGTAAGCTTATCTTTTAAGATAAGATAAACCTTATCATTTCACATGGGTTCCACATTTTTAGAATTTTAACAAATAAAATAAACAAAATATTTATGACCTCACTCCTTGTCCTTATTACCAATATAATATTTCTGATTCCTAATCATGTAGACCCTACTTCTCTACTTATCCCAACTTTGACATTTTAACATTACCGGACCACTTACGACAAAAATTTACTTTTTACAACATTCCTATTGTACTTTGACCGTTACCATACTCTACATTATTAGCGGCACGGTACTAATGGTGCCATTATCTTCTATCAAATGCTACTACTAATTACACTTAACAACATCCTATTCCTAATACATACATTAATGAAATAGAAATTACGGAGGAAAATTTTAGTGTCGACATAACCTCTGTTATTTGAAAGGACATACATGTACCTTTCTTTTGCATAAATTTTATAGAGAACTCCTTGGGGAAAATATTACCAACACACCAAATATGACTCTCACAAGTTGTCACTTCCAGATTATGGAGATATTCTCACAATAAGGAAAAGGTTACTAAATACGATTGGAAACCTGATCTGTTCTGCATACTTTAGTAAAAGGATTTTTGTCTAGTGTGGGTATACAGAGCAAAAACATGGGTAGTATGGGTAAGATTGGATGTTGTTAAATGAATTTTTGTGGGGGGGAGACAAGATGGACTTGACTCACCAGATCCTTGGGAGCTTATGCAAAATGGAAAGATTCAATCAATAAAATGCCACAAAAAGTTAAATTGTTTCCTCAACTAGAATATGTGCTTCAATGGAAGCCCATATCAGAACTCTTTCACAAAACCTGTCATATTCTATCATGAAGGATAGAGTTATAGGACCCAATAAAGCACCATGATTTAAACCAAGTCACTCCTAAGGTACACCCAGACGCTTACAGAGAATCTCTATGAATAAAATGAAAGAAAAGTGATTTTATACCATTTATCCCACTCCCAGATGAAGGATTTTCTCATAAATGAAATTGTAGATACCACTAAAATATCATAAGGACTGAGACCTATGTGATTGGACACTATTTTGGTACAAGATTGCAATAGAAACAAGAAAAACTACTCGTATGCATTTAGAGATGAAATAAATATACTTTACTCAAGATTAACATAGAATAACTCAAAGTTTGATCAAATTTATTAGTAAGGGAAAGTTTCCAGAACAATCTCAAAGCTTGTCAATGGCTATACACTTGCAACCACCTTGACACAATCAAATTTGACACAAAGAGAGATATACAGGATTCTCTGAATGGCTTCTCAAAATGGATGGGCTCTATCAAGCTTTTTCTGCTGGAGAAAATCAGACCCGATCTTTCCAAAAATTCCCAACCATTTGCATGAAAAATTCATGCCATTTATAACATTTCTAATAGAGCCCCTTCCTCCCAAAATACAAAAACTTTACATGCACCAGTGCTCACCATGATTCTTTCATGATTCACAGAATCAGATCTACAAAAAGTCACTAGGTGCTCGAAGAAAAATCTCTTCAATTTCTTCTTGCATTCAACTCCTTTCTCAGGAAAAACATGCCTCCATCCATTTGCCGAACACTTCTGCCCCATATCAATCAAATCTGACTGCTTGCTTGCTCAGGAGAAGAAAATTAAAAAACCAAATCGGGCTTGAGAGTCAGACCATTTTAATGGTGAAAAACATCTCCAGATCTCTCCCAAAAAACTCTAGATTTCAAAATTAACTCACTCCTCTATTTTGCATGTAGAAAATAGAAAGAAATCATGAAGATTCAAACTCCTAGGAGCTTTATAGAAAAAATGGGGGGAAAATCAGATTTAGATGCTCAGTATCCATTGATCTTTGATTTTGAATGTGGGCCAACCATGCGAAAGATCCAAAAATAGACTCAGGGGCTTCCTTTGACCTTTTCTAACCCTTTTGAAAAAATGGAAAAAATTCTCATTTTGCTCCGCACCTCCACTTTTAAAATGGGTCTGACACATGTCCTGAGGTGGGTCCCAAAAGAAGAGAAGAGAAATTCTTCCATTTGACTCTCTTTTGAAAAAAGGAAAATTTTCCAAGTTTTCTTTGTAGCTCTACCCTTCCGCTTCAAGTCCCTAATGTGGGTCCCAGTGGAACCTTGGGTCCTTTTATGCCTTTAAATCCTTTTCCCTCAAAGGAAAAAATTTTCACTTTTCCTCTAAAAGCCCGCACCTCCGCCGTTGACCAGGGAAAAAAATTGACTATTTCCCATCGGGTTTGTAGGACATTTTTGATATTTTAACCTTTATGAGGCAAAGAGGAAAATTTTTTAAGTTACCTCCGATGGTTTTCTTCCCTTCCCCTTATGACTTTTCGAATTGCCACGTGTCACAATGGCGCACCTTGAGCCAACCCCAAAAATTTGATACCTTGAATGAATGTGGGCTCACCACGTGTGCTACTCTGGTAAATTTTTTTTGAAGGATTGAAGCTCTACGAAGGATACCACATGTCAAGCTCTAAGGTAGTCTCATTTTGGCTATTGAAAAGTCTAAGTAAAATGCAAAGTGAGCAGAGTGCCCGACATGTCCTCTTAGATGATGCCGATGTTGAAGACCCTCAATGAGCTCGAGCTCACCACATGTTCTTGTTCCACCAAACTGTATCCATTTGCATAAAATTTGTCTAATTCTGGGCCAAGCAGTGGAAGCCTCCACGTGTCCTCACGGTGCTACTCTAAGGCAAATCCCAAAAGTAAATCTTTAAATGAGTGTCGTTCCTCCACGTGTCCTGGACTTCCTGAAAACCTTTTGAAATTTTTTGTAAGTATGGGAAACCTAGTGGAAGTCTCCATGTGTCTCTTTCCTGCCAACCCTCCACATGTCCTCATGGCACTACTTCAAAGCCAAACAAAAAATTTTATTCTCAAATGAGCGTCATTTCTCCATGTGGAAACATTTTAAAGTTGGGGACTTTTATAGGATTTTCAAAGTATTAAGCTGATCTGCATCCAACCAAGAGGTGCCACGTTTCCCTGTCGACTGAATGATGTAAATTTGACTGGGAGAAATGCCTGTCAAATCGTAAAACATAGAGAAACATCCATTTGAGCTAGAAAATGAGGTTTTCTTTAATGAAAGAGAATTTAGACTGTTGCAAGGCTCAAACACGATCCTTAGGGACACATCAACTCATTTATCCTTGAGTATTTAGGGAAAAAAAGGAAAAGACAATAGATCTTGACTGTGGAAAATGGAGGAAACGGGGAAAACGTGAGTTTTGAAGGAACAGAGCATGGGAGACTCAAAATATAGAGCTTTTCTAGAGGAACAAATGAAACATGAGACAAATACCGACCCACACATGATATTCGATCCAGGAGCAGATTAAAATGCCAACCAAGACTAGATAAACACAATACGGGGAAGGATAAAATGACAAATACCATGAATCAATAAATATTCAAGGGAAAAAATGTGGCGAGACAATTATGAGCACCAACAGGAATGTCAGAACTCTGTCTTCCTCGTCAATTTCAATGTACAGAATACATTTTCTTCCACATTTATTCAAAACCAAAAAATAGACTATATCTCTTTCACAATTTGAATTTCAACTTTCATAGCAATACTAAACATATTTCCATCACAAATAATGTACAAGGTTTCCCACTTCAAGTGGGAAACGAGTTGGAATAAGAATAACCTTCACACAAGGATTGTTAAACTCTGTTCTTTTTTGTCACAGCTCCAGAACAACAACATGGATATCCTCCATGTATCTTTCTTTCAGTTTGATCACAATAGAAAATAGGGGGAAAGGAAATGCTCTCCACCCAACCATCACATCCAATGAAAAGGATAATCCATCCCTCTTCATTGGCCCCCAATCCCCAACCACAATTGCAATAAGAAGATTGTGTTTCAACTCATGGCAACATTATTCTTCCACAATACACATGACATATTTCAAATTTAAAACACAATCCAAAACAAAATGTACAGTTTGTAACCATAGATAAAATATAACAAACATAACACTCAGGCTTCACTCATGCAAGCCAAAGGAGCAAGAAACTATGGGGGATGCTACTTATGCCTCCCAAAGGGGAAATGGGGATCACAACCTGAGAGAAATACAACCAAATATATATATATATATATATATATATATATATATATATATATATATATATATATGTATAATTTGAAACTCCATAACATGTGCATTATGCCTCCCCCAACTACCCCTTATTCCTCACATTTCCTTATGCCTCCCAAATCTCTAATGGCACCCCATAATGAGTAAAGAAATGCAAGTTATTTATTTGTAAGGTGGAACCCAAATCTCAACTCCCTCCACACTTATACCTCCCCAAAACACTTATGCCTCCCACAGAAATACCGCATAGTCTTCTCCTACACCATCCTTAGGCCATTTACCCAAACAACCAACACACTATGCCAAAACATTCACAACAATAACATTTGCATAAATAAAAGAAGAGAATTTAAAAAGACAAGCTCTTACCTCTCCATACTGTACTTTGTTTCAAGTTCCAAAAGATCAAGCTTTCCAATGTAAAACAGCCCAAGGTCAACAAAACATAGGCCTGTGAAAAAAATTTGCAAACTAGAATTACTCCAAACCAAGGGCTCCAAACAACAAAATAATTCGCCACATAAATGAAGTATGCAAAAGTGAAGCAACCAAAAGTGTGTAACCCCAAAACAATAAAATGAATTCAAATATATACAAGGGGGAAGAGAGGAGGATGAGGTGGATCTTTGGAGGATGCCACATCACACATCCTCAACTCCAACTCACAAGTCAACTTCAATCTCTAAGACACAATAAATAAGTAGGTGAATAATATGACATTTTTACTTACACACTCAAATCAAGCCCAAACCCCAAATGACTGAAATTAGTTTCAAGTAAGAAGTGCAATTAAAACAGTCATCTAGACTTTAAAAAAATGCATAATGAAGGTCTATATTTAAAACTCTCCAACCATAGGTAAGGTTGGTATGTAAATTTAAGAGGTATGGGACAAGTTTAACTTGTCCCACAAGCCTCCAAAATCAGTCTCCAAGGATAATTTCGAATTTCCAAGAGACGATGAAGTGTTTCATACTCCAAATTTTACTTACATATTTCTTACACATCACTTACACATATCTTACAAAAATTTAATACAAGAGTCAACCACTCCAATAATTACTTTCTTATGATCCATATTTGAATTAATTTATTTTAACAATATGATTACTCACATTATATGCCACAACTTATAATAAATAATGAAAGGGGTGAAAGCATATCACTTAATAAACACATACAAAACATGTATCAATTAAAATGAACCAGATAAATAAATACACATAACCCTTGGTCACATTTAAAGGTGACCCCCCCGCATGAGAATCCCTAACACAATCAAACACTCAAACAAATACAAGTTTCCATGGTGACCTTGTTGAATTCATCTAGAATTCCAATGTGGTTGGTCTCCAATCCCCCGATGTTTGTTGTGATATTTTAAACCTGCAAAATAAAAATACCTCCTTCGGCCTCCTGGCCATATTAGAACATCCAAATGAATATAAATATAATTTCAAGATCGTTGACTTATATGTGAATCACAACAAACATCAAGACAATCAACAATATCAGTTACAATTTCATCCACAAATATATCATCACCAATTTTAATTCAATTTTCATTTTCTAGGTCTACTAAAAATATCCAAATATCACAAGTCCGAACAACATTTATAATGTAACCATTTCAAACGATATATCAACATCAATATCTAAATTGTGTCTAATAATCATCACGCACCATATATGAATCAAATTCCACAATAAACCATGATCTAACATCTAACATCATACTAAATTAAACTATAACAATGTCCATAATATAGTTAGCAGTATCAGGATCAATATCACAAGGTGTGAAAGGAAAGTAGGCACTATAAAGACCCAGCGGAAACCTCCACATGTTCCTTTGGTGTTTCTTCAAAAGTAAAGTATAGGGGAAGGTTCCAAATAGGTGTGGGCCCTCCATGTGTCCTAGGCCTTAGAAAGTTTCTTGAAAAGTTAAATTATAGAGAGGAGCTAGCAAAATCCTCCACCTGTCTCCTTAGTGCAATTGCTAAGGTAAGACCTAGAGGAAAATTTGAAATGAGTGCCGACCCTCCATGTGGACAAGCTTTGAGTTGAATCAGGCCTTAAAGTTTCAAAATGCTCTGGCAACCTAACTCTCCAATTTTAACTTTTTATGTGGGCCCCAGTGGAGTTGTGGGTTATTTCATAACTTTTCTCCCTCATACAAAGAGGAAAAATACTTTAAAATGTTCTGCCGACCCACCTTCCCGCTTGTAAAGTGAAAAACTGCCATGTGACCTTCTTCGGGGTCAAAGTAAGACTTTTTCCCTACTGCTTCATATTTGCAGAATAGTGAATCAGAGACTATTAGGGCTGCGGGGAAAATTTGGCATTTTTTACAAATGTGAAAAAGTGGCAAACTTCACCAAAAAGACCCTCCAAGTCACATCCAATCAGAAAGGATCATGTTTCCATGGATGTTGGGAAAAAAATTTACTGGGAAAACTTGACTGTGGAAATATAGAAGGAAGGGGAATCCCTGAAGTCACACCGAAATTACAATTTCTTTCTCATGGACAGAAAAAAGGTAAGCAAAATATGGGCTCAATGTGATCCTCAACCAAAGGAAAAGAATGACCATGGCAACAAAATGAAGGAGAAATCTTCTACGAATCCATATAGAGAGACAAAAAATACTTTCAAACCGTGTAGACTGAGACATTTTTTTAAGAAACTGGGCTAGATTAGATTGAGCACCAACACACCGCAAAGCCAATATTGGTTAAATATCAAATCCCTATCCTCAGGGATTTAAAAGACAACAATGAAATATGCTTTAACACAAGGATAAAGCTCAATATTACCTTGTATTTTTTTCTCCATCTTTGTGTAATCAAGTCATGAAGTTTAGAAATTTTAGACCAAATTTTTTGAAACTTACAAATAAATCCCAATTGAGTAAGATTTTTCATCTTCTTTAAGACCTTTTGAAGCACATCTTCCTCTATCTTTACCATCAGGATATTTTGTGAGAGTTTCAGGGGATTCTTGTAAGTCCTAATGCTAGCCACCTGATGTTGGTAACCAACTTTAACAAAGGAAGGGCCTCTAGTCCTCTACCCATTGTGTTTCTTATGAGCATCAACTACAAAGGAAGGGTTCCCATTCGCTCCCTTATTACTTCCCTAGTTGGCCCCTAATTTTTTCTGCCAATAGATCTGTATGTAGCCTGCATTGTATATGGGGAAGAAACCTTTATTTTATTTTTTCCAGGTGGCTTGGTATTTACACTTGATTGATGTAAATCTCCAAAATTTTGTGGATAAATGTTTCCATCCTTTCCGATAACTTCCACAATCCACTGCAGGGGTGAATACAAGGACCCATCGTAGTTATCCCCTCCTCTTCCAAATATGCGGACAAAAGAAGTTGGGTCAACCCTAGGTTTCTCTACATCTTGAGATCCATTACTGGAGTCTTTCTACCTCAATTTAATATTTTCCTGTAATAGTCTGAGCACCACCAAATGCAAGACATTTTCTTATGAAATATCTATTGATCCATGTTAAAACTTCAGTATTCTCCCCTACTTTCTCATGTTGTGCGACTAGAGTACTATCGTCACTAACATGCCTACTACCTCTAGAGGAGCCATCATTTTTTAGGCTTCAAGGTGAGCAAGGATGGTTAGGGTTTGTAGCCAGAGAAGCCATTTTTTAATTATGATGATGTAAAGTAGTTCACTCTTTAAATAACTAACATAAATTGTAATAATTTATATAATTAAAAAATAATTTTTTATATCATTAAAATTTCATCATCTTAAAAAAAAAGGTTTTTTTTCTAAAATCTAAATATATATTATTTCCTTAGTCATTAGTAAGTTATTTTTATTTTACAAACATGATTGTAATATGCCAAAAGAGTCACAATCAATACTAATAAAATTTTAAATAAATGCAAGAAAGAGAGCTTGAATATGTGAGTCTTATTCATCCTATACACATATCACAAATTTTATCATACATTAATTAGATACTAGGAAATATGTACATTAAAAAATTTACAATTAGTACTATGCCAATTATTATTTCCAATAGGAAAAGTAGATATATTTCTTGTTCAACCTATACATAGGTTTTTCATTATAACTTTAAAAATAGAGAAAGATAAAAAACTTAGATTTCATGATTTTAGATTTTAAAAAATAATCTAATTGTGTAATAAAATGTGGATCAACTAATACCAATAAAACTAATGTTGTGAGAAGCATATATGCTTGATATCACTAAGAAAAAAATAGAATGGTGGGTCATAGAGCATTTTATGTATTGATAATCTCCAATTACAACTATATATGGATATTAGATATAAAAAAAGTGTTCACATATTAAATATGTAAATGCGAGAAAAAAATTATTTTAAAAATGTACATCCTTATAACTAAAAATTAAAAGAATGTACACACACATAAAATTTAAATCCTAATACTAGCATAGAGATCTTAAATACATCAATCTAAAAGACATGGAGAGATATCAATCTCGAGGTGCCTATGTTGGTATTCTCACATAAGTTAGATAGGCATCTTGAGATTGATATCTCTTACTGTATTATAGATAGATGTATTTTAGATATTTATGCTAGTAGCACCCATTGGCGTTGCATGTAAAACACAAAACATTATTGTTTTTAAACCATCAAAAGATGGTGCGTAAAATTTTAATCTAAATTCACAATAATGTACATCACAAGAAATGGAAATTTTCAAAAATTATTTCATACATAAAATATAAATTGATTCAAAAAAAATTTAATGCATGAACATAGTAAAATAACATATGAATATACGATATATTTTCACTTGACAAATAAATCATCATCTATACATTTCTTCCTCTAATGATTGTAGTCTTATTTCTTCCTTTTTTCTTCTCTCTACTCCCTTTCCATTCTTCAATCTCTCAAACCTGTCATATGTGAATGGAAGTGAGATCTGTAGTCCATGTGTTCTTCTTGAAATCTTGTTAACCTTTATCCTTCTTATTTTTCAAAATCTCCAATAGGCATTCACAATGTTGTATGTATTGTTGATGCACCAATGTTAAATTTACAAATCCAATTGGAGAAAGTAGTAGAAGGGGCTACATTTTGGCCATGATAAATCTAGAAATACCAACTTAATCCATCCAATAAGATATGATTTTTTTGTTCCTGTTGTTCCATGGATTATCATGTGTAAGGGAGATGCATTATGTCTTTTGTAACACCCGCAAAAATGACGTTCTAGGAACACGATAAAACCTAACACTTATCCCGAAAATTGTGACTAATTTTTTTTTTTTTTAAGTTGAATGGTTACAAGGGTGTTAACTACTAGGGTACATTAAATTAACTTACACAACTAAACTCAATTTTGTGATTTCTAGGCCAGGTCTAGTTAAATGATTAAAAATTAAAATTACTTTACCTCTAAGGTCGATTAATGAAAATTCAACTAGGAAGGAGCCATATTTCAATTTACTTGGTTAATTATCTTCTCTTCTTTAGTTAACTGTTCAATCCTAATATGGCTAACCTCATGCTTAATTAATTTACTTTCATTATACTAATAGCTTGAAGTCTTTTATTAAATTCCTAATACATACTAAGAACCAATAAGGACTTTGTACCCCAAGGAAAATAAATGGCCCCATTCACCCATCTACATCTACCCTTAAGGATTTAATTTAAACATTAAAAAATACATTCCTACCAAACAAAAGTAGGGTTGATCCTCCTCCCTTAGATCAAATCAATTATGACCACTCTATCCTAGGGTTCCAAATAAACCATAAAATTCCTTAAGCATTCTGATTAAAACCTCTTCTTATCCTATTCTCCTCATTTGGTCTATTTTCCTTTGTTAAATTTGGAGGTTAGAGGGAAGGAAGCCACCAGAGAAAGAAAGGAAGAATAATGGAGGATTGTATAAGGAGATCAAGCTTAGACTAGTTTAGATTGCATTTTCATTAATGTAATTTCTCCCATGCAAGGATTGAAGGGATTTCCTTTACCAATCTGGTTTTGTTTCAAAGCTATGCGTATTTGGGGTTCTCTATTTGGGGAAAACCCTACCCCCATTAATGTAAACGAAAAAGAGTGGTTTTAATTTACCATTTATAGGTTTAATTGCTTTATACCATAATATTTGACCATTATTGATTTCTAGTAACTTCCTAGGTAAATTTACAAGAATAAAATTTTGATTAGGCCAAGTTAAAGTTTGAACAGTGCCGGATATGGGGATTTATGTCGAAAGTGATAGAATAACCACACAGAGCAGGCCAGTAGTTCTAGGACCACTTCCCTACCTAGGTGAAAAACCATGAACCACCGCCTTACAGAGCAGTGGTTCTTAGACCACTGCCTTGACTAAGCGATGGTTAAGAGACCGCTGCTCTACACAGGGTAGCTATCCTGTTTCTTAAAAATAGAACCTAAAATCTGATATTTTAACAAAAAATAAAAGTTATTCAAATGTTCTAAAATACATTCTAAACTTGATTTTATGCACCTAAATTTTCCAGTTTTGGGATTTCATTCCATTTGTTCATTTCTTGGTTAGAAATTCTCCTTTTAAATAATTATCTATTCCTATAAAAGCACAACTACTTTCAAGATCATTTTCAATTTGTTCCAGTAATTTCCTTTCAATTCCAAGAGTAAAAAGGATCTAAATGTACTTCTAGCTTTTTCATTTTTATTACTACAAAATGCAACATTCCCTATCTCAAATTTGTTTTCTCTTTCATTTTCACTAAAAATTATATATTCAAAATAACTACAACCACTTTGTTACATACTCAATTTTACTATGCATACTTTTTAACAGCTTACAGCTTCTATATTACTTCTTTCTCTTTTACCATAATGCAATTTCAAAACAAAACAAAACTTTCTTTTCCCATTGAGTATAGTTCATTTCTTTTACAAAAAAAGGAATTCTTTTCTCACAAACAACTAGAACTACAAATAAAGACAATAACTTCTTTTTTTTAATTTCACAAGACTAACTTTACAACAAAAATCTTCCTTTCTCTTTCACAATATACAATACAAATTTCATATCAAATAATTGATTTCAACTTTCCTTCACAATATCAATACAATGTCCTCCACTTAAAGTGGGGAATCATACAAGAATAAAAGCTGAAAATGGAATACAATATTACAAATTCCTTCACTCTAAGTGGGAATAACACTAAGGAATTTTTATCACAAGAAGGATTTCATAAGGACTCATACAAGATATCAAAGCTTCACATCACCAACAAGATAGCTCCTTCATGATTTTCTTGATCCACAATAAAAATGGGGGGAGAGGCAACACTCTCCACCCAACCAAAATATCCAATGAGGAGGAGAAGCCATCCTCATCATTGGCCCCCGTGCCTTAACCACATTACAATGAGAGGTGATTACAACACATGGAAACAATAAAATTCCACATCAAAAACAAATTATATCACAACCATTTGAAATGCACATTCAAATAAAACTACAAACACCAGAAGAAAGAACAAAAAAAATAAGGCTTAAAAATGAAAGCCAAAGGAGCAAGAACTTATGGGGAGGCCAGTTATGCCTCCCAATGGGAAATGGGTGTCCACCTTAAAACCTCCAAAATAAACTAAAAATACCTACATTATCTTATGCCTCCCTCAAGTACCTCCTATTCCTCCCACACACTCTTATTTCTCCTTTAATATCTTATGCCTACCTCATAAAAGAAACAAGTAAGAAATGCAAGAATTCTTGTCCAAGGTGGGGTACCCAACCCAAACTCCCTCCAAAAAATGAAATACTATTATTCCTTCCTACATGAATTCTCCCCATAGTCCCCTCCTACACAACACTCAGGAAATCTACCCGAAACCCAACAAGCATTCCAAAACACTCAAAACAAAACAAGCACACAAACACAAAATAAAGGAATAAGATAAGTAAGAGTAAATATCCTACCTTTCCATAGTAGAGATTGTTCCAAGAGTCAATCTCCAAGTTTCTTCAAACCCAAGAAATAACCAAAAAGCTCCACCCAAGACCAAAAGCACTCCAAAATCCTCTAAATCTCAAAAATTCAAGAGCATAAAATAATGAAGTAACCCTCAAATAAGAAAAAGAAATTAAATAAATAGAAAAGGGAGAGAGAAGGGTGAGGTGGCTCCATGTAGGATGCCACATCACTCATCCTCAACTCCACATCACAAGTCAAACCTTAACCCCAATGCACAATACATTGGTGGGTGAGAGGAATGACACATTACTTACACACACAATCTAAGCCTGCACCCACTAAGGACAAACTTTAAAACCCATGTAAGAAAATTAGAATAAATGTCATTTTTTGACTTACAAAACTCTTAATGGGGTCTATTTTTTATCCCCCAATCCATAGATAGGGTGGGCATAGAAATTTAAGAGGTGTGGGACAAGTTTTACTTGTCCCACAATCCTCCAAAATTGGCCCTTATGGCCAAATTCGAATTTCCATGAAGGGATAGAGTGTACAACACTCAAGATCACAAGAACTCAACTTACAACACATAATCCAACAGAAATCTAGTCTAACAAATGCATTCCTCTTGATTCATTCAAAATTAATTTAGAAAAGCTTAATTTACTAATCTAGACACAAATAAAGTAATTAATTAAATGAGATTACATCGTTATAAATCACAAACTAAAATCAAATAAAGGAAGCTAAATAAAAGACAACACATAACCCCTTGGTCACTATTGGAGGTGATCGCCCATGGGAACCCCCTAACAACAGTTCTAACACACATACATAGAAATACAGGTTGCCATGGTGACCCTTATTGAAATCACCTAGCATTCCAATGTGGTTGGTCTCCAATCCCCTCGTTGTTTGTTGTGAATATATTACCTGCAAAACAAATAATACCTCCTTCAGCCTCGTGGATGTATTAAAACATCCAAGATAAAAAATAAAATTTAAATCCACAATCATCTACATATGAAACAATTCATCATCTTGGCAATTACGATATCATTTACAATTTCTAACATCTCTATTCTACATTTCATCCATGTCAAAATTATCACAACATTAGTTCAATTATCAAGGCCTACTCAATGTAACTAAAATATCGCATGTCAGAAATATATGTATATATATAACCATGTCAACAACATATCAACATCAATATAAAATGTTTCTAATAATCAAAATGCATCATATATGAATATAAATCAACAACAAAACAATATCTCTAACGTCTAACATCATACTAAATCAAAAGCTACAATAATATCCATAACTATAGTCGACAATATGGAAATCAATAAAAAAAGATGTCGAAGGGAAGGGGGCACTGCATCCCCCTCCCGTTAGACTCAATTTCCTCCTAGAAGTCCCTGGAATAGGTGTGGAAAATTCACTCGTAGTAAGGTAGCATCCTCCCATGTAACAACAGTCTCATCGTACCTATCCCACTGGACCCGAACCTATTCAATCTCTCTACCTCAAAGGCCTAGGGTCCTGCACTATATAATGTGGACTGGCTCCACCATCACCTACCCCTTATCCTACCCCTGCAATATGGTCCAATATAATACGTGAAAAATATTGAGAATATATCTCCTAAGAACATAAACATGAAACCCATCATGGACGTGAGATAACCTAGGTGATAACGTTAGACGATAGGCTAAGGGACCAATGTGATCCAAGATCTCAAAGGGACCCACAAACCTAGGAGCAATCTTAGAACCTTTTCTATAACAAATAGAGCTCTTATGTGGCCTGACATGAAGAAACACCTTCGTGCCCACCTCATAACTAGGATCTGTCCTATGCTGATCCGCATACTTCTTTTACCTGCCTTGCGCCTCCTGCAACCTCTGCCTGATCAAGACATCCTACCACTCCATATCCTGCAATAAGGCTGGCCCAAGAGAAACCCTATCCTCTAACCTGTCCCAACTCAGAGGTGTCCTGCACTCCCTTCCATATAATGCCTGAAGCTATTATCGTAGGAAAAATCCACCAAGTACAAATAATCCTCCCATATTAACTAGTGATCCATAACTTACATCCTAAGCATGTCCTCTAAGATCTGATTCACCTACTCATTTTTTCCATCTATCTCAGGGTGATATGATGTGCTGAAATTTATCCTCATCCTAAGAGCATGCTGCATTGTGGTCTAGAAGTGGCAAGTGTACAAAGGAGCACGACCATAAATGATCTTCCATGGAATCCCATGTAACCTGATAGTCTCATCAAGATACACCCGTGCCACTGCACTGGCTGTGTACATGGTCTTCACCAAAGAAAAATGATCCACTTTCATCAATTTATACACCATGACCATGATGGTGTCATAGTGGTATCTCAATGTCGGTAACCCAACAATGAAGTCCATGAAAATGGTGTCCCATTTCCACTCTGGTGTAGCATCAGAAAAAAAAGGCTATCTAGATGTTGATGCTCATCCTTCACCGCCTGACACTCTAAAAAATGTGACACAAACTAAGCCATGTCCGTCTGAAGTCCCCTCCAATGGTACAACTATCTTAAAGTGGAGTGCATCTTCTTCACCCCGAGATGGGTTGAATAAGGTACACGATGAGCCTCTGTTAAAATGTCTTGTCTCCGGCCTCCATCTCTAGGAACATATATCCGACCTCTGTGTCTAAGAATACCATCTACCTCTAATGAAAATCAATCAAATCTACCCTCAAGGAGTCTCTTAGACTCAATCTATGCTCTGGATGCTAGCTAGAAACTGTCATGAGGAAGGTATTGCAAAATCCTACTCTGCAAATCTATACCCACTGAAGTAGCCATAGCCATTTGTCTCCATCTACTCATGGCATCCACAACCACGTTTTCCTTCCCCTTCACATGCTCTATCTCCATATCGTACTCACAAAGAAACTCCATCCAACGCCACTAACAAGTGTTGAGATTGGGTTGCGTGAAGAGGTGGAGAAGACTCAAGTGATCAGTATTGAGTGTAAATATCCAGCTAAAAAGGAAGTGGCTCCACCACACTAATGCATGTAAAATTGTTGCAAGCTCAAGATCATGAGTCAGATAACTGATCTCATAATCCTTGAGTTTTTGAGACTCATACACAACTACTCTACCCTCTTGCATCAACACACTTCCAAGTCCTTCTAAATAATCATCTGTGCAAACGTATAACTCACCCTAATGGTCTGGCACTACTAGAATAGGTGTTGTTGTGAGGCATTCCTTCAGTCTCGTGAATGCTTGCTCACATATTTCTGACCATACAAGCTTCTTCCCTTTCCGTTGAAGGGAAGTTATGGGGTGTGCAATCTAAGAAAAGTCCTGAAGAAATCTCCTTTAATATCCTGCCAAACCCATGAAGCTGCACACCTCAATCACACTGGTGGGTGCTAGCCAATCCATGATAGTTCAAATCTTAGAAGGATCAATTGTGATACCTTCCTCAGAAATGATGTGGCCCAAATACTACACCTTCGTCTAAAATAATGCACACTTCTCCAGGTTCCCATAAATATGTTGCTCACAAAGAAACTGAAGAACCTTAAAAAGGTGCTCCTTGTGATCCTCATGTGTATGTGAGTAAATTAGAATGTCATCAAGGAAGATGAGCACAAAATGATCCTAAAATATCCTAAATACCCCATTCATCAAGTTCATGAATACTACAGGGTCATTCTTCAGACCAAAAGGTACTACTATGAAATTGTAGCGGCCGTATCTCGTTTGGAACATGGTCTTATGAATGTCTACCTTCGTGTGATCCTCAAATTATGATATCTTGACTTAAGATTGATCTTGGAGAAAAATGTGCCCCCTTTCATCTGATTAAATAAATCTTCAATGTGTGGAAGGGGGTAGTGATTATTGATCGTTACTTTGTTCAGGTGGCGGTAATCAATACACAACCATAGGGATCCATCCTTCTTCTTCACGAAAATCACCAGTGCACCCCAATGAGATACACTAGGATGGGTTAGGCCTTTCTAAAGAAGGCCCTCAAATTGTAAGTTGAGCTCACATAGCTTAGGGGTATTCATTTGATAAGGTGCTCGTGAGATAGGCTCTACGCCTGGAACCAAATCTATGTGGAAATCTATCTCACGTGGGGAAGGTAACCCCAATATCTCTACTAGAAAAACATCGAAAAACTCTCTCAAAATGTGATTTTCATTAAGGGATGGTCCACTAGACTCATCTTCAGATCTGTCACTAACTGTAACAACATACATCTGACAACCTTGTCACATACACCACTTAATTTGTATAGCAGAGATGGTACGAATGAAAACGGGCTTCCTAACCCGCTATAACTGACTCCACTCCTAGATCATATGTACAAGCAATAGTATTATGGTAACAATCCACTCTAGCTCTATGTGAAGACAACTAGTCCATTCCCAAGATGACTCTATAAGAACCCAAATGAAGGATTTGAAGATCCAAGGTAGTGGTCAAGGGTTCCAAATCCACTACACACTCCTTAACTAAGGAGTCTACAAAACATTTGGCTCTAGAAGCTAGATAACGTCCCAACTATGACTCTTCCTAACTACCACTAGCCTATAATGCTCTACTAAGTATGGTGCAGTAAAAGAGTCAGAGGAACCAGAATCAAACAATATAGAGGTGGGAATACCACCAATACTATAGTTAGTGCAGAATCACTGCACCCAAGAATGGCCTAATTCTGAGATGGGTCATTCGGTGTGATTGCACAATATTGGACCATCTCTCGAGTTGTGGGACTTACAGACTTGAGATGAACCTCTAGAGAAGGTTGTTTCCCACTTCGTAATCTACCTACCACAAGCTACTCTAGTGCATGCAGAACCTATCTAATCTGAATCTAACCTTTCAAAGGAGATACACAGAGAGAGAGTGAAAGAGAGCCTACACTAAGCGGTGATACACTAGAAAAGGAAGTGGCTAATCATGAATCCAAATGTCTTGAAGTGGAGAGAGGTGAGAAGAGTGGGTGGACAAGATGAACCACAAAACAAATATGAATGTCACAGGGAATACAACTTCAAAACCCATTAAAAACATCTCCCATAACCTATTATCAACATCACAATATGCACAATATACCTTGTACTGATGAGAGGTGAGAAGAGACAACAAAATAAGTAAAGGATGGAAATATGCATCACGAAACATATTTTATTGCTCCATAAGTCACACATTACATCATCAATGGGAAAGAGGAAATAAAATTCCATTACAAAGCCATCAGAAGAGGCTTAGACTCCACATTCTACCCTAAGGAAGAAAGAGAGAGGGGGGCTGAAGAGAAACAATGACCAACCATTTGAATATGCCCCTCCTTTACAATATATAGAAGAATGAGAGAGAAAGAGAGAGAGAAAATTTGAACTCTGCTCCAACAAGCCTTGTGATGCATTGAATCCTACTGTTAAATCTCAAACACCAACATCAATTCCCCTTACAAATCCACCTACAATAGTGATGGGATTTACTGCAAGACCAATGCCTTCATTGTTGTCCCTTAATGGGCAAGAAAGAGGCCCATTCTTCATCATGGTGGTACGTGAGAGACTTGATAGCCCCTAGAATTAGCAGGCCGAAGCATTAATGCAGGAAGGTGAGAAGATGACACCAAGATCTTTCTAAAATGTCCTTTCTCGCCCAAATCTAAAGTTCTAATCGAAAGATATAGCTTTTTGAAGATCAAGGTTATGCACACGCAATGTTTAAAAGGGTCTATCCATACTGTGTCCACATGGCAGCCTCACACATCTTGAAGATTAAAATTCTTCCTTTTACTCTTGAAATCACATTGGACTGAGACGTGGCAGATTATGTGGGATCCTTTGTATTTTTCTTGAGTCCCTCTTTTTGGAAGAGACAATGTGCTTGACCCGAGACATGTGGAGGATTTGCGCTCATTTGGAAACTGCCCCAAGATTTTACCTTTGAAGTTGTGTAGTCGAGACACATGGAGGCCTTCGCGGGTTTTTGGACTTTTCAACAGGGGATCTCACATTTTTGGGCTCTGACCATGTGGCGGGATGGCGCTCGTTTGGGAATTACCTTTTGGGCTGCACCTTTGAAATTGTGCCGATGAAACATGTGGCTACTTTTGCGGCTCTTCCCTATTTCTTATGTTTTGGCTAAGTCCCTTTTTCTTGGCGGAGCCATAAGTTTGGCCCTGGACATGTGGAGGCTCAGTTCACATTTGGGAACTTGCTATGAATTTTACTTTTGAATTTACATCATGCTGACACTTGGCCCCTTCCGCTGGCATGCCTCTGTTTAGGCTTTTCAATGAATTCTTCTACCTTTCCAGGATCTCAACACGTGGAGGGCATGCGATTGTTTGAGTCTCTACTTTGGATCATGCCTTTGAATTTTGCACTGATGCGACACATGGTGCCATCTGATGGCTCTCTATACTTATCTGATTCAGGCCTCGATACATTTGACTTCTATTGGACCCAACACATGTGGAGATTCTGTGCACATTTGGGAACCCACTCTTTGGACCTAGCCATGGTGTTGTGATGATGAGACACATGGAGGATTATGTATACATCTTGATACTTAGCCAATTTAGGCCCGCTCTATCTCCTTTGTTGACTCTTACCATGTGGCGAGCCTAATCTTGTTTGGGGAACTGCCTTTGGAGTTGATTTTTGAGGTTACGTTGAGTCGACATGTGGTAATTTCCACTAGATCTGTCCCATTTTATATTTTAAACTATCAAATTTGTCCCTTTTTGGACCTAGGACATGTGGAAGCTTGGTGCTTGTTGGGGTCTCCATTTTGGATCCTATCTTTGGAGTTTCGCTGATGAGACACATGGCACCCTATGCAGGTCTATAACTTTTCAACAGATGATGAGACCCCCGCTAGCTTCTGGGCCCGAACTTAAAAATTGCACCATTTTATGAATAGTGAAAAACTTTCAAAGTCCCTCGTAGACCTGCTGGCCCACATTAACACTTGGGAAAAAATTCCTCCGCAGCCCTACACACCTGGTTTTGGCAAAAAGTCATCATGGGTCCTGTTGACCCGCATTTTCCACTTATACAAAAATAAATCTTTCCCAGATCCGCAGGATCACAATTATATTTGTGCCCCTTCTCGAAAAGTGGAAAAGGTAAAAAATCCTTCTGCCGCCCTGGCGGTCTGCAATTTTCCATGGAAAAAATCTTCCCTAGGTCTACCATCCCACTTTTGGCAAAACATCCTTCCTAGGCCCGCTGGCCCGTAGCTTCAAAAATACGAATAGCTAGAAGGACTTCTTTATATCTCTAGAAAGGGGAATAAATTTCCTATTTGATGGAAATGATTGCAGGGGGCCTTAAGTGCTTAAAATATGTAAAGATTTATATTGAAGCACAAAAAAGGGAAAATGATGTTTGTTGACCTAAAATAAGTGTGAGCTTATTTTTCTCAACAATTTCGTGACTTATGGGGATCACCTACCCACTAGGTGAAATGATTAGTTTCCTTGAAGCATCCATTGGTCATGGAGTCAAGAATGATAGTATGATAAAGACAAGTATGATCATGAGTTTGAAAATATGATCCCTAAATCACTTGGAAACTACCGGAACTAGAGCAGACCTCACCAAATGCTACTTCCAATGTCCTGTATATGAGAAACAAAACACCACAACACTATATGAAAAATTGGAAATCATGCATGCTCGAAGTGGAACATACAAAGTGTTCACAAGAACTTCTTCTATTTAAAACAAACCTAAACCTACCCTATCCTAACCAGAGAGAAAGGGGACTCAAAACAATGTTACAACTGACAGGGAGAAGTAACTTTCATTTCTCAAAAAGGGAAGCCATGCAAATGATTTACCACTAAATATGAGTGAAAAAATGACAAGAGGTCATTCCTCCACCCAAATCATCAAGGTATCAACATAAACCAAAAATAAATCCTCAAGCTTATTGGCATTCAACTCTTGGAGGTGTTGATGTTGATCCTTGGTGCTTTGAAAGTCATCCTCATGCCCTGAAGTGGGCATGACTAGTTTTGGCTCCTTCCTTAGCTCTAATGAATCCAAGTACCTGATTGGGCACTGTCTAACTTGATGGATGTTCCCATTACTTTGAATTTAAAATCCAAGAATGGAGTCTTCCTGCTGACCTTCTGGGGTGGAGGGTGTGAGAGAGATGGGGTTCTTGTGCTCTTTTCCTTCCTTCTCTTAAGAAGAACATGGAATATTCATATCTTCCAACCTTAGTTCTAGAGGGTTGTTATGAAGTGCAAGCTATTTTACTTGAATACTCTCCTTCATGGTAGCAGGCTCATATGATTGGAAGGTGGATGATGGAGGGGAAAATGATGTTATCTTCGTCAGGATCCTCTTCATCAAAGTATTCCTCCAAGTCTGATAGATAATTTGCATCCTTGTTGTCCTGTTGCATGTGCTTGACCTCCTACATGGTGTCCTCCTAATCTGCAACTTCCTCACCATTGTTCCCTTCATCTTCAAACATGAAGTTTGAAAGGTCAATTTTTTATTCAACCTTAGATCCTAAAGGGGAGGAAGCGAGAGGAAGAAATAAAGGTTCTTCTATGATCTGCTCCACAGTTGGAACCTATGAAACTATATAGTTCTACTCTAGAACTGGAAAGCACTCCTCTTTAGGATTTGGATTATCTTCTTCTTCCCTCACTTGTGTTGTAACCAAAGCTTCCACCACTTGTGATTTGACCCTATCCTCCTCCATGGGCTTAACCAACAAGGAGGCCTTTTTAAACCCAAATCTCGTGGCCCAACTCTTCATATTTTCTATCATCTCTTCTCTATTGGGTTCCTCTTCTTGTTGTTCTCATTGACTAGTTTTTGCAGTCTCTTCCCAACACGGACTTGGGAAAGCAAGAGGAGTGGTAGGTTGAGGTTCAACCAGTTTTACTATTGTTTGTGGTGGATATGGAGGTGGAACTTCTTGTTTGTTTGGAGGGAATGACTGTTTGGGAAGGGAAAGGGCAGAAAGATTAATATGAGATGGAAGACTACGAGATGGAGAAGGGAAGTTAGCACTTGGGGCAGCAAGTGAGGGGATTGACTCTTGGCACATCTGAAATGGTAAATCTTGAGAAAGAGAAAATGAAGGATAAGGAGATGGTGATTGACCTACTGATTGACAAGGTTGTCTCATACTTTTCTCATATGCCTCAATATCTTCAATCCACTATGCAAGTTGAGGCATCATTTCATCCATGAAGTCAACCTTCTCCTAAGAGCTGTAATGTCTTGGCATAGGGCCGACCCATGGATAAGGTTACTTGCAACCAATCATGAATGCCTTCATTTGTGTAATAGCCTTGGACTGCACCATGTTATCCTCCATTCTTTGAATCTTCTCCAGCAGATCAAAGTTCTACACATAAATTTCACCATTATATGTGTCCCCTTGTTCTTATTAAGCTCCATGGCTAAATTGGTTTTGACTCTGTTCATCTGGGTAAGCATAATGGTTTTGGATCTGATCATAATGTTGATATGGAGGAGTTGGGAAATGCATTGGAGGTGGACAGCACTGTTGATACAAGTGTGAATCCCAAGATGGAAATGAAGTCATGATTACACAACTTCATGGAAATGGAATAAAATGAAAGAGATGGAAGAAAAATGGATGAAAATGGATGGGAGAAGGTATGTAACTTCAGATATGGGTTATTGACCAGATGGAGTTGAAAAATTTTCTTGCATATGCCTTGAAAGGATGAATCTTAACAGGAACACACCAAATTTCTAAGATGAAGTGGTATGGTGCTTAAGACCTATCTCACCGGGTATGCCAAAAATGTTAGTGGTTGCACGACAGCTTAAGATATGATGCTGATAATTAGACACCTCAGAAAGATAAGAAAATATAACCTCAGTGTCCCACCGGGTGTGCCAAAACTATTAGTGCAGAATCATAACACCCCCAAATGGCCTGATTCTAAGATAGGGCATTTGATGTGATTGCAAAACATTGGACCATCTCTTAATTTGTGGGACGTACGGACTTTAGATGGAACTCCAGAGATGGTTGTTTCCTACTTCCTAATCTACCTGCCACAAGCTACTCCAGTGCAGGAAGAACCTATCTAATCCTAATCTAACATTTCAGAGGAGACATGGAGAGAGAGAGAGAGAGAGAGAGAGAGAGAGAGAGAGAGAGAGAGTGAAAGAGAGCCTACACTAAGTGGTGATACACCAGAAAAGGAAGTGTCTGATCACAAATCCAAAATGCCTGAAGTGAAGATAGGTGAGCAGAGGAGTGGGTGGACAAGATGTGCCACAAATAAAATAATAATTTAGCATGGAACACCAATTCAAAACCCATTAAACACAGCTTTCAGAACCTATAATCAACATCAGAGTATGCAAAATATACCCTGGAATGATGAGAGGCAAGAAGAGATAACGAAATAAGCAAAGGATGGACAGATGCATCATGAAACAGATTTTATTTCTCCATAATTCATACAGTACATCATCAGTGGGCAAGAGGAAAGAAAATTCCATTATAGAGCCATGAGAAGACGCTTAGACTCCACACTCTACCCTAAGGAAGAAAGAGAGATGGGGACAAGAGAGAAACATTGACCAACTATTTGAATATGCCCCTCCTTTACAATATATAGAAGAATAAGAGAGAGAGAGAGAGGGAAAATTTGAACTTTGCTCCAACCACCCCTGTGATGCATTGAATCCTACTCTGAAAGCTCAACCACCAATCATCAATGCCCCTTGTAAATCCACCTACAACAATGATGATCTTTACTCCAAGACCCATGCCTCCATCATTGACCCTTACTGGGAAAGAAAGAGGCCCATTCTTTAACATGGTGGAAGGTGAGAGACTTGATAGCCCCCAGAATTAGTGGACTAAAACATTAATGGAGGCATGTGAGAAGCCAACATCGAGATATTTCTAAAATTTCCTTTCTCGCCCAAATATTAGTTTCCAGTTGAAGGATATAGCTGTCTGAAGATCAGGGTTGTGAGCACACAATGTTTAAAAGAGTCTGTCCGTACTGGGTCTACGTGGTAGCCTCTCGTATTTCAAAGATTTGGATCCTTCCCTTCACTCTTGAAATCACGCCGGAATGAAACATGGTGGCTTCCACAGGCTCCTTTGCATTTTTCCTGAGTCCCTTCTATTGGCGAAGACAATGTTCCTAACCCGAGACACGTGGAGGCTTTACACTAATTTGGAAACTCACCCTAGATTTTAAATTTGAAGTTGAATGGTCAAGACTCATGGAGGCCTCAGTAAGTTTTTGGAATTTTCAACAGTCTTTCTCACCTTTTTGGGCTCTGACCACATGGTGGGATGGTGCTTGATTGGGACCTACCTTTCAAGCCGCGCCTTTAAAATTTTGTCGATGAAACCAGTGGCTCCTTCCATGGCTCTTCCCTATTTATTGTGTTTTGGATAAGTCCCTTTTGCTTGGTGGATCCATAAGTATGACCTTGAACACCTGGAGGCTCAGTGCACATTTGGGAACCCGCTCCAAATTTTACTTTTGAAGTTACATCATGCTGACACTTTTTCCCTTCCACTGGCTTGCCTCTTCTTAGGATTTTCATTGACCACTTCTTACTTTTTAGACTCTGGACACATAGAGGGCCAACACTTGTTTGAGTCTCCACTTTGGATTACACCTTTAAATTTTGCACTAATGTGACACATGGAACCATCTTTTGGCTCTCTATACTTGGCCGATTCCGGCCTTGATCCATTTGACTTCTATTGGACCCAAGACATGTGGAGAGTCTGCGCATAGTTGGGAACCCACTCGTCAGACCCAGCCTTGGTTTTATGCCCATGAGACACGTGGAGGATTCTACCAACACCTTATACTTCATCTATTTAGGCCTAATTTTTCCATTTTGTTGACTCTGACCACGTGGTGAGGCTATGTTGTTTTGGGGAATAGCCTTCGAATTTGATTTTTGAGGTTGTACCGAGTTGACACGTGGCACTTTCTATTGGCTCTGCCCTATTCTGAATTTTCAATTGTTGACTTTGACCCTTTTTATACCTCAGACACGTGGAAGCTTTGCACTTGTTGAGGTATCCATTTTGGATCTTAACTTTGGAGTTGTGCCGATGAGACATGTGGCACCCTCGGTGGGTCTAGAACTTTTCAATGGCCGATGAGACCCCCGTGGGATCGTGGGCCCATCTTAAAAATTGAGCCATTTTGTGAAAATTGAAAAAAATTCAAAGTCCCCTGTAGACCATCCGGCCTGCATTCACACTTGGGAAAAATTTCCCCCATGGCCCTGTAGACCCGCTTTTGGCAAAAAGTCACCCTCGAGGCCGTTGGCCCGCATTTTCCACTTGGAAAAAAATAAAATATTTCCTAGACCCGCAGGCTTGCAATTGTACTTGTTCCCCTTTTTGAAAAGTGCAAAAAGGTCAAAACTCCCCCCACTGCCCCTCTGGTCCACAATTTTCAATGGCAAAAATCTTCCCTAAGACCATCGGCCCACTTTTGGAAAAAAATCCTTCCTAGGCCCGCCGGCCTGTAATTTGAAAAATATGAAGAGTTAGAAGGACTTGTTTATATCTCTGGAAAAGGGAAGAAATTTCCTATCTGATGGAAATTCTTTTAGGTGGCTTTAAGTTCTTAAAATATGTAAATATTTAGATTGAAGCAAAAAAATGGGAAAATGATGTTAGTTGACCTAAAATAAGTGTGAGCTTATTTTCGTCAACAACTACCTGTCGTCTCTATCGTGGTACTTTGGTGCTCAACCTAGAAATTCTCAACTACTCTGTATATCTGATGGCTCCATCCCATATCTCCAATAGTAGGATCTAATATCTGCATCTTACTCTTGTTACTAGGTTTCTGTGGGCACTCTATCCAATGATGTCCAACAACGCCATAACTATAACAACTTCTTAGTCCTCTTCAGTGAGAAGCAACTCCAACTAGTACTCTAGAGGTCTGAGTTGTGGATCCTGACGATTTGGTTATGGACTGCTAGGGTCTCTACTGACAAGATCCTACTAACTGAGCTCTTGGTGCACCCTGTGTCCTGATGGGACACCTAGGAGGAGGCCCCATACTCCACCCCCTATCTGCATCAAATATCTAAGGAGTTAAGTAAGGTGGGCGAGTATTCTGATGTTACTACTAGATAAGTGGATACTATAGTGGCCTGAATGAAAACTATCCTAAACCTTGTCCACTACATGGAGGAGGAACTGACCCCCTCGAACTGCTATCCTGCATTTGCTGGATGTGGCTCCAAACTCTGTCTCTATCCTGCTATGTCTTCCCCATGTCTCCTCTAGAATATAGTCCTTCTGCACGACGTCTACTAATGTATATGGGTATTAAATGCACACCACGCTACCCAAATCCAAATTCAAGCCCCTAATGAGCCTATGAATCTATACCTACTCATCCTGCATATAGTCAACATACTAGAGCAGGTCCAAAAATTGACTCTCATACTAAGCTATGGTCATCGATGCCTGACGAAGGTCATGAAAATCATCTACCCACTACTAAATAAAGCACCTGGGAAAGTACCTACTCCTAAAACACTCCTAAAACGCTCCTCAAATAGCTCTTAGGTAACTATCTTTGAGTCAAGATGGAGCTTCTACTCCACTGTCCTCCACTTGACTCCTGCTCTATCCCTCAGAAGATGGATCACAACACAAGTTTTTGTGTTACTAGTACAACGACATAAGCTTGAAGCATCCGCTCAAGGCTCACCAACTAGGCCTCTTCCTGAGAAGCACCTATATCTCTAGAACAGTGAGATGGTCATAGCATCAGGATCTCCTTGATATGGCCTGTACAGCTGATGACTGACGACCCCTAGGTCTCTCTGCATGCTCCTCTCTCAGTCTAGGGCTCTGAGGTTTGTCCCAATATCCTGAAATCCTATCTCCATGCCCTCTCTATGGAAAATCTACCCTAGTCGAATCCACATGGAAGTTCTCTACCATATACTTCTCGCTATGTCAAGGAGATGCATGAGCCTCCACTGATGGCTCCACATCATGCCTAGTAATTTGTCCTCCTAAGGACCCTCTGCGTATAGTAGCAGTGACGTCTTGAAGCATCTGTAAAATATGAGGTAGAATGGCCGTTACCACCTGCTCTGGAGATGGTATATCTAGGTCTATGATAAAATACCCCTCGTCTGGTCTGCGCCTCTTACACAGACCAAGGTGAGAGTTAGTTCATCATTTTAGGTCTGTTTTCAAGTTTTCTATGTTTTATAAACTATACAATTATCAAACAGTGTGGTTTTCTAGGTTTAAAAGAAAACAAATTTGCACTAGGTTAAATGTTCATTTCTTTTGTTTTCTAGTGTGCCTAAGGGTCCAAGATTTGAACCCACAACTCTGATACCAAGTGTAATGCCTACAAAAATGAATGTTCTAGGAACACGATTAAAACCTAATACTTATCCCAAAAATTGTGACTACTTTTTTTTTGTAAGTTGAAAGGTTACAAGGTTGTTAACCCTAGGGTACTTAAAATTAACTTACACCACTAAACTCAACTTTACGATTGCTAGGAACCAGGTCTAGTTAAATGATTAAAAATTAATTCTTACTTTATCTCTAAGGTCGATTAATTAAAAGTCAACTAGGAAGGTGCCATAGCTTTAAAATTACTTGGTTAAAGTGTTTTCTCCTCTTTAGATTAATTTTCAATCCTAATATGGTTAACCTCATGCTTAATTATTTTAGTTTCATTATCCTAATAGCTTAGAGTTATTTTTATTAAATTCCTAAACATACTAAGAACTAAAATAGGACTTTGCACCCCAAGGAAAATAAATGGCATCATTCACCCATCTACACATACCCTTAAGGATTTAATTTAAACATTTAAAAATACATTCCTACCAAACAAAAGTAGGGTTGATCCTCCACCCTTAGATCAAATCAATTATGACCACTAGATCCTAGGGTTCCAAACTAACCCTAAAAATCCTTAAGCATTCTTATTAAAATCTCTTCTTACCCTATTCTCCTCATTTGGTCTATTTTCCTTTGTTAAAAATTTACAGGTTGGAGGGAAGGAAGCCATGGGAGCAAGAGAGGAAGAACTATGGAGGATTCTACAAGGAGATCAAGCTTAGATTAGTTTAGATTGTAGTTTTATTATTGTAATTTCTCCCATGCAAGGATTGAAGGGTTTTCCTTTACCAATCTGGTTTTGTTTCAAAGCTATGTGTATTTGGGGTTCTCTATTTGGCGAAAACCCTACCCCCATTAATATAAATGAGAAAGAGTGCTTTTAATTTACCATTTATTTATTTTTCTTTAAACAATAAGATTTTTCCATTATTTATTTGTTGGTAGGTCTCCTAAGTAAATTTACAAGCTTAAAATTTTAATTTGTCCAAGTTAAAGTTTGCATGCAGTCACAGATTTAGGAGATTTCTGTCGAAAGTGACAGAACGTGCACTGCCCAGAGAAGGTTGGTGGTCTTGGGACCGTTCCGCCCTACCTAGGTGAAAAACCATGAACCACCACCCATTATGAGTCGCATGTTCTGAGACTACCACCTTGCCTGAGCGGGCAGTTACAAGACCACCGCTCTGCATAGGGCGGGGGTCCTGTTTCTTAAAAATAAAACCTAAAATATGATATTTTTCTCAAAAAAAAAAGTTACTAAAATGTTCTAAAATACATTCTGAACTTGAATTTATGCACCTAAAGTTTCCTTTTTTGGGATTTCATTCTATTTTTTCATTTCTTAGTTATAACTACTCATTTTAAAGCATTATCTATTCCAATAAAAGCACAACTACTAAAAGGTCATTTTGATTTTTTTTAACTAATTTCCATTTCAATTCCAAGAGTAAAAAGGATCTAAATCTACTTCTAGAATTTTCATTTTTATTACTACAAAATGCAACATTCCCTATCTCAAATTTGTTGTCTCTTTCATTTTCACTAAAACTCATATATTCAAAATAACTACAACCACTTTGTTATACATTCAAGTTTACTATGCATACATTTTTAACATCTTACAACTTCTATATTTCTTCTTTCTCTTTTACCATAATGCAATTTCACAATGAAAGTAAACTCTCTTTTCCCATTTAGTATAGCTCATTTATTTTTAAAACAAAGGACTTATTTTCTCAAAAACAACTAAAACTTCAAATAAAGACAATAACTTTCTTTTTTTTATTTCACAAGACTAACTTTACAACACAAATCTTTCTTTTTGTTTCACAATATACAATACAACTTTCATATCCAATAATTGATGTCAACTTTCCTTCACAATATCAATACAATGTCCTCCACTTAAAGTGGGAAATTATACAAGAATATAAGCTAAAAAAAGGAATACAATATTACAAGTTCCTTCACTCTAAGTGGGAATAACACTAAGGAAGTTTTATCACAAGAAGGATTTCATAAGGACTCCAACAAGATATCCAAGCTTCACATCACCAAAAAGAGATCTCCTTCACGATTTTCTTGATCCATCAAAAAAATGCGGGGAGAGGCAACACTCTCCACCCAACCAAAATATCCAATGAGGAGGAGAATCCATCCTCCTCATTGGCCCCCGAGCCCCAACCACATTACAATGAGAGGTGAATCCTAACACATGGCAACAACAAGCCTCCACAACACAAACCAAGGTATTTCACAACCATTCCAAGCACATTCAACTCAACTACAAAACAAGAAGGAAATAAACAACCAAAATAAACAAGGCTTAAAAATGAAATCCAAAGGAGCAAGAACCTATGGTGAAGTCACTTATGCCTCCCAATGGGAAATGGGGCGCCCACCTTAAAAACCTCCAATAATATCTCAAAAACCCTACATGACTCTTATACCTCCCTGAAGTACCTCTTATGCTTCCCACATACTCTTATGCCTCCCTCATTCTCTTATGCCTCCCTCACAAAGAAAACAAGTAAGAAATGTAAGCATTCCTTGTCCAAGGTGGGGCACCCAACCCAAACTCCCTCCAAAAAAAGAAATATTATGCCTCCCTACATGATTTCTCCCCATATTCCCCTCCTACACGACACTTAGGAAATCTACCCAAGCACCCAACAAGGATTCATGAAACACTAAAAAAAACAAGCATACATAGAAAAAATAAAGGAATAACATAAGCAAGAGTAAAGCTCCTACCTTTCCATAGTAGAGCTTGTTCCAAGAGTCAATCTCCAAGCTCCTTCAAACCAAAGAAATCACCAAAAAGACTCTGAAAAATGACCACAAGTCACTCAAAAATCCTCTAACTCCCAAAAAATGCAAGAGAATAAAAACAATGAAGTAACTCCCAAACAAGCAAAAGAACTTGAATAAATAGAAAAGGGAGAGAGGAGGGTGAGGTGGCTCCATGTAGGATGCCACATCACTCATCCTCAACTCCACCTCACAAGTCAAACCTCAACCCCAATGCACAATAAATTGGTGGGTGAGAGAAATGACACATTACTTACACACACAATCTAAGCCCACACCCCCTAAGGACAAACTTTAAAACCCATGTAAGAAAAGTGCAATAAATGTCACTTTTTGACTTACAAAACACTTAATGGGGTCTATTTTTGACCCCCCAATCCATAGGTAGGGTTTGCATAGCAATTTAAGAGGTGTGGGACAAGTTTAACTTGTCCCACAAGCCTTCAAAATTGGCCCTTAAGGCCAAATTCGAATTTCCATGAAGGGGTAGAGTGTACAACACTCAAGATCCCAAGCACTCAACTTACAACACATAATCCAAGATCCATCCAATCTAATAAATGCATTCCTTTTGATCCATTCATAATTAGTTTAGAAAAAGTATTAAATTAATTTAATTAAGAGACACTTAGACCCATTAATAAAAAGGTGAAAAATACACCAAATTTAAATAATTAATACAATAAATTACATCACTATAAATCACATACTAAAATCAAATAAAGGAAGCTAAATAAAATACAACACATAACCCGTTGGTCACAATTGAAGGTGATACCCCCCTTGGGAACTAACAACAATTCAAACACACAAACACAAAAATACATGTTTCCATGGTGACCCTTGTTGAATTCACCTAGCATTCTAATGTGGTTGGTCTCCAATCCCCTCATTGTTTGTTGTGAATATATTTACCTGCAAAACACATAATACCTCCTTCGGCCTCGTGGCTGCATCAAAACATCCAAGATAAAATATGAAATTTAAATCCACAATCATCTACATATGAAGAAATTCATCATCTAGGCAATTACGATATCATTTACAATTTATAGCATCTTTATTCTACATTTCATCTATGTCAAAATGATCACAACATTAGTTCAATTATCAAGGCCTACTTAGTGTGACATAAAATATCGCATGTCAGAAATATATATATAACCATGTCAATAGCATCTCATCATCAGATATCAAAATGTCTCTAATAAGTCTGACACAGCATCATACTAATGAATCAAAAATCAACAATAGTCTTGATATCTCTTACATCTAACATCAAGCTAAATCAAAAGCTATAATAATATCCATAAGTATAGTCGATAATATGGAAATCGATAACAAAAAGGTGTCAAAGGGAAGTGGGAACTACATCCTTGATTATAATTATGATGATGATATCAAATGTATATTTTTTTTCTCACTTAGGTTTTCATATCTAAAATTGAAGGGCTCATCTTCAATTCCAAGTAAACAATTATCTTTAGCCATGATTATTAATTTGAGAGTTTTATTCATTTTTTCTTAACCTAGGTAGTCTATATTTCATTGTTGTTTCCTATCAATATCCTTTCAACCCAACATACCAATATGACAAATGTGTAAAAAATTTCATTGATGTAGTGTTGATATTATCTCCCACTCATGTTCTATGGTGTTTTTTTGTATATTATCCTCATTTTCATCATCTACTTCACATTGATCCTTAGTATTTGTTTCAATATTTCATTCTGTATGCCAAGGATTATGTTACAATTGATATCAATTGTGTTTTATTACTTCATCCCCAAGGCCAATGTCAATCTTTATATCAAGAAATGGTTTGTACAACAGTATCTCTAACCAATGAAAGTAAAAAAATTGATGACTATCTCAGTTAGGATGGTAGAAAACCTTGGCCACGCCCTGATAATAGCTTCATCTTTCCTTGGTCTCCACTTTTTTCCTCTTTTAATTTTTGGATTGAACAACCATGATCTAACAGCCTTGATCAATGGTACATATTCCATCATGTGGGGTCTATCTTTATATCCATCAACTATTCATTTTAACCATCCCCTTTTAATACTATTTTGAAAACTTTATGGCCAACATTCAGTGATATAAAAATTCTACTACACTTAACCAAAGCAAGTTTTGGCAACATGTGCATGTTTCCATTGCCCCAATATCTCTTTCAAAAATAGTTTCAGTTAATAAGCATCTATATACTTGTGCCACAGAATCTTTAGGGTTTTCAATATTTGCAAGACACAAACATTTTTTGATATGTTTAGGAACTTTTCTCTGATTTTTCAACATACTCTGCAATGGAATTAATTACATCATGTTTTGGAAGAATGGGTTTCCAATCTATATTAGCACGCCGTGATTGTTAGACATAACCATAATGCATGTTTACATGGTCATCATTTCTTTTTGGCTCATATTTTTCGTCTCATGTCTCACTATCTTCATAATTTTTTGATCCTTCATGAGTTATAGGATAAGGGGCATTGTACAATAATTACATATAATTTTTTGTTATTACACTTGTATGCATAATTTTTTAATACAATTTAAAATAAATAGCATTTTTTTACCTGCAAACCTTCTTTAAACTTTTTTTTTACGTAGACATGTCCCATATCTACACATCATATCATGCTCCACACTAGTAATTAATTCTTCATATTCCTTTTCAAGATCTATTCAATTAATATTTAATGTGTTCCTTAATCACGGATGTGAACTCAAATTATTCCATACATAAAAATAAGACACAAAAACTAAAATCTATATTTTTCAAAATTATTTTGTATAGTTTTTTGATATAAATCATGCTTAATATTTTGTCAGCTCTATTTTTTGTCGGTGTATATCTCCCTGAGCGTTTCATGCATGTACAATCCCATCATAATAAATTTTGGCAGCTTTCAATTGTTCCTCAATTCTAGTCTAAAGTATCCATATTTGGTGCTTCATGTAACCATAAAAAACAATGCACTTGTGAAGAATCTCTATGTTGTCATTCATATCTACACCAAAAAAATTTTGTCTTCATGTAATTTTGCAATATCCATTTTGGGAAGAGTATTATTCATATGTGCATGTAATAAACGACTATATGTGGATGGTAAATTATGTTTTGTAATGCCCACAAATTTCTACGCTCAAAACCATAATAAAACCTATTAATTTAATAGGGGATAATTTGTATATTTTTTTGTTTTAAAAGGGTTGCAAGGGTGACATTATTCACAATTTAATTAATTTCTTGATTAAATTTTTTTATGTAATCTTGTGGTGTTCGGAAATAAATTAATAATTAACTACTATCAATTTGTTTTGTGTTAAATTTTGTAGTTTAAAGAAAAATATTACCAATTTCCATTGATTTATTTATTTACACTCATAATAATAATTATTTTAAAACTCCCTTTGTTCATTATCAAATACCATGCACATTTACTTTATTAATCCCACCCAAAAGGGTCACAACTTACCAATCTACTAAGTGGCCCAATTCAATCAATAACCCATACCCCTTTAATTTATTTTCCATTCCCATAAAAATAATACCTATTTAAGTGATGTAGGGTTAAATCTGAGCCATAAAATTAAATCTATCCTAGGATTTCTAAAAGTCCCTTTTTTTTTTATGTTGACATCTTCTTCCAATTTTTCCCTAATCCCATTTCATTTTATTTTATAGGTTTGGAGGAAGGGGACGAGGAGAAGCCATGGAGGCTAATGAAGCTTGGGAGGATTCACAACTATTTTTTCTTTTTTTTTTGTATCTGTGTTTAAATGAGGGATCTACCCATTTTCCTTTGTGGGTAATATTTTCCCTATTGCATTTATATTAATTAGTATATTACTCTTCTGGGTTGGGTGAATATACATGAAACCCCCCCCCCCCTCCCCCCACACACACACACATATACATATATGTGTGTGTGCATAAACATATGTGTATATACATATATGTATATACATGTATTCCTTTTTTGTGTTTTAAAAAAAATATGATGTAAATGATTGTTATCTCTTGAAAGTGCACTCTGGGTGATAGATGAAAACAAGGGTTCTACGCTTGCTTTGAATCTCTCACTTTTATAGATATAATTGAAACACTTCAGGTCTGTGGGTATACCTAGTTTTTAGGTGAGTCTCCAGTATCAAAAGTGATTCCTTTTTGATGTATCCTAAACTAGGTTTTTTTGGGTAAAAAGATGACTGTAACTGTAGTGCCTACCATAAAGTCATTAAAATAATAATAAAAATATATTTTTATATAAATATATGTTTTTTGAAGTGCTTTTGGTTGTTGGGAATTAAAATAAGAAGCTCCACATGAAGGCACATGGACTGGTGTGTAGGGAGGACAAACGGGGGGCAAGTGATGCCAATGACCAGGTTAGGCATACCCATAAAGCCCTGAAGACTTGTCGAATTGCTTTCTAAATAAGTCAAGCTCTTTATATTTCCTCCAGTTGTTTGCATTATCTTATGGTCTTTAAGATCCAAGCAAATGTACCCACACCACCACCACATGTGCTTTTTTTTCCTACGCACTCCCAGCATGTGCCAAATCGTGAGATTTGAAACCATGTAGGTTCATCCATCAAAACATAATGGAAATCAGATTTTCTTTTATCTTCCTCCAAGATTGTGCCAAAATGGGTTTTTTTTGTCTGATGTTTAGTGGCAAGTGTGAAAACATGCTCTTGGCATGTGAATTGTTTGAATGAATTCCCTAAAAGGAATGTGGCCTCGTCGAATGCAACAATTAGAGGATATATATGAAATAGGTTTTTTAGAAGGGCATTACAAATTTTCATGAAAAAAAAAATTAGCAGGCACAAATCCAAGATCCATAACCATTTCCAAAAACCTCTCATCTCATGTCAAATGAGAGATCTGGAGAAGGGTATGGATGTCCATCAAAGTATATTTGAAATACTAATTTATTCTAGCTTTCTCCCAGTCAACACCAAAATGGGAATTTTTGCAAGATTTTTTTGTTGTAAGTGCCATGGTATATCTTCCTACAACATGTGGAAGCATACGAAAGGCATGTAAACTGCTAACCAAAATGCCTAATAGAAATGTGTCTCGTGGACTGCAGTCTCCTCTCAGCCTGCGCCAAAAAGGGTTAGCACCAGAGTAAGGTAGAGACGTCCGATAAGGCTCAAGGATAGAAGAATTTTGTCAGATGTTATAGTTGGACACGCCCTAGTATATAGGCATGCAAAATGTGGAAGCCTATGTTTGGCATGTGAACTATTAGACTAAATGCATGAAATGTGGGCTCATACACTACAATGATGACATGATATGCTAGAAATGGGTATGTTAAAAGGCTTTAATGTTTCAATAAAATACTAATTAGGAGCGTTGCTTGTGCTCTCTATAGAATCCTTGTGCATACCATCTGCATATTCATCTGAATACCTGCAGTGATAAAAAAACTAGCTACAATTATCTGTAATGCAGGGTTATTTATTTGTTGATTTCCATGCATCTGAGTTATTATGATTTCGTGGCTCAAACTCTCGCTAAAAGTGTTAACATTGGATTGTCTACACTCGGTTATGTCACAAACCTCTTTCTTAAAAGGATCTTGAGCATAAGGAAGCATCTCTCCTTTAGTATAAGGTAGAGACATGTTTTGGAGATGCTGTAACGAGGATCTGAGGGATTAAAAGCTGCAAATAGGATTTCTGGGATATGGTTTCAAGTCTTGTTGGGAATGTTTCACTACCAAAGATGGGTTATGTGTTTAGGTTTGACTTCTAAAGGTTGAGTACAAAGGGTTGATTCCAAAATAAAAAGGGGCTTACTTGATGCAATTTAAACTGCACTCAAAGATCTACTCCTAAGGGAAAAATATATATCAAATTTGGTTTTGTTTTCTTCCTCAATTCACCTCTTTTGGCAAAATGTGTTGGAGCTTTGAAGAATGCGAACGAAACCACTTGGATCACCTCTTGCACTACAGATGCTATTATTTCTAGGCATGGTTCATCTCTCCTTATCTTTCATAATTCTCATACTTTAGTTTTTCATTTGTAACAAGGAATAAATTTAAAAGCTAGGGATTATCATAGATTTAATCATTTTACATTAACCGGTTGCAAAACAATAAAGTGTCGTATCGTAACTCATGCAATCAAAATAACCATTGGTAGTAAACCATGAGCTTCAACCCTCATTTTGAGGTGATTTAGAATAATTTCTGACCAAACTAGATCACTACAGTATTATTTTATCGACAAGTTTAAGTTGATTTCCTGGTAATTATGTTGACCATCTATTGGTTTAATTACGTAAATTGTAAATTTTGGGGAATCACAATGTAACCTTCTTAACTCCGGAAAAGGGAGGTTAAGTTTCCTTCACGTACCTTGTTAAGTGAGGTGTCATTTCAATCCTTGGATTGACCCCAAATTAACATTAGCGATATTTTTGACACCCTTATAAGAGTCTTGTTATGCTTTTTTGCATTGGTAGGAAGCTGTTAAATGTAGAAATTTGGCTTTCGTTTTGAACCGCCATTGGAAACCTAGATAGAGAAATTATTATCTATCTTCACAAACATCTAGTGTTTTAACTAGACAATTACATAGAACTTTCAGTTTAGGGAAAACCACTTTTCTGTATGTTTGGCAAGGTCACTTAGTAGGCCTCTAGATGTAATTTGACTAGGTTAAACTAGACCAATTAGAACTGGTGGCTTTAGAAATCATGTCTCCATTTGAAAACCGTGTTCTAGTTTTCAATCCCGATGACTCTGATGAATTCCCCACATATGGTGGAACTCATAGGAAATTTATCATGGCACGTTCATCGATCGAAAGTTATTTTTAGACATGGTTTTCTGATCCCTCGAGCTTACTTTTAATTATTTGCAACTAGGCCAGTTACGGCCAATGGTCTCAAAAAACTAGCTACCTATCATAAACCATTTGCCAACTCCAAATTCTTTCAGGTTCTTCAAACTCTTGGTATATAATTGGACATGTATAAATTTAACCATGGTTTTTTTTCTCATCAAAAGACAACGTTTGGAAGTTGATTCCTAGCATTTGAGCTTGATTTGAATGGTTTTTGTAGCTCGTAGGAAAATGTAAAAAAAAAAGTTGTAGGACCCTGTCAGGTTGCCAAACCACCGTGGAAACTTTTCAAACATGTAAATAACTATTTGAAAACTCCATAGTTTAACTTGTTGTGTGAAATAGAACTTTTAAAAATATGGTGTTTCTCTCCCTCCTTTCTATTTCTCTCTCATTGATTACGAAATGAAATGAAATGAATTCATGTTTCTAAACCTTTTCTTTCAGATGAAAATTATAATTATTATTATATGTAAATGGGGAACTGAAAAACATAAATTATGTTAGATTAGGGTGGATTCCATGCCAACGATTTGTCACTGATTTCATGCTCACATGGTTGTGGAGGATGTAAGAAAGATGGCAAAAAGGCGACGTGTAATTCATTATTTATTATTATAATTTAGGTAGGTCATTGTAGAATGAATATATGTATAACATAGTCTTTTATTACAGAAAAGTAATATTTGAAATTTTCTAATATGTATGAGATGCTATGTTTAGGGATATCTCAGGAAATGTGCTTTAATTACAGGTTCAATTTGATTTATAGTTACGTATGGTAAGAGGGTTTGATATATATATATATATATATATATATAGTTAACAAATTTGAAGTTAATATACTGTAATGCATTTTCAGTGTTCAATGAATGATTAATTAATTAATGGGTTGTATTCTTACCTTGTAAATGTAATAAAGAGATTCAAGCGAAACACTCAACCCTAGTATAAGATCTATGCGTAACATGTCTTCATTTATGATCCTTTTTACCATAGAAGAAATTGAAAACTGTAGAATGAACTTAAACTTTGTACTTGATGGAACCTCTTAGTTTAGGTAAATAAGATCCCAAGGATAGGGTTATCATCTTAGTCAGTATGTCTAGTGACATCGTTATAAACTCGAAAAATAAGAGCGACATAGTCAAAATTTATCTAGAGTAAGTAGACCTAAATCTTCCTTCGTATCCTGGTGGATTACCTTGTCTTCTGAAAATAAATTTAGAATTAAATTTATTCATCAAATGAATTGTTTTTGGGATCTAGATGACATCATGGAGCTAGGGAAATAGTTGTAGTATCACTTAAAATCTTGTTAATGATTTCCTTAGATCCTCTGAGCTAAATGTCTTATCTTTGGCTAGTGACAATATAGTGCCTTGATATTTTACGGAGGGTTTATAGGATAAATATGTTTTTTGAACCTTAATCTAATCTATAATAGGGCGTAAATCCTGAGTGAGAACTGAAATCAAACTAAACCTTAGTTGATTACGAGTTTAACTTGTGGATAGAAAATTATAAGTTACTCCTTGCTAAAAAAAATTGGGTTGAAAGATGTTGACTTTAGAAAACCCAACAAACTGAAAGTTTACCCCATAATCCCTTGTTATGCCATTTTATAAAAATAAGAATAAAATAGATTTCACTTGCGAAATTATGAAAGGAAGAATCTTGGGATCTTACCTTGAATAGAAAACACTGACCATTCATGTGTAGTTTATAATACTTCTAATCATGTACTTCTTCAAGATGTTAGGAAAGTACTTTTGTAATGCTTTTGTTATAAAGTGATGGTAATAGTGAGACCATAATGCGATGTAAAAGTAAATCATATAAGAGTAAAAACAAAAAAGATTTGAGGTTAGGAATTATTCCACTCTTGGAGTCCTTATAACTCAATCAAGCATTTGAAATAATGAAACTCATGTTTTATAAAGAATATGAGTTTCTCTTGGTGAGATCAAACTTCAAGAAAAACAAAAGATATATATATATATATATATATATATATATATATATATATATATATATATATATATATATAAATACAATTTTTGTTGTGGGAATGTTGAATCAGGAAATAAAGATACCGAGATCGAAGAATGTTTATGGGTAAAAAGTATCTTGAATCTAAACCACCATACTTAAATCCTAATATTACTTTCTAGACATCAAGTCAGATTCACTTGAGTTGCAAGGGTAAAATGTAGACATTGAATATGAGTTTTAGAAGCATGTTTTTAAAATAAGAACAAGTCAATTAAGTACTTTATATGCAATTTGAATTATGCCTAATAATTATGTAAGTTATGGAAATTTATGTAAAGTTTAAAAATCCAACTTAAAATGGTTGATCTGTAAATTAAATGTGAAACATATTTAAGAATTTGTAGGTGGAAAAGGGAGAAAATTATACTTACATAATGACATTATTGGAATGTTAATCGTAACCTAGATGTAATCATTGTAATGATGTGTTGTGGGTTTGTCAATCCTTAAGTCCCTTTTCTTGTGGCTGGGTTATTGCTAGCATTTGATTCATTGGAGAAAGTGTGTCATCGACATGAATATGGTATTGTCATGTGTCTATGTGAGTCGATGAATTAAGTAAGTGTCTTGGGATTTGTTGATTTTATCTTCTTGGAGCCCTTGTGGTGTTGTGTAGTGAGAAATGTAAGTCAAAAAAATTTATCGTAGTATTTTACTATTGTATTTGTGTGTGTGTAAAATGTGGGTGTTATAGTAACCTAAATTGAAAGGGGTGATACACCATAGTTATTTAAGGATTTAACTAAGTATATGCACGATAAAAATTGAGAATGAATTTTGGATGCGCAAAGCAATGGTTTTCAACAGGATATTAAGGCAAAATAATTGATGTATTGAGGGATAAATCACAACAACACAATAAGATAAACATACACACTAATACTATGCAGAAATTACCAGATTTGTAGAAATCTAAGATGATTAATCAAGGAATTTACATTCACAATAATTAATAAATAGATACACACCACTATAAATAATTGGAAAGGAAAAAAATCAATTCTTATTCAATGAAAAATTGGCAGAAAATTGCTTAAGCACTCCTATGTCCAAAAAGTCTTCCTTGTGTTTTGCCAATACACACAATATATAGAAAAATTATTCACCTAACCAACCCTAAAAATAAGTTAAAATTTATTCTCTCCCATGCATGCTAATTTTACCCCTTTATCATGAATAAATAAGGGAATAAAAATAGCCATGCAGATTACAATGAGGCATTAATAATGTTGGTTAGAAAAAAACATTTCAGCCAAGTGCAGTTGACTGATCTATTTTTAATAAAACTTGGGTGAATAATTTTGAATTTTGAATTTTTTTTTTTTGTAAGTCTTTTCCAATGTGCATGTAATCTATTTCATGTGACACTTTCCACTTGATCCACTTGCAATGACAATTTTAGGCATTATTTAATTATGCCCCCTTGGATGCACATGCAAAAATTAATCTCTCGGTGTAAGAAAAATTAATTCTTTTATTTTTAACACTTTGCAAAACATTCACCCAATGTGTGGGGACCACCTATGTAACAACCACTATTTCATATGCATAAGAAAACAAAGAAAAGTATAGGATAATTAATTTTAACATGTTTGAAGTATAAAACGACACAAAGGGAGGTCACAATGGCTACAACAAACTCTTCAAACATCCTGACACAACGATGACCCCAAAGACAACAAGGAAACATTAAACACCCACCAATAATGGTTCACTTTTTCTTGACAAGGAACCTTGAAGGATACCAATGCACAAGTACATAGCTACAGTTCAGTACACTCCACGGTGTAAAATCCCTTAAGGTTATGTATTCACTAGAACATCTTACAAGACCCAAATTTACAATCTAGAAGATTTAGATTTGATTTGAGAATTTTATCCTACAAAGGTGAACTTATTTCTTTTATAATATTGACTAATTAGCTTGAGGACAAGTTTTCTGAAGGAGATTTAACTAAATATTGGAAAAAGTAGCTAAGTTCGCTTGATCAAAAGGGACATCTTCCATCTCTCACAAGGTAGCTTATTCAGATCCAAGCTACTGAATCCTGATTCAAACCTCCCTTGCACAAGGTGACAAGTGTAAGGCCAAACTGAAGTGGAGTGCCATTAAGTTTTAGAATGAAAATCTCCTTGTGTAAGAATCAACAATTAACCATGCTTAAGAGGAGATTACAAAGTACTATGGCAAACGTTAGAGTGAGAAAAGTCAATTTGTTTCATCATCATGATCTCTTTCATTGTTAACCAATCTTTTAATGAGACTTAAGAGTTCAACTAGATTTGGGTAAAAGATTTGTTTAGAAAACTCTTGATTAAATTCAACAAGGGGTACCCTTGGGTTCGCAAAATGGAAGCACAAGACCTAGAGTGTTCTTAATTAAACTCCCCTACTAACGAAGATTTAACTATATCCCCAAAGGCCAACAATGACATCACTTTTAGAACTAATTAACGTTTCAAAAAAAGAGGATAAAGTTTAATCCATAGCTTAGGTTTAGTGAGGGTAGATTCTTTTACATTGGTAGAAAACTCCTTCCTTTAAAAAAAAGACTCTTAATTCTATCTACAAAGCACAACTTCATTATTATATTATTTATTTATTCATCTATGTATTCATTTTATTTATTTTTGATTAACTTCAGGAAAAATATTTTCCAACCCACTAAAATAAACCTAGAAAAACACTGATGCCAAGACCATGGAGGGTTATTAAACATGAAATTTTTATAAATCAAGAGAATAAATTACCATTATTCATCGAGAAAACTAAACACGGTTATAACATTTCTAGTCAACATGGCACACAAACCAAATGTGTCAAAAGATTCGATTGAACTTTGGCTGAGAACAAGAAGGTAACAAAAATTGGTCAAAACACGCTACAAAGTTTTCATGATTGAAATAATATCATAAAGAAAATACACATAACAAGGTGATGATCGAGTATAATTCCTCACAATAATAATTTAAAGTTTTTCTACAAAAGGACAAGATAAATTTATTTCACAAATACCGAAAAATAGAAGGAAAAAGGCCTTCCAAACTCTATTACAAGCATCATTGCAAGAATTACAACACATTTGACATTCGTACAAGGAACTTCATAAATCAAACCAATGAAACCTTCACAAATATTTCCTTTATCAACACACACAAGCCATCTGTAGAAGTATTAACTCAAGCTAGTTCATGAGAAGTGAGCATGTTAAGAATACCCATTACAATAGTAAGCTAACATTTAACAATGCCATGAAAGGAATGTTCTACTTTAGGAATGGATCAAGGACAAACCAAAAATCACCATTTTCACATGAGGTAAAGATTTACACCAGCCAAAAACGAGGAAGCCAACTATTCTAGAATAATGATATCGCAATTAATCAAGTCAATACCTTATTGGTTAGGAACCAAAGTTCAAGAGTATTGAGATTTAAATCATGTAATCCTATGGATTATGTGATTGAAAT
Organism: Taxus chinensis; assembly: GCA_019776745.2. NCBI lineage: Eukaryota > Viridiplantae > Streptophyta > Pinopsida > Cupressales > Taxaceae > Taxus > Taxus chinensis. The sequence continues at coordinate 167,370,663 of CM034154.1, read as the reverse complement.
ATAATACTAAATCCATCCATCTCCAAAAGAAAACAATTTTTTTTTGAGAAGTCAAAATCATACTAGTTACGATCATAGACATGAAACAAAAAAAAATTATCCAATCCTTCCAAGGGGGTTTCATAGCAATAAGGGTGCGTAACCCTCCAAAAAAAAATCCATAGTTTTAGTTTTAAGCAAGAATTTTACCACCTCCTCCTTACAGGATCCCTTAAAAAGTAATACATGTTAACATAATTGTAACCACTCTTCAATTTTTTTTAAAAGAGTCACAAAAAACACCATTAATCTTAACCATGAACTCCATCATAGTCGTCAACTTATCTAAATAATATAAAGGAAAGTAATCCCCAAAAATCATTAATAATTTTTAATGATTTTCTGACATAGGCCAACAATGCATTTAAATAGATATTCCATTCATAACCTCATGACTAATCTCATGATGTATCACAAAATGTCATGAGTTAACAAGAGTCATATTTCAATAATGACTATAGTCATTAGTAATTTAACAAGACCAATATCCCCATAGGAACACTCCTTAAAATACATCCATATTTTTGAAAGTATAAAAATAACTAAAGTATTCAACATTAACAGTTGATATAATTTATGTCCTTTTAACATTAAAAGCAACGAACACTTTATGTCCTATCTCGAGAAGACCAAATCCTTCAACAAATCAGGTTTTACCTTTGGCTTTCAAACCAAAATTTATTTTAAAAATCTACGTTAAGAATGGGATAAATTTCATCAACTCAAATCCTTATATAGCCTCTTTACAAAGACAAAAAATGTATCCAAAAATATGGCAAAAATTCCTCATTCAGTTATCCTTTCACTCAGATGAACCCAGACAACAACTAGCCCCCTCCTCCCATCACACATTTTAAGCAATAAGTTTTAGAGACTAAATTTTAATATCCTATATTTACATAAAATCTAATGCCAAGGAAAATATCCCAAGGAAGATATGTGTAACACCCACTAAAACTACCCACTTGAGACCCAAGAATAACCTAGGATTAGTTAGGAAAATTATTGAATAATAATTTTTTTTGTTGTTTAAAAAAGTCTAAAACAAGGTTCGAAGACAAAAGTTGTCGCAAGAAAGTTTCAAATCCAAATACTATTAATAGCTTATATTTTAATCAATATGACAATTATAAAAGATCATAAGGTCCAAACCTATGGTTAGATTAATCAATTAGGTTAAGAGGGTATTTTCTCACTATACCACTCTCCAATAGGCTTAAAAGATTCAAATTAATTTTTATCAAAATTAATGCACTCAAAACTTCCCAAAAACATTCCCATTAGATAGAAAATTTTGTCACCTTTCCGTTGATATAAAGAAGTCCTCCTAACTCATATTTCTCAAGTTATGGGCCAGCGGACCTTGGGAGGAAAATTTTCCCAAGAGCGGGTCTACGGGCCTAGGGGAGAAATTTTTTCATGCATGGGCTTAAGGGCCGCAAGAGGAAATTTTCCCGTGAGCGGGCCTGTGGGCCGTGGGATGAAATTTTTCCTATGGGCGGGCCTGCGGGCCATATGAGGAAATTTTTCCTATGCGCAGACCTACAAGAACACAAATTTGCCTAAGGGAGTTTGGTTTAGTGGAGCTGGGGAGAAAAGTTGGATTCTTTGCACTTGGGATGAAAGGTACTTTACCCCACGCGCCCACGAGACCGTGGTGGGTCTCCGTGCCTGATAACATTATAATACCTCAGGCTGCAAGGGACATGTGGAATGTTCTAAGCCGACGTGGGGAAGCGGGTTAGTAGGGACAAATAGGCATTTTTTCCTTAAAGGTGCACAGGATTAAAATCCACTTGTGCCTCCACCAGTGCCTCACGACGCCAGGTGTCAAACATTCATTAGCTGCGGATTGAAGGGGAGATTTAGGAAAATTTGAATTTTTAAGCATCAAGATTTAGGACACTCCGCGCCTCCGCCGACGTGTTGTGGGGACACGTGTCATCTATTCATTGCCTGCGGGTAGGCGGGCATGCAGGAGAAGTTAGGAAAATTTGCTAAAATTTTCTTTTGAAGCGCTAAGGTAAAAAAAGATTTGGGGCTCCACCAATGCCTCTCTAAGCCACATGTCACTTAATGATTGGCTGCAGATGGCGGGGACATGGGGAAAACTTAGAAATTTTTCCCAAAAATTTTATTAATTAAATTTAATAGTTAGAAAAATTTTGAAGCCAAGATGAAGTGAAAACTTAAGAAGGCCATAACTTTTGATTGGAAACTCATATTTTGGAAAACGAGGACTTTTAAGAAATCTTTCGAGGTCCTATATGCACAAGAATCATTTATCTTTCATTTTGATAATGTTTATGGGGTCAATTTAACGAAAACAATTTGCAAGATTTTAAAAGGCAAACTGGTAAATTTTAACTTATGAAATTTTAATCAATTTATCTTTTTCCTCTCTCAACATGTCAATTAGACATGGTGAAATTGTTATTAGATGGATTTAGGATGGATTTGAAAGGTAAGCTTATTTGATTGACTCCTAATAACAAATATACAACTTTGATAGCAAAAACGACAGGAAATGGTTTGAGCCCGATTTTTCTAAGTAGTCTAAGAAATTCCTTAAGTGTTTTTGTCCAATTGAATTTGTTTAGGGCATACTACTTAAATTTAATTATTTAATTTAATATTTCATTGTTACAGGTTCGAATTGTGCATTTTTGGATAAAGTATTTGCCAGTTTAAAAATACAAAATAGAGATCAAATTTTAAAGGATCTATTTTCCATTTTCATCTTCCAAGTATTAGAATTCATTCCAAATCTACTCTAATACATTTAGTTGATTCAAATAAAACTATTCAAAACAAAAATGCAATTCTAATTTCCAATTTTACAATTTTCAAAAGACAGAGTTCTGTATTTTCCTCACACACATTTCTTCATTTCAAACAAAGATTTCAAATACATTTCAAACTTAGATTTTAAACAACAATAGTTCCAATCGTGCAATAGAATGCAACTATTATAAAAAAAGACAAGATTTCCTTATTTTACAACTTCTCTTTTCTGTCGATTTTCACAATACAATATACAAAATACATCTCTTTCTTTCAAAACAAAAAAAAAGTATATATCTCTCTTTTACATTTCAAAATTACAAATTTCATATTCAATACAACATATTTCCATTACAAAACATATACGAGCTCATCCACTTGAAGTGGGAAACGTTACAATAAGACTTCTTTTCAACAAGGGACTGTCAAACAATTTTTCTCTTTTTTTTCTTTCCTCCAGAACAACAACATGTAGATTTATCATTCTTCTATTTCTAATCACAACAAGAGTAGGGGAAAGGAAACGCTCTTCACCCAACAAAGACATCTAATGACAAGGGGAATCCATCCTTCTTCATCGGCCCTTGAGCCCCAACCACAATACAATAAAAGATGTGTTTCAACTCATGACAACAACTGGATTCCACAAACACACATGCAAATTTCACATTTAAAACACTGTCCAAAACAAAATGTAGCTTGCAACCACATTAAAACATAGCAAACAAAACTCAGGCTTCATCAAGTAAGCCAAAGGAGCAAGAAATTATGGGGGATGCTACTTATGCCTCCCAAAAGGAAAATAGGTATCACCACCTGATTTAAAACCGCCAAAATATAGTATATCAAAGCCTTGACATTCCCTTATGCCTCCCCCAAGTACCCCTTATTCCTCATATTTCCTTATTCCTCCCCAACCTCTTATGGCACCCCATAACGAGTAAAGAAAAGAAAGATATTTCTTTGTAAGGTGGAACCCAAATCCCAACTCCCTCCTCACTTATACCTCCCCAAGACACTTATGTCTCCCATAAAATGAACCCCATAGTCTTGTCCTAAACCATACCTATGCCATCTACACAATATCCCACAAACATGCCACAACATTCACAACAATAACAATTTCATAAGCAAAAAAGAAGCATTACAAGAGCTAAGATCCTACCTTTCCATGATGGAGTTGTTTCGAAGTTCCAAAATAGAAACCTTTATCCTAATGCAAGAAACCCCAAATCAGCTAAGCGCAAGTATGCAACAACCTCCCAAAAACTTCTCCAAAGCAAGAGCTCCATAACAACAAAAGAGAATTCGCCCTAAAAGGAGTTTTCAAAAAGTGAAGCAACCAAAATACAAGGCAAGCAATTCAAATTTTATAGAAGAGGGAAGAGAAGAGCATGAGGCGGATCCATTTAGGATGCCACATCACACATTCTCATCCTCAACCCAAAAGTCAATTTCATTATCTATTCCATAATAAATAGGTCAGTGAATAATATGATAGTTTACTTACATACTCAAACCCGACCCACACCCCAAAGGACTTAAATTAAACCATGTAATAAAAGTGCAATTAAAAATTACAATTTATCCTCTCAAAAAAGCATTATAAAAGTCTAATTTTAACCCCCAAACCATAGGTATGGTTGGTAAGTAAATTTAAGAGGTAGGAGCACAAGTTTAACTTGTCCCACAAGCCTTCAAAATCAGCCTCGAAGGACAATTTCGAATTTCCAAGAAGATGGAATGTTTCACACTCAAAACTTAACTTACATATTAGTTACATATTACTTAAACATTCTTGCAACACTTTAAATCATAACCAATAACAATATTAATTACATTCTCATGATATCTTTTAATTAATTAACTTAACAACATCATTACTCACAATATTAACACCACATTAATTAAATAATGAAAAGGGGTAAAGTGCACCACATAAAAACACATGAAAATATTAAACAAAAAGAACAAAATAAAATAAATACACATAAAATCCCTTTGTCACGTTTAAATGTGATCCCGCCCACGGGAATATCTAACAAAACAACAACGCACAAACAATATAAGTTGGCCATGGTGACCTTGTTGAATTCATCTAGAATTCCAATGTGGGTGGTCTCTAATCCTCCGATGTTTGTTGTGATATTTTAAATCTACAAAAACACAAAATACCTCCTTTGGCCTCATGGCCATATTAAAACATCTAAAATAATATTAAATAAAATTCCAAAACCATCTAGATATATGAATTAAAACAACATCCAAGAAACAAACAATATCTGTTACATTTTTACTCAACAACTATATCATCATCAAACAATTTTCAATTTCTTAGGTTTACTCATAATATCCAAATATCACATGTCTGAACAACATCCAACATAACCATTTCAATCAGTATATAAACATAAATATCCAAAATATCCATAATAATCATCATGCATCATAACGTAATCAAGGTAAAAAATAATCCATGATCTAACATCTAACATCACACTATAAGAAAGTCCATAATCATGTCCATAATATAATCATGTGAAACAATATCATGGTCAATATCTAAATGGTGTCAAAGTGAAGTGGGAACTATATCCCCCTCCCCTTAGACTCGAATTCCTCCTAGAAGTCACTGGAATAAATGTGGAAACTAAAATCGTAGTAAAGTAGCATCCTCCCATGTAGTCACAGTCTCATCATATCTATCCCACAGCACCCGTACTTGGTCAATCTCTCTACCTCGAAGGCCCATGGTCCTAAAATCTAAAATGTGAACGGGCTCCATCGTCACTTGCCCTTGATCCTGCACCTTTAAAGAGGTCCAATCCATCACATGAGTAGAATCTACAATATATCTCCTAAGAACCGAAACGTGAAACACATCATGTACATGAGACAAACTAGGTGCAAACATTAGATGGTAGGCCAAAGAGCTGATACATTCCAAGATCTCAAAAGGACCAATGAATCTAGGAGCTAACTTAGAACCTTTTCCATAATGGATAGCGATCTTATGTCACCTTACACGAAGGAAAACCTTCATGCCCACATCAAAACTATGGTCAGTCTTATGCTAATCTCCGTACTTCTTTTTTCTGTCATGTGCCTCCTGCATTCTCTATCTAATCAAAACCACCTGCTACTCCATTTTTTGTAACAAAGTTCATCTAAGACAAACCTTGTCCTCTAACCTGTCCCAACTAAGAGGTTTCCTGCACTCTTTCACCATACAAATCCTGAAAAGCAGCCATGCCTATAGAAATATAAAAAATATTATTGTAGGAAAAATCCACCAAGTACACGTACTCCTCCCATCTAGAATTTTTATCTATCACATACATCCTGAGATCATATCCTCTAAAATCATGGTTCACCTATTCAGTCTGTCCATCTATGTTGGGGTGACATGTTGTACTAAAATTGATCTTTTTCCCGAGGGCAGTACTGCATGGTAGTCCAAAAATGGGAAGTGTTCAAAGGATCAAGGTCAATAATGATCTTCAGCGGAATCCCAAATAACTTGACAATCTCATCAAGATATACCCGTGCCATTTTACTAACTGTATAAGTGGTCTTCAACTGAGAGAAAAGTGAGTAAATTTTGTTAATTTATCAACCATGACCATGATGGTGTCATGGTGTTATGTCGACATTGGTAACCCAAAAATGAAGTCCATGGAAATGGTGTCCCATTTCCACTCTGGTATAGAATGAGGAAAGAGAAGGCTAGCTAGATGTTAATGCTCGGCCTTCACTTTCTGGCACTCTAAACAACATGACAAAAACTGAGCCACATGTCTGTGCAAATTCATCTCCAGTGATACAACTGTCTCAAAGTAGTGTGCATCTTCTTCACCACTGAGATGGGTTGAATAGGGTGCATGATCTGATTTTTGTCAATATGTCCTGCCTCAAGCCTCCATATCTATGGGAACAAAAATCTGAACTTTATGCCTGAAGAAGGATATTTGCCTTTAGTGAGAAACCACCAAACTTCCCTTCACAGGGGTCTCTTGGGACTCAATCTCTACTCCAACTGTAATGAAGAAGTTGTCAAGAGGAAGCAACTGAAGAATCCTACTACACAAATATGTGCCCACTGAAGTGGCCATAATCACATGTCTCCATCCTGCTGAGAGCCTCTGCTTCCACATTATCCTTCCACTTCACATGCTTTATCTCCATATCATACTCACAAAGTCAAACTTCCTCCACCGCCACGTTGACAAGTGTTGAGATTGGGCTACGTGAAGAGGCGGCGAAGACTCAAGTGATCTGTCTTGAGGTGTGAATCTTCTATACCAAGTAGAAAGTGGCTTCCATCGAACCAAAGCATGCAAAACTACCGCCATATATCTCAAGGTCACGAGTCCATATAATTAACCTCATAATATTTGAGTTTTTGAGACTCAAAAGCCCCTTCTTTTCCCTCCTGCATCAACACACCTCCAATTCCTACCAAAGAAGCGTCCATGCATACGATAAACTCACCCTGTGGATCTGATCACTACAAGAATAGATGTTGTAGTTAGGCATTCCTTCAGTGTCCTGAAGGCTTGCTCGACACCTATCTAACCACACAAACTTCTTCCCTTTCCACTGAATGGAAGTGATGGGGTACGTAATCCGAGAGAAGTCCTAAAAAAAATTTCCTATAAGTAACCTTCTAATCCAATGAAGCTACAGCACCTTAGTCATAGTAGTTGGGTGATGGAAAATCCATAATAGCTCTAATCTTGGACATGATCAATTGCGATACCTTCCCCAGAAATGATATGACCCAAATACTGCACCTCCGTATCTGAAAGAAAGCACATGCTTCTCCAAGTTCCCATGAAGTTTATTACTCCCAAAGACAGTAGAAGAACCTTCTGAAGGTGTCCCTTATGCTCCTCATGCGTACATGAGTAAATAAAAATGTCATCAAGGAAGATGAGAATGAAGCTGATCTAAGAAATTATTGAATACCCCCATTCATCAAAATCATAAATACTACGATGGCATTAGTCAAATAAAAAAGTAGCACTATGAACTCATAGTGTCCATATCTTGTACAAAAGGCAGTCTTATGAATATCCTACCTCCAAAATCCTTCAGTTGATGGTAGCCTGACTTAAGGTCTATCTTAAAGAAAGTATGTGGCTCCTTTCATCTGATCAAACAAATCATCAATGTGCACAGAAGGGTATAACGATTCTTGATCAGTTAGTTTTTTCAGCTAGCGGTAATCAATACACAACCACAAGGATCCGTCATTCCTTCTTCTATACAAGGATCATCTAGTGCACCCCAAGGGGATATACTAGGACAAATTAGGCCCTTCTACAACAAGGCCCTCAAGCTGTAACTTGAGCTCACAGAGCTCTGGGGTGGCCATCCCAGTAAGGTGCTCGTGAGATAGGCTCTGATTCCCAGAACCAGATTTATATGGAAGTCAATCTCAATGTGGGGGTAGTAACCCCAGTAACTCCCCTGGATAAGACATCTGCAAACTCTTTCAAAATTGGATGGTTATCTAGTGATGGTCCAATAGACCCATCTTTTGATATGATCATTAACTATGACAGTAAAAAATCTGACAACCTCGTCACACACACAGCTTAAGCTACATAACGGAGATCATGTGAATAGAAACAGGTCTCTTGACCCCCGCTATCACTGCCTCAACTCATAGATCATATGTACAGGATATGATCTTGTGATAACAATCCACACTAGCCCTGTGTGTAGATAACTAGTCCATGCCCAAGATGACTCCATAGGAGCCCAACGGAAGGATATGAAAATATGAGGTAGTGGTGAAAGGTCCTAAATCCACTACACACTCCTTAACTAAGGAGTCTACAGAAATCTTAGCTCTAGAAACCATCTCAATAACCCAACTATGACCCTACCTAACTGCCACAATCCTGCATATCACTTTACTAAAGATGGTGCGGTAAAAGAATTAGAAGAACTAGAAATCAAACAAAATGGAGGTAGGAATACCACCAATGTTACTTGTAGTCTCAATAATTGTACTCTAATGCTCTGCCTGAGTGGTTCTCAACCATTATGTATATCCTATGACTACTCCCCATATCACTAATAGTAGGCTCTGAGATTTGTTCCTTACCCTTGTTATTAGGGTTCTGTGGGTAGTCTCTCTAAAAATTTCTAGTAACACCACACCCAATAATAACTACTTGATCCTCTCTCCTGAAGTAGCAAGTCTAGCTGGTACTCTAGAGGTCTATGGTGTGGATCTTGATGATCCAAATTCGAGTGTAGCCTTTTGAGGTCTCTGCAAGATAGATACTGTTGAGTGACCTCTCTAGACAGCCTATGTCCTAATGGGACCCCTAGGAGGAGGCCCCATACTCCGTTCTCTCTGCACATCAAACCTTTGATGAGGTCTATAAGATGGGTGGGTCTGTTGCTGCTGTAGCTGCTATGGTATAAAAGATGATTGTGTTGAACCCTTGTCCACTATAAGGAAGAGGTATTGACCCCCTCAATTTATTGTCCTGCATCTACTATATGCGTGGCTCTGGACTCATTCTCTACCATGTTAGTGTTTTTCCCCAAGTCTCCTCTACTATATAGTCCTTCTCAACGGCCTCCAACTAATATCTATGGACAATGCATCCGTAATGCACCTGCCAATGTCTAGATTCAAGCCCCGAGATGAACCTATGTGTATTTATACCTACTCATCCTATATGTAATCAACATACTAGAGTAGATCTAGAAATCTACTCTCATACTCTGCTACTGTAAGATATGTCTGTCAGAGGTCATGAAACTCATCTATCCGCTACTCTAAGAACCTCCGTGATAAATATGTGCTCCTGAATCACTCCTCAAAGAGCTCCCAGGTAACTATCTCAGAATCAACATGGAGCTTCTACTCCTTTGTCCATCACTAGACACCAGCTCCTTCCCTCAATATATGGATCACAGCATGAGCTTTCGTGTTTCTTGAACAAGGAAAAAGCTTGAAGCATCCGCTCAAGCTCACCAACCAGACCTTTTCCTGAAATCCACTTGTGTCACCATAATAATATGATGGCTAAAGCTTCAGGATCTCCCTAATTTGATCTACATCTATGGTCTGATGGCCCCTAGGCCTCTTTGCATGCACATCCCTAAGCCCAGGGTTCCGAGACCTATCTCTATGTCTTGAAATGTGGTCTCCCTATCCCCTCTGCGATGACTTAGCTATAACTAACTCCTCATGGAAGTTCTCTCCTCTATTCTCCTTGCTATTCCAAGGAGATGCACGAGCCTCAATGGATGTCACCCTATCATGTCTGGATAGAATGTGCCCCTACAGTCCCTCTGCGTAAAGCGGCATTAACATCCTTAAAGAGTCTACAAAATGTGTGGTAGGATGGATGCTACAGTATGATATGGAGGTTAGTATGCCTAGGTATATGTGGAAAGGCTCCGTCATCTTGTGTGTGCCTCTTACACAGAGAAAAATGAGAGTTGGTCTCCTTATTTTAGGTTTTACTTAGTTTATTTGCTTACTAAAATATGTAATTTCTAAACTGAAGTTGTTTTCTAGATTTAAAAGTGTGCTACGTTTTAAAGTTCATGTCTCAAGCTTTTATAGTGTGCCTGATGGGCCTAATATTTTGAACCACTGCTTTGATACCAAGTGTTATGCCCTGCTAAATACAACCCACTTGAGACCCAAGAATAACCTAGGATTGGTTAGGAAAATTATGGAATAGATATTTGTTTCTTTTGTATTTTGTTTAAAAGAGTTTACAACCAAGTTACAAGAAAATAATTCTGTAGCAAGAAAGTTTCAAAGTCAATATAATATTAATAGCTTATAGATTTATTCAATGTGACAATTATAAAAGATCATAAGGTCGAAATATAGGGTTAGATTAATCAATTAGGTTAAGAGGGTAATTTCTCACTATACCACTCTCTAACAGGATTAAAAGATTCAACCTGATTTTTCTAAAAATTAGTCCACTCAAAACTTCCCAAAAACATTTTCATTAGATAGGAAATTTCCTCACCTTTTCTAGTGATATAAATAAGTGCTCCTAACTCTTCATATTTCTCAAGTTAGGGGCCGATGGACATTGGCAGGAAAATTCTCCCAAGAGCGGAGTTTGTGGGCATAGGGGAGCAAAATTTTCCATGTGTGGGCCTGCGGGTCACGGGAGGAAATTTTTCCTGTGTGTGTGCTTATAGGCCACGGGAATTTTTTTTTCCCATGTGCAGGCCTGCGAGCCACGGGAAGAAATTTTTCCTGCACATGGGCCTACGTGCCAAGGGAAGAAAATCTTTCCCATACGTGGGCCTGTGGGCCTATGGGAAGACAAATTTCCCCAAAGGCATTCGGGTCAGTAGAGCTGGGGAAGAAAGTTGGATTCTTGGTGCATTAGGGGAAAAAACCGCACTTTTCCCCTGTATGCCTGCGACGTCCGTGCAGTGGGACTACACTCCCTAAAATGATACTATAACCTGGGCCACAAGGGACATGTGGCATGTTATAAGCGAATGCGGGCAAGCGGGTTAGTGGGGACAAATATTCATTTTTTCCTTAAGGGTTAAAAAGGTGCATGGGATTAAAATCCGCTCATGCCTCCATTAGTGCCTCACAACGCCACGTGTTAGATGTTCATTAGCTGGGGATTGGTGGGTTGGTAGGGGAGATTTGGGAAAAGTTGAATTTTGAAGCATAATGCTTCAGGACTCTCTACACCTCCGTCGACGCGTCATGAGAACACATGCCATCCATTCATGAGCTGTAGGTTGGTAGGATTGCGGGAGAAGTTAGGAAAATTTACAAAAATTTTCTTTTGAAGTGCTAACGTGAAAAAATATCTACACCTCCACCAACACCTCTCTAAGCCACTGTGCCATTCAATGATTGGCTATGACTTGGTGGGGACTGTAGGGAAAACATCAGAAATTTTTCCCAAAAAAATTAATTAATTAAGTTTAACAAATAGAAATTTTTTGAAGAAAATGAAGTGAAAACTTTAGAAGGCCATAAATTTTGATTAGAAACTCAATTATCGGCAAATGAGGAATTTTCAAAAATCTCCCGATGTCCTCTTATGTCTAAAAAATCATTAATACTTCATTTTGATTGTGTTTAAGGAGTCAATTTCATGAAAACAATGTGCAGGCTTTTAAAAGGACAAACTGGTAAATTTTAAATTATGAAATTTTAATCAATTGATCTTCTTCCTCTCTCAACATGTCAATTAGACACGGGGAAATTGTTCTTAGATGGATTTAGGATGGATTTAGAAGGTAAATTTGTTTTATTAACTCCCAATAACAAAAATACAACTTTGACAGCAAAAATGACAACAAATGATTTAAGCCTGATTTTTCTAAGTATTCTAAGAAATTCCTTAAGTGTTTGTGTCCAATAGAATGATTTTAGGGTATACTACTTCAATTTAATCATTTAATTTGTTATTTCATTGTTACAGGTTCAAACTATGTGCATTTTCGTATAAAGTATTTTCCTGTTTGAAAATACAAAACAGAGATCAAATTTTGAAGAATCTATTTGCGATTTTCCTCTTCCAAGTATTAGAATTTATTCCAATTCTAATCTACTACATTTAGTTGATTCAAATCAAACCATTCAAAACCTGAATGCAAATTCTTATTTCTAATTTTACACATTTCGAAAGACAGAGTTCTGTATTTTCCTCACACGTATTTCTTCCTTTCAAACAGATATTTTTCAAATACATTTCAAACTCAAATTTTAAACAACAAATAGTTCCAATTGTGGAATAGGAATGCAACTATTTTATTCAAAAGATAATATTTCCTTCTTTTACAACTTCTCTTTTCCTGTTGATTTTCACAATACAATATATAAAATACATCTCTTTCTTTCAAAAAAACAATAGAGTATATATATATCTCCTTTACATTTCAAAATGTATACCCCCTTTAATATTCAATGGGTTTTACATATATCCATTAGAGAGGAACATATTTACAATTTTCCACTTACCAAGTCGGAAAGCCTACATTAAGATTTCTCTTCAACAAGAAGTACTGGGTAGCTATACGAATTTATCATTTTGTGAAGGTACTTTTCTTGTAGAGAAGACATGTAGCACCATATCATTATTCCAATGTCTGATCACAACAAGAGCTACCTTATACTTTAGCTCTCCAATTCCCAACCCATAGTTTGAAGGAGAATCCATCCTTGTTGGGTGGCCCCCAAGGTTCATCCATAGTGTCGATAAAATTGTATCATTTCTTCTCCATGTTCATGTGTCAGCTTCCACTATTTCATACTAGGTGGTTGTATTATGGTTGGTGTTTTCAATCGATTCCAATATAGTATTAGGTGGTTTCATCTCGGTGTTGGGCGGTTACATCTTGCAGCTACCTAACTTAGGAGTTCATAATATTGTAGCCACCTGATTTCAAGATGAACTATTGTTGACGCTACAATTGCACTTTTGTTATTGGGAAATGGGTACCACCATTTTTTCTTATCAGGTGGCAAAAAATTTTGTATATCCAAAGTCCCCACTGACATTCCCTATAGTCTCCCTCCTTTTCCACTTCTCCTTGGTTTTTGGCCATTTTTCTCTCACTTCTTCACTAAGCCCCTTATGGCAAACCACATAATTCCATATTTAGCAAAGTTATCCAATTTCTGCTAAGGTGAGAACCCAAATTGGATAACCCAAGGTCACTGGTACCTCCCAAAGACACTTGTTTACCATTCAAGTTGTGCCCCATAGTTTCTCCTATCATGTTGATTCATATGCCCCTCTACCCAATCTCCAATCAAACATGTCTAAAACATTCACAAGAAGGCCAATTTCATAAACAAGAAGTCAGTTTTAGAAGAGTATCATAGCTCCTACGTTCCATGACTTCATATTTTTTTAGATGAATGGGCCAAACGAGAATTATGAATTTTATCCCATATGATATAGTTTTTGAAAGTGGTGTTAATCACCAAAAAAACAACACCCTCCGAAAAACTTCTACATGAATGTATGAGATGAGAAATCAATGTTTTTAGGTAACAGTGGGATTGTCTCTAAGTGTGGGACCTTATTGTTGAGATCCAAACATATAGAGAAGGTTGGTTCATCTACCTTATCTATACTGCTAGAGGGAATACTCCTAGGATGAGGTGGATCCATGTCAACTTCACTTCTATCCTAAACTTCCAAGGGACCAAAGAGAGAGATGTTCGTTCTAAAATGGATAATACTAAGCTACAAGGGTGATTGCACCATATGAAAAGGGGAGGAACATACTCAAATCCAACCCAGTGAAAATGAGAGGAATAAATTAGAGAGGATGTGAGGTTAGATAGTTAATGACACAGCCCCGATCTACAATTTTACCAACATCAAAAAGCCATTGAGTACAACATATATGAATTTTGCAAGAAGAATAAAGTATGCACAATACACCTTCAATTGTAATGAGAATGGACAAGTTTAACATAATATAACATAAGCTATGGTAGAAAGAGACACAAAGGACATGGATTTATTGCTTAATTTCCAAGAAGGTGAAAAATGTCATTCACAATGCACAAAATTAAGGCACAGGATCACTTACATATTACTTACATAGTGTTGAAATCATGAGTCCTGTAACAATATTAGAAACAGGTCTCATGAAATAATTTTTATTGAGTTACCTTTTTTTATGATTACACCCCCCAATAACAACACCTGATTAACTTAAATTTATAGATCTAAGAGAGTGAAGATGGAGAGAGATAAGTTACATGAGCACATTTTTAACAAAAGAACCAACTATCCCAAAGGAAAACATAAAATCCCTTGCTCTACATTTAAAGGATGATGGGCCCTATCTGGCGTGTCCCTATTAAGAATGCCACATAGAAACAACACAAGTTTGATGGTGAAAACATACTGACTCTCATCTATTAATACTAATGTCCTCCTGGTAATCATACATGACCTGAACCATTTTTTTCTATTTTCATCTATCAAAACTTGTAAAAATGTCCTATTCCTCATGATGCCAAATTAGAACTTATCAAGGGAATATAAATAAAATTTGAAAATGATCGACCGATTTTATGTAATTCACAACAAGGGGATCCAAACAAAGACATGATCATTTGAATATTTGCACAACTAGGATAGCATCAGAAATATGACAATTAACATCCTTCTAGATTAGCTCATGGATTTCCATCTATCGCATGTGTGAACATTGTTGTCACTAATCTAACCATGTCAATTAGGTCTATGATTTTCCCTTTGCAAAATGTCCCTAATAATCCTCATGCATCATAATTGAATCATGGGCAACAATAAAATAGTGATCAACACCTAACATCACACAGTGTCAAGACCATACTCATGTCCCCTAACTATTAATTGTGAAACGTTGACCAATGAGAGTTCCAGTACTTCTTTGCATTTTAGACCCTTTTAAAACCTTGGTTGACAATCGCAAGATGTGAGCCAATGGGAAGGCTCCATGCTCCTTCACATTTTACAGAATGTACTTTATCATCTCTGACATTTGTGAACCACTAACCAATGAGGAAGCTTCATTGCCCCTATGCATTGTTAGACTCTTCATAGTTTCATCTAACAACTACGAAATATGAGCCAATGAAGAAGCTCCACTCCTTCATGTTGTCAATATTTTATTTGAGCTTCTCTACCCACTATGAAGCATTAACTAATGGAAAATCTCCATGCCCCTATGTGTTATCAGACTCTTCATAGTTTCATCTGAAAAACTGTGAAATGTGAGCTAATGAAATGGCTCCATTTTTCTTTGGACTTCACATTTTTCAAATTTCCTTTGCTTTACATCGCAACTTACTACCTTTGGGGACATAGAAAAATCTTATATTTGAATTTATTTCCACCTACCCCCTTTGACCTCGCTAACATGCTTGGACCCGAAGAAATATGAACTTAGGTTTAATCTGAGGCTTACAGTCTGGATGAGCCCATCACCTTAGGAATTTATAAAATTCCAACATGTAACCCACCTCTAATCATTGATCTATACCACGTGTCCCTATTGATGCTTACACTAAATTTGACAGGAAAAAGAACATTAGTTGGATTTTTAATACAAACCCACTAATGAATAAGCTAGGTCTCCTGCGGGGTTTCAAATGCCAACAGTCAGTGATTTTGGGTAGTGTAAAATGAAGGTTGTTTGAATGTCTCATACCCCTTAAAATGGCTAAGTCCATTTTAATCCTTGTTAAATCCAAAAAAACCCTAGGGGTATTTTTGGATGACAATTTGGCAACCTCTTGGGGTAATCTTCCTGCTAGATTAAATCAGTGGCTTGCTGCAATCCATTGGGCATGGATTCAATCATGAAACTTTGAAAACTTATATGAATTTGAATTTCTTACCCCTGAGCCATATGAAGCAAGAACTGAACCTAGTATGATATGTGGCACTCTAAATGAACTTTGAAACTGCTCCAACTATTTGATCCCACCAATAAACCTTCTCAAATTGATCTGGACTAATTTGGTCTACTCTTTAATCTGATTGCTTAGGAGTTTTAATTCACCTTCTACCTTTCCCAAAATACTATATTTTTTAACCAAGGAAGAGGCATAGGGATATTTAATTGAAACTGATCTTGGGATCTGAATTCTTAGACATTTAAAACTACCCCATACTGATTTGGCCATGTAATGAATTGTTCACAACAAAAAACACAAAAAATTTATAAAAACATGAAAAATCATACATGTTCCAAGGGGGAAACATGCAGAGTGTGAAAAAGCACTTAGGGAAACCGAAACTACTCCAACAAGACAATGTGCTACAATAACTTAAATGAATTGAAGTAACTCTATTATGTATAAGGGAGGAACTTCACTTACTAGCAATGATTTAAATAGATCTCATTAACTAGAATATGAAAATCTTCTCCATCCAATCTTTACAATTGGAAAAGCATTATTTGGACCTGGAGTCTGAAATGATATAGAGATCAATCCATATTGCATCAATTTTTGAGTGTTTACCTAGATTGGATCTTTCTACATCCCATTTTAGGACTAATTCTCCTTCCCAGAAGCTTCTAGCCTTGGCCTTCTCTTTGTCAAATTTGGTCTTAACTAAGCTTGATCTTTCTCCATTTCTTACATTGCTTGCATTTTTAGCTTGTCTATCTCCATGAGATTTGCATACTTGAATTTCATGGCTTCAAATTCAAACAATTCCATCTACTTGATAAGCTCCAATGCTAGTAATTCAAGAGATATTGGCATCCTTTCTTCTCTACCATAAACCAACTTATAGGGTGAGCTGTCAGTTGATCTCTTAAGCGTAATTCTATCAGCCCACAAGGCTGATTTCAACCTTGTGTGTTAAGTCCTTTAGTTTTCATACAAAGTTATTGTTATCCCAAATTCACCCCTAGGAAAATTTGGTTAAGAAAACTCCTGCACATAAGCAAATTATGAAGGAAATGACTCAAACCCGCAAGCTCACATTCTCAGGACAACAAACAAGGTTACAGATGGAGACTCGAAAATGGAAGGGCAGGGCCTGCCAAAGTTTAAATGAACCGAGTGCGAGAAAGGGAGAATAAATGGCTCTGTCAAGGTCAGAACTCGTCCTTGGGTTCAAAATAGTTGGGCTTGGAAATGGAGGCCGAAATAGTGACTAGATTATGGAAGAAGCTAGTAGAGGAGAACCACAGCGTCCTAACAGCACTTCTCCAAAGTCTTCGGGCTAAAAACCAGGGGAAGACCAAACGAATGCCAGACTGACGCGTGTCCTAGAGGAAAGCCAGGGCATCAGAGGGAACCAGTTGATTCTAACACCTCCTCCAAAGTTGAATCCATAAAAAGGGTAAAATTTACAACAATGGCCCATAACTCCATGGGTCTCAAAAATTCAACGTTAGGGAACCTGAGTCAAATCCAAGGCGAGGGGTTGGAGGGAAAAGTGAAAATTTTCCTTTTGTTCAAAAAAGGGAAAAAGATAAATGTGGATCGGCAAGACTAATTTTTTATTCTAATCCAGCTGTCACATATCCCAAACCAAAAGGGGGGCCCATTTTTCAAATTTTTTTCCCCATCCATTTGTACATACCCAATACAAACTTTGAAGGGGCATATCTTTGGACTCAGAGCTCGAAATATTGAAGATCTGACACCAATGGAAAGATATCGACCTCACCTACGCCATGGAGGTCTGAGACTTTAATTTTTGAGGAGGTCAAGTGAAGAAAATTGGAGGAAATATATTTGTGCCTTTAATGCAGGATCCATCTGTCTCAACAACCAGATCGGATTCGATCTGTTTCCATCGTTTCCTCTTCTTTCAAGGTGTCGAATCAAGGAATCATGTAGTAAAGACATATTTGGGGCATATTTTATCAGAAGCATTAACAACAGTGGTTGAGATTCAACCCACTTTTCCCACTTCCCTCTCTATTTCTTCTCACCAGTCAAATCTATAAATACAAGGGCATGATTCATTGTAAAAGGTTGTTCATTCTTCTTCCTGTCCCCCTCTCTCTTTCTTCTCTAGTGTCGAATGTGGATTTTAAGCCTCCTCCCTTGGCTTTGTAATGGAATTTTCTTGCCTCTTTCCTGTTAATGGTGTACTGTGTGAACTCTTGGAGCAATAAATCTATTTTGAGATGCATTTTGTCCATCCTTTTCTCATTTTGTTGTCTCTTCTTGCCTCTCACCACTGCAGGGTATATTGTGCATATCTCTGATGTCCATTTTAGGTTTTGGGAGTTGTGTTTAAGGGGTTTGAAATGGTTTTCTATGTGAAATTTATCCTTGGTCTGTGATGCATCTATCCATCCTCTCTATTGCTCACCTCTTTCCTTTTCAAGTAGTTGAGTTTTGTGATCAACAATTCCCTTTTCTCGGTGTTATCACCTCTGTAGTGTAGGATTTCTTTATTTTCCTTCTCTCTCTCTCTCCCTGGTCCCTTGGAATTGTTAGATTAGGAGTAGATATTCACATTTCCTTCCTTAGAAGTAGTTTATTGCTAGGATTAGGAAGAGGAACTAGACTTCTCTGGAGGATCATTCCCATTTGCAAATCCCATAGCTTGGGGAATAATCCAATGTTATGAAAATCACACCAGATGAGTTTTCCTTAGAAAATTAGATCCATAACTCATATGGGGGTGCTGTGATTTCACACTAACATTTTTGGCACGTTTGGTGGGACAGGTATGAAGCACTTTACCACTTCGCTTCATTAGGTTTGATGTGCTCTTGGTGAAGATTTCAGACTTTTGGAGGCACTTTCAAGCACATCTAGCGACTCCATCTGGTCAACAACCCATCCTCTGAGTTACAGATCTACTTCCATCATTTCCACTCATTCCACCCATTATTTCTTCCATCTCCTTCATCTTCTTCAATCCCATGAAGTTGTGCAATCATGACTTCATTCCCGCCATGGAATTTGCATCTTACAGAAGCAACAATATGTTCCAACTCCAATAAGTATTTACAAACTCCTTCAAATCAACATTTTGAGATTAGATCCAAAATCAGTATGGTTACCCCTATGAGCAGTAGTGCCAAAATTAGTTTGAGCTATGGAGCTTATCCAAGGAGCAAGGGGTATGCAAACAATGAAGAAAATCAGTTATGCAGAGGATGTTGGTCTGTTGGAGAAGATCCAAAAAATGGATATTGACATGGTTCAGTCAAGAGGCTACAGCATCGAATGAAGGAATTTAGAATTGGTCACAGAGCACCTTTTCCATGGGAAGGCCCTTTTCCAAGACATTACAGCCCTCAAGAGAAGATTGACTTCATGGTTGAAATGTTGCCTCAGCTTACACAGTGGATTGAGGACATTGGGGCTTATAAGAAAAGTGTGGTGATAAGCTACCTTATCAATGGGTAAGTCAATCACCATCTCCCTACCTTTCATTTTATCTCCACTCCTCAATCTTTATCATTTCAGTTTGAGGCAAGAGTCAAGCCCCTCACTGTATGCTGCCCCAAGTGTTGATTTCCATTTCTCCATCTCCTAGTCTTCCACCTCATCTTAGTTCTTCTGTCCTTTTGCCTTCCAAATAGTCATCCCCTCCAAATAAACAAGAAGTTGCACCTCCCTTCCCAACACAAACAATTGCAAAGATGGTTGAACCCCAACCTGCCACTTCCTCTTTCTTTCCCAAGCCCATGTTGGGAAGAGACTCAAGAATCCATTCAAGGAGACATAACAAGAAGAGGATCTTAACAAAAAAGAAATTATAGAAAATCTGAAGAGTTGGGCTACCAAATTTGGGTTTACAAATATCCCCTTGATGGTCAAGCCAATAGAGTAGGTCAAGATTGAAGAACCAGTGGTGCCTGAGGCTAAGTTTGCTGAAGAAGAAGAGCAAGAACAAGAGGAGGAACAATTAGTCCCAAGCCCCATTGAAGAGGAGCAGTTGGGAGAGATCGAATCAGTGTTGAGGCCACTCAATGAAGAAGGCATCATTGAAGATTTTTTTATTTCATTTCAAGGTCCCTGATTTGATTGATGAACCCATGATGGAAGAGGACCATACAGTTCTAGAGGCCTCTAAGTGTGGAGCAGGCTATAAGGGAACCTTCATTTCTTCCTCCCACTTCATCCCCTTCAACCTCTGATGTTAAAGAAAAGTTTGATCTCTCAAAATTCATGTTTGAGGAAGAGACAGGGACCATGGTGATCAAGTTACAGATCAGGAAGGACACCATGGAAGAAGGTAGAGCACTTGCAATAAGACAACAAGGAGGTTGATTGTCTGTCTAGACTTGAGAGATTTCTTTGATGAAGAAGGAGCCCATGGAGATTACATCATTTTCTCCTTCATCCATCCTTCCATGCACATGAACTTGTTGCCATGAAGGAGAATATTCAAGTGACAACAATCCTACATCTCCATAATGGCCATATGGAACTAAGGTTGGAAGATATTGATCTTCCATGTTCATCAAAGGAGGAGGAAGAGAAAAGATAGGAGGATGTCATCATATCCCTCACACCATCCACTCAAGAAGGTCCATAAGAAGACTCCATTTTTGGAGTTGAATTTCAGAGAAATAGGCACATCCAAAGGATTAGACCGTGCCTAATCAAGTACTTGGCTTCATTGGAGCCAAAGGAGAAACCAAAACCAGTCATGCCTACTTCAGGGCATGAGGATGAGCATCAAAGTACTAAGGGTCACCATCAATACCTCCAGGAGTCCAATGTAAGTCAACTTGAGGAGGTATTTTCCATTAATGTTGATACCTTGATGATTTGGGTGGAGGACAGACTTATAGCCAGTTTTTCACTCATATTGGCAGCTATATTTAGTGTCAAATCATTTGCATGGTTTCCCCTCTTGAAAAAGGGAAGCTACTTCTCCTTGTTTTTTGCAGGCCTTTTTTAGCATTCTTTCCCTCTAGTTAGTTTACGAGTAGGAATAGATTTTTCTTTCAACAGAAGAAGTTCTTATGCACACTCTACATGTCTCATTTGAGGCATGTATGATTTGGTCTTTGTATATAAGTTTTGTACTTTTTTCTCCAAGGGTACATAAGGCTAGGCTCTTTAATAATTCATGGCAAGAAGACTCATAGTGGTCTATTATAGTTGCTAGCTCCAAAAGGGAACAAATCCAAAGTAACTTAAACCATTTTGAAACAATCCATTTTAGGGACAGGTGAAAGCCCGAGTCAATAAAATTTTCTACTCTCAGAAACTTCATTTTAAGATTTTATTATGAAAATTGAGAGTGCCAATGTGCGGGTGGATTCAGAGTTAGGAAGAGGTCAAAAAAGTGTAGAGAGTTGGTGAGTCCATTTTTTAAGAAAGATCAGTGTCAGGCCATCATTCTTGACTCCATGCCCAATGGATGCTTCAAGGCCATTAGTCTCTTCATCTAGCAGGTAGATGTCACCGTGAGTCACAAAATTATTATCCCAAATTCGCCCCCCAAGAAAATTTGGTCAAGAAAACTCTTGTACATAAGGAAATTATAAAGAAAATAACTCAAACCTGTGAGCTCACAATCCAGGACAAAAAACAAGGTTGTAAGGAGAATTTACAATCAAATGGTGGGGCCTGCGAAAGTTTAAACAACCGTATGCAAGAAGAAAGAGAATAAAATAGATCTGTCAAGAGAACCCGTGCCTTAAATTCATCAAACAGGTTATAGGTGGGCTCAGAAATGGAGGCTGAGCAATGTTGTAGAGAATCCTAGAGAAATAAGGAGAAGTGACGAAGATTTAAAGTCTTTGAGCTCAAAACCATTCAGGAAAGATTAAAAAATCGACTAAGTATGGAAGAGCTAGCAGAGGGAACCACATGTCCTAACGACACTCCTCCAAGGGTGAATCCAAAAAAGATAAGCCCAAACTAACACCTAATTTCCATGTGTCTCAAGACGAAATGAAAGCAAGGGAAAATGGTCAAACAGAGTCGAAAGGCGGAGTAATGGGGCCGCAGGATTTTTTTGGATATTGTGGTTCTCGCAGAAAAAGGGGAAAATATAAATTCTGAACTTGCAAACCAAAATTTTCCCTAATTTGGCTGCCACATGTCCCATATTATCAAAAGGGGACCCATTTTTCAAGTTGTTTTCCCGCCCTTCTGTATGGACCTGATACAAATTTTCAAGGGGCATATTTTTGACTCAGGGCTCAAAATATTACGAAACTGACACCATTGGAATGATCTCATCCTCACCTACACTACGGAGGTCTAATAATTTTATTTGATGAGGTTAGGAAAAGGAAAATGGAGGAAACATATTCAGGACTTCAATGCAGGATCCATCTGTCTCAACAACCAGATCATATTCAATCTATTTTTGTCATTTCTTCTTCTTTCAAGGCACCGAATCAAGGAATCATGCAGTAAAGATGGATTTGGGGCATATTTTATCATAATAATTAATATTAATGGTTGAGTTTCAACCCAATTTTCCCACTTCCCTTTCTCTTTCTTCTCTCCAATCAAATCTATAAATACAAGGGCATGATTCATTGTAAAAGGTTGTTCATTCTTCTTCCCTACCCCCCTCTCTCTTTCTTCTCTAGGGTCGAATGTGGAGTTTAAACCTCCTCCCTTGGATTTTTAATGGCATTTTATTTCCTTTTTCCCATTAATGGTGTACTGTGTGAACTTCTGGAGCAATAAAAAATAATTTCGTGATGCGTTTTGTCCATCCTTTTCTCATTTTTTTGTCTCTTCTCACTTCTCACCATTGCAGGGTATGCTGTGCAAATATTTGATGTCCATTATAGGTTTTGGGAGATGTGTTTAAGGGGTTTTAAATGGTTTTCTGTGTGAACTTTGTCCTTGGTATGTGATGCATCTGTCCATCCTCTCCATTGCTCACCTCTCTCTATTTTAGGCAATTGAGTTTGTGATCAGCAGTTCCCTTTTCTTGGTGCTTTCACCTCTGTAGTGTAGGATTTCTTTATTTTCATGCTCTCTCTCTCCTTGGTCCCTTGGAATTTTTAGATTAGGAGTAGATAGTCACATTTATTTCCTTAGAAGTAGTTTATTGCTAGGATTAGGAAGAGGAACCAACCTTCTCTGGAGGATCATTCCCATTTGCAAGTCCCACAGCTTAGGGAATGATCCAATATTATGCAAATCACACCAAATGACCGTGCCTTAGAAAAGCAGATCCATAACACACATGGGGGTGCTGTGATTTCACACTAACAGTATGAGTAGGAGTAATTCCAAATGGGGCATTACAACCTCGAAGCTCTAATGTTGACATCTGTGCATATGATCAACTTTTTCCTTAATCAACATGATAACATAATCATCTTTGTCTTCTAGTGCACTTATGTGACACATGTAATGGTTGGTCCTTGTCTTTATCTGCATGATAATTCCTTGTCACCTTTCTATTCACATGCAAAAGATACATATCTTTCTTTTAATTTATCTCCATGAGCTTGAGATTCTTGACAAGTTTACGAAAGAGAGGAGAACATGTTTATTTCTATTACTATGAAATATATTATCTTCAAGAAAAATTATTACAATATTTTAATTATATTTATCCTAGTTTGGATGACTATTTTTTTCATCTTTCTTTATCTGTCAATTTGAGAAAACCAAAGGATTTATTCCTCACCTTTACGTTGTATGCTTGTATTATCCGAAAATTTCCCTAATGACATTGGAAAAGTAAATATTTACATTTATCTTATCTAATTAATGATTTTTCAGTTATATGATTAGTTCCTACTCAAATGTTTCTCAAGTGACACTCTCAGCTGCTATATTACATTTTTTAATCATCATTAGTATTTAAAAAATTGTTTTTAAAGATAGAATAAGAATTCATACATTTAGCCAACATAGCCAATTGTTAGATTTAATTTCCCACCACAACAAGATGAAGTCTACTATTATAGACAAAAATTTTGTAGTAGAGTTTTCCTAAGACATTATATTCAACTTCAAAATTATTAAATATCACATATTTTTAATATAAAAGTTATCAAAACTGGGATACTATTCATTGATATAGAAAACTTTTCACAACATTATTTATAAAATAAAAAACACACTACACACTTAAAGGTCCTCTTAACACACATCTTTAGGACCAATTAGCAGATTAAAAAAGACCAAATTTCTAAATCACTCTTTTAGAAAAATCATCTAACAATAAATCTTTATAAATCATATATAAGACTTTCATAGGCCATAATACTCTTAGTACTAATAAAAACTTGGTAAACTAATTGGTATATGTTTTTAATGACATGAAAAATATTAATTGTATTGAATTGTTAATTAAAATTGAATATATAAGTATTGCATATTCTTAAATGTTTGCAAGTGATAAAATAAGTTCAATTAGGTAAGAAACGTAGATAAATTAATAAAATACAATTTATAATTTACTTACATGTTATAGTAGATAAACATTATACACAAAATAACTCGTATGGCCAAACACAAATTTCACACTTTTTTAGTATTAAGAAGCTATGTGGCCATCCTTCACACTTACATGTTAAACTTATGAAGAATCAAAAAATATATGAAAAGGCCTCACACATATCATACACTTCTTCACAATTGAGTGTTAGAGGTGTTTCTATAGAGACATACATTTAAAATCACTACAAAATACCTCTTTTTGATGGTCTTATTAATGATATCTTGCTTTGTTAGAATGTTACTTTCATTTTTTTGTATTTTATTTTATTTAATTTCTATTTCATATTCTCTAGGGTGTTCCACTTTTCTCCCCCTATTTTGTTTACATTGTATATTTTATAATAACTTGGGACAACCTTCTCCTTTATTGAACATCAATTTATAAAATATAATTAAATTGAATTTTTTTCCCATATTAACATGTATTTTTCACTCCCTAACCTAGTTTAATTTAAATATTTTTTCTCACAAACCATTAATAAGATCACCATAGAAATAATTAACACAAGTAGGTTATGAACTTAATGGTCTTAGTGTTGGAACCATCTTCGATTAGTAAGAATTGCTTATGCATAGATATGTGATGTGCATAGAAAATTTTTATGCACGAGATGAGGTAATAAAATGGATATTATGTTATTCGAATATTTTCTACTTATATATACATTGGCAAATTCCCTTTATCTCTATTATCTCATTGTCTAGGTGTGTATGTTCCTAATATTTACATTGTAATTAGTATTACTCATCTTGAGCTATAAATACATGTTAAGTATGCCCTAAAGTGAAATTGAAGCTCAAACCACTAGAGGACACATTGTTATGTCATTAGAATGATTCTCTAGTTAAATTTACCCTTTCAGCTGAACATTTTTCTCAAACAGGTTGAAAAATTTCACAACATCATCAATTAGGTGTTGTCCACAAACACATGGTTTGAGCCTATTCTTAGGTATATTTTTTATAACCCTAAAACCTAATCATGCTATAATGTAATTTTGTAATCTAGGATTAGTTTATTTCTATTACTATGAAGTATATTATTGTAATGAAAATTTATTATAATATTTTAATTACATTTAGCCTCGTTTAGATGACAAAGTTTGTCATCTTTCTTTATCTATCAATTTGAGAAAGCCTAAGGATTTATTCCTCACCTTTAGGTTGTATACTTGTATTATCCTAAATTTCCCCCAATGAAATTAGAAAAGTAAATATTTACATTTATCTTATCTAATTAATAATTTTTTAGTTATATGATTAGTTCCGACACACACGTTTCTCAAGTGACACTCTCAGTTGTTACGTCAATTTTTTTAGTCATCATTAGTATTTAAAAAATCCTTTTTTAAGATACAATAAACATTCATACATTTAGCCAACATAACCAATTGTTAGAGTTAAATTCCCACCATAGCAAGATGAAGTCTACTATGATTGACTAAATAGTTTTGGTCAAGATTTTCTATGACAATATGTTCAACTTAAAAATTACTAACTATCACATTTTTTTATATACAAGTTATCAAAATTGGGATACTTTTTATCGACAGAGAAAAATTTTCACGACATCATATCTAAAATTAAACACACCTTACATAGTAAAAGGTCCTCTTAAAACACATCTGTAGGACCAACTAGGAGATTAAAAAACCCCTGTTATCCAAAATGGTGCCCCAGCTCATTTTTGTGGCTAACTCCTTGTGTTCTTGCCTCTCTTGTGCCTCAGTATACATTTTTTGATTTTTAGGCACTCAAGGCTTTCTATAAATGGCACCATTAGATAGAACTCTCTCTCAGCTTTCCAGAAAGGTAAAGTTTGCCTCCTAACTCCTTATATTTTTCAAGTTATGGCTCGGCTGAGTTTTTGTGGAAAATTTTCCCATTCGAGGCCCACAGCCAATAGGAAGCTGCCACGTGGCAGAGGAGTTCGGGGGTCGGAGGAAAATTTTAAATTTTTCCAAGTATTTTGGTCGAAGGTTCAAATGGAAATTTTTGCCCGTGGGGCCCACGAACCAATCACAGTGTGACATGTGTCACAAGGGGAAGGTGCAATGAAAAATTGGCTAAGTGTTTGAGAAGGAGAGAGAATTCCAAAGCGAATCAGAGATTACCACGTGGCATCCCACCAGTGGAGCGTGGGGAATTTTTGAAAACTTTTTCCAAAGACAAAAAAAGGTAAAATTTGAAAATTTTCTCGCCAATCCGTTTTTGGGTCCTTTTTTTTCCCTAAATCTTCAAACGATCATATCTTTTGATCCAGAGCTCAGATTTTCACGTTCTTTATATCATTGGAAATCTGTTAAAATTATCTACATGATTCCATGCTCAATTTCTAATTTTGGTTTAGTTTGGAGAGAGAAAATTCAAAAACGGTTCTAGTACGTGTCCATGGCCAGAAATGACATTTCAACAACCAAATTTAATACAGAATGGGTCGCATTCTTCTCCAATATGGTCAAAAATGATAGGGTATGGGTTTGTAAGGTACTCCATGTTGTTTTAATGCAGTTTCCATCAATGAGGGATGGCTCCCATGCGTTTTCACATTTCTCTCTCCTGGGCTCGACCCATGTACTTTAAAAGCTAGATTTGGCTCATTTCTTCATGGTTGAACACTTTTGGCATAGAAAACTTCTTCTTTCACCTCCAACAAGTGATAGTTGTAAGAATCAGACCTTTTTCAAGTATTGTAGGCAGGTTTATACCTCTTTGAGGGTGGAATGCAAGAGATTTTTACATGGAATTGACAGTGCAAACTTTGTAATGCTTTCAGTCCTCTGTTTGTATTGTTTTACTTCATTTTAAGACCTCTAATTACATCTATCAGCTTGTGTATGTTTTCCCTTGTTGCATTTCATGAATTTGTGTCTATTTATATGGCAAAAAATGTTTCACCACTCCTTTTGGTGCATCACATCTTTAGTTTAGTTTCATTTTTGCATTTTTATCCCTGTCTCCTTTGCAATTTAGAGTAGGATTAGGATCTGAACCTCTGTAGTTGTGTAAAAATATAGATCTAAATCAGAGGAGTTTGAGGACCAGCCTCTAATATGGAGATTCCTCTCTCCATTTTCACAAGTCCCACACTTGGAGAGAGGTTTCCATGTTGTGCAATCACGACTGGATGCCTAAACATCATTCAGAAACCTTGAATTTGTATCCAGGGGTGCTCTTAAAAACATCTTGTAGGACCAACTAGGAGATTAAACAACCCTGTTATCCCAAATGGTGCCCCAGCTCATTTTTGTGGCTAACTCCTTGTGTTCTTGCCTCTCTGATGCTTCAGTATACATTTTTTGATTTTTTTAGGCACTCAAGGCTTTCTATAAATGGCACATTAGATAGAACTCTCTCTCAGCTTTCCAGAAAGGTAAAGTTTGCCTCCTAACTCCTTATATTTTTCAAGTTATGGCTCGGCTGAGTTTTTGTGGAAAATTTTCCCATTCGAGGCCCACAGCCAATAGGAAGCTGCCACGTGGCAGAGGAGTTCGGGGGTCGGAGGAAAATTTTAATTTTTCCAAGTTATTTTGTCGAAGGTTCAAATGGAAATTTTCTGCCCGTGGGGCCCACGAACCAATCACAGTGTGACAGTGGTCACAAGGGAAGTTGCAATGAAAATTGGCTAAGTGTTTGAGAAGGAGAGAGAATTCCAAAGCGAATCAGAGACTTACCACGTGGCATCCCACCAGTGGAGCGTGGGGGGAATTTTTGAAAACTTTTTTCCAAAGACAAAAAAAGGTAAAATTTGAAAATTTTCTCGCCAATCCGTTTTTGGGTCCTTTTTTTTTCCCTAAATCTTCAAACGATCATATCTTTTGATCCAGAGCTCAAGATTTTCACGTTCTTTATATCATTGGAAATCTGTTAAAATTATCTACATGATTCCATGCTCAATTTCTAATTTTGGTTTTAGTTTGGAGAGAGAAAATTCAAAAACGGTTCTCTAGTACGTGTCCATGGCCAGAAATGACATTTCAACAACCAAATTTAATACAGAATGGGTCGCATTCTTCTCCAATATGGTCAAAAATGATAGGGTATGGGTTTGTAAGGTACTCCATGTTGTTTTAATGCATTTTCCATCAATGAGGGATGGCTCCCATGCGTTTTTCACATTTTCTCTCTCCTGGGCTCGACCCATGTACTTTAAAAGCTAGATTTGGCTCATTTCTTCATGGTTGAACACTTTTTGGCATAGAAAACTTCTTCTTTCACCTCCAACAAGTGATAGTTGTAAGAATCAGACCTTTTTCAAGTATTGTAGCAGGTTTATACCTCTTTGAGGGTGGAATGCAAGAGATTTTTACATGGAATTGACAGTGCAAACTTTGTGAATGCTTTCAGTCCTCTGTTTGTATTGTTTTACTTCATTTTAAGACCTCTAATTACATCTATCAGCTTGTGTATGTTTTCCCTTGTTGCATTTCATGAATTTGTGTCTATTTATATGGCAAAAAATGTTTCACCACTCCTTTTGGTGCATCACCATCTTTAGTTTAGTTTCATTTTTGCATTTTTTTTATCCCTGTCTCCTTGCAATTTAGAGTAGGATTAGGATCTGAACCTCTGTAGTTGTGTAAAATATAGATCTAAATCAGAGGAGTTTGAGGAACCAGCCTCTAATATGGAGATTCCTCTCTCATTTTCACAAGTCCCACACTTGGAGAGAGGTTTCCATGTTGTGCAATCACACTGGATGCCTAAAACATCAATTCAGAACCTTGATTTGTATCCAGGGGTGCTGCTGATTTGCAACAACAGTTTTGGCACACCTGGTGGGACCTTAGAGGTCTCATTTTTATTGCAGCAAAGTTGATGTGCATCTAATGCAATTTTATTGCTTGAAAAGAGCTATAATTTACATATCTGGTGACTCCAAGGAGAAGAATCAACTGGTTTCAGCAGTGCAGGCCTGAAAACTCATGAGAAGAATCACCACAAGGTCAAGAGCTGGAGAAGAAGAGGTGCTGTTTGAATATCTGTAGTTATCTCTAAGAGTAAGGTAAAGTGGGAGGAGAATCCAAAGGTCTCCATATCCATCAAATAGAACTCTCTCAACTCCTCCACCTGGTAGGCCTTTCATTCAATCAACAAGGGTTCTAAGACCAATTAAAATGGCACAAAACAACCCCTATGTCAACTTCACAGGCAGCAGCCCACTTGCCCTCAATGCACAACATCCAATTCCAATTGCAGCCTTGAAGAACATTCCCTACTTCATTGGAGAAAATCAGACTGCTCTAGGTGATCATGTTAAAGACATTGCCAATCTTTGTGCAATTCATGAAATCAATGAGATGCAAGTGGCTGTCAAATTGCTGGCATCTTCATTCAAGGGGAAAGCATTGCAATGGTTTAGAAGCCTTGGAGCTGGTTCTATCACAAATTGGAATCAACTATGTGTAGCACTTCATGAGCAATTTGGAGAGAAGGGAGACAACTTGTCTCTTTTAGAGCAGCTGACAACCATCAAGAGAGCTCCCAATGAGTAGCTGACTGATTTCAACTTCAGATTTCAAAAGACTTGGGAGATAATTCCATTGGCAGTCAGACCAATAGCAGAAGGTGATTTTCTCTACTATCTCAAAGCTCTAAATTTTGATATTTCTATGTTGATTCAGTCCATGGGAGGCATAACTATCCCTATGGCTTATAGCATTGCCATTAGGGCTGAAAATTGTTTGATCCAAGCTGGCAAACTAGCCCCTAGACCTCCCATGCCATTGTTTCCAAGTTTAGAGAGTCTAAATACCAATCAAGCACCTAATTTGGCTCCTTCTCCCACTCCTAGAAATCAAAGTTCAAATGAAACTTCTACTTCATC
This sequence comes from Taxus chinensis, assembly GCA_019776745.2. Taxonomy (NCBI): domain Eukaryota; kingdom Viridiplantae; phylum Streptophyta; class Pinopsida; order Cupressales; family Taxaceae; genus Taxus; species Taxus chinensis. Next base: position 167,340,112 of record CM034154.1, on the reverse strand, counting down.
TCCAAGTGCCCCAAATGAGCTTTAAGATGTCATGAAGCAAGTGCAAAACCTAGGCAATGAGATAGTCACTCTCAAGACGTAGTAAGCCCAAGGTTTTAGACCTTCTTACCAGCCCCAAGCTCAGCCCAACAAGTAACCATACCAACCAAAAAGACCTCCTAATCTAGCTGAAAATTTGAATCAAACAAGGCATCCTACCAATAGACCATTTCAGCCCTACAATCCAAATGCTATATCTGCCTCTAAGGCATTGGTGCCAACACAAAACAACATTGCTTAGAAGTATGACTGGTGTTTTCCATGTAATGAACCTCATAACCAATCCATGTGCTTCAATGGTACTTTGAATCAAGCATTAATGGTGACAACTACTGGTGTGGAGGGTGAGGGTATTCAAAGAAACAACCAATAACAAGATAACATTCCAGCAACAATCAGCTCCAAATGACACCACGTTGGTGAATTGACAAGCAGAGGATTTTTGTGGCATGAATCAAATGGTGTCTCAAGGTGTTGCAATAAACACAAGGTCAAAAAGAAGCAATTTGGGTGAAGAACAGCCATTAGCTCCAACCTAATCCACAACTTTCCATGGCTCCACAAATGGTTGGCAAGCAAAATCCAATTTGAAATGCACAAGGGCAGCCAAAAATAGCTCATAAACCAACTAAAATACTATTTATTGCTGCCCACGTGCAAGGAGTGAATGTATAAGTAAGGGGACAGTAAAGAGATCCTTCATCACCATTCAGTATCATTGATCAGATGAAGAAGACAAATGTTAATATATCAATGTGGGAATCCCTATCTATCCCAGGACAAAGAGACTTGTTACAAACTGCCTTGAAGGACTGGCCAACTTCGAATTAGCAAGTTTAGATGCAAGAGAAAGTGCTCACAAATTTTGCCCAACCTGAGGGAAATCATGGAGGATAGCAAGGTAAAATGTTGAAGCCCCATCCTTTCTATGTTTCATTAATCATTGGAAATCAGTTAGTGCACAATTACATGATAGATTCCGGGGCAAGTAGCTCAGTGATGCCTAAAAAAATAGCTGATCAGCTAGGGCTCCAGTATGAAACCATATCCAAAGGGGTAGTGCAGCTGGATGGGACAACAATAACAACAATTGGGGTGATTAGAAACTTGAGTCTTACCTTGCATGCATGTCGAAATGTTGTTGTTTCACAAGATGTATCAGTCATAGACCTTCCACCACTCTTTGCCCGATGCTTGTCAAGGGACTTCACAACCAAGATTGGGAGGATATTTGTCTACTGATTGGTCACACATGCTGTTCAGAACGAGTTATGGAACTAAGGCTACAATCAGGTTTGAACCTATTGTAAACTTCCACATTGAGCCTTACATTCCAAGTCAGATCAACACCAATTATTTAACATTTGATCAAGAAGACCACCCAAGCACTGATGAAGCTGACACCAAGGTTGGGAGTATCCCGGATCTAACTCTTGATGAATGGGAAAAAAAGGTACATGTTTTTGATCCTTATCAAGAAGTAGAAGAATCTGAACCAGGGGTCTATTGTATACATGAAGAAAATCAGCCTATTCCTAACATCACCAAGCCAAACCACAAGGATGATAATGTGGTATGGCAGTTGTTTTTTGATGGATCAAGAAGTAGACAAGGTACAGGAGGTAGAGCCATGCTTGTTTCACATCAAGGAGTAAGGTACTGTTCAGCTTTTAGATTTCAGTTTACATGCTCCAATAACACTGTTGAATATGAAGCCTTAGTGCAAGGGATGCATTGGGAAATCAAGAATAAAATAAAGAACTTGCAAGTCTTTGGTAACAGTGATTTGATTGTAAATCAAGTCAAGGGACATCATGCTGCCAAGAATGATATACTCAGGTACTACAAGAGTAGGGTGTGGGACCTCATGGAATATTTTGAGGGTTTTGGCATCAAATCCATTCCTAGGAAAGAGAATCAAGCTGCTGATAGGCTTGCAGCACTAGGGGCAGCCTTTGACATTGTGGAAAGCATTCAACAAGACAAGGTATAGCCAAACATCCACGTGATTATAAGGCCTTTAGTGCCAGATAACAATGTCAGTTGGCAAGTGTTTGAGAATGACCAGCAAATCATCCATTTCTTACAAGAAGAAGCCAAGTTCTCAGCTTAGAATCAAGAAAAATTGGAACAGCAGTATGGTGACCAAGTGATATAGCTGAGAACTAACAAGCTTCCCAAGGGACTTATCACTTTGGAGTCCATTTTTAATCCCAATGATCAGTTTAGAAAGGAGAAAGCAAACATTCAGGTCAAGAGAGAGGATTCAATATCCATCTTGGTAGAAGAGAACAAACCATTGCAAATTGGAAAGATGACAACTGATCAAGAAAGGTATGAGTTCGTACAGTTGTGTCAAGAGTTCCCTGATGTGTTTGCATAGAGCTATGAAGATTTGAAAGGTTTCAATCCCAACTTAGCTCAGCATACCATTGAATTGGATCAAAATACTAAGCCTGTCAGGCAGAAACAAAGACCAGTCAATCCACACATGGAGCCTCTCATGAGGAAAGAATTGGACAAGTTGATTGAGTTAAGAATCATATTCCCAATCAAGAATTCTAGTTGGGTTGCCAACTTGGTTCCAGTTAGAAAGAAGAGTGGAGAGATCAGATTGTGTGTTGATTTCAGAGACTTAAATAGAGCATCTCTCAAGGACCATTACCCACTCCCTTCCATGGAGCAAATCTTGCAAGTTGTGGCTGGCTCCGAGAGGTTTTCACTACTTGATGGCTACTCCAGCTACAATCAGATTATGGTGAAGGAAGAAGATCAGTTCAAGACAGCCTTCACAACCAAATGGGGGAATTTTACATACAAGAAGATGTCATTTGGGCTTTCCAATGTTGGTGTTACCTTCCAAAGAGCAATGGACATGGCGTTCAAAGGTTTGATTAACAACGTGGTGCTGATTTACCTTGATGATATCACTATTTTTTCCAAAAATGCAACAGACCACCTCTCTCATTTGAGACAAGTTTTCACGAGGTGTAGGAAATTTGGAGTGTCTTTGAATCCTAAGAAGTGTATCTTTCTTGCACATGAAGGAAAGCTCCTTGGCCATATTGTCTCTAAAGAAGGATTAATAATTGATCCAAAGAGAGTCGAAGCCATAAGAGCACTACCATTGCCAAGCCACAAGAAATCCCTTTAGAGTTTCTTGGGGAGGATAAACTTTGTTAGGAGGTTTGTCCCAGATTTTGCAGCCCTTATCAAGCCCATCACCAAAATGTTAAAGAAGAGCATGGCTTTCAAGTGGATAACAGAAGGAAAGGAGAGTTTTGAAGCAATAAAAGAAGCCATTTCTCAAGCACCAACTCTCATCAACCCAGACTTCTCCGAGGATTTCATCCTCTATGCATTTGGAGGTAATGACACTGGTACAACAGAACAAGGATAATGATGATTATCCAATTGCCTTCTTTAGCCAGAGCCTAGATGACTATGAGGTGAAGTACTCTTTTATTGAGAAGCATGTGCTGGTAGTAATCAGAAGCTTGAAGAAATTCAAGCATTTAGTCTCAAACAACAAGGTTCAGTTGCTGGTCTCACATGCTGGGGTTAAGGACTTCCTCCTCAACAAAGATTTGAATGAGAAAAGGGCAGGTTGGATAACCCGTGTCATGGAGTATGACATTGAGATCAAAATCACCAAGCTAGTAAGAGGAAAAGGATTATGTGAGCAGCTGGTTTTGGGGAAGCAAAAAGAAGCATGCAATGAAGGATAGGCTATTTTGATAGTTCAAGACAGCCATAAGCCATGTGGCACTCAAGAAGAAAACAATGCTGCCCCCACTCCTTGCTGGACCCAAGGTATAATGCACTTCCTAAGCACAGGCCTATGCCCTCCAGAGATGAACAAGACCCAAAGAAGACACTTCAGATTGCAGGCTATCGCATATGCCATTGTTGATGGAGTTTTGTTCAAGAAATATGTGAATGGAGTGCTGCTGAGATGCATTAGCACAAATCAGATTCATAGGGTGTTGGAAGAGTTCCATGGTGGATCAGCTGGTGGTCATTTTGCACCAAGAGTGACAGCTCTAAAAATCATGAAGGCTGGTTATTATTGGCCTAAAATTTTCAGTGATTGCTATGCATGGATCAAGAGGTGTAAGAATTGTGCATTCTTCACAGGAAAAAAGAGACTTGCTGCCCTTCCATCGCATCCAATATTAGTTGACCATCCATTCATGCAATGTGGTTTGGAATTCATTGGAGTCATTAATCCTAATTCAAGTCAAGGGCAAAAATGGATTTTGACAGCCACGGACTACTTCACCAAGTGGACTGAAGCAGTAGCACTCAAAGAAGCAAATGAGTCCAGCATCTTACACTTTTATGAGGGGATAGCAACCAGATTTGGTATACCTTCTACAATAATCTCAGATAATGCATTGGCATTCATTGGATCCAAGGTGACTGAGTGGGTTGTCAAGAACGGGATCTACCTAAGCACTTCATCAAACTATTACCCTCAAGGTAATGGCCAAGCCGAGTCTATAAACAAGAACTTGTTGAGGATCATTAGGAGGACTCTTGATGAGAATCAGAGGTCTTGGCATACCAAACTGAAATCAGCCTTATGGGCTGATAGGATAACTCCCAAGAGATCCACATGTAACTCTCCATTCAAGCTTGTTTATGGAAGAGAGGCAATCTTGCCCATGTCACTTGAGTTGCCAACATTGGAACTCATGAAGCAATTAGAGTTGCTAGAGTTTGAGCCCATGGAGGTGAGATATGAAGAGTTGATGGAGCTGTAGGAGGTCAGAAATCAGGCATCCCAAGCAATGGAAAAGGATCAAGCTTTGATCAAAAAGACCTTTGATAGGAAGGCCAAGGATAGATCTTTTTAGGTTGGAGATCTAGTGTTGAAATGGGATGTGGATAGAGCAAAACTGGGAAGGCATTCAAAATTTGATGCCATTTGGAGTGGCCCATACATGGTCACGAAGTGCAAGAACAACAATGCTTTCTAATTGGCCTCATTGGATGCTGAAGAACTACAGATTCCAGTCAATGGAATCTATCTCAAGTGTTTCTTCTAGAGGGAAATTTACCACCGTGTAAATATTAGATTAGATTTTCATTTCTCCAAGTGCTTTGCACATTGTTTTGTTGTAGGTTAGTTTTGCTTTCCCTAAGTGCTTTGGCACAGCTTGCTATCCCTGGAGATGTTTTGCAGTCCTTGCTTCCATCATGTGATATTCCATCTTCCTCCTTGCACATTCTAAGTCAGTTGAGGTTCTAAACAGAATATTTGATGACTCCATGCCCAATGGATTGCTTCAGGCAACTGGTATTTTTATCTAGCAGGTAGATGACCCCTCTGAGTCGCCAAAATTGTTATCCAAAATGGTGCCCCAGCTCGTTTTTGTGGCTAACTCCTTGTGTTCTTGCCTCTCTTGTGCCTCAGTCTACATTTTTTTATTTTTATGCACTCAAGGCTTTCTAGAAATGGCACCATCAGATAGAGCTCTCTCTTAGCTTTCTAGAAAGGTAAAGTTTGCCTCCTAACTCCTTATATTTTTCAAGTTATGGCTCGGCGGAGTTTTTGAGGAAAATTTTCCCATTCGAGGCCCGAAGCCAATAGGAAGCTACCACGTGGTAAAGGATTTTAAGGGTCAGAGGAAAATTTGAAATTTTTCCAAGTATTTTGGTCGAAGGTTCAAATGGAAATTTTTGCCCGCGGGGCCCGCGGACCAATCACAGTGTGACACGTGTCACAAGGGGAAGGCACAATGAAAAATTGGCTAAGTGTTTGAGAAGGAGAGAGAATTCCAAAGTGAATCAGAGATTGCCACATGGCATCCAACCAATGGAGCACAGGGAATTTTTGAAATATTTTTCCAAAGACAAAGAAAAGGTAAAATTTGAAAATTTTCTCCTGTCGATCCGTTTTTGGGTCGTTTTTTACCCTAAATCTTCAAATGATCATATCTTTTGATCCAAAGCTTAGATTTTCATGTTCTTTACATCATTGGAAAGATGTTAAAATTATATACATTATTCCATGCTCAATTTATAATTGTTGGTTCAGTTTGGAGAGATAAAATTCAAAAACGGTTCTGGTATGTGTCCATGGTTAGAAATGACATTTCAACAACCAAATTTAATACAGAATATGTCGCATTCTTCTCCAATATGGTCAAAAATAACAGGGTATGGGTTTGTAAGGTCCTCCATGCTTTTTTAATGCATTTTCCATCAATGAGGGATGGCTCCCATGCATTTTTCACGTTTTCTCTCTCCTGGGCTCGACCCATGCACTGTAAAAGCCAGATTTTGTTCATTTCTTCATGGTTGAACACTTTTTGGCATAGAAAACTTCTTCTTTCACCTCCACCAAGTGATAGTTGTAAGAATTAGACCTTTTTAAAGTATTATAGGAGGTTTATACCTCTTTGAGGGTGGAATGCAAGAGATTTTTACATGGAATTGACAGTGCAAACTCTGTGAATGCTTCCAGTCCTCTATTTGTATTGTTTTACTTCATTTTAAGACCTCTAATTACATCTATCAGCTTGTGTATGTTTTCCCTTGTTGCATTTCATGAATTTGTGTCTATTTACATGGAAAAAAATGTTTCACCACTCCTTTTGGTGCATCACCATCTTTAGTTTAGTTTCATTTTTGCATTTTTATTCCTGTCTCCTTGTAATTTAGAGTAGGATTAGGATCTGAACCTCTGTAGTCGTGCAAAATACAAATCTAAATCAGAGGAGTTTGAGGAACCAACCTCTAATCTGGATATTCCTCTCTCATTTTCACAAGTCCCACACTTGGAGAGAGGTTTCCATGTTGTGCAATCACACTGGATGCCTAAAACATCAATTCAGAACCTTGATTTGCATCCAGGGGTGCTGCTGATTTGCAACAACAACACCCAATTTCTAAATCACTCCCTTAGAAAAATCATCCAACAATAAGTCTTTATAAATCATATAAAAGACTTCCCTAGGCCATAATACTCTTGGTACTAACAAAAACTTTGTAAATTAGTTGCTATATTATTTTAATGACATAAAACATATTAATTGGGTTGAATTTTGAATTAAAATTGAATATAGAAGTATTACATATTCTTAAATGTTTTCGAGTGATAAAATAAGATCAATTAGGTAAGAAACGTAGATAAATTAATATAATACAATTTATACTTTAATTACATGTTGTAGTAGAGGGGCATTATAAACATAATGATGCATATGCGCAAACACAAATTTCACACTTTATTTAGTATTAACAAGCTATGTGGCCATTGTTCACACTTACATGTTAGACTTATGAAGACTAAAAAAATGTATCAAAAGGCCTCACACCTATCATACACTTCTTAACGATTGAGTGTTAGAGGTGTTTCTATAGAGAAAGAAATTTCAAATCATTACAAAATACCTCTTTTTTATGATCTTATTAACGATAACTTGCTTTGTTAGAATGTTACTTTCAATTTTTTGTATTTTATTTTATTTTATTTCTATTTCATATTTTCTAGGGTTTTGTACTTTTCTCCCCCTATTTTCATTACATTGTATATTTTATAATACCTTGGGATAACCTTCACCTTTATTGAACACCAATATATTAAATATAATTAAATTATTAAAAAATTCCCATATTAACAAGTATTTTTCACTCCCTAACCTAATTCAATTGCAAAATTTATTTTTGCAAACCATTAAGAAAATCACCACAGGAAAAAAAAAAAAAAGAAGGTTGTGAACGTATAGTTCTTAGTGTTGGAACGTACTTTAATTAGAAAGAATTATTTATGCATAGATATGTGATGTGCATAAAAAAAATTTGTTCACGAGATGAGGTAATAAAATGGATATTATGTGAAAATGTGAGGGTTCCATTAACTTTCCTTCGATATCAAATTCAAGAAAAAATTATAGCATAGAAATGGTATACCTAACCTATAATTTAAATATCACAATTAGATAAGGAGGTCTCCATTTTGCTATTATTCCATCATGTGTTATTTTAAGCAAAAAAATGTATGTGGAATTTTGATTTGTAGTATTATAATCATTCGAAATTGTTTGTAAGGTTATGCAAACATTTCCTAAATGTTTAATTTTAAACCCAATTGCATGGCTAATAGTTTCCTCCATTATGGATAAACTTTCTTCTTTAGTTCTATTTGCAATAATTTATTTTTTCCATTGTAATTCTAGGCACAAAGGATGAGAAATTCAAGGCAACTAAAAACTTAATGGAAAATAGTACATTCTAATTTAGGCCCTAACGTTTTCCAACATAAAAAATTTGAATATAATTATTTTCCTTATTCTCGTATGTGTATTTATGTTGTATGATTCTTATGAAATTTACATAATTATAAATATTATGGTATTCATCAATAAAATAACTTTTTGAAGTATTTTTTTGTATGGGACTAGATTTTTATGTTTTGATTCTTTAAAGTGATAGATGTTTGTAATTTTTGAAACTCTCAACCTTAATCCCTATGATGCTTTTTAGAGGTGGCTTATAAAGTTCCAGTTGGGCCAAGTCGGCTCACACAACTGTTTCACTCTAGTATCGTAACCCAACATCCCTCCATTCACTGACTAGAACATAGACCTATGGTTGCATTTCACTCTTATCCTTGATTATACCATACACCATGACAAATTCCATAGGAGTATCATTATCATTGACAAGCAATATTTTATTTCCTGATAATATAGGTAGAGTTTATTTTCACAACTATTTTTGTTCCCATAACCCCACTATTATCGTCCTTGAAGTATCCACAACTCTATTTTTAAATCATCCTATCATTCTATACATTGACTACCTTTTCTCACACTCATGAGCAGATGAGTGCACATGAAAGGACTTGGTGATTTTTCACATGTACATTCTAAATTCTGCCTCCATCACTAAAAAAATTATTATTGTTAGCTATGTTGCATCGTTATTAATGGTCGATATCATTTATACCAATTTATCAAAGATAACGTAGAATATATCCAACAGAATGTTGATCAATTCTACCAAAAAAGGATACAAAAATTAAATATAAAGGTAATGTAATGCAAAACATAGAGGTGGAGGTGACATATTTAAATAAGAAAGAGAGTAGAGCATGTTTAAGTCAGATTGTACAACATATACAGGTTGGAATTTGTGAGGAAGTTAAATAAAATACACCAACTCATGTGACTTAAACACAAAAAACCGGCATAGTCGTTGATTGGATGAGTATGCCAACACTAGTTAGCATACTGAATGGTGAAAAGAAGATGCTACAAACATAGGGAATCCAATCAACCTTTCAAATGAGGACATTTCTATTTACATATCATCCCCTCCTCCTAACATTGTAATTGGAATAGTTCACTACTATGTGGAATGTAATGCATGAAAAAATGAAGATGTCATTCAGTTGGATCCTGTAGTATTCGAATGTTCATAAACATTTGTACAAGATAAAGAAGAAAACTTATCCAATGTAGAATCAGGAAACTAGGTTAGTGGTTTGCTGTGGAAATTTCTAAAGATATCAATTATAAGGATTAATTAGAGATCAAAATGTTAAAAATATATGAAATATAAGGTTGAGAAAGAATTAAAAATTCTCACATGAACCTACTACTTGAAAAATTTAAGTGAACAATAATAATAAAGTAACTATATGAGTTGAAAGTGAGGAAGAAACTGAAATTCGAGCAGAAGAAAGAAAAGAAAAGCATTTCATATAAACAATGTAATCTAATAAATTAGAACCAAAACTTAAAAAGTGGTGGAGGGAGCAAAACATAATAAAAAAACACAAGAAAAGTGAAAACAAGGAACATACAAAGATACAATGGGATAATGATAGGATAGAAAAAAAATGCAAAAGAAAAAATGATTGAATAGCCTATAAAATCCTATTCCTTAAAATAATCCAATTATGTTGAATTTCAACAACATTTACACTCTATATTTTCCATATGTGGCCAATTACCAATTTAGAAGAAAATATACTTCTCCAAATCAAATATGGTTTCCTTCAACATTAGCAACGTAATGTTTGACGACATAAATGTAATTTTCTCATACATGTAATATGTAATGTTCTCCTATAAGTACAACAAACATGCAAAATCCTACTTTTGGTCCCACACATGTCAATTATATTAGCCAAATTTAATCAAACAATAGATGTTATCTTTGAATAGCATCAACAAACACACCAATGACACCCCAAATACAGAATGGCACAATAGAAAATAACATAAGAATTGCAACTGTTGACGGAAATGAAGAAGATTTTAGTTTTGATACACGTTAAATGCATCAAATAACTTGCATAATTGAATTATCCTTGATTAGTATATGATTTTTATCCATAAATATAACCTTATTAGAATGTAAGAAGTTATAACCTCCATCAAGAAAATATGAATTTTGTTATGTATTTTATGGGAAAACGTGAAAGCAATAATTTATTTTTTACAACCTATCAATAGACATGATTATATGGAGTATATTGCATTATATAAATGTAAAAGTATATGTTTTGGTATTGTGTAAGAATGTGAATTATAGTCTTATAGGTGTGTTTATTTTTTATTTTCATTATTGTTTAGAATAATGACAATAAGGCAAAATAGTTCCTTGCGTAAGTAAGGTTATAGATGAACTTACCTATAGAAATAAGCATTGTGATTTCCAATAGATTAATGTTGGTAAAAGACATAGATGGGATATTCTCATTTTCCCTCTTAATACGACATTCCTTGGTAAGCCTTCTTTTGATAGGTTATGTACAGAAAACGTTAACCTAAGAGTAATGAGAAAATTTGTAAGTAATACCAATGTCAACATTTGTATTTGAATAAATGTAATATTACACATGTATATTCAATCTATGTTAAGTAATTCTAGTGTATATTCAAATAGGTACTAAAATAAGAACCATATTCACCTTATGCATGATGATACTCGATGTAAAAACATACATTCTTTACACATATTCAATATATAGAAATACATTCTTCACATGTTAAAACTTTGTGTTTTATTGCATATTAAAAAAAATGAAATTGTAAACTCCTAAATTCAACTTTACCAATATTATTGCCAAAATGCACACAAATCCCTCTTATTACTCCCAAATCCATTATAATTAGTATTGTTTTCCAATTAACTAAAGTTTCTTTCCACTTTAGTCAGTTAATAAGCACTTCGTTGATCACCAAATACTGTTCACATTTTGGATTCCATTTTATGGAAAATCATAAGCCAAAAACCTCTTCAAAATAGACAATTAGCATTTATAAGATAATTAATCCTATTTTCCCCTCTGTTTGGTCAATATTACTTACTATTGACTCAAATCCCTCTTGTAACCACTAAAAACCATCCCATTCACCTCTTGAACGTCTCAACAAGCTTTAAAAGCCTATCCTAGCCTTCTAATTGACCCTAATAGGTTGATTAAGCCTCCACACCTCTTAAACACTTGGGAATTCACTAATTATGATTAACAATGCCTAATAATGATTAGTAATTCTAATCTAATTTGGGGATTTTAGTCCCACATGCACAAAAATATGATTTTCTTCCAAAAGGAAAATAATAAAAAGGGTGTACGTCATTCCTTTACACACACAACATAATTTGATTTGAATCTCATATAATACATACGATTCTTAAGCCAAGTCCAATCCTGGCTTAAAACCTTTAACAAGGTTAATAGAAGAATATTCTAAACTCACTTGACAAGTCATTTGGAGAGGTCATTTCACCATTGTTTTAGTAGCAATCATAACCATTTGATTGCCCATTTGGTCTATTTATGACCATGTTATGTAATTGATCATATTTGTAGGCGTGTTTAGCTAGTTTTACATTGTTTTCATACTAATTAGGCATATTTTAAGATTTTATCTCAATGTTTTCATTCCTAGACTTAGAGCCGTAGTTAGTTAGGTGGAAATGGTGTTATTTTGCGTTGTAAATTTTAGGGTGCATCCATTTCACTAAATCTACCAAAATAAACATGAGGTACTAAGACGTGTTGTAGAGCTAGGAGAAAAATTATCTCCTACAATATACCCTTCTCTTGTTACAGGTATGGTTCATGCAAAAGAAGAAACTAAACATCCTCCTGAGAATGTCAATGATATATTAAACCTAAGTCACATCTCTACTTCAAGAAAACTAAATAATGAGGAAGTACCTTTCACAAACCATAGAAACTATATTTTACCTCCTCTCAAAATTCATTACGAAGACCATGAAGAACATGTTCATCATGCATAACCTCCTCCTAAAAAAAATCATCATAACATACCTACTCAAGAGGTGACATTAGAGTAACAGGTCCAAGCTCTTACTCATAAATTGGTAAGTTTGGCATCCCATATACAATGGGACCAACCCAAAATTTTGAAACAAGTCATACCAAAGGCAAAATCTAAGGGTTCATTTCATGAGTTCCCAATACACACACCTCGATGGGAGGTACAAAGAGATCCTTATGAATAGATTATCATAATAAATAAGGGTTGGAATTCACCTAGATTTAATCCTATGTATAAACCTATACCACCCACGCAAGATCCACTTTTTAATCAAGAGTTCTTAATAATGAATAACATGCTTCAAGTGTTACAAGAGGGATAAATATGTAACAATAACAATAAATATCGGTTCGATGAGTTATGTACCTACCCTTTTAAGAAATCCATGCTACAGGTACCTTTCCCAAGACATTTTAAGTTTCCAAAATTTGATAAATATAAGGGAAAAGGTGAGCCTCATGATCATATTAAAGACTTTTATATGCCATGTCAAGAGGTGGAATTTAGTGACAAATATCTTAATCATTTTTTTCCATGAAGTTTAGGAGCAACGATACTAGAATGGTTTTTTTCCATGAACTTTATGAGCAACGATACTAAGGGATCCATATCAAGGTGGCCAAAACTAGCAGAGAGTTTCACACAATACTTCTCTTTCAATATATAAAATGATGTTTCTATGTTAGATCTGTACAATGCCATGCAACGCAAAAACAAAAACATTGCTACATTTTTTCAAATATGGAGATGGTTAGCTAGTTGTTTCCCTTGTTCCATAACTGAAAAATAGCTAATAGGTATATTTGTTCCCAAAATCCATCTAGGCATTACATTCCACTTGAAAATGCATTGTGGCAACACATTTGAAGAGGTAATAGAAAAAGGGAGTCAGATTTAAAAAGAATTTTTAGCAAAGGGGTTTTTGAAACCTATCTCTCGTGATCATAACAATTCTAAATCTAAAAAGTAAACAAAATTTAGTCCTACTAGTGATGGAAAAGTATATTCTAAGTGAGTACAATCCGTTCAAAATACATACCTTTAAATCTAGAAAAAATAAATCCACCTATAGAGTATAAACATTGTACTTTCACTCCTCTATCTGATTCAATGTCATCAATACTAAAAAATCTAGAGGTGGTTAATACGGTTAGATATCTTGAAATTACACCTTATGATGATAACACACCTAAACCATCATGGTTTAGAGATAATGAATATTGCCAATTCCACCTTGTTAAAGGTCACAAAACACATTAGTTTTTGAATTTGCAACACTACATCAAGGACTTAATTGAAAGTGTACATGTGGAGATGGATTCATCCACTCCTAACAAATCCTCTAGTATGAAGACTCTTCCTAAACATAATTAGGACAAGAATGCTTATTGTGTGTCTAATGAGGAGAATCATTTTGATGCTCTCATTGGTTGTGTAGATACACCTTTTGAACATGTTAACACAAGAATCCTTGTGATATTCCTTGGACTAGCTATTTCTAGGCAGGTTCCAACAAAGACTAATTATCATGTCATTCTGCATACTTATGATAGTAGGGAACCTAGGAATTTACATTCCCGTTAAAGGATGCCTATTACGACTAGACCTCATTTGGTTGTTTGCACTAGAGAGCCCATTCAGGTACCCTTTTCCCCACCTTCATCTCGTAGTTGGTGGTATGATTTGGACACTTCTGATCCAAATAATTTTTCAAGTTTTCCCCACTCTTCTTTTGAATTTGATCGAAACTATTATTTTAACTCTTTAGATTCACCTCAATCTTCTGAAAATTCTCATAAGAGATATTCACTTCATTCAACTCTTAAGTCATAGTCCTCCCTTGTTTCATAGAACTCCCATTATCAATCACCTAAACGACATCTTTCTCCTTTTAAGATCCATACGACCCCAAGTATCTCTACTCAAACATCTAATTTCGTTCTTGAGCCACAATCCTCCCTTGCTTTAATGGACCTCCATTATTTTCCACCTCAATAGTCCCTTCTTTCATTGAAGAGCTCTCTGAATCAAATTCCTTTTAATCAATCATCCAAGATGATCTCCATGTCGAATTCATCCAATCAAACTCCTATGGTCGAATAAAAAATACCCCTACCTATCAATTGATATCGAGATGAGGATATGATCACATAATTCTTGGGGTCACATGATAGCATTCCCTTATAGGATTACGATCAAGGATTTACTCTTTACTTTGATATGTTTGCGTATTGGGAAGAATAAATTAATTTATTTAGTTAGAATACTAAGGAAGATCCTAAGACCATTGAGGAAGGGCCTATCTTCTCACTACCTAATCATTAGTTATCTATCAATATTCCTCTATCCCAATCTCACCTTGGGTCACCACTTTGTAGCCTTTCGGTGACTTCGATATGTGGGGCACCACCAAGTAGCCCTTCATCATCTATGCATGGCTCACCCCTTGGTAGCTCATTTTCTTCTATATGTGGCTCACCTCCAGGTAGCCCCTCCTCTTCTACACTAGGGGCATGTCCTAAAACCACCTCATCTTCAATCCTTGGGCCATGTCCTAATAGTCCATCTTCTATCTATGGGATGCCACTAGGTAGTCCTTCACCTTTAATCTTAGGGCCACATCCTTGTAGTTCTTTATTTTCACTCTAGGGGATACCTCCTGGTAGCCCATCCTCTTCAATTCTTAGACCATATCATTTGCATTCATGATATTGTTCTTCTGTCAAAGACAATGACAAACCCATTTTCATTTCTCACATCAATTCTATTCATCCAATTTCTTCTCCCACTTCTTGGATTCAGGAAAGTCATAGAGTAGCTTATAGGAAACCAAAATGACTCCTTCATCAAGCTCAAATAATTTTTTTGAAGAGCTCCAAATAACCCATCAATCTAAATAATGTAAAATTTTAGAATCCAACATGATTCAAAAATGTACACAAATGCATCCATCAAGTATGGGATAAAGTGCAAAAACCTTTGGATATAGACCTCAAGCTCCCACACTCAAAATTCATGTTTCATGATAAAGCACAACCATCTAATGGGTATGAGCTCACTACGATCATTGAGATTGAGGATAATATGACTCTTGATAAAAAAAACACACCTAGTCTTCCTTATGAAGGAAATTTATAAAATTTTTGTTGGATCTTATCACACGAAGTGACCTTGTCAGTCCCACCTTTCAAAAAAGAAAAAAATACAAACAAATGAGAAAACATTTCAAAAAATCAAAGGTAAAGATCGAATATTGTAATCTAGTTTTGAATACACACGGATGTTCTTTCTTCCCTTTCTTGCTCTTCTTTTGCAAGTCTTCCTACCATTTTCATCCCTTCGGTGATATTTTTGTTAGCTAATTCACATGCATTTTGTGATATTTATCTCTAATGTATCTGTTTCAATTGGTCTTTTATCACATTGGTAAATTAAATAACGATTGGCCTTATAGAAGTCCTATCACAATAAACATCTAAAAAACTTGTTGCGAAGAAATTTTTGACATATTTGTTGACACTATCCAATTTCATCTTCATAATCACTTCTACCTCCTTCCAGCAATCCATCAGTGGTTCTTAACCCCTTGTCAAACAAGAGAGCTGAAATAAGTTTTCAAAAAAGAAAAGAATCAATCAAATCAAAAAGATTTTTTTTAAAGCAAAAGCTAAAAGTAGAAAAACAATTGATATTTAACTCTTGTTGATGCATAATCACAACAACCTTGAATGTATGCAACTCAATAGGTTGAAAATATCAGTGTGATTGCATAACATAGATATTTTCCCAAACTGTGGGATTTTGTGACCAGGAAATCTCTCTAGATGAAGGCTGATTCTTATTCCTCTATTCTGATGAAAACATCCAAATTGTAGAGGATAAACTCTAAAATGTACTCTAAATTTCCAACAAGACAGGGTTAAGAAGATTACAACAAAATAAATCTAAACTAATAGAGGTGATACACCAAAAGGAATGTTGAACACCTTATTTTCCATTAAACACAAACAATCAAAAATGTAATCCAACCACCATGTGTAGATACTCAAGATTGCAATGAGAGATCAGGAAGATGAAATGAACATAAGAGAGGGTTGAAATTCATCCACAAACTTGTGTTATTGCTTCACTAGTTCAATATATTGCATTACAATGGAAAAGAGGCACAAACTTGCATTACATCTTGAAATGGGACGTTTGAACTCCAAAAATCCACTTATAGACAAGAGAAGAAGGGAAAGTGCAAAGAAAAATTATCCAACATTAGAAAAATGACCCTTCTTATAATATAGATGAAGAATAAGAGAAAGGGGGAGATAATAATTTGAAATCCCGCTTCAACCACCCTAGAATACATTGAATTCACTTGTAACAATAATGGGTGCCCTTAAAAAACCCATACTTCCTTGTACTTTTCCTTGTTGGAGAAGAAAGGAAACCCATGCTTCATCATTGTGGTTGGTGAGAAACATGGGAACACCCTCTAAAATTAGAGACAGTATTTCTTAATTTTGAATAATTTAGTCTCACTTAAATGAAGATACATCACATTTTTTTTAGGACCCTGAGAGCTTTCCAAACACTCTTTTCTTCTGCAAATGAAAGCCCCCAGTCAAAATTTATGGCCATCTTAAGGTCTGGGTGTCATTCTGCAAAAAATTGTAAACTATTGATCTTCCTTCTTTGGAGTCTGACATAAACGTAACCTCTGAAATTGAGAACTTCAGATGTTTTGAATTTGGAAGTCGGGTTACTGTTTAACTGGAAAATTGGCTTGAGAGTTCCGAAACTCTGAAACTTAAAACTTTGAAACCCCTACCTCTGAAAGTCTGAAATTCCTATCGCATTGACCTAGAAACAAAGTTTGACCCCTAGAATCCGAACCCTTTCCGACTTCAGAATTTTAGGATATCAAGTTTTTTGCTCACTTTTTCTGTTTGCTCATTTCCTATCTCTGAAAATCAAAAATCCAAATGTTACAAATTCAGACTTTTGGGGTTTCAAAACTTTTCCTTTTCAGTTCTAAGGAATTGTTCACCTTCTGGTGCTCACTGAGTTCTTATAAAATCTAAAATCCCAAAGTCTGAAATTCAGATTTTGGGGTTTCAGACTTTTTGCTTCCTTTTCACCTCGCCTTGTTACCGAAATTCCAAATTCCTGTATTCTAAAAACTTTGGGCCTTGGCCTCCATTATTTCACTCAAGCTCTGATCTCCTTCAACATTCACTTGACATAGTTGACCCTTGTTCATTCCTTTTCTGACCTTTCATTTTTAATGTTGAGCCTGCTTGCAACCTGATTTCTAGAATCAAAATGTGAGCTCCCATGACTGAATCGACCTCTCTATTTCCACTGTGTGCAAGTTCATGTTTTTCCATTTTTTCTTGAGGGGTAAAATGGATACCAACTCTCTCTTTGGGTATTTCCAATAATCTCTATTGGAGCCATGGATTCCTTACTAGAAATAGAGAAATGTTGTAATAAGAATCAAATACATCTCTGTCAAGGCTATGGATGCCTGACTAGCAGTGGATCAATATATGAATCTCCTTCCATAATCCATTCATAAAAAATCAACTTTGAAAAATAAGTCATTCCTACACATTGGCTACGTTTTCTTCACTTATTGTCTATCAAATTTTCCCTCCAAAAGGAAAGAAAATTCCACTTGCACACACTGGATCTCTATGAGAAAATACGATTAGTTTGTTACCAAGTGTCTTTTTTTAGACCTTGTTTAGACTCTTACTCTAGTCTGTATCTTGTCTCATGATTTGTGCCTTTGGCTAATCACTTCTTCATTGCGAGGATTCTAAGCTATTGTTGATGCATAATCACAACACCCCTGAATGTCTACAACTCAATAGGTTGTAACTATTAGTGTGATTGAATAACATGGAGCCTTTCTAAAAGTGTGGGAATTTACAATTGGGGAAGCTCTCTGGATGAAGGCCAGTTCCTATTCCTCTATGCTGATGCACACATCCAAATTGTAGAGGATCTACTCTAAAATCTACTCTAGCTTTCCAAGGAGACAGAGTTAAGAAGATTACAAGAAATTAAATCTAAACTAATAGAGGTGATTCACTAAAGGAATGTTGAGCACATGCTTTTTCATTAAACACAAAGTATTAAATATTTAATACAACCACCATGCACACATAACCAGGATTGACATTAGAGATCAAGAAGAAAGAAATGAACATAAGGGAGGGTTGAAAATCATCCATAGAATTTTATTATTGCTCCAATGATTTGATACAGTGCATTACAATGGAAAAGAGGGAAGCTTGCATTTACAGTTTAGATGGGAGGTTTGAACTCCACAAGATCAATTACAGACAAGAGAAAAAGGGAGGGTGCAAATCCAAATTGTCCAGCCTTTAGAAAAATTTCCATCCTTACAATATATAGGAAGATTGAGAGAAAGGGAGAGAAGAATTTGAATTCTTTCTTGAACCACCCTAAAATACATTCAATTCTCTTGCAATAATGATGGGTGCCACTGCAAAATCCATACCCATATGTACTATTCCTTGTTGGTCAAGAAAGGAAACCCATACCTTCCTTATTGTGGTAGGTGAGAAACTTGCAACATCCTCTTAAAATGGTGGACTATATTTTTAATTTTGAAGAATGTAGTTGAGTATAGGAGACTGTTAGTTTTCCAAAAAGTCCTTTCTTGCATAAATCATAGCTCCCAATCAGAAGTTACGACCATGTGAAAGTTGGGGTGTTGATATGCAAAAATGTGAGCTCTTGATCTTCCTTTTTTGGAGTCTGAAACACTTGCAACCATTGAAATCAAAAAATTTAGACTTTCAAACATTCTAGTTTCATAATTCAGGTTACTCTTCATCCCTCAAATCATCTCGATAGTTTCGAAACCCAAAACTCTGAAACTTCGAAACATGAAACTCCAAAATTTTGGATTTTTAGAATTTAAAAAAAAATTCCCTTTCAGACCCGTGACACTATTCATCCTTCAAATCACCTCGAGAGTTCCAAAACTCTGAAACTTGAAACTTCGAAACTCTGAAACCTGAAAGCTGAGAATTTTATACTTTTGAGAATTCATAACTTTTTCCCTTTCAGACCCGTGACACTATTCATCCTTCAAATCACCTCGAGAGTTCTGAATCTCTAAAACCCAAAAGTTTGAAAATACTGCCGCCTTGACCATGAACCAAGTTTGAATTTTTGAAATCCAAAACCTTTCAAGTTTTGGAGTTTCAGGATTTCAGACAGTTTTTGTCACTTTTCCTATTGTTCTGCCGAAGACTCCCAAACTCCAAATTCTACATCTCTGAAATTCAAAAACATGAATGTCTGAAATTTTAGACTTTGGGAATTTTGGATTTTGGGATTTTTTCTCTTCTATAAGTTTTTCAAAAAAAATTATGCCTTGTCTCTGAAATGCCAAAATGCGAAGTTCGAAAACTTTGAGCCTTTCTCCATTCTTACACTTGATCTCTGATCTCCTTTGATGTTCCCTTGGCCATTCATTTTCGACCTTGCATTTCCATTTTCGAGGATTCTTGTAACCTGATTTTTGGATTTGAAATGTGATCTCGCATTACTAAACCAACATTTCCATTTTCTTCTATGCAAAAATACTAATTTTTGTAAAAAATGGCAAGGTCACATTTGATTAAATTTTTCCTGAGGGGAAAAATTGGATAACAGCTACATTCACAACAGTATTTTTGTTCTTCGACTTCATTCATAACATTCATGTGTATAATATTTACTTTTTTCCATGTTTGCAGCCACCTTTGTCCCCTTCACAAAAGCAATCTTCCACTTCTTTCTGTCATGTGCTTCTTGGCTAGCTTACGCTAGGGGCATCCTTTCTCCTTTCTAACATGTCATTGGGTTATATTCATCATCATGTTGAAATTATCCATATTGGCTCTAATCCAACTTCTGTGCATGTATATTTTACCTTTACATATGCCCATCTAACAATGTGGGTAATTTCACATATTCACTTTCTTGCACATATGAATGGTATTATGTCATTGCACATCCCATATGTTGTTGGTGGCATCCACATTTCATTATTTCCTATACATAGCTTCAAAAAACTTCAAGAAAGTAAATAATATTCAAATATGTTTCATAAACTTCCAAAACATTAAAACATGTTAGTCAGAAAAATCAAAACATCCGAATTGGTGAGACAAATTCAAAGTCCCCAAAAAAATTAGTGAAACAAATTCAAAATCCCAAATTTATCTTACCATTGCGTATTTCTCTTCAATACCTTTCTAACAAAAAAACAACAGAGTCATTTTGATGTTGGGAGAAAACTTTATGGCCTCCAGAAGATAGGTAGTGCATTTAGTGTTACATTGGTGCCCAGACGCCCATGCTGCAATCAAAAACTTTAGAATTGAGATAACTACTTCAAAAACAGGTGCCCAAGAGCCCTTATTATAAGCACATAGGTGCTTAGGAACCCTTTTATTTCTCCTTTTCTCCTATGTAATCACCTTTATTCCATGTGAGATCCTTATCACATAGATTGATATTGATTGTTCCCAATTTCATAGAATATAAATTTAAAAATCCAAATTTATCTTAACATTGTGGAATTAACTTCGATACCTTTCCAACACAAAAAAATGGATTTGTTTTGATGTCAGGAGAAAATGTTATGGACTCTAGAATATAGGTAGTGCATTCATTGTTACACAAGCACCCATACGCCCATACCGGCCAACTAGTATGCACAAATAACAAAAACTAGCGTAAAAAAGGTACCCATGTACCCATGTTGTCCAACTAGCATGTAAAATTCACTAAACTAGCTCAGCATAAGCACCCAGGAAACCATGTTGGCCAACTTAAGTGCCAGAATTCCCAAAGTGGCTCACCACAGGTGTCCAGGCACCCATGCTAGCCAACTAACATGTACAAATGCTAAACTCTCTCAGCACAGGTGTCGAGGCACCTATGCTAGCCAACCAAAGTACAAAAAAATGTAAAAAAGCCTTAGCAGGGGCACCAATGTACCCATGTTGTCCAGCTAAAGTGCAAAAATTCCCAAAGTGGTTCAGTACAGGTGCCTAGGTGCCCATGCTAACAAACAAAATACAAAAAACTTGCACAAGCCATAAATTTTACTCCTGACCTTGAAACAACTTCGTTTGTTTTGTATTGGAAAGGTATTGAAGCAAGATACACAATGGTAACATTAATTTTAGCTTTAGATATACAAAAAAATTATGGATTTTCATTTTTTAAAGGACTTGCATACTGTTGAATCTTGTATCACTTGCATTATCCTCAACATCAAAATTGGTCTTACAAAACCATCTTTCTGGTGTTCTTGATTGTTCTTGTCTCAAACAACATGAGGATCATCATGATGTATTTCCATTAACAAATATAGCTCTACTTATTATGTCAGTACTCCCGTGCAATGGTGAGTTGCCAAGTACTATGTCATAATGCATGAATGATTTCATTGGGACTACTTGTTTCCTCCTTTTATCCCTCACATGTGTTATTTCTCATGGCATCATTTTTAACCCTTATCGTTACAACACGAACATTCGGGAACTTCATCTTGATAAAAAAAACATTGGTACAAGTGTCTTTAATATTATTCGTTTGAATATATGTGATTTTTCTAGTTTCTTTATTAGGTTAACTAGTTTACTTACTCCTATTGCATTACATTGTGTATGTTGCATTGAGTTAAGCATTGTTTTACATACTCATATTGCATTGGATTATGTATGTTCCATTTAGTTAGATATCATTTTACTTTCTCGTATTGTTTTGCATTATGTATGTTGCATGGAGTTGTGTAGCAATGGAAAAAGCTAATTAATTTAACATTTCATGTTATCTTACATTTTTGTTCATTTCAATAAAGGCCGATGATGTAGACCTAGGGGAAAAATGATATAAATGGGTTACTTATGGAAAGGTTGGATCCAAAGATTGGGCTTGTCTTATATTTCTCCAATAATTATTTCTTGTCCATTATCATTTATTACCATTCCTAATTTTTCTCCTAAAAACTCACCCAGGGTAATAAACAACCACGTTTATCTATATCCTTATTCTTACTCAATACCTAAGGGTTTTGCACCCATTTTGACCCATTTTATTCTATCCATTTCAAATCATATTTTCGATTGTTGATCAAATTCTTCTATCACCCCATTAACACTCGAGGGGGCATTCTTCATTACTAATAATTTTTTTTTCAAAAATTTACTTGTTTAAGCTTCTCTAATATATTTATAGTTAAGTCACTAACTTTTCCTCAAATAGGTAGACACCTAAATACTACTTTTGCAATCATATTACAAAAATGCACGCGAATCCCTCTTATTCCTCCCAAATCCATTATAATTAGTACTTTTAGCTAATTAACTAATGTTTCTTGCCACTTTAGTTGGTTAACAAGAACTTCCTTGATCAAAAAATCCCATTCACATTCAGGATGACAATTTATGGTGAATCGTAAGCCAAAACCCTCTTTAAAACAGAAAAATTGGAATTTATAAGCGAGTTAAGCCTATTTTTTCCTTGATTTGGTCAATATGCCCTAATATTGACTAAAACTCATCTTTCAACCACTCAAAATCACCCCATTCACCTCCTCAATGTCTCAACAACCTTCAAAAATACATATGATTAGCAAGGATTAAGGCTCCTAGCTGACCCTAAGCGGTCGAATAAGGTTCCACACCTCTTAATCACTTAGTAATTCAATAATTATGATTAGAAAGGATTAATCATGATTAGTGCTTCTAATCTAATTTTGGGATTTTAGTCCCACATGCACAAAAATACATGTTTCTCCCAAAAGGAAAACTATAAAAAGGGTGCATGTCATTCCTTTACACACACCATGCCTTGATTTACATCTCATATAATACCTATGAATTCTAAGCCAAGTCCAATCCTTGCTTAAAACATTCAAAAAGGTTAGTATACGAATGATCTAAAGTGACTTAACAAGTCATTTGGAGATGTCATTTCTCCATACTTTGAGTACCAACCATAACCATTTGATTTCCCCTCTAGGTCTATTTAGGCCCATGTTAGTGTAGACACCTAAATTTGGTTACTCAATTTAGTGTCCCTCACATTCGTTTACCTGCTTAGGTAACCTGGGGCACGTTTACGTCACCAACTATCCCCTTGGGATATTATCCAATTTGTGATTTAATCACTTATTCCAAATTTAATTCATCCCATCACATCTTACCCATTAGTGATTAAATATTAAATATTTAATTACGCTTCTTCCCATGCATCTTAATCACTTATCCACCCCAAATTTATTCTATCCATGTATCACATCTATTTTTAATCTTCCCTAAGCGGGATATTTTCCCATAGTCGGGATAAGTCTTATCTTTCTCGAAATCGATCATTTTTAGCCACCTCGGGAGTCTTTTCCGCGATCGGCGCCGACCCATATGGTCGGCGCCGATTTTCTAGGAGCGGCGCCGATTATAAAAGCAAGCCCAGAACTCAGTTCTAAGGACCGAAGAGAGCGAAGAGACCGAAGAAGAGATTACAAACGAGCGAAAAAGCGAACAAAGAGCGAAAGATACAGGTTGAGAGAAAGAGAGATATTCTTAGCATCAATTGTATCCAATTAGGGCGGATCCTGTCCGAATCAATCCCTGAGAGGAGCACCGTTACGCTGCCCCTGTCGCATCAGCATCACACACCACCATCCATCATCTGGTGACTCTGTTCCAGTGTCTCACCAACTTCGGCACATCCAGAAGACCACATTCACGTTCCAATCCCCGAATCTTGTCGCACAGTCCCTGATGGACTGATCTGTCTCCAATCGACGCCGATCCCCCTGAATCGACGCCGACCAGTCTCAATCGACGCCGATTATACCCAGTCGACACCAATTTATCTGCAGATAGGTAAAAAGATACAGGTAACACAAATCCAACATTTATTTCATAG
Organism: Taxus chinensis; assembly: GCA_019776745.2. Taxonomy (NCBI): domain Eukaryota; kingdom Viridiplantae; phylum Streptophyta; class Pinopsida; order Cupressales; family Taxaceae; genus Taxus; species Taxus chinensis. The sequence continues at coordinate 167,315,804 of CM034154.1, read as the reverse complement.
TTCCCTGTTTTCTGTACTTTCTGTCTGCTGTTTAGATTCTGTCTTATTACTGCGATCAGAAAATCTAGTCTTTATTTACATCTTTTATTATGTATGCTTCTTTTCTTAATTGAAAACGTGGACTGACATCCGCCGAGGAAGCTTATCGCTTCTCGGACCCGCTTCTCGGGTAGTCCACTTAAATATCTTTTAACGTGGTCTTTTTCTGTCAAGCATCGGTGTTTTGCAGGTTATTCGGATCTATTGTGCGAATTGCTCGTGTGCGCCCGTCTTATCTACATCAGCTTCCTCATCTGTCTACATCTTCATCAGGTATCAATTTCATTGAGGTTTTTTCAGGGTTTTTGTGTTTAGTTTGGTGCATTAACTTGGACAGGTAACAAGCGCAAAATTCTTGATCTACATTCTGGCACACCCGGTGGGACTTGAACCAAAGTCCCTTATTGGTAAGTTCATTTCTTTTCTAGTTTTGAACTTTATTCCTTTTCTTCACTGATTTTTATCAATCCTATTCGAGCATTTCTGTTCATCATTTCAATCTTGCTTTTAGGCAAAATCATTATCTTGAAATTTTTCTATTTCCTTAAAATAGAAATTTTTCGTTTCGCCATTATCTGGATGTATCTTTCCGGATCTTGTTTGTTGTTTGCTTGATCTTTTCTTGCGGAGCACTTTTCTTGTTCATGGGATTGTTCGAGGGGAAGAGCTCAACAACGCGCTTTTTGAAGTCCACACACCTTGGAGAGCTAAATCTACAAGTATTCCTCTTTTACGGTGTTTTCTCCTTTTTAGGATTTCTTTGTTGGTTGCCTATCACATCCAAACACTTCAATTTTTGGTGCTTAAAAAGAACTTAATCGCATTTAGGAAAGAATCTGTTTGACTTGTCTTCATCGAAATCAAACACTTCGTTTTTAGGTGCTTAAAAATAACTTTTTCTTTGTCATTGCTGCATGCTTTTCATCTAGTTTTAATTAGCCTGGAAAATTGATCAAAATCGGTAGTGACACTATTTGATTTTTATTTTTCACCCTTACACACAAATCCAAAATCACTAGGTATAAAGCATCTAAACAAAACTCCTTCCCTGGCCTCGCCTACTTGGAAGTGATATCCAAGAGGAAGAGCCTACGCGGTACTCGGGCCGCGCTATAAATTCACGAAAGATTTTGGTATATATTGGCAAAGCACCCGACTCCCTTATCGCGGCGGTGTGTGAAGTGCGGGGGTAGGCCCCTATATCAAGCCACGTACCAGTCTTTTACTGAAGTGCCTTCGGGACTCCTCACCAAACATTACCCAAACCATCCTTAGTTTGGCTATCTGAGTAGTTCCTGTTCTAAAAAGCCTTCCCTAACATTTTATTTTCTTAAAAGCATAAAAATTTAAAGGAGATAATCACTTGCGCTACTTGAATTGTTTGTGCATTAGCTAGGACAATATTCTTTCTTGCTTGCTTATGACGGTTATCACCCGGTCACAATCTAGGAAAATGGCCCAACAGGTTCCTTCTACCTCCGAAATCACCACCAGCGTGGATGTTTCGGCACCCCTCCAATCTTCCTCGGGACCGCTGTTAGTTGGTTCCCCCTCATGGTCGTATAATCCCTTCTATCAAACCAAAGCACCTCCATCACGTCCAGCTTCTCCTAGTCCCTCCGTGATATCATCTGGCTCGGAGTATGTTCCTCGCGGGGATCCTGAATTTCAGGCCTTCCTCGATCGCAATCCAATAGCCCTCATGGACTACCTAATACACAAGTCGATCCAAATATCTGACCAAGACCCACCAATCCGAAAAGTGTACAATTATCCTCGTGGATCATCCCAGGCCTTTGTAGAGCAGTTTGCACCATCTCTTTTGCCTCGAGCCACGGAGAAGGGCGAGGCCCCTATGCCTCCCTTTTCTCTTCCACCTACCATGTCGACTAGTTCTCAATTAGTCTTACCTATCCCTAACACTGCAGTTACCTCGAATATTCCACAACCCATCTCTGAGAGGTCCTCTGCCCTGGCTATAATGAATGCGTCTGCACACCCGCACATTGCCGTCAATTCGTCTATGCCCTCCATCCTGTCCCAAGGTCAGTATCACTCCATGAGCCAACCCCCTCTGAATAGTCAGTTGGCTCCCACTTCTCATCCTCTAGGGGGTTTTTCTTCTAATATTCCAGCAACTGTGACCTTCGCACATCAGCTAACATCGGCACCCTTAATACCTAATCCGGCAGTAGAAGGCCCCTTTTAGGTCTTGTTACCCAACATGACCAATCCAACCAACACTTATATTCCTCAATTTGTCCCGATCCAATCAACAAACATAGGAGTCCACCAATCACAGGCTCCATCCGTCATCCAACCTATATTTTCTCAACCACTTATTATCTCACAGCCTGCCTATACGCAAGCTACCTCACAGCAAATACCCCACCCGGTGTCACCCAGAACACCTGGTTATTCCTCTTATCATCCTATCCAACAACAGATGAATCCCCCATTGACATCTCAACAACATCCACCACTTGCTTCTTATCTAGGACATACCAATGTACCTCCTCCCCAATCCGACGTAGTTCAAATTCTCTTCAAGAAAATTGCAGACTTGGAAGCCTCCACAAAAGGAGCCCGTCCTTCATACTCCTTTGAAGAAGTGTGCAATGAACCCATTCATCCTTCGGTGGCTTTTAAGCCTTATCCTCCCCAATGGGAACTTCCCAAATTCTCAAAATTTCATAGTCGGGAAGACCCCCAACAACATCTGCGAGCATTCAAACATGCTTGCTACCTTATCGTCCAAGATCAGGAACTCATGCTCCGTACCTTTCCTATGTCTCTAGCAGGTCCCGCTTTGGACTGGTACAATAATATTCCTCAACATTCCTTATTTTCTTTCTCTCAATTGGCTCAGATGTTTGTTGAAAACTTTTCAATAAATATTTCCCATAAGATCTCAATTACAGATCTTTACAACATTCGCCAATTCGACGATGAGTCTATTGCAGACTTTGTCGCTCGTTGGAGAGGGATAATCAACCAATTGTCTTTCTCCCTTCCTAAATCCCAACAGATCGAGTTGTTCACCCGATCTTGTGCTAGTCACATTTCTTCCACGTTAAGGATCCAAACTTTTCATACCTTCGAAGAAGCCTTCACGATGGCTCGCAAACTCGAATCTCGTGCCATTGAACAAGGAAAGCTAAAACTTCGCGCCAAATCTAAACCGGATTTCTCTCAGTTCACCAAACCAAATTCTTTCCCTCCTAAAGATAAGAATCAAGGGTCCACAAATGCTATCGTATTAAAAACATCAAGAACCGATAGTACTCCTAATCAACCACCACGAAGAGATTCCTCATCTTCTCGGAAAGGGGCTTCATCATCGCGATCCTTTGCTCCCTTGGGGGAATCATATGCCTCTATCTTAGAAAAAATGTTGGAAGTTCGCATGATCAAACTTCCACCCATTAGGGATATTGATGAAAGCCGAGAACGCCCATTCTGGTATAGGGAAAACGATTTCTGTCATTATCACAGAACCAAAGGTCATGACATCGAACGATGTCAGACTTTCAAAAATCTTGTCCAAAAATTCATTGATAAAGGCGAGCTCATTCTAGATAACCCAAATGCTCCCCCAAATCAAGCACTGGACGTTTTTAAACAACCTTTCCCCAATCATGCCCCAAATCATAATTCTTCGGAATCTCAAAAACCAAACACCCACACTATCAACTTCATCTCTACTGAGGACTCTTCTTCTGAAACCAATCCATCTGCAAACCCATCAATCGAATCAGAACCCCCTTCCACTTCATTAATCACTGGAATTCCTCCATCTTCAGATGGCCCACCTTTGAATATTCCTACATTACTAAGCATGGAGTCATCTTTCTCCGTTCCTTTGTCTGACCTACCATCCATACCCGAGACAGTGTCATCCTCATCTGTCTCATCATCAGACATTCTTTCAATACTCGAGGCAATTACATCCCTTCGAGTTTCCACTTCAGACACATCCACTTCTGTTGCTCCCATTCCCGCTGCAACTATGCCCTTGGTGAACGTACCTATCATTGTGCCAACTTCAACGGAAGCATCTTCAATTTTGACTCTTCCTATCTCTTTTCCTACAGTAGTTTCACCCATGATTACTACATCAGAAGTAGTCCCTTCGCAAGGAACTGCTTCGTCATCACCCCCTTCTTCCATCACCAATGTTACTTCACCTATTCAGGAAAAATCAAAAGAAGTAGCACCAACACCTATACACTCGGTTCCTGAACCTAAATCGAGACAACCAAAATCTAACATTTCACCATCAGTATCTCCCCACTTGCTTCCCCCAAAAAGGTTACAATCACCTTATGCCATTGAAGTCGTCACCATCCCTGGAAAAGGAAAGCCCATATTTCGGACCATCAAAACTCTTGGTGCTCTTCCACAAAAATCTCTCTCCATGCCTCATAAACGATTGGATTTGCCCGCTGAGAAGGCATCTTCTTCTACACATCCATCAAAGCCATCATCTTCTTCCACAACACATTCTTCATCAATACCCCGAAAAGTAGACTTACCTACTAAAGAGACGTCACCTCTTCTATCAGGATCATCATCTTCGTTACCAAAAACCAAGGCACCCTATCTCCCTCCAATCTCATCTACTTTGCGAGCTTCTTCCTCTTCTAAACCAACATTATCTAAATCATCAGTACATTCGACCAAGCAACCCCCTTTGTCTCCAAAGACCGCAAAATTTGTCGCATATCCCTCATCTTCAAAATCTATTTTAGGGGCTCCTCCTCCACCAAAGTCAATCATGTCTCACTTGCTCCTATCTCAAGTGCCCAAGACTGCTCCTCCAAATTTCCAAACAAACAAAAGGATCCCTAAAGAGACTGTTAAACCTAACATGCAAGTCCTTTTACCTCGGCAGTCGATTAAGGTAAAAGAACCATCTTCATCATCTCTATCCTCATCTTCGTCTACCGGATTCTATACCGAAATCCTTCACCAACTCATCCAATCTTCATCCATAACCCTTCCTCCGATTAAACCTTATAACCCTAAAGGAGTTAAACCTACTTGGTTTAACTCTGATCTGATTTGTGCTTACCACCATACTCCGAGTCATGATACTGAGGGGTGTAAAGCTCTTCAAGTCGTTATCAAGAACCTTCTGGAAGAAAGTGACCTTTTGCTAGAGGAAGAGGAACAAGTGCCTCCTGTCACCTTAGCCCCATCCAAACCTCAACCATCCACTCAGACCTCTAGTGGTTCCACGCCGCTTGATCTTCCACCTTCTCAAATTGACACGATCCATATCGCCACTAGAACCCAACACTATGATAACCCATCTTCATCTTCAGCATCTCGACCATGGGTTGTCATTTCTGCAGCCCCTAAAGGTGTTTCTCCTTCCTCATCAGCACCACAACCCAGGGTCTCTATTCGTGCTGCACCTCGGGCTCAAGTTCCCGTATCCGTTGAGGAGAGTGTTATGAAACAACTCACCCAAGCTCCGGTCAAAATGTCTCTTTTTGACCTCATCCAATCCTCCCCACAACATCGCCAGGCTTTAATCGATAATCTGCATCGCATCGTAGTAAATTCCGATGAGCCCCAGCCCTTCGAGTTGGTTGTTGGACTGAATGGACCATCAACCGCCATTTCTTTTGAGGATTCGGAAATTCCTCCTCTTTCTTCAGAGGATTTGGAGGCTCCCCTCTTCATCACAGTCCAAATCAATAACACTACCCTAAAACGTGTTATGATCGATAGTGGAGCTGCACTCAACGTCATCTCCTCGCACACATTCGAACAACTTAAGTTACCAAAGAATGTGGTGTCACCCCCACCTTTCGCCCTTCGATCATTTAACGATCAGCTAGCAGTCACTCTAGGAACTGTGGTCTTACCCATTCGAGTAGGTAAGAAGCTGCTTCATGAACTCTTCTACATCGTCGAAGGAAATTTCCACTATAACATGATCCTTGGACGCTCCTGGATTCGCGCAATGCATTGTGTCCCATCCACCCTCCATCGATGCCTAAAATATCAATATGAGGGAAAAATATATACTCATCCAGGAGATCCTTTTCCTTCCGCACAATGCGACATGACCACAAGGTCTGCCCCTTTAAAAGAAAATGCATGTTCTCCTGACGGGGCCTCATCTTCTTCCATACCTGCAACCAAACTACCGGATTTACAAAATCTGGAAGAGACATTGCAGCGTTTCTCACTAGGAGAGCTTCCTCTCTTTTCTTACGATGCCCATCTCAAACCTAATGAGTATGGTAGACCAGACAAACAACCTGAATATCAACCAGGTCTCGGTCGCATCGTCACCATTGGTTTGCCCAATCAACAGACCAATTTCATCTACGGTGGTCTTGATACACCTCATTATCACCTGGATTCTCCTCCTAGAGCCAAACCTTACCTAACAGGGTTTGATTATCTACAGAATCCCACGTTCGCAAAAACTTATCTATATTGATGCGCGTGGAAAGGTTTTGGCCTTGGAAAATATGAACAAGGTATACATGACCTCAAATCCATTCCTACTCTCATGCCACATCAGAAATTTGGTTTGGGATTTAAACCTCTTTCAAAGGCCACTGTCACTATTCTTGATGAGCCTCTTCCTACTGAAGAACCACCTTCCCCCACTAAATCAGAAGCATCACTTGATGTGGACGATGACATTTCCATCCCACCTAACTTTTTTTTTTATCAATACCATTTCCTTAGGACCGTTAGTCTATGAGACTAACAATCGGTCCGCTTCTATACCATTAATCTTCCCTGAAATAGTTGGAGACGACTCTCCTACTATCAATACTATCCACTGTGCGGATGACGATTCTGTCCTCACCTATCTAGGGGCAGAGGATTCATATCTTCCTAAGACTATTCCTTCTGACACGTCTACCCTTCTCAACGAAGCCACTATCGACCTTAATATAGGGACTTCTGAAGACCCTCGCATCATTAAGGTCGGCCAATCCCTTAATCCACAGGAATTAGGGGACTTTACCGCTTTTCTTTCCAAGCATCGTCAAGCCTTTTCTTGGTCATATGAGGATATGCCAGGGCTCGATCCCGATATTATGGTCCACAATATCGTTACCCTTCCCAATATCAAACCAGTTAAGCAAAAACTGCGTAAAATGCACCCTAGAGTAGCCCTTCTTGTTAAAGAAGAATTACAATGCTTGCTCTCGGCTAGCTTCATCCAACCCATCGATTATCCGCAATGGGTGTCTAATGTAGTACCAGTAACTAAGGCTACTGGGAAGATTCGAATTTGTACCGACTTCCGGGATCTTAATCTTGCCTGTCCCAAGGATGATTTTCCTCTTCCTAATATCGACCAACTCGTAGATTTAACTGCGGGTCATGAGATGCTTTCTCTTATGGATGGTTTCTCTGGATATAATCAAATCCTCATCGCACCAGAAGACCAACATAAGACCTCCTTCATAACCCCTTGGGGGACCTTTTGCTATCGTGTCATGCCCTTTGGTCTTAAGAACGCAGGAGCAACCTATCAACGAGCAATGACCTACATCTTCCATGATCTCTTGCACAAAACTGTGGAGGATTATGTTGACGATCTCCTCGGCAAGTCCAAGCGTCGTTAGGATCATCTTTTCATCCTTGCACCTCTCTTTGAGAGGCTTATCCGCTTTTGTCTTCGTCTAAATCCAGCTAAGTGCGTGTTTGGCATTCTCACTGGTAAACTTTTAGGTTTTATCATTTCCATCAGGGGTATTGAAGTGGACCCCGCAAAAATAAAAGCTATCCTTGAGATGCCTCCCCCGTCTAACTTAAAGAAACTCCACAGTCTCCAAGGACGTCTTCAGTCAGTGCGTCGTTTTATCTCCCAATTGTCGGACCGTTGTCAACCTTTTCACCATCTCCTCCGTAAGAATGTTCATTTTGAGTGGGATGAACACTGCCAAAAGGCCTTTGATGATCTCAAAGCTTATCTTCTTTCTCCACCTGTGCTTACACCTCCACGCGAGGGGGAGCCTTTCTATCTTTATATCTCTATGACTGACCATGCTCTGGGAGCCATGATCTCGCATCGGGACACTTGTAGTAAAGAACAAGCTGTCTATTACATCAGTCGCACCCTCCATGAGTATGAGACACGTTACTCCGAAGCTGAAAAACTATGTTGCGCTCTCTTCTTTGCAACTTCTAAGCTTCGTCATTATCTCCTTAATCACAAAACTTATATTGTCACAAGTGTCAATCCACTTAAGACAATTCATGCGAAACCTTATCACAATGATCGCATCACTCGTTGGCTTATGCTCATGACTGAGTTTGACCTCGAGTTTATCCCGCAAAAGGCTATCAAGGGTCAGGTTATTGCAGATCAATTAGCTGATGCTCCTCTTCCGGACACTCGTGACCCCCTTGCTCAGTTCCCCAATGAATATATTCAACAAATTGATTTTGGTCTATCTCCATTTAAAGTAAAGTTCTTCTTTGATGGATCAAAATGCTAGCAAGGGGGAGGTGCGGGTTTCGTGATGATTCCTCCTTGGGGTACGCCTATCCCAGTTGCACACAAATTGAATTTTGAGTGCACCAATAATATGGCTGAGTACGAAGCTCTTGTCTTAGGTCTTCAAAATGCCATTAATCTCGGCGCTCGTCATATTGACATCTTTGGTGATTCTGAACTCATCGTTAACCAGGTCACGGGTGTCTATCAATGCAAGAATGATATCCTTCAAAAATATCGTGACATCGTTCTTGCCCAACTCCAGTCTTTCGATAAGTTCACTATCCAAGCCATTCCTCGTACTGCAAATCGATTCGCGGATACCATGGCCTCTTTAGCCTCCCTTATCCTGCCTTTTACCGAAGACTCGCGTCTTTATGTGGCTGTGCAACGATTAGATCAACCATCTCATCTTGGGCAACTAACGCCAATCAATGCTGTCATAACCCATACTCAGGATGAGTGGTATCAACAGATCGTTGATTATCTATCTCATTTGGTGCTTCCTTCAGATCTGTCTCCCAATGGTAGAAGGTCTTTTGTCCAATGCGTCAATCGCTATACTATCCTAGGCGGGATTCTTTACAAACGCGGCTTTGATGGTATTTTGCTTCGATGCCTCAAAACCCATGAATCATCTAAAGCTATTCAGGAGGTCCATGACGGTATCTGTGGTGGACATTTTAGTGGCTTAGCTGTAGCTAGGCGCATCTTACGTTTGGGATACTATTGGCCTTCTCTTAATCGAGATTGTTGTGAATACACTAAGAAGTGCATCAAGTGTCAGCAACATTCCAATCTCACGCACATCCCTAGTCAGGCTTTGCAACCTGCGGCGGATTTGTGGCCTTTTTCGCAGTGGGGTCTTGATCTTATTGGTCTTATCAATCCGCGTTCTTCACAACGTCATCATTCTATCATTACCGCCACTGAGTATTTTACTAAGTGGGTAGAAGCTATCCCTCTTTCTTCAACAAAGGCTAAACCCATAGTTGATTTCGTCTATCAACACATCATTTGTCGCTTTGGCGTTCCACACAAGCTAATCACAGATAATGGTAAGTCTTTCAAGAACGCTGATTTGCAGAATCTCTGCAACGCTTTTAATATCAAGCTCAGTTTTTCTTCTCCATACTATCCTCAAGCTAATGGTCAAGCCGAAGCTTCCAATAAAACTTTACGTAATATCCTCGCAAAGATAACTAGTCGAGCTGGTAGGGATTGGCATTTACATATCCCTTTCGCTCTCTGGGCTTATCGGACTAGCATTCGTACTCCTACTGGTGCTACTCCCTTCTCTCTCGTCTATGGGTCTGAGGTTGTCCTTCCTTTGGAGGTCCAAATCCCATCTCTCCGTGTTTCTCTCAGAGAATTTGTCTCCGATGAGGATTATCGTCAAAATCGTTTAGCACAACTCGAATTATTAGATGAGCGGCATCTTAACGCTCTTGAGCATCATCAAGTCTATCTTGAGCGTGTCAAACGTGCTTATAACAAGCACTTACAACACCGTGACTTCAAAATTGGTGACCTTGTTCTTAAAGAAAATCAAAATGTCACTACACTCGAAAGGAGTCAATGTGGTAAGTTTGCTCCCAACTGGATGGGCCCCTACATTATCACTCATAAATATGGGTCTGGGGCTTATCGTTTATCTTCCATGGATGGTATCCCTGAAGCGGAACCTCTTAATGCCTTGCATCTATGGTCCTTCTACTGTTAAAATCTATCTTACACAAATCTAGTCGCAACTCAGATCTTCCATCCGTTCTAATAACCAGTCATCTACTTTTGTGGTGATTTGAAATCGTGTGGTTCTCTGCCTATTGCCTCGTCTACCTTAAATATGAGTATTGCGGCTCTACTCATTGCACGTTTCTTTTGGATATGTTCCTCCTCATGGCAAGAATACCTTAATCACCACTTCATCTGTCCCAAGTACTTATCTTAATCGGATCTACTCGGGGCATAAGTACATGTTCTTCTATGTTCTCTTCCCCTTCATCTGATCTATCTAGGTCTAAACTCAGCTTCTTCCAAAAAAAAAAAAAAAGAGAAGAAAGAAAAGAAAAAGATGCTATCCAAAAAGATAGACTGATCCCTTGAAGGAAAGCTATCCATATATTATCAAGTGAATCAAAAATTCTAAAAATGTAGACCATACCCTCGAAGGATGGCTATCATTCAAATTCAAACTACAGACCGCTCCCTTGAAGGACGACTGTTTCTCAAAGAGATATTCAAGGCTTCTTGTAATCAATCAGCCTTACAGTCAGTTTATACACTTTTAGCATCACTGAAAGAGTTCCCGCATCGATCAGTCTTTCCATATCAAGAAAACTTCCCACATCGATCAATTTGCTTTTCTGTCAAAATCATGAAGCTGAGATTTAAGACCTTTTTTCGATCATATGGAGAATCCTATTTTCCCACTATGGACATGTATTCTGTCCCTTGTAAGTTCCGACAAGATACTTACTTACTTTTCTTTCCGTTTCTATCCTAGATCTGGTTTGCGACTAGTTAGTGTCAGATTTATTTTAATCTTATATAGGGCCTTGTATGCTTGGTCTTTTGGTTCCCTTTCTGGATTTTATCTATGGTCGGTTGGAAGTCCAACTTATCATTTTTCTTCTTTCTCCGAGTATCTTCTCTTCTAAGTCATGGTTGTTTCCGCTTTCATCTTTGGCTCTGCTGCAAGGAGTATTCTCCATTTTCTTGTCTTGCAACCCTGTTAAATTGGCCTTCCACATGTTAATTCAATCAAAATGTATCTTCTATCTAGGTTCATCTTATCTATCAAAACATCTATCTGTATTCATTTCTCATTACAATTACATCCATATATCAAACACATTTATCTATCTGTCCATCAAAATATCGAAAAAATACGTACATCTAAGGTACATTACATCTATCTATATCTACTCCATACATCAAACACATCTGTCTATATATCCATCAAAATATTTAAACACATGTGCATCCAAGTTACATCATGTCCATCTATCAAAGTTCTATCCACATCACATCTATCATCTATCAGTCTATATCTATCCAATCACAATCTATTTTATCCACATTTCAATCTATCTAATCACATCTATTTCTATCATCTATCAGCTAGCTATAGCTATCCAATCACATCTATTTTAATCCTCTATCTATATCCATCTACCCATGTATATCAAAAAAACAAACATAAGTACAATTATATGACAAATAACGTGATCAATCTATATATACATGTGGTGTTGTACAAAAATGGGTGGCTTCCAATCAAGCCATCTATACAATGCCTTCAATCGAGGCTACATTCACTATACAAATACAAAATCTATCAAATCCCTATTGGTAAAATCTGAAGCGTGGAGGACACTATCTCCTCCACCCTCCTCTGCACCCGCGTGTCTCTCCTGGCCGCCGCCTATCGACTCCATACACCTGCTGCGGGAGGTCTCGGCCCACCTCGATCTCTCCCAGTAGAATCCCTCCACCCAGCTCCGCTCGCCGTAGCCGTCGCTGCTCTCCTCCCCCGCTCCCCCGTACCGAGGCACAGCTGGGGCATGCTGCGCTAGGGGCATCCTCGTAATATCTCACCATCAGCGAGAGAGACTGGGACGTGCTCAGGCTCACAGTACCCGGTGCTCGTAACGATGCTGCTGGTGCTGCTGTGGCCTGCTGGTGCTTGCTGATGGTGCCCCTCCTAGGGTCGTACCCTGTGTGCCAGACTCTGATGGTGCATCTGTCTCCCCCATACTTGGCCCTGAGGGCCTCCCTGTGCCGAAAGTAGCGGTCCCTCTGCTGGATCGCTGTATCTCGCTCCTGCTAGCGGTGTCTCTCTCCACAATCAGGCATCCCTCTCCTCCGTCAAAGACCTGATCTCCTCCAGAGCTATCTGATGGTGTCTGTGTGAGGGTGGCATGCTCTCCCTCTAATCTGTCCAGCATAGCAGCGATGTCCTCCTCATCAGCATCTATAGAGGGGTGGGAGAATGTCGTGGCAAACTCTGTATCATACCATGCTGCGTAGCCCTCATCCACCCCCGCATCATCATCACTGTCTGTGGAGGGTGGGGCCTCTCTCAATGGGTCTGCCGGAGTCAAAATCGGTAAATCCGTCTCCCTGTTATCCCGCCTATACGCGTGTAGGGGACGGTACTGTCTGTACTAGTGCCAAACTGCCTCAGTATCCCGCATGAATGGGACGCCGCTCCCACATTATCTGGCCTACGGCCCCTGACCACCCGACTCCTCTCAATGCTGCCAAGTGGACGTCCTACCCAGCCCATGTCGGGAAATGCCCGTATGGCCTCCAGATTACCTGATCTGGTGTAAGTGTCCTGAAACGCTCAGAGTACCACTCGGCCGATCTACCTGTATCTCCTGCGGCCATGTCAGCCCGCCATCTCCGAAATCCATAATCCACACCTCCCACTGCTGCTGGCATCCAAGGAAGCCCGGATGGCCTGATCACTGCTATGTTGCTCATATGCCAGCAATGAAGCACAAAACTACATCGATCCCTGTCCTCCGACAAGTGGTGTACATCCATAGCTCATAATATACCTGAGCTTATCAGGGGCATCGCAAAGCAAAAACCTGTGCTGTACTGCAAGATGTCGCACACACAGTCTAGCAATAATAATGGGAATCTCCCACCTCCTGAGTCTGCAGGGCAAAATAGGAGATAGCCATCTGAATCAAGGCTATCCTGCCTGCTCCGAGGACTATCCTGCCTGTACTGTGAGGCTATCCTCACTGCCCCAGATACTATCTACGAGTCATCTGCTCTATCTCTGTATAATCGCACCAGGGGCCCTCTGCTGCTGCTCCTGAGGTGTGATCTCGATCGGGTCCCCAGTAATCGGTAATCTGAGGATCCTGAATACTCCTCATGGGTGATCGTCATCTCACCCGTCCTGAACCAAAATGTGCAGGTGTGGCTGTCCCACCATCGCACTAATGCCCACATGAGCTCCACATCTCGTGGCACTCGTCTATATATCTGAAACCCCCGAGCCCATCTAGCTCTAAATGCTGCCAGGTCTACATCTGTCACATCTGGAAGGATCGTCTTCCATAGCTCAGGGATGGCATCCCTCATATGAAGAGCCTCTCGTGCCTGCATCCACAACATCAAAAACATCATTAGTCTCGTGCCTGAAAATCTTTCAATCGGGGTCGATTTGGTAAAATCGGCGTCGTTCATCCTAGTTGGAGCCGATTAATACCAATCGACGCCGATCCAAAAACAAGTCGACGCTGATTAAACCAATCGGCGCCGACTGCCTGGCCGGATGTAAACCAAACCCTGGCCTCCCATGCACCAAAAAAATCAAACAAAAAATTAATAATAAGAAAAGTGGGTTCAAGAATGATCACTTACCCCAGGTCGTGTCCTCCTGCGCTTCTGTCCGCTCCCAGAGGCTTCCATTGTGTTCAAATCACAAATCTATCTCTCTCTGAATCTAATCATCACGTTGCAAATAAATCGTTTACGTTTTCCGTTCGCCATATTTATATGCGTCTGGATTGGTCGGCGGCCGATTTTTTTGGGTCGACGCCGATTGTTTTGGTCGGCGCCAATTAGTTTGATCGCCGCCGCGATTTTTTCATGTCTGTTTGCCATAGTGTTGATACTTGGCTTACTTATCTATCTTGATCATTGTGTGTGCTGAATCTTGCCTTTTGGCGCAATCTTTTAGATTATCTTGTATTTAATGGTTTGTCCCTTTGCATGGGACACTCGTTACCTTTTGGCAGCTTTAGAGTTACGGGGTCTGTAGGCACTTAATGTCGTCAATTTATAGACGTACTAGTTGTCCCTACCAATGTGTTCTCTCTTAGATGCTGACTATTTTGCAGTTCTCCGACACTCATGGGTCTGTAGGCACTAAAGTCTCTCATGAGGCGACCGGCTAGTTTTCCCTACCAATGTGAGTTCCTTAGGTGCTGCCTTTTTTTTTTTTTTTTTTTTTGGCGTCATCAAGGAGCAGATTTACTCCAGCCATCCGACTGGGGCAATCCTGCATTTTTCATCTACCTCTTCAAAACAATCGGGATCATTGTTCATCATCCATCCTAGTTTGAGGGGATCAACATCACAACAATTCTTCTTTTCTTCCCATCTCCTTTGTTTTTGTCTCATAACCTTGCTTATCGCAAGTACTTGACAAAAAAGGGGCAAAAAATTAGACACCTAAATTTGGTAATCAAAGTTAGGGGTCCCTAACATTTCGTTTACCTGCTTAGGTAACCTGGGGCACGTTTACGTCACCAACTATCCCCTTGGGATATTATCCAATTTGTGATTTAATCACTTATTCCAAATTTAATTCATCCCATCACATCTTACCCATGAGTGATTAAATATTAAATATTTAATTACGCTTCTTCCCATGCATCTTAATCACTTATCCACCCCAAATTTATTCTATTCCATGTATCACATCTATTTTTAATCTTCCCTAAGCGGGATATTTTCCCGTAGTCGGGATAAGTCTTATCTTTCTCGAAATTGATCATTTTGGCCATCTCGGGAGTCTTTTCCGCGATCGCGCCGACCCATATGGTCGGCGCCGATTTTCTAGGAGCGGCGCCGATTATAAAAGCAAGCCCGAACTCAGTTCTAAGGACCGAAAAAGACCGAATCTACGCTACCAATCGACTGGCGAGAGATTCTAAAGATTTGCCAAGGATACCCGAAAGGAAAGAAAAGACCAGAACTTGGCAAAAGCGAAACGAACGAGCGAGAAAGCGAACAGAGAGCGAAAGATACAGGTTGAGAGAAAGAGAGATCTTCTTAGCATCAATTGTATCAAATTAGGGGCAGATCCTGTCCAAATCAATCCCTGAGAGGAGCACTGTTACTCTGCCCTGTCATATCAGCATCGCACACCACCACCATCATCATCTGGTGACTCTGTTCCAGTGTCTCTCGCCAACTTCGGCACATCCAGCAGACCACATTCACCTTCCAATCCCAGAATCTTGTCGCACAGTCCCTGATGGACTGTTCTGTCTGATCTTATCCATCGACGCCGATCCCCCTGATCGACGCCGATCACAGTCTCAATCAAACGCCGATTATACCCAGTCGACGCCGATTATCTGCAGATAGGTAAAAGGTACAGGTAACACAAATCCAGCATTTATTTCATAGTTCCCTGTTTTCTGTACTTTCTGTCTGCTGTTTCAGATTCTGTCTTATTACTACAATCGGGACATCTAGTCTTTATTTACATCTTTTATCATGTATGCTTCTTTTCTTAATTGAAAATGTGGACTGACATCTGCCGAGGAAGCTTATCGCTTCCCGGACCCGCTTCTCGGGCAGTCCACTTAAATATCTTTTAACGTGGTCTTTTTCTGTCAAGCATCGGTGTTTTGCAGGTTATTCGGATCTATTGTGCGAATTGCTCGTGTGCACCCGTCTTGTCTACATCGGCTTCCTCATCCGTCTACATCTTCATCAGGTATCAATTTCATTGAGGTTTTTCAGGGTTTTTGTGTTTAGTTTGGTGCATTAACTTGGACAGGTAACAAGCGCAAAATTCTTGATCTACAGTTAGGTAATTGATCATATTAGTAGGCATGTTTAGTTAGTATTACATTGTTTTCATACTAGTTATCCATTATTTAAAGCTTCTATCTTAATGTTTTAATTTCTAGACATTGAGCCCTAGCTAATTAGGTGGTAATGGTGTTAGCCTTCCTTGTTTAGCTTTGTATTTTGCTTTGTGAAGTTTAGGGTGCATTAAAAAATAATTGAATACACATTGAATATACAAATGGAATATTTTTTTTACGTGTGAATGTGCTCAGTTATTGAAGAACGTAAAGATAATTTTAGCAATAAAAACATGTTAGGATTAAATAGAGGCTTTGAATTTGGAATTCGTATGTAGTAGTAATAGAGGAGGAATGTGGAGTGACATGAGTAATAATATTGCATAGTAGATACAAACTATCTCTATAGAGTAAAACTACAAAATGTACACTTAATAAATGTGTGTACATTTTTTCCTTGTGCACATACATTTCAATGATATATTTACAACCATATATTCGGTATTTCAGGTGCTTATGGTAGAGGCAAAATTTGGTGATAAAAAGACAATATTTATATTCGCATATCCTCAAATGTTATTATAAGTGATTCACATATTTGTTGCATATGTAGACATTCTTCATGTATTTACCATTTTTCTCTTACATTCTTCACAGATTATTTGAATACTTTGAATATTACAAAGATAATTTTCATTTACTTCCTCAATATGTGGTGTCCATTGTATTATAAGTATTTATTCAATAATATTCACGTAATAAGACAATGCATTGTACAAAATCTAACAAATTTAATGCATTTTGATTAATTTTAAAGCACATTAATAGTTTTAATGTGTAGTATAAAATGACAAGTAATATCCATATACTCAATGTATGTTAACTAATACCAGTATGTCTTCAACTAAACATTATGAAGTAAACAATGGATATTAAAATACTAACTATACAAACAAAGACAACAGTTATATACAATAAGGCCATTTTATATTCAATAACAATACTATATAGTACGTAAAAACAATGTATATTTAATAACAACAATGTATATTCAATAACAACACTCTATTTTATTTTATTTTGATGAAATAGTCTATATTAATTTATAAAATATTACAACCTATTCACAAAAAAAAGGGTGTTAAAGGGAACACCCCACGAACAAACTAGCTGTGATGGCTAGGAGACTAAAGTATCAAGCCCAAGGGGCAACAAAAAACTTAACCACAACGCCAGAAAATGAAAGGAAAAAAACTAGGCTGCCACAACAAACATAGATGTAGGAGGTGGTGGAGGCCCCTTATCCTCCAAGTTACTACCAAAAGGATCGTTGCCACCCAGAAGGGGCAGCCAGCTTGAAGCAACTTCTTCATCTTTGTCTTCCTGCTGATTAGTAGAGTTAATGGAGAACTTAGGCATAAACAAAATGCACTGAAATAAATTAATAAACACTGAAAAATAAGAATTCAACATACATGCTTCACAAAAAAAGGTTGAAATTAAACCCATTACTTAATAACAACAGTGTATAGACCAATAAAAACACTATATTATGAAAGTGTAAGGCACATGGTTAAGAAAAGATTATTTTTTGGACACTTACTAGAACATATTAGTAAAGTCTATGGAGAATGACAACATAAACCAAATGCACTAAAGTAAATGAAAATAAAGTGAAATCCAATAGTCCACCTTGCATTCTTGAAAAACAATAGGTATTAATGAACCCTTTACTTAAAAACATTGTATAGTCAATAACAACACTATATATTGAAATTGTAACAAACATGGGTCATAAAACCCTGGTCTCTGACACATTTACTACATCGTATTAGTAGATTTCATTGTGAACAAACTTAGAAATACTATGCACTGAAAGAAATGAGTATATATTGAAAAAATTGTAATTTAGCATGCATGCTAAAAATAAATAGGTTTAAACGAAACCCATAACTCAATAAAAACAATGTTTAGTCAATAACAATATTGTATTTGGATATTGCAAGATGCATAGGTGATAAAGCCCTAGCATTTTACACATTTACTACATTGTATTGGTAGATTTCATCACAAATAGAGGCATAAACAATAAAAAATAAAATATATTAATACAAACTAAAAAATAGGTCAATGCGCATACTAGAAAAAACTGTAAATCTGAATGGAAATCATTACTCAATAACAACAATGTTTAGTCAATAAAAACATTGTAGTATGAAATTTTATGACACATGGGTGACAAAAGATGTACCAGAGAGGTTGGAATAAATAGAATATTAAAAAAGAACATGCACAAAAACAACTCAATATAGAATGAATATATATTTGTAAAACTGATATTTTTTATTACACAAGAACATGCATAGAAACAACTCAATATAGAATGAATATATGTTTGTAAAATAGTTATTTCTTTAGTAACCAAGAAAATGCACATAAAAAACTAAATATAGAATGAATATACATTTCTAAAACTAGTATTGCTTTCCAATGCACTTATTGCATGAAACAAAAGGATGAAATTTCCAAATAACTATTCAAACGGGGTCACCACATGATGATTTTAAGTTATTTTAGAGGGTTCTTAAACTCTGTTGCATGGAATACATGATCTAAATTTATTTTTCTTCCGATCTATAACAGAGTGGAAAGTGTCAAGAATGTTTAGTTTCTAGTCCCCATATACACATCGCCAAATGAGGGGGCATATAGTAAATGGTTTCATTGAATGTATTAGTAGCGCATAATGTGGAGTGAGATGGAGATGGGAAGTGTGGTAGGGGATGAAATGAAGTGAATCAAAATTTTAATTTAAATTAGGTGTAAATATGTTGTTTTACCATGTGGGTATATGGTGTGTTTCGCGTAGGAATTAATAATGTTTGGTTCAATATACATGCTTAATTTTTTTAATGTATTTTTTGTAGTGGTCCAGCCACACGGCGTTTGACATGGGGAAAACATTAAATCATTAATTTTTAAAAAATTGTTTGTAAATATTCCACATGTTAGCAAAAACCTATACTCCCTCCTATTCACAATTTTGTTGAAGACACTTTTGTTGATGGCAAATCACAACACCCCTAAGTGTCTGCAACTCGATGGGTTGAGACTCTCAGTGTGATTGCATAACATGGAGCTTTTTCCAAGTGTGGGACCTTGCGAAAATGGAAAAGCTCTCCGGATGAAGGTTGGTTACTATTCCTCTGTTCAGATACACACGTAAAAATGCAAAGGGTTTACTCAAAAACCTAATCTAACTTGCCAAGGAGACAGGGTAAGAAAATGCATTAAAATAAACCTAAACTAACAAAGGTGATGCACTGAGGAATGAAGAACACCTATCCTTCCAATAAACACAAACCATTAAAATGCAATGCAAGATCATGCACAGATAACTAGATTTGTAGTGAAAGATCAAGGGGATGCAAATGAACACAAAGAGGGTTGAGAATCATCCACAGACATGTATTATTTTCTCTAAAGATTGACACAATACACTACAAAATTCCAAGAGGCAAAGTTGCATTACAGTTTTAAATGGGAGGTTTGAACTCCACAATTACCTGCCAAAGAGAAGAAGGGAGGGGAAAAACAAGAATGTCCAACCTTTAGAAAGAAGCCCCTCCTTACAATTTATAGGAAGAATGAGAGAGGGAAGAGAGAGGAACTCCAAATCTACCCCAACCACCTCTAGAGTGTATTTAATTCATCTCATAATGGTGGTAGATAAGAACCTTAGTAAACCCAAAAAGTGGCGAACTATATTTTTTATTTTTAAGAATTTGTTCTAACCCAATTAAAGATATCCAATTGTAGTTGGATAGAGGACCTTGTAATCTTTCCGAAAAGTCCAACCTTGTGTGAATCCGAGCTCGATATGAAAATTTATGGCCATCTGAATATCTGGGTAAGGGTTTGCTTCCTGTCAACGCTCAAACTATTCCGCCTCCTGAAGGTATGCCTTGGCACATCCATTTGCATGTCATCATAATATTAAGTGCACCAAGGCACATCCATGTTCATGTCAACACTCTTTGATGTGTGCCTTCTACCTGCACCTTAGCGTGAAATTTTTCATGTTGACACTTTTCTACCTGTGCCAGGGCGCATCCATGTTCATGTCGACACTCTTTAACGTGCGCCTTCTACCTGCGCCTTGGCGCGAACTTTTTCTTGTCGACACTTTTCTACCTACACCAGGGTGCATCCATGTTCATGTCGACACTCTTTGATGTATGCCTTATACCTGCACATTGGCGCGAACTTTTTCGTGTCGACACTTTTCTACCTGCGCCAGGGTGCACCCATGTTCATGTCACCACTCTTTGACGTGCGCCTTCTACCTGTGCCTTGGTGAGAAATTTTTCGTTTCGACACTTTTCTACCTGTGCTAGGGTGCATCCATGTTCATGTTGACACTCTTTGACATTCACCTTCTACCTGTGCCTTGGCGCAAAATTTTTCATGTCAACACTTTTCTACGTGCGCCAGGGCGCATCCATGTTCATGTCGACACTCTTTGATGCGGAACTTCTAACTGCGCCTTGGCACGGACTTTTTCGTGTCGACACTTTTCTACCTAC
Source organism: Taxus chinensis (assembly GCA_019776745.2). Taxonomy (NCBI): domain Eukaryota; kingdom Viridiplantae; phylum Streptophyta; class Pinopsida; order Cupressales; family Taxaceae; genus Taxus; species Taxus chinensis. Next base: position 167,295,126 of record CM034154.1, on the reverse strand, counting down.
GCTAGGGCGCATCCATGTTCATGTCGACACTCTTTGACGTGCGACTTCTACCTATGCCTTGGCGTGAACTTTTTTGTGACGACACTTTTCTACCTACTCCAGGGTGCATCCATGTTCATGTCGACACTCTTTGACGTGTGAATTCTATCTTCGCCTTGGCATGAAATTTTTCATTTCGAAACTTTTCTACGTAGGCCAGGGTGCATCCATGTTCATGTCAACACTCTTTGACATGCGCATTCTACATACGCCTTGGTGTGAACTTTTTTGTGTCGACACTTTTCTACTTGTGCCAGGGCACATCCATGTTCATGTCGACACTCTTTGACGTGCGCCGTCTACTTGCGCCTTGGCACAAACTTTTTCTTTTCGACACTTTTCTACCTATGCCAGGGTGCATCCATGTTCATGTCGACACTCTTTAATGTGCACCTTCTACCTACTCCTTGGCATGAACTTTTTTATGTCAACACTTTTCTACCTGCTCTAGGGCACATCCATGTTCATGTCCACGCTCTTTGACGTGTGCCTTCTACCTGCGCCTTGGCACGAACTTTTTCATGTCGACACTTTTCTACTTGTGCCAAGGTGCATCCATGTTCATGTCAACACTCTTTGACGTGCACCTTCTACCTGCGCCTTGGCGCGAACTTTTTTGTGTCGACACTTTTCTACCTATGCCAGGGTGCATAATTGTTCATGTCGACACTCTTTCACGTGCGCCTTCTACCTGCGCCTTGGCATGAACATTTTTGTGTTGACACTTTCCTACCTGTGCCAGGGCACATCCATGTTCATGTCGACACTCTTTTACATGCGCATTCTACCTAGGCATTGGCGTGAAATTTTTCATGTCGACACTTTTCTACCAACGCCAGGGTGCATCCATGTTCATGTCGACACTCTTTGACATGCGCCTTCTACCTACACCTTGGCGTGAAATTTTTCATGTCGACACTTCTCTACATGTGCCAGGGTGCATCCATGTTCATATCGACACTCTTGACATGCACCTTCTACCTGCGCCTTGGTGAGAAATTTTTCGTGTCGACACTTTTCTACCTGCGCCAGGGTGCATCAATGTTCATTTTGACACTCTTTCACGTGCGCCTTCTACCTGCGCATTGGAGTGAACTTTTTCGTGTCGACACTTTTCTACCTGCGCCAAGTCACATCCATGTTCATGTCGAAACTCTTTGACGTGTGCCTTCTACCTACGCCTTGGTGAGAACTTTTTCGTGATGACACTTTTCTACCTGCACCAGGGCACATCCATGTTCATGTTGACACTCTTTGACGTGCACCTTCTACCTGCGCCTTGTCGCGAAATTTTTTGTGTCGATACTTTTCTACCTGTGACAGGGCACATCTATGTTCATGTCGACACTCTTTAACATACGCCTTCTACCTGCGCATTGGCACAAACGTTTTTGTGTTGACACTTTTCTACCTATGCCAAGGCGCATCCATGTTCTTGTCGACACTCTTTGACGTGAGCCTTCTACCTACGCCTTGGCGTGAAATTTTTTGTGTCGACAGTTTTCTACCTACACCAAGGCACATCCATGTTCATGTCGACACTCTTTGACGTGTGCCTTCTACATACGTCGTGGCGCAAAATTTTTCATTTCGACACTTTTCTACCTACACCAGTGTGCATCCATGTTCATGTCGACACTCTTTGACGTGCACATTCTACCTGTGCCTTCGTGCGAACTTTTTCATGTCGACACTTTTCTACCTGTGCCAGGGTACATCCATGTTCATGTCGACACACTTTGACGTGTGCCTTCTACCATTTTCTTAGCGTGAACTTTTTCATGTTGACACTTTTCTACCTGCGCCAGAGCACATCCATGTTCATGTCGACACACTTTGACGTGCCCCTTCTACCTGTGCCTTGGCGTGAACTTTTTCATGTTGACACTTTTGTACCTGCGCCAGGGTGCATCCATGTTCATGTCAACACTCTTTGACGTGCGCATTCTACTTGCGCCTTGGCGTGAAATTTTTCGTGTTGATAATTTTCTACCTACGCCAAGGCGCATCCATGTTTATGTTGACACTCTTTGACTTGCGCCTTCTACCTCCGTCTTGGCGTGAACTTTTTTGTGTCGATGCTTTTCTACTTGCGCCAGGGCGCATTCATGTTCATGTCGACACTATTTGACATGCACCTTCTACCTGTGCCTTGACGTAAAAAATTTTGTGTCGACACTTTTATACCTGTTCTAGGGCACATTCATGTTCATGTCGACACTCTTTTACGTGCACCTTCTACCTGCTCCTTGGCACGAAATTTTTCATGTCAACAATTTTCTACCTGCGCCAGGGCGCATCTATGTTCATGTCAACACTCTTTGACGTGCACCTTAAACCTGCACCTTGGCGCAAACTTTTTTGTATCGACACTTTTCTACCTATGCCAGGGCGCTTCCATGTTCATGTCGACACTCTTTGACATGCGCCTTCTACCTGCACCTTGGCACGAACTTTTTTGTGTCAACACTTTTCTACCTGTGCCAGGGAACATCCATGTTCATTTTGGCATTCTTTGATGTGCGCCTTCTACCCTGCGCCTTGGTGTGAATTTTGTTATGTCGATACTTTTCTACCTACGCCTTCGGCACATCCATGTTCATGTCGACACTCTTTGATGTGCGCCTTCTACCTGCACCTTTGCGCATACTTTTAAGTGTCGACACTTTTGTACCTGCACCAGGGCACATCCATTTTCATGAGGACAACTCTTTTACGTGTGCCTTCTACCTGCACCTTGGCACGAACTTTTTGGTGTCAACACTTTTCTACCTACACCAGGGCGCATCCATGTTCATGCCGACACTCTTCGACGTGCGCCTTCTACCTACGCCTAGGCGCGAACTTTTTCATGTTGACACTTTTCTACCTGCACCAGGGTGTATCCATGTTCATGTTGACAATCTTTGACGTGCACCTTCTACCTGCGCCTTCGCGCAAAAATTTTCGTGACGATAATTTTTTACCTGTGCCAGGGCGCATCCATTTTTTTGTCGACACTCTTTGACGTGCGCCATCTACCTACGCCTTGGCGGGAACTTTTTTGTGTCGAAACTTTTCTACATGCATCGAGGCGCATCGATGTTCATGTCGAAACTCTTCTATGTGCACCTTCTACCTACGCATTGGCGTGAAATTTTTTGTGTTGATAGTTTTTTACCTGTACTAGGGCGCATCCATATTCATGTCAACACTCTTTGACGTGCACCTTCTTTCTACACTTTGGCGCGTACATTTAAGTGTTGACACTTTTCTACCCGCACCATTGCGCATCCATGTTCATGTCGACAACTCTTTGACGTACGCCTTCTACCTGCGCCTTGGTGTGAACATTTTGGTGTCAACACTTTTCTACCCGTGCCAGGGCGCATCCATGTTCATGCTGACACTCTTCGACATGTGCCTTCGACCTGCGCCTTGGCGTGAACTATTTCATATCGACACTTTTCTACCTACGCGCCATGGTGCATCCATGTTCATGTCGACATTATTTGACGTGTGCCTTCTACCTGCGCCTTAGCGCGAACATATTCATGTCGAAACTTTTCTACCCTATGCTAGGGTGCATCCATGTTCTTGTCGACAATCTTTGACGTGTGCCTTCTTTTTTAGCCTTGGCGCGAACTTTCTCATGTCGACACTTTTTTACCTATGCTAGGGTGCATCCATGTTCATGTTGACACTCTTTTACGTGTTCCTTCTGCCTGTGCCTTGGCTCAAACTTTTTCATGTTAACACTTTTCTACCTATGCCATGGCGAATCCATGTTCATGTTGACACTCTTTAACGTGCGCCTTCTACCATATGCCTTGGCGCACGAACTTTTTCATGTCGACACTTTTCTACCTGTGCCAAGGTCACATCCATGTTCATGTCGACACTCTTTGACGTGTACCTTCTACCATTGCGCATTGGCGTGAACTTTTTCATGTCGACACTTTTCTACCTACGCCAGGGTGCATCCATGCTCATGTCGACACTCTTTGACGTGCACCTTCTACCTGTGCCTTGGCGACGAACTTTTTTGTGTCGACACTTTTCTACATATTCCAGTGATGCATCCATGTTAATGTCGACACTCTTTGGTGTGTGCCTTCTACCTGCACCTTAGTGGAAACATTTTGGTGTCGATAATTTTCTACGTGTCGCCAAGGCGAATCCATGATCATGTCGACACTCTTTGACGTGTGACTTGTACCTGCGATTTGGCACAAAAATTTTCATGTCGACACTCTTTGACGTGCGCCTGCCACCTGTGCGTTGGTGAAAACTTTTTCATGTCGACACTTTTCTACCTGTGCCAGGGTGCATACATGTTCATGTGGACACTCTTTGACATGCGCCTTCTACATGCGCCTTGTCGCGAACTTTTTCACGTTGACGCTTTTCTACCTGTGCCAAGGTCACATCCATGTTTATTTCGACACTCTTTGACGTGTGCCTTCTACCTGTGCCTTGGCGCGAACTTTTTCATGTCGACACTTTTCTACCTGTGCCTAGGCGCATCCATGTTCATGTCAACACTCTTTGACATGCGCCTTCTACCTACACCTTGGCGCGAACTTTTTCATGTCAAAACTTTTCTACTTGTGCTAGGGTGCATCCATGTTCATGTCGACACTCTTTGACATGCACCTTCTACCTGTGCCTTGGCACGAAATTTTTCATTTCGACACTTTTCTACCTGCACCAGGGCGCATACATGATCATGTGGACACTCTTTGACATGTGCCTTCTAACTGCGCCTTGGCACGAAATTTTTAGTGTCGACACTTTTCTACCTGCACCAGGGAAAATCCATGTTCATGTCAACACTCTTTGACGTTCCCCTTCTACACTCACCTTGGCGTGAAATTTTTGGTGTCGACACTTTTCTACCTGCGCCAGGGCGCATCAATGTTCATGCTGACACTCTTTGACATGTGCCTTCTACCTGCGCCTTGGCACGATCTTTTTCATGTCGACACTTTTCTACCTATGCTAGGGCGCATCCATGTTCATGTCAACACTCTTCGACGTGTGCCTTCTACCTGTGCCTTGGCACGAAATTTTTCATGTCGACACTTTTCTACCTATGCCAGGGCGCATTCATGTTCATGTCGACACTCTTTGACAAGCGCCATCTACCTATGCCTTGGTGCAAACTTTTTTGTGTCAACACTTTTCTACCTGCTCCAGGGTGCATCCATGTTCATGTCGACACTCTCTGACGTGCGCCTTCTACCTGCGCCTTGGCGCGAAATTTTTCATGTCGACACTTTTCTACCTACACCAGGGCGCATCCATTTTCATGTCGACACTCTTTGAGGATGCACCTTAGTGTGAACTTTTTCATGTCGACACTTTTGTACCTACGTCAGGGTGCATCCATGTTCATGTTGACACTCTTTGACGTGCAAATTCTACCTGTGCCTTGGCACGAAATTTTTTGTGTCGACACTTTTCTAACTATGCGCTAGGGCGCATCCATGTTAATTTCGACACTCTTTGATGTCCGCCTTCTACCTGTGCGCATTGGCGCGAACTTTTTTGTTTCGAACACTTCTCTACCTATCGCCAGGGCGCATCTATGTTCATGTCGACACAATTTGACGTGTGCCTTCTACCTACGCCTTGACACGAAATTTTTCCTATCAAAACTTTTTTGGATGCGCAAGGGCGCATCTGTGTTCATGTCAACACTCTTTGTTGTGCGCCTTCTACCTGTGCGTTGGCGCAAACTTTTTCATGTTGACACTTTTCTGCCCACGCCAAGGCGCATCCATGTTCATGTCGACACTCTTTGATGTGTGCCTTCTACCTACGCATCGGCGTGTACTTTTTCATGTCGACACTTTTCTAACTACACCAGGTCGCAACCATATTCATGTCGACTTTTTTTGACGTGTGCTTTCTACCTATGCCTTGGCGCGAACGTTTTCATGTTGACACTTTTCTACTTGTGCCAGTGCACATCTATGTTCATGTCGACACTCTTTGATGTGCACCTTCTACTTGCGCCTTGGCACGAACTTTTTCGTGTTAACACTTTTCTACCTGCTCCAAAGCGCATCCATGTTCATGCCGACACTCTTTGACGTGTGCATTTTACCTGCACCTTGGCTCAAACTTTTTCGTGTCGACACTTTTCTACCTATGCCACGGTGCGTCCATGTTCATGTCAACACTCTTTGACGTGTGCCTTCTACCTGCGCCTTGGAAAAAACTTTTTCGTGTCATTAATTTTCTACCTGTGCCAGGGTGCAAACATGTTCATGTCGACACTCTTTGACGTGCGCCTTCTACTTGTGCCTTGACATGAAATTTTCTTGTCGACACTTTTCTACCTACGCCAGGGCGCATCCATGTTCATGTTAACACTCTTTAAAGTGCGCCTTCTACCTACGCCTTGGCGCGAACTTTTTTGTGTCGACACTTTTCTACCTACGCTAGGGCGCATACAAGTTCATGTTGACTCTCTTTGACACGAGCCTTCTATCTGCCGTGAACTTTTTTGTGTCAACACTTTTCTACCTACGCCAGGGTGCATACATATTCATGTCGACACTCTTTGACGTCCACCTTCTACCTGTGCCATGGCGCAAACTTTTTTATACCGATGCTTTTCTAATGTCGCCAGGGTGCATCCATGTTCATGTCAACACTCTTTGACATGTGCCTTCTACCTGCGCATTGGCGCAAACATTTTTGTGTTGACACTTTTCTACCTGCACCAGTGTGCATCCATGTTCATGTCAACACTCTTTGACGTGCGCCTACTACCTGCGCCTTGGCTCGAAATTTTTCGTGTTGAAACTTTTCTACCTACGCCAGGGCACATCCATGTTCATGTTGACACTCTTTGACATGCACCTTCTACCTGCGTTTTGGGGTAAAATTTTTTGTGTCGACACTTTTCTATTTGTGCCAGGGCACATCCATGTTCATGTCGACACACTTTGACGTGCACCTTCTACCTGCGCATTGGCAAGAAATTTTTCATGTCGACACTTTTCTACGTGCTCCAGTGTGTATCCATGTTCATGTCGACACTCTTTGACGTGTGCCTTCTACCTGCGCCTTGGTGGAAACATTTTAGTGTCGAAAATTTTCTAGTTGCACTAGGGCGCATCGATGCTCATGTCGACACTCTTTGATGTGTGCCTTCTGCCTATGATTTCGCATGAAATTTTTCATGTCGACAATCTTTGATGTGCGCCTTCCACCTATGCGTTGGCGCAAACTTTTTCATGTCGACACTTTTCTACCTGCGCCAGGGTGCATCCATGTTCATGTCGACACTCTTTGACGTGCTTCTTCTACCTGCGCATTGGTGCGAACTTTTTCGCGTCGACACTTTTCTACCTGCGCCAGGTCGCATCCATGTTCTTGTCGACACTCTTTGACGTGTGAATTTTACCTGCGCCTTGGCGCAAACTTTTTTGTGTCGACACTTTTCTACCTGCGCCAGGGTGCATCCATGTTCATGTCAACACAGTTTGACGTGCACCTTCTACCTATTCCATGGCACAAACTTTTTTGTGCCGATGCTTTTCTACCTACGCCAGGGTGCATCCATGTTCATGTCAACACGCTTTGATGTGCACCTTCTACCTGCACATTGGCACAAACATTTTTATGTTGACACTTTTCTACCTGCACCAGTGTGCATCCATGTTCATGTCAACAATCTTTGACGTGCGCCTACTACCTGTGCCTTGGCTCGAAATTTTTTGTGTCGAAACTTTTCTACCTACGCCAGGTTGCATCCATGTTCATGTCGACACTCTTTGATGTGCGCCTTCTACCTACGTTTTGGGGTGAAGTTTTTCGTGTCGACACTTTTCTACCTGCACCAGGGCGCATCCATGTTCATGTCAACAATCTTTGACGTGCACCTTCTACCTGCGCATTGGCGAGAAATTTTTCGTGTCAACACTTTTCTACGTGTGCTAGTGTGCATCCATGTTCATGTCGACACTCTTTGACGTGCGCCTTCTACCTACGCCTTGGCGAAAACATTTTTGGTGTCGATAATTTTCTACCTGCGCCAAGGCACATCCATGCTCATGTCTACACTCTTTGACGTGCGCCTTCTACCTGTGATTTGGCACAAAAATTTTCGTGTCGACAATCTTTGACGTGCGCCTTCCACCTGTGCATTGGCGTAAACTTTTTCATCTCGACACTTTTCTACCTGCGCCAGGGTGCATCCATGTTCATGTCGACACTCTTTGACATGCTTCTTCTACCTGCGCATTGGCACGAACTTTTTCACGTTGACACTTTTTTACCTGCACCAGGTCGCATCCATGTTCATGACAACACTCTTTGATGTGCACCTTCTACGTGCACCTTGGCGTGAACTTTTTCATGTCGACACTTTTCTACCTGTGCCTAGGCGCATCCATGTTCATGTCGACACTCTTTGACGTGAGCCTTCTACCTGCACCTTGGCATGATCTTTTTCATTTCAAAACTTTTCTACCTGTGCTAGGGCACATCCATGTTCATGCCGAAACTCTTTTACATGCACCTTCTATCTGTGCCTTGGCACGAAATTTTTTGTGTCGACACTTTTCTACCTGCGCTAGGGCACATACATGCTCATGTGGACACTCTTTGACGTGCGCCTTCTAAGTGTGCCTTGGCATGAAATTTTTAGTGTCGACACTTTTCTACCTGCGCCAGGGTGAATCCATGTTCATGTCAACACTCTTTGACGTGCCCCTTCTACCCTCACCTTGGTGCGAAATTTTTGGTGTCAACACTTTTCTACCTGCACCAGGGCACATCAATGTTCATGCCGACATTGTTTGACGTGCGCCTTCTACCTGCACCTTGGCGCGATCTTTTCTATGTCGACACTTTTCTACCTGCACCAGGGCACATTCATGTTCATGTCTATAGTCTTTGACGTGTGCGTTCTACCTACGCCTTGCCGTGAACTCTTTCGTGTCGACACTTTTCTACCTATGCCAGGGTGCATCCATGTTCATGTCGACACTCATTGACGTGCACCTTCTACCTGCACCTTGGCATAAACTTTTTCGTGTTGACACTTTTCTACCTGCTCTAGGACGCATCCATGTTCATGTCGACACTCTTTGACATGCACGTTCTACCTGCGCCTTGGCGCGAAATTTTTCATGTCGACACTTTTTTTCCTGCGCCAAGGCGCATCCATGTTCATGTCGACACTCTTTGACATGCGCCAGGCGCATGAATGTTCATGTCAACACTCTTTGACATGCGTATTCTACCTGCGCCTTGGCGCGAACTTTTTCGTGTCAACACTTTTCTACCTGTGCCAGGATGCATCCATGTTCATGTCGACACTCTTTGACGTGCTCCTTCTATCTATTCCATGGCGCGAAATTTTTTTTTGTCGACACTTTTCTACCTGCGCCAGGGTACATCCATGTTCATGTTGACACTCTTTGACGTGCACCTTCTACCTACGCCTTGGCGTGAAATTTTTCATGTCGACTCTTTTCTACCTGTGCCAGGGCACATCCATGTTCATTTCTACACTCTTTGACGTGTGCCTTCTACCTGTGCCTTGGCGCGAACTTTTTCGTGTCAACACTTTTCTACCTTCGCCAGGGCGCATCCATATTGTTGTCGACACTCTTTGACGTGCACCTTCTACCTACGCATTGGCGTGAACTTTTTTGTGTTGACACTTTTCTACCTCCGCCAAGGCACATCCATGTTCATGTCAACACTCTTTGACGTGCTCCTTCTACCTGTACCATAACGTGAAATTTTTTGTGTCGACACTTTTCTACCTGCACCAAGGTACATCCATGTTCATGTTGACACTCTTTGACATGCACCTTCTACCTGCGCCTTGGCGCAAAATTTTTCATGTCGACACTTTTCTACCTGCGCTAGGGCACATCCATGTTCATGTCGACACTCTTTGACGTGCGCCTTCTACCTGCACCTTGGCGCGAACTTTTTCGTATCGACACTTTTCTACCTACGCCAGGGCACATCCATGTTCATGTCAACACTCTTTGAGGTGCTCCTTCTACCTATGCCTTGGCACAAACTTTTTTGTGTCGACACTTTTCTACCTGCTTTAGGGCGCATCCATGTTCATGTCGACACTCTTTGACATGCGCATTCTACCTGCACCTTGGCGTGAAATTTTTTGTGTCGACACTTTTTTACCTGTTCCAGGGCGCATCCATGTTCATGTCGACACTCTTTGACGTGCGCCTTCAAACTGCACCTTAGCGCGAAATTTTTCATGTCGACACGTTTCTACCTCTACCACTGCGCATCCATCTTCATGTCGACACTATTTGACATCTGCCTTCTACCTGCGCCATTGTGTGAATTTTTTCATTTCGACACTTTTCTACCTGTGCCAGGGCGCATCCATGTTCATGTCAACACTCTTTGACGTGCGCCTTCTAGCTATGCATTGGTGCGAAATTTTTCGTGTCGACCCTTTTCTACCTGTGCCTGGGCGCATCCATGTTCATGTCAACACTCTTTGACGTGCGCCTTCTAGCTACGCATTGGCGCGAAATTTTTCATGTCGACACTTTTATACTTTCGCTAGGGCACATGCATGTTCATGTCGACACTCTTTGACGTGTGCCTTCTACCTGCGCCTTGGCGTGAACTTTTTCGTGTCGACACTTTTATACTTGTGCTAGGGCACATGCATGTTCATGTCGACACTCTTTGGCGTGCGCCTTCTAAATGTGCCTTGGCATGAAATTTTTCATGTCGACACTTTTCTACCTGCGCCAGTCCGCATCCATGCTCATGTCAACACTCTTTAACGTGTGCCTTCTAGCTGCGCCTTGGCAAGAACTTTTTCATGATGACACTTTTCTACCTGCTACAGTGCGCATCCATGTTCATGTCGACACTCTTTGATGTGTGCCTTCTACCTGCACCTTGGCTCAAAGTTTTTCATGTCGACACTTTTCTACCTACGCCAGGGTGCATCCATGTTCATGTCGACACTCTTTGACATGCACCTTCTACATGTTCCTTGGCATGAACATTTTCATGTCGACACTTTTCTACCTGTGCCAGGGCGCATCTATGTTCATGTCGACACTGTTTAACGTGCGCCTTCTTCCTGTGCCTTGGTAAGAAATTTTTTACGTTGACACTTTTCTACCTACGCCAGGGCGCATCCATGTTCATGTCGACACTCTTTGATGTGCGCCTTCTACCTGCGCCTTGGCGTGAACTTTTTTGTGTCGACACTTTTCTACCTGTGCAAACACGCATCCATGTTCTTGTCGACACTCTTTGACATGCGCCTTCTACCTACGTCTTGGCGCAAACTTTTTCATGTTGACACTTTTACAACTGCTCTAAGGCGCATCCATGTTCATGTCGACACTCTTTGACGTGCGCCTTCTACCTACGCCTTGGCGTGAACTTTTTCGTGTCGACACTTTTTTACCTACAACAGGGCGCATCCATGTTCATGTCGACACTCTTTGACGTGCGCCTTCTACCTGCACCTTAGCGCAAACTTTTTCATGTCGACACTTTTCTACCTACGCCAGGGAGCATCCATCTTCATGTTGACACTATTTGATGTCTTCCTTCTTCCTATGCCTTGGTGCGTACTTTTTCATGTTGACACTTTTCTACCTACGCCAGGGTGCATCCATGTTCATGTCAACACTCTTTGACGTGCGCCTTCTAGCTGCGCATTGGGGTGAAATTTTTCGTGTCGACACTTTTCTACTTGTGCCAGGGCGCATCCATGTTCATGTCGACCCTCTTTGATGTGCGCCTTCTAGCTACGCCTTGGCGCGAACTTTTTCGTGTCGACACTTTTCTACCTGTGCCAGGGCGCATCCATGTTCATGCCGACACTCTTTGACGTGCGCCTGCTACCTGTGCCTTGGCACAAAATTTTTTGTGTGGACACTTTTCTACCTGCGCCAGTTCGCATCCATGTTCATGTTGACACTCTTTGACATGCGCCTTCTACCTGTACCTTGGCATGAAATTTTTCGTGTCGACACTTTTCTACTTGCTCCACGGTGCATCCATGTTCATGTCGAAATTCTTTGACGTGCGCCTTCTACCTGTGCCTTGACGTGAAATTTTTTGTGTTGACACTTTTCTACTTGCTCCAGGGTGCATCCATGTTCATGTTGACACTCTTTGACGTGTGCCTTCTACCTATGCCTTGGCGCGAACTTTTTCCTATCCACACTTTTCTACCTGCACCAGTGCAAATCCATGTTCATGTTGATACTCTTTTACGTGCGCCTTCTACCTACGTATTGGCCCGAAATTTTTCGTGTCGACAATTTTCTATGTACCCCAGGGTGCATCCATGTTCATGTTGACACTCTTTGACGTGCGACTTCTACCTACGCCTTAACGCAAACTTTTTCTTATCGACACTTTTCTACCTGCTCCAGAGCAAATTCATGTTCATGTCGACACTCTTTGATGTGCGCTTTCTACCTACGCTTTGGGGAAATACTTTTCGTGTCGACACTTTTCTACGTGCGCCTGGGCGCATCTATGTTCATGTTGACACTCTTTGACGTACTTCTTGGTGCAAACTTTTAAGCGTCGACACTTTTCTACCTGCGCCTCGGCGTAAAATTTTTCGTGTCGACACTTCACTACCTATGCCAAGGTGCATCCATGTTCATGTCAACACTCTTTGACATGCGCCTTCTACCTGTGCCTTGGCCTGAACTTTTTCATGTCGACACATTTCTACCTGTGCCAGGGCATATCCATGTTCATGTCAACACTCTTTGACGTGTGAATTTTACCTGCGCCTTGGCTTGAACTTTTTCGTGTCGACACTTTTCTACCTGCGCAAAGGCGCATCCATGTTCTTGTCGATACTCTTTGACGTGCGCCTTCTACCTACATCTTGGCGCAAGTTTTTTCATTGTGTCGACACTTTTACAACTTGCTCTAAGGCTGCATCCATGTTCATGTCGACACTCTTTGATGTGCGCCTTCTACCTACGCCTTGGCGTGAACTTTTTCGTGTCGACACTTTTTTACCTATGCAACAAGGCACATCCATGTTCATGTCGACACTCTTTGACGTGCACCTTCTACCTGCACCTTAGTGCACGAACTTTTTCATGTCAACACTTTTCTATCTGCACCAGGGAGCATCCATCTTCATGTCGAAACTATTTGATGTGCTTCCTTCTTCCTACACCTTGGTGCGTACTTTTTCGTGTCGACACTTTTCTACCTACGCCAGGGTGCATCCATGTTCATGTCAACACTCTTTGCCACGCGCACCTTCTAGCTGCGCATTGGCATGAACTTTTTCGTGTCGACACTTTTCTACCTATGCTCTAGGGCGCATCCATGTTCATGCCGACACTCTTTGACGTGCGCCTGCTACCTGCACCTTGGCACAAAATTTTAAATGTTGACACTTTACTAGATGTGCCAGTTCGCATCCATGTTCATGTCGACACTCTTTAACAGTGCGCCTTCTACTTGCACCTTGGCGTGAAATTTTTCGTGTCGAAACTTTTCTACTTGCTCCACGGTGCATCCATGTTCATGTTGACATTCTTTGACGTGCGCCTTCTACCTGTGCCTTGACGTGAAATTTTTTGTGTTGACACTTTTCTACTTGCTCCAGGGTGCATCCATGTTCATGTTGACACTCTTTGACGTGTGCCTTCTACCTATGCCTTGGCGCGAACTTTTTCCTATCCACACTATTCTACCTGCACCAAGTGCAAATTCATGTTCATGTCGAAACTCTTTTACGTGCGGCTTCTACCTACGTATTGGCCCGAAATTTTTCGTGTCGACAATTTTCTATGTACCCCAGGGTGCATCCATGTTCATGTTGACACTCTTTGACGTGCGACTTCTACCTACGCCTTAACGCAAACTTTTTCTTATCGACACTTTTCTACCTGCTCCAGAGCAAATTCATGTTCATGTCGACACTCTTTGATGTGCGCCTTCTACATGCGCCTTAGCGTGAACTTTTTCATGTCAACACTTTTGTACCTACGTTAGGGTGCATCCATGTTCATGTTGACACTCTTTGACATGCGAATTCTACCTGTGCGCTGGCACGAAATTTTTCGTGGCGACACTTTTGTACCTGCGCTAGGGTGCATCCATGTTCATGTCGACACTCTTTGACATGCGCCTTCTAACTGCACCTTGGCGTAAACTTTTTTGTGTCAACAATTTTCTACCTTCGCTAGGGTGCATCCATGTTCATGTCGACACAATTTGATGTGTGCCTTCTACCTGCGCCTCGGCACGAAATTTTTTCTATCAAAACTTTTTTGGATGCGCAAGGGCGCATCTGTGTTCATGTCAACACTCTTTGTTGTGCGCCTTCTACCTGTGCGTTGGCGCAAAAATTTTTCATGTTGACACTTTTCTGCCCACGCCAAGGCGCATCCATGTTCATGTCGACACTCTTTGATGTGTGCCTTCTACCTACGCATCGGCGTGTACTTTTTCATGTCGACACTTTTCTAACTACACCAGGTCGCAACCATATTCATGTCGACTTTTTTTGACGTGTGCTTTCTACCTATGCCTTGGCGCGAAATTTTTCATGTTGACACTTTTCTACTTGTGCCATTACACATCTATGTTCATGTTGACACTCTTTGACGTGCACCTTCTACCTGCGCCTTGAGGCGAACTTTTTCGTGTCAACACTTTTCTACGTGCTCCAAAGTGCATCCATGTTCATGCCGACACTCTTTGATGTGTGCCTTCTGACTTGCGCCTTGGCTGCAAACTTTTTCGTGTCGACACTTTTCTACCTATGCGCACAGTGCACATCCATGTTCATGTCAACACTCTTTAACGTGCTGCCTTCTACCTACGCCTTTGCGAAGAACTTTTTCGTGTCGATTAATTTTCTACCTGCGCCAGGGTGCATCCATGTTCATGTCGACACTCTTTGACGTGCACCTTCTACCTAGGAAGTACTTTGAGCCAAAAGGATGAAAATGGGAATGAACATTTAATTTACTTTGGGAGAAGACAAATGAGCAGTGCTGAGATAAATTATACTGTAGCTGAAAAAGAGGCTCTAGCTATCATTTTTGTTGTAAAGAAGTTCAGAAATTACTTGTCAGGGAAGAAATTTATAGTTGTAACAGATCATCAGGCTCTAAAATATATTGTCAATAAGCCGAACCCATCAAGGAGGTAAGCAAGATGGATAATTTTGCTACAAGAATTTGAATTTGATATTATAGATAAGCCAGGAAAGAAGCATGTCAATGCAGATGCACTCTCTCGAGCCTATGATGGTTTAGGATCATCTTGCGATGATGATGATTTCCCCGATGCAGCATTGTTATCCCTTGACACAATCCCTAGTGAATACATAGATATTTGGAATTATCTGAATGACGTCAAGTTTCCATATGGTGCCAATGCAAAGACTAAGAGAAAGATTACTCAAGCCAGTCATCCATATTCTATTATGCATGGAGTATTATTTCGAAGAGGACCTGATGAACAGTACAAGAGGGCAGTTGGACGTGATCAAGGGAAGGAACTGCTAGAAGAATTCCACAATGGTACATGTGGAGGGCACTTCTCTAGACAACTTACAGCAAGAAGGATCTTGAATGCAGGTTATCACTGGCCCACTCTTTTTAAAGATTGTTATAATTATTGTAAGACATGTGATATTTGTCAAACACATGGTAACCGTAAGACTTCATCAGCTCCATTATGTCCTATTCTTCCACTTGGTCCCTTTGAAAAGTGGGGAATAGACATTGTAGGTCCACTTCCAACTACCTCACGCCAAAATAAGTATATTGTAGTTGCCACATATTATTTAACCAAGTGGGTTGAAGTTAGGCCATTGAAAACAACTTCTATGGATGAGGTGGCAAGGTTCATATATGAACGCATTGTCACCAGATTTGGTTATCCATTAGAAATTGTAACAGATCAAGGAAGCCACTTCATTAATGAGGTAGTAGAAGCCCTAGTCAATAAATTTTCTACTAAGCATAGGAAGGCAACAACATACAAGCCAAGCACAAATGGACAGGTGGAATGAACAAATTTTGTGTTGTGTCAAATTCTAGAAAAAGATGCAGCCTTGCAGGTACATAAGTGGGATAAAAGGATTCATGCAGCATTGTGGGCATATAGGGCAACATCAAAGTCAACAACAGGATACTCCCCATTTTAGTTGGCCTATGGCATTGATCCAGTTCTTCCTATTGAGTTTGATATTCCCACTGTGAGAGTTATGAAAAATGAAAGGATGGATGAAAGTGATTCAGTAAAAGAAAGGTTGGTACATCTTCATTTGCTAGAGGAAATGAGGGAAATAGCAAATGATACAAGCCATAAGAAGAAAATGAAGCAGAAGGAATACTTTGATCAAAAGATCCGTTGGTCTCCATTTCATGTGAATGACTTGGTTCTAGTATATGATTCCAGATACAAAAAAAGAAGACAGAGAAAATTTCTTCCAAAATGGATGGGGCCCTACAAAATAGTAGTTGTGCATGAAAATGGTACGTACCAAATGGAGGAATTGGATGGCACTCCCATTACGAAATGGGTCAACCACGACAAGTTAAATATTTTCCAAGCACCATAATAGTCTACTCTGAGGACAGAGTAGAAGCTAGGAAGGGGGAAGATGTCGACACCAAAATTTTTCCTCCATAATTTGTATTTCATTAATGTATGTATTAGGAATAGGAGGTTGTTAAGTATAATTAGTAGTAGCGTCTGATAGAAGATAACGGTGCCGTCAGTACAGGTGCCGCCAATAATGTGGAGTACGGTAATAGTCAAAGTACAATAGGAATGTTGTAAAAAGTAAATATTTGTCGTAAGTGGTCTGGTAATGTTAAAATGTCAAAGTTTGGATAATTAGAGAAGTAGGGTCTACATGATTAGGAATTAGAAATATTATATTGGTAATAAGGAAAAGGAGTGAGGTCATAAATATTTTGTGTATTTTATTTGTAAAAAGTCTAAAAATGTGGAACCCATGTAAAATGATAAGGTTTATCTTATCTTAAAAGATAAGCTTACATGTACATATAAGAGTTAAGGTATGGAATATGATTCATCAGAGTGGATTTCTTATCCTATCTTAGAGATAAGATGGATAAGCCTGGAAGTTATATAAATAGAGAGGTCACCCCCCCCCTCATTTAGCATAGAAAGGAAGCAATGAGAAATATTGTATGAAGTGTGTAAAGGAAGCCATCAGTTTAAAGGTGTGTTGAAGAAGCCATTAAGAGGTGTAATTGTAAAGTTTCTCCCATAGTATTGGTGGAAGGAAAGGTGAAGTCAATAACACTTGAAGTTCCTCATGGGTGAGATTGTAACAATTTCAATGTTAATATTATAATTTACTTTGATATTTCAAAATTGTCATCATTCCGTCTTATCATAGTCAATGGGTATTCTTGTGTTATGTTTGTTGTTTTATTTCCAGATTACATCGCACCAAACTAAAGGTTGTGCATTAGTAAATAATCATAGCACGAGGAGTTCCCGGTGAAGAATTATCATAGTGTCAGATTGGTGATGACACTTGCAGGGGAGAAATTCTTACCTTGGTGCCAAAGGGCGCATGGCGCTATGGATAGTTAGCATAAGATCACATTCTTTTTTGTTGCTAAGCACAAGTGCGCCTGCGCACATATGTATGTGTTTTATAAGGGACAGCATGGATTTCTCCCTGGCTATAAAATGATATACATTTAGGAACAGGATGCTGCCTCTATAGCGCCCTGTTGAATTTTTATGTTGCATGGAACTCTGGTGTTCCAGAGGAAAAAAAAATTGGGTGGAATTTTTTTTGAATTCCTTGCCAAAACTTTGGGAATCTAAGTCCCTCTACTTAACCAGTGTAGTTGCCATATATTCATGCACGTGAAAAGGTGTATTTTTGTGGTGATATTTCAACTAGGGATCCAACAAGAGCACTCCACTGACCCTATGGAAAATTCTTGCAGTTATCTGCAAGGGGGGAATTTGCTATAAAGGTGGGAAAGGGAGTGAGAAAAGAGGTAGGAGAACTAATGTTGTAGGTAGAAAATCAGTTTCCTACACGCACTAGTTAGAAACTTCCACACATGCATTCGTGAGATGAAACAACTCTGTAAATAACAACAAGACCAAATAGAATTCATCGATCAAAAAGTATCAAGAAACCCCTTATTCAAAGAAAGCAAGAAACTCCTTCTTGTCTTAATAGTTTAAACACAAGTTGTACATAGTGGAGAAATGGAGGAAATTGAGAAGGGGGGATGGAAGAAAAATGGCTATCTCCTTTGCTTTCTCCAGGTATAGTGCACTCTTGATTCTACAAGATCAATCACCAACCCTTTACAATGGCGTGAAGAAGCCATTAAATATCATGCAAGAAATAGTTGCAACTTCTTATTTGTTAGCAAGAAACAGTTTACAATATTTTCGATCATTTGAGTCCTTTTAGATTATTGATTCACTAAGAAATGCCATGGTGAGAAAAACCAGACTTTTCATAATGTAGCCATTACACTCGTTTTGTAACTTTGAATTTGAACCGTTCATCTTGCCTTTAAAATTTTAAACCAAAGTCGTCCATGTGGGAGAAATTTACTGGAGCGGGCATGGAGGATGCCTTTTGCATTTTGTGATTTATAGAGATTTGGAATTTTTAACATTTTTGGTCCACCCTTCGCACTTTTGATATAATCCTGACACGTGGCTTCACTTGATTGGTGAAGGAATCACGGCTCGCTTTATGACTTTTAGCCCTTTTTACAAAAAGGATCAAAAACACAAATTGCTCCGCTGGCCCGCCTCCCCACTTTGACCTTCGATGTGGGCTTAATATTTGACTTTTTCCTTGGCATGGGTGAGGTTGTGGGTCACTTTTTAACTTAATCCCCTTTTATGAAAATAAGGCTCAAATTCTCAAATCTCCCTGATGGCCCGCTTCCCTGCCTTGACTTTCTATTCGGGCTTAATATTTGATTTTCTCCCTTGTAGCATGATCGGGGTTGTGGGTCACTTTATGCCTTTTAGCCCTTTTTACAAAAAGTCTCAAAAACTCAAAAGGCTCCGATGATCCGCCTCCCTGCTTTGACTCTTTTAATGCGGGTTCAACATTTGACTTTTTCCCTCTTAGCAGGATCGGGGCTGTGGGTCAATTTATGACTTTTAGCCCTTTTCACCACAATGCCTCAAAACAAAAAAAAGGACCCGTTCTGCCACATCCAATTAAATATGTCCATGTACCCATGGATAATGGGGAAGAAACACCCGTCATTCACGACTGTGGAAAAATGCAGAGAAGAAGAAAACTCCACCATTTAGCACCCAATTTTCAAATTTCTTTGGTGAACAAAGGAATTGAAAACAATACAAGGTTTGATGATCCATGGCCATAGAAATATTGACAAATTCATTCAAACGAGGACAACAATAAAAATTTCACACATCCAGACAGGAAAATGGAAAATTTATCAAAACGTGCAGACTAGAGAGTTTAAACAACTTCAAAGCATGAATTTCCCTATCTTTTTAGACTTCTAACTTTACTTGAACACGTATAGAGGGTGTGAGCTCAAAATTTTCAAATTTGACTTTAAAAATGAGGGGGGGATTTTTAGGTGCAACAACATGATCTTCCCTTCAGACCTATCTTCTCAATATTGTGATAAGAAATAACGTCGAGGGTGGAAGAAATTATCTGAGCCGTGGTAGTTGAAATCTTAATAGATGGAGAAGGTTGTGTCACTTTTCTCAACAATGTAGTGAGTTGTTCAAATTTTTCTTTGAGCTCATCATTGGAATCCTTTTCCTTGCAATATTTTTCTAACAGATTTCCAAGAGCATTCTGCACATCCTGTTTTACCCCTTCATGTGTTACTTTTCCCAGTGAAATTCTAGAAATTTGATAATTTGCTACTGTAATAGTTTCCTTAGTTTTCCCTTCAATGGGAGTAGTAAATTCTATGACCCTTTATCCAAATTGATTTATCGACAGGCTAGAAACAATCTTCAGCTTATTGGCCTACCTTTTCGGTGTGTGTTCCAACACGCTTAGTTCTATAACATCCATCAGAGGTAATTTATTTTTTGTTTCAGAGTCTGGTGAAACATCCATTCTGGTATAACGGATGTTGATGAAAATGGCACCACTGATTTGGTACCTGAAGCATTATTCAAAGTAAGAGCACTAGTAACATTAGTTGGCATTTGAAAAGAGGTGGCAATAATGGATGGAGTAGATGTGAGAATGTCCATAAGAGTGGAAACAATGGGATTAGAAGATGAGATGGAAGGAAATGGAAGTGTTAGAGGGAGTGAAGTAGAGATGGGTGACCCAATCATTTCCCCTTCTTAGAGAACTAGAAGAGAGGAGAATAATTAGACCATAGAAGGAGATGGGAAAGAAGAAATGATTGTGGAAATAGAAGGAAATGATGCAAGAAGTGACAATGGAAGAGAAAGGGGAGATGACAGGTCTTTCCAGATACTTGGAGAATCACTGACTTCAAATATTTATGTCAATGGTATTGTTGGATACATGGCCTTAGAAGTAGGAACCTTAGAGAGAGATGAACTACCAACAACAAATGAAATCTTCTTGGGGACTATATGGGCCCTTTGGGTAGCCCTCTTTCCTTTAGTAGGTGTTGGAAGACTCATTGTTGATTGGGATTTTGTTCTTATTGGTTAATCTAACACTTTGGGTGGGATTCCCAAAGTAGCCAACTAATTATATGTCCTCTGCAAAATGGGCCCTGCCCTCTCTTTATGCATTTCAACATTCTTCTACATACCAATCAATCCATGGTAATGGTTGATTTATGTTAGCATATGGATTTGCATGCATGCAAATGACATGCAACAATGTGGGAACGAAGTCCCTCCTCAATGAAGGTGAGGCTACCTTTATTGAAAACCAAAACTGTATTTACATCTATACATTCAAAATTGTATGTGGGGGGTGTTTTGGAACATCAATGGAAGAAAAGTGAATGAAGGAGATAGAATGAAATGAAAGAAAGGAGTGGATTGGAATGGACTGAAAGAACATGCAAGAGTTAGGTAAAAACAGAGCCTAATATTGCATGAAGAGAAAAGATGAATAACCAACACAAATAAAATGGAGTTTGAGTTAGCCAAACAAGAACATGCAAAAGGGAACACACATGAGCAAGTAGATAGTCAGAGCTTGATCACTGTGAACTAGAACAACTGATTACTAATGTTGACAATAAGATCAAAGATAATATTTGCATGCAAGATTCAAACACCTAACATCTAATGAACATAAGAACACCAAATGTTACAAGAGACAATGAATGAGACACAAAGTTCTTATTCTATTAACTCCAAAATGTTTTTCACAAAGAACACAAAGTTTCTTCTTGAAACAAAGCTTGCACAAAAGTATCTTCTTCTCCTCTCTCAAATTCACCCTTACAAATGAGCCCCTCACTTCCTTTTATAACCCGAAAGTTGGTTACAAAGTAGTTAGGGTTTTAAATGCACATTAAATAGGGCACTTAAGTGACTTTGACTTTTTCAACCAACTTTTAAAAAGTGACTAAAAATAGAAACCACTTAAGTTAAAGGGTCATTTAAGGAAAAATACATAAAAAGAAATGGGTACATGTGGACCCCACTTAAATGACTTGTATGCACACATAGACATCTTAGTTAGCAATGTGCCACCCAGATCAAGACACCTAGGATCAGTGCCTTATCCATTGGGCCAAGAGTCCACCTATCCCAATCATACGGGAATGAACTCATTGACTGTGCTCTACAATCCACCAAATGACAAGAATGCTGAGCTTGAAACTTGAGCAATTCATCCACCCCTCTATTTGAGCAATATCCTAATGAGAGAAAATTTGTCTTCATTCGTATTCACATTCACAATTCTCCACATGCTCCGAGTACCTTTCCATGGTGAATTATTCATTTGTCGTGAGACCGTAGTCGTTACGCCACCTTGGTTTATCAGAATCTAACTTCTGGTCTTTCGTTGTTGAGGAGATCTCCAAGAGCCAAAATTGCAATTCACTCCCTGGAGTTATGTCCTTTGTCTTTGTTACCATCCCAAAGTGTTGGTCTCCTCGAGCAGAATTTGTGAGACTTCAGAGTCTTGGAAATCCATCTCCTTTGCCCCATTATGAATGAGTGGTGTTGAATAATCATCGAAGTGATTTATGAATTTGTTGACACACACCTTAGCGTAGTATTTGGTCTTTTTTGGAGTGATGGATTCTAACATTTACACAATCACTTCCAAGTTTATCACTATTGGCTTGATGACCCTCTTTCAATTCATCAAGATATCATGTAGCCAGGTGGGAACCTCTCTAAGTACCTCATTATACATGGTTCTCGTGTTCGTTGAGAATTGATCTTCATCACGCTGAAGGCGATCACTTTCGGGTGTTGATGAAATTGGATCTTCTTGTTGTGAGAAAGATGTTGTCACCATTTTCTCCATTTTTGGTGATTCTTCAAATGTAGGTGGGGAAAGAACCGGATCATCAACTTTTGGTTGAGAAGTTGTGACTACTTCCACAAGTTGGGCTAGTATATTTTGAGGTACTTCATCAACGAGTTCCACCTCTAGAAATTGTGTGATATAGATTACAGGTGCTTGCACATGAACCAATGCTTTGAATTATAGTGTTGTGTTGTTGATTAGGCCTGAAGAATTAGGGCAATCATGCAAAGATGAATGATGACTTGGAATGAGAAATTCTCAAGATGTGCTCCTTCTTCACTTAGGTGTTTAGACGACTCAACTCACGAATGAGCCCTCAATCGTATCGCTCCCAGCTTGATTATGAGCTCATGCATTTTCAACTTGAATTCGGACTCCCATGGTGATCCATGCCCTTCATGTCATCTTACCTTCTTTCCATAACCGAACTCCCTGATTTCTTCTCTGGCTCAACTCACTTGAATACCGAGCTTAACCCAACATTTTTGAAAAGAATGGTTTTACCACAATGCTCACGGTTCTTCCTTATTATATGACACTTGTAGTAAGAATTTTTTGGCTTTGCCATAATAAGCACAATTGTACCTTTCAAATGATGAGAAAATGCCTTTACTGATAAAGACCTGATGTTGCCATGATTATGACCCGTTGAAGATGCTCATATAATTGTAAAGTAAATTGTGCTTCATGAATATTCTGATATGCAATAGATCCACCTCTATGAGATTCTCTTCCATGAGTTACATCATAAAACAAGTAATGTCTCAATAGATAATCTTTGTAATAAACTTCATCAGGTCTCCTGGTAACACTCTCACTGTCACTTAATCGATTTTGATAAAAATGTCTTGAAGGAAAATCCCGAATTTGAGGATGTATTCGATACTAAGAAGATAACAACATAGTTGGTTGACCTACTTGTTAGAAGCACTCAAAAAGCTTTTACTATACTGCAACATGCCTACTGCCTAGCTTATTACTGTTGCAGGAAGTTACTGTGGATCCCCAACAAGAACACACCTTGTAGCACCCAATGAAAGTGGAGGTAACACACCTACTTCACTAGCTTGTAGCTTCATCTATAACCACCATATCAAACCCACGGGCTAGGCGCTGGAATAACTTCTGGCCACTACTAGAAATAGTAGTGAACACAATCTCATCCTCATTTGTAAAACTTGCCTCAAGATTTGATCGAGCTTCTTCCATGGAAGTGACTTTCCAAAATGAAAAGGTGAGTCAACTCAACTAAAACTTTATCTCATTCTTCTACTACAGCTGCAATATTTTGCAACAACTGATGACGACTGTGGTCAGTATTGTATGGATTGCCTGTAGCTTTCAGGAGCAAGTTTCTTGGAAGCAGTGCGTCGTAATAGTGCTGATATCTGAACAAGATGAATAACATTCAACATTCCCCAGACTGTGTGTGTCATATAAATGGTGCGTGAAGTTTCTTGACGTGTATGGCTCGCGCACTGTTCCGTTAAGGTTCCTAAACTGTCACCCAAAATCACGAATGCTTGTCTGCGTTCTCATCCTGGTGCATGCACGGAGCTTGCTTCCTGAGTGTGTCTGGCACTCTTTCTTTTCCTAGTGCGTGAAAATTGTTCTATTTCTCTAGTTGGTGCTATGCCCGCAGCATGCTCCTTTCTACATGCATCCAGTGGCATCTCCTTTCAAAAAGAATGTTCATGGTGATTGGACATTTTGTTTTTTGTTTCATCCTTCTTTGTTTCAGTGCGTGCCCCCTGTCAATTGCGTGAGATTCTTCAAAAACTGTTCTAGTTCTTTCCTTACGTTGAGAAGCCTATTCCCAGCGTAGGAAGTCCTTCCTTTGGACTATACACTTGCTCCTTTGAACAACTGTCTTGCGGCCTTGTGAGTAGAACAGCTATTGCTTCTTCATTAACGTGTGTGGATCCTCAATCTATTCCTCCTTCCTTTAAAACGTGTTAACAATTCTTCCTCAGCTGGCTGATGCAATGGCCCGTTAGATGCCTGATAGGACCTCCCAGATGAAGGCGTGGAGCTTGAATTTCTTATAACCTTTTTTTGGATGCACAACTGATATTTCATCGTTCACAATGGCATGTGTTCTCTAGGATAATGTTAACAAAATATTATGTCTTTCTGAAGAAAAATAAAGCTTCTGACTTTTTCCACCGGGTTTGATGGAGGAAGTTACGAGGATTAATTCAACTTCCTCTCATCCTGGGTAGTGGCTTAAGTGCCAGGGGGAAATGGGAAAAGTAACGGGAAATTGCCAATAGGAATGGCAAAATGGGTTGGAAATCCCCGTCTAATTTCCCCATGTGGGAAATTGGGGAATTTTATGCCCGTTTGCCAATCCATGATTTGGCAATTGGCAGAGGAAAACCCATGTGCGGGAAATTTGAAGGAAATTGCCAGGAAAGTGGAAATCCGGGTTTGGGATGCCAACCCGGCAGTTGGAAACAAAAGCTAACTTCCCCGGCACTAAAACTTGTCTGATGAACCTTCATTTATATTTATTTAATTAAATACTCCTTAAGTGATTAATTTAATCAAACAAGGAGCAATTAATTAATTAAATATTAATTAATTATTTTAATGCGTTTTATAGCCTGGCGGGAAGAGTTCTTGCCCAAAAATCACGAAACGAAGACCGAAACGATCACAAAAATAAGACGATCGCAAGGAGTCCAATGAACCACGCAAAGTAATACTTTTCAAAATTTTCTAATTTTTAATTATTCAATTGTTTTTGAACAATTTTGCACAGTCAAAATTGGCTGATAACAGCTGGCTCTGATTGGGGACAAGGACTTCATGGACACAGCAATGGACCTAGACCAAAATAGTCATGAACATGATCACAGAATGATGGGGCACAAAAATGGGGCGACATAAGAGAGGAGACCAAAAAACAGGGAAACAAACAAACCAAAATCCTAATTACCTTTGTACATACGGGGAACAACTCATTTTCAATTTTGGTAATATTTGAGATACTTCCCACTATAGGGAAAAGGCAAATGAGTTCCATCAGGTTATGCCAAGTAGTAGGTACTATCTCCAGAGAAGTGTCTTATTTTGAAAGGTCCTAGCCACAACGAGTCAAACTTCCCATGCTTTCCCTTCGGTTCACGTCTTTTATCCCAGAGAAGAATTAAGTCATTGATTTGAAACTATCTCTCTCTAGTTTTCCTGTCAAACAACTTCTTTACCTTGGATTGATGTTCCTTGATCCTGTTGGTCCACTTGACTTCTTTGTTCCTCAAGCTTGGTTAGAAACATGACTCTTTTATCTAATGCATTGGTGAAGCATTCATCATCAACTACCTGAGCTAATTTTAACGCTGGTAGCTCCAATGTGACGGGAATTTGAGCATCAGTTCCATACAGAAGTTGAAATGGAGACATCCCAATTGCCCTTTTGGGAGTTATGCGATCAGCCCACAATGCATTGTATAACTTTTTGTGCCAAGTTCTTTGATTTTCTTCGAATAACTTGTGCACAATGGTAATGAGGTTTTTGTTGCTGGATTCAGCCTGACTGTTTCCCTGCGGGTAGTAATCTGATGAATGAAACAAAGATATCCCATATCCATAACAAAAACCTATCATCTCTGCAGAATAAAAATTTGAGGCATTGTCAGTCACAATCTTTTGAGGAATTCCATAACGAACCAATATGTTTTCTTTGATGAAATCACAAATTACTGTAGTAGATGTTTGTTTCACCGGTATAGCTTCTACCCATTTTGGAAAGTAATCAGTGGCAGTGACCACGTGGGTATGACCAGCACTGGAATTAGGGTTCAAGACCCTGATGAAATCTAAACCCCATTGTTGAAAGGGTTCTTCAATGAACAACTGGCTTCAAAGGCAGTGCCGCCAACTTTGGTCTTCTGAAAAATTGTTGACAGGCCTCACATTTGGTCACCCATTTTTGAGCATCAAAAAACATAGTGGGCCAGTAATAATGTGCTCTTAGAATTTTATGGGCTGTCACCAACCAGAAAAATGACTGTCGCAAGCATGATTGTGGAAGGCTTCCAACAACCTAGGTTGTTGTTCTTTATCAACACATCTGAGGAACATGCTGTCAATTCCTTTCTTGAACAACGTGCTATCCCAAATGACATATCTATCAGCTCTTAGTTTGATTTCTCGTTTCTCTTTAGCTGTTAGATTTTTTGGACACTCGCCGTATGTGAGGAAGTAGGCAATATCAGGATACCATTCATCCGTGGTACTAACAAAAACTACCAATGGTAAATTTCCTTGAACTAGTTCTTCTTCAAAGTTATCTCGTGGTTCATTCTCTGCAATGAGTTGGCAGAGTCCTCTCCCTCGAACCAACTTGGTAGGCTTGATGTCCAGATCATATTCTTGGATCTTGGAGACCCAATTACCTCTTTTAGATCCCGGTTCCTGTTGTGTCAACATTGATTTCACCGCGGTGTCCGGAACTAAGACTTTGGTGTGAGAATTCAACATGTAATACCTGAAGTGTTTCAGGGCTCTTACCACTGCGTACACATGTCTCTCAAGAGGAGTGTAATTAAGTTCATGTTTCTTGAATCCCGAACTCATGAATGCGATAGGAGATTCAATCCCCTCTTGATTGTGCTGAGTCAAAATGGCAGAGATTGTGTGTGGTGAAGCATAACAATAAATTATAAAATCCTTCTTAAAATTAGGACACACCAATGTAGGAGCTTTTAAAATAGCACCCTTGATTTTCTCAAATGCCTCTCTACCTTCCTTTGACCATTTGAAAGATTCTTTTCCTTTCATCATATCAGCGATTTCTTTAGTCAGCTCGGCGAAATCTAGCACGAACCTTCTCAAAAAGTTCACCTTTGCAAAGAAAGAGTGGACTCCAGGTTTACTTGTAGGCAAGGAAAGATTTTTTATAGCTTGAACGCGTTCAGGATCAATCTTAGTTACTTCCTTAGAAACAATATGACCTAGGAGTTTACCTTCCGTAACTCCAAACACAGTATTTTTTTGGATTCAGAGAAATCTTATGAAGTTTACTCCTTTGCAAAATTTTCTCTAAATCTCTTAAGTGATCTTCTCGCTTCTTTGAAAACACTGTCAAGTCATCTAGGTATATCACAATGATCTTGTCCTTATAATCTACAAACGCCATATCCATGGCCCTTTGAAATGTTGCACCAGCATTGATCAAACCGAAGGGCATTCTTCTATATGCAAACGTACCCCAGGGGGTAGTGAATGCAGTTTTATGTTGATCTTCTCTAGCCACTTCAATTTGATTATAGCCAAAGAAACCATCTAGCATAGATAACATTTCCGATCCAGTTACTGCCTACAGAATATGGTCCATGACTGGTAGTAGGTAGTTATCCTTCAAGGAAGCCTAATTAAGATTGTGAAAATCCACGCAAATCCTAATTTCTCCATTTCTCTTGCAGACCGGTACAATATTAGCTATCCAGGTCGAATGTCAAATAGGAAAAACTATTCGAGCATCTAGCATCTTTTGAACTTCATGAAATATTGTCCCTACAATCTTGGGATTATATTGTCTTTGCTTCTGCCTGAATGGAACTGCATTAGGCTTCAAGGGTATGGCATGCTCCATTTCCCTGGGTTGGAAAGACTTCAAGTCTTCGTATGAATATGCCAAGATGTCAGAGTATTTGGTAAGGAGATTTATGAATTTCCTACGCTCCTCAGGTGAGCAACATTTACCAATATTGATTAGGTGAGGTTTATCCTTGGTGCCGATATTAATTTGCTCATAGTCAGCAGAATTTGCAGGTCCTGCCTACTCTTTCTCTTTAATAAACCTGTCATGTTTTTCAAAAATTTCTTCAAGTGAAACCAATCCTTTGGGAATTTTATTTCCTATGAGTTGAATGATGCCATCACCAGGATCTTCGTTCTCAACTCCTTCCTGAATGGGTGAGGTAGTTGATTCGCCAAATGCCGAATCACTTCCTTCAAAGTACAAAACTGTTCAAAATTTTCTCTCTTTTCCAAGAAGGCAATAATTTGTTGATCATCATTAAATACTTGCCAATTTTCTGCATTGTCAAGGAACACTTGGCCTAAAAACCATTTCAATGGTGTATTTGTCTTGATCAAATTCTGAATGAGGAATCATTAATGACGCTGAGACTGCTAGAGAATCCACTTTTTCATTCTTTTCACGAGGGACAGATTTAATGGAAAAAGCATCGAAAACTTCTATGGCATCCCAAACTTTATTTCTGTAGTGTCTCAGACGATCATTCTTTACCTGGAACTGATTTCTTACTTGTTTCATGATCAATTCCGCATCTCCAAAGACTTCCAGATTTTTTGATCCCTTTCTCTTCTACAACTTGGAGGCCAAGGACTAATGCCTCATACTCTGCAGTGTTATTAGTATTTGAAAATTTGATTTTATAGGAAAAAGGAAAGATTTTACCATTTGGAGATATGAGCACCACTCCTGTACCAGAGCCCGTTGAGCAACAACTTCCATCGAACTCAAGAGTCCAGATCTCATTGGAATTTTGGCAAGTGATCTTAGGGGTATGAACTTCTGTAGTCATCATATAATTACCCATACTTGAGCCTTGGAAAAGGATCTGTGCGCGAGGATCTTCAGTTTTAGTTACTGTGAACTTAGCCTGAGCTTCCGGCATAAGTTTCTTCATTTCTCCATTTATAGGAATCATGGCATGAGACCTGTCCATTTGAATCTCACCACCCAAATCCCTAAAAAATTTCCTACTCAACAACATTCCATACGAGGTAGGGATATCAGCAACTAAAATAGTTACCTTAACTTGCTTTTGAGGGAATTGGACTAAAACCATTTGGGCATCCTTAATCTGCCCGATTAGAGGAACTTGCTTAGTTTCCATAGAGTAACACGATCCGAATGTTCTCGTACAAGTTAAACCAAGAGCATGTGCTACTTTTTCCAGCATCACATTGTCTGAGGCTCCAGAGTCTATAATGCAATTACTTAACTTGCATCCGTTGATCAGAAAAGACACAAAGAAAGGTTCGATCTTTTCATTGGAAGGTCTAGTGGCCGCCACAATATTTTGAGTTTTCCCATATTTGGGAGTTTTTAGAATTCCTTTAGAGGAATGAACAGTAGAGTCACCTTTGATAAACTGGACCAACTTCTCAAGCTGATCCTTGTTGGACTTCAAGTACTCTGCTTGTGACATGGAAATTTTTGTTTTATTGATATGATCAATGATATCAAATTTAGGCAAAGTAATTGCACTTGAAGTCTTAGATATGAGTTCTTTCGAACTTGATGATGGCACACTTTTGACCTTGGTCTCGAGCTTGGTTGATATGGATGTGGAAGAAGAAGTTTTCTTCGTAATTGGTGTACTAACTGATTGATCTGACAAAGGATATCCTTTCTTTAAGATAGTCTTGACCTTTGAAACCTCAGTTTCTCTAGACTCTTTAGGAGCCTCCTTTATCTTGGATCCTTTGAGAGTTTCCTTGGAAACCTCTCTATCTCCCATCTTGGTGGTATCTTGGTCCTTTTTCTGAGAGCGTGTGAAAACGGAAAAGGATTGACTATTCATATCTTCTATAATTTCTTCATATTCATCTTCTTCATCGGAACGGTACTCAAAGAAATGATTATTGCTTTCTTCCTCAGGATCTTCAACTGTAGGTTCAGATGTCTCAGAATCAAGCTCTTCCTCATCAACCTCGACGACCTCAATCTCATCATCACTTTCTTCAATGACATCACATTTGGAATTAGTTGCAGGAGCTGCTTCAATAGCAAGCCTCGTTGGAGCACCTGCAATCCTAGCTTTGTTGGGAATGTATCCTTTTCGCGGGATATCTTTGTAAGGAGCAGGTTTACTACTTTGAGCAACTTGCTTCTTCAAAGCTAGCATATCATTAGCCAACTTAGTGAGTATAGTTTCTAAAACGTTGGGAGTTTCTTGACTCTTTCCTTTGAGGGAATTTTTCTTGAATTTTCCTGCCATGATTAAGTCATCTTCGATTTCTATGGCCAAAGATTGAGCAAGTTCCAAAGTAGCCACCCTGGCCCTTCTTAGCTGATAGCACACTTCTGGTTGTTGTGCATTAATAAAGAAACATTTTTGTCCATCAAGGTTAGGGACGAATCCCGGTGGGAACTTTGTTTACCATCTTGTCGAATTTGGCCACGAAATTCCTCATGGGTTCTGTAGGCTCTTTCTTTGCCTGAGATAGTTGGGCAAGAAGAGCATGTTCATCTTCCGCTGTTTTGAATCGATTTTCAAACTTGGTTTTCATATCATCCCAACTTGTAATACATCCATTGGGTAGATGATGAAACAATCTGCAGCAATATCATGCAATGTCTCAATGAAGAGACGAATAGCAACATCTTCGTATTCTACTGACAAAACATCACATGCAGCGAAGAAGGCAGAAATATGATCCTCTGGTGACGTCTTCCCATCTCCGTTGAACTTGGGAAGAATCTTTCTTGATCCTCGTGGGAGTTCATGTCGAGTAGGTAAGGCCAATGGGCCTATGGAATTTCCCCATGGTACATTGGCTACCATTGGAGAAAAGGTGGTATGCGAAGATAAAACAATGTGGGCAAGGACAAGTGCTTGACTGGTAGTGATTCCTTCCTTGCTTGCTCTTTCAGGACTTGATGCAAGGCTCGCAAATCTACGAGGTGTGTTCTTCTTGGGAGGAGATAACTTGAAACCAAATTTTCCTTGAAAGTCAAAAGTAGGGTCAGATCTACCTTTAGCTTTTTCTCCTCACATAAACCTCTTTCCTTCCAGCTTGGAATATTTATGGTGAAGAGATCACTGGCGTGTTTCGACCATCTCTAGCCTTTTCTCTTTGCTCTCTTTCTTGAGATATTTTCACCTGAATAGCTCTAACAACTATCACAGCTTTCTCTTCTTCGTTATCTAGTAAAGATGCGGCGAGATGAAAATGATGGTTACTTGTGCGCTTTTCCCAAATAGCTTGCCTCAAATATGATGATATGTCTTCTTGAGTATCTGCAAAAACAAGATTTGGTTGCAAGATAGGTGGGTTACCTGTAATGGTCATACAACTTATTACCTAGGTGGAAGAGGACCGCGTCGGTGAACAACTATCAACACGTGCCCAAGAGGTCTTCTGGGCCACGAGTGCGGGTGCTCTTCTTCTAAGGTCTTCGATGTAGATTTCTCTGTCGATGGCTCTATCAACAGCCACAAATTACTACAAGCTTTCACGGTTTTCCCAAGCTACTATTTGAAGGTTGGCAGTAATGTCTCCTTGGAAATATTCATCAAGCACACGGTTCAGTTGAAGAACTGGAACTTGTGCAAAGGGGATAGTCATAAAGATTTAACCAAGCACTGGTTAACGAATTTCTGAACCCCCAGCCGGAGTCACCAAAAACTGTTAGCATATGGATTTGCACGCATGCAAATGACATGCAATGGTGTGGGAACGAAGTCCCTCCTCAATGAAGGTGAGGCTGCCTTTATTGAAAACCAAAACTGTATTTACATCTGTACATTCAAAATTGTATGTGGGGGGTGTTTTGGAACATCAATGGAAGAAAAGTGAATGAAGGAGATGGAATAGAAAGAAGGAAAGAAGTGGAATGGAATGAACTGAAAGAACATGCAAGAGTTAGGTAAAAACAGAGCCTAATATTGCATGAAGAGGAAAGATGAATAACCAACACAAATAAAACGGAGTTTGAGTTAGCCAAACAAGAACATGCAAAAGGGAACACACATGAGCAAGTAGATAGTCAGAGCTTGATCACTGTGAACTAGAACAACTGATTACTAATGTTGACAATAAGATCAAAGATAATATTTGCATGCAAGATTCAAACACCTAACATCTAATGAACATAAGAACACCAAATGTTACAAGAGACAATGAATGAGACACAAAGTTCTTATTCTATTAACTCCAAAATGTTTTTCACAAAGAACACAAAGTTTCTTCTTGAAACAAAGCTTGCACAAAAGTATCTTCTTCTCCTCTCTCAAAGTCACCTTTACAAATGAGCCCCTCACTTCCTTTTATAACCCAAAAGTTGGTTACGAAGTAGTTAGGGTTTTAAATGCACATTAAATAGGGCACTTAAGTGACATTTGACTTTTTTCAACCAACCTTTAAAAAGTGACTAAAAATAGAAACCACTTAAGTTAAAAGGTCATTTAAGGAAAAATACATAAATAAAAGAAATGGGTACATGTGGACCCCACTTAAATGACTTGTATGCACACGTAGACATCCTAGTCAGCAATGTGCCACCTAGATCAAGACACCTAAGATCAGTGCCTTATCCATTGGGCCAAGAGTCCACCTATCCCGATCGTACGGGAATGAACTCATTGACTGTGCTCTGCAACCCTCCAAATGACAAGAGTGTTGAGTTTGAAACTTGAGCAATTCATCCACCCCTCTATCTGAGAAATATCCTGGTGTGAGAAGATTTCTCTTCATTTGTATTCATATTCACAATTCTCCACATGCTCAGAGTACCTTTCCATGGTGAATTATTCATTTGTCACGAGACCGTAGTCATTACGCCACCTTGGTTTATCAAAATCCAGCTTCTGGTCTTTCGCCATTGAGAAGATCTCCAAGAGCCAAAATTACAATTCACTACTTGGAGTTATGTCCTTTGTCTTTGCCACCATCCCAAAGTGTTGATCTCCCGAGCATAATTCGTGAGACTTCAGAGTCTTGGAAATCCATCTCCTTTGCCCCATTGTGAACGAGTGATGTTGAAAAATCATTGAAGTGATTTATGAATTCGTTGACACACACCTTAGCGTAGTATTTGGTATTTTTTGGAGTGATGGATTCTAACATTTACTTAATCGCTTCCAAGTTTATCACTATTGGCTTGATGTATTTTACCTCTGGCTATGTGGAACTAAAACTTTGGACCAGCGTGGGAAAGAATTCTTTCTTTTGTCTTCTTTTGGACTCTATTTTTTTTATATCACCCAACACACAGCTTGCTATGTATCAGAGTTTTTGCTATTTGTGACCTTCATTTGTTGCAGCCTTTAGAAATTAAGTTGTAAGCTTGATCAAGGCCCCAGATCCATCCATATGCAATATTATGCATTCTTTCTGAAGGCCAATGAAAATGCAGAATATAACAAGTCACAAAAACAATTCATTTTTTCTAAAATATACTTGCTCACGGTTCAGTTGGGTTAGGGAAATTCATTACGGAATGAGAAATTCTCGAGATTTTTTTATTTATTTTTAAAAAACTACAGGAAAACCTATAATAATGCAAACAGTAAAGACAGTATTGGCGCAGGATCAATCGATGATGTTCTCCAGAGTATCGGTCGCGCACTGTCACATATGCTTCCTTCACATTCAATTCATTTCTAGGGATTTCTATTTTTGCGCACTGTTCTGTATGCTTCCTAAACTTCGCGCCTACTCACGAATGCTTGTCTACGCTGATATTGAACCATCAAATGCTGCAACAGATGAATGCCTGGTGCGTATATTTTTTATTTGCTAGTGCGGCCTACATGGAAGACTGTTCTCTTTTCTTTCCTTTCCCTCAGTGTGTGGACAGCTGTTTGGGCTGTGCGCCTCCTCTATAGGAAAATGCGTGGAGTTCTCCTTCTTAATTCTTTAAAAAAAAGAACTATTCTTCTTTGCTTCTCCCAATGCACAGGAATTTGATTTGTCCTCTTGAAACTGGTCTTTATCTAAAAACTTGTTCTACTCTCTAGCACATGAGTCTTGAAAAGCTTCTTTCTTTTTTTAATTAGAAACTTGCTCAGGTTTTTCTTATCTTTCCTCCTGGCGTGGCTTTTTCCCAATGCGTGGAAAACAATTTTTCTTTGTTCCTTTTTTTTTAAAGACTATTTCTTGGCCAGTGCGTGGGATTTATTTGCATAATGTCAAACAAAATATTATGTCTTTCTGAAGAAAAAGAAGCTTCTGACTTTTTCCACCGGGTTTGATGGAGGAAGTTACGAGGATTAATTCAACTTCCTCTCATCCCGAGTAGTGGCTTAAGTGCCAGGGAAAATGGGAAAAGTAACGGGCAATTGCCAACGGGAATGGCAAAATGGGTTGGCAATCCCCATCCAATTTCCCCATGTGGGAAATTGGGGAATTTTATGCCCGTTTTCCAATCCATGATTTGGCAATTGGCAGAGGAAAACCCACGTGCGGGAAATTTGAAGGAAATTGCCAGGAAAGTGGAAATCCGGGTTTGGGATGCCAACCCGGTAGTTGGAAACAAAAGCTAACTTCCCCGGCACTAAAACTTATCGGATGAACCTTCATTTATATTTATTTAATTAAATACTCCTTAAGTGATTAATTTAATCAAACAAGGAGCAATTAATTAATTAAATATTAATTAATTATTTTAATGTATTTTAATGCATTTTATAGCCTGGCGGGAAGAGTTCTTGCCCGAAAATCACGAAACGAAGACCGAAACGATCACAAAAATAAGACGATCGCAAGGAGTCCGATGAACCGCGCAAAGTAATACTTTTCAAAATTTTCTAATTTTTAATTATTCAATTGTTTTTTGACAATTTTGCGTAGTCAAAATTGGCTGAGAACATGTCCAAATGGACATTTCTTATGCCACCATCCTAGTTGAGGGATGTATTGTCAGGTTGTATGAGGAGAAGAAAATGTTGCACCTTATTGAGGATCCAACAATGTGTCCTATAAAGTATCATATACAAATGTTGATGCTGACCACTTTTTGGGATTTGCTGAGGGAAAAGAGCACAAGATTGAGGAGTGTAAGTGTCTTGAGAAAGAAGGCTCTCCTTGGACTCTATTGTTTAATGGAGCTTGCTCCAAATTAAGAAATGGTTTCGGTGTTGTCCTAATTTCTCCAAGCCAGGAAAGGTATTGTTATATATATCTACTCCCCTGGGTAAATATAGACAACAAAAGAATATGGAAATCAAGGAAAATCAAAATCCTTTATTTCAGGTTTCAGAGGGTGCATTGCATGCCTCTACTCCTGCCAAGTTCATTTAAGGTTTTCATGCATGTAAAACAAGTCTAGAATTCTGAATCCTTCATTTCAGGTTTTGGAAGATGCATTGTATGATCAAAAACCCAACACAAAGAAAATATGTTGTGCATGGTCGAAAACACGACACAAAGAATTTCAGGTTTCAAGTTTCAGGAAACATGAGACGTGAAGCATGAAAATCACAAGACATGTCCCAATGCTTGAGAGTTTTGAAAACTCGAAAGACTACCTAGGAAAATCGGGTTTTGAAGTCGGGGAAACAAGTTGGGAAAACATGGGGCGAAAACATGTCGAGCCACCTTCAAAACCCAATGCATATGCAAGTCTAACTTCTGAACCCGAAACAAAGGAAATCTTGGCAACACTGGTGGAAGCGGGTTTCAGGAAAACATAAGCATCAAACACATGTCGAGGTACCCTCCAAACCTGATGCAAATGCAAAGGAGAACCCCGAACCCAACAGGAAGCAGACCCTGACTCAGGAAATATTCAAATGGCCATAACTTTTCACAGGGAGCTCAGATTCATGCAAGGTTGGAATTTTCGGAAAGCTTACAGGGTCCTTTGTCCAACTACAAATAGATATATTTATTTGGGTGAGAACAAGTTCTTCAAAAATTCAAAATACAGTTCTCCATTTTTTAGGTTTGCTAGGGTTCTCACCTACCGCCATAATGAGATGAATTAAATGCAATCTAGAGGTGGTTGGGGTAGATTTCGAATTCCTCTCTTCTCCCTCTCTTTTCTTCTTATAAATTATAAGGAGGGGCCTCTTTCTAAAGGTTGAACATTCTTTATTTTCCCCTTCCTTCTTCTCTTTGGTAGGTGAATTTGTGGAGTTTCAGACCTTCCATTCAAACTGTAATTCATGTTTATGCCTTCTAGCCATTGTAATGGACTGTATCAATATTTGGAGCAATAAAAATTAAGTATGTGGATGATTTAAACCCTATTTTATATTCATTGCATTCAAATGATCTCTTATTGCAGCCTTGGTTACCTATGCATGTTTAGTGTATTGCATTTTTATGGTTTGTGTTTATTGATAAATAAGTTGTTCATCATTTCTTTGGTGCATCACCTTGGCTAGATTAGGTTTATTTTCTTGCATCTTCTCAACCTTATCTCCTTGGCAAGTTAGATTAGGTTTTTGAGTGAACCATCTGCATTTTTATGTGTGCATAAAAATAGAGAAATAGGAACCGGCCTTCATATGGACAGCTTTCTCGATTCGCAAGGTCCCACACTTGGGAAAAGCTCCATGTTATGCAATTGCACTGAGAATCTCAACTGTTGGCATAGTAGCTGATTAACACGATGAGATCCATCTCCACCATCACTTCGAGCTTTTGGTGTGATGGTAAATCTTTCGGTATCAGAGCTGCATGACTTGCTGTCACACCACAAGCCTGAACTTATGGTGGAGAGGGATCTCATCGTGTTAATCAGCTCCTACGCCAACATGGTATCAGAGCTACATGACTTGCTGTCACACCAAAAGTTTGAAATGATGGTGGAGAGGGATCTCATCATGTTAATCAGCTGCTATTCCAACACCCTCCCGCACGATGGAGTTAGGTATACACCCAATCGGCCCAACATCATTAGGAGGCAGTGACACCGGGAATTTCCTGGGAGGTCACCCATCACCACACTACTTTGGGGCTGGTGTGCTTAACTACCTGGCTCTGATACCAAATGATTTACCATCCCACCATAAGTTCAAGCTTGTGGTGTGATGGAAAATCATGCTGCTCTGATACCAGGATGTTAAGCGTGTAACCCCCAGAGTAGTTCTGGGATGGGTGACCTCCCGAGAAATTCCCAGTGTCACTTCCTCTTAATATGCCATATGGCCTGATTGGGTGTATACTCGGCTCCATCGTGTGGGAGGGTGTTAGCGTAGCAGCTATTTAACATGATGAGATCCCTCTCCACCATCAGTTCGATCTTTTGGTGTGATGGAAAATCGTTTGGTATCAGAGCTAGGTAGTTAAGCGTGTCAGCCCTAGAGTATTGTGGCAATGGGTGACCTCCCGGGAAATTCCTAGTGTCACTACCTCCTAATGTTGTTGGGACGATTCGGTGTATACCCAGCTCCATCGTGCGGGAGGGTGGTGTCAGAGCTACACGACTTATCGTCACACCAAAAGCTCAAATTTATGGTGGAGAGGGATCTCATCATGTTAAACAGCTGCTACGCCAACATCAACCCATCGAGTTGCAGACATTCATGGGTGTTGTGATTCACCATCAATAGTTTTGGCATGCCCGGTGGGAGCAAGAGGTCATTCCACAAGTTTTGAAGGATTTTTAAAGAAATTTGGACTTAGAAATTGCATGTTTTACAATTTTAGATTTTTCACCATCCAGGCTGAACTCTGAAATAAATTTTAAAGGGCTTAACTCACCCAAAACAAGTCAAAATTTCACCAGTTGGTAGATCTAGGGGTAATATTCAAAAGATTATCCTTAGATTTTTAATATTTTTACTTTCAAAATTTCATAGTTTTTAGTGTTTCAGGATTTCAAGGTCGAAGAGCATACAGGAAAACCCAACTCTTTTCATTTCAAGTTTTGGGGGATGCATTGCATGGTCCTATTCCTGACAACATTGTATTTCAAGTTTTCCAAGGTGTTAAGCATGTCCCAAGTTCCGACACATGGCAATTCAGGTTTTTTAAGTTGCCTTGCATGACCTGAGTTATGCCTGTACCTTTCGGGGATTGGCTGCTGCACAACAAGACCCGATAACCGAATTGGCGGACTGTATCCTCCGGGTACTTTATCCTCCGGGTCCTTCAAATTTTTAAATTATATTTTCAATATTGTCAAGTTTGGTGTGTAACTTGGTAAAATCCATCCTTTTGAGGCTCGTTCTCTAACACATCTGGTGACTTTGAAGGGATAGAATTCAGTGGTGTAGTAGCACAAGTTGCCCAGGTACATGAGAAGAATTCGAACCAGGTCTGACACTCAAGAAGAGGGGTTATTTTTCTACTTCCAACTATCACCAGGAAGAGGAAGGAGAGGAAGAAGACCACAAAGATCACCATCTCCACCTAACAGGCCTTTTTCTACACCTCCACCTGGTAGACCTTTTCTTGCATCAACCAGGGTTCTTAAGCCAATCATAATGGAACATCTACCACCAAATCCATTTGTCAATTTCAAGGGAAGTAGTCCACTTTCCCTAAATTCTCATAATCAAGTTTCGGTTGCAATGCTAAAGAATATCCCCTATTTCATAGGAGAAAATCATACTACTCCTATTGACCACATCCAGGATATTGCCAATGCATGTGCAATCCATGAAATAAATGAAATGGATGTTGAAGTCAAGTTGTTGGCTTCATCTTTCAAAGGTAAGGCCTTACAATGGTTTAGGAGCCTAGCACCAGGGTCTATTATGAATTGGAACCAAATTTGTTCAGCTCTTTGAAACCAATTTGGGGAGAGGGTGGACAATTTGTCTTTATTAAAACAACTGACAACAATGAAAAGGGATCCTAATGAGCAAATGACAGATTCCAACTTCAAATTCAAACGAACATGGAACAAGATTCCAATAGTTGTTAGACCAACCGCCAAAGGAGCATTCCCTTATTTCTAAAAGGCTAGTGCACATCCATATTCATGTCAACACTCTTTGACATGCGCCTTCTACCTGTGCATTGGAACAAACATTTTCATGTCGACACTTTTCTACCTACAACAGTGCGCATCCATGTTCATGTCGACACTCTTTGACGTGCACCTTCTACCTGTGCCTTGGTGCGAACTTTTTCATGTTGACACTTTTCTACCTACGCCAGGGTGCATCCATGTTCATGTCAACATTCTTTGACGTGCACCTTCTACCTACGCGTTGGGGTGAAAATTTTCGTGTCGACACTTTACTACCTACGCCAGGGCGCATCCATGTTCATGTCAACACTCTTTGACATGTGTGTCCTACCTACGCATTGGCGAGAAATTTTTC
Source organism: Taxus chinensis (assembly GCA_019776745.2). NCBI lineage: Eukaryota > Viridiplantae > Streptophyta > Pinopsida > Cupressales > Taxaceae > Taxus > Taxus chinensis. The sequence goes on along the minus strand of CM034154.1, from coordinate 167,255,640 downwards.
ATGTCAAACTTTTCTACGTGCGCCAGGGTGCATCCATGTTCATGTCAACACTCTTTGACGTGCGCCTTCTACATGCGCCTTGGCACAAAATTTTTGCTGTCGACACTTTTCTACCTGCGCCAGGGAGTATCCATGCTCATGTCGACACTCTTTGACGTGTGCCTTCTACCTACGCCTTAGTGCGTAATTTTTTGTGTTGACACTTTTCTACCTACACCAGGGCGCATCCATGTTCATGTCGAAACTCTTTGACGTGTGCCTTCTTCCTATGTGTTGGAGTGAACTTTTTCATGTCGACACTTTTCTACCTAAAATAGGACGCATCCATGTTCATGTCGACACTCTTTGGCGTGCTTCTTCAACCTGTGCATTGGCGTGAACTTTTTTGCGTCGACACTTTTCTACCTGCGCCAGGTCGCATCCATGTTCATGTCGACACTCTTTGACGTGCACCTTCTACCTGCGCCTTGGCGCGAACTTTTTCATGTCGACACTTTTCTACCTGCACCAAGGCACATCCATGTTCATGTCGAAACTCTTTGACGTGCACCTTCTACCTGCACCTTGGCGCGAAATTTTTCATGTTGGCAATTTTCTACCTATGCCAGGGCACATCCATGTTCATGCCGACACACTTTGAGGTGCGCCTTCTACCTACGCCTTGGCGCAAAATTTTTCGAGTCAACACTTTTCTACCTGCTCAAGGGTACATCCATATTCATGTCGACACTCTTTGACGTGCGACTTCTACCTGTGCCTTGGCACAAACTTTTTCGTGTCGACACTTTTCTACTTGTGCCAGGGTGCATACATGATCATGTGGACACTCTTTGACGTGCGCCTTCTACCTGCGCCTTGGCGCAAAATTTTTTTGTCGACACTTTTCCACCTGTGCCAGGGTGCATCCATGTTCATGTCGAAACTCTTTGACGTGCCCCTTCTACCTTCGCCTTGGCGCAAAATTTTTGGTGTCGACACTTTTCTACTTGTGCCAGGGCGTATCCATGTTCATGCAGACACTCTTTGACGTGCGCCTTCTACATGTACCTTGGCGGAAACTTTTTCATGTCGACACTTTTTGACGTGCGCCAAGGTGCATCCATGTTCATGTCGACACTCTTTGACGTGCACTTTCTACTTGCACATTGGCGCCAAATTATTCATGTTAATACTTTTCTACCTATGCCAGGGTGAATCCATGTTCATGTCGACACTCTTTGATATGCGCCTTCTACCTATGCCTTGGCACAAACTTCTTCATGTCGACACTTTTCTACCTTTGCCAGGGCACATTAATGTTCATGTCGACATACTCTTTGACATACGTCTTCTACCTGCGCCTTGGCGTGAACTTTTTCATGTAAACACTTTTCTACCTGTGCCAATGTGCATCCATGTTCATGTCGACACTCTTTGACGTGCTCCTTCTACGTGTGCCGTGGCGTGAAATTTTTTGTGTCGACACTTTTCTACTTACGCTAGGGTACATCCATGTTCATGTTAACACTCTTTGACGTGCTCATTGGCGTGAAATTTTTCGTGTCGACACTTTTCTACATGCGCCAGGGCACATCCATGTTCATGTCGACACTCTTTGACGTGCGCCTTCTAACTGAGCCTTGGCGTTAAATTTTTCGTGTCAACACTTTTCTACCTGCACCAGGGTGCATCCATGTTCATGTCGACACTCTTTGACGTGCGCCTTCTACCTATTCCTTGGTGCAAAATTTTTGGTGTCGACACTTTTCTTCCTGCACCTGGGTGCATCCATGTGCATGTCGACACTCTTTGACGTTTGCCTTCTACCTACGCGTTGGCACAAACTTTTTCATGTCGACAGTTTTCCACTTGCACCAGGGCACATCCATGTTCATGTTGACACTCTTTGACGTGCGCCTTCTACCTACACATTGGCATGAACTTTTTCATGTCGACACTTTTCTAGCTGCGCCACGCATGCATGTTCATGTCGACACTCATTGACGGGTGCCTTCTACCTGCACCATGGCGTGACATTTTTCATGTTGACATTTTTCTATCTGTGCCAGAGCGCATCCATGTTCATTTCGACAGTCTTTGACATGCGCCTTCTACTTGTGACTTGGCGTGAACTTTTTCGTGTCGACACTTTTCTACCTGCGCCAGGGCGCATCCATGTTCATGCCGACACTCTTTGACGTGTGCCTTCTACCTGCGCCTTGGCGTCAACTTCTTCGTGTCAACACTTTTTTACCTGCTCTAGGGTGCATCCATGTTCTTGTCGACACTCTTTGACGTGCGCCTTCTACCTGCGCCTTTGCAAAATATTTTTCATGTCGACAATTTTCTACCTACGCCAGGGCGCATCCATGTTCATGTCGACACTCTTTGACGTGCGCCTTCTACCTGCACCTTGGCACGAACTTTTTCATGTCGACACTTTTCTACCTGTGCCAGGGTGCATCCATGTTCATGTCAACACTCTTTGACGTGAGCCTTCTACCTGCACCTTGGCGTAAACTTTTTCGTGTAGACACTTTTCTACCTGCATAAGGGTGCATACATGTTGATTTCGACACTCTTTAGCGCATGTCTTCTACCTACGCCTTTGCGTGAACTTTTTTGTGGCGACACTTTTCTACCTACGCAAAGGCACATCCATTTTCATGTCGACTCGCTTTGACGTGCGCCTTGTACTTGCGCCTTAGCGCAAAAATTTTCGTGCCGACTCTTTTCTAACTGCACCAGCATGCATCCATGTTAATGTCAACACTCTTTGATGTGTGCCTTCTACCTGCGCATTGGCGCAAACTTTTTCGTGTCGACACTTTTCTACCTATAGTAGTGCGTATCCATGTTCATGTCGACACTCTTTGATGTGTGCCTTCTACCTGTGCCTTGGCGAAAAATTTTTCATGTCGAAACTTTTCTACCTACACCAGGGCGCATCCATGTTCTTGTCGACACTTTTTAACATGCGCCTTCTACGTACACATTGTGCCGAAATTTTTCATGTCGACACTTTTCTACCTGCGTCAGGCCCATCCATGTTCATGTCGACACTCTTTGACGTGTGCCTTCTACCTGCGCATTGGCGCCAACTTATTCGTGTTGATACTTTTCTACCTACACCAGGGTGAATATATGTTCATGTCGACACTCTTTGACGTGCGCCTTCTACCTGCACCTTTGTGCAAAATTTTTCATGTTGATACTTTTCTACTTGTGCCATGGTGAATCCATGTTCATGTCGACACTCTTTGATGTGTGACTTTTACCTGTGCCTTGGTGTAAAATTTTTTCATGTCGACACTTTTCTACCTGCGCCAGGTCACATCCATGTTCATTTCGAAACTCTTTGACGTGTGCCTTCTACCTGTGCGTTAGCGCGAACTTTTCTACCTGCGCTAGGGCACATCCATATTCATGTCGACACTCTTTGACGTCCGCCTTCTACCTGTGCCTTGGTGTGAACTTTTTTGTGTTGACACTTTTCTACCTACGCCAGGTCGCATCCATGTTCATGTTGACACTCTTTGACGTGCACCTTCTACCTGCGCCTTCGCACGAACTTTTTCATGTCGACACTTTTCTACCTACGCTAGGGCAAGTCCATGTTCATGTCGACACTCTTTGACGTGCACCTTCTAGCTGCGCCTTGGCGTGAAATTTTTCATCTCGACACTTTTCTACCTACGCAAGGGCACATCCATGTTCATGCTGACACTCTTTTACGTGACCCATTCTAGCTGTGCCTTGGCATGAAATTTTTCGTGTTGACACTTTTCTACATGCTTGAGGGCGCATCCTTGTTCATGTCGACACTCTTTGATGTGTGCCTTCTACCTGCGCCTTGGAGCAAACATTTTTCGTGTCGACACTTTTCTAACTATGCCAGGGCACATCAAGATCATGTGGACACTCTTTGATGTGCACCTTCTACCTGTGCATTGGCACGAGCTTTTTCGTGTCGACACTTTTCTACCTGTGCCAGGGCGCATCCATGTTCATGTCGACACTCTTTGACGTGCGCCTTCTACCTACGCATTGGCACAATCATTTTTGTGTTGACACTTTTCTACCTGCGCCAAGTCATATCCATGTTCATGTCGACACTCTTTGACGTGCACCTTCTACCTACACCTTGGCACGAACTTTTTCATGTCAACAGTTTTCTACTTGCGCCAGGGTGCATCCATGTTCATGTTGACACTCTTTGACGTGCACCTTCTTCCTGCACCTTGGCATGAACTTTTTCATGTCGACACTTTTCTACCTGCACCAATGCGCATCCATGTTCATGCCGACACTCTTTGATGTGCACCTTCTACCTGCACCTTGGCACGAACTTTTTCGTGTTGACACTTTTCTACCTGCACGAGGGTGCATCCATGTTCATGTCGACACTCTTTGATGTGCGCCTTCTACCTGCGCCTTGGCATGAACTTTTTCGTGTTGACACTTTTCTACCTGCGCCAGGGCGCATCCATGATCATGTGGACACTCTTTGATGTGCACGTTCTACCTTCGCCTTGGCGCGATATTTTTTTTCTCGACACTTTTCTACCTTCACCAAGTCACATCCATGTTCATGTCGACACTCTTTGACATGCACCTTCTACCTGCACCTTCTACCTCCGCCTTCATGCAAACTTTTTCGTATCGACACTTTTCTACCTACACCAGGGTGCATCCATGTTCGTGTTGACACTCTTTGACATGCGCCTTCTACCTGCGCCTTGACGCGAAATTTTTGGTGTCGGCATTTTTCTACCTTTGCCAGGGTGCATCCATGTTCGTGCCGACACTCTTTGACGTGCGCCTTCTACCTGCGCCTTGTCGCAAAATTTTTCGTGTCGACACTTTTCTACCTGTGCCAGGGTGCATCTATGTTCATGCCGACACTCTTTGACGTGCGCCTTATACCTGCGCCTTGGCATATGAAATTTTTCGTGTCAACACTTTTAAACCTACGCCAGGGTGCATCTATGTTCATGTCGACACTCTTTAATGTGTGCCTTCTAAATGCGCCTTGATATGAATTTTTTCATGTCGACACTTTTAAACTCCTTGTGCCAGAGGCGTAGCAATGTTCATTTTTATAATCATTGACGTGTGACTTCTAAATGCGCCTTGGCATGACCTTTTTTCGTGTCAACACTTTTCTACCTTGTGCTAGAGTGTAGCAATGTTCATTTCAATAATCATTGACGTGTGACCTTCTACCCGCGCCTTGGCGCGACCTTTTTTTGAGTCAACACTTTTCTACCTTCGCTAGGGTACATTCATGTTCATGTTGAACACTCGTTGACGTGCTCCTTCTACCCGTTGCCTTGGCGCAAAATTTTTTGAGTCGACAATTTTCTACCTTCGCCAGGGTACATCCATGTTCATGTTGACACTCGTTAACATGAGCCTTCTAACTGCACCTTAGCGCGAACTTTTTCGTGTCAACAATTTTTCTACCTTCGCCAGGGTGCATCCATGTTCATGTCGACACTCTTTAACGTGAGACTTCTAACTCCACCTCGGCGTAAACTTTTTCATGTCGAAATTTTTCTACCTGCGCCAGGACGCACATCCATATTCATGTCGACACTCTTTGACGTGCGACTTCTACCTTTGCCTCGGCGTGAAATTTTTCATGTCGACACTTTTTTACCTACACCAGGACGCACATCCATATTCATGTCAACACTCTTTGACATGCGCCTTCTACCTACGCGTTGGCAAGAAATTTTTCGTGTCGACACTTTTTTACTTGCACAAGGGAACATCCATGTTCATGTTGACACTCTTTGACATTCGCGCCTTCTACTTACGCATTGGCATTAAATTTTTCGTGTCGACACCTTTTTACCTGTGCGCAGATCGAAATCCATGTTCATGTCAACAGTCTTTAACGTTCACCTTCTACTTGCGCCTTGGCATGAACTTTTTTGTGTTGACACCTTTCTACCTGCACCAGATCGTGCATCCATGTTCATGTCGACAGTCTTTAACGTGCACCTTCTACCTACGCCTTGGCGCGAACTTTTTCATGTTGACACTTTTCTACTTGCACCAGGGTGCATATGCATGTTCATGTCGACACTCTTTGACATACACCTTATACCTACACCTTGGCGCGAACTATTTCGTGTCGACACTTTTCTACCTGCACCAGGGCATATGCATGTTCATGTCTGACACTCTTTGACATGTGTCTTCTACCTGTGGCTTGGCGTGAAATTTTTCATGTTAGAAATTTTTCCACCTGCGCTACGGTGCATCCATGTTCATGTTGACACTCTTTAACATCCGTCTTCTACCTGCGGCTTGGCGACAAATTTTTCGTGTTAGACAATTTTTCCACCTATGCTACGGCTGCATCCATGTTCATGTTGACACTCTTTAACATGCACCTTCTACATGCACCTTAGCACACAACTTTTTCATGTCGACACTTTTGTAACCTGTGCCAGGGCTGCATCCATGTTCATGTCAACACTCTTTGACATGCACCTTCTAGCATACACCTTAGCACAAAAATTTTCATGTCGACACTTTTCAACCTGCACCAAGGCGCTTGTATGTTCATGTCGACACTCTTTGATGTGTGCCTTCTAACTACGCCATGGCACGAAATTTTTCATGTCGACACAATTCTACCTGCGCTAGGGTACATCCATGTTCATGTTAACACTCTTTGACGTGTCGCCTTCTAACTGCGCCATGGCACGAACTTTTTCATTTCGACACAATTCTACCTACACTAAGGTGCATCCATGTTCATGCCGACACACTTTGACGTGCGCCTTCTACTTGCGCCTTCTCGTGACACTTTTTCATTTCGACACTTTTCTACCAACACCAAGGTGCATCCATGTTCATGTCGACACTCTTTGATGTGCGCCTTCTACTTGTGCCTTGGCAGAAAAATTTTCGTGTCAACACTTTCCTACCTGTGCACCAACTCGCATCCATGATCATGTCGACACTCTTTGACATGCGCCTTCTACTTGTGCCTTAGAGCAGAATAATTTTTCATCTCGACACTTTCCTACCTTCACCAAGTCACATCCATGTTCATGTCAACACCCTTTGACCTACGCCTTGACGTGAACTTTTTCCTATCGACACTTTTCTACCTGTGCCAGGGTGCATCCACATTCATGCCGACACTTTTTGATGTGCGCCTTCTACCTGCGCCTTAGCATGAACTTTTTCGTGTCGACACTTTTCTACCTTTTCCAGGGAGCATCCATGTTCATCCCGACACTCTTTGACGTGCACCTTCTAACTACGCCTTGGCATGGACTTTTTCATGTCAACATTTTTCTACCTGGACCAGGGCACATGCATGTTCATGTGGACACTCTTTGATGTGCGCCTTCTACTTGCGCCGTGGGACGAAATTTTTTGTGTCGACACTTTTCTACCTGTGCCAGGGTACATCCATGTTTATTTTGACACTCTTTGACATTCACCTTCTACCTACGCCTTGGCGTGAAATTTTTCATGTCACCACTTTTCTACCTGCACTAGGGCACATCCATGTTAATGCTGACACACTTTGACGTGCACCTTCTACCTACGCCTTGGCGAAAACTTTTTCGTGATGACACTTTTCTACCTGCACGAGGGTGCATCCATGTTCATGTCGAAACTCTTTGATGTGCGCCTTCTACCTGTGCCTTGGTGCAAACCTTTTCGTGTCGACACTTTTTTACATGCGCCAGGGCGCATCCATGATCATGTGGACCCTCTTTGATGTGCGCCCTCTACCTGCGCCATGGTGCGATATTTTCCATGTCAAAAATTTTCTACCTTCAACACGTCACATCCATGTTCATGTCGACACTCTTTGACATGTGCCTTCAACAATTTTCTACCTGCACTAGGGCACATCCATGTTCATGTCGACACTCTTTGACGTGCACCTTCTACCTGCGCCTTGGCACAAAATTTTTCGTGTCGACACTTTTCTACCTGCGCCAGGGTACATCCATGTTCATGTTGACACTCGTTTACGTGCGCCTTCTACCTACGCCTTGGACTGAAATTTTTCATGTCGACACTTTTCTACCTACGCTAGGGCGCATCGATGTTCATGTCGACACTCTTTGACGTCTGAATTCTACCTGCGCCTTGGCGAAAACGTTTTCGTGATGACACTTTTTCTACCTGCGCCGTGGCGCAAAATTTTTCGTGTCAACACTTTTCTACCTGTGCCAGGGTGCATCCATGTTCATGTCGACACTCTTTGACGTGTGCCTTCTACCTGTGCCTTGGTGCAAACCTTTTCGTGTCGACACTTTTTACATGCGCCAGGGCGCATCCATGTTCATGTCGAAACTCTTTGATGTGCGCCCTCTACCCCCTGCGCCATGGTGCGATATTTTCCATGTCAAAAATTTTCTACCTTCAACACGTCACATCCATGTTCATGTCGACACTCTTTGACATGTGCCTTCAACACTTTTCTACCTGTGCTAGGGCGCATCCATGTTCATGTCGACACTCTTTGACGTGCTCCTTCTACCTGTGCCTTGGCGAGAAATTTTTCGTGTCGACACTTTTCTACCTACGCCACGGTACATCCATGTTCATGTTGACACTCGTTTACGTGCGCCTTCTACCTACGCCTTGGACTGAAATTTTTCATGTCGACACTTTTCTACCTACGCTAGGGCGCATCGATGTTCATGTCGACACTCTTTAACGTGACCCTTTCCTAACCTAACTGGCAACTGCACTTGGCGCGAACTTTTCATGTCAACACTCTTTGACATGCGCCTTCTACCTTGCCTTGGCGTGAAATTTTCGTGTCGACACTTTTCTACCTGTGCCAGGGTGCATCCATGTTCATGTTGACACTCGTTTACGTGCGCCTTCTACCTGCACATTGATGCAAACTTTTTCATGTTGACACTTTTCTACCTGCGCTAAGGTACATCCATGTTCATGTCGACACTCTTTTACATGCACCTCAGCGCAAAAATTTTCGTGTCGACACTTTTCTACCTGCTCTACGGTGTGTCCATGTTCATGTCAACACTCTTTGACATGCGCCTTCTACCTTTGCCTTGGCGTGAAATTTTTCGTGTCGACACTTTTCTACCTGCACCAGGGCGCATCCATGTTCATGTCCACACTCTTTGACGTGCACCTTCTACTCGTGCGTTGGCGTGAACTTTTTCATGTCGACACTTTTCTACCTACACCAGGGCACATCCATGTTCATGTCAACACTCTTTGACGTGCGCCTTCTACCTACGCATTGACGTGAACTTTTTTGTGTCAACACTTTTCTACCTGCGCCAGGTCGCATCCATGTTTATGTCGACAGTCTTTGACGTGCGCCTTCTACCTGCACATTGATGCAAACTTTTTCATGTTGACACTTTTCTACCTGTGCCAGGGTGCATCCATGTTCATGTCGACACTCTTTGACGTTTGCCTTATACCTGTACCTTGGCGCGAACTTTTTCATGTCGACACTTTTCTACCTTCATCAGGGCGCATCCATGTTCATGCCGACACTCTTTGACGTGTGCCTTCTACCTGCACATTGATGCAAACTTTTTCATGTTGACACTTTTTCTACCTATGCCAGCGTGCATCCATGCTCATGTCAAAACTCTTTGACATCTGCCTTCTACCTGCGCCTTGGTGAAAACTTTTTCGTGTCGACAATTTTCTACCTGCACCAGGCTGCATCCATGTTCATGTCAACACTCTTTGACATGCGCATTCTACATGTGCCTCGGGACTAAATTTTTCGTGTCGACACTTTTCTACCTGTGCCAGGGTGCATCCATGTTCATGTCAACACTCTTTGACGTGTGCCTTTTACCTACACCTTGGCGCGAACTTTTTCATGTCAACAATTTTCTACCTGCGCAAGGGCGCATGCATGTTCATGTCAACAAGCTTTGATGTGCGCCTTCTACCTGCGCCGTGGTGCGAAATTTTTCATGTCAACACTTTTCTACCTGCACCAGGGTACATCCATGTTCATGTTGACACTCTTTAACGTTCGCCTTCTACCTCCACCTTGGCTCAAAATTTTTCGTGTCGACACTTTTCTACCTGTGATAGTGCGCATCCATGTAAATGTCAACACTCTTTGACATGCGCCTTCTAACTACGCCTTGGCGCAAACTTTTTCGTGTCAACACGTTTCTACTTTCGCCAGGGCACATCCATGTTCATGTCGACACTCTTTGACGTGCACCTTCTACATGCGCTTTGGCGCAAAATTTTTCATGTTGACACTTTTCTACCTGCGCCAGGGTGCGTCCATGTTCATGAAGACACTCTTTAACGTGCGCCTTCTACCTGTGCCTTGGCATGATCTTTTTCATGTCGACACTTTTCTACCTGTGCTAGGGTGCATCCATCTTCATGTTGAAACTCTTTAACGTGCGCCTTCTACATGCACGTTGGCACGAACTTTTTCGTTTTGACACTTTTCTACCTACGACAGGGCGCATACATGTTCATGTCGACACTATTTGACGTGTACCTTTTACCCACCCATTGGCACAAAATTTTTCATGTCGAAAATTTTCTAACTGTGCCAGGTCACATCAATGTTCATGTCGACACTCTTTGACGTGCGCCTTCTACCTGTGCCTTGGCGTAAAATTTTTCATGTTGACACTTTTCTACCTACTCCAGTGTGCATCCATGTTCATGTCGCACTCTTTGACGTGCGCCTTCTACCTGTGCCTTGGCGTAAAATTTTTCATGTTGACACTTTTCTACCTACGCCAGGGTGCATCCATGTTCATGTCGACACTCTTTGACTTGTGCCTTCTACCTGCGCCTTGGCGCAAACTTTTTCATGTCAACACTTTTCTACCTGTGCTACGGTGCATCCATGTTCATGTTGAAACTCTTTAACGTGCGCCTTCTACCGGCACGTTGGCACAACTTTTTTCGTTTTGACACTTTTTCTACCTACGCCAGGGTGCATCCATGTTCATGTCGACACTCTTTGACGTGTACCTTTAACCACCCATTGGCACAAAATTTTTCATGTCGAAAATTTTCTAACTGTGCCAGGTCACATCAATGTTCATGTCGACACTCTTTGACGTGCGCCTTCTACCTGTGCCTTGGCGTAAAATTTTTCATGTTGACACTTTTCTACCTACGCCAGTGTGCATCCATGTTCATGTCGACACTCTTTGACGTGCGTCTTCTACCTGTGCCTTGGCGCAAACTTTTTCATGTCAACACTTTTCTACCTGTGCCAGGCCGCATCCATGTTCATGTCGACACTCTTTGACGTGTGCCTTCTACCTGCGCCTTGGCACAAAGTTTTTCATGTCGACACTTTTCTACCTATGTCAGGGCGCATCCATGTTCATGTCAACGCTCTTTGACGTGCGCCTTCTACCTGTGCCTTGGCGCGAAATTTTTCGTGTCGACACTTTTCTGCCTGCGCCAGGGCGCATCCATGTTCATGTCGACACTCTTTGACGTGTGCCTTCTACCTGCGCCTTGGCTTGAAATTTTTCCTGTCGACACTTTTCTACCTGTGCCAGGCCGCATCCATGTTCATGTCGACACTCTTTGACGTGCGCCTTCTACCTGTGCCTTGGCGCAAACTTTTTCATGTCGACACTTTTCTACCTACACCAATCCGCATCCATGTTCATGTCGACACTCTTTGACGTGTACCTTCTACCTACTCCTTGGCGCGAACTTTTTCATGTTGACACTTTTCTACCTACAATAGGGTGCATCCATGTTCATGTCGACACTCTTTGACGTGCATCTTTTACCTGCGCGTTGGGGCAAACTTTTTCATGTCGACACTTTTCTTCTTGCGCCAGGGTGCATCCATGTTCATGTCGACACTCTTTAACGTGCGCCTTCTACGTGCGCATTGGTGAGAAATTTTTCGTGTCGACACTTTTCTATGTGTGCCATGGTGCATCCATGTTCATGTCAACACTCTTTGATGTGCGCTTTCTACCTGCGCCTTGGCGCAAACTTTTTCGTGTCTACACTTTTCTACCTACGCTAGGGCGCATCCATGCTCATGTCGACACTCTTTTACGTGCGCCTTCTACCTATGCCTTGGCACGAAATTTTTTCATGTCGACACTTTTCTACCTACGCCAGGGTGCATCCATGTTCATGTCAACACTCTTTGACGTGCCCTTTCTACCCGCGCATTTGCAAGAACTTTTTCACGTCGACACTTTTCTACCTACGCCAGGGTGCATCCATGTTCATGTCAACACTCTTTGACGTGCCCTTTCTACCCGCGCATTTGCAAGAACTTTTTCACGTCGACACTTTTCTACCTACGTCAGGTTGTGTCCATGTTCATGTCGACACTCTTTGACGTGCACCTTCTACCTACGCCTTGGCACGAACTATTTGATGTCGACACTTTTGTACATGTGCCAATGCGCATCCATGTTCATGTCGACACACTTTGGTGTGCGCCTTCTACCTACGCCTTGGCGGGAACTTTTTTTTTTCGTGTGACGACTTTCTACCTGCGCAGGGTGCATCCATTGCCATCTTCGCCAACTGTTTTTGACATGCACCTTCTACCTACACACCTGCACGAATTTTTTTTTTTTCCGTGTCCGACACTTTTGTATCTGCGGCCAGGGCACATCGTGTTTCATTTGTCGACCCACTTCAGCATCGCCTTCTAGCCTGCGCCTTGGGCCTTGAATTTTTCCTGTCGACACTTTTCTACTAACCTGTTCCAAGGTGCCTCCTGTCTTGTCATACTCCTTTGATGTGCGCCTTCTACCACCTCGCGTTGGCGAAAATTTTTCGTGTCGACACTTTTCTACCTACGCCATGGCGCATCCTTGTTCATGTTGACACTCTTTGTCGTGTGCCTTCTACCTGCGCGTTGGCGCGAACTTTTTCTTGTGGACACTTTTCTACTACATCTTTAGGAGGTCACAATCCATGTTTCATTTCGACACTCTTTTGACATGCACCTTTCTTCTATGGCCTTGGCTTCAAACTTTTTCATGTCGACACATTTCTACCTCCTCCAGGTAGCATCCATGTTCATGTCAACACTCTTTGACATGGTCCTTCTACTTGCACCTTGGTGCAAACTTTTTCATGTAGAAACTTTTCTACCTACTCCAAGGTGGATCCATGTTCATGTCGACACTCTTTGATGTGCACCTTCTACCTACACTTTGGTGTGAACTTTTTCAGTGACACTTTCTTGGCTTAACCTACGCCGGGCGCATCCATTTTCATAGGCGCCACTCTTTGATTTGCGCCTTCTACCTGCTCGTTGCGAGTAAATTTTTTCGTGTCGAACCTTTTCCTACCTTATCGCCATGGCACGCAATTCCTTGTTCATGTTGACACTCTTTGTCGTGTGCCTTCTACCTGCGCGTTGGCGCGAACTTTTTCTTGTGGACACTTTTCTACCTACGTTAGGGCACATCCATGTTCATGTCGACACTCTTTGACATGCACCTTCTTCCTATGCATTGGCTCAAACTTTTTCATGTCGACACATTTCTACCTCCTCCAGGTAGCATCCATGTTCATGTCAACACTCTTTGACATGGTCCTTCTACTTTGCACTTGGTGGGCAACTTTTCATGTAAAACTTTTCTAACCGTACTCCAAGGTGATCCATTTTTCATGTCGACACTCTTTGATGTGCCCGTCTACCACTTCTCACCTACACTTTGTTGTGAACTTTTCATTTTTGACACCACTTTTCTACCTACGCCAGGCGCATCCATGTTCACATGTCCGCCACTCTTTGATGTGCGCCTTCTAACCCCCGCCCTGCCCCTTGGCCCTCGAATTTTTTTCGTATCGACGCTTTTCTACTTCCCTCTCAGTCCTACATCCATGTCATGTCCGACACTCTTTACGTGCGCCTCTATCTACTATTCCGTGTGTCACAAGTTTTTTGTGATCGACACTTTCTACTCTACCTCACGCCAGGGCACATTCCCATGTTTCACTCGGTGGACACTCTTTGATGTGCACCTTCTACTTGCGCCTTGGCGCAAAAATTTTCATGATAACACTTTCTAACCTGCACCAAGTCCTCTTGTCATTTTTCATTTCTACACTCTTTGTCGTGCACCTTCTATCCTGCTCCTTGGTGCAAAAATTTTTTCTCATTTCGACACTTTTCCTTACGACTTGCTTCTAGGGCACATCCATGTTCCTGTTGACACTCTTTGACTTGCGCTCTCTCTACCTGTCGCCTTGGCAGGAAATTCTTTTTTCAATGTCAACACTCTTAATACCTACGCAGGCGATGCACCATGTCATAAGCTAACACTCTTTCCATGCGCTCTCGCGCCTTGGCGAAAATTTTTCATGACGAACGCTATCTTCCTACGCTATGTCAATCCGGTTTCATGTTGACCTGGCTTTGACGTGCGCCTTCTGCCTGTGGTCCTTGGCACAACTTTTTTCATTTTGAAACTTTTAATTCCTTGCCTAGGTCGCATCCATTTCACCTCGCACCTCCTTTGGACTTGCACCTCTAAAACCTGCCTACATTGGTGGCCAAAACCTTTTCATGTCGACACTGCATTTCTACCTACACCAGGGTTCTTTGAATGTTGTTCTGTCGACACTTTCTTTGACGGGCGCCTTCTACCTACCTGAACACTCGTCGATAATTTTCGTGGTCGACACTTTTCTAACCTGCACCAGGGATTCCATGTCCGCTGCTTCATCTATGTTCAAGTCGACACTCTTTGACTTGCGCCTTCTACTTGAACCTTGGTGCAAACTTTTTCGTGTCGACACTTTTCTACCTGCGCCAGGGCACATCCATGTTCATGTCGACACTCTTTGTCGTGTGCCTTTTACTTGTGCGTGCGGCACAAAATTTTTCGTTTGGACAGTTTTCTACCTACGCCAGGGCGCATCCATGTTCATTTCAACACTCTTTGACGTGCGCGTTCTACCTGTGCGTTGGCTCAAACTTTTTCATGTCGACACTTGTCTAACTCCTCCAGGGCACATCAATATTCATGTCGAACACTCTTTGACGTACGCCTTCTACCTGTGCCTCGGCGTGAACTTTTTCATGTTGACACTTTACTACCTACTCCAAGGTCGGATGCATGTTCTTGTCGACATTATTTGACGTGCACCTTCTAACTGCACTTTCACGTGTAAACTTTTTCATGTCAACACTTTTCTACCTATGCCAGTGCGCATCCATGTAAATGCATGTTCACTGTTTGACACTCTTTGACGTGTGCCTGCTACATGTGCCTTGGCGTGAATTTTTTTCATGTATCGACACTTTTCTACCTACGCAAGGGCACATCCATGTTCATTCCGACACTCTTTTACGTGCACCATTTTAGCTATGCCTTGGCATGCGAAGTTTTTCATGTTGACACTTTTCTACCTATTTCCAGGAGCGCATCCTTGTTCATGTGGACACTCTTTGATGTGTGCATTCTACTTGCGCCTTGACGTAGCAAACTTTTTCATGTTAACACTTTTCTACCTATGCCAAGGCACATGCAAGATCATGTGGACACTCTTTGATATGCATCTTCTACCTGCGCGTTGGTGCACGAACCTTTTCATTTTGATAGTTTTCTACATACTTCAGGGCACATTCATGTTCCTGTTGACACTCTTTGACATACGCCTTCTACCTGCGCCTTAGCACGATGAACTTTTTCGTGTCAACACTTTACTAGCTTGTGCCAGGGTGCATCCATGTTCATGTCTGACACTCTTTCACGTGTGCCTTCTACCTGGGCCTTGGCGTGAAGTTTTTCGTATCGACACTATTCTTCCTACGCTATTGGTGCAGGAATGTTCATGTTGACACTTCTTTGACTTTTGCCTTCTACCTGTGCCTTTTAGCAAACTCTTTTCGTGTTGAAACTTTTATACTTGTGCCAATGCACACCCATGTTGATGTCGACACTCTTTGACGTGCTCCTTCTACCTGTGCCTTGGTGTGAAATTTTTCATGTTCGACACTTTTCTACCTGCACCAAGGTACTTGAATGTTCATGTTGACACTCTTTGACATGCACGCTTCTGCCTACACCTTTGCGTATAACTTTTTCGTGTCAACACTTTTCTACCTGCGCCAGGGCGCATCCATGTTCATGTCAACACTATTTGACGTGCACCTTTTACCTGCGCATTGGCGCGAACTTTTTCATGTCGACACTTTTCTACCTGCACCAGGTCGCATCCATGTTCATGTCGAAACTCTTTGACGTGCGCCTTCTACCTGTGCCTTGGCATGAAATTTTTCATGTCAACACTTTTCTACCTGCGCCAGGGCGCATCCATGTTCATGTCAACACTCTTTGACGTGCGCCTTCTACCTGCGCCTTGGCGCGAACTTTTTTGTGTCGACAATTTTCTACCTGCGCTAGGGCACATCCATGTTCATGTCGACACTCTTTGACGTGCGCCTTCTACCTGTGCATTGCCACGAACTTTTTCGTGTCAACACTTTTCTACCTACGCAAGGGCGCATCCATGTTCATGTCGACACTCTCTGACGCGCACCTTCTACCTGCGTCGTGGCGCGAACTTTTTTGTGTTGACACTTTTCTACCTGCGCCAAGGCACATTCATGTTCATGTCGACACTCTTTGACGTGCACCTTCTACCTGTGTGTTGGCACAAACATTTTCGTGTCGACACTTTTCTACCTGCACTAGGGCGTATCCATTTTCATATCGACACTCTTTGACGTGCACATTCTATCTGTGCCTTGGCGCAAAATTTTTCGCATAGACACTTTTCTACATGCGCCAGGGCGCATCCATGTTCATGTCGACACTCTTTGACATGCGCCTTCTACCTGTGCCTTGGCGCAAACTTTTTTGTGTCGACACTTTTCTACCTACGCCAGGGCGCATCCATGTTCATGTCAACATTATTTGACGTGCCCCTTCTACCTGTGAATTGGCGCGAACTTTTTCATGTCGACACTTTTCTACCTGCGCCAGGGCGCATCCATTTTCATGTCGACACTTTTTCATGTCGACACCTTTCTACCTGCGCATTGGTGTGAACTTTTTTGTGTCGACACTTTTCTACCTGCGCCAGGTCGCATCCATGTTCATGTCGACACTCTTTGACGTGCACCTTCTGCCTATGCCTTGGCACGATCTTTTTCATGTCGACACTTTTCTACGACTGTGCCAAGTGCATCCTGTTCAATGTCGACAACACTATTTGACGAGTGCCTTCTACCTGCGCCTTGGTGTGAAATTTTTCATGTCGACACTTTTATACTTGCGCTAGGGCACATCCATGTTCATGCCAAATATCTTTGACGTGTGCCTTCAACCTGCGCCTTGGCGTGAACTTTTTTCATGTCGGACACTGTGCTCTTACTGCTACAAAATACGGTGCATCCATTGTCATGGTGTCGACACCTTTGACGTGCGCCTTCTACCTGCGCCTGGCGCGAACTTTTTCATGTCGACACTTTTCTACCTGTGCAAGGTGCAATTCCATTGTTCATGTCGACAACCGCGTATTTATCTCGACCTCCACATTTGCTCCTTCAAACGTCAGTTAAACTCGTACCCTCGCGCCGTTGGTGCTGAAAATTTTTCATGTCGACACTTCCACTATACTTGCGCTAGGGCAACAATCCATGTTCATGCCTATAATATCTTTTGACGTGTGCCTTCAAACCTACCTGCGCCTTGGCAGTTTGAACTTTTTTCATTGTCGACACTTTTCTACCTGCTACACGTGCATCCATTGTCTATGTCGACACTCTTTGACGTGAGCTGCCGCTCTCCTACCTTGTCGCCTTGGGCTGCGAACTTTCTGTGTGAGTGTCGACAAGCTGTTTCTCTACCTTGATGCAAGGTGCATCCAATGTTCATGTCAAACTTCTTTGACGTGTGCCTCCGATAGTATACTAGCGACTTGGCGATTGAAGCGTGGTGGTGGTGGTGAGTGAGACTTTTTCACACCTGCCAAGGCGCATCCTGTTCATGTCGACCACTCTTTGATGTGCACCTGTCTTACCTGTGCCTCGGCACAAAATTTTTCGTGTCAACACTTTTCTACCTATGTAAGGGTGCATCCATGCTCATCTCGACAGTCTTTGTTGTGTGCCTTCTACCTGCGCCTTGGCCAAAAAAATTTCGTGTCGACACTTTTCTACCCTATTTGCAGAGCGCATTGATTTCCCACGAGTGTCGGACACTCGTTTGGACAGTCGCGCCCTCTACGCTGACCTGTCGCGCAAAATTTTAGATTTTGACACTTTTCTGCATGCTTCAAGGTGCATCCATGTTCATGTCGACACTCTTTGACATCCAACTTCTACTTGCGCCTTCGGCGCAACTTTATCAGTGAGAAATGGTGTTCTGACTATTGCCAGTGGCCATCCACTGTTTTCATGTGACACTCCTTTTGACGCTGCCCTGTTTACCTACACCTTGGATGAACTATTTTTGTGTCGACACTTTCTCTACCTGCACCGGGGCCCCTGCATCCCATGTTCATGCTCGACCACTCTTTAACGTCTCGCGCCTTCTACCTGTCTCCTTGGCGTAAAATGTTTTTCGATGCTTGACACTGTTTCTTCCTGCACCAGGGTGCATCCATGTCATGTTAACACTCTTTGACGTGCGCCTTCTACCTGTGCTTTGTCTGGTGAACTTTTTCGTGTTTGAAACTTTCCTACCTACGGCTGTGCATCCATGTTTCCATACGCGACACTCTTTGCAATGTGCGCGCTCCATCTACCTGCGCCTTGGTGCGACTTTTTATGTCGACACTTTTTCGTGTCGGAACTTTCTTCCTGCACCAGGGTGCACTCCCATGTTCGATTGTCGACTTCCTTTGACGTGCACCTTTGTGCTCGTGGAATTTTTTTGTGTTTCACTTTCTAGCCTGCGCTAGGCGCCATCCATGTTTCAATGCCGCACTCTTATGACATGTGGCTTCTACAATACGCTTGCTATCGAAACATTATTTTCTTACTCGGACACTTTCTACCGTCTCCAGGGCGCATCCATGTTTCATATTGGACACTCTTTGACGTGCGTCTTCTACCTGCGCTCCTTCATGACTCTTTTCCATTTTTCCACCTTCTACCTGCACCAGGGCGTATCCATGTTCATGTCAACACTCTTTGACGTGCGCCTTCTACCTTTTTTTTGGCGTAAAATTTTTTGAGTTGACACTTTTCTTCCTGCACCAGGGTGCATCCATGTGCATGTCGACACTCTTTGACGTTTGCCTTCTACCTGTGCTTTGGCGTGAACTTTTTCATGTCGACACTTTCCTACCTCTTCCAGGGTGGATCCATGTTCATGCCGACACTCTTTGACGTGTGCCTTCTACCATCGGCTTGGCGTGAACATTTTTCTTATCGACACTGTTCTACCTATGCCAGGGCGCGTATCTATGTTCATAGTCGACACTCTTTGACGTGCACCTTCTACCTGCGCCTTGGTCGTGAACTTTTTCGTGTCGACACTTTTCTGGCTGCACCAGGGCGCATCCATGTTCATGTCGACACTCTTTGATGTGCGCCTTCTACCTGTACGCCTTGGCCTGAACATTTTTCGTGTCGACAATTTTCTACCTCTGCCAGGGCGCATCCATGTTCATGTCGACACTCTTTGACGTGCGCCTTCTACCTGTGCATTGGCGAACTTTTTCATGTGGACACTTTTCTACCTTCGCCAGGGCGCATCCATGTTCATGTCGACACTCTTTGACGTGCACCTTCTACCTGCGCCTTGGTGCAAACTTTTTCGTGTCGACAGTTTTCTACCTGCGCCTAGGGTAGCATCCATCTTCATGTCGACACTCTTTGACGTGCACCTTCTACCTGTCGCCTTGGTGTGAAATTTTTCATGTATCGACACTTTTCTACCTGCGGCCAGGGCGCATCCATGTTCATGTCGACACTCTTTGACGTGTGCGTCTTCTACCTGCGCCTTGGCGCTAAACGTTTTTCATGTCGACACTTTTCTACCTGCACCAGGGTGCATCCATGTTCATGCCGACACTCTTTGACGTGTGCCTTCTACCTGCGCCTTGGCGTGAACTTTTTCATGTCGACACTTTTCTACCTGTGCACCAGGGTGCATCGATGTTCATGTCGACACTCTTTGACATGCATCTTCTACCTGTGCCTTGGAGTGAACTTTTTCGTGTCGACACTTTTCTACCTGCGCCAGGGCGCATCCATGTTCGTGTCGACACTCTTTGACGTGTGCCTTCTACCTGCGCCTTGGTGCGAACCTTTTTCATGTAAACTCTTTTCTACCTGCGCCAAGGTGCATCCATGTTCATGTCGACACTCTTTGACGTGCGCCTTCTACCTGTGCCTTGCAGCGAAATTTTTCATGTCGACACTTTTCTACCTGCGCCAGGGCACATCCATGTTCATGCCGACACTCTTTGACATGTGGCTTCTACCATCGCCTTGGCGCAAAATTTTTTCATGTCGACACTTTTCTAACTGCTGCCAGGGTGCATCCATGTTCATGTCGACACTCTTTGACGTGCGCCTTCTACCTGCGGCCTTGGCACAAACTTTTTCGTGTTGAAACTTTTCTACCTGCGCCAGGGCGCATCCATGTTCATGTTGACACTCTTTGACGTGTGCCTTCTACCTGTGCACCTTGGCTGCAAACCTTTTCGTGTCGACACTTTTCTACACTGCGCCAGCATGCGTATCGAATGTTCATGTCGACACTCTTTGATGTGCGCCTTCTACCTGCGCCTTGGTGTGAACTTTTTCATGTCGACACTTTTCTACCTACACCAGGGCACATCCATGTTTATGTCAACACTCTTTGACGTGCGCCTTCTAGCTGCGCCTTGGCATGAACTTTTTTGTTGTCGACACTTTTCTACCTGCGTCAAGGGCGCATCCATGTTCATGTTGACACTCTTTGACGTGCGTCTTCTACTTGTGCCTTATGAGCGAGTTTTTTGGTGTCGACACTTTTCTACCTGCGCCAAGGCACATCCATGTTCATGTCGACACTCTTTGACATGCGCCTTCTACCTGCGCCCTGGTGTGAAACTTTTTTGTGTCGACACTTTTCTACCTGTGCCAGGGCGTACATCCGTGTTAATTTCGACACTCTTTGACGTGCACCTTCTACCTGCGCATTAGCGCGAACTTTTTCATGTCAACAATTTTCTACCTGTACCAGGTCACATCCATGTTCATGTTGACACTCTTTGACGTGCACCTTCTACCTGCGCCTTGGCTCGAAATTTTTTCGTGTCGACACTTTTCTACCTGCGCCAGGGCGCATCCATGTTCATGTCGACACTCTTTGACGTGTGCCTTCTACCTGCGCCTTGGTGCGAACTTTTTCATGTCGACACTTTTCTACCTGCGCCAAGGCGCATCCATGTTCATGTCGACACTCTTTGACGTGCGCCTTGGTGTGAACTTTTTTGTGTCGACACTTTTCTACCTATGCCAGGGCGCATCCATGTTCATGCCGACACTCTTTGACGTGCGCCTTCTGCCTGCACCAAGTCACATGCCTTGTTGTGAACTTTTTTCGTTTTTCATTTCGACACTTTTCTACCTGCGCCAGGGCACATCCATGTTCATGTCGACACTCTTTGACATGTGCGTCTTCTACCTGCGCCTTGGCGCGAAACTTTTTCATGTCAGACACTTTTCTACTTGCTGCTAGGGCGCAGTCCATGTTCATGTCGACACTCTTTGACGTGTGCCTTCTACCTACGCCTTGCACAAAATTGGTCTACCTGCGCCAGGGCACATCGATGATGTCAACAATGTATTTTGCGCCTTGTCATGACAAAACTTTTCTACCTACGCACCAATGCACATCCATGTTCATGTCGACACTCTTTGACGTGCGCCTTCTACCTGCGCCTTGGTGCGAACTTTTTTGGTGTTGACACTTTTCTACCTACGCACCAGGGCGCAGTCACATGTTCATGTTCGACACTCTTTGACGTGCGCCTTCTACCTACGCATTGGCGCGAACTTTTTCGTGTCGACACTTTTCCACCTGCGCCAGACGCGCATCCATGTTCATGTCGACACTCTTTGACATGCGCCTTCTACCTGTGCCTTGGCGTGAACTTTTTCGTGTCGACACTTTTCTACCTGCACCAGGGTGCATCCATGTTCATTTCGTCACTCTTTGACGTGTGCCTTCTACCTACGCCTTGGCGAAAACATTTTCATGTTGACAATTTTCTACCACTGCCAAGGCGCATCGATGTTCATTTCGACACTCTTACATGTCGACACTCTTTGACGTGTCGCCTTCTGCCAGTGCACATCCATGCATGTCGACACTTGGCCTTCAACCTGCACTTTTTCGTGTCGACACTTTTCTACCTGCGCCAGGGTGCATCCATGTTCATTTCGACACTCTTTGACGTGCGCCTTCTACCTGCGCCTTGGCGAAAAAAATTTCATGTCGACAATTTTCTACCTCTGCCAGGGCGCATCCATGTTCATGTCGACACTCTTTGACGTGCGCCTTCTACCTGCGCATTGGCTCAAAATTTTTCGTGTCCACACTTTTCTACCTGCGCCAGCATGCATCTATGTTCATGTCGACACTCTTTGACGTGCGCCTTCTACCTGCGCCTTGGTGTGAACTTTTTCATGTCGACACTTTTCTACCTACGCCAGGGCACATCCATGTTCATGTCGACACTCTTTGACGTGTGCCTTCTACCTGCGCCTTGGCACGAACTTTTTTCGTATCGACACTTTTCTACCGTGCTCCAGGGCGCATCCATGTTCATGTCGACACTCTTTGACATGCGTCTTCTACCTGTGCCTTGGCGTGAACTTTTTCATGTCGACACTTTTCTACCTGTGCCAGGGCGCATCCATGTTCATGTCGACACTCTTTGACATGCGCCTTCTACCTGCGACGCAAGTTGGTTCTTGACAAAATTTTTCGTGTCGACACTTTTTCTACTTATCTGCACCTAGGGCGCATCCATGTTCATGTCGACACTCTTTGACGTGCGCCTTCTACCTGCGCCTTGGTGTAAACTTTTTTGTGTCGACACTTTTCTACCTGCGCCAGGGCGCATCCATGTTCATGTCGACACTCTTTGACGTGTGCCCTTCTACCTGCGCCTTGGCGCGAACGTTTTCATGTCGACACTTTTCTACTTGTGCAAGAGCGCATCCATGTTCATGCTAACACTCTTTGATGTATGCGCCTTCTACCTGCGCCTTGGCAAAATTTCTTCGTGTCGACACCTTTCTACCTGCACCAGGGCGCATCCATGTTCATGTCGACACTCTTTGATGTGCACCTTCTACCTGTGCGTTGGTCACAAACTTTTTCGTGTCGACACTTTTCTACCTACGCCAGGCGCATCCATGTTCATGTTGACACTCTTTGACATGCGTCTTCTACCTAGCGCCTTGGCACGAATATTTTTCGTGTCAACACTTTTCTACCTGCGCCAAGGTGCATCCATGTTCATGTCGACACTCTTTGACGTGCACCTTCTACGTGCACCTTGGCAGCGAACTTTTTCGTGTCGACACTTTTCTACCTATGCTATGGCACATTCATGTTCATGTCGACACTCTTTGACATGTGCCTTCTACCTGTGCCTTGGCGCGCAAAATTTTTCATGTATCGACACTTTTCTACCTGGGTGGGTGCATCCATGTTCATTTCGACACTCTTTGACATGCGCCTTCTACGTGTTGGCACGAAACTTTTTCGTGTCGACACTTTTCTACCTGCGCCAGTGTGCATCCCTGTTCATGTCGACACTCTTTGACGTCAGCCTTCTACCTGCACCTTGGTTGCGAACTTTTTCGTGTCGACACTTTTCTACCTGCGCCAGGGCGCATCCATGTTCATGTCGACACTCTTTGATGTGCGCCTTCTACCTGCGCCTTTGCGTGAAAATTTTTCATGTCGACACTTTTCTACCTGCGCCAGGCGCATCCATGTTCATGTCGACACTCTTTGACGTGCAGCCTTCTACCTGCACATTGGTGTGAACTTTTTCGTGTCGACACTTTTCTACCTACGCGTCAAGCAGCATCCATGTTCATGTCGACACTCTTTGACATGCGCCTTCTACCTACGCCTTGGCGCGAACTTTTTCGATGTTCGACACTTTTCTACCTACTCCAAGGCACATGTTCATGTCGACACTTTTCTACCTGTGCTTGGTGTGAACTTTTTCGTGTTAACATTTTTCTACCTGCGCCAGTGCATCCATGTTCATGCTCGACACTCTTTGACGTGCGCCTTCTACCTGCGCCTTGGCGCAAAATTTTTTGTGTCGACACTTTTCTACCTGCCAGGGCGCATCGATGTTTCATGTGACACTCTTTGACGTGCATCTTCTACTTCGCCTTGGCTTGAAAACTTTTTTCATGTCGACACTTTTCTACCTGCGCCAGGGCACATCCATGTTCATGTCAACACTCTTTGACGTGCACCTTCTACCTGTGCCTTGGCGCGAACTTTTTCGTGTCGACACTTTTCTACCTGCGCCAGCATGCATCGATGTTCATGTCGACACTCTTTGACGTCCGCCTTCTACCTGCGCCTTGGTGCACTTTTTCATGAACTTTTTCATCTTTGACGTGCGCATTCTACCTGATCACTTTTCTACCTACTGCCTAGGGTGCATCCATGTTCATGTCGACACTCTTTGACGTGCGTCTTCTACCTGTGCCTTGGAGTGAACTTTTTCATGTCGACACTTTTCTACCTGCGCCAGAGCGCATCCATGTTCATGTCGACACTCTTTGACATGCATTGCCTTCTACCTGCGCCTTTTCTGTCTACGCCAGGCATCCATGTTCATTGAACACTCTTCGATGTGCGCCTTCTACCTGCACCTTTCACAAAATTTTTCTGTCGACACTTTTCTACCTGCTGCCAGGACGCATCCATGTTCATGCCGACACTCTTTGACATGCGCCTTCTACCTGCGCCTTGGTGCAAACTTTTTCATGTGTCGACACTTTTCTACCTGCGCCAGAGCGCATCCATGTTCATGTCGACACTCTTTGACATGCGCCTTCTACCTGCGCCTTGGCGCGAACTTTTTCATGTCGACACTTTTCTACCTGCGCCAGGGCACATCCATGTTCATGTCGACACTCTTTGACGTGTGCCTTCTACCTGCGCCTTGGCATGAAATTTTTCGTGTCGACACTTTTCTACATATGCGCCAGGGCGCATCCATGTTCATGCCGACACTCTTTGATGTGCGCCTTCTAACTGCACCTTGTTGCGAACTTTTTCGTGTCGACACTTTTTTACCTACGCCAGGGCACACGAATGTTCATGTTGACACTCTTTGACGTGCGTCTTGTACCAGCACCTTGGCGCGAACTTTTTCCTGTCAACACTTTTCTACCTGTGCCAGGGCGCATCCATGTTCATGTCGACACTCTTTGACGTGTGCCTTCTACCTACACCTTGGTGTGAACTTTTTCGTGTCGACACTTTTCTACCTGCGCCAAGGCACATCCATGTTCATGTCGACTCTCTTTGACGTGCGCCTTCTACCTGTGCCTTGGTGCAAACTTTTTCGTGTCGACACTTTTCTACCTGCGCCAGGGCGCATCCATGTTCATGTCGACACTCTTTGACGTGCGCCTTCTACCTACGCATTGGCGCAAAATTTTTCGTGTCGACACTTTTCTACCTGCGCCAGTGCGCATCCATGTTCATGTCGACACTCTTTGACGTGAGCCTTCTACCTGCGCCTTGGCGTGAAATTTTTCGTGTCGACACTTTTCTATCTATGCCAGGGTGCATCCATGTTCATTTCAACACTCTTTGACGTGCGCCTTCTACCTGCGCCTTGGCGCGAAACATTTTTCATGTAGACAATTTTCTACTTTTCATAGGACGCATCCATGTTCATGTCGACACTCTTTGACGTGCGCCTTCTACCTGCGCATTGGTGCAAACTTTTTCGTGTCGACACTTTTCTACCTACTCCAAGGCGCATCCATGTTCATGTTGACACTCTTTGACGTGCGTCTTCTACCTGCGCCTTGGCGTGAAATTTTTCGTGTCGACACTTTTCTACCTACGCCAGGGCGCATCCATGTTCATGTCAACACTCTTTGACGTGCGCCTTCTACCTATGTCGACACTTGGCGCATCTAAGTTTTTTTGACGTGTGGACACTTTTCTACCTACACCAAGGCACATCCATGTTCATGTCGACACTCTTTGACGTGCGCCTTCTACCTGCACATTGGCGTCGAACTTTTTCGTGTTGACACTTTTCTACCTGCAGCCAGGGTGCATCCATGTTCATGCCGACACTCTTTGACATGCGCCTTCTACCTGCGCCTTGGTGCGTACTTTTTCATGTTGACACTTTTCTACCTATGCCAAGGCGCATCCATGTTCATGTCGACACTCTTTGACGTGCGCCTTCTACCTGCGCCTTGGTGTGAACTTTTTCATGTCGACACTTTTCTACCTGTGCCAGGGCGCATCCATGTTCATGTCAACACTCTTTGATGTGCGCCTTCTACCTGATCGCCTTGGCTGCGAAATTTTTTCATGTCGACACTTTTCTACCTCCTCTAGGGTGCATCCATGTTCATGTCGACACTCTTTGACGTGCGCCTTCTACCTGCGCCTTAGCGAGTGAAGATTTTTCGTGTTGACACTTTTCTACCTACGCCAGGGTGCATCCATGTTCATGTGGACACTCTTTGACGTGTGCCTTCTACCTACGCCTTGGCGTGATATTTTTCGTGTCGACACTTTTCTACCTGCACCAAGTCACATCCATGTTCATGTTGACACTCTTTGACGTGTGCCTTCTACCTGCACCTTGGCGCGAACTTTTTCATGTCGACACTTTTCTACCTGTGCCAGGGCGCATCCTTGTTTATGCCGACACTCTTTATCATGCGCCTTCTAAATGTGCCTTGGTGTAAATTTTTTCATGTAGACACTTTTCCACTTTCTTCAGAGCGCATCCATGTTCATGTCGACACTCTTTGATGTGTGCCTTCTACCTGTGCCTTGGCACGAACTTTTTCATTTCGACACTTGTCTACCTGCGCCAGGGTGCATCCATGTTCATGTCAACACTCTTTGATGTGCGCCTTCTACCTGCGCCTTGGCTGTGAAATTTTTTGTGTCAACACTTTTCTACCTGCGCCAGAGCACATGCATGTTCATGTCGACACTCTTTGACGTGCGCCTTCTACCTGCGCCTTGGCACGAACTTTTTCATGTCGACACTTTTCTACCTGCGCCATGGTGCATCCATGTTCATGTCGACACTCTTTGACGTGGTGACTTCTACCTGCGCCTTGGTTTGGCGCAAAGTTTTTTCGTGTCGACACTTTTCTACCTGTGCCAGGGCACATCCATGTTCATGTCAACACTCTTTGACGTGCGCCTTTTACCTGTGCTTGGCGTCCAAACATTTTCATGTCGACACTTTTCTACCTGTGCCAGGGCGCATCCATGTTCATGTCGACACTCTTTGACATGCACCTTCTACCTACACCTTGGAGCGAACTTTTTCATGTCGACACTTTTCTACCTGCGCCAGGGCGCATCCATGTTCATGTCGACACTCTTTGACGTGTTCCTTCTACCTGCGCCTTGGCGTGAACTTTTTTCGTGTCGACACTTTTCTACCTGCTACCAGGGAGCACATCCATGTTCATGTCTGACACTCTTTGACGTGCACCTTTGAACTACTTCTACCTACGCCTTGGCGCAAAATTTTTCGTGTCGACACTTTTCTACCTGCGCCAAGGCGCATCCATGTTCATGTCAACACTCTTTGATGTGCACCTTCTACCTGCGCCTTGGCGCAAACTTTTTCGTGTCGACACTTTTCTACCTGCGCCAGAGGGCACATGCATGTTCATGTCGACACTCTTTGACGTGCGCCTTCTACCTGCGCCTTAGCATGAAAATTTTTCATGTCGACACTTTTCTACCTGCGCCAGGGCGCATCCATGTTCATGTCGAACACTCTTTGACGTGCACCTTCTACCTGTGCATTGGCAAAAACTTTTTCGTGTCAACACTTTTCTACCTGCACAGGGCACATCCATGTTCATGTCAACACTCTTTGATGTGCGCCTTCTACCTGCACCTTGGCGTGAAACTTTTTCATGTTGACACTTTTCTACCTATGCCAGGGCGCATCCATGTTCATGTCGACACTCTTTGACATGCACCTTCTACCTGCGCCTTGGCACAAAAACTTTTTCGTGTCGACACTTTTTCTACCTGTCGCTAGGGCAGCATCCATGTTCATGTCGACACTCTTTGATGTGCGCCTTCTACCAGCGTCTTGGCTCAAACCTTTTCATGTTGACACTTTTCTACCTGCGCCAGGGTGCATCCATGTTCATGTCGACACTCTTTGACGTGTGCCTTCTACCTGCGCCTTGGTAAACTTTTTCATGTCGACACTTTTCTACCTGTGCCAGGGCACATCCATGTTCATGTCGACACTCTTTGACGTGCGCCATTCTACCTGCGCATTGGCATGAAATTTTTCATGTCGACACTTTTCTACCTGCACCAGGGCGCATCCATGTTCATGTGAACACTCTTTGACGTGCACCTTCTACCTGCACCTTGGCGCGAACTTTTTCGATGTTAGACACTTTTCTACCTATTCCAAGCGTGCATCCATGTTCATGTTGACACTCTTTGATGTGTGCCTTCTACCTACGCCTTGGCGAAAACTTTTTCATGTCGACACTTTTCTACCTACTGCCCAGGGCGCATCCATGTTCATGTCGGACACTCTTTGACGTGCGCCTTCTACCTGCGCCTTGGCGCAAACTTTTTTTGTGTCGACAATTTTCTACCTGCACCAGTTCGCATCCATGTTCATGTCGACACTCTTTGACGTGCGCCTTCTACCTGCGCCTTAGCGCGAAATTTTTCATGTCGACACTTTTCTACCTACGCCAGGGTGCATCCATGTTCATGTCGACACTCTTTGACGTGTGCCTTCTACTTGCGCCTTGGCGCAAAATTTTTCATGTCAACACTTTTCTACCTGCTGCACATCCATGTTCATGTCACACTCTTTGACGTGCATCTTCTTCCTGCGCCTTCGCACGAAATTTTTTGTGCGCTCTTTTCTACCTGCGCCAGGATGCATCCATGTTCATGTCAACACTCTTTGATGTGCGCCTTCTAACTACGCCTTGGCGCGAACTTTTTTGTGTCGACACTTTTCTACCTGCTCCAGGGCACATGCATGTTCATGTCGACACTCTTTGACGCACGCCTTCTACCTGTGCCTTGGCACGAACTTTTTCATGTCGACACTTTTCTACCTGCGCCAAGGCGCATCCATGTTCATGTGGACACTCTTTGACGTGTGCCTTCTACCTGCGCCTTGGCTCGAACTTTTTCATGTTGACACTTGTCTACCTGTTTGTATCCATGTTCATGTCGACACTCTTTGACGTTTCTACGTACGCCTTGGCATGCAAACTTTTTTGTGTCGACACTTTTCTACCTACGCCAGGGTGCATCCATGTTCTTTTCGACACTCTTTGACATGTGCCTTCTTTTTGAGCCTTGGTGTGAAATTTTTCGTGTCGACACTTTTTTACCTATGCCAGGGCGCATCCATGTTCATGTCGACACTCTTTGCCATGTGCACCTTCTACCTGCGCATTGGGGCAAACTTTTACATGTCGACACTTTTCTACCTGCGCCAGGGCACATCCATGTTCATGTCGACACTCTTTGACGTGCACCTTCTACCTGCTTGAATTGGCGCGAACTTTTTCATGTCGAAACTTTTCTACCTACGCCAGGGTGCATCCATGTTCATGTCGACACTCTTTGACGTGTGCCTTCTACCTGCGCGTTGGCATGAAATTTTTCATATGGACACTTTTCTACCTGCCTTGGTTCGAACTCTTTTGTGTCGACACTTTTCTAGCTGTGCCAAATAATCCATTCATTCATGTCGACACTTTTCTACCTGCGCAAAGGTACATCCATGTTCATGTTGACACTCTTTGACGTGCACCTTCTACTTGCGCCTTGGTGCAAACTTTTTCATGTCGACACTTTTCTACCTGTGCCAGGGTGCATCCATGTTCATGCCGACACTCTTTGACGTGCGCCTTCTACCTACGCCTTGGATGCGAACTTTTTTCGTTGTCGACACTTTTCTACCTGCTCCAGGGCACATCCATGTTCATGTCGACACTCTTTGACGTGCGCCTTCTACCTGCGCCTTGGCGCGAAATTTTTCATGTTGACACTTTTCTACCTGCGCCAGGGCGTATCCATGTTTATGTGGACACTCTTTGACGTGCACCTTCTACCTGTGCCTTGGCACGTACTTTTTCATGTCGACACTTTTCTACCTGCACCAAGTCACATGCATTGGACACTCTTCGATGTGCGCCTTCTACCTGCTCCTTGGTGCGAACGTTTTCATGTCGACACTTTTCTACCTGTGCCAGGGTGCATCCATGTTCATGTCGACACTCTTTGACGTGCGCCTTATATTTGCGCCCTGGTGCAAACTTTTTTTATGTTGACACTTTTCTACCTGCTCCAGAGTGCATCCATGTTCATGTCGACACTCTTTTGACATGTGCCTTCTACCTGCGCCTTGGCACGAACTTTTTCATGTCGACACTTTTCTACCTGTGCCAGGGCACATCCATGTTCATGTCGACACTCTTTGACGTGCACCTTCTACCTGCGCCTTGGCATGAACTTTTTTCGTGTCGACACTTTTCTACCTGCACCAGGGCGCATCCATGTTCATGTCGACACTCTTTGACGTGTGCCTTCTACCTGCACCTTGGCGCGAACTTTTTCATGTCGACACTTTTCTACCTGCGCCAGGGCACATCCATCCATTGTTCATGCGTCTTGACACTCTTTGTCATGTGCACCTTCTACCTATGCTAGCGCTTGGCGTCGAAAAGTGCACCTTTTTCATGTCGACACTTTTTCTACCTGCGCTGAGCCAGTGCATCCATGTTCATGTCGACACTCTTTGACGTGTGCCTTCTACCTTGCGACCTTGGCACAAACTTTTTTCGTGTCGACACTTTTCTACCTACGCCAGGGTGCACATCCATGTTCATGTCAACACTGCTTTGATGTGCGCCTTCTACCTGCGCACTTGGCGACACTCTTTGAACTTTTTTTCGTGTCGACAATTTTCTACCTACTGCCAGTGCGCATCCATGTTCATGTCGACACTCTTTGACGTGCGCCTTCTACCTGTGCCTTGGCGCAAAATTTTTCATGTCGACACTTTTCTACCTGCGCCAGGGTGCATCCATGTTCATGCTAACACTCTTTCCAATGCGCCTTCTACCTGCGCCTTGGCGAAAACTTTTTCATGACGACACTATTCTTCCTACGCCAGTGTGCATCCATGTTCATGTTGACATTCTTTGATGTGCACCTTCTACCTGCGCCTTGGCGCGAACTTCTTCGTGTGGACACTTTTTTACCTGCGCTAGGGCAGCATCCATGTTCATATAAACACTCTTTGACGTGTGCCTTCTACCTTGGCGCGAAT
This sequence comes from Taxus chinensis, assembly GCA_019776745.2. NCBI lineage: Eukaryota > Viridiplantae > Streptophyta > Pinopsida > Cupressales > Taxaceae > Taxus > Taxus chinensis. The sequence continues at coordinate 167,224,143 of CM034154.1, read as the reverse complement.
TTTTTCATTGGACAAAGTGAATCTTTTTCATGTCGACACTCTTTGACACTCTTTCTACCTACGCCAGGGTGCATCCATGTTCATGTCGACACTCTTTGATGTGCGCCATCTTCGCCTAAATTTTTCCTGCACCTTGGTTCATGTCGACCGACTTTTTTCGTGTCGCAAAATTTTTCTACCTTTTCGCCAAGGCACATCCATGTTCATGTCGACACTCTTTGACGTGCGCCTTCTACCTGTGCCTTGGCGTGAATCTTTTTCTCTGTCGACACTTTTCTACCTGTGCCAGGGCGCATCCATGTTCATGTCGACACTCTTTGACGTGTGCCTTCTACCTATCTGTGCCAGGGTGAATCCTTTCATGCGACAAAATTTTTCATTGGCACGAAATATATCGAAACTTTTCTACCTGGTCCAGGGCGCATCCATGTTCATGTCGACACTCTTTGACGTGCGTCTTCTACTGTGCCTTGGAGTGAACTTTTTCATGTCGACACTTTTCTACCTGCGCCACGGCGCATCCATGTTTATGTCGACACTCTTTGACGTGCACCTTCTACCTGCACCTTGGCGTGAATTTTTCGTGTCGCACACTTTTCTACCTGTGCCAGGGTGCATCCATGTTCATGTCGACACTCTTTGACGTGCATCCTTCTACCTACGCCTTGGCACTAACTTTTTCATGTCGACACTTTTCTACCTTGCACCAGGGCGCATCCATGTTCATGTCGACACTCTCTGACATGTGCCTTCTACCTGCGCCTTCTACCTGTCGCACTTTTCTTGCGCCAGGTGCACATGCATGTTGATGTTGACACTCTTTGACGTGCAACTTCTACCTGCAGCTTGGCGAAACTTTTTCTGTTGCCACTTTTCTACCTGCGCCAGGGTGCATCCATGTTCATGTCGACACTCTTTGACGTGTGCCTTCTACCTGCGCCTTGGTGGAAATTTTTCTGTCAACACTTTTCTACCTGTAAATGGCACATCCATGTTCATGTCTACACTCTTTGACGTCACCTGTCTACCTATGCTTAGTCCATGTCCATGTAGACACTCTACCTGCGCCATGTCGACACTCTTTGAATGTGCCTTCTACCTAAGCCTGTGTGAAACTTTTTCATGTTGACACTTTTCTACCTATGCCAGGGCGCATCCATGTTCATGCCGACACTCTTTGACGTGCACCTTCTACCTGCACATTGGTGCAAACTTTTTCATGTCGACACTTTTCTACCTACGCCAGGGCGCATCCATGTTCATGTCGACACTCTTTGACGTGCACCTTCTACCTGCACCTTGGCTCGAAACTTTTTCATGTCGACACTTTTCTACCTGCGCCAGGGTGCATCCATGTTCATGTCGACACTCTTTGACGTGCGCCTTCTACCTGCACCTTGGCGCAAACTTTTTCGTGTCAACACTTTTCTACCTGCGCCAGGTCACATCCATGTTCATGTCGACACTCTTTGACGTGTGCCTTCTACCTACGCCTTGGAGCGAACTTTTTCATGTCGACACTTTTCTACCTGCGCTAGGGTGCATCCATGTTCATGTCGACACTGTTTGATGTGCGCCTTCTACTTGTGCCTTGGTGCAAAATTTTTCATGTGATTGACACTTTCTACCTGCTCCAGGGCACATCCATGTTCATGTCGACACTCTTTGACGTGCGCCTTCTACCTGCGCCTTGGTGCGAACTTTTTCATGTCGACACTTTTCTACCTACGCCAGGGCGCATCCATGTTCATGTCGACACTCTTTGACGTGCGCCTTCTACATATGCGCCTTGGCTGCAAACTTTTTCGTGTCGACACTTTTCTACCTGTGCCAGGGCGCATCCATGTTCATGTCGACACTCTTTGACGTGCGCCTTCTACCTGTGCCTTGGCACAAACTTTTTCGTGTTCGACACTTTTCTACCTGCGCCAGGGCGCATCCATGTTCATGTCGACACTCTTTGACGTGCGCCTTCTACATGCGCCTTGGTGTGAAATTTTTCATGTCGACACTTTTCTACCTACGCCAGGGCACATCCATGTTCATGTCGACACTCTTTGACGTGCGCCTTCTACCTGCGCCTTGGCACGAAATTTTTTCATGTCGACACTTTTCTACATGACCAGGGCGCATCCATGTTCATGTTGACACTCTTTGATGTGCGCCTTCTACTATGCCTTGGCGTGAAATTTTTTCATGTTGACACTTTTCTACCTGCGCCGGTGCGCATGCATGTTCATGTCGACACTCTTTGACGTGTGCCTTCTACCTGTGCCTTGGCGACAAAACTTTTTCGTGTCGACACTTTTCTACCTGCGCCAGGGCGCATCCATGTTCATGTCGACACTCTTTGACGTGCGCCTTCTACCTGCGCCTTGGCGTGAAATTTTTCATGTCAACACTTTTCTACCTGCGCCAGGGCGCATCCATGTTCATGTCGACACTCTTTGACGTGCGCCTTCTACCTGTGCCTTGGCGCGAAATTTTTCATGTCAACACTTTTCTACCTGCGCCAGGGCACATCCATGTTCATGTCGACACTCTTTGACGTGCACCTTCTACCTGCGCCTTGGCGCGATACTTTTTCGTGTCGACACTTTTCTACCTTCACCAAGTCACATCCATGTTCATGTCGACACTCTTTGACGTGCGCCTTCTACCTGCGCCTTGGCGTGAACTTTTTTGTGTCGACACTTTTCTACCTGCGCCAGGGAGCAACCATGTTCATGCCGACACTCTTTGACGTGCGCCTTCTAACTGCACCTTGGTGTGAACTTTTTCATGTCGACACTTTTCTACCTACACCAAGGTGCATCCATGTTCATGTCGACACTCTTTGACGTGCACCTTCTACCTGCGCCTTGGCACAAACTTTTTCGTGTCGACACTTTTCTACCTACGCCAGGGCGCATCCATGTTCATGTCGACACTCTTTGATGTGCGCCTTCTAACTATGCCTTGGCGTGAACTTTTTCATGTCGACACTTTTCTACCTGCTCCAGGGCACATGCATGTTCATGTCGACACTCTTTGACACACGCCTTCTACCTGTGCCTTGGCACAAAATTTTTCGTGTCGACACTTTTCTACCTGCGCCAGGGTACATCCATGTTCATGTCGACACTCTTTGATGTGCACCTTCTAACTTGCATTGGCAGTGAACTTTTTCATGTCGACACTTTTCTATCTGCGCCAGGGTGCATCCATGTTCATGTCAACACTCTTTGACGTGCACCTTCTACCTGCGCATTGGCGCAAATCTTTTTCATGTCGACACTTTTCGACCTGCGCCAGTGCGCATCCATGTTCATGTCGAAACTCTTTGAATTGCGCCTTCTACTTGCACCTTGGCAGAACTTTTTCGTGTCGACACTTTTCTACCTACGCCAGGGCACATCCATGTTCATGTCAACACTCTTTGACGTGCGCCTTCTACCTGCGCCTTGGCACAAACTTTTTCGTGTCGACACTTTTCTACCTGCGCCAGGGCACATCCATGTTCATGTCGACACTCTTTGACATGCGCCTTCTACCTGTGCCTTGGTGACAACTTTTTCATGTCGACACTTTTCTACCTGTGCCAGGGCGCATCCATGTTCATGTCGACACTCTTTGACGTGCGCCTTCTACCTGCGCCTTGGCACAAACGTTTTCATGTTGACACTTTTCTACCTGCGCCAGGGCACATCCATGTTCATGTCGACACTCTTTGACGTGCACCTTTCTACCTACGCCTTGGTGCGAACTTTTTCATGTCAACACTTTTCTACCTGCGCCAGGGCGCATCCTTATTCATGCCGAATATCTTTGACGTGCGCCTTCTACCTGCGCCTTGGCACAAACTTTTTTCGTGTCGACACTTTTCTACCTGCTCCAGGGTGCATCCATGTTCATGTTGACACTCTTTGTCGTGCGCCTTCTACTTGCGCCTTGGCGCAAACTTTTTCGTGTCGACACTTTTTACCTGTGCCAGGGTGCATTTATGTTCATGTTGACACTCTTTGACGTGCACCTTCTACCTGTGCCTTGGCACGATATTTTTCGTTTCGACACTTTTCTACTTGCACGAAGTCACATCCATGTTCATTGTCGACACTCTTTGACGTGCGTGTTCTACCTTGCGCCTTGGCGCAAAATTTTTTATGTCGACACTTTTCTACCTGCTCCAGGGAAAATCCATGTTCATGTTGACACTCTTTGACGTGTGCCTTCTACCTTTGTGTCTTGGCATGAACTTTTTCATGTCGACACTTTTCTACTTGTTCAAGGGCACATCCATATTCATGTCGACACTCTTTGACGTGCGCCTTCTAACTGCGCCCTGGCGCGAATTTTTTCATGTTGACACTTTTCTACCTGCGACAAGGTGCATCAATGTTCATGTGGACACTCTTTGACGTGTGCCTTCTACCTCCACCTTGGCGCAAAATTTTTCATGTCGACACTTTTCTACCTGTGCCAAGTTGCATCCATGTTCATGTCGACACTCTTTGACGTGCGCCTTCTACCTGCGTCTTGGCACGAACTTTTTCATGTCGACACTTTTCTACCTGCACTAGGGTGCAACCATGTTTATGTCAACACTCTTTGATTTTTTCCTTCTACCTGCGCCTTGGCACAAAAATTTTCGTGTCGACACTTTTCTACCTGCGCCAGGGCGCATCCATGTTCATGTCGACAATCTTTGACATGTGCTGTTTACCTGTGACTTGGCGCGAACTTTTACATGTCGACACTTTTCTACCTGTGCCAGGGCACATCCATGTTCATATCGACACTCTTTGATGTGCACCTTCTACCTGTGCCTTGGAGTGAAATTTTTCATGTCAAAATGTTTCTACCTGCGCCAGGGTGCATCCATGTTCATGTCGAGACTCTTTGACGTGCGCCTTCTACCTGTGCCTTGGCGTGAACTTTTTCGTGTCGACACTTTTCTACCTGCACCAGGGCGCATCCATGTTCATGTCGACACTCTTTAACATGCACCTTCTACCTGCGCCTTGGCGCAAACTTTTTCGTGTCGACACTTTTCTACCTGCGCCATGGCGCATCCATGTTCATGTCGACACTCTTTGACATGCACCTTCTACCTGTGCCTTGGCGTGAACTTTTTTGTGTCGACACGTTTCTACCTGTGCCAGGGTGCATCCATGTTGATGTCGACACTCTTTGACGTGCGCCTTGGCCCGAACTTTTTCGTCTCGACACTTTTCTACCTGCACCAGGGCGCATCCACGTTCATGTCGACACTGTTTGATGTGCGCTTTCTACCTACGCCTTGGCATGAAATTTTTTGTGTCGACACTTTTCTACCTGTGCCAGGGTGCATTCATGTTCATGTCGACACTCTTTGATGTGTAGCTTCTACCTGTTCCTTGGCGTGAAATTTTTCGTGTTGACACTTTTCTAGCTACGTAGGGTGTATCCATGTTCATGTCAACACTCTTTGACGTGTGCCTTCTACCTGCACCTTGGCTCGAACTTTTTTGTGTCGACACTTTTCTACCTGTGCCAGGGCGCATCCATGTTCATGTCGACACTCTTTGACGTGCACCTTCTACCTGCACCTTGGCACGAACATTTTCGTGTCAACACTTTTCTACCTGTGCTAGCTTGCATCCATTTTCATGTCGACACTCTTTGACGTGCTCCTTCTACCTACTCCTTGACGCAATATTTTTCATGTCAACACTTTTCTACTTGCGCCAGGGCGCATCCATGTTCATGTCGACACTCTTTGACGTGTACCTTCTACTTGCGCCTTGGCGCCAAATTTTTCATGTCGACACTTTTCTACCTATGCCAGGGCGCGTCCATGTTGATGTCGACACTAATTGACATGCGCCTTCTACCTGCGGCTTGGCGTGAAATTTTTCGTGTCGCCACTTTTCTACCTACGCTAGGGTGCATCCATGTTCATGTCAATGCTCTTTGACGTGTGCCTTCTACTTGTCCCTTGGCCCGAATTTTTTCGTGTCGACACTTTTCTACCTGCGCCAGGCCACATCCATGTTCATGTTGACACTCTTTGACGTGCACCTTCTACCTGCTCCTTCTACCTTTGCCTTGGTGGTTGGTGACGCAATAAATATCGGGCTATGAGTTTTTTTTATCTCTATATTCTTCTGCTTATCTATATCTACCCAGGGGGGAGATATTTACAATAACTTTTAAACATATGGTGCTCAATGATTACACTTAAATGGATATAGTAGTCTAATATCATGTTATATAAGTTGTAAATAACTAATTAAATGTAATATTTAAAGTAACCAAGAAACTAATCAAGTGAAATGTGAAACCCTAATGTGTAAAGAGGGTTAAGAAGGCCTTAGTTGTTTTTAAAATGTCATGGGATTGTGTCGTAGTGGAGACCGGGTGAAAAGGAGGAGGAAATGACTGTAAAGAAGCTCAAAAAAATGCAAATTCTAGTTTTCTGACCAAAGTGGGGCACCTGTAGAGGGATGAGGGCTTTTGGGGTGCCCTAGTTTGAGATTTGGGCATTAATTTATGTAAAAATAACAATAAAACCTCCTTTGAGGTGTTGTTGAATGATCGCCTATGTTCACCTTTTGTAGTGTGTATGTCATTAAATGTCGTTTGATGTCACTGCCACTAGAAGGTGCAGAAAAAACCTGCAAAACCATACACAATGCATTAAAACCTTGAAAAATAAAGATTCCTATGAAGGGTCAGATTGTCATCAACTACCAAATGGCTGGACATATCACTGAGTGTTGCACTACATCTCAGACCCAATGTACTTCGATGTGTGTGTGTGTAAATAGTGCCCTAGGAGCTCTTGTGTGAGTCATAATTTGTGAATAGTGAGAAATAAATAGATGTAGAATATAAATAAATGTTGCATGGAGTATAATGAACTTCCCTCCTATAAAATGTGATGCAAATGAACCAACATTTGTCCCTTATGTTGGAGCTAGATGGATGCAAATGGAGCTCTAGATACCTTGGATGGATGTAACATTAGGTTGTGATGGTAAGTACTTTGTGCTTGGTCCCTAATTATGGTCTCATAAATTTATATTTATATGGTTCTTTTGTTCTAATTTTGTAATTAACTCCAAAAACTATAAGCACCAAAAACATAGAAATATAAAATGAATAGAAAGTGCCCAAAAAGGGAGAGTGAAGTGTAAAGAGGATCAACATGCCCTAGAGGGGACCAGGGCACCACAGTCCATGTTTGGTGCCCATTTCCGAGTAGGAAACATATAGTGTGACAAAACCAATTAGGAAAATACAGGTGAAAGATCGAAAGTAGTAACATAAAGTAAAGAAAGATGGACAAATACATTGGTTCATTACTACTTTTTTTTTCAGTTAAAAACCATATGAATAGTAGTATGAGACCGGGACTAAATGATTACCCAAAATGTGTAATTTAATGTCTACATTTTCTCCTACTTTATGTTGATAAGGAGAATTCTCAATAACATAAACTAGGTAGATATGTGTACCTGATATCTATGTAGAGTGACATACAATGTGCACCTAGGGACTAGAAAAATCATGAAGTGACAAAAAGATGGAGCATGGAGACTAAAAATGAAAAAGTGTAAAAAGTGATGAGAGTGAACCTAAGGTAGAAGCACATGTGTATATTTGCATGTGTGCGATGTAGATTCGTGTTAGTATATTGTGTATGACACCAAGTGATGTAGTGTTTAATGTTGACTAGCTTTCTTCCCATACAGATGGACCTGCAAAAGAGAAGACAATCAAGTAATCAAATACACATATATATGTGTAAATACACACACACACACACACACACACACACACACACACACACATACCCACACACACGTACACACACACACACACACACACACACACACACACACACACACACACACACACACACACACACACACACACACACACACACACACACACACACACACACACACACACACATAAACATCTACTGAAAGTATGAAAATGAAAAAAAGAACATCTAACATGATCCATGATGAGAAAAAAGGTGTAGAAAGGATCTTAGAAATTTCGGTGAAATGTGAGGTTTTTCAGAAATCTCACGCCATTGGCAGAAGAAGTGTAGGGAGATAGTTGTGTTATTTTCCAACTTGTAATTTCTTCCTGGGAGCATATAAATAGATCTCTCTTTACTTCCTAATTTTATGGTCGATCCAACGCCAATGGATGAAGTAGTGTAGGGAGGAAAGTTTTTTGTGTTTTCCAACCTGTAACTATTTCCCCAAATACTAAGAACAATTTTTCTTATAAAAGTTAATCTATATAGAGTTTTGTTAATTGGTACGAACCCACTCACCGTATAACCCATTGTGTTATGGATGGAAACTAAATTATATCAGTACTGTGCTAAGTAATTTTTATAAACCCAAAATATGCCCCCCATCTCTAGGGGTGCATGCGATGTTGTGAACAAGAGTATGTGGCCCTAAACGATGTCTAACCACATACATTGTGCCCTACAGGGGAAAGGGAATGTGACTCATAGAAACCAAGGAACATATAAATAAATGGCTGGGAAATAAGTGTTAGTATGAACAAGCATGTATGTATAAGACAAGTGTAAGCTATGTAGACAATGTATAAGTTAGAATGCAAGTAAACACGTAAGAAACCAATCATAGACTAAAAAAAATGGGTTTCTAACATGGTACATCACTCACGATGTTGCAAGACACTTAAGGCCATAATGACTACAAAAAAAACATGCAAATGTGCATACAAAACAAAGGGAAAGGCCTGCATACAATAACAAATAAGAGATAAGAAAGAAAAAATAATAGATAGCCATAATAGCAAGTAAGCCTGCAAAACAATTGTTACACATAAAGCACCCATCACCATGTTTGAAAGATAACTAGTATGTCAAAGCATGTATAACTAAAGAATGTAAAGTGATATGTACAAAATGAAAGAATACCACCTGTAGTGTATAAAAGTTGATTCACCAGTAGCCGTTGTAGGACTAGTAGTATCGAAGCATCCGTACTACATGTAGAAGCTCTATATCTATGATCACAACTACAAAAAAATGTGGAAGCACATGTGTGTATGGTAAAGATAATGACATACAAAATACCTATCTAGCATGTGTAATAAGACAACCATGTATAAGAAAATGTAAGAAAAAGTAAATGCGACCAAGATATACAACGTATTGTAGATAGATGGAATGGATTAAAAAATGGATAATAGGAGTCGGGTGTCACATGAGTGAATGGAGTTGTATGTAATGAGGTTTTTTTTATACCACCTTAGCAATTAAGAAATGTGTGTTGTGTGTAGTGCACTGTGGTGAATTTGGAGTGATGACATACGACATAGAGATGAAGTCTTTGTGACATTATAGCCTACATTTTTTATCACTACAAAATGAGTAGATGGAGTGATGATGTAGCCTTAATGGTATGCCATTGAATGATGTAAGAGGAAGTGATGATGTAGTCTATGACATATATCACTAATATAATAATATCAAATGAGAAAATGATTGAATGTTTTTGTGTGATATGGTCCATTTGAGATGATATACCCTCAACATTCTAGTATAGACCATGAGACTAGAGTATGACATAGGGTAACGACTGTAACGTGTACAAGAGAATGTATATAGTATATGCAGTGATAAAAGATGGCCATGTGATGTGTAAAATGTGTAGTATGTATAATGATGATAAGATGGAGTTTGAGATATGCAATGCTTATTTTGTAGTGTGTGGGGTTCATGTGTGTAAATATCCCTTAACAGTCAAGTATGAACCATAGCACAAGAGTGTGTTATTAGGTAATGTTGATGTGTTAGGAAACAATGGAAAAAATATGAGGAACAATCCCACAAAAAAACGCAATAATAGAAACTAATATGCTGATAAATATCAGAGATATGAAAGAAAAGTGCAGAAAATAAAAGAACACAACAAAGAGACAATATTTAATGTGGTTGACTTGATTTATTACAGGGCACCTCTTTGTCTTAATACATTACCCATATATGTTTGGAGTTGTGCTCAACAAACTCTTCTAAATTCACAAGGGAACTCACACACACCTTTACAATGATATGTCATCCCTACATCAATAGGCAATTTCTTAAGCATTTTTACAATACCGTGGGCAAAAAACCCCTGGGCCAAAATCCCCGTGAGAAAAATATAGAGAGTGTATAATATTCAACACTTCCACACATGAAAATTGGCTCCACAACATAACACAATGTTAGCACGAGTTTTGTAAATGAATGTATAATTGTGGTATGATGAAGATGTAATATGCATGTTGATGTTATGGAGGAATAAGTGTGATGCCCTCGAAGTTTACTACGATGATGGAGATCTATGCAATGATGCGAGAGGTTTCATGTCATTTTGGGAGAGCATTTTGTATGTCAGGATAAGAGCGAGGGCCAACACAATGGTAAGAAGAAGAAATAGTAAAACCATTCGATTGTGGAAAAATTTTAAATGTGTCTTGGCCATCATTAGGATTAGTTACTTTGAAAAAAGTGATTGGTTGAATATTATGTGGGATTGATGACACTATAAAAGAATTGATAGGAAAAGAATGTGGACTTATTTGGAAAGGAGTTTGCGGAATTTGACTTGGTAATGTTGTGGATGACTTGAGAGAAAGAGGTGTTGACCTAATTTGTAAAGGAGGTTGCTTATGTTGAATTGGTGATGTCATAGATGAATCAAGAGGATGTGTTGTAATGATGTTAAATGGTGCTTTCTTAGGTGGCTCTTGACTTTCCTTAGAAATGGGGTCATAAAGCTCATTAGACGAATCAGATTTAAGAACTCATTGAGATTTAATGAGTGGAGAGGATCATGTAACAAAACACTGTACGGTGAATGAGAAGAAACCTTGATGCTCAAGGTGTTTAATTCTTCGTTGTAAAGCAAAGAAGTCATTGTCATTATGTCCATTGATTTGATGATAATTGCAATATGGAAGACCTTGATATTTTGCAAGATGATAAGGATGATAACAATGAGTAGATGGCAAGATGATTAATTGATGAGTTATGAGTTTCAAGAGAACATCTTATGGCTTAGCATTGATTATAAAATTGAGAGGAGTGGGGAGCGAAAAGGTTCAAGGTTCACTAATACAAGCACATATAAAAAAAGTAGAATAAAGATGAGATGTAGAAGGAGAGCAATTATAAGTTTGAGAAGCATTCTTAAGATGTTGGATTTCAAATTTTAGAGACGTAATCAAGGATTCTATAGTCTGAAATTTATCCTAAAATAAAGAATGAAGGGATTGAATGGATTTGTAAATAGATTGATTGGATTTGGAATCAATAGATTCCTCAAAAAGATGGTCAAAAATAACATTGACTTGAGCAGGAAACATGTTGATAGGAAGATACTTAGTCTATAGTGTTTTTGGAGAGTGTCCTTATAAGATGTGTGCATTTGAATCAATTAAAGAAAAGATAATTGATACACCTTAAGATCCAGGATGGAAGAAAAAAGAAAGGTCCATGAGTATTCAAAAGCGGGTTCACCAAAATGATTAAACTAAAATGGATATAGTAGTCTAGTATGATGTTATAAAAGCAATAAATAACTAAGTAAATGTAATACTTAAAGTACCAAAGCAGCTAAATAAGTGAAATCTGAAATGCTAAAGTTAAAAGAGGGTTAAGAAAGCCTTAGTTGATTCGAATATGTCACGACACTGTGTCATAGTGGGGACTAGCTGAATAGGAGGAGGAAAACACCTCAAAGGAGATAGGGAAAATGTAGATCTGAGTTATTTGACTAAAGTGGGGCGTCTATAAAGGGATGGGAATTCCTAGGGTTCTGTAATCCGAGATATGGGTTCGTTGTTCTACGAAAATGACTAGAAAACTTCTTATGAGATGTAGCTGAATGATCCCCTATGTTCTGCTTTTGTTGTGTGTATGTCACTGGAAATAGAAGATTAAGATAACACCTACAAATCCCTATACAAAGCGTTAAAACCCTAAAAAATAAAGATGCATATGAAGGGATCATGTTGTCCTTAGCTACCAAACTGATGGAATTATCATGGAGTTCTAAGTTGCACTACATCTTAGACCCAGTTTAGTTCTACGTGTGTATGTAAATCGTGCCCTAGGTGCTCTTATGTTTGTCATACTTTGTGAGTAGTGAGAAATAACAAGATGTAGAATGTAAATATATGGTCTATGGATTAAAATGAACTCCCTTCCTATGAAGTGTGATGTAGATGAACCAACCTTCAACCCTTATGATGGAGCAAGATGGATGTAAATGGATCTCTAGATGCCTTAGATGGATGCAATCTTAGGTTCTGATAGTAAGTGCTTTTTCCTTGGTCCCTCATTATGGTGTCATAACTTTATATTTATATGGTTCTCTTGCTCTAATTTCTTAAGTAACCTTGGAAAAGTCGACCACCAAAAAGATAAAAATCTCAAATGGCTAGAAAGTTCCCAAAAAGTAAGAATAAAGTGTAAATAGGATTAGGGCACCCTAGAGGGGACCAGGGCGTCTTTGGCATTCCAGTCACAGTAGGAAAAACATAATGTGATAGAACCAACAGGGTAAATACGACTGAAAGGTCGAAAGTAGCATGGGTGTTTCATATCCTAGAAAACCTAGACAGTGTCCTAGGGCGGAGAATGGCCAGGGGCGTAAAAAATGTTTTTCCCAGATTGACCTTTCTAGTTAGGGTTGGTTCTGTGAACTAGTTTTAAATAATAACCCTCGTCCAAAGTCAACCATGTCTTCTCTCTTCTTTAGGATCTCGAGCTTCTCCTCCCATGTAAAGGGAGCTACAACCATCTTTGACTTGGAAACATTAGACAAAATGGTGGCGGATCACGTCGGGATGGTGCGAACACTGAAATTCAATCTGCCTCCTCCTCTTCCAGGGCTAGAAGGGGTGCTAACATAGGCCGTGGTGGAATTATTGGGGAATTGAGTGTCACAGTGGAATGAACCTCCTCTTGGTTTCACAAAATGACTCCATTGTTGAAAGTAATCCAACTTTAGATATTTATTTTTCACAGTTACCTATTCTATTGCAAATGAAGAGGCATATTATAAAGCTATGTGGGAGAACGAATGGGATTAGAACACACCTACATTTAGATGTGTGAGATGTAAGGAAACTGCATTGGAAATGTAGTCAAAAATTTAGAGATTAGTTTATTGTTTAGTCAACAACTGCCTTGGCTTTTTAACTCACATGGACTGCATCCAATGGAAAGTAAAATAGAGAATGTTACTTGTACGTATTTGGTTTTGAGCTATGTAAATAGTCGTTAATAAAAATAATTAAGGGTCAAATTAAATTCATTAGACATAAACGAATATAGGAGGGAAATTGGGTGTTCGAAGAGTAGGTCAAGGTCCATAAGAAAGGTGAAACGTGAAATCAATAACTACAGTTAACTTCATGCATTGTGGTTTTAATGTCTTAAATGCTCTGAATGATATAGTTTCAGATTGATTTCTAAGGATGAAACTAGATTAAATGACCTTTCCATTTTGACATTTGAATGCGACATTGCTACAACAATATATTATGATGACAACATTGATAGTTTTGCTATGGAAAATACAAGAATGAAGCCATTATAGCTTTAATTGAATGTGTTAAAAGTTATACTAAAATTGTTTAAAAAAACATGCACAAACAAGTGGGTGGCTGGTCTCGATGCAGGGGAAGGGGGGCGTACACTCTGAGTATTGCCTACGGAGCTCCAAAACCTTAATTCAGCCGTGGAAAGTAGGAACTGAAAGCAAAGCAAGATGGTCATAGACATGAGTTAATTAGTACTCTTTTTCACTCAAAAACGATATGAATAGTAGTATGAGATTGGGACTAAATAATTACCCGAAGTGCATGATGTAGTGTCTACACTCAACTAATTCCAGTTTTCCCATAGAGACATTTCAGTGATAGTTTTACAGCAGCAAGAAAACCAGTGCGCTTGCTAACGCATTTGCGGAACATGTAACATACATTGACATAAAATTAATATATCATGGTAACTCACTTTATCATAATCGAGTTGCAACTGATGCAACACCTTGGGCCTAAATATTTATTAAGAAAATTCGAAATAACGCCCACAAATTTGGGCTATCGTATACAAATCGTGAGGAATATTCATTCCTTCACGTACGTCTACCAACGCTGAAAGAAGTCACAATCGGAGGCTCGTGCTTATCAACGTTAGGAATCCGTTTGTAGTCACGGAGTCCACAGCGAATACAGCGCCTCCCCTGATTCAGTCTCCACGTAGTATCCTTCTGTTTCTTCAATGAGGCTGCGAGGAGGAGTTTGAAGGGGAGCCTCCGCCATATTCATCACCATGTTCCGCGACTCCACAAGAAAATCTGATACTGGATCCCCTTCAGATGGGGTTGCATCAGAACATTGTTCCTGGGAAGACCGTTCTTCAATAATTATGCCTTTAATGTTGGACTTCGAGCTTTGCTGTCCATTAATTCCGTCCAACTGAGGCTCAGGATCTCTCGAAGATGAACTTGGAGTTGTAGAACTCTGGCTGTGCGCATTCGATGGCTGAGGAAGAAATGCAAGCATCCTCCGCGGATCGAATTCCCGGGCAGCCCGGGAAGCGGCGGCTTGGATATCGCGAGGATCCGACGAAGATGGGCGGGGAAGTGTGTGCCAGGACTCGGGGAAGTTGAGCAATGCGTAGTCGCCCTTCAAGCACAGAGCAGCCGCGTCATATGCCCGAGCCGCCATTTGTGGACTCTCGTAAGACCCAAGCCATATCGTTTTTTTTCTCTTCGTCTCCCGAATTTCAGACACCCATTTTCCCCAGCTCCGACTACGCACCCCTCTGTACTTGAACTCATTGTTCTTCTTCCCTGGCATTCCATGAGAAACCTCACTATCTTTCTCGGTAAACGAATTCATAGACAATCAATTCGTGCCTTACGCTGCAGGAATGTATTGAAGCAGCTGGAGTAACAAGATTCCTGAACGACATTAATATAGTGAAGATCATGTGGGGGCAAACCGAATGTCACGGCTGAATCCGGTAGATTTTTTATTTTGGTAAACTGCGATAGAGAGCGATTGTTACCTAAAAGTCCCCAGCGACCACCCATTCTTGAACATGGTTTGGTTTTTGATTTGGGTTTCAATAGATTACAAAAAAAATTAGGTGAATTGAACTGTCGTACGTCGTTTTCACATACTCGCAATTAACGCGTGCAAGAAATGAAGTTGGCCGTTTCAAACAGTTCAGAATGGTAAAACGTTAGGGTCAAGGCCTCCGTGACTGGAATTTGGAATTGAACTGTGCTCCACCTTCTATGACGAAGAGTCGATAATAATGTTCACATTAGTGACCGTAATTTTCAATCCATAATGCAAATTAAGGATTTTAGGTCGCCAACAATAATATACTTCCAAAAAAACACAGTATAATGATTGAAGGAAGTGAAACACTATTCCAAATCATCAAATAGCTACCTCATACATTTTCAATATATCCCTGTAAAACCTAAATTTGTATCTAAAAACAAGTTTGTTACGATCTTAACTGAGTGACTATTTTTTCTTTTGGTCCATATTGTACAAGCACCAAGCGATTGTATATTAAGAATGGCTTCATCTAACCCTGTCACACTGCAATTCGTATCTCAAATCAAATATAAATTAGAACAATTAATTGCTGGAACCGTGTAAAACATGGAGAAACTCGATTTAAAATGTCGGAATAAATAAGGGTTTTAAAGTTATTCTTAGTTCGTCAAGTAATAGAGACTGAAAAACAGTGGACTTTATTGGTATGTATGTCGATACAAAATGTATGAAATAATCCAATAAAAATGGCAAAAACCTTCATTGAATACAACAAAGCGGTAAAAAGGCATTCAAACAAAAATAGGAACATGCAATTTTCATAGACAATAAACACATTTATATGTAAAATGTGGAATACATTAGAGTTGGCAAAAAAATATTAATATTAAATTAGGATTCTA
Source organism: Taxus chinensis (assembly GCA_019776745.2). Taxonomy (NCBI): domain Eukaryota; kingdom Viridiplantae; phylum Streptophyta; class Pinopsida; order Cupressales; family Taxaceae; genus Taxus; species Taxus chinensis. The sequence continues at coordinate 167,208,145 of CM034154.1, read as the reverse complement.
TTCCTACTGTAATATAATATGTATTATTGGTAATTTAGAAAGAAAATAAATAATCTTAAATTATGTTACTCTTGTATTTGAAAGTATTTTTGATAATGATAGTTCCAAAATCAAGTAATTAAGGTTTAGGGTTAAAGAATGGAACCACTTTACCATGTTTAGAAGTTATGGCATACAGATCAAAAGGTGGAAAAGGGGAGATTATGGTGTCTTCAAACCTTGTATAAAATATCGTGATTTGAAACTTAATATATGACAACTTCATGGGTGCTTAGAAAAGTTCACTATCAAACTTATCCCTAGGGTTGTAGGCATATAATACATATTTTCCCACTAGATCTATATTCTCGAGTTTAGAATGCATAGCTCTAGAGATCTTATTCATAGGTTTGGTTTGATGTGATCACTCTAATGTGTGAAGAAATAACTTCTCCTTACTTAGAACCCTAGAAATTGGTTCTCTGGAACCCTAAAAGGCATTAAAAACTATTGTGATAGACTTCCTCAGAACACCCCCACTAATGTGATGACCATTGCACTACATACTATTCACAATTTTTGCACTTGTGCAAAAATGGGCAACTCGAAACTTCTTCGTTACGATGAAAAGTCTTGGGTGAAGTATACCTAAGCTAAGGAAGTTTTTATGTTATTTGTTATTGCTGAATTAGTTACAAGATCAAATGAAATCCGCAGCTATGTGTGCTATTACAAAATAGAACAGATCACATAGTCTGCAATATCATGTCATCCTCAGCAAAAGAACACAAAGCTCTGAAGGACAACTGTGTTGTCTTGATGAAGACAACAAATTACAAATTAGGTGAAGTGTTGAGTCTTGAAGAAGTAAACAGAAATACAGATATCAGAAAATCAGAGTTCATTACTGAATGTTACAAGTTCTCATCAATGTTCTTTCCTTTATGATTAAGACATTCAATTATGTTACTGAGTTGTTTAGTTCATTATACAATCCATACATAGAAGCTAGAATGCAGAAAGAAATATACAACTCATTTACGAAATTCAATGTTTTATTCATAAGGAATTTTCAAATGTTTCCCACACAAGCCGTGGGATGTAACTGGAATGTAAAGTAAAGCTACTGAAAAGAAAGGTACAAATTCTTGAAAGAGAAAGCAAAGAAATATGAATGCACCCATCATTGCCTTGGGGTTTATTTTCTTCGATTAAATCATCTTCATCTCCATATTTTGTTTCTTCTTCATCTCCATTGTAGAAGTCATTATACCTGAAAAGAAGAAAAGAATAAACTATCAGTTATGAGCTCAGGGATCAAGTCATTTTCCTACACTGTCCTACTTCGTGCATATGAATCTATAATAACAGGAGATGTAGTTTACTTGAATAACAAACTGCATACATACTTCATTCACTCAGAAGGAATGAAAAAAGAGAAGAGAAAAGAAGAAAAACATGGACATAAGAGAGGCCAAAAACCCTAATTATTTTCTAAGTATTTTCCTAAGTGTTCAGGTACACGTTGTAGCCAATGAAAAATAGACAAGTCACAAGTGCATGCAATAAAAGGAAGAATGTAACTCAAAGTTTCAATAACTATTCTGAAATGGAAGAAGTTACAATGTGGAAGAGAAACTGGTAAATAGAAGAACAATTTTTAGTTGCAGCTAAAGGAGAAGAATTAGGTTTTTAAAAGCTGAAGTTAACTAGAAAACATAGGTTACAGTTGAAAGGAATGAAGACAAGATTCTATGAAAATTTTGACAGGGCTTCGCAATGTAAAAATGGACATTTACAACTTTTCATCATGTTGCCTTTAACTACTACATGCTTTAGAAGAGTTATTTTAATCAAATAAGTGCAGGAAAGCATGTTATGATGAAGATAACACAACTATGATGTCTCATTTTATTTACCAATCCACCTTCAGACATGAAGTGTCACAATTCTATATTCTGAAATCGGAAGATACAACTACTATGCTGGAAATGGATGAAAGATAGAATTTTGGAAATATTTTTCCAGGGCTTCGCCATGAACAATCAACATTTTAAATTTTTCTGAATGCCAGAAATGTTACTATAAAGGAAATAAAGCCTCTATCTAAAAGAAATAAGCTTCAGAGATCAAATTGAATTCAGGATTTACATCCACAAAGATAAAAGTTATCTACAGTTTCAGAACAGATGAATTATTTACAATTTCCATAAGGCCATTTGCAAGGTACAAAATATCAGAGAATATACTTTAGTCACAACTGATAAAGCTAATTTAGTTTCAGTTACAGAATCAACCTTAGAGTCAGAAATACAAATGTAGCAATAGGTGAAGCTCAAGGTATAGTTTGGAAGCATGAAGCACTAGAAATCAAGTTGTAGAAATAGAAATGATATATGCAATACAAATAACAATTCCAGGAAGTCATACTATGAAGCTTCATGATTTATAGTTGAACAAATGATAAGCATGTAAGTGCCTAATTGATCATTTTCAAGATACAGGCTAAGCATGCATAACTAAAGCTACAAGGCTCTCCATAAATATACACCATGAGTAGTTGCAACACATTGGGGGATCCTAATAGCTCAAACATCAGAACAAATCATTTCATGACAAATGGATTATTCTGACATAGAAAGGAATTTGAAAAAACAAGTTACAGTTGGGAAATCAAAGAAACTGAGGCTTCAGGGTTCATTAATGATGGTCTCCCTTTGTATGCAAACAAAAATTATCAAACAGACACGGCCAAATATGCAAATACTCACAGGTCAAAGTGCTAGATCTGGAACATTGATTAAATGGTAAAAGAGAAAGCTAAGTATTGATCAAATAGCAACAGATGATTATTTTACAAAGAAAAATAAATATTCACAAACTCAAAATGGTGGCTTTTGTATCTTCACATACAGACACAGTTTTTGAAGAAAATTTCAAACTCAAAACAATGCAACCAAAATCAATCAAATCTTGCATCATTGTACAGAGCCAAAACTCAATGATTAAAATACCAGTCATTAATAACAGAAAAGAAATCACCGTACATAATTGAATAGTCAAAACTTTTGAGCAACCAGATGATGAAGCGAGAGGTCCACATGCCCATGAACAGTTTCAAAATTGGGAGTCAATCAAGAGCAATAAATCAAAGAACCCACAAATATTTCTAAGAATTTCAGTGATATATTTAAAGAAGAAAATAGAAGTGTACGCGTACAAGAGGAAATTATCTTACCTATAATGACTATGGCAGTCAATTGTAGTGCCCACTTCCCTTCGACACCTTTTTAATTATTGTTTTTTATAATATCGACTACACTTATGGTTATATTATAGTTTTGATTTAGCATGCTAGTAAATATTAGAGATACTGAACTGTTACTGATTTGATTCTGATATGATGTGCATATGGACATGGGAGACATTTGATGTTGATTTTGATATACTATTGACATGATTATTTATCTATATTTCTAACATGTGATATATTTTATCATGTTTACTAGACCTTTGATAATTTGATTAATGTTGTGATCATTTTGATGTGGATAAAATGTGGAATGGAAATGTGCTAGAAAATTTAGTGATATTGTATCTTGCATAGATGATATTAATTCGTATATAGTTGATTTCAAATTTATATTGCATATTTGACATGAATGTTTTAATGTGGTCACGAGGCTGAAGGAGGTATCCTCCATTTTGCAGGTATATTATATTCACAACAACATCAGGGGAGTGGAGACCAACCACATCAGAATTCGAGAAGAATTCAACTAGGGTCGCCATGGCAACGTGTAATTGTGTGTGTGTTAGAATTATTCGGTTAGGAGAAAATTGTGACCTGAGGGTCATGTGTTGTTTTGTTCTAATTTTCCCTCTTTGATAATGTTGGTATGTGTTTCCTTTAGTAATGAAATTTACATGTTTTATTATTTAGATTTTTAGATTTAAGTTTACCCCTTCATTATTCATGGGTTGTAGTGTCTTAATTAAGCTAATGTAAACTTTTCCTAAACTAATTAAATATGAGACCAAAAATGAGTTCATTTATTAGGCTTGATTTACTTTTGGATTTTTGTGTTGAGTGAAGTGTGTTTGAGATTTGAGTGTAGCACACTCTACCCTTTATGGGAAACTCGAATTTGGCCTTAGAGGCCAAATTTGGAAGCTTGTGGGATAAGTCAAACTTGTCCCACACCTCTTAAATGCCCATGCTAAGCCTACCTATGGGTTGGGGGGGTCAAATTTATGCTCTTTTAGGTGTTTTGGGAAATTAAAAAGGTGAAATGTTAATTGCACTTTCTTTCAAATATTTAATTTTGTCCTTTGGGGGAGTGGGCTTATATGGATTGTGTAAGGTTCTTGTAGTTCCTCCAACCAATTAGTAATTATGCATTGGAATATGAGGTTGACCAAGTGATGTGGAGTGGAAAGGAAATTAGGTGGCATCCTACTTGGAGCCACATCATCCCTCCCTCTCCTTCCTCTATTTATTGAATTCTTGTTGCTTGTTTTGGGGTTGGATAATCATTTTTAGTCTCTTCAATTTTTGGAGAGTAAGATTATTTTGAGAGAGTTGTGGATTTTTGGAGCTTGGTGGATGCTTGCTTGATCTTTCGAGAAGCTTGTAACTTCATACTTGTAACAAGCTTTACCATGGAGAGGTAGGAGCTTCACCTTAGTTTAAACTATGTTATTTTTTTTTATTGTATGTGTGTATATGTTGTGTTGCATGATGTTGTCTCTTTGAAATGCTTGTTGGGTGTGGGTAGAATGCCTAATATTTGGAGTTGGAGGAGACTATGGGGAGTTTTATGTAGGGAGGCATAAGAGTTTACCATTTTTGTGGAGGGAGCTTGGGTGGGTACCTCACCTTGTTTTTGTTGGTGTGTGTTATTTTTCACATCATTAGGTGAGTCATCTCACTTAGGTGATATCGTAGGTCCACGTGTCATTTAGGGGTCATCATGAGATTCTCTTACGCGTCATTTTGTCAGCACGTTAGTGTGTCAGTGCGTCATATGCGTAATTGGGAGATACACTTCTATTCTGAGAATGTAACTCCCCCTCTCTACTCGAGTTGTCATGATTGCAGCACTGTGGGTTACTCAGCACCTCCTATATGTAAACCCCATTTGATCTATGAGATAGAGGAAATTTTTATGGCTTAATGAGGTTCTGCCCATTTTTCAAATCTTTGCATGCACATTTGGTTGATGCTCTCTCCTCCCAAGATATCTTCACGCTACCGTTCACACGTCCTTTGATGTGCACGTCATCCCTCATGATTCTCGCTTTGAGGTTTTCAAACCCTCTTTCATGGTATCAGAGTGGATCTTGTGGATTTGTGCACTCCTCGACGTTGCTCCTGCGTTTTTCAGCTTCCGGTGTGATCTTTAGATCTCGTTGCGTGTGTCGTAATGGATATTTTGTTATGTGATTCAATGCCTTGATTTAGGTGTTTCTGCCTCTAATCGGTGTTCAGGTTATTCGTGGTTCATTTGGTTGTATTCGAGTTTCTGGTTCTTTTTTATTTTAGTGTCTTTGACCACTCGATTCTCCAGGTTTACATGTGTGTTTATAGGTGTTTTCCTGAGGTTTAATGTGTTCCAAGTTGTAGATCTGCGTATTTTGTGCTAGTTTACATTGGTTCTCCATTCTTTCCGACAACTTGGTAGTGACTCAGCTCTTGCTTCCTGCAACTCATTTCTCTGACCGTGCTCATGTTTGCTCGTGTTTGGCTCATGGTTCAGCCTTGCCCTTTGCTATTTGGCCCATGTTTTGGATTATTGGATGACTCATGTCATCCCCGGTTTGTGGATTCTGAAGTTTTGAATCCTTGTGTTCATTGTTTGTTCATGGAGCTCCTGTCGTCGACCTCAAGCCTTGAATCTCTGTCATTACTCAGAGTTGAATCTTTGTCAATGTTTTTGTGCTCTCTTCATGTTGCATACCTATCAATGTTTATGTGCTCTCAGCACATTGCAAACCTGAACACTTTCACCATCTTCATTGGTACAAAATCTAGCAGCTTGGTCAGACATGCCCTCTACAGCCTTGGACGTTTCTTCCACCATCCACCTTGGTCATTTTGCACTCAAATCAGGCCTACACAATTACAAAGCCATCCACCTTGGCCGTTTCTGGCTTTTTTGGCATTTTTTGGTAGTTTGGGATCTGATCTACTCTCTCACATGCCTGCAGCACCTTCCAACTCACCAACACAGCCTCCAGCGACCTCCAGTGACCTTCAAACTCAAGACAACACGTTAAATCTGCACATGTGGGCTCTCTTCTCTCCACACTCCAAAACGTGGGCCCCATTCAATCATTCCTTTTAGGAATTGTTTGCCGGATAAAACATCACCTTATTTTTTAATGTTTTAGGGTGATTAAAAAAAAACATTTCATTCATGGCATGTAATAAGTTTTAGACTTCTGTTTTTGGCTTATTTAATCCCCTCCTACGAGCGTCGAAGACGAAGGGTGAGGTCCGGGGTTGGCAGGAGGCTAATCCTCCCTAGCAGTCAAAACAAACCCTATCTAAAATTTCATTTTGTTTCAACCGGGTACCCACACAATACCATTTGAACCCATTTCATGTACTTTTTTAATACATTTGCAGCATCTAGTGCATTTTTCCATCAGTTGTGGGAATCGTTTTAATGCCATAACTTTTGACTCGCTACTCATTTTTTAGCACTTCTTTATTCAAAGTTGTATGATTTTCCACACATTACGTGATGGCATTGTCAGTTTTGTAAATGCAATGCCTTTATAAAGTGCCGCATTCTAGGGGGGTTGACTGTACTCTTGGGTTTTCACACGGAGACCCATTATCAGCTGAGTCTAACATCTTACTTTCGTGCACCTTGCATCTTGAATTTTTTCATCATGGAGAGTGCTCTTTCTAGACTCGAATGTCGTAGGATCACCTTACAGCCTCCGCCACTTCTCACCGGGAGAGGGAACTATTCAACTTGGCATGCTTCCATGGAACGTTACTTCACCTCTGAGGGTCTTTTACCCTTCTTGCTTGGGCCAGTTCCTATACCCACTGATCATTGTCGTCTAGAGGACTTCCTTGAAATTTGTGACCACATATTTGGTCACATGATCTTGCATGTCTCCAGATCTCTCTGGTTTCATGTGGCACACTCAGATCCACCTCACCATGTCTGGAGCATTCTTCAGTCCCTCTATGGAGACCCTTCACATACTTCCACCGCTATTGCTGCTGCTGATTCAGTTGTCTCCTCTTCTTCATGTGATGACAGTTATGCTGACATAGACTCATTTGGTTCTAATTTTGATGACAAAGATTGTGCACCCAGTTCTGATGTAGAGAGCATTACAGAGGAATTCTCTCCTCTTTCTCTCACGATTCCAAACATTGTTGTCATCCCCCACATTTCATCAGATATCGAGCAGTCTCCTACTCAGTCTCAAATAGTCATCACACTCGCCTCCTTCCCACTTCCAGTGTGCGAGGCCCCTTACACTCCTCTACCTTCATTGGATGACTCCTACCTATCTGAAATCGCTCTTCTATTTGTTGCGCCACTTCATTGGGACGAGTAACTGCTTGACCTTAGTCATCTTTTTGCAGAGTCTACTTGTGATGCACTACAGGTCCCTCATCCATCTACAGGTGTTTCAGAGGAGTTCATCATCTCTATTGTTGGGAGTGCCCCTTCTGGGAATCATGTCACTTCCACATTTCCAAAGACCTTCATTGATCCACCCTCAGCAATGGATCCGTTTTCTGTTGTGGAGGATGTTTTGTTCCCTTCATATCACTTGGAAATCCTTTCTGTGGGTGTTCCTCTTTTTCACTATGACAGTTCTATGAACGTGGCATTACCTTCGTTTCCTTGGCACTCACTCGCTAGACCTATGTCACACTTCTGTGCACCAGAATCAGAGTTCTTCGTGCTACTTCCTTCGGTTTCCTTCGTGGAGTGGGCGGACTTCTAACACATCATTTTTGTCCTTCCTAAGGGCAAGCACACAGTTCAGTGTGAGTGGCTCTTCTTCAGTCTAGAGGTAGAGGATCTCATCATCCACATTCTTCTAGGATACTTCATAGAGCTGCAGAGTTTAGATCCGTCAATGGCGTCTTCTACATTCCTCTCATCTCCGTCTTCTTCTCTCTTCTTCTTCTTTTCGAGAGATTGTCTCTTTGTACATGGATACCTTTTTAGGCTTGTCTATGGCTGGGACCCATTTTTGGCATCTTTCTTAGATTAGAGAGTGTGTTGTTCTCTTGTGGTGGATTTTTTTCCCATTGGGTTTTCCTTCACTGCTTGGGGCCTTTTTCTTGTGCATGGTTACCTCATCAGGCTTTATGCCAGGACCCATTTCTCGTTTCTGACTTGCCACCTCATCTTAAGTTATGATGAAGGGGGGGTGTTGGTGTGTGTTATTTTCCACATCATTAGGTGAGTCATCTCACTTAGGTGAGATCGTAGGTCCATGTGTCATATAGCGGTCATCATGAGATTCTCTTACGCGTCAGTGTGTTAGTGCATTAGTGCATCATATGCGTCATTGGGAGTTACACTTCTATTCTGGGAATGTAACTCCCCCTCTCTACTCGAGTTGTCATGATTGTAGCACTGGGGGTTACTCAACACCTTCTATATGTACACCGCATTTGATCTATGAGATAGAGGAGAGTTTTATGGCTTAACGAGGTTCTGCCCATTTGTCAAATCTTTGCATGCACATTTTGTTGATGCTCGCTCCTCCCGAGATCTCTTCACACTACCATTCACATGTCTGTTGATGTGCATGTTGTCCCTCGTGATCATCGCTTTCGGTTTTTCAAACCCTCTTTCAATTTTGAGGGATGCTTGCATTTCCTTTTGTTTTTTTTTCTTGCTATGAGGGAGACATAAGAGATGCATGGAGGCATAAGAGTTATGGAGGTATAAGGGGTAATTTAGGGAGGAATAAGAATTATAAGGGGAAATTGTGATTTGCATTGGAGGCTTTTGGGTGGGCACCCATTCCCATTAGGAGGCATAAGTGGCCTCCCCATAGGGCTTACTCTTTTGGCTTTCTTGATAAGCCTTGTTATATTGTTGTTTTGATTGGTTTTCTTCTTGTTGATTTGTTGTTGTGTTTTGTATGTAAATGGAACGAATTTGAAATTTTATGTTATGTATTGTGGAAGCTAGTAGTTTCCATGAGTTGAGATATTTTCCCATTGTAATGTGGTTGGGGCTTGGGGGCCAATGGGGAGGATGGCTTCTCCTCTCCATTGGGTATCTTGGTTGGGTGGAGAGCGTTTCCTCTCTCCCTATTTTGTTTTGAATCAAACAAATTCTTGGAAAAGATACCTTGTTGGTGGTTGGAGCATTGGAGTCTTGTTGGTGACCATGTGAAACTTCCTTGTATTTTTACCCACTTAGAGTGGAAAAAATTGTAATAATGCATTTCATTCTTGTATTTACTTTTGTATGACTTTCCACATCAAGTGGAGAACATTGTTGTAATATTTTAGAAAGGAGTTTACATTTAATGTTTGTATATTGAAAAGAGAAAGAAAGATTTGTATGGTTTAGTTAGGAAATGGAAAAAGGAAGTCTTCTTCATTGTAAATATTATAGAGTTATTTTTGCAAATATAAAAGAAAGTATTTTATCCTTATTGAAATCTTGGATGTGTTGTGAGAAAATTAGTGCTTGTATTAAAAGATTAAGCTATTTCACAATGGAAAGGAGAGTATATTTTCATTGAGTAGATATTATATTGTAAATGTGAGAAAGAAGAAAATGTAGAGATTGTTAGAAGTTGAATTTTGTTTACAAAATATCATTGTATGGAAAATAAATTTATCGTGGTTATTTAGAATGTATGCATATTGTTGTAGAATGAAAGAGGAAAATAGGTTAGATTATATTGCATTAGGAAAGTAAATTTTATATGAAGAAATGACAAAGAAATAAAATAGATTTACATTCCTTTGCTCTTGTAATGGAAAGAAATAATCTAGTTAAACAAATAGAAATTATTCTCATAAGTAGATGAATTTTATTAGAAATGGAAACATTTTAAAATGACTACACTTAACTAAGAAATGAGTAAATGAGCAAAAAACCTCCTTTCTAGAGCTTTAAAATGAACAAAGACAACTTAAAATGCATTTTTACACCCTTTAGCAACTTTAGTTTTTTGTAAAATTCTTGGCTTTAAAGTTTTGTTTTTCTGAAAAAAGACCATCGCCATGTGCAGAATGGGGGTCCCGTAGCCACCGCTCAGGCTATGGCGACGGTCCTGCATTTATCACCCAGGTAAGGCGGCGGTTTCACAACTCTTACTCTGGAGAGCGGCGGTCCACTATTTTTCACCCTAGTAGGGCTATAGTCCCAAAATCACCAGTCTACTTTGGGTGGTGGTCCTGTCACTTATGACAGAATTCTGTGGACCCACTCCTGTGTGTGAAATTTAACCAATTTTCACTAATTCCTAATTTGTAATATTTAACCAATTACTACCAGCAAGTAAAATAAAGAGAAATACTATGGATTGGAATGAAAAAACACACAATGGTGGATCTAAAAGCATTCTTTAATTTATAACAAAGGGGGTAGGGTTTGCCCCCAAATTTAAAACCCAATACACTATAATCTTGTAATAAAACCCAGATTGAAGGAGGAAATCCCTCCCAATCTTTAAATGAAATAGATAACATAAATAAAACTAAAACTAAACTAAACCTAGACTAAATCTTCATGTAGAATTCCTCCATGGCTTCTTCCCTTCGCTCCCATGGCTTCCTCCTCTCCAACATGCAAATTTAACAAACGAAAATGAACCAAATGAGGAGAATAGAATGAGAAAAGGTTTTAATAGACTTTCTTAAGGATTTTTAGGGCTAAGTTGAGAACCCTAGGATCTAGTGGCTAAGATGGATTTGATCCAAGGGTGGAGGATTGACCCTACCTTTACTAAGAAGATATATATTTTAAATGTTTAATGTAAAATCCTTAAGGGTATGTGTAGATGAATGAGTGGGGCCTTTTGATTTCCTAGGGGTGTAATGTTTCTTCCTCTTTAAACCCTTAGTGCGTGTAGGAAATTTATTAAATGATCTTTAAGTTATTAATGTAATGAATTTAATAATTTAGCATAAGGTTAACCTTGTTAGGAATGAACTTAATCGAAGAAAAGAAAATATTTAATTAAGTAAAATAATCGTTGTTACCTTCCTATAGAACTATCAATTAATGTACCCTTGCTACATCCTTATATCGTAACCTTCTCTTCTAACCTAAACGAACAAAAATTAGTCACATTTTTGGGTTAAGTGTTTGGTTGAAGCGAGTTCCTAGAACATTGTTTTTGCGGGCATTACGCCAATAGACTGAAGAGATCCCAGAAAAATAGAAGAATCAAGCTTCAGAACTCACCATGGAGGCCATTGCAAAAAAATCTAAATCTATAGAGCTCGAGAGAAAGGAGACAACGTTACAGACAAACCCCATATAGCTTCTTAAAAAACTAGAGAACTATAAATCCAAGCTCAAAATCTTACTCAGAAGAGATAAAATATGAGCTTCAAGAAAATGAAAATGACAAAGAGCTTGAATACTTCTACTCACAAATCTATAGAGCTCAAGAGAAAGGAAAACCTGAGAAGATCAAGAAGTATACCGGTGCTTAAGCCTTTTGACCACAAAGCCTCACAAATCAAACTCAGATCTCAAGGGATTTACCACCAAGAACAAATAGAATAGACCGAGCTCGAAGAAACAACCATGGCGGAAAGTAATCCTCACAGAGTTCAGAGAACTCAGAAAGTTGGATTACAGGAAAATCTCGAGAATAACCAAGGCACGACCACCACATAGAAACCATAAAACCAGATAAAGCTCTCATAACCATGTTAGTGTCTAACGAAATGACACATAGAATAAAATTCTTAAAGCTGATCTTGAATGCTAATAATAATGGCATCGAAGAAATTTTTTTCTAGGGCTCCACCCACAGAGTAAAAATCCAAATGAAGTTATCATTATGGGCTCGAATTACCTTAATGCATGCAAACTATATAGACGAGTTAATATGACTGAACCATGGTTCAAGATCGATGGATTTAGATAAGGACTTAAATAAAAGGTCAATAATCGTGTTCAGGGATCAAGTGCAAGTAATTAGAGTTAGGTTTCCACCAACTACCTCAAATGCCAAAGTTAGAAACCCTAAATGAGGGTAGGAGATCAACGGATCCAATTCGAAAGGACACCAAATCAATGACCAAAAATTAATCTCCACTTTTCAAATGCAAACCGTGGTTCATGTTTTCAAAAGATGCATTTTATGTCCAGCCAGAAACCCTAACCATGAGTCTAAAGATCAACGACATCAAAAATAGAGGTACAAAGATCAAGGGTCAAAGATGATCAATGAATATCAAAGTAAAATCAGTTTGAGTTACATATACCACCGACCAAAGTTACCAAGGGGTGAGTCACCGTGGAGAAGGGGACAACCCATGTCACCGATCGAATAAAATCATTGGAAACAACTTTAAAAGTCTAACCATAGTGCATGCTCCAAATAATATAAAGGGGCCGACCAAATTATACCCAATGATCACCGAAAAGGTGAATTTCTAAATTATATATCATTTAAACATACAAAGCCAAAAAGAAAACATGGTCGTGTATGTCCAAAAGGTGGTAGACTATATCAAATAACCAAGGTGGCCGAATGTAATATGGTGACTATTATAAGTGACCTTGTGTTATTTTAAAACCATAGTATATGCTAAGTCCACAAGAGTAGCCAAACCCAATGAAGACAAGAGTTCACAACCACAAGTGGCCCCCATTGATGGTGATAGATTATACATGGATTGGAATGCATTTTTCATGTGATCACAAAATAAAGAGCAGAGGTCAACATCAGATGAAAGAAACCTTTTGAAGGATTATTACCTTATCTTTACAAAAAATAAGAGTTTGTTATGATTACACATGTGCTCCTAGTTTTCCCCACAGTGGATGAATTATTTTTGCAAATATTGTAAGTATTGTAATTATTTTACTCACAAATAGGGAGTTGTATTTTTGCATGACCTCAGAACAGGACAGAATAGAGAAGAAGACAGAGTTGCATGTTCATGGAAAGAGATTTGCCTAGCAAGCAATCTTATTTTTAGCAAATTTTATTCACCCTTCTTTTCTTAAAAATAGAACAATCAACTTCAATTTGACTGTAATATAATTAAGGCTAATAATGCCTATTTGTAATTGCATGCTCTATTATTTTATTTTATCTATTATTAAATAAAGGATAAAAATAGGATGCATGTGCGAGTACAAACCTTAGGCTATTTTTAGCAAGCGTAGTGAATTAATTTTTGCTATATATTGTGTGCCTTTGCAAAGCACAGGGAACAATGGAGGACTTTTTGGATATATGAGTACTGAAGAAAATTTTGCCAGTTTTTCCCTTTGAGTGTGAAGTTTTTTCTGCCTTTCCAAGTTATTTTGCAGTCTTGTGTATGTTTCTATTAGTCTTGTGAATGAAAATTCCTTGATCAATCACCTTACCCTGCTACAAAATTTAGTCTTTTCTGCTTGATTTTAATGTGCATGTTAACTTATTAGTACTCTTGTGATTCTCCCTCAGTAAAATCAAGTGTTTTGCCCTTAGATATTCTATATAAAACTATTGGCTTGTGCATCAAAAATTCTTCCCATATTAGTTGTGCATATACTCAGTCAAAGCCCTCATACAAATTTGGTGTATCACCTTAAGTTTTAATTATTTTATAGTCATATTTTACTCTCAAACTCCCAAAAATTAGTTTAGGATACACCAATAAGGAACCGGCCTTGATACCGGAGACTCACCTCAAAATAGGTATACCTAAAGAGCTGATGTGTTTCCATTGTATCTACAAAAGAGAGAGATCAGTTGTGCAAGCTTAGAAAAATCTACATCCATATCTCTATAGGGTGCACTTTCAAGAGATAAATTTTTTTGGCACACCCGGTGGGACCACGGATCAGATCTGCATGCAAGTTATAAATTCTACAACAAATCTATAATAGATTATAGTAGTTACAAAGTCACTTTCAGGAGCAAGTTGTAGAAACTTATTTTAAAGATTTGAAGATCTTTTGGAAAATCCACAGAGCTGATTTCAGACAAGTATTGAAACATGTTCCATGCCTAAAGTGACTACAAGATCATCGGTAAGAGGAATTCCTCCTGAGTTTGTTTCTTTACCCTTGAATTCTGCTAGAAGGAGAAGAGTTGGAAATACTTTACTTTATAATAGACCTATTTTTGATAACCGTCATCCTAATATTTCTTCACCATGTATCAATTTCTCTATTAACATCACAGTTTTTCAAATGGCTATTCAACCACCAAGGAATTTTGTAACCTTTACTAATGGCATTCTATTATTAATCCTAGTTTACCATGACATTCCTAATGTTGCCATGAAAAGTTTTCCATCATTCACGGGTGAAAATCAGGTTACACCTGTAGAACATATCAAATATGTTATAACCCTATGTGCAGTCCATAACATCACTCATGAAGATGTAGCCTTAAGACTGTTAGCCACATATTTTAAAGAGCAGGCCTTGTAATGGTATAGAAACCTAGAAATTGGGAGCATAAGAACTTGGGATGACTTAGGCAAAAAAATTCTGAAACAGTTCCATGATAATTCAAATTATTTGTCTCTTTTTGAACATTTTTCTACCATTAAAAGAGATCTCAATGAATTTATGTCCAGTTTCAATATCTGTTTTGCTAGGACTTGGGAAAGAATTCCAGCAAGTGTCAAGCCTCAAGTTGTTCATGCTTTTCTTTATTATCTTAGGGTATTAAACAGTGATATCTCAACTATGATTCAATCAATGGGGGTAGAGAAACTTCCAGAAGCCTACGATATCACTATCCAAGCTGAAAATAGTCTTATTCAAGCTAGAAAATTGGCACCAAGACCTTCAATGCCCTTTTTGGCAGAGTTAGCACCTATTCCTCAACCTATTACAATCATAGAACATACTGTTGTAGCTCCATTAGATGATGTATTTAAAGCTTTGCAAACTATGGGAAATAAATTTAATTCGATCAAGAATAGAATTGAATTACCTAGTAGACCCTATCAGGCTCCTTATAAGCAAAATCAACAAAATCAACAAAACATGTAGCCTTATCAACATAATCAAAATTATAGGCATCCTTACCAGTAAAGACAGTTTGACCCAAAGGCTCCTAGTTCCTCTAACGCTTTAGTCCCATTTAATATGGCTACAAAAGAGTGGTGTCAACCTTGCAATCAACCTCATTCAGCTGCAACTTGCCCAAATGCTTTTTTGAATCTTAATCTTGTTGCACAACCTTAATATGAAACATTTTTTATGCCTCAAATGGAGGGTGGGCAAAAAGGAACTCATGTTCAAAAAGCACCTGAACAAAATTTATTCAGTTTTAATGAGGAGGATTTCATTTTTATCACTATAGGGCTCAAGGGAAAGCTGTTGAAAGTTAAAAACAACAAAATAGGCCTATCCTGCATACTGTCACTAATAAGACAACATCTACAGTTCCAAAGTCAACCAACAACTCTGTTGTTCCTAAAAAAAAAGTGTTCCAGTTGATAAAGGCCATCAAAACTAGCTACAGCCTGATCCAAGAAGACTGTTTATACCTCAGATATCCAAAACAACTAAAGTAGAATTAGTTTTCGCTAAGGCCTCCACCAAGAAAGTTGAATCTATCTCTAAAACAACTACTTCTTTTAACATTGTTGATGTAATGAAAAATCATAATGTTAACATCTCAATGTGGGATGCTCTAAGTATTCCCAGACAACAAGATTTTCTTTCTCATGAACTAGCTAAGCTACAGATTTCTTCAAATACAGCAGAAAAGGAAGTTCAAAAGGTAGACATGGTCCTTTGAATGTTTGAACAAGACCACATTAAAGAGGTTAAGTGGATGGTTCAGAAAGTTCTGAATGCTTGTGACATTAAGAAACCACCACCATTTTATTTATCACTGATTATTGGAGAACATCTAGTTCATAATTGCATGGTGGACAGTTGTGCAAGTAACACAGTTATGCCAAAAGTGATTGCAAAAAAATTGGGTTTGTAATATGATCCTACAGAGAGGAGCTTCTTACAACTTGATGGGACTGCAACTAATATGATTGGTATAATCAAAAATTTAGAAGAGACATTACATGCTTGCCCAAATGTTTCTATTCTGCAAGATGTTACTGTTATGAATTTACCTCCATACTTTACCTTATGCATGTCTAGAGATTTCACGGAAAAACTAGGAGCTTATCTTTCTTCAGATTGGTCTTTCTTATTTTTCACTACTCATTATGGTACTAAAGTTACTATCAATTCAGAGCCACTAGCTAGAATTCACATTGAACCTCACCCTTCAAATGCAGTGGCTAATTATTCAGCCCTAGATTAGTTTGATTTTGATGAGGTAACTCATGTTTCAGCATTAGATGGTGTTTCTAACATTTTTATGGATGAAAAGAAAGTGGAAGAACACGATCGTGATCCTTTTAAGGAGGTTGAAGAACACATGTTTGGTGTGTATTATATGCATGAAGAAAATACACCACTTCCCTTGCTGTCCAAAATAGAATATTCAGCAGAAGGGATTTGGAAGCTTCATTTTGATGGAGCTAATAACAAGAAGGGATAGGGAGCAGGTCTAATTCTCACTTCCCCGATGAATGAGAGGTATTTCTCATCGTTGAATCTCCAATTTTCATGTAATTGTAACGTAGCTAAATACAAAGCTTTAATTCATGGCTTACTTTGGGCTAGAAAGAAAGGTGTTAGCATGATACAAAATTTTGGTGACACTGAGTTGGTTATTAATTAACTAAAAAATTTCAATGTTTGTAAGAATCCATTAATGAAGTCTTATAGACACAGATTTTTAGACTTAATGGAAGATTTTGATGCTATTAACATTCAGTCTATTCCTAGAGCTGAAAACAAGCATGCAAATAGATTTGCAGTAGTTGCGGCTAGTTTTGAAGTGCTGGAACAGATTGAAAATTAAAAAATCTAGCCTCATATAAAGTTAATTTGTAGGTCCTCAGTACGTGATAATGATTCAAAGTGGAAAGTTTTTGAAAGTGATGATCAAATCTGCAAGATTTTATAGTAAGAAGCTGAGTTTTCTTAGTTAATCAAGATAAATTACAACACTTATATGGTGACCAGATATTTAAGTTGAAGATGAATTAACTACCTTGAGGTCTGGTCACATTAGAATAAATCATCAGCACTGACGATCAGTTAAGAAAAGTCAAGACTAAAATGTCAACTCACACTGATTTAATTACAAAGAAATCTCAGTTAATGAAGGGAAAAAGATATTTCTCGGAACGGTATGTTTCTTAATTGAAAAATAGTCATTTATTGATCTTCGCAAAGAATTTAAGGATGTTTTTGCTTGGAAATACCGAGATCTGAAAGGATTTGATCCCAGTTTAGCACAATATACAATTGAGTTGTAGCCAAATTCTAAACTTATTAGACACAAATAGAGGCCTATAAATCCTTAAATAGATCCTCTGATGAGGAAAAAATTATCTAAGTTAATTGAATCATGTATTATCTTTCTAGTTAAGCATTGAAGTTGGGTAGCCAATCTTATTCTTGTTAGGAAGAAGAATGGTGAAATCAGACTATGTGTAGATTTCAGGGATCTTAATAAGGCTTCATTAAAAGATCATTATCCACTACCGAATATGAAGCAGATTTTGAGAATAGTTTCTGGTTCAAATAAACTATCTCTACTAGATGTTACAGTGGTTATAATCATATTTTATTCTGGGAAGAAGATAGATACAAAACAACATTTACCACTAAGTGGGGTACTTATGCTTACAAAAGGATGCCTTTTCGTCTTTCGAATGTCGGTGCAACGTTTCAACATGTAATGGACATGGATTTTTGCATCTTGTTAAATAAATGCATCCTTGTTTATTTAGATGATGTTATTGTATTTCTAAAAGATTCTGAAGAACATATAATGCACTTGAGGCAGAATTTTTAGCTGTGCAGAAAAATTGGAATATCCTTGAATCCATTGAAGTCTATCTTTTCAAGACATCAAGGAAAGCTACTTGGTGATATTGTTTCTAAGCAAGGTTTAGCAATTGATCCTTTCAGGATCATAGCCATATCAAAACTATCATTTCCTCATCATAAGAAGGCATTACAGAGTTTTCTTGGAAAAATCAACTTTGTTAGAAGATTTGTTTCAGATTTTGCAGCATTGGTTAAACCACTCACAACTATGCTAAAGAAGGAGAAAAATTTCTCTTGGACCAGCAAAGGAAGTGAAGGTTTTGAAGAAATCAAAGAAGCTATTTCTCAAGCTCCTACTCTTGCAAATCTAAATTTCGATAAAGATTTAACAATGTATGCACTTTCAGTAGCTAAAACAATTTCATCTATCTTGACTCAATTCAAGGATGAAAATATTGAACAACCTATTGCTATCTTCGGACAAAGTTTGCATGATTACAAAACAAGGTACACATTTCTCAAAAAATAGGTACTTTCAGTAGTCAGAGCACTACAAAATTTCAATTATATGCTTTTGAACAATAAAATCCATGTTCTTGTTTCTCATCCAAGTGTGAAAGCGTTCTTACTGAATAAAGAATTGAATGAGAAAAGAGAAAACTGGATAACAAAGGTCATGGAGTGTGATGTTGATATTCAATTTGCTAAGACAGTTTGAGGGAAAGGTTAATGTGAATATATAATTATTGATATGGAAAAGCAGTAAGTTCCATAACCAAATGATTCAAAATAGCATGCTAAAAATGCATATCAGCAATCAGAAATCATGTTTCAATCAGGAAATCAACAGCCTGAGCTCACTCACGAGATTCAAGAATCAAGATGGATGATTGATTTGGTTAATTATCTACAACATGTCACATATCCAGAAGGTATGGACAAGAACAAATGAAGGTATTTCAAATTACAAGCTCTACCATATATTTTTATTGATAATGTGTTATTCAAAAGAGATGTAAATGGAATCTTGCTGCGATGTGTTGACTATGATAAAGTTTAGAAAATATTGTCATAATTCCATAAAGGACTCATAGGAGGTCACTTCTCAGCATGTACCACAACCTTAAAAATTATGAAAGTTGGTTACTATTGGCCTTGCATATTCAAGGACTGTTTTTAATGGATAAGAAAGTGTAAAAAATGTATTTTCTTTGTTGGAAAAGAACGTCTAGCTTCTCTTCCCTTACAGCCTATTTCAGGTGATCAACCTTTTATGCAGTGGGGTATTGGTTTTATTGGCATGATAAACCCACTATCTTCACAAGGACACAAGTGTTTCTTTACTGCTACAGATTATTTTTCATGATGGACTGAAGCAATAGCCTTGAAGGATGCTAATGAAGCTTTGATACTATCCTTTTACGAAGGAATAGTTTGTAGATTCAGTGTTCCAACAACTATCATATCAGATAATACTTTATCATTCCTTGGTGCAAAGATAACAGATTGGGATGTCAACCATGGAATATATCTAAGTTCTTCATCTAATTATTACCCACAAGGTAATTGTTTAGCTTAGAGTACTAATAAGAATCTATTAAGGATCATCAGAATAATGCTCAAGCATAATTAAAGAGCTTGGCATCTGATGTTGAATTCAACACTTTGGGCCGACATAGTGACTCCTAAAAGATCAGTTGGAAATTAACCATACAAACTTGTGTATGGAAAGGAAGTAAGAATGCCTATTTTAGTTGAGTTACCTGCATTGGATTTTTTGAATCAAATGGAGCTACTTGAGAATAAACCATTACAGGTTCATTATGTAGAATTAATGGAATTACAGGGGCTAAGAGATAAATCTCATTTGAATATGGAAAAGAATCAGAAACAAATGAAGAAGACTTTTGACAAGAAATCCAAATTCAAAGTCTTCAATGAATGAGATATTGTGTTAAAGTGGGATGCTGATCATGCAAATCCTGGAAGACACTCAAATTTTGATACACTCTGGAGTGGTCCTTACATGATTTCAGCTTGCAAGGAACAAAATTCTTTTCAACTTTCGAAGCTGAATGGAGAGGAACTTCCCATTCCTGTGAGTGGTATGTTTCTCTAACAATGTTGTTAAAAATCTTACAGTGATTGTTAGAGTAGGATTTCCTTTCAATAAGTGTCGTTCCTGCACAGTGCCATGTTTATCAATTCAATAAGTGCATTCATGCACGTGATCAGGTTTACAAGATCCTTCCCAGCTTTAATTTTTTTGGAAGGGTTGGACCTTTCGGAAAAGGAAAATTTTGGTTACATGTTTAGACTCCATGCCTAATGGAAAAGAGCAAGGAACTAGTATTTAAGCTAGCGGACAGCTTTCCCCATAGGATCACCATAAATGTTGACAATTTTTGCACTTGTGCAAAAATGGCCAACTCGAAACTTTTTCATTACGATCAAAAGTCTTGGGTGAAGTATACCTAAGCTAAGGAAGTTTTTATGTTATTTGTTACTGCTGAATTAGTTACAAGATCAAATGAAATATGAAGTTATGTGTGCTATCACAAAACATAAAAAATCACATAGTATGTAATTTCATTGCATCTTCAACAAAAGAACACAAAGCCCCAAAGGACAACTGTGTTGTCTTGATGAAGAAGAAAAATTACAGATTAGGTGAAGTGCTAAGTCTTGAAGCAGTAAATAGAAATACAGATATCAGAAAATGAGAGTTCAGTACTGAATGTTACAAGTTCTCATCAATGTTCTTTCCTTTATGATTAAGACATTAAATTATGTTACTGAGTTATTTAGTTTATTATACAATCCATATAGAGAAGCTAGAATGCAGAATGAAATATACAACTCATTTATGAAATTCAATGTTCTATTCATAAGGAGTTTTCAAATGTTTCCCACACAAGCCATGGGATGTAACTGGAAAATAAAGTACAACTACTGAAAATAAAGGTACACATGCATGAAAGAGAAAGAAAAGGAGTATGAGAGAACCCATCTTTGCCTTGGGTTTTCTTTTCTTCAATTAAATCATCTTCATCTCCATCTTTTGTTTCTTCTTCATCTCTGTTGTAGAATCCATTGTACCTGAAAAGAAGAAAAGAATAAACTATCAGCTATGAGCTCGGGGATCAAGTCATATTCCTACACTATCTTACTTCATGCATATGAATCTCTAATAACAAGAGATGTAGTTTGCTTGAATAAAAAATTGCATGCATGCTTCATTCACTCAGAAGGAATGAAGAAAGAGAAGAGAAAAGAAGAAAAACATGGACCTAAGAGAGGCTAAAAATCCTAATTATTTTCTAACTGTTTTAAAATAAGAAAAACATGGACATAAGAGAGGCTAAAAGCCTAATTATTTTCTAACTGTTTTCCTAAGTGTGCACGTACAGGTTGCAGCTAATGAAAAATAGACAAGTCACATGTGCATGCAATAAAAGGAAGAATGTAACTCAAAGTTTCAATAACTATTCTGAAATGGAAGAAGTTACAATGTGGAAGAGAAACTGGTAAATAGAAGAATATTTTTTAGTTGCAGCTAAAGGAGAAGAATCAGGTTTTCGAAAGGTGAAGTTAACTAGAAAACATAGGTTACAGTTGAAAGGAATGAAGACAAGATTCTGTGAAAATTTTGACAGGGCTTCACCATGTAAAATGGACATTTACAACTTTTCATCATGTTGCCTTTAACTACTACATGCTTTAGAAGAGTTATTTTAATCAAATAAGTGATACAGAGAAGCAGGAAAGCATGCTATGATCAAGATAACACAACTATGATGTCTCATTTTATTTACCAATCCAGATTCAAACATGAAGTTTCATAAGTCTATATTCTAAAATGTGAAGATACAACTACTATGCTGGAAATGGATGGAAGATAGAATTCTAGGAAAAATTTTCCAGGGCTTCACCATGAAAAATCAACATTTTAAAATTTTCAGAATGCCAAAAAATTTACTTTAAAGGAAATAAAGCCTCTATCTAAAAGAAACAAGCTTCAAAGATCAAATTGAATGCATGATTTACAACTACAAATATAAAATTTATCTATAGTTTCAGAATAGATGAACTATTTACAATTTCCAAAATGCCACTTGCAAGGTAAAAAATATCAGAGAATATACTTCAGTCACAACTGATAAATCTAATTCAGTTTCAGTTATGGAATCAACCTTAGAGTCAGAAATACAAATGCAGCTACAAGTTAAGTCCAAGGTACAGTTTGGAAGCACGAAGCACTAGAAATTAGGTTGCAGCAATAGAAATGATATATGTAATACAAATAACAATTCCAGGAAAGCATACTATGAAGCTTCATGATTTACAGTTAAACAAATGATAAGCATGCAAGTGTCTAATTGATCATTTTCAAGCTACAGGCTAAGCATGCATAACTAAAGCTTGAAGGCTCTCCAAAAATGAACACGATGAGTAGTTCCAGTACATTGGAGGATCCTAATAGCTCAAACGTCAAAACAAATCATTTCACAACAAAGGGATTCTTCTGACTGTGAAAGGAATTCAAAAAAATAGGTTACAATTGGGAAATCAAAGAAACTGAGGCTTTAGGGTTCATTAATGATGGTCTCCCTTTCTATGAAAACAAAAATTCTCAACCAGACAGGGCCAAATATGCAAATACCCATAAGTTAAAGTGTTAGATCTAGAACATTAATTCAATGGTAAAAGAGCAAGCTAAGTATTGATCAAATAGCAACATATGATCATTTTACAGAGAAAAATAAAGCTTCACAAACTCAAAATGGTGGCTTTCGGATCTTCACATATGGACACAATTTTTGAAGAAAAGGTCAAACTCAAAATAGTGCAACCAAAATCAATCAAATCTTGCATCATTGGACAGAGCTGAAACTCAATGATTAAAATACCGGTCATTAATAACAGACAAGAAGTCACTGTAGATAATTTTATGGTCAAAATTTTTGAGAAACCAGATGATGAAGCTAAAGGTCCACATGCCCACGAAAATTTTCAAACCAAGGAGTCAATCAGGAGAAATAAATCAAAAAACCCACAAATATTTCCAAGAAGTTTAGTGATATATTTAAAGAAGAAAATAGATGTGTACGCGTACAAGAGGAAATTATCTTACCTATAATGACTATGGTGGCGAATAGACTGAAGAAATCCCAATAACAGAGAATAATCAAGCTTCAGAACTCACCATTGAGGCCATTGCAAAAAAACCAAATCCATAGAGCTCGAGAGAAAGGAGACAACGTTATAGAAGAACCCCATATATCTTCTTAAAAAATGAGAGAACTATAAGTCCAAGCTCAAAATCTTACTCAGAAGAGATAAAAGCCGATCTTCAGGAAAATGAAAATGACAGAGAGTTTGAATACTTCTGCTCATAAATCTATAGAGCTCGAGAGAAAGGAAAACCCGCGAAGATCAAGTGCTCAAGCCTTTCAACCAGAAAGTCTCACAAAGCAAAATCATATCTCAAGGGCTTCACCACCAAGACCAAACAGAACAAGCTGACCTCAAAGAAATAACCATGGCAGAAAGTAAACCTCACAGAGTTCTAAGAACTCAGAAATTCAAATTATCAGAAAAGCACAAGAATGACCAAGGCACGACCACCACACAGAAACCATAAAACCATATAAAGCTCTCATCACCATGTCAGTGTCTAACGAAATGACACAGAGAATAAAATGCTTAAAGATGAGCTTTAATGCTCAAAATATTGGTGTCGAAGAGTAAAAATCCTAATGAAGTGATCATTATGGGCTTGAATTACCTTAATGCATGCAAACTTGAGAGACTAGTCAATATGACTCAACCATGGTTCAAGATCGACAACTTTAGATAAGAAGGACTCAGATCAATGGTAAATAATCATGCTTAGGGATCAAGGAGAGTAATCACAGTTAGGTTTCCACTTACTACCTTAAATGCCAAAGTCAGAAACCCTAACCGAGGGTAAGAGATCAACGACTCCAATTCAAAAGGACACCAAATCAAGGACCATAAATTAATCTCCACTTTTCAAATGCAAACTGTGGTTCAAGTTTTCAAAAGACACATTTAATGTCCAGTTAGAAACCCTGACCATGAGTTCAATGATTGACGATATTAATAAAAGAGGTACAAATATCAAGGGTCTAAGATGATCAATGAATATCAAAGCAAACTCAGTTTGAGTTACATATACAACCAACCAAAGTTACCAAGGGGTGAGTCACCATGGAGAAGGGGAAAACCCACGTTACTAATCGAATAAAATCATTGCAAATGACTTTCAAAGTCTAACCATAGTGCATGCTCCAAATAATATAAAGGGGTCGACCAAATTATACCCAATGATCACCGAAAAGCTGAATTTCTAAATTATATATCATTTAGACATACAAAGCCGAAAAGAAAACATGGTCATGTATGTCCAAAAGGTGGCAGAATATATCAAATAACCAAGGTGGTCGAATGTAATATGGTGACTATTATAAGTGACCTTGTGTTATTTTAAAACCATAGTATATGCTAATTCAACAAGAGTAGCCAAACCCAATGAAGACAAGATTTCACAACCACAAGTGGCCCCCATTAATGGTGATAGATTGTACATGAATTGGAATGCATTTTTCATGTGATCACAAAAAGAAAGAGCAGAGGTCAACATCAGATGCAAGAAACCTTTTAAAGGCTTATTACCTTATATTTCAAGAAAATAATAGTTGATTATGATTACACATGTGCTCCTAGTGGTCCCCATGGTGGCTGAATTATTTTTGCAAATATTGCAAGTAATTTAATTATTTTTCTCACAAATAGGGAGTTGTATTTTTGCATGCCTTCACAACAGGACAGAATAAAGAAGAAGATAGAGTTGCATGTTCGTGGAGAGAGACTTGCCTAGCAATAAATCTTATTTTTAGCAAATTATTCACCCTTCTTTTCTTAAAAATAAAATAGTCAAGTTCAATTTGACTATAATATAAGTAAGTCTAATAATGCCTATTTGTAATTGCATGTGTAGACACCAAATTTGTGTCTTACGACCCCTTGTGACCCGCATCTCATTTCGCAACCTAACCTCATCACCTAAACCTTACACAATTATTTATTAATTACCTTGTAATTGATAAATCCACATCACCTTACCTGCCACCTCATTTTGCCACCTCATCATGACCTAGTCCTAACCCTAAACTAACCTAATTAAGACCTATAACTTGGTCCACACCTACACCCATGACTAATGACCCCTTTCTCGCACCCAAAACCGACCTTCTAGTCACTTGACCAAGCCCGCAACTAATCTCTCGGGAGAAAAGCAGGGAAAGTGGGCGATTTTACTAAAAATAGCCTGCTTTTTCCTAACCGATACCGGTTCCTACTCGACCGCCGTCGGTTACGTAACCGCCATCGGTTCCCTGTAAATGGGCTCCCCAAGCCAAAAACAAAGGTGGAAGGATTTTTGGATCAACAGAGATCAGCAGGAGTGATCAAGAGAATCCGGATCTTTACTTGGCCGAGCAGAGACGAGTGAAGAAACCAGAAGAGTTTGCAGCAAAGGAGATCAAGCCCAAAACTGCAACGGAATAGCCAGAAACCTGTGATACTCAGCTGATCATCGGGAGGGAGATCTCTCATCTTCTGTGTGTCAAGCCATCTTACCTAAGTTCTGCCTTTGTCATCAGAGTTCCTGGACCTGCATCTTCGTCAATAACCAGTAAGTTACATCTTGCATGTCCTCTTTAATAACATTTCTTAGACTTTTTGAATCACAGTCCCCATAAATCCATTCCTAGATCCACTACCCAACGTGTCATTGCATCTAACTATCATTCATTTACCTCTCACCATCTCATTACCTAATATCACTCATATACCAGCCTTACCAACAACACCGTTACCCTACGACACAACCACCCCATAAAACAACCAACCTACAGATCCTAGACCATACCGATATCGGTTATCAGCAACCGGTATCGGTTATTGTGACTCAAAACCAGAAATCAGCCTTTCCCCTACCCGTCTCAACGAAGCAATTTAATTGATATTTTACAGTTTTTGGTGTTAATTCATATTAGCAGGGGAACTGACCACCTTCGAAAGGAAGTTTTATATTTCCTGGGCCCAAGGCAGTTCCCTCATTTATTGTCTAATCAAAATCTTGTGGTCTTGTGTTCTTATTTGCAGGTAGTCCTTCCAAGACAAAAAGGAGTTCTTCGCAGTCAACCTGATCTTTCTCTACGGTACGCGCACACCATCTCGACATTCAACAGGTATTCCTCCTAGCCCTAACCTTATCTGTTTCTAAAAGGAATGAAAGGATAGAAGTAACTCTATTCCCAGAAGCCGAAACATTCCGAGTGAAACATTTTGGCACGCCCGGTGGGACCCATTTTGGGTTTCTTTCTTTCTTGCTTGCTTTCATATAGGGAGCATACTTGCTGTTTTATTCTTCTAAAGATATTCACAAGGTATTTTTATTATTTTGGTAAAAGAATTTGTCTTTTTTTTCTCATCTTGCATTATTGAAAGTCATCTCTTTTGCTTCATCGAATATCATTTTCAATTTGGGTTTAAAACACGTGCATTGCATTCCTGCTTGCTGTTTTCAATTCTAGTGAACATAGATTAAGTAACAGGTCGTACACGTGGGGGTGATATCCACGGTATTGACAAGAAATTAATCTTACTTTCACTGCACAACACATACCGAATCACTTCATAATTAACACAACAGCTCAAACATCCCCCCTTTTCCGCGGTATTCCTCCGCCCGATTGAGGTAACCTTATAAGCCAAAACAACTTGACATTTCCCCTAAGTCTTTTGTTTAGGATTGACATCATTCTGTGTCTAAAGGCATAAGCCCATAATAATTAAAATTAACCCTAGGGTTAGTCTCTGGATTTGCGTGTGCATCTTGCTTGTTTTTAGTTCTGTTTTCTCTGTCTCATACTCTGTCTTCTGTGATCAATAATTAGACAAGTATACTAAACGTTGTTAAAAAGCAAATTAGCAGCCTTTTATATCTTGTTAGCCCAGACTTCTTACACCGACATCGGTTACCTGACCGACGTCGGCTATAGTATAACCGACATCGGTTACTAGACCGATATCGGTTACTGTCTTTTCCAATTCCTGACAAACCAGCAACCTACCAATTTTACCAGTCTGAGTTTGTTTCTGTTCCTGAATAGATTGAAACCCTACTGTGAACTCCTGTCCATGGTTGTTATCACTCGAAAGCAAGCCGCCGCCATGGTTTCACATGCTTGCTCTGTTTCTTTGCCTGAATCACCCCCTTCACATTCTGTGGGGAATCCTACGGATACCAGCGAGGTTCCTAAAATTCCTGTGGGAGATAAAGAATTTTGCCAAGTTTCTGGATGCTAATCCTAGTGTTGTACAATACTATTTGTCTCATACCCCTGACCGTACACCCGATGGTCAGCTCCTTGTTGGTATGCCTATTAGTATAGCTACTCATTTAGCTCCCACTCCACTTGATGATACCGCCTTGTTTCCCGCATCTTTAGCCCCGTCTCCCAATCCGATGGCTTCAGAGGTTCATACGACCCAGATTAGCTTTCCTTTGGTTAATCTTGGACCCCACATATCACTACCACCGACTGCCCCTACCTCATCTCTCTTGCAGACCGCTCCGTTCATGACTTTCTCTCTGCCACCTATCCACACGAGCTTTCCTTCTCAAGCTCCGCCTACCTTTTCATTCCCATACACGTATCCAGTGACCTCAACATCCTATATGGGACATCCCTATTCGGTCGCCTCAACATATTCATCCTCCATACCTTATCAACACTTAACCCCACCAGTGTCTAGCGGTGGCCCTTGGCCCAATTTGCCTCCGTTTACCACAACCGCACCATCATCTCATCCAACCACTGATTTCATCAAACAAATGATGGACAAAATGCAAAAACCTGGAGGCTTCTGTTTCAGGAAGTCGTAGCGCCTTGACATACGAGCAAGTTTGTCGGGAGCCTATTCACCCTTCTGTCCCCCTTCATTCATATCCTCCTCAATGGGAATTACCAAAATTTACCCGTTTTAACAGTAAGGAGGACCCTCAACAACACTTGCGATCATTTAGACATGCTTGTTATTTGATTGCTCATGATGATGCCTTGTTACTCCGCACCTTTCCCATGTCCTTATCAGGACCCGCCTTGGAGTGGTACAGTGCTTTAACCCAGCACTCAATCTTCTCTTTTAACCAACTAGCCCAATCTTTCTTGGATCATTTCTCCATTAACATTGCCAAGAAAGTATCTATCACCGACCTTTATGCCATCCGACAATTCGAAGACGAATCTATCGCAGATTTCGTTGGACGATGGCGTGGCCTTATCAACCAACTTACATATGCCTTGCCTCAGGCTGAACTTATCAAACTTTTTACGCGGGCCTGCGCTAAGCACATCTCTCCTACCCTCCAAATTCAAACTTTCCGTACATTTGATGAGGCCTTTACCATGGCTCGGAAATTAGAAATTCGAGCCTTAGAAGAAGAGAAATTGCGGTTGCGCAACAAAAACCCCAATTTCTGAACTCTAGATTCTACCAATAAGCCAAACACCACCCCTCCTCACACATCCACTTCTTCAAAATCAAAAGGAGCTGTCCACGAGGTAATGGTCAAATCTCAAACACCGTCTAATACCCCGCCAAAAACCACCTATAAGTACAAAGCCGAGCCCATCAATTACACTCCCTTGGGAGAAACTTATGGTGTCATCTTGGAAAAATTGCTCAAAGCAGGAGCTATCACCTTGCCTCCTGTTAAACCCCACTCCGGGTTTGATTCTACCCGCGCTATACCTTCCTGGTACAAAGAAAATGACTTCTGTAACTTCCACCGCGTGAAGGGACACAGTCATGAGAACTGCAAGATGTTGAAAAACATAGTGCAGGAAATGGTTGACGCAGGTGATATAACCCTCGATAACCCTAATGCCCCTGCCAACCGAAATCTAAAAATATTCAACAAACCATTCCTAAATCACTCTTCTAACAGTAACGTAAACCAGGATATCTTAGCCGAGGAAAGTGTTCATGAGATCCATGCAGTCTTCGACTCCCAGCCAAAAGCCTCTATCGAGAAAATTTTGAATCAAGCCTCTTCACTAACGCAGGGGCCCGAACCTCCTTCACCACCATCAAACCAAGGTGAAATCATTCCTTTACCCATAAAGGAGTTAACTACCCAGACTTTTCTTCTCATCGATGAGTCTTCTTATACCACATCCCTACAAGACTGCGAACGGATGTTATCTAACTTATCTATTTCCCAAACGTCTCCTCCTACCGCTCTTGCTGCACAAGAGGAAGGCTCGCCACTCCTTTTGTCATCCTTAGACGAGCAATCTCTCGCACCGACATCACCGAATTCTTTAACCATAACAGACCCTCTCAAACATGCCCTCCTGCCTATTAGTTCTTCATCGCCTAAATCTTTTCAACGACCAGTCGATCTCTTAACATCTATTGATACAGTGCCTCATCTACCCCCTGTATCACACCCACAGTGGACTGGAATCACAACCCGTCTTTCTTCCGTACCAAATTTACAATTCACGCCTGAAGATTGTCATTCTCCAGAAGATAGACGAGTCCTATGGGAACGTTTGAGTACCCCCTATTCTACTCAAATGCAGGTGACCGATCCAGACACCTCTACCATATACCCTAAGTGTTTACAGAAACTCAAAATCCCTATGTCCTCATCTCCATCCCCCGCATCTATACCAAGTATCTCATCCACCTCTATTAACCTAACCAAATCTTCCCCTACACTTGGGACCTCACCAATACCCAGCCTAACACACCCACCTAAGCGACTAGATTTATCCAAAAATAAAGCCGCCCCCGCCACTTAGGAAACAAAATCCATCCGTGCCTCTATAACAATCAAAACCATCATCGTCACACCTACCTTCCATATTGGGACCTCATCCCTCCACCTTGCATCAATATATCATACCTCCTGCGTTTTCTTCAAAACGACCTACGCCTCCTACACCCATACAGAGATCCAAGGATATATCAACGTTGTCACCCCACGTATCCTGTCCACCCATCAACCCTAAACGAACTCCATCATCAAAGGATTTATTTTCTGTCACTCCCCTTTCGCCGTGGTTGTTCCCCGCTACCACGTCATCTGTAGCCTCATCATCTAACCAGCTGAACGTAGCTCCTGCGCCAAAGAAACCACGTTTAGTGAAAACCACGTGTCAACACCCCTTGGCTAAACCACCACCCGTACGAACCAACCACGCCCAAACATTACCAAAACCCGCACAACCAATACCCTCATCCTCCTCCGATTTTGACCCACTCAAAGGATCTTACGCCAAAATCCTTGCTATGTTGGTAGAGAATGCGACCATTTCCCTACCCCCACTTAGACCTTATGACCCATCTAAACCTCGACCTATAGGTTATGATGAGTCTAAAATCTGTGCCTATCACCGCACACCAGGACATGATGTGGAGGGATGCAAAGCTTTAAAAACCATCCTTCGTCAGTCACCTCTCCCAGATAGAAAGGTTAAGAAAGACAACTTACGAAGGGAGAGACCTTTAGCTTCAATTCCCTCTCCTATACCATCTGTCCCCGCCTCACCAAGATCTATCATTATTACAACCCCACCTCTTGAAGACCATGATTTATCCCAACCATCTTCCTCATCTCAGGTCTACGAGATTAATATGATTAGTGTTGCTACTCGAGCGCAGAAAAACAACGAGAAAGCGAAAGATAGCACACCTGCGTCCTCTCTTTCTCCGTCCACCATCCCGATTGCACCACCACCCAAAGTGGTTATTCGTGGACCCACTTACCCCATCTCCAATGGAGTTTCCCATCGAGCCATGATCAAACAGCTTCACCAATCACCCGTAAAAATGACACTATATGATCTCATTCAGACTTCTGAATCTCATCGACAAGCTCTCGTGGAAATTCTTCAAGGGATCGAGGTCTTACCTAATGAAACCCTACCTGTTACCTCCATTCTTACACCCAATCACATTGCTTCTCTCACCAAACAACCCACTGCCCCAACCACTTCTATCTCTGTACAACAAGCTGCTGCAGTCAGTTTCTCCGAAGACGAAATTGTTGACTTTGGTACAGAAGATCCTGACCCTGCTCTTTTCATCTCAGCTTACGTCCGAGACATTCGGGTACGTCGTGTTATGATTGACGGGGGCACTAGCCTAAACATCATCTCTTCAAAAGCCTTCCAACAAATGAATATCCCTTCTAGCTACATGTGTGCCAATCCCATCATGTTGCGGTCATTCAATGACGCTATTACCTCTACCTTAGGCACCGTGATTCTTAACATTCGTGTAGGACCACGTACTTTACCCGAACTCTTCTATGTCCTTGAGGGAGAGTTTCAATACAATATATTGCTAGGTCGCCCTTGGATCCGGGCTATGGGATGCGTTCCCTCAACCTTACATAGATGCATAAAATTTGAATACGAGGGGAAGTCCTACACCGTAAAAGCTGATCCTCCCCCCTTTAAAACCTGCAATATGATATACCGCCCTAATGATGTGCTTGTACCAATCAAGACACCCATTCATTCAACCCAACCATCCTCTTCAAATGTGCCTCAACCATCCACCTCAACCGCACCTACACCTTCAAATGAAACCACTGTCGCAAAAACCACTTCCCTTCCTGCAGCTAATATCCCAACCGCAGACCCCTTAGTAGATGTTTTTCAACGCCTTACGCTGGGGGAGTATCGCCTATATAACGTTAGTTCTTTCCATACCCCACAGGAGTACGGACAGGTACATGCACATCCTACCTATGACCGTCGTGTGGGGGAAGTAATCCCCTACGGACCACCTCACTGCCGCACTAACCTAACATATGGGGGTGTCGACGCATCTTCCGTTGCCCCTGAGCCCCCTCTTGGTGTGGTTCCTTTCCAATCTGATTTTCAATACCTGACAAATCATCGTTTCGCCCTCACCTTCTTGACTCGCTGTGCTTGGAAAGGCTTTGGTTTTGGTCTTTATGAACAAGGCCGACATACAATCATCCCCGTAACTACACGTAAGCACAATGATCGTAGTGGCCTCGGATTTCCAGGAACACTTACACCGAAGGAACCTCGTGTCAGTTGTCTTCTAGAAGACAACGACGTCACCCCTACCGAACCATCATCACCCATTTTGCCTTCGTCACCCACAGAGTCGATAGATCCCGAATCTATCCCTCCTAACTTTTTTTTTTCATAAATGCTATCTTCCTAGGTCCTCTCACTTATCAACGCGATAATGAGGACCCCTCTTCTATCCCCCTTCTGTATCCAGACATGATTGAAGAGGACTCACCTTCAATTAACGTTGTTGAGTGTCAGGATGATGACTCCATCCTCACTTACCTTGGCGCGGATGACTCTTATATTCAACGCGCCTTACCATCTGAAACTCAAACCATGCTGAACGAATCTACTATAGAAATCAACATCCACACGGAGGAGGATCCTCACATTGTGAAGATCGGACAATCCCTTAACACATCAGAACAAGTCACCTTTACTACCTTTCTCCGTGCTCGCAACCAAGCTTTCGCTTGGTCCTACGCTGACATGCCAGGAATTGATCCTGACATTGCCGTCCATAACATTACACTGAAACCCGATTCCAAGCCAATTAAACAGAAATTGAGAAAAATGCATCCACGCATTGCCCTCTTGGTCAAAGAGGAGCTTCAACGACTCCTTTCTGTTTCCTTCATTTTGCCTATTGACTATCCTCAATGGATTTCTAACATCGTACCTGTCACTAAAGCGACGGGGGGACTTCGGATATGCACGGATTTCTGGGATCTTAACCTCGCTTGCCCTAAAGATGACTTCCCCCTACCTAGTATTGACCAACTTGTTGATCTCACTGCAGGCCATGAGATGCTCTCTCTCATGGATGGCTTTTCAGGATATAACCAAATTTTGGTTGCCCCTGCCGATCAACATAAAACTACCTTCATAACTCCTTGGGGAACCTTCTGTTATCGTGTAATGCCATTTGGCCTTAAGAATGCTGGTGCAACCTATCAGCGGGCTATGACCTACATTTTTCATGACATTATGCACACTATCCTTGAAGATTACGTCGATGATCTTCTTGGCAAATCTAAACATCGCAGTGAACATCTCGATGTTTTAACCATTATTTTTGATCACCTGTTACAATATTCTGTCCGTCTTCAACCAAAGAAATGTGTCTTTGGTGTCCTTTCGGGAAAACTTCTCGGCTTTATTGTCTCTCTGCGTGGCATTGAGGTCGACCCATCTAAAGTCAAAGCTATTCTAGAAATGCCCCCACCTACCAATCTTAAACAATTGCGTAGTTTACAAGGTAAGCTCCAATCTATCCGACGTTTCATCTCCCAACTCTCGGATCGATGTCAACCTTTCCATCACCTCCTTAAAAAAGACATTGACTTTCAATGGAGTGAAGAGTGCCACCAAGCCTTTGAGGCTCTCAAAGCTTATCTCTTGCAGCCACCCGTGCTTATCCCACCCCAGGACGACCGCCCTTTCTACCTTTATCTTTCTGCCACCGACCACGCTGTAGGGGCCATGCTTGCACATCGTGACTCTGAGAATCGAGAACAAGCCGTTTATTATATAAGTCGTACTTTGGTGGACTATGAGACTAGGTATACACATGTAGAAAAGTTGTGCCTAGCCCTATCATTCGTGGCCACCAAACTCCGACACTACCTTCTGAATCACAAAACTTTCATCATCACCAACACGGACCCCATCCATTACATGTATGCCAAACCTCATCTAAACCAACGCATCGCCAGATGGCTCATGCTCCTCGCCGACCTCGACCTTGAGTTTGTCCACCAGAAATCAATCAAAGGACAAACCATCGCAGATCAACTTGCAGAAGCCCCTTTACCAGGGGAACAATTTACCAATTTTACATTCCCCGACGAACTCATCGCCACTCTTTCACTCAGGGAGGAGTCATATCCAATGACCCTCTTCTTCGATGGATCCAAATGCCAGCGCGGCGGAGGAGCCGGCGTTGTTCTCATTCCTCTCGACGCTGAGCCTATGCCTCTCTCATTCTGACTCGATTTCCCTTGCACTAATAATACAGCGGAATACGAGGCCCTTGTTCTGGGTCTCCAAGTTGCGTTACACTTAGGTATCAAATCTATCAATATTTTTGGCGACTCTCAATTGGTAGTCAATCAAGTTATGGGCATCTACCAATGCAAAAATGAGGAACTTCAAAAGTACAAACACTACGTGGATTCACTTCTAGCCTTATTTACTCGCTATTCTATCCAAACCATTCCCCGCTCCACTAACAAATTTGTGGATACTATGGCTTGCTTAGCCTCGCAAATTCCAGCTTCATCAACTGACTCTGACATTTTCGTCTTGGTCCAACAACTCTTTGCCCCATCTTATTCAGCCTCGGTTGTTTGTACGATAAATAATGTGTCTGTTAATTCACAGGATACCTGGTATCACCAATTTCACGACTACCTTACAACCTCTGTTCTCCCATCTGACCTTACTAGTACCGGAAAACGCGCGTTTCTTAAACGCGTTTCTCGTTATGTTGTTATGGGGGGACTCCTTTATAAACGTGGCTTTGATGGCATCCTCCTTCGATGTCTCACTGGTGCGGAGGTCACCCATACCATCCAACAAGTCCATGACGGTATTTGTGGCGGACATTTTAGCGGCCTTGCCGTGGCCAAACGAATCCTCCGCCTAGGTTATTATTGGCCTACTCTCAATAACGATTGCTATGAATATGTTAAGCGTTGTGTTATGTGTCAACAACATGCCAACCTTCAACATACTCCTAGCCACCCGCTACAGGTCGCCCGAGATCTTTGGCCTTTCTCACAATGGGGTTTAGACCTTATTGGTGAGATTCATCCGTCCTCTTCGCAACGTCACCGATGGATTATCACAGCAACCGAATATTACACAAAATGGGTGGAGGCTATTCCGCTCATTTCAACTAAAAAAGAAAAAATTGTAGAGTTCATTAACCACCACATTATCTGTCGTTTTGGCGTTCCTCATCGCCTGATAACAGATAATGGAAAATCTTTCAAAAACAAGTTGTTACAGGACCTTTGCGACAACTTTGGTATCAAACTCAGCTTCTCATCACCCTACTATCCACAAGCAAATGGACAAGCTGAATCCTCTAATAAAACCCTAACCAAAATCCTCATGAAAGTTGTCAATGAATCCGGAAGAAATTGGCACGATCACATCCCCTTTGCCCTTTGGGCTTATCGTACTAGCATTCGTACCTCCACTAATGCCACACCTTTTTCTTTGGTATATGGTACCGAGGCTGTCCTGCCTCTCGAAGTACAAATACCCTCCCTTAGAATATCTCTTCAGGATATTCTCACCAACGATGATTTCCGCCAAGAGCGGTTAGCCCAATTGGAGCTTCTTGACGAGCGTCATCTTACAGCTCTTGATCACCTCCAAATCTATCAAAAACGTATCAAGCGTGCTTATGATAAGTGACTTCATGAGCGTACCTTTAAGGTTGGTGATCTTGTCCTCAAAGAGAATCAACATGTAACCAAACTAGAAAAGAGCAAACGTGGAAAATTTGCTCCTAATTGGATTGGGCCTTATATAATCACTCACACTTATGGATCAGGCACTTATCATTTAGCTTCGCTTAATGGTAAACCTGAGCCTGAACCCCTTAATGCCTTGCATCTTCGACCATTCTACTATTGAATTTAGTGTTATATCACTTCTTATCTACCTGCCACTCGTCCCTTGAGCCCACTTACCACCACATACACTTTGTTCCCTACACCTCATAATAAAAATCAAGCTCACATAGTTTGATTCTCACTTCACCTCAGCAATGCCTTTCCTTTTTAGTCTAGTCCATGACTTCAAAGTATTAAAATAAGCCGTATTCTTATGGGATTTTCTTGAGTCAAACTTCCTACAAAAACTAGATGCTTCACGTCAAAAGGACATCTAGCTATCTACCTTATATATAGACTGCTCCCTCGAAGGACAGCTATAGGCCAAACTATTGCTACTATTATATATAGACTGCTCCCCCGAAGGACAGCTATGCACTAAAATCATATCTGCTACTATAAATAGACTACTCCCTCGAAGGACAGCTATACACAGTCAGCCTTTATCAGAAGCTTCTCGCATTGATCAGCTTTGTGAAGACCTCAAGAATAGTACAATCAATATCCCTTGTAGACTTCCCGCATCGATCAGTCTATATTCAGTAAAATAAAAGCCTCATTCAAAAGAACTTTTGAGTCATGGACTTGTCTATTTAGGGTAGGTTCTCTTTCGTCAGAACACTCGCTTTGTAACAAGTTCTCTGTACCTCCGTTATATCATCCACCTCACCTCACCATTTGTTTCAACTCAAGGGACGTGACGTACACCCGATATATTGTGATCATACAACTCTTTTCACCTATTGACTTCTCATCTATGCACGGTACCTAGGGCTTCAAGCTCGTTCTACGTTGTGTGGTTTGTTTAGCTCTTTTCACCTACGGAGCACTCTTTCCGCTTTGCCTCGCATCTAGGATTGTGTGTTGATCTTAATCAGGACATGGTTCCCTTCTACTTGGGTAGGCTAACTTTCACTTCCCTTATACCTTTTACAACATTACCAATTCGTTACCAACACCATCAACCTTACCTTACCAATATTAATATCAATATTTTTACCAACCAACCAATTGCCTGAACCATACCAAATTGCCTAAATTCACCTCTCCCTGGTCCTAAGGGAGAACTACATCGGTCTGAGGCCCCTCCTTGCTTTGTGCAATGGGCTATGTAGGCAGCACTTCGGAGACATGGGGTCTCCCAAGGTTAGCTCGACCATCCCCTACCATAACCTATCATGTGTGGTAAATATAAATATTTTTGTGTATTTCTATTTAATCACATTCCTCTTTATCCTTTTTCAAAACACCAAAAATCACAACGCAAACATTCTTATTATTATCATAACTCAAATCAACATACATATTCAGTCTTATTTAGATGTTAAACAAATACATCTTCTCTATCATCGACACGCAGGTCGGCATCCTTATTTATTCTTATACCTCTATAACATTTACTTAGACCCTCACGATTCATCCCGACCCAGGAGATGATCGTGATCGTCGACACCTCTCGCCGGGCCTCTCCGTCCTCAAAGGTACCACGGCTATTGGTACCACCCACTGATCTACCAATCTCTCCTGTAACATATGAATACGCCCTCTCGCATGGAGGAATCCAGCCTCTAGTCTCTCTGCTCGTGACTCCGCAACCGCTAACAATCCTCTTGTCTCATTCATCTATGTTTGGAGCTGATGAACTAAACTCTGCAGACGATCTCTCTCCGCTATAATCACAGCTATGTCAGGGAGATCACGTACACCTCGTAGCTCTGCTACCCACCATAACCTATAGGCCTCTGTCGTTCCTGCATCCATTACCCTACGATCGGCTGCTATCTCCTCTGGCCCTTCTAGAGGTGTTGGCCGGGGAGGTGAGAATGCTGCCTCGGCGTCGATCCTCATATATGGTCTATAAGCCAGGGGTATATCCTGCACAAATCCAAATTGTCGCCGCACGCGATCTAGAGGAATCCTCTCATACTCACCTGGTCTGTGCCCTGCGATCCACCTCAATCACTCTACACCCCTCAACTCCTCAGCTATGTTCTCTGTTACCATATAGTTCCCGTAAGGCCTCCAACAGATATCCGCAATCGTCACCCTCTCCCATACCTTCCTGTAATACTCAATGTCACCCGTCACGGCCTGGGATCTTGCCTCTTGTTCTGTCTGGACCCATCATCTGAATCCCAACCTCTGTACTCCGGTCTCTCCTGACTGGATGAGTCGGCCTATTGGTCACACACAAACAATGTGCTCATAGGCCCAACAGTGTAATAAGTATGAACAATCCAGTGTCGTCCTGTGATTTCACCTACAAGCCCATAAACCCCTGTATAACTCCGCCAAATATGCAGGTGCCCATGCAAAAGTCACGTTCCTTTCTATCATCTCCCAAATAACACACATCAATGCCTTTGGAAATCTTCCCCCATCCGCCCTCGGTAATGCATAATACCCTACCGCTATCATTAATATCACTGCTAACCTTGTCTCCTCAGGGTGTGCTGCATACATTATCCCATATGTGAATGTCAAACCTCGCTGTGTCAAATCTCGTGCGTATGGACCAAATACTGCTGTTATCGCTCCCCGTGCTGCGCTAGGTAATGCCTGATATACTGGTTTTCCTGTAATAGGGAGTCTCAAAATACGGAACACATCTTCCAATGTTACTGTCATCTCCCCTGTTGGCAGATAGAAGGTATTCTTCTCTGGATTCCATCTTTCAATCAACGCCTGCAACATAGCATGGTTATGTGCGATTCGTGAATAATAGTGGATTCCACTTAACCCCAAACGATTTATCAATGTCCATTCAGCTGGTGTTACATCCACTTAGATTCGTGACAACAGCGCTGGTACACTATCATTCATCCTCGGCCCTACCTCTACCTGCACACGTCACAACAACAAATAACCATTCAATCCATCGAATCCCTAAAGGTTTTTTTTTTTTTTCTCACATTCTGGAAATTCCTCCAGTAACCGGTATCGGTTATAAATAACCAGTACCGGTTCAGTAACCGATACCGGTTATCCCTAACTGCTATCGGTCACTGTCAATTACATACACCTTGCCTAAACAACCACCTACGACAATAAATTGATCGTTTATTCCTCTCTGTATACACAGACATACCCGAAACCCCTGATTACCTACCCCATAACACTCACCTCACCTATAACCCTTGCTATCACGTTTTCTTTATCATATCTACCCACTTAATCTCCCTCCTCCTATTTACAAAACATGCAAACACCAAATTACAACCAAATTGTTTACCTCTTGGGCTGCAGCAGCTTGCGGTGGAACTTGTCTTCCCTCTCGTCCATGCCTGCTGGATGCTTCTCCTCGTTCAGCCATGCTCACCACCCTCTTCAAATATAGCTTGGATTTCTGTCTTCTTGATCTCAGCCCACAATCACGTTACCTGTCTCTTTCCTCCTTATCACTCAAATCTCTCATGCAATTACTTGTCTCAGTCGTTAAAATAGCGTCGCATTCACATATTTAACATCTTGCATGCCTCTCAAAATAAGAACTTCAGTTGCCACCTACGCTTTTCTATTTTTAGAAAAATCTCATTTTGGAATAACCGGTATCGGTTACCTAACCGATATCGGTCTATACTATACCGACATCGGTTAGCTAACCGACGTCGGTCACATACCCACCTTTTTCAAAACATAGTCCTTTTCTTTATTTTTTATCTAATTTTTGGAGGCGCCCGCCTCTTTTTCCTGCATACCAACACCGATAGCTATAATATTTTCATCAAATCCACATCTCATTACGATTTCATCCATATCATCTATCTACATTACCAAAACAAACAAATCATCAACAAACGATATCAAAAACCATTAATCTATATACCATTTGGATCCAACTTAACAGCTACATACATACATTTTCATAAAATCAGCGACAAAACATACAACATTTCATAATACAACATGTCAATTAAACTCATCATTTATATCTACATACATCCCATCCACAAAAGACATCAACATCATTAATATATAACACCATGTAAATCCAACTCATCATACATCAAATATCACAAACCATCGACAAAACATTTAACGCATTTTTAAACACAGCATGTGGATCAAAACATCATATCTATATATATATACAAGGTTTCAAATATACAATGTGCCCTGCATCGGGGCCTCTGTGATCTCATAATACAACAAAGCCGGCACGCAGGCCGCAATAACCATCAAAAACCTCAACACGGCTCGCAGGCCGGTCTCTCATATCAAAAATAGACTCGGCTCGCAGGCCGGTATCAACTGTACAACCCGTACTCAGCTCGCAGGCCGGTATAATAAATACATGAATGAATCAATGAATAATATGTAGGCACGCAGGCCTCTATCAACACAACCGGTTCGCAGACCGGTGCCCATGTCCAATATACAAAAAGTGCAGGGACCCCTCAGCTCTCTCCACCTCCCTCTACCTGTCTGCCTGCTGGTCCCTGTCCTGCCTCTCACCTCCTGCCTGTGACAGACCCACCAGCTGTGGCTGCCCCTCCCTGAGACCTCTGGCTCTGAGAGGTCTCTGCTCTATGTGCCGCATAGGGCTGATAATCAGCCCCGGTACCATCAAGAATATCCTGATAGTATCGGGCCTCCGCTCTAGCCTCCATGTAACGCTCTCGAGCCACCGTAGGTACTGGGGCTGGTCCCCTGACACCTACTACCAGTGCCCCCTGTGCCTATGTGGTGCCGCTGGTGGTGCTGGTGCGCTGTGGCTGCCTGTACCTGTGCCTGGTGGCTTGTGCCGCTGGTGGTGGTGGTACCTGTACCTGTACCTGTGCCTGGGGCTGTGGCTGTACCACTGCTGGTGGTGGTGCCTATGCCTGTACCTGAGCCTGGGCTAGCTGCCCCTGTAAAACACCTATCTGTGCCTGTGCAGTAGCCAGCTGCCCCTGTAATAGCTGCACCTGACCCCTGAGCTGATCTCGCTCTGCCATCACCGCTGCCAAGTCTGGCTGTGCAGGCTGTGCTACCCTCGCTGCTCTCTGACCAGCCCACCAAACCATATATGCTCCCGTACAGCCAGCATCATCTACAGTGTCATCTGCCGGCCTCTCAACAACCCAATCTGGATCCACGGGCTGTGGTGCAGGCAGTGGGGCCTCTACATCATCCCTCCGGTACTGAGGGAAGCGAGGGGGCTCATCCTGTCGTAGCCCCATCTGCCTGCGTACCCTCTCCAGGGGTATCCTCTCATACTCTCCCAGCCTCCGTCCCGCTATCCAGAATGTGTACTGGATCCACTGCAACTGTCCTCGGGCTCCTCCACGGGGGTGATGACCTCTATATGGTCTCCATACAATATCTACCGCTGTCAGGCCCTCTAATAAATGCCTGTAGTAAATAACGTCTCGCCCTGCAAGCACTGCTCGTGGCTGACCCACGACCCCCAACCACCTCTGAAAGCCGTATCTATATATGACCTGTGGCCCTGGCTGCTGGGGTAATCCTACTGGTCTAATGCATATGATGTGCTCATATGCCCAACAGTGAAGCAAAAATGTCGAACAAATCCCAAATCGCCTCATCCGGCGATAGCCCCACAGCTCTCTATATAACTGCACCAGGTATACTGGTGCCCAAGCATAACATGTGTGCTCCTCCACCATCTCATGTAGCACCCCCATCAGCGCCCGTGGAAAGCGGCCTCCCTCTGAGTCTGGGAGGGCGAAGCAGGTGATCCCGATCATCATCAACACGGCAAGCCGTGTCTCATGTCGGTGCACACGGTACATATCCCCATACCCGATACTCGCGCTGTGATATGTCAATAGCGCGGCTGCATCCCCAAAAACCTGTAGGATGCTGTCCATGGCTGTCTCTGCATCCACCTGAAAGACTGCCTCTCCATCGATAGGTAATCGAAGGATGCGATACACATCCTCCAATGTGATGGTCATCTCTCCAGTCGGAGATGGAACACATTGGTCGCCGGATCCCATCTCTCGATGAGGGCAACCATCAAACTATGATCTCTGTCGATCGCTCTGTATCGCTGGACTCCGCCGAGTCCCACCTCGCGCATGATAGCCCAGTGTGCTGCAGACACATGTGGTCGCATCCAGCTCAACAGTGGGGGCATCCTGTCCCGCATCGTCAGCTGCTGACGTGCCTGCAAAACCAACCCACAACCTTAGCCCTACTCTTTATCACAACATCTACTTTACCCTCTATACCCCCTTTTATCCCCCCGACCACACCCCGACTCTCTAACACACCCCTCTACCCACCTATCTTCTCCACACCCCTCTACCCACCTATCTTCTCCAATATCCCACTCCCTCTTCACACCCAAACAAACAACCCCCACCATACTACCACACAACCAAAACGATACCCAAACAACCAAATCCAACAACCGACACAACCTAAATCATATCAAAACATCCCTATCCCACCCCAATCATACCAAAACACCAACTCAACTCAACCACACAACCCAAAACTACGCCCACACACCCAAACTATACCCAAAAAACTTAACTCCACCACACAACCCAAACCAAACCCAAAACTATGCCCACACACCCAAACCACATAAACAAAAAAACAAAAACAAAAACAAAAACAACCAAACCACAAAAACAAAAACAAAAAAAACAACCAAACCACACAAAACAAAACAAAAAACGAAAACAACCACAACATAAAACACACAACACCCACCGACACCGACCGATATACGACCGACACCGGTCAAACACAAAGCACCGTGACCTAAAAATTTGTGACCGATGCCAGTCACTTAGCGACCGACATCGGTCGCTGTATTTACCCGGAGCCGAACCCCCGCGCGGCCCCCAACCTACATTTTTTCATTTTTCTCCCTCTCTACCCACCCAAACACCCTAAAAACCTACCCACCCAGCCGCCTCGGCTTATTTCACCTATCTACCCTCTCCCTTTTTCAAATTATTTCCATTTTCTAATTATTTCCTAAAAACATGTACATTCCTACCCAAACCCCAAATCTAGCTTAATAACATCAAATGAACACAATGCAAGGTTTCAAACTTACCGGTACGACGACACGTCGTCGTGGTGGGATGGGTGGTGGTGGTCCAGCTGGTCCAGCTCCTCCTGCTCCTCCTGGCTGTGCCATGGCTCCAAATGTCCTCTTCTGGGTCCTCAACCAATCAACTACTACCTCCTCCTCACTCGGGCCCGCCAATCACCTCACTTCTCCACTCAACTAGTGCCACCTCAGCCAACAAATACACCAATATCAATATTCCACCTCAGACAACTTAATTTGGTTTCCAAATTGACAAAGTGACAATGACCGGCCGTATTTTTCTTTTTATAGGTTTTTAACATAGAACCGATACCGGTCAAATCGTGCCCTAAGGAACCGGCGTCGGTTATCTAACCGGTACCGGTCATAGATAACCGATATCGGTTTTGTCCTTTTTTACCCAACTTTTTGCCCTTATTCACTACTTTCCCTTTCCCACCACATTGCCTCTTTACCACATCGCCTATATGCTCCATTGCTCTTTAGCCATTTTTGACTTCACCGGCCCGACCCAAGGCCGCAACCAACCAAGGCCTCCCCTAACCATTCGGCCCGACCCAAGGCCCGACACCCCAACCATTTGGCCCGACCCAAGGCCTCACCCTACCCATTTGGCCCTGACCCAAGGCCTCACCCAAGGCCTAACCATCCGGCCCGACCCAAGGCCTCACCCTACCCATTTGGCCCCTCACCCTACCCATTTGGCCCGACCCAAGGCCCCGCCACCCACCCATTTGGCCTGACCCAAGGCCTCACCCTACCCATTTGGCCCGACCCAAGGCCTCACCCTTCCCATCCGGCCCGACCCAAGGCCGCCACCCAACAATTTGGCCCGAACCACGGCCGTACCACTTCAATACCTTACCCAACATCAGCAACATACACTTTTATCCACCCATCATATAGTTTTTTGTTCAATCGAGCTCACCTGTTCGTGTTTTAGCCTGATTAGGGTCCTTGACTTGATCTGTCGACCAACTTTGCCTAGACCTAGACCGTGACGTTTATCTCAACCAAACCAACCATTTGGTACTGCCGAACATGCCTAAACGTTCCTGTACCTTACCTGTTATATACCCTGGAGCTACTTCCTATGCCTTGGATACCAGGATTATATCACCCTTGTTTGGATAAACTATCGACCTTTGCCTATGCATTGTTGGTTTTCTCGTCAAATCATGTACCCTAGTCGCACTATTGCATTTCAATGTGCGTCTGCTTCCTTGGACTTACCCCACCTTTTCCCCATCATCTCTACACCATTTACCCTTTATCAACCCTATCCCTGATTTCAAGTTCTCTCAATCTGTGATAGATTTGAGGGGGATTACCTATACCCTTAACAGGGGAAACCACTTCATATTATTGTCCGTGC
The DNA here is from genome assembly GCA_019776745.2 of Taxus chinensis. NCBI lineage: Eukaryota > Viridiplantae > Streptophyta > Pinopsida > Cupressales > Taxaceae > Taxus > Taxus chinensis. Next base: position 167,163,932 of record CM034154.1, on the reverse strand, counting down.
AGCTTTACAAAACAAGCTACACGACAATAAGGGGCTAATGTAGACACCAAATTTGTGTCTTACGACCCCTTGTGACCCGCATCTCATTTCGCAACCTAACCTCATCACCTAAACCTTACACAATTATTTATTAATTACCTTGTAATTGATAAATCCACATCACCTTACCTGCCACCTCATTTTGCCACCTCATCATGACCTAGTCCTAACCCTAAACTAACCTAATTAAGACCTATAACTTGGTCCACACCTACACCCATGACTAATGACCCCTTTCTCGCACCCAAAACCGACCTTCTAGTCACTTGACCAAGCCCGCAACTAATCTCTCGGGAGAAAAGCAGGGAAAGTGGGCGATTTTACTAAAAATAGCCTACTTTTTCCTAACCGATACCGGTTCCTACTCGACCGCCATCGGTTACGTAACCGCCATCGGTTCCCTGTAAATGGGCTCCCCAAACCAAAAACAAAGGTGGAAGGATTTTTGGATCAACAGAGATCAGCAGGAGCGATCAAGAGAATCCGGATCTTTACTTGGCCAAGCAGAGACGAGTGAAGAAACCAGAAGAGTTTGCAGCAAAGGAGATCAAGCCCAAAACTGCAACGGAATAGCCAGAAACCTGTGATACTCAGCTGATCATCGGGAGGGAGATCTCTCATCTTCTGTGTGTCAAGCCATCTTACCTAAGTTCTACCTTTGTCATCAGAGTTCCTGGACCTGCATCTTCATCAATAACCAGTAAGTTACATCTTGCATGTCCTCTTTAATAACATTTCTTAGACTTTTTGAATCACAGTCCCCATAAATCCATTCCTAGATCCACTACCCAACGTGTCATTGCATCTAACTATCATTCATTTACCTCTCACCATCTCATTACCTAATATCACTCATATACCAGCCTTACCAACAACAACCGTTACCCTACAAACACAAACCACCCAATAAAATAACCAACCTACAGATCCTAGACCATACCGATATCGGTTATCAGCAACCAGTAATTGGTTATTGTGACTCAAAACCAGAAATCACCCTTTCCCCTACCCATCTCAACGAAGTAATTTAATTGATATTTTTATAGTTTTTTGGTGTTAATTCATATTAGCAGGGGAAACTGACCACCTTTGAAAGGAAGTTTTTATATTTCCTGGGCCTGAGGCAGTTTCCCTCATTTATTGTCTAATCAAAATCTTGTGGTCTTGTGTTCTTATTTGTAGGTAGTTTCTTCCATGACAAAAAGGAGTTTCTTCTCAGTCAGCCTGATCTTTCTCTACGGTATGCGCCACACCATCTCGAAATTCAACAGGTATTCCTCCTAGCCCTAACCTTATCTGTTTCTAAAAGGAATGAAAGGATAACAGTAACTCTATTCCCAGAATCTGAAACATTCCGAGTGAAACAACATGCTCTATTTTTTTCCTTTATTTATTATTAAATAAAGATAAAAATAGGATGCATGAGTGAGTACAAGCCTTAGGCTATTTTTTAGGAAGGGTAGTGAATTAATTTTTGCTATATATTGTGTGCCTTTTTTGGATATATGATTACTGAAGCAAATTTTGCTAGTTTTGCCCTCTTAGTGTGAAGTGTTTTATGCCTTTCCAAGTTATTTTGCAGTCTTGTGTATGTTTCTATTAGTTTTGTGAATGTAAATTCCTTGATCAATCACCTTACCCTACTGTAAAATTAAGTCTTTTCTACTTTATTTTAATGTGCATTTTAACTTATTAGTACTGTTGTGATTCTCCCTCAGTACAATCAAGTTTTTTTTCCTTAGATATTCTGTAGAAAATTATTGGCTCGTGCATAAAAAATTCTTCCCATATCAGTTTTGCATATACTCAATCAAATCCCTCATACAAATTTTGTGTATCGCCTTCAGTTTTAATTATTTTCCAGTCATCTTTTACTCTCAAACTCCCAAAAATGAGTTTAGGATACACCAATAAGGAACCGGCCTTGATACCGGAGACTCACCTCAAAATAGGTATACCCACAGACCTGAGGTGTTTCCTATTGTATCTACGAAAGAGAGTGATCATATTGTGAAAGCTTAGAACCCCTTGCTTTCATCTCTCAACAAGGGTGCACTTTCGAGAGATAACACATACCATTACTCTAAAGAGGGAGTAGTTCTCAAACTTTGTTTCTATGAAAATTTGTAGTATCACTTCAGAATTAATTCTTACATTATCCCAACATATTTATTGACCAACTTAAATCCTCATACTCTATCGGTAATGCCCACAAATTTTATTCACATGAAACCCAAGAACAACCTAGGTCAAACTAGAAAATTTATGGAATAATTTTTTCTTTGTTAAATACACTTGTGAAACAAGGTTAACATTTATGGTCACACTTTCTCATTTTAAAATTTCATTAAATTAACATTATAAATTTCCCCTTAGATCATTTTTTAATTAAACTAATAAAATAAAATCTCTCAATAATTTATACTAAAATTAGTTAGTCCAAAACAAGACTTAGGGTTTCCTATAATTTATTTTTATATAATTTAATTTCTCCTTAATTAAATTTGATTAGTTAATCTCAAGTTAAAAGTGGTCTATTTAATTAAATAATAAAGTTCTATAATACCCACAAAGGGTTATAAGTTGTATTAAATTAAAATGTCTCTAAAAGACATTTGTGTTAGAAAAGTAATAACACCCAATCCTTTTACACTTATTTAAGTGGCCCCACTTAAAGTCTACCCATTCATTTTTAAATTTTGAATTTTCTCTCACCCACTTCCCATCTACTTTTTGTAAGGATGAATCTCATCCATAGGATGGATTCATTTAGGGCCACTAGATTTAGAGATTCAACTAACCCTAAGCATGCATATGAAAATATTTTTTCTTTCTTTTTTGATTGGTTGTTTCTTTTCTTTTTATTTTGAAAATTTGTGGAGGAGGAGGTGGAAGCCATGAGAGGAAATCTCAAGCTCTTGTAAAGATGCACATTCTTCTTTCCTTTTCATGTTTTATTTACACCCTCACCTAGGGTTTCAATTTATTTATTTTATTTCGTTTATCTTATTATTTAGCATTGGCCCAAATGGGCAAATGGGTTTTTCCCCATTTTAGAGGGATTAGGTAAAATGCATATGTATTTACTTGGGTAAATTAATATATACATATATATGTATGTATATACTTTTATATACATACATACATACATATACATACACATATGTGTGTGTGTGTGTGTGTGTGTGTGTGTGTGTGTGTGTGTGTGTGTGTGTGTAATTGTAAATGAGGTTTGGTCAGCATAAAACCCACTGCCACACACAGGTAAAGAAATTTACAGGACGAAAACATATATACCACGACATGGTTAATACGTTATTTAAAAGTTATTTGGGTTGGGGGGAGGGTCGCCGAACCCACCTCCCATGCCATTTCTTAATGGGGTTGGGGGTTGGATTGATGACCCTTCCCCCAACCCTTTCCTTCTTATTAATATAGGCCACGGCCTAAAAACTTTGACCCAATCAATTTTTAATAAGGTTTCTTTTGTTTATATAATACTTACTAATATAATATATATCTGTATAAATATATTTTTATAGATATATTAACTAAGTCAATATTTTAATTAATATCCCTATTAATAATATTAAAATAGGATTACTATTATCAATAATAGTAATATTCATATTTACTTATAATATCAACAAACCTTTTTTTTCTTAAATAGTTTTTACAATTTGGTAGTAATATATAGGAAGCAAAACTAAGTTTCTTTCCCTTTCTTACTATTAATTTAACCAACATTTGATACTTCTATAGCTTATAGTAATTTCAATACTAAAAATTTCAAAATCAATTTGAGACTAAGGGCTAGTAGTAATCATACAATTTTCCTTACTCCATTAGATTTAAAATTGAATATGATACATTTCTTGACAAACTAACTAATCAAAGAAATTCTTGTTCCTTCTTTTTTAACTTTTCCATAACCACGTATGAGTTTTTAAAACTTTCTCAATCAAAATAATAAACTAGTATAGTTTACTTGCCATCAAATGTAAGAATATCAATAAGATTTAATATCTCTTATTTTTCCAAATACAAGTTTTAAACATTCTCACAAGACACTTCTAACAATGTTTCTTATAATTTTAAAACAAGAACAACACACCCATGTAAGATAATATATCAACTAAAATATGAACAAGTTGTTTTCTTTTCAACTAAATTTCCATTATATCAAAACTTATTTCCCTAAAAATTGTTTCTCTTTCCAACATGTACTACAATCTTAATAAAAAATATTCAATACACTTTTCTTTCAAAAATAATACTATAAATATTCAACCTTAATTGAGAATTTTACATAAAAGGTATCTATAATGAAGGATTTCCTAGTCTTCTACAAGTGCTCCAAGTTTCCAAATCTCCAACACGGCTCCATATTTTCTCCACTTGATCACAACAACAAATGGGGGAGAGGCAACACTCTCCACCCAGCCAAAACTCCAATGAGGAGGAGAAGTAATCTTCCTTATTGGCCCCCAAGCCCCAATCACAAGGCAGTAAGGGATTCATCAAACACATGAAAACAATACAATTCTTCCACACTTACTTTCAAGCAACAAACATAGAAGAAAATATCCACAAAACACTCATTTTCAAGCAAAAAAACTTCCCAAAAAAAGGGCTCTAAAACAAGCCAAGTAGAGAAAGGAATATGGGGATTCCCTTATGCCTCCCAAGGGTTTGGATGTCCACCTCAAAAATCCTCCAAAACACAATCAACCCCAAAATCTCTTATGCCTCCCTACAACTACAAAAATATCTCTCTTATGCTTCCCTCTCTCTTATGGCTCCCACAATGAATAAAATAACAAAATGAGAACTAGGTGGGGCATCCCAACCCACTCCCTCATAAAAACCCAAATAAGATCTTATGCCTCCCAAGATATTTCATCTAAGTGGGGATCTCATTTCACTACCCAAAAAATTTAAGCAAGAAACACATTCATTCAAAACATAACATACAAGAAAACAAAGAAGAAAACAAGGGTGCAATACCCTACCTTGCCATAACAAGAATCTAGTTTATAAGAAAGTACCAAAGTTCTCCAAACTCAAGCAATTCCAATCAATCATTGTGTAGTGCCCACTTCCCTTCGACACCTTTTCTTATCGATTATGATATTGTTGAATACACTTATGGACATTATTGTATCTTTTAGTTTGAGATGATGTTCGATGTTATAGATCATGGACTGTGGTTGATTTTGATACGTATATAATGCATGTGGATTATTAAAGACATTTTATATTGATGTTGATACACTGCTTGACATGGTTATGTGTGTGTGTGTGTGTTTTGTACATGTGATAGTTTTTCATATTGAGTAAACCTAGAAAATTGAACTAATTTTATTATCATATGGTTATTGAGGAAATTGTAAATGACATTTTTATTTGCCTTGATGATGCTCGATTTATATATAGATAATTTTAGAGTCATATTTGATATATATTTTAGATGTTTTGATATGGCCATGAGGCCAAAGGAGGTATTGTGATTTGCAGGAAAACATGTCACTGAAAGAGGGTTTGAAAACCCGCAAGCGAGGATCACGAGGGACAACGTGCACATCAACGGACATGCGAACGGCAGCGTGAAGAGATCTCGAGAGGAGTGAGCATCAAATAAATGTGCATGCAAAGATTCGAGAAACGGGAAGAACCTGGTTAAGCCATTAAACTCTCCTCTATCTCATATATCAAAAGACGTGTACATATAGGAGGTGTTGAGTAACCCTCAGTGCTGCAATCATGACAACTCGAGTAGAGAGGGGGAGTTACATTCCAAAAATAGAAGTGTAACTCCCAATGACACATATGACACACTGACGCACTGATGCACTGACGCGTTGACGTGTAAGGGAATCTCATAATGACCCCTAAATGACACATGAACCTACGATCTCACCTAAGTGAGATGACTCACCTAATGATGTGGAAAATACACACACCAACACCCCCCCTTTATTGTAACTTAGGATGAGGTGGCAAGTCAGAAATGAGAAATGGGTCCCAGCACAAGGCCTGATGAGGTACCCATGTACAAGAAGAAGTCCCAAGCAGTGAAGGAAAACCCAGTGGGGAAAACATCCACCACAAGAGAACAAAACACTCTGTAATCTAAGAAAGAGGCCAAATATGGGTCTGGCCATAGACGAGCCTGAAAAGGTACCCATGTACAAAGAGGCAATCTCTCAGAAAGAAGAAGAAGAGAGAAGAAGAGGGAGACAAGAGGAATGCAGAAGATGTCATGGACGGATATGAACTCTGCAGCTCTAGGAAGTCTCCCAGAAGAATGTTGATGACGAGATCGTTTGCCTCTGGACTGAAGAAGAGCCACCCACAATGTACTGTGTGCCTACCCTTAGGAAGGATAGAAATGACGTGCTGGAAGTCCGCCCACTCCACAAAGGAAACTGAAGGAAGCAACACGAAGAACTCTGAGTCTGGTGCACTGAAGTGTGACATAGGTCTAGCGAGTGAGTGCCAAGGAACCGAAGGTAATGCCATGTGCGTAGAACTGTTAGAGTGAAGAGGAACACCTACAGAAAGGATGTCCAAGTGATGTGAAGGGAACAAAACATCCTCCACAATAGAAAAGGGATCCACAGCTGAGGGTGGATCAATGAAGGTCTCTAGAAAAGTGGAAGTGGTAAGAGTCCTAGAATGGGCACTCCCAACAATAGAGATGATGAACTCCTTTGAAACACCTGTAGATGGATGAGGGACCTGTAGTGCATCACAAGTAGACTCTGAAAAGACAACTAAGGTCAAGCAGATACTCGTCCCAATGAGGGGGCTCAACAAACAGAAGAGCGATGTCAGATAGGTATGAGTCATCCAATGAAGGTAGAGGAGTGAAATGGGCCTTACACACTAGAAGTGGAAAGGAGGCAGGTGTGATGACGATGTGAGATTGAGTAGGAGACTGCTCGATATCTGATGAGATGTGGGGGGTGACAACAATGTCTGGAATAGTGAGAGAAAGAGGAGAAGAGTCCTTTGTAGTACTCTCGACATCAGAACTGGATGCACAAACCTCGTCATCAGAAGTAGAACCAAGCGAGCCTATGTCAGTGGAACTGTCATCACACGAAGAAATGGAGGAGACAACTGAATCAGCAGCAACAACAATGGCGACAGTATGTGAAGGGTCTCCATAGAGGGACTGAATAATGCTCCAGACACGGTGAGGTAGATCTGAATCTGCCAAGTAAAACCAGAGAGAACGAGAGACATGCATCATTATGTGACCAAAGACATGGTCACAAGTGTCAAGGAAGTCCTCCAGATGATGATGATTAGTGGGTGTAGGAACTTGCCCAAGTAAGAAGGCTGAAAGACCTTCGTAGGCGAAGTAATGTTCTATGGAACCACGCAAGGCTGAATAGTTCTCTCTCCCGGTGAGAAGTAGAGGAGGCTGTAAGGCGATCCTACAATTCTCACGTCTAGAAAGAGCACTCTCCATGATGAAAAATTCAATATGCACAAAGAAAGACGTCGGACTTGGCCGATAATGCGTCTGCATGTGTAGGCCCAAGAGTACAATCAACCCCCCCAGAATGTGGCACTTTATAAAAGTAGTGAATTTACAAAAATAATAATCCCATCACTTAAAGTGCTAAAAATCATGCAACTTTGACTAAAGAAACGCTCAAAAACGAGCAGCGAGTCAAAAGTTATAGCATTAAAACGATTCCCGCAACTGATGAAAAAATGCACTAGACACTGCAAACGCATTAAAAAAGTGCATGAAACGCATGAAAAGGGTATCATGTGGGTACTCATTGGAAATGGCATCAAATTTTAGTAGGGATTTGTTTTGACTAAGAGGGGGGTTTAGCCTCCTACCAACCCCGGACATTGCCCTCTATCTTCGACACTCGTAGGAAGGTGGATTAATCAAGCCAAAAACAGCCCAATATAATTATTACATGCCATGAAGTGAAATGTTTTTTTTTAACACCCTAAAACATTAGAAAAAGAAGGTGGAGGAAGGGGCCCGCGTTGAAGTGTCAAGGCCACATAAGGAGCTAGACATCAAGGAGATGCCACGTCCCACTTCTACTTGGTGTAACCGTTGTTTTACAGCTGTGCTGACTAGAATGCAGGTGGGAGGTGCTTGCCACGTGCCCAGAAGTCTTCGCAGGTGCTGGAGGGAGGTGTGTCAGGTCTGCACAAGCGGGAGGAGCCGTTTAAAGACCCAAAATGCCCAAAAATGCCCAAAAACGCCAAAAAACGCCCAAAAAACGTTTCAAGCAAAGACTGAGTTGTTGAATATGATGTTGCAGGTTGTAGGTTGCTGGAGATGTGTAAAACGGTCACTAGAGGTGCTGGGAGTAGGTGTTGCAGGTCTGCACAAGCTGGAGGAGCCGTTTGAAGACCCAAAACGCCAAAAAATGCCCAAAAACGCCCAAAAACGGCTGAGCAAAGTCAAAAAACGTTTTTCCAATGGAAGAGGATGCTGGAGGAGCCGTTTGAAGGAAACAAGATAGGTTTGCAATAGTAACAGCAAAAAATGGTGAGCCAAGAACAGATTTAAATGGCGAACACCACAGCTGATTCCTTCAGTGAACACCACCACAAATCCAAATAGCAAGCAAATTTTCAACACAGGTGAACAAGCAATGAAGCAAGAGCCACTTCGACTATAAACTGAGCAATGTGTAGGCAAATGAGTTGTCTACCAACGATAGTACAGTGAGTTGTTAGAATGGATCTTCAACATAATAAACTTGTATTCCTCCTTAGACCTGAACATAACCTGTAACCAACAAGAAGTACACAGATAACCCAAAAAGACAACCACTAAAATCTCGAAAAACATCATAAAATCGAACAACAACCCAAAAAAACCATGATCAAACCCGAACGGAAGTATAAACACCTGAATCAATGCAAGAAGAGCACAACTCTAATATCCATTACGACACATGCTGAGAGAGATCTGTATATCACGCTGGAAGCTGGAAAACACACATAGAATCACCGATGAGTGCATGGATCCACAAGATCCACTCTGATACAATGAAAGAGGGTTTGAAAACCCACAAGCGAGGATCACGAGGGATGATGTGCACATTAACAGACATGCGAACGACAGTGTGAAAATATCTCAGGAGGAGCGAGCATCAACTGAATGTGCATGCAAAGATTTGACAAACGAGCAGAACTTGGTTAAGCCATAAAACTCTCCTCTATCTCATATATCAAAATACGTGTACATATAGGAGGTGCTGAGTAACCCCCAGTGCTGCAATCATGACAACTCGAGTAGAGAGGGGGAGTTACATTCCCAGAATAGAAGTGTAACTCCCAATGACGCATATGACACACTGACGCACTGATGCGCTGACGTGTAAAGGAATCTCATAATGACCCCTAAATGACACATGGACCTATGATCTCACCTAAGTGAGATGACTCACCTAATGATGTGGAAAATACACACACCAACAGTCACAACAAACATCGGGGGATTAGAGACCAACTAGTTTGGAATTCTAGGTGAATTCAACAAGAGTCACCATGGTAACATGTATTTATTTGTGTTTTTATGTGTGCATGTTGTTAGGGGTTCCAATGGGGGGAGTCACCTTTAAATGTGACAAAGGGGTTAAGTGTATTCTTTTATTTAGTCTATTTTGTTTAAAGTTTAGTATGTGAATTTAGTGATGTATTTTCCCCTTTATTATTTAGTTAATTTGTGTTTAGATTTGTGAGTAATCATGTTGTTAAATTCATTAATCAGGTCAAAATAATGCATTTATTAGAGTTGATGGCTCTTGGATTAAGTGTTGTAAGTAATTTGTAAGTAATTTTGAGTGTGAAACACTCCACCTTCCTTTTGAAATTTGGATTTTCCCTTAGCGGCTGATTTAGGAGGCTTGTGGTACAAGTTAAACTTGTCCCACACCTCTTAAAGTCATATACCAACCCTACCTTTGTGTTGGGGAGTAAAAATTAGGCCTCATTATGTATTTTGGGAAGGCAAATTGTAAGTTTTTATTGCACTATCTTATATGAAAATAATTTTGGTCCTTGGGGTGTGGACATGGATTATGTGTGTAAGTAATCTGTCATTTTATTCACCCACCATTTTAATTGTGCTTTGGAGTTTTAAGTTGATTTGTGAGGTGGAGTTGAGGATGAGTGATGTGTCATCCTACATGGAGCCACCTTATCATGTTCTCTCCCTTTTCTATTTATTCTAATTCTTTTTCTGTTTTGGGGGTTACTTCATTTGGTGACTTCATTTTTGGTTACTCTTTTGGTTTGGAGCTCTGATAATTTTGAAGAGAGTTACAGATTTTTGTTGAATGTTTGTGGATTGCTGGAGATGTTGGACTATTTGGATTGGAGAAATATTTTTGATGAACTTTTGGAGCAAGCTCTACCATGGAGAGGGAGGAGCTTGGATCTTTAAAATGTTCTTCTTTTATTTAAGCATATGTGAATGCTTTACATATTTTTGTATGTTGTTCGTTGGTTGGATAGATTTCCTAGGTATGGTGTACAAGAAGACTATGGGGATCTCTTATGGGAAGGCATAAGAGTTTTGGAGAGGTATAAGTGTTATTGTGGAGGGATATTGGGATTGGGTTCCACCTTGTAAAAGAAATAGCTTGCCTTTCTTTACTCATTATGGGATGCCATAAGAGTGTGGGGAGGCATAAGAGAATAGGAGGTATAAGGGGTACATGGTAGAGGAATAAGGGAATTTATGGGATTTATCATAAAGTGGAAACCCATTTCCCCTTTGGGAGGTATAAGCAACTTCCCACATAGGTCTTACTCCTTTGGCTTGTGCATGATGAAGCCTAATTATTGTTTGTTTTTTTCATGTGGTTGTAAATTGCAGTATGTATTTGGACTGTGTTCTGTATGTGAAAATTGTTTTTGTGTTGTGGAAGCCTATTTGTTTCCATGATTTGAAATACATCTCTTATCGCTTTTTGGTTGGGGCTCGGGGGCCAATGAGGAGGATGGTTTCTCCTCTTGTTTGGAATTCTTGGTTGGGTGGACAGCGTTGCCTCTCCTTATTTTTATTGTGATCAAAAGATATATGGTTGATCTTCTTGTTGTTGTTATGGAGTTGAGGACGAAGAAAAATTTGTAGTTTCTCCTTGGGTTCCTTATTGGGAAGTTTTCCCACTTTAAGTGGATTGCATTGTAATAATATTTGTGATGGAAATTTTCTCTGTTTTTGGAAATGGAGCCTACATTTGAAAGTGAGAGATGTATATTTTGTAAGTTGTATTTGATGAATGAAAAAGGAAGTTGTAAAATAATCATTGGAGTTCAATAGAAGTTGCTTTAGTTACCACAAATGATATGGTTTTCATTTGAAATTTGTGCTTGAAATATAATGTGAAATATTTGTTTGAAAATTGGAAAAAGAAATACGTATGAAGAAATATCACATTTCTCTGTTTCATTCAAAGTGTATGATTTGAAATTAGAACTACATTATGGGTTTTCATGCATGGATTGAAGTAAAGTTAGACATTGTAAAATTGGAATGCAATGAACTTAAATATTTAAAGTATGGAAAATGAAAATAGATCAATTCGGGTTTAAGTATGAATTTTATTTTTGATTCACTGTAAAAATGTAAATAAATATCTTAAAAACATACAGAGTACCCTGCAACAATGAAAGACAATAAAAAATATTAAAAATAACTAAGGATGGTCGAAACACATTCCAAAATAGTTTGTATTGGCCTTACAATTTACATAATTCATTTTTAATTGGGAAAGAGGCAAAATAATGCAAATTCACAGAAAAGAAAGGAAATTTGTTTTGGATGCTCAGCCATTGATATTTTATCCTTGAAATCCATTTGAAATCCTTCAAGTGCAACTCTCCATATCTGTTTGGCAAGTTGAAGAAGAAAGAACTGCGTTTTAAATTAAGTCTGGTTGTTGAGAAGGTTTAATTAACATTTTAATGGCAGGAAAGATGGTTTTTCCAAATACACCCACTTAATTTTTTCAAAAATGAATTTTAATGTTTCCTATAAAAAGTAGAGGTCCATCCCTTTCTTAAAAGTACTCATTTTCCCAAATCCGAGCTTCTAGTCTAAATATATGGCCTTGTAAAGTTTTTACTTTGCTTAGTTAAAAAAAAGAGGGAAATTTTTGTAAATCGAACCCGCTGGCCTGAAATTTAATTAGGGCATTTTTTGCAAAAAAAGCAAAAAGTCATAAATTCCTTTGAAGACTCATAGCCATTCCCATTTCATTTTGGAAAAAAAACTCCATAGGTTCGTGGGCCCACACTTTCTAAATTTACCTTTTAGAAAAAGGGTGAAAAATCATAAGTCTACCCGCCAGTCCACTTGCCCGCTGGAAATATTGGGCATGACACGTGGCATCCCTAGGCATTAGCGAAGGCGCGACGGTTTTTCAACCTTTTTTCCCTTTTTAACAAAAAATAGATAAAATATAAATTACCTCCGATGACCCGCTTTCCCGCGCGAGCTTAACAATGTGCCATGTGTCCCTTGCGCTTTTAGGGAAAATTTTCTTTTTGGGGCCTGCAGGCCCGCATTTAAGGAAAATTTTCTTCCCGAGGCCCGCAGGCCCGTCTTTATGAAAAATTTTCTTCCCCAGGCCCACAGGCCCGCCTTTAGGGAAAATTATCTTCCCCAGACCTGCAGGCACACCTTTAGAGAAAATTTCTTCCTGAGGTATGCAGGCCCTTCTTTAGGGAAAAATTTCCTCGCTAGGCCCGTCGGCCTATAACTTAAGAAATATGAGGAGTTAAGAGGACTTCTTTATATCATTGGAAAGGAGAATAAATTTCATATCTAATGGAAAAAAAATTTAGGAAACCTTTAGTGCGTTAATTTATCGAAAAATCATGTTGAACTGCAAAGATGAGTCTGAGAGTGGGTAAGTGAGAAATTACCCCTTTTTAACTTAAATGTTTAACTCTAAAGCATGGGTTGAATTTTTAAAGGGGTCATGTTATGGAATAAAAGAATGTTTTCTATCCCATGTAAATAAGAACATTGGTTATTTTTTAGACCTAGTGAATTAAAAACCTTGGGCATTTAATTGCTTTGGCCCCTTTGACCCTCTAAAATTAATTAAGGAATATTTAACTATAGTGTTAATTTAATTATTTATTAATTAACACCTAAGAGAAATTTAACTATATTTGGATTAATTATACTCATTAATTTTGTAATGTGGTTCTAATGTTTGTTACAACAGGAAATTTTCATTTATTAAATTATAATGGACTTTGAATCTTTTCCATTGCAACTGTTGCTTGAAGCCTGGTTATGGTCATGCTTTTCAAAAAAAAATTATTCCATAATTTTTCTATCTAAACCTAGGTTGTTCTTGGGTCTTGAGTGGTCATTTTAGCGGGCGTCATACTTGGTATCAGAGCCATGGGTTCAAATCTTGGACCCTTGGGAACACTAGAAAACATGATACATGAACACTAAACCTAAAGAAATATTAAACCTACCACACTTTAAAATCTAGAAAAAAAACTGTTATCCCAAATTCACCCCTCAAGGTAATTTTCATAACATGCATCAAATTATTCAGTCCTGAACAAGAAGATTGATTCAAGGCCCGAAATCATGTTTTGGGGCCCCCTTGGCTTCTCTCTAACTCTCCCATCCAAGAAAAAATCCCAACGAGTTAGAAAAATGGAAAAAATGCAAAAAATAAGGTTGGAGGATTGTTTTAAAGAATTTCAGGTCTGAAGGGTGCGGGTTGTACCGAGTTTTTTCATACTAGGTTTGGGGCCGAAATACAAATAAAATTGGCTAATTCGGACATTTTTGTCCCAGGCGGTCCGCGGGACAGTTGGAACATCGGGATGCGAAGTACACGAAAATCCGAAACGACCGGAGGCAATAAAAATCATCAAGTCTTTTGTTTTGCGCAGTTTGGGACAGCCGGGACAAAAGTATGCATGGGATGTGAATCGGCCGATTTGCCGCAATACGGTCTATTGCAGGCGGTTCAGATATTTTTGTCCGGGACAGTCAGGACAAAAGTACGTGCGGGACGTGAAAAGGTGAAAAATCCGCAAAGAGAGACAAGGGAGCCCGAATCGGCCGATGCAGGAGAATGTGTCCGGGACAGCCGAGACAAAAGTACACACGGGATGCGAAAAGTTGAAAAGTCAATGTTTGACCCTTGAACTTCAAACGGCCATAACTTTTGACTCCGAGCTCTGATTTTCACAAAATTGGATTTATTTTTTTAAAAGGGGTAGATATATTTAAATAAAAGAAACATATTCGGCTCCAGTCACTTAATGCTCATTCCTGTCAAATGACAGAAAACGCCTGCCAGACCCAAAATAGCTACCCGCACTCAGAAGGCCATAACTTTTGCGTTTCTCAACGAAATCACACAAAATTGGTACCGTTGGAATCATGGCTCTGAGCCTGATGCAAAAAAATCAAGAAATTCTAGATTTGATGAGAAATCGGTGGGAATGTTTTATAAAACGTGGCCGGGTTCATAACAGTGTTTTACTTCTGGTCCTTGGGAGTACAATTATGAGGCATCTTCACCATTCTCTAACTATCTTAATAGAACATTTCACCTTTCACACTATGTATGATCCTTTTTCAAGTAATGCATATACACTCAGATTTTACTCCATTATAAACAATACACTCATGCCACATTGGTTGAAGGATTCTTTTTAGGACTCCCAATAGTTTCTGATAATTTAAGATTTGTCTCGTCCCGATATGAAATCTAAGTTTATGAATCTCAGAGTTTGCTTGTGCTACTCTTTCTAAAGGGATGTTGAATATTTATTGCTCTTTGAATTATAATACTCTTCTTGCACTCGAAATGGAGGATGACATTTACTATTTTTCATTCTTTGTGCACTATCCTTAAGTCTTGTTGATCCAGGCCCTGTTAATCTATGTATACCGATATCAAACCTTGTTCCCTTTCAGAGATATCAATATATGAATATAAGTCCCTGGATAGCATCTACCCTTGCTGGGTTTTAAATGCATATGTAGGTCTTGCCCCTTATATACCTATCATTACAAGAATATTGTGTTTATTCCATTATGTTCATGCAGGGATCCATTATCATTATGTATGCTTGGAAAAATTATTGTTGAATGCATTTTTCTTATAGTTATTACTTGGAGCTACTGTGATCAACTCTGTGCTAGGTGAATGATTACAATGAAAGGTTTCTTCTGGTATTATTTAGTTTTATTTGAGTATATGAAGTAGGATATGCAGTACCCTCCTATTTCTGGAGTATTACCGCTTCATTGTAGGCTTTCATAGTGGGGTGGACGCTCTCTCCTTGGTCTTCTTTATAGGAATTCCAATATTTGAGCACTTCAGTTCACCCTGTACCAAAGTATATCTATAACTATGATCACAATTTCATGAATTCATATAGAGAATCATTATTTTATGTTGTGTATATATATCCCATGAAGCATTTCCCACAATTTTGGATGTCTTATTACAACATGTTCTCCAATCACACCTTGCATTTTTTAAGCTATAAACACTAGTATAAATGTATTGTGTGGTGCTATTGTATTCTTATTCATGTAGTGTAGGAAACCTTATGTTTGATAATTGGCATATGAAAATAAACATGGAAAACTTAATGGAACCTAGAATGGTGTTTTAAATCTCTCTTTGGATCTATGAAGGAGGAAATGAAGTCAAGATTGCAGGGGTTATCTTCACACTAGACCTTGAAGGGAATTCCCATATCTGTTTCATTATTATTGGAAAGCTATCCTACTCATAAAGTTTTATAGACGCTTAAGGTAGATCTTCATGTCAGTAGTTGTGTTGACGCATGTAATGGTTAGTAGGTATGAGGGATGAAAAGAAAATTTTAGCATTATTCGTGCTTTTGTAATCCATTGAGATTGATGCATCTCCTTGAAATACATGTGTAATATTAAAGGACATAAATCAACACTTCATTGTTATGATCAGAGAATGATTTTTATTGCATTATCTTGGGACATGAGTAAGAACGGGTTGTCAGCATATATTGGATAGTTCTCGGAGGAAATGGGAATTATAGATTAGCAGGCAGTGAGGCCTAGGGGTCAGGATACATGTATATATCTTACAGACCATGGATTAGATGTACATTCTTACTAGAAATTAAATGAACATTTGTTTACATGTGTTCCTATGTGACATAGGTGAATGATTCATGTAGAGTCTTGGTTGGTGCTTTACAAGCTAATTGAAAAAATTCTAAAGCAACATGAAAGCTTGAATTGCTATAGGATATGTTTAGGAGTTTGAAAAATTGTCTAGTGGAGGACTAAGGAATATAAGTTCCACCTATGCATGAAGATTCTAATATAACTGGGAGCCCATTGAGAAGGGTTACCATTGAGAATTATGTTACTTATCTACGTTGGTTCACCTAAAGGTAGAGGATAGATGAGTTTCACAACCTCAGATAGGCATCTTCGACAGTGTGCATGTTGTATGATAGTTAATTTCAATACAATGTCACCTTCTGACATGTCAAGTACATGTATTGTTCTAATAGATTTTTTTTGAATGGGTTTATCTTATTACCTGAAGTCTACACATTGGAGGTGTGATGTGTATCCACTGTCTGTAGACTTTAGCTGAGGCCGTTGAGAAGGCCTTTATAGAAGAGGAGATTTAATTATTGTTTCTTGTAGTGTGATCACACAAACTTTGAGTCCATAGCTGCATCCAGCAGATCGTGGAGGTCAGCTCGTCATCTTAGTGGTGGACAAGGTTACCTCAAAAGAATCATGACTGCTTGACATTAGGGGTACAAGATAATTGGGATCCTTGTCCTATGAGTCTTAATTAGTAGATTCTAGGTGCACCTAGAGCTTAATCAGTAGGATATCGTTTATTAGAGATATCATCTTAGAACCAGTTCATTTGGATCGATCAAGATCCATGGCACAGACCTCGAAAGTCACACGGCATATTACTATTTTTTTCATGTCGTAGAGGATCATTTGGTAGCTATATGCATGTGGTATTAAATAAGAAAATTATTCACTGGTGATACTGATCTCTTTTCCCTAATCCAAAGTCCTAATCATTATATATCAGATCCTATTTTTCTTTTCCACATCTATCCTTTCAGTCATCGGACTTCTACTGCAGGTCATAGGAGATCCCTCTCTATATATCTGAGCAACATTTTTCCATCATTGAGACTACAGGAAACTAGCACCCACTCTTGACACGTAGCACTCCAGGTGGTTTGATGTCCTGTTCTTCTGATGCTCCTATTACACCGTTTATTGGTATTTTGATGCAAGCTTTTTTAACAATTACGCAAGGTCTTGATTTGGGATGTCTATCATTAGTGTCTGAGATTCAAAAAATATATTCATATCCTATATATAGGGAGTATATGGTGGATATGGGACCTATCACAACTACCTACGGATCTATGTATCCTTTCGTTAGGTTCGTAAGCAGTCATCTATAAGCATGGAATAGTTGTCTGCACACATAACCAAAGTGGATTGTTATCATAAGATTATATCATGTGTAGATGATCTAGGAGTTGAGTCAGTGATAGTAGGGATTAGGAGACCTATTTCCATTCACACCATCTCTGCTATGAAGCTTATGCGATGTGTGTGACAGGGTTGTCAAATGTATGTTGTCATAGTTGGTGACCGATCGGAGGATGAGTCTAGTAGACCATCGCTAGATGACCATCCCATATTGAGAGAGTTTTCTGATGTCTTTCCAAGGGAGCTACCGGGGTTACCACCCCCACGTGAGATAGATTTTCACATAGACCTAGTTTCAGGAGCAGAGTCTATCCTATGAACACCTTATCAAATGACCAACCTTGAGCTCTACGAGCTCAAATTACACCTAGAGGGCCTTTTGGAGAAAGGCCTAATCCATCCTATTATATCCCCTTGGGGTGCATCGGTGATTTTTGTAAAAAAGAAGGATGAATCTCTGCGTTTCTATATTGATTACCACCAGTTAAAAAAAATAATGATCAAGAATCGGTATCCCCTTCTGTGCATTGATGATTTGTTTGAGAAGATGAAGGGGTCCACATTTTTCTCTAAGATATACCTTAAGTTAGATTATCATCAGCTAAGGATTATAGAGGTAGATATTCATAAGACCTCCTTTCGTATGAGATATGGCCACTACAAGTTCATTGTGGTGCCTTTTGGTTTGATGAATGGGGTGTTCAGGACATTATTGAAGAGATTCATGCTCATCTTCCTTGATGAAATTTTGATTTACTCACGTACGCGTGAGGAGCACGAGGGGAAACTTCTCTAGGTTCTTCAGTGTCTGTGTGAGCAGCAGGTTTACGGGAACCTAGAGAAGTGTGCATTCTTTCATACTGAGGTGCAATATTTGGCCCACATCATTTCTGGGGAAGGTATTGTAGTCGATCCTTCCAATATTCAAGCTATTATGGATTGGCCAACACCCACTAATGTGATAGAGTTCTGTAGCTTCATGGGTTTAGTATGTTATTATAGGATATTTGTTCAGGACTTCTCTCTAGTTGCACACCCTGTCACTTCCCTTCAGTGGAAAGGGAAGAAGTTATTTTATTCAGACACATGTGAGTAGGCCTTCAAGACATTGAAGGAATGCCTCATGACAACCTATTCTTATAGTGCCAGATCCACATGGTGAGGTTTTCATATGCACGGATGCTTCTTTGGCAAGAGTTGGAGGTGTGATAATGCAAGATGGGAGAGTTGTTTCTTTTGAGTCTCGCAAACTAAAATATTATGAGCTCAATTATCTGACTCATGATCTTGAGCTTGCGGCAATTGTTCATGCTTTTTTCGATAGAGACACTTCCTTTTTGTT
This sequence comes from Taxus chinensis, assembly GCA_019776745.2. Taxonomy (NCBI): domain Eukaryota; kingdom Viridiplantae; phylum Streptophyta; class Pinopsida; order Cupressales; family Taxaceae; genus Taxus; species Taxus chinensis. The sequence continues at coordinate 167,145,027 of CM034154.1, read as the reverse complement.
CAAAGATTCACACTCATGACTGATCACTTGAGTCTTCACCAACGCAACTCAATCTTAATGCTCATCAGCAGCATTGGATTGAGTTTCTTTGTGAGTATGACATGGAGATAGAGAATGCGAAGGAGAAGGAGAATGTGGTTACAAATTCTCTCAGCAGATGGAGACAAGTGGTTATGGCCAATTTAGTGAGCACATATTTGTAGAGTAGGATTCTATAGTAGCTTCCTCATGACAGTTTCTACATTACAACTAGAGTGGAGATCAGGTATCAAAGACCCCTTGAGGTGAAGTTTTATGGGTTTTCATTGGAGGAAGATGGCCTTCTCAAGCACAAAGGATGGATTTATGTTCCTAGGGATGGAGGCTTGAGGTTGGACATCTTGACAGAGGCAAATCGTGCACCCTATTCAGCCCATCCTGGGGTGAAGAAGTTACACACCACTTTGAGATAGTTGTATCAATAGAGGGTACTTCATAGAGATGTAGCTCAGTTTGCATCACAGTTTTTAGAGTGTTACAAAGTGAAGGCTAAGCATCAGTACCCAACTAGCCTTCTCTTTCCTCATGCAATACCAGAGTGGAAGCGGGACATGATTTCCATGGATTTCATTATTGGGCTACAGATGTCGAGACACCACCAAGATGCCATCATGGTCATGGTGGATAAATTGATGAAAGTGGCTCATTTTCATCTAGTGAAGACCACCTATACAACTACTGTAGTGGAATGAGTATATCTAGATGAGATTGTCAGATTTCACGATATCTCACGGAAGATCATTTGTGACCGCGATCCTTTGTATACTTCCCACTTTTGGACTACCATGCAACATGCCCTGGGGATGAAGATCAATTTCAGCACAATGTATCACCTTGAGACTGATGGAAAGACTAAGCAGGTGAATCAGATCTTAGAGGACATGCTTAGGATTTATGTTATGGATAATCAGTTGATATGGGAGAATTATTTTTACTTGGTGTATCTTGCATACAATAATAGTTTTCAAAGTTCAATAGGCATGGCCCCTTTTTAAGTTTTTTATGGTAGAGAGTGTAGGACACCTCTTAGTTGTGACAGGTTAGAGGACAGGGTTTCTCTTGGGCCAGCTTTATTGCAAGACATGGAGTAATAAGTGGTTATGATTAGCCAGAGACTATAGGAGGCACAAGATAGACAGAAGAACTATGCAGATCAACATAGGACCGACCATATTTTTGATGTGAGCATGAAGGTATTCCTTCGTGTCAGGCCACATAAGAGCCCTATCTATTATGGAAAAGATTCTAAGTTAGCTCCTAGATTCGTGGGCCCTTTTGAGATCTTGGAGAATATTGGTCCTTTGGCCTACTGTCTAGCATTACCACCTATCTTGTCTCTCATCCATGATGTGTTTCATGTTTCAGTACTTAGGAGATATATTCCATATCCTTCTCAAGTGCTCGATTGGACCTCATTGCAGGTGTAGGATTAAGGGAAGGTGATGGTGGAGCTCAATCACATTATAGAGCAAAGGACCATGGGCCTTCGAGGCAGAGAGATTGACCATGTTTGAGTGCAGTGGGACATACATGATGATACTGCAGCTACATGGGAGGATGCTACCTTACTACGAGTTTAGTTTTCACACCTATTCTAGTGAATTCTAGGAGGAATTCGAGTCTAAGGGGAGGGGGATGTAGTGCCCACTTCCCTTTGACACCTTTTGTTATTGATTATACTTATGGACATTATTGTAGCTTTTAGTTTGATATGATGTAAGATGTTAGAGATCATAGACTATGGTTGATTATGATTCATATATGATGCATGCGGATTATTAGAGACATTTTATATTGATGTTGATACACTTCTTTACATGGTTATATATATATATATATATATATATGTTTTTCGTACATGTTATAGTTTATCATATTGAGTAAACCTAGAAAATTGAACTAATTTTATGATCATATGGTTATTGAGGAAATTATAAATGACATTGTTATTAGCCTTGATTATGCTTGATTTATATATAGATAATTTTAGAGCCATATTTGATATTTATTTTGGATGTTTTGATACGGCCACAAGGCCGAAGGAGGTATTGTATTTGGCAAGAAAACATGTCACAACAAACATCGAGGGATTAAAGACCAACCACATTGAAATTCTAGGTGAATTCAACAAGGGTCACCATGGAAACGTGTATTTCTTTGTGTGTTTGTGTGTGCTTGTTGTTAGGGGTTCTCATGGGGGGAGTCACCTTGAAATGTGACCAAGGGGTTATGTATATTATTTTATTTACTTTCTTTTGTTTAAAGTTTAGGATGTGATTTTAGCGATGTATTTTCCCCTTTATTATTTAGTTAATTTGTGTTTAGATTTCTAAGTAATCATGTGGTTAAATTTATTAATTGGGTCAAAAGAATGGATTTATTAGAGTTTATGGGTCTTGGATTAAGTGTTGTAAGTAATGTGTAAGTAATTTTGAGTGTGAAACACTCCACCTTAATTTTGAAATTCAGATCTATCCTTGTGGGTTGATTTTAGAGGCTTGTGGGACAAGTTAAGCTTGTCCTACACCTCTTACATTTGTATACCAACCCTACCTATGGGTTGGGGAGTAAAAATTAGGCCTCATTATGTATTTTGGGAAGGAAATTTGTAAGTTTTTATTGCACTATCTTACATGAAATTAATTTTGGTCCTTGGGGTGTGGACTTGGATTGTGTGTGTAAGTAATCTATCATTTTTTTCACACACCTTTTTAATTGTTCTTTGGAGTTTGAAGTTGATTTGTGAGGTGGAGTTGAGGATGAGTGATGTGGCATCCTACGTGGAGCCAATTCATCCTCCTCTCTCCCTTTTTTATTTATTTGATTTCTTTTACTTTTTTGGGGGTTACTTCGGGGGGTTACTTCATTTGGTGAATTCTTTTTTTGGTACTCTTTTGAATTGGAGCTCTTGTAATTTTGAAGAGAGTTAGAATTTTTTTTGGAATGCTTGTCAATTGCTGGAGATTTTGGACTGTTTAGATTGGAGAAAGCTTGTTGTTGAAATTTTGGAGCAAATGCTACCATAGAGAGGTAGGAGCTTGAATCTTTAAAATGTTCTTATTTTATTTATGCATATGTCAATGCTTTGAATAGTTTGGTATGTTGTTGTCTGGTTCAGTATATTGCCTAGGTATGGTGTAGGAGAAGACTATGGGGATCTCTTGTGGGGAGGGCTAAGATTTTTGGAGAGGTATAAGTGTTATTTTGAAGGGAGTTTGGGATTGGGTTCCACCTTGTAAAAGAAATAACTTGCATTTATTTACTCGTTATGGGGTGCCATAAGACTATGGGGAGGCATAAGAGAATGGGAGGTATAATGTGTACTCGGGGGAGGCATAAGGGAATATAGGGGATTTATCTTAAGGTGGAAACCCTTTTCACCTTTGGGAGGTATAAGCAGATTCCCACATAGGTCTTTCTCCTTTGGCTTGTGCATGATGAAGCCTGAGTATTGTTTGTTGTTTTTCATGTGGTTGTAAATTACAGTATGTATTTTTACTATGTTTTGTATGTGAAAATTACATTTTTGTGTTGTGGAAGCCTATTTGTTATCATGAGTTGAAATACATCTCTTATCGCTTTATGGTTGGGGCCTAGGGACCAATGAGGAGGAAAACTTCTCCTCTTCATTAGAATTATTGGTTGGGTTTAGACGGTTGCCTCTCCTTCTTTTTGTTATGATCAAAATATATATGGTTAATCTCCTTGTTGCTTTTTTGGAGTTTAGGATGAAGAAAAAAATTACAGTTTCTCCTTGGGTTCCTTATTGTGAAATTTTCCCACTTCAAGTGGATTGCATTGTAATAATATTTGTGATGGAAATTTGCTCTATTTTGGAAATGGATCCTACATTTGAACATGAGAGATGTATATTTTGTAAGTTGTATTTGATGAATGAAAAAATAAGTTGTAATAGAATTATTGGAGTTCAATAGAATTTTCTTTAGTTACCACAAATTATATGGTTTTCATTTTAAATTTGTGTTTGACATATAATATTAAATCTCTGTTAGAAAATTGGAAAAAGAAATACGTATGAAGAAATATTACATTTCTCTGTTTCATTCGAAGTGAATGATTTGAAAGTAGAACTACATTTTGGGTTTTCACACATGGATTGAAGTAAAGTTAAACTTTGTAAAACTGGAATGGAATGAACTTAAATATTTAAAGTATGGTAAACAAAAATAGATCAATTCAGGTTTAAGAATGATTTTTTTTTTGATTCACTGTAAATATGCAAATAAATATCTGAATAACATACATATTACCCTGTAGCAATGAAAGACAAGATAAAATATTAAAACAAACTAAGGATGACTGAAACAAATTCCAAAATAGTTTGTATTGGCCTTACAATTTACACAGTTCATCTTTAATTGGACAAGAGGCAAAATAATGCAAATTCATAGAAAAGAAAGGAAAATCATTTTGGATGCCCAACCATTGATATTTTATCCTTGCAATCCATTTGAAATCCTTCAAGTGCAACTATTTATGTCTATTTGGCAAGTCGAAGAAGAAAGAATGGTGATTCAAATTAAGTCTTGTTGTTTAAAAGGTTTAATTCATGTTTTAATAGCAGGAAATATGTTTTTGTCAAATAAACCAACCTAAGTTTGTCAAAAGTGAATTTTTATGTTTCCTATGCAAAGTGGAGTTCCATCCCTTTCCAAAAAGTCCTCATTTTCCCAAATCTGAGCTTCCATTCGAAAGTTATGGCCTTATGAAGTTTTTACTTCGCTTAGTTAAAAAAAAGAGAGGGAAATATTTGTAAATCGGACCCGCAGGCCCAAGTTTTATTTAGGGCACTTTTTGCAAAAAAGGTAAAAAGTCAGAATTTCCTCTATGACCCCGTAACCCCACCCATTACATTTTTGCATAACACCTCCATGGGTTCGAGGGCCCACACTTTCAAACTTTACCTTTTAGAAAAAGGGTGAAAAATCTTAAGTCTCCCCGCTGGTCCGATTCCCTGCTGGAAATCTTGGGCATGACACGTGGCGTCCCTGGGCATCAGCGGAGGCATAATGATTTTGAACCTTTTTTATGTTTTAAAAAAAAAGAGCTAAAATCTAAATTACCTTTGACGACCTGCCTTCCCGCATGGGCTTAACAATGTGCCACATGTCCATTCCACTTTTAGGGAAAGTTTTCTTCCCGGGGCCTGGAGGCCCACCTTTAGTGAAAACTTTCTTCTCGGGGCCCACTGGCCGGCCTTTGGGTAAATTTTTCTTCGCTAGTCCTGTAGGCCCACTAATAAGGAAAATATTCTTCCACAAGCCTGCAGGCTCGCCTTCAGGGAAATTTTTTTTCCTTAGGGCCATCGGCCGGCCTTTGGAAATATTTTCCTCCCCAGGCCCACCGACCTGTAACTTAAGAAACATGAGGAGTTAGGAGGAATTCTTTATATCATTGGAAAGGGGATGAAATTTCCTATCTAATGGAAATGTTTTCAGGAAATCTTAAGTGCGTTAATTATGTGAAAAATTAGGTTAAAGTGCAAAGATTAGTCTGAGTGTGGGTAAGTGGGAAAGTACCCCTTTTGAACTTAAATGTTCAACTCTAAAGCATGGGTTGACTTTTTTGAGGGGTAACATTATGGAATAAGAGAATGTTTTCTATCCCATGTAAATAAGAACCTTGGTTATTGTTTAGACCTAGTGAAATTAAAAACCTTGGGAATTTATTTTCTTCGGCCCCTTTAACACTCTAAAATTAATTAAGGAATATTTAACTATAATATTTATTTAATTATTTATTAAATTAACATCTAAGATAAATTTAAATATATTTGGATTAATTATACTCATTAATTTTTTAATGTGGATCGAATGTTTGTTACAATGGGAAATTTTCATTTATTAAATTATAATAGAATTTGAATCTTTTTCGTTGCAGTTGTTGCTTAAAGCCTAGTTGTGGTCATGTTTTTCAAAAAAAAAATTCCATAATTTTTCTATCTAAACCTAGGTTGTTATTATGTATCAAGTGGTCGGTTTTCAGGCATCACACTTCGAATCTAATAAGCAAGCATTCAAAAATGAGAGAGCCAAAACCAACAAAGTAACCCCCAATACTTCCCAAAAATTCCGATAAATAGAAAAGAGGGAGAGGGAGATGATGTGGCTCCATGTAGGATGCCACATAATTTCTTCTCCATTCCAAATCAAAAAAGTCAAACCCATACCCAAAGGCATAATGAATGGGTGGTTGAAAGGAATGATAAACTTGTTACACACACCACTCCAACCCACACCCCTTAAGGACATAATTTAAACACATGTAAGAAAGTGCAATTATATCTCACCTTTTTCCTTCCAAAACACGTAATGGCGCCTATTTTTGACCCCCCAACCCATAGGTAGGGTTGGTATTAGAATTTAAGAGGTGTGGGACAAGTTTAACTTGTCCCACAAGCCTCCAAAAATGGCGCTTAATCCCAAATCCCATTTTCCCAAGGACAGTGGAGTGTACAACACTCAAAATCACATACACTCAACTAATAAACACAAGAACCAAAGATACAAATACTCCAATAAATGACTCTTTTTGTTGCATCCATAATTATCTTACTAATAGGATTAATCTATTTAACTAAAACACATTAATCAATAATCAAAAAAAAGAATTACATCACAAATTAAATCACATACACCAAAATTAAATAAAAGAAATGAAAATAACTACACACAAACCCTTGGTCATAATTGGAGGTCATCCCCCCATGGGGATCCCCTAACAAAAAATAACAAAACAACAACATTACACAAGTTGCCATGGTGACCATTGTCATATCCATCCAGTACTCCAATTTGGTTGGTCTCCAATCCCCCTTTGATTGTTGTGATATAATTACTTGCAAAATCACATAATACCTCCTTCGGCCTTGTGGCTGCATTAAAACATACAAGATCAAATGTACGCATACAAGTCAACAATCATCCACATGTAAATTAAATCACCATCTAGGCTAACAATGCTATTATTTTAAAATTCCAACAACATCTCAATTCTATATTTTATCAATACCAATAAGATCGCAAGATTAGTTCAACTACTAAATCCTACTCAATATGATGAGAATTTCGAATGTTGAAAATCTATAAATATTTTGACAACATATCATCATCAATATATAATGTCTCTATAATAATCTGTTGGTGCCATTTTTGAGCTTGCACCATGTTGCCCTAAATTTTCAAATATATATCTGCTCAAAAATGTTTTACCCTTTGAATTAATGGTCTAAATTTCTTCCCCTCCAATTAAATTCTTTAAAATGCTCACAAACATGTTGTTTTGCCCTAATTTGAAGGAATATTCCAAGTTTCTCCCCTTTCTGTGACCTAATTTTTTCAATTTTGTGGGCTATGTCATTTTTCCCTTTCCCAAATCATGGAAAAAAACAAAATTGATCAAATCATACTTGTGTACAATTGAAAATCCAATCCCAAGGTCGAAAATGTTCGGAAATCATGCTTTAGTTGATTCAGAATTGAAAAATCTGCCATCGTTGGTGAAAAAATTGAATTCCAGGGCATCCATAGAATTTTTTACATTTTGACGGTTAGACGGGCATCATTTGCCCATCAAATTCTTCCTCAAACATGCATTGGCAACATGGTAGGTTTTCATTGGCTGAGGAAAGGTGGGGAGGTGCTCTAACTTTTCATTTTTCACCTTTTCAAGCAAATGGGGCATTTTCGGGCCCGGGGCTCCATTTTTTCCAAATTACCTACGTGGCATGTTCATATTGGCTGAGAAGATGTGGGTGGCGGAGAAAAACTTATGAAATTTAATGTTATTTGGCTTAAAGGCTTAAGGGAAAATTTTTGCCCGAAACCCCGCAGCCAATCGCAAGAGGACACATGCCCTAGAAGTTTCAAAATGGAAGTAAGGGCCGTGGGGTGACTTAGATTTTTTTTACTCTAATTTTATAAAGTTTCAAAACCTCTTTTGCCCCTGCTCCAATCAAAGGAGGATACGTGGCAGCACGGTGGCGCAGAGTGGGTCAGCAGGCTGGTGGAAAGAAAAGGGTTTTTTTTACCTTTTTCACAAAAAAGTTAAAGTAAATGTTTGGCCTGAAAGCCCGCGACCAGTCCATGTGAGACATGTGTAACATTTTAAGGGTCAAAGGGGGGCGTGGGTTAATGTTGAAGTTTGTGAATTTTTAAAAATTTGTAAGGGAGGTTTGAAGGAAGAAAGGGAGACTTAGACCCACAGCGAATAAGAGGGTGCCACGTGGCGGGGATCGTTTTGGAGGCGCGGACTCGTGGAGACAAAGTGGAGAATTTTCCCTTGGCTTAAAGGGAGTAAAAATGAAGATTAATCCCGTGGGACCTCGGAAAATAAGAGATGGATGCATGGCCAAGGACAAGGCGGGTCGGCGGGCCGGTGGAGGTAAAAGGGGATTTTCTCCTTTTTTCACAAAAGATTTAAAAATCTAAATTTTAAGTGTTGGCCCGATAGCGAATTACAAGGAGACATGTGGCAACGGAGAAATCAGGTTTGCAGGCCCGCGGGGAAAAAATTTAAAATTTTCCCAATTTCCAAAAAAGGTCAAAATGCATAGAATTGAAGTGTGGTTTCAATGGGACCCACCATATGCCACGTGTCAGCTTCAAATTTCAAGGGCAGAGGGGCGGAGAAAAAAGTCAAAATTTTCCATTTTTCAAAAGAATGTGGAAAAGTAAAAAATGATCCAAATTTAGTCCCAATTGTTTTTTGACGCATGGAGGGCCTAGATTAAAGGACAAAGATGAATAAGATCGACATTTGCTATGTAATTTCATTTTTTGGCCGCCATTTTTTCTCCAGGAAGCTTGGAATCATAAATTTTGCATCAAAATTCATCAAATTTATAGTGATTTTGTGTCGTCTTGGCCTTCTAGGATCATTGGCATCACTTTCAAGGCTTAATTCTTTGATTTGAGGTGTTTTTGAAATAATTTTTTCCCCAGCTCAAGAAAACACGTGAAATGACAAAATCAAAATTGCAGATGTAGTTTTAAAAGATGAAATGATGAGAGGAAGGTTGTTTGCATGGATCAATGATGAAAAGTGTGCCTCCAGGATGGATAATGATTCAGATATTTGTAATGATTTAATCTTTTTGGCACACCTGGAAACCTATGAGTGTTTTTCTGTTTGATATCATTTTCATTGAATCATGAGGATTGTTGTAATAAACTTGATCCCATGACATATTATTTTCTTGGGAAAGAAGGCTCCAATGTGGAATGAGATATATAATGCATTTTGGAGAAATTGTAAAGGGTGGAGAAGTTCAAAATTAGGAGCAATTTATGAGAGAAAGTTCATCTTCTGAGAAACCCACCAAAGAACTAGGATAATTTCTTTTGTGTTGGATCTTCATGTATGTAAGTTGGTTACAAGTGTATAGCCATCACACAGCTCTGAGATTGTTCATGAAACTCTCCCCTGCTGATTAATCTAACAAGCTTTTGAGTTAATCTATGTTTTTCTGGGAAATATGGTGTCTGTTATCATTTTCAAATGCCTGTAAATAGTTCTCATTGTTCTTATTGCAATCTTGCATTGAAAGTATTTAGAAATCACACAAAATCTCCATTTCTTGTTGATAGTTTAGTGGCATTTGCAATCTCATGTTCAGAAGAGCCTTCATCTGATAAAGAGCTAAACAAATTTAAAATCACTTTACCTTCCTTGACTACAGAGATTGCTTTTAATCCTTTGGGGGCACCTTAGGCGTGGTTTGATCAAGGATTTTTGTGTTTAATTGAGTTCTTTACTTCAAGCTTTTGTGGTGAATTCTCAAGTATTGTGTGAAGAGTGCAACCTAGGCTTCCATTTATGCCTCTTCTGGTTGAAATAATATCATGATTATTTGAAGCATTTTATCTGATAGTTGTTCAAGTATTGTAGAGGTTGTCAAAGATCTGATATATCCCAGTTTGTCTTGTCAACACCCCACCAAAAAGTTCATTCGAGCAAACTAATCCTACCCATACTACCCCTGCATTGCATTTTGTGTCAATAAAAGAATACAATCCATTTAAAAAAATGCACAAAGCAAATCAGGATTATACAATGTCTTCAGTAACCCTTGCCTTGCATTGAAAATATCTCCATAATCTGGGAGTGACAACTTGTGAAAGTCAGATTTGGAGTTTTGATCATATTTTCCCAAGGCCTTTTCATACTACTTGCATAAATTGAGGGATATCTTCATCTCCTTCACCATTACAAGGTTACAAAATAGGTCCTCTTACCTTGGTTGCAAGGCACTACCTAAAACAGCTAGGACAAGATCAAGTCCTATTGGAGTGCTATCCATTTCTCCACAAGCTTTAGTTCCAGCTGAACCATATCCCCGGCTACCAATGACATACAACATGGTCTAATTTTTCTTTAAGCTCCATGACATATCTATGGTGCTTCTCAGACTGAAAAGGAGAACAAATCGGGATACCAATAGAATCCACATAAATCATACTATGAATCATAATCCATCAAAATTCAAAGTATCTCTATCGTCTAACATCATACTAAATCAAAATGATACAATGATATCATGTCTATAGTCAACAATAATCGAAATCAAAGTATAATAAGTGTCAAAGGGAAGTGGGTAGTACATCCCCCTCCCCTTGGAGTAAAAATTCCTCCTAGAAGTCACTGAAATAGGTGTGGAAACTAGATTCGTAGTAATGTAGCATCCTCCCTTTTAGCAGTAGTCTCATCATACCTATCCCACTAGACTCGAACCTGGTCAATCTCTCTACCTTAAAGGCCAAGGGTCAAACCCTCTAAAATATGGATGGGCTCCACCATCACCTTTCCCTAATCCTACACCTATAATGAGGTCCAATCTAATACATGAGAAGGATCTGCAATGTATCTCCTAAGTATAGAAACATGAAATACATTGTGGATGGAAGACAAGTTGGGTGGAAATGCTAGACAATAGGCTAAAGAACCGATACGCTCCAAGATCTCAAAGGGACCCAAAAATCTAGGAACAAGCTTAAATCCTTTTCAGTAACAAATAGGGATCTTATGAGGTCTGACACGAATAAGCACCTTCGTGCCCACCTCAAAAATATAATCTATTCAATGCTGATCCACATACTTCTTCTGTATGTCTTGAGCCTCCTGTAATCTTTGCTTGATCATAACAACCTTCTGCTTCATATCCTATAGTAAATTCAGCCGAAGAGAAACCTTGTCCTCAAAACTATCCCAACTCAGTGGTGTTCTACACTCTCTGCCATACAATGCCTAAAAAATAGCCATGCCTAGCATACTCTGAAAACTAATATTTTAAGAAAAATACACCAAATATAAATAATCCTTGCACCTTGACTGATGGTCCATGATGTACATCCTAATATTTTCCTTCAAGATTTGATTCACCCGTTCATTGTGTCCATCTGTATTTGGGTGATAAGCTACAAAAAAGTTGATCTTCATCCCGAGAGCATACTGCATGCTAGTCCAGAAGTGAGAAGTATACAAGGGATTGTAGTCACAAATAATCTTCTGCAGAATCTCGTGCAATATAAAAATCTTATCAAGGTATACCCGTGCCACTACACTAGCTATGCAGGTGGTCTTCAGTGGACAAAAGTGGGCCACTTTCATCAATGTATCCACCATGACCATGATGGCATCATGGTGGTATCTCGACATCGGTAACCCAACTATGAAATCCATGGAAATGGTGTCCCATTTCCACCCCACTATGGCATGAGGGAAGAGAAGTCCAACTAGGTGTTGATGCCCAGCCTTCACCTTCTAAAACTATATGCAGTGTGACAAAAAATGAGATACATCTCTCCATAGTCTCGTTCAATGGTACAGTTTTCTCAAGGTGGCATGCATCTTCTTCACCCTGGGATGGGCTGATTAAGGAGTACGGCGAGCCTTTATAAAAATTTCTTATCTCAAACCTCAATCTCTAGGAACATATATTTGACCTATTTGTTTGAGAAGGCCATCTGTTTCTAATTAAAATCCATCAAATCTCCCCTCCAGGTGCCTCTAAGACTCAATCTTTTCTCTGGCTGCAAGGTAGAAGTAGTCGTGAGGAAGTTTCTACAAAATCCTACTCCACAAATCTATACCCACTGAAGTAGCTATAACCAAATGTCTCCACCTACCCAGGGCATCTGTAACCACATTATCCTTCCCCTTCACATGCTCTATCTCCATGTTATACTCACAAAGCAAATCCATTAAACGTCACTGACGAGTGATGAGATTGGGTTGCGTGAAGAGGTGGTGAAGACTCAAGTGATCAGTCCTAAGTGTAAACCTACAGCCCAAAAGGAAATGTCTCCACCACACAAAGGCATGCACAACTGTTGTAAGTTCAAGGTCATGATTCGGGTAATTGAGCTCATAATCCTTGAGTTTTTTAGACTCAAAAGGAACCACTCGTCCTTCCTACATCAACACACATCCTATTCCTTCCAAAGAAGAATCTGTGAAAATGAAGAACTCACCCTGAGGGTTTGGCACTGCAAGGATAGGAATTTTCATGAAGCATTCATTCAGTTTCCTGAAGTCCTGCTCACATCTATCTGACAATAATAACTTCTTCCCTTTCCATTGAAGGGAAGAGATGGGGTGCGTAGCTTGAGAAAATTCCTAAAAAAAATCCTATAATATCCTACCAAACCCATGAAAATGCACACCTCAGTCACACTAGTTAGTGCTGGCCAATCCATAGTAGCTCGAATCTTTGTAGGATCCACTATAATACCATCCCCAGAAATGATGTGGTTGAAATATTACACCCATGTCTCAAAGAATGCACACTTCTCAAGGTTCCCGTAAAGCTTATGCTCATGAAGACACTGGAGAACTTGGTGAAGGTGTTCCTCATGCTCCTCACACATACATGAGTATATCAGAATGTCATCAAGAAATATGAACACGAAGCAATCCAAAAACTTTTGGAATACCCCATTCATTAGGATCATGAACACAGTGGGGGCATTCGTCAGACCAAATGACACTACTATGAACTCAGAGTGGTCATATCTCCTATAGAATGTTATATTATGATTATATTCCTTCGTGATCCTTAGTTGATGACATCTAGACTTAATATCTATCATGGAAAATATTATGGCCCCCTTCATCTGATCAAATAAATCATCAATGCATTAAAGGGGGTATTGATTCTTAATTGTTACTTTTTTGCAATTGGAGGATAATCAATACACAAATGTAGAGATCTTTCCTTCTTCTTGATAAAAATCACCAGTACACCCAAAGGGGATACACTAGGATGGATTAGGGCTTTCTCCATAAGTTCCTTAACCTGTAACTTGAGCTTGTAGAACTCAGGGGTAGTCATCCGATAAGGTGCTCGTGAGATAGGCTCTGCTCCCGAAACAAAATCTATGCGAAAATATATCTTACGTGGGGGAGGTAACCTCAGTAGCTCCCCTTGAAAGAGATCATAAAACTCTCTCAAGATGTGACTATTATCCCTATTTGACCCCCCGAGGAAAAATTGATCAAACTTGACCTTGCATAGAAGAAAATATATGGGGCATTTCAGTCCAGCGGGCTCACAATCGATCCCAAACCTGAGGGGAAAGCGGGCATGACAAGTGAAGAGAAAGGTCAAATATGAGGTCGAATAACACAAAGGAAACCAAAGGCTCAACAGAAAAAATTGGTGAAAGACTCAAAGTTTTCAGACTTCACACACGAGTCAACTTAGAGCCAAGCACCAAGGTTAGCGAAATCCTCCACATGGTCAAAACCCGAAGAGGCAGTGTTCACTCAAGGGCCTAAATCAGCTAAGTATGGAAGAGCCATCAGAAGCCTCCATGCATCCCAATGATGCATCTCTAAGGGTCAGGGTCAAAACAGGGTACATGAACAAGCGCTAACTCGTCACGTGGTCAAAGTCAAAAAATGGGACACAGTCAGCCATTAAAAAGTAAGGATCAACGGAAGCCTCCACTCGTCATCCCGGTGCAACATCAAAGGCAAAATATGGGGGTAGGTCCTAAATGTGTGCTAAGCTTCCACATGTCTAGAACCCAACATAGTCACTCCTAAATAGGCAGAAGGGATCTAGCCAAAATGGAGAAAGTGGAGCAGACCCGAATTGGCTAAGTATAAAGGGGCCTACAGAAGGTTCCACGTGCCTCATCATCGCAACATTAAAGGGGCAGCCTAAGGAAAGTCGTTGAACTAGCACCAGCCCTCCACATGTCCAAGGTCTGAAAAAGGGACAAAGCTAGCTGTTTAATTAGATAAGTATAAAGGGACTGGCGGAATTCTCCACATGTCTCAACGGCGCATTTTGAGATGGTCCCTAATAGCCAGAGGTGGTCCCCTAAATCAAGTACAAAGCTTCAACATGTGTCTTAGTCTGAAACGGAAACAGAGTCGTTCGATGAAAATTCTGAATAGGTTCAGAGCCAACAGAATGTGCCACGTGTCTGAGCTTCCAAGACAGTTTCCTTTGGTCGTTGGAAAGTCCAACAAAAGGGAAGAGTGAGCGGAAGCCTCCAAGTGTCCTCCTAGCGCTTCTTCAAAATAAAACTTAGGTGTCAGTACCCAAGCCTCCACGTGTCCCAGGCCTTAAAAAAGTAACTTGAAAATTCTAAGTATGGGAAGACCTGGTGGAAGCCTCCATGTGTCTTCATGGTGCATCTTCGAGATGGTGCAGAATCCAAGAGCAGGAGACCCTGAATGAATGCGCGGGTGCACCACATGTCCCAGGCCTTTGAGAAAGGATACACTTTGAAAAGTTTAATTACAAACTGGAGCTGGCGGAAGCCTCCACATGTCTCCTTATTACAATTGTTAAGGTGGGACATTGAGGTGTATCCTAAAATGAGTGACAACCCACCATGTTTCCATGGTCTACCAAAATTGTACCAGCTGTATGAAAAATTTGTCTAAGTCTGAGCAAAGCCAGCGGACGACCTCCATGTGTCCCATCTAGTGGATCTTCCAAGGTTCAAAGCCAAAGGCGTGAATTTTCCGAACATTAGCATCATCTCCTCCAAGTGGATAAGGTTTAGGGTCCAACAGTGAGCCTTAAAGGATTTCAGCAGTGCCCCACTGAGCCACATAACAAGCCAGACAAGAGCCACATTTGGCCATTGATGCTGAGAAGTCAAATTTGACTGGGACAAATACACCCGCCTTGAACAAGAAAATGTAGGAAATCACCTATTTGATCCTGGGAAATGAATCTTTTCTACCAAAGGAGAGAGATTTTTGAAATGTGGGGTAAGGCTGGATATATTTTGACGTTTCGCAGCTACATGGAAATCACGCTTCCATAGGTATAATTGGGGGCAAACAATGACAAGGACAAAATTTCTGTTGACTAAGTGGAAAACGTAAGGCCAGCAGGAAAAACCTGAGGATAATATATGGAAAATGCCCAAGTTACGGACTCTTTCAGATGGATTTTGAGGAACAAAAAAAATTTAGTCCTTTAAGTGATCCTCGACCAAGGAAAGGATTGATCATGGAACATTTTCACAAATGGAGGATAGTGAATTTTGAGCAAGCGGATCCAATATAGGGAAATAGTTTTTCACCTGATTTTTTACGCAAACTGAGGAATTTAAATGATTCAAACGGAGTGAGACTAAAGTTTGAGCCATTTCTCAAAATTCAGAAACATTAGAAGATACCATTAGAAAGGTCTCAGAAATGATTTATGCCACGTAATTAGCATTAATCATATTTAATTATTAATTTCAATCCAAGGTGGGCGACCCTTTTGAACATGTATTTCATGTAAGTAAGGTATGATCTGAATGCTTCAACAATGAGTTCATATTTGATTTGATCACCCTATGTAACTTCATTCTTCAACATGCCAAACAAATATCCGTAGATTTGTCCTTGAGCAAATTAAATGTAGATTCGTAGGGGCATTGATGGTTGGTTTGTTGAATTTCCAAGTGGGCATATTTCCCACCTTGTTATCAGAGTCATGGGTTCAATGCTTGGATCTATAAAGGAAAGATCTTGGGAACATTGTAAAGGGCTAGACCATTTAGCGGAAACTAAAACTGGAACCTCCATTAACCTCTAGTTTGGATATAAATTCATGGAGTAATGAACAATTTATAAAGACTATAATGTAATTTGATTATTGCAATCTTGGCTAGGTGGGAATCTTGTCGATCTCGGTTATTGGGAAGTGTTAATTTATGTTTGTATATGACTTATAAACCCTCTCTTGAGTTCATAGGAATTTAGTCTCATCTTTCATTGAAATATTGGTTGATCTGTGCATGGTGATTGCACTCACGTTTGGTTACAAGTTCGTGTGATGGTGTTAGAAACCCCGGTAGTTCACCAATCCCTTATCTTGCATTGCTAAAGTGTTAGTTTAGGTAAAAATTCTTGGTAATCTAGTGCTAGAACTAACCTGTCTAAGGGCTAGAAAGGAGGAGCTCCAAGAATATATGTTTAGTTTTTTAGAACCCCTGCAAATTTTATGTATGCACCTAAATAGAGCCAGATAGTGTACTAATATGTCAGTGGCTGCAGACTATGCTCTGAATGTTCAAATTCCCACACTTTGAGGGAATCTCAATCCCCATATGGGAGAGTAGATATCATGAAATGGTGTCATATTAGATCTAGTTTTGCATATATAGTTCTTAGCATGCCTGAGCTCGGACCATTAGAGTGCCCCTACCAGTGGCCCTTGAAGGGATGCAACAGTGATTGTGATGTGGAATATTTTGCATGTTTTGCATCTTGTAAATAGAAATCTTTTATCAATAACCAACATTTAGTGATTTTAAAAGATTTTATGAGAATCTACTGATGATCTTCTTATTAGCCCAGGTTTGGCAGATTCATTGTGAAGCTATTTTTACAATGGATAATATAACTACTTAGAACAAGGATTTCTTTGTCTATTCTGAACTATGTTCTTGGATTTTAGGGAGAAGTTTGAAGTAGAGCTCAAAGCTCTACTTATCTCCACCAGATAGTCCACTTGGCTAACACCTGACGTCAAGAATGCCTTTTATGTGGATTAACTCTTGTTCTTTCAGGGAGATATTTTTATGGCATGTCCACAACCTATATTCCTATTGTTAACTTCACTGGGGGTATCACACTCAGGTGTCAATGCACAAAATCTAGTCATCCTAGTTGTAGCTTTGAGAAGCATGCCTTATGGTTCATTGGAGTGATGGAAGATTTACTCCTACGTAGAACACATTGGAGATATTTCATTTTGTTACTCGTGATTTTCCTAGGGACCAGGGATATTTGTGTCATTACAGTGACAATTGGTAGCCTCTTCATTGAAGGGTGATTATGTTCCTTGGTTCAGGAGTCTAAGTATAGAGTTCTATTCAGAATTGTCACAATATATGTGACACTTCTATTCGATAACTTATGGTTTATGTTAGGGATAGAGTAACTGTAGAATATATTCTAGGTCCTTGTTGGTGATAGTGTACTTTTGGGATCATGATGGTTCACCGATGGGAATCATTGGACCGTCCTCAACTTCAGATTACTTTGTGTTATCTTAGTATAGGATTCAAATATTGGATTGTAAATACCCTTGAATAAAGGTGGATATATTCTATAGATTCCTTTGAGCTTTGTGTTTAAATAAGTATGATTGTCTGGTGCCCATTGTTTATCATCATCCATTTTTCCATGTTTCCACTTGAAAGATGCTCATAAATGGAGCTCTAAATGATGGTATGTTGCTCATGCAAAAGGCTCCCCAAGCTGTCCCATAACTTGCAGCAGTGTAAAATGTCTTGCCCATTGGATTCATTTAAATACATCCCATTACTTTTGCTGCCATTTTTTAAGGAGAAGTGTGTACCATTTTTGCCCTAAATTTTCCTTTTGTTTGCATGGCTCTAGAATGTTTTTCATCCTTAACATTTGGTGAAAAAACAACTCGTATCCCTCCAGATTGAAGGCCTTGAAATCCTCAAAAACTTGTCTCCATTTTTCCCCAATTTTGAAAGAAATATGCTATGTGTTTCCCTACGTTTTGTGCCCTAATTTTGCCCATTCAAATGCCTCTACCATTTTTCTTGTGTTTCTTGGCCTTTAGAGCTCAAAATTTTTCAATTTATACGTATTTGCACTTAAAAATCTCTTTCCATGGTCATAAATTGCTTTGAATCACTTTCCATTTGTCCTTGGATCGAAAATTTCTTCACCCACGAAGGAAAAATCAATTTTGGGCATCACTGGCAATTTCTATGTTTTTTTACGGTCATACGGGCGTCCTTTTCCCGTCAAATTTTAGCTCAAAAATATTCTCCTACGTGGCCATTTGTGATTGGACAAGGATCGGTGGGTCATTTCTAAAAAACTTAACATTTTTGTGTTTTTGGAAAAAAGTGCAAGTTTCCCCCGCAACTCCACAGGCCCTAGAGGAGGTACACATGTCACAAGCAGAGTGAAGGCGGATGGGCAGGTCATTTTGTGGCTTAGGGAACTTTAGAAAATGCATGGAAACAAAGAAAATCCCCTAAGGCCTGCAGCCAATCAGAGGTGGACACGTGTCATGTTTTCATCAAAAGCGGGATGGAAGGTTAGCGGAGGACTTAGAGAAATTTTTCCTTTTGGGAAAATAGAGCTTCAGAGGTATTTGAATTTTTTTTCCTTTTGGGGTAAAAATTTTAAAGTGATGAAAAAGGCCATGGGCCCGCTAAGTTGAATTAATTCCTTGTTCACATATTTTCTCATAATGGAAATGCGGAGGTTCAGGCTTTCGGGGGCAATTTGGAAATTTTTCCCTTTTAGCAAAATGGACTAAAATTCTAAAAGAAAGCGCAGCCTCAAAAAAGAGGAAATTTTAAGCTTGCGTGGATCAGCGGGCCATCAGAGGAAAAAGGAATTTTTTGACTCTTTGGCAAAATGGGTTAAGGTAAAAAAATTGAAGCACTGCTCTACAGCAAATCCTAGATGAACACGTTGCAGGGAAAGGCGGAGGTGCGGGAGTGCAGAGGAAATGGTGAAAATTTTCCTTGGTGGAAAATAATTTTAAAGTATAAATAATATCGCTGCCCTGTAGCCAATCAGGTTAGGACACTTGTCCTGTGGGAGGGCGGAGCCATGGAGGAAAAACAGAAAAAATTTCTTTTTTTCAAAAAGAGGCAAAATGTTTAAAATTGAGCCACGACTCGATATCTAGTCATATTGTGCCATTTGTTAGGGATAGAATCGGAGGTGCGGGTCCATGGGGATAATTCAAAAAAGTTTCCTTTTTCCAAAAAAGGTGGAAATGTGTAGAATTGAGCCGCGATTATGCTAGGACCCACATTGGGACACATGTCAAGCTCATTTTCAAAGGGCAGAGGGGCAGAAAAAAATGTCAAATTTTTTACATTTTTCCAAAAGTGTTAAAATGTCAAAAAATGATCCCAATCCCATTTCCAATCACATTGTGACACGTGAAGGGCTCAGATTAAAGGATAAAGGAATATCAAATGTAACTGTTCATTTTTTAGTTTGGCCGCAATTTGAGCTCTAGGAAGTTTGGAGATGCCTTTTTAACACCAATTTTCATCAAAAAATTTTAAAATGCATTTTTTTTACCTTCAAGGATCAATGGGATCAATTTGAAAATTCAATTTGCATATCTGAGGTACTTTTGAAGTGAAATTTTACCGTAGACCGTCTAAAAATGTAAAATATCAAATCCAGAAGTTGCAGAGTCAAATTTTGGAGGGATAAGGATGAAATAATGAAAGGAAGGGGGTTTGCATGCTTTAAAGATGAAAAACATGCCTCCACAATGGATAATGATGTGAATTTTCCAATGATTCATCTCTTTTTGAGACAACAGGAAACTTTTTGGACATGTTCTGTTAAACGTCCCTGTCTGCGAATCATGAGAAATTTTTGTAACAAATTTGATCCTTTAGCATATTCTTTTCTTAGGAAAGAAGGATCGAAGGAGATTGAAAGCTATATATTGCATGAATTTTTCATGCAAAGGGTTGGAAGAGTTTAAAAAATCCCTAGAAAACTAAAAATTTCACGGGAAAATCTCGGAAGAAGCCCAGTCTATGAGTGACCACCTGAGAAACTCATATAACTCTCTTTGTATTAGATTTCAAATCATGTTAAGTTGGTTGCATATGTATAGCCATTAAACAACTCTGATATTGTTTTTCAAAACATTCCCTTGCTGATAATTCTTATTATTTTTGAGTTATTCTGTGTTGTCTTTGGGAAAAATTTGTGAATGCTTACATTTCAGAATGCATTTCAAATTTTTGTTTCTTGTTTCTTGTTGCTGTCTTCTGTTTAAAATATCTATTGATCATACATGGTCTCATTTCTTGTTGATAGTTTAGTGGCATTTGCAATCTCACATTTAGAAGATCTTTCATCTGATAAAGAGATAAACAAATTTAAAATCACTTTACCTTTCTTGACTTCAGAGATTATTTGTAAAACTTTGGGTTCACCTTAGGTCATGATTAAATAGCAATTTCTAAATGCTTCATTGGTTCATTCTAACTCAAGATTTTGTGACAGATGATCAAAGATTATGTGGAAAAGTGCAGATCTGGGCCTCCATTTGATGCACATATCCTTGTTTAAGGGACGATTAACCATTTTGATACATTCTGCTTGTATGTTTCTCCGTATTTTACTGAAATTCTCAAAGAGTCTGGAAGACCTTGGTTTGTCTTATCTAAACTCCCACCCAAAAAATCATTCAAAACAACTAATCCTACCCTATTTTACCCCTGTTTTGACCTGTATACCCACAGAAGATCAAAATCCATTTGCTAAAGTATGCAGAATAGATCAAGATTTCAAAATGTCTTCAGTAACCCTTTCCTTGCATTGAAAGTATCTCCATAATCTGGAAGTGACAACTTGTGAAAGTCATATTTGGAGTGTTGATCATATTTTCCCAAGGCCCTTTTCATACTACTTTCAAAAATTGAGGGTTAAAAAATAGGTCCTCTTACCTTGGTTAAAATGCACAACCTAAAACAGTTAGGACAAGATCAATTCCTATTTGAGTGCTATCCATCTCTCCACAAATTTGAGTGCCAGTTAGATCAAATCCCCAGCAACAAAACGACAAACATCATGATCCATCTATCTTCAAACTTCATGCCATATCTTTGATGTTGCTCAGACTGAAAAGGAGAAAAAATATGGGTACCAACAATTTCCATGATGATTCGATAGATGGGAGGTGTAACCTTACATGCATCCTATAACCTTTCCATTAGAGCTGAAAAATTGTTTAATTTAGGCTGGTAAACTTACACCTAGGCCACCTATGTCTCTATATCTAGAACTAGGATCTCCAAGCACTAGTCAAACACCCACATTAGCTCCCATACCTAGTCCAAGCAATCAGAGTTCAACTAAAGCTTCCACCTCATCTTCTAGCTCCTCAGATGAGCTCCCAGAAGTCTTGAAATAGCTACAGAACCTAGGAAACAAGATAGTGACTATCGAGAGACAACAAGATTAGAGTTCTAGGCCATATCAGCCTCAAACTTAGTATCAAGCTAGGCCCCCATACCAACTAAATAAACCACCAAGTCATGCCATAAATCAAAATTTGAACCAAGGACAACCTCAAGCTACCAGGTGATTCTGACCATATAATCAAAATGTAGCTTCAACATCAAAAGCATTAGTTCCAATACAAAACAACATGGCACAGGAGTATGACTAGTGTTACCCCTGTAGTCTACCTCACTATCAATTGACGTGTTTCAATGGTGCACTAAATCAGGCCTTGATGGTATAGAACCTTTGGTGTGTCCCAAGAACCTATTCAAGAGTAAAATCAACAGCAATAAGCTCAGCAAGAGACACCTCTAACTGAAACTATGTTGGTTAATTGGCAAACAAAATACTTCTATGGAGTTAACCAAAGTCCTCAAAGTGTATATGCCAATACACGGTCCAAGAAAACGAATATTAGAGAGGGACAATCAATAAATTCAGGTAATCCAAAACACTCTATTACTCCACAAGGTATTGGCAATCAAAGTGCATCTCCCAATGTGCAAGGTCAGCCCAAGCTAACCCCTACACTAGCTCAAGTGCTAGTTTTAACAACCCATGTGCGAGAGAAGAATATGCAAGGCAAAGGGCAATAGAGAGATATCTCATCTTCATTCAATATCATTGAGCAGATGAAGAGGAAAAATGTAAACATCTCAATGTGGGAGTCATTGGATATCCCAGGACAAAGAGACCTATTGTAAGCTGCTATGGAAAATTATTCAACATCAAATCAGTCACCCAATAAGCAAGAGAAAGTGCTTACCAATGCAGCTTAGCCTGAAGTAAATCATAGAGATCACAAAGGTAAGAATCTGAAGCCTCATCCCTTCTATGTCTCATTGATCATTGGAGGCAAGCTAGTGCGTAATTGCATGATAGATTCGGGAGCAAGTAGCTATGTAATGTAAAAGAAAATAGTTGATCAGCTGGGTCTTCAATATGAGGTCATTTCCAAAGCTGTTGTATAATTGGATCGTACAACAATAAAAATGGTTGGAGTAATCAAATATTTTAACCTCACATTGCATGCATGTCCCAATGTGACCATCTTGCAAAACGTATCAATCATAGACTTTCCACCACACTTTGCATTGTGTTTTTCAAGAGACTTCACTACTAAAATTGGAGGTTATTTATTTGCTGATTGGTCACACATGTTATTCAGAACAAGGTATGGAGCTAAGGCTATAATCAGATCTAATCCTATTGCAAAATTCCATATTGAGCCTCATACACCGATTCTAATGAATGCAAATTGTTCAGCCCTTGATCAAGAAGATTATCCAAGCACCCATGAAGCAGATACCAAAGTCAGATAAATTCTAGATTTGAATCTTGATGAATGGGCAAGTAAGAGGCATTCTTTTGACCCTTACAAGGAAATGGAAGAAATGGAGCTAGGAATCTATTGCTTTCATGAAGAGAATCATCCTCTTCCTAACATCACTAATCCAGACCACAAGGATGATAATGAGGTATGGCAGTTATTCTTTGATTTCTCAAGAAGTAGACAAGGTGCATGAGGAGGAGCTATGCTTGTTTCACCTTAAAGAACAAAGTATTACTTAGCTTTCTGTTTCCAGTTTTCTTGCTCAAACAACACAACTGAGTATGAGGATTTGACTTATGGACTTCATTGGGCCAGGAGGAGAGGCATTAAGAATTTGCAAATATTTGGTGATAGTGATATGATTGTGAACCAATTCAGAGGAAAAAATGCTGCAAAGAATGACCTACTCAGGAGCTATAAAAACTGGGTATGGGACCTCGTTGAGGACTATGAAGCTTTCAACATTGTGTCCATACCCAGGAAAAATAATGATGTAGCAGACATAATGGCAGCAATTGGGGCAGCGTTTGATGTTATAGAAATTATAAAAAATTGATAAGTGTTAGCGCCATATTAAGGTGGTTATAAGGCTAACTGTCCCAGATAATAACACAAGTTGGCAGGTATTCGAGAATGATAAAAAAATTATCAATTTTATACAAGAAGAACCTGATTTCTCCTCTAGAAACCAAGACAAATTGGAACAACAATATGACGACCAAGTAGTGCAGCTGAGAAATAAAAAATTACCAAAATTTCTTGTAAAATTGGAGTCAATATTCAACCCAAATGATAAGTTCTAGAAGTAGAAAGCAAACTTCTAGGTAAAAGGTTAAGACTCGAAGCTCATTTTAGTAGATGAAGGAAAGACATTGAAAATTGGCAAAGTAATTATTCCACAAGAGAAAGCTGAATTTTTTCAACTTTGTCAAGAATTACTAGATGTTTTTTCATGGACTTATTAGGATTTAAAATGTTTCAACCCAAGATTGTTTGAGCATACAATTAAATTAAAACCTGAATCCAAGCCATTCAGACATAAGCAAAGGCTAGTAAACCCTCACATTGAACCTCTCATGAGAAAAGAGTTGAATAAGCTAATTGAGGCCAACATCATCTTCCCTATCAAGCATTCAAGTTGGGTTGAAAACTTGGTTCCTGTGAGGAAAATAAGTGGAGAAATTAGATTCTGTGTAGACTTCCATGATCTAAACAAAGAATCACTCAAGATCACTACCCACTTCCATCAATGGAGCAAATCTTGTAAGATATAGCTGGATCTAGGAGGTTTTAATTTCTAGATGGCTACTCAAGATATAATCAGATAATGGTAAAATAATAAGATCATTTCAAGACAACCTTCACCACTAAATCGAGTACATATGCTTATAACAAGATGCCATTTGGACTATCCAATGTGGGATCAACAATTCAGGGAGCTATGGACATGGCATTCAAAGGCTTAATCAAAAAGATAGTTATGGTGTATCTAGATGATATCACCATCTTCTCAAAGAATTTTGTAGACCATATCTTCCACCTCAGGCAAGTATTTCTGAGGTGTAGAAGGTTTGGAGTGTCATTGAATCCAAAGAAGTGTGTATTCTTGGCACATGAGGGAAATTTTTTTGGACACATTGTCTCAAGAGAAGGGTAAACAATTGATCCTGAAAGAGTTGAAGCCATCCGAACACTTCCATTACCACAACACAAGAAGTCCCTCCAAAGCTTCTTGGGAAGAATAAAATTTGTTCGTAGATTTGTGCCTGATTTTTCCACTTTTGTGAAGCCTTTAACAATGATGTTGAAGAAGAGTTTTGCATTTAAATGGACAACATAAGAAAAAGAGAGTTTTGAGGCTATCAAGCATGCAATATCATAGGATCCAACTCTTATCAACCTAGACTTCTCAAAGGACTTCATTTTGTATGCTTTTGGAGGATCAAACACAATCTCATGTATCTTGGTATAGCTGAATAGAGAAGGATCAGAGCAGCCCATAGCATTCTTCAGTCAGAGCCTGGACGATTACGAAGTAAGGTATTATTTTATTGAAAAGAATGTTTTTGTTTTCATTAGGAGTTTGAAGAAGTTCAAGTAGTTGGTCTTGAACAACAATATCTAACTATTAGTGTCTCATGCTTGTGTCAAGGACTTTCTCCCAAACAAGGACTTGAATGAGAAGAGAGCAGGTTAGATCACCCGTGTAATGGAATATGACACTGAAATAAAAGTGACCAAGATGGTTTGTGGAAAAGGTTTGTGTGAGAAGCTCACTTGTAAAACCACATGACGAGTCAAAAGGAGAAGAAGTGTTTGTACAGCTACTATAGAATGATCAAGAGAATCTAGATAACGATGCACCCATTCCATGTTGGACTCAAGCCTTGTTGCATTATCTCCAAATAGGTTTGTGCCCTTCAGAATGGAACAAAGGAAAGAGGAGATACTTCAGATGACAAGCCATCCCATATGTGCTTATTGGTGGTCTCTTTTTTAAGAAGGAAATCAATAGTGTTCTATTGAGGTGCATTGGGACAGGCCAAATTGAGAGGTTGTTGCATGAGTTCCATGATGGAGAAGCAAGAGGCCACTTTGATCCTCGAGTAACAACTCTCAAAATCACGAAAGCTAGCTATTATTGGCCTACAGTGTTTAGTGATTGCTACTCATGGATCAAGAAATGTAAGAAGTGCATGTTCTTCACAGGGAAAGCAAGATTAACAGCCTTACCTCTTCATCTAATTTCAGTGGATCAGCCATTCATGCAATGGGGATTAGACTTTATTGGATTAATCAACCCAAATTCAAGCTAGGGCCACAAGTGGATTCTCACAATGACTTACTATTTCACCAAGTGGACTGAAACGATGGAACTAAAGGAGGCAAATGAATCCAACATCTTGGATTTCTATGAAGGGATAATCACTAGGTTTGGATTCCCTATCACTATCATATCAGATAATGCATTGGCATTTCTTGGTACAAGGGTCACTGGATGGGATGTCAAAAATGGTATATACCTCAGAACTTCATCAAAATATTACCCTCAAGGTAATGGCCAAGCAAATTCCACAAACAAGAACCTACTAAGAATTATCAGGACTCTTGATGAGAATCAGAGAACATGGCACACAAAGCTCAAATCAGCTTTATGGGCTAATAGGATCACATCCAAAAGGTCTACAGGAAGCTCCCCATACAAGTTTGTATACTGAAAGAGGTAGTATTGCCCATATCATTAGAGATGATCACTTTGGAGCTCATGAAATAGTTGGAAATAGGTGAATTTGAACATATGGAAATCATGTATGCAAAGCTAATGGGAGTAGAAGAAGCAAGAGAACATCCAATGCAGATCATGGAGAAAGATCAAGCATTGATAAAGAAGATCTTTGATAAGAAAGAAAGAACAAGGACCTTTCAAGAGGGGGACTTAGTTCTAAAGTGGGATGCAGATTGGACAAAACCAGGAAGGAATTCCAATTTTGATGCCATTTGGAGAGGCCCCTACATGGTCACATGATGTAAAAGTGGCAATGCCTTTTGGCTGAAAAAGTTGGATGGAAAAGAATTGTAGATTCCATTCAATGGGATCTACCTCAAATAATGATACAAAAAGGAGAATTTCTCACCCTTGTAAATATTAGCCTACATTTTCAATCTCTCTAAGTGTGTATACACATTGTCTTGTTATATTTTAGGTTTTAATTTTCCTAAATGTTGGTGCACATGCTCTATTGCTTTTGGTGTATGCTTGTATACAGTTCATCTCACTCATGGAAAAGACTTGTGGCCAAAAGAAATTAAATCTACAGAATATCCATATTGGAGTAGGTCTGGATGTTTTCATTGCACTCCAATAGATTAGGTTTGTAGAAAATCAAATGAGGGAGAAGTTTCGAGGTTTCAGACAACTCTCTACTCTCACAAATCTCGAATCCAAAATTTTCTTGCAAAGATAAGAGTGCAGGAAATGGACCAGATTTTAAATTACCAGGTAGACTCCATGCCTAATGGATACTTCCAAGGCTACAGGTCTCTTCATCTAGCAGGTAGATATCCTTGTGAGTCACCAAACTATTATCCCAATTTTATCCCCCCGGGGAAAAATTGATCAAACATGACCTTACACAAAAGAAAATCTAAGGGGCATTTAGTCCTGCGGGCTCACAATCGATCCCAAACCTGAGCGGTAGGCAGGCCCAACATGTGAAGTGCAGGGTCAAATATGAGGCCA
Source organism: Taxus chinensis (assembly GCA_019776745.2). Taxonomy (NCBI): domain Eukaryota; kingdom Viridiplantae; phylum Streptophyta; class Pinopsida; order Cupressales; family Taxaceae; genus Taxus; species Taxus chinensis. Next base: position 167,117,893 of record CM034154.1, on the reverse strand, counting down.
AACGACACAAAGGAAACTGGAGGCTCAATAGAGAAAAGTAGAGAAAGACTCGAAGTTTTCATACTTCACACACGAGTCGACTAAGAGCATAGCGGCAGGGTCAGCAGAAGCCTGCACATGGTCAGAACCTAACAAGGAAGTGTTCACTCAAGGCCCTAAATCAGCTAAGTATGGAAGAGCCAGCAGAAGCCTCCACGCAACCCAACAATGCATCTCCAAGGGTCAGGGCCCAAACAGGGTCCATGGACAAGAGTTAACTCGCCACTTGGTCAGAGTAAAAAAATGGGACAGAGCTGGCCATTGAAAAGTAAGGATTGGCGAAATACTCCACGTGTCATCTCAACATAACTTCAAAGGAAAAATCTAGGGGCAGGTCCCAAATGTGCGCTGAGCTTCCACATGTCTAGAACCCAACATAGTTGCTCCTAAATAGGTAGAAGGGACCTAGCCAAATTAGAGAAAGTGGATTAGACCCAAATAAGCTAAGTATAAAGGGGCCGATGAAAGATTCCATGTGCCTCATCGGCATAAATTCAAAGGTGTGGCTTAAGGAAAGACACTTAACTAGTGTCAGCCTCGACGTGTCCAAGGTCTGAAGAAAGGACAGATCCAGCTGATTAATCAGCTAAGTATAAAGGGACCAACAGAATCCTCCATGTGTCTCAACAGGAAACCTTCAACGAGCATGAAGCTTCTACGTTTCCCAAGTCTGAAAAGGAAATATAGTTTGCCGTTGCAAACTCTAAATAGGGAAAATGTAATAGAAGGTGCCACATATCGACTCGACGCAACTTCAAAGATCAAATCTGAGGGCAGTTCCCAAATAAGCACTGAGCGTCCACATATCTAGGGTAAGACATATGGCCCCGCCAAACAAAAGGGACTTAGCCAGAATACAAAGAAATAGAGAAAATCTATGGAATCCTCCACGTGCCTCATCGGTGTAATTCCAAGGGTAGAATCCAAAGTGGGGACCCCAAATGAGCGTGAAGCTTCCATGTGTCCCAGGTCCATAAAGGTGATAGATTCTACACTTGAAAAGTCAAAGGAATTGTGAAAGGTGCCACATGTTAGCTCGACGCACCTTGAAAAGAAGGATCAAAACCGGGTTCCCAAACGTGTACAGACTCTCCATGTGTCTAGGGTCTAGCAGCAGTCAAATGGATTGAGGACCGAATCGGCTAAGTATTTAATTCCAACAGATGATGTCATGTGTCTCATTGGCGCACCTTCAAGGGTCGAAGCCAAAGCGAGTTCGCCAATCAAGAACCAGCTCTCCACGTGTCTAGGGTCTAACAGAAGTCAAAAGGAACTTAGCCAAAACATAAAAAATATAGAACATGCCCGCAAAGGGACATGTGGCCATGTTTCAGGTCAAAGTGGTAAGGTGGGCCTTGGAAGGATTTTTTTCCCAAAGCGGGCCAGTAGGCCTAGGAAAGACTTTTTGCCAAAGGGGAAGATTGTAGAATGGCGGGGTGACAGGAGGTATTTTGACATTTTTCTATTTTCAAAAAAGGCACAAGTTATAATTACGGGCTCGTGATCCTGGGAAGGATTTCTTTTGCTAAGTGGAAGATGCGGGCCAGTGGGCTCAGGGATGAAAAATGGAAAATGAGAAGGTTGCGGGCTTGTGAGGGATTTTGGGAAAAAGTGAATTTGGGACCTACGGGGCTGCCTGAGATTTTTTATAATTTTTTGTTTTCACAAAATGCGCAAAGTTAATTTCGGGCCCACAGATCTGTTTTGAAGAACTTATTTTTTTTCCATTTTTTTACGGATTCGATTTAAATATTCAAATGGGCACAACTTTCGACCAAGTGCTTGAAATTCAACAAATTTTGTACCATTGGAAAGGTCTCAACCTCCTCTACGCCATGGAATCTTGAAACATTAATTTTGACAAGGTTAGTTGGGTGAAAAATAGGAAAAAGTATTTCACTCCATTAATGTATGATTCAGTTGCTTCAAGAACCGGATCAGATTTAATTTGGTCTGCCATTCTTCCTTCTTCAACACGCCAAACAAACAAGGAGGGGCAGACTTGATAGATTGTAGGCAGATTTGTAGGGTAATTGATGGCTGGTAGCTGAGCTTCCAAATCAGATTTTCCACCTCCTTTTCTTCCCCTCTCTTTTCTTCATCTATAAAGGTAAGATCTTGGCTCATTGTAAAGGGTTGGAAATGTTTTGTTTTTCAACCTCCCTTCTTCTTTGGTCTGTAGACAAATTCGTGGAGTTCAAACCTTCTATTAATACTCTAATGCAATTTTTTTGCCTCTTGTCTATTGCAATGTTCTCTATCAATTTGTGAAGTAATAATACATGTCTGCAGATGATTTCAACCCTGTCTTGTGTTCATTACCTTTATCTTATCTTTCATTGCAATATTGGTTATCTGTGCATGCTTGTTATATTACATTTAAATGGTTTGTGTTTGATAGAAAATCCAGTGTTCAACATTCCTTTGGTGCATCACTTCTATTAGTTTAGGTTTAATTTCTTGCATCTTCTAAACCATGTCTCCTTGGCAAGTTACAATAGATTTTAGAATAGATCCTCTACAAATTTTATGTGTACACCTGAATGGAGGAATATTAACTGGAATTCTTCCAAATAGCTCTCTCAATTTGAAATTCCCACACTTTAAGAGATGCTCCATTTTATGAAATCAAACTAAGAGTCTTAATCCATCGATTTGCATAGATTCAGGGGTGCATATATTTTTTACTAACAATGACCGTTATCAAGAGACAACCCACTAGACTCATCCTTAGATGTGTCACTAGCCGTGACAATATGCAATTGGAAACCTCGTTACACACATCGCTTAAGCTGCATAGCAGAAATAGTGTGGATAGAGATGGGCCTCATAAATCCTGCTAACACTGACTCAATCCCAAAATCATCTATATATGATATAATCTTGTGGTAAAAATCCACTATGGCTCTATGTGCAGATAACCATTCCATGCCCAAGATGACTCCATACAAACCCAACGGAAGGATACAAAGATCAAAGATAGTGGTGAAAGGTCCCAAATCCACTACAAACTCCTTAACTAAGGAGTATACAAATATTTTGGCTCTCGATGTCCCAAATACAGCCCTGTCTAACTCCCACCAGCTTGGAATACTCTACTAAAGATGGTGTAATAAAAGAATAAGATGAACCAAAATCAAATAGAATGGAGGTAGGAATTCCACTAATTTTACCTTTAGTCTCTATCACAGTGCTTTAGTGCTCATCCTGGTGGTTCTCAACCACTACATAGATCTTATAGCTATGTCCCATGTTACCAATTATAGGCTTTGAAATTTTTACCTTACCCTTATTACTAGGGTTTTGTGGGCACTCTCTCCAATCATGTCCAATAATGGCACATCCATAAATACTACCTGGTCCTCTCCAATGAGATGTGGCTCTTACCGGTACTCTAGATTTCTATAATGTGGATCCTGATGATCTAGCTATGGACTATTGAGGTCACTGCTGACAAGCTCCTATTGAATGAGCTCTCAGTACACCCTGTTTCCTAATGTAAACCCTAGGGGGATGCCCAATACTCTATCCCCTCAGAGAATCAAATCTTTTTTGAGGTCTAAATGGTGGATGAGTATGTTGCTGCTAAGGTGGCTGTTTTGGTGGCCTAAATGAAAACTATGCAGAATCATGTCTACCACGAGGAGGAGGAGTTAAATCCCTTTACCTGTTATCCTACATCTTCTGGACGCGGATCCACACTTTGTCCATGGCCTGCTGAGTCTTTCCTTGAGTCTCCTCTACAATGTAGGCCTTCTTAACGACCTCTTCTAAAGTCTGTGGGAAATGAATGTGTACCGTACCTCCCAAATCTAGGTTCAAGTCCCTGATGAACCTCTGAATCCTGACCTTCATGTCCTGCATATAGTTAACATACTGAAGTAAGTCAAGAAATTGAATCTCGTACTCTGCTATAGTCATGGATGTCTGGCGGAGGTCATAGAACTCATCTATCCTCTGGTGAATAAACCTCTTGGATAAGTATCTGCTACTGAACTACTCGTCAAAGAGATCCCAAGTAACTTTCTTTTATTCTATGTGGAGCTTCAACTCCTCACTCCTCCACCATACACCTATTCCATCCCTGAGAAGATGGATCACAACATGAGCTGTCATTTTGCTAGTGCATGGGAAATATTGAAGCACCCTCTCAAGTTCAGTAACTAAGCCTCTGCCTGAGAACCACTTCAATCTCATAATTAATGAGATGGGTGTAGCTTTAAGATCTCCCTTATATGATCTGTAGCTGATGACTATTCCTAGCTACGAGTACTCTGATATGTCTGTTCTCTACATGTTCCTCCCTCAGCCTAAGGCTCTGACATCGGTTTTTGTGTCCTAAAATCTAGTCTCCATGTCCCCATTTAGGTGAATCCACTATAACTGACACCACGTGGGAGTTATCTGTTCTATGTTCATTTTTGTCTGGTGGAGAAGTAGGAGCCTCAACTGATGGCTCTATATCCTGTCTCAAAAGTCATCTTCCTAAGGATCCTCTGTGTATATTTTCATTAACATCCTGACACGTCTGTAATATCTGAGGTAAAATGGCCGCTACAACATGATCTGGAGATGGAAAGTCTAGTTCTACATGCAATAACTCGTCGTCTAGTCCGTGCCTCCTACATAGACCAATGTGGGAGTTAGTTCATCATTCTAGGTTTTATTTTAGTTTTCAAGTTTTCTATATTATACAAATATCCAACAATGTTTTTTTCTAGGTTTAAAATTGTGCCAGGTTAAATGTCCATGTCTCATTCTTTCAAGTGCGCCCAAGGGTCCAAGATTTGAACCCACAACTTTGATATTAGGTGTAACAGCCACAAGTTTTTCCTGCGTAAAATCCATGAACAACCTAGGTCACACTAGAAAAATTATGGAATAATTTTTATTTTGTAAAACACACTCGCAAAACAAGGTTAACAGTTACGATTAAACTTTCTCATTTTAAATTTTTATTAAATTAACATTATAAATTTCACCTTAGATCCCTTTTTAATTAAAATAATAAAATTAAATCTCTCAATAATTTATAGTAAAATTAGTTAGTCCAAAACAAGAATTAGGCTTCCCTATAATTTACCTTAATATAATTGAATTTTACCTTAATTAAAGTTGGTTAGTTAATCTCAAGTTAAAAGTGGTCTATTTAATTAAATAATAAAGTTCTATAATACCCACAAAGGGGTCTAAGTTGTATTAAATTAAAATGGTTCTACAAGAAATTTGGGTTAGAAAAGTAATAACACCCAATCCTTTTACACTTACTTTTGTGGCCCCACTTAAATCCTACCCATGCATTTTTAAATTTTGAATTTTCTCTCACCCACTTCCCACCTATTTTTTGTAGGGAAGAATCTCATCCATTGGATGGATTCATTTGTGGCCATTATATCTAGGGATTCAACTAACTCTAAGCATGCATATGAAAACCTCTTTTCTCTTTGGTTTGAATTATTATTTCTTTTCTTTTCTTTTTGCAAATTGGTGGAGGACGAGGTGGAAGCCATGAGAGGAAATCTCAAGATCTTTGAAATATTCACATTATTCTTTCCATTTCAAGTTTTATTTACACCCTCAGCTACGGTTTCAATGTATTTAATTTCTTTTGTTTATCTTATTATTTAGCATTTACCGAAATGGGAAAATGTGTTTCTCCCCGTTTTAGAGGGATTAGGTAAAATGCATATGTATTTAGTTGGGTAAATGAATATATATATATATATATATATATATATATATATATATATATATTGTGTGTGTCTGTGTGTAAAATTACAAATGAGGTTTGGTTCGCATAAAACCCATGGCCACACACAGGTAAAGAAATTCCTAGGCTGAAAATATATATACCACGACAGGGTTAATATGGTGTTTGAAAGTTAGTTGGGTTGGGGGTAGAGTTGCCGACCCCACCCCCCATCCCATTTCTTAATGGGGTGCGGAGTGGGGTCGGTGACCCTCCCCCCAACCCGACCACACCCCCATCCCATTTCTCAATGGGGTGGTGGGTGGGGTCGGCGACCCTCCCCCAACCCATTCCCACCCCCATCCCATTTCTTAATGGGTTGGCCAGTGAGGTCGGCGACCCTCCCCTTAACCCATTTCTTATTATTAATACAGGCCGCATCCTAAAAACTTCCACCCAATCGATTTTTAATTCATTTTTTTTTATATAATACTTATTAATATAAATTATATATATATATATATATATATATTGACTAAGTCAATATTAAAATAGGATTACTATTATCAATAAGAGTAATTCATATTTACTAATAATATCAACTAACCTTTTTTTTCTTTTACTTAAATAGTTTTTACAATTTGGTAGTAATATATAGGAAGCAATACTAAGTTTCTTTCCTTTATTGCTATTACTTTAACCAGCATTTGATACTTGTATATATTATAGTAATTTTAATACTAAAAATTTCAAAACCAATTTGAGACTCAGGGCTAGTGGTAACCATACAATTTTTTTAATTCCATTACATTTAAAAGGGAATATGATACATTTTTTGACAAACTAACTAATTAAAGAAATTCTTGTTCCTTTTTTTTTCACTTTTCCATAACCATATATATGATATTTTACAACTTCCTTAATCAAAAGAATAAACTAACATAGTCTACTTGCCATCAAATGTAAGTATATCAATAAGATTGAATATCTCTTCTTTTGCCAAATACAAGTGTTAAACATTGTCACAAAATTTTTTTAACAATGTTTCCAATAATTTTAAAACAAGAACAACACACCCATGTGAGATGATAAATCAACTAAAATATGAACAATTTTTTTTCTTTTCAACTAAATTTCCATTATATCAAAACATGTTTCCCTAAAAATGGTTTCTCTTTCCAACATGTATTACAATATTAATAACAAATATTCAATACACTTTTCTTTCAAAAATAATACAATAAATCTTCCACCTTAAGTGGGAATTTTACAAGAAAGGTAGTTATAATGAAGGATTTTTTAGTCTTCTACAAGTGCTCCAAGTTTCCAAATCTCAAACAAGGCTCCATCTTTTCTCCAGTTGATTACAACGACAAATGGGTGAGAGGCAACACTCTCCACCCAACCAAAAATATAATGAGGAGGATAATCAATCCTCCTCATTGGGCCCTAATCCCCAACCACAAGGAAGTAAGGGATTGATCAAACACATGAAAACTATACAATGCTTCCAAACTTACTTTGAAGCAACAAACACATAAGAAAATAACCAAAAAAAATCATTTTTAAGCACAATAACTTCCTAAAATATTGGCTCTAAAACAAGACAAGTAGAGAAATAAATACGGGGATACCCTTGTGCCTCCCAAGGGTTAAGATTCCCACCTCAAAAATACTCCAGAATACAATCAATCCTAAAATCTCTTATGCCTCCCTACAACTACAAATATATGTCAATTATTCCTCCCTCTCTCTTATGGCTCCCATAATGAACAAAATAACAAAATGAGAACAAGGTCAGGCATCCCAAACCACTCCCTCCTAAAACCCCAAAGAAGCTCTTGTAACTCCCAACTTATTTCATCCCCATTTTACTATCTCAACACAACCTAAAGCCATTTCACTACCCATCAACTTTAAGCAAGAAACACATTCATTCAACACATAACATACAAGAAAACAAGGGTGCAAGACCCTACCTTTCTATAGAAAGACACCACTTTACAAGTAAGTTCAAAATTTCTTCAAACTCAAACAATTCCTAGAAATCTTCAACTCCAATAAGCAAGTATTCCAAAATAAGAGAGACAAAACTAAGCAAGTAACCCCCAATACTTCCTAAAAATTCCAATAAATAGAAAAGAGGGAGAGGGAGATGATGTGACTCCATGTAGGATGCCACATCATTTATTGTCCATCCCACATCACCAAAGTCAAACCCATACCCCAAGGCATAATAAATGGGTGGTTGAAATGAATGAAAAACCACTTTTACACACTACTCCAACCACACCCCTTAAGGACAAAATTTGAACACATGTGAGAAAGTGCAATTAAATCTCACCTTTTTCCTTCCAAAACACATAATGGGCTCTATTATTTACCCCCTAACCCATAGGTATGGTTGGTATAAGAATTTAAGAGATGTTGGACAAGTTTAACTTATCCCACAAGCCTCAAAAAATGGCCCTTAAGCCCAAATCCGAGTTTCCCAAGTAGATTGGATTCTAAACACTCAAAATCACATACACTGAACTAATAAAAACAAGAACCAAAGACCAAACTATTCCAATAAATGACTAATTTTGTCACATCCATAATTAGATTCCTAATAAGACTAATCTATTTAACTAAGACACATTAATCAATAATCATAAAAAAAGCATTACATCACAAATTAAATCACATACACTAAAATTAAATAAAAGAAAGGAAAAGCACTACACACAAACCCTTGGTCAAAATTAGATATCATCCCCCATATGGAGACCCCTTAACAACAAATAACAAAACAACAACATTACACAAGTTGGCATGGTGACAATTTTCATATCCATCCAGTATTCTGATGTGGTTGGTCTCTAATCCCCCTTTCATTGTTGTGATATAATTACTTGAATAATCACACAATACCTCATTTCACCTCTTGGTCGCATCAAAACATCCAAGATAAAATGTATGCATACAAGTCAAAAATCATCCATATGTAAATTAAATCACCATCTATGTTAACAATTCTATTATGTTAAAATTCCAACAACATATCAATTATATATTTTACCAATACCAATAAGATCGATCACAAGATTAGTTCAAGTACTAAATCTTACTTAATATGATGAGAATGCCAAATGTCAGAAATATATAAATATGTCCACAACACATCATCATCAATATATAATGTCTCTCAAAGAATCCACACAAATCATACTATGAATTGCAATCAATAAAAAGTCAAAGTATCTCTACCGTCTAACATCATGCTAATTCAAAATGATATAATAATCCCCATGTCTATAGTTAATAGTAATCGAAATAAAAATATAATAAGTGTCAAAGGAAAGTGGGCACTATACTATCCAACAGTCTGAGTCCTTTAAGTAATACCTATTGTTTTACCATCGTAAGACTTCATGAATTTCAACACATTTATTTGAATGTAACTGCAAACTAGTTAAAGACTACATCTACAATAAACAAACTCTTTTTAACATGAATATTCCATAAAACTTCCACAATTTGAGAGAATTGTAGAGGATTTTTTCCATATTTATAACAATTCGATTTTTGAATTTTTAGGTATTGGAGATGTTCAAAAATTTCATTAGAGTGCTAATAATTTGTAGAAAATTTCACATCTCCAACCATTCCTCACTGAAAATTCACATTTCTTACCCAAATAAACTATTTTTGCATTAATTATCCATCACACTTGTACTTAACGAATATTTTTGGAAGTAAATATAATAATTTTCAAACCTCACATTAAATAGTTTCAAATTGATAATAATTCAAAATTTAAATTTTTAAACATATTTTAAAATTAGTTATTTAAAAAGAATTGTAAAATGACATGGAAATCTAGTAATTCATTTGTTTGGAAAGTTATTTACAATTAAATAATCAAAATCTATAATTTCAACATCGTATTTAAACTTTTTTACTATTCACATGTGAATGGTAGACTTTTGGGCTTATAAGTTTTAAGTTTAGATTTAAAAAATGAAAAAACTTTCTAAAACCCTAATTAACATCCACTCTACGCCAAAACTTACCATTTCCATGAAATGTGCTTATTCTCTCTACCACATGAATAATACACAATATCCAATTTTAAACATCTCATCCTCATTCACTTGTGTGGATAATTATTGAATGAAAATTCAAGGATTTACTATCTAAATAGATCTATCAATATTCTTAAAGGTTTTTTTGACATTATCATATAAGACTTGATATTCAATAAAACTACTAAATAATAGTTGAGACCTATGAATGTGATAAGAATGTAGCTATGGTGCAAACATAAAACTAGTTAGATATAGTTTCATGTAGGAAAAGTAGTATTTTAATTAAGAAGGAATGAAATCCTGATGGTGATGATGAGTGAATGAGAATGAATAATTTTAAATACATCCACAAGATTGGTTAGTCTATGGGACATAAAGCCTCAACTAGATAGAACATATTGAGTAGAGTGTATAACCTAAAAGATATTCCTACAATCCATTTCCCTTTCCATTTTGAATCTCTTGTTGTGGATCTTCACAAAAATATTTTTTGTTTTGACAAGTCCTTTCTCCTCAAGAGAGGACGTTTTGTTATATAATTTCAAAATCTTCTAATATGGGATATCGATTACATTATATGTTGTATATTCTATCATATTCTTCCATTATATTTCCCCACCCCCTTTTTGTAAATTAACACACATGTTCTCTCTTCCCACACTTATTTAGGAGATATCCATCAACCTGTTTGACACCTAAGATGATGTGAACAAGTCCTTAACTTGATCATCAACATTTTATATTTCCATTTACGTAGTGCTTTCCCTTATGGTCGCAATTCAGACTAAATTATTTGATGTAGTATATTTTATTCCACCCAAGTTGTTGCATTCATATTTGTATCCTAAATTTATTTATTATAGTGTCCACCTATTTTCTTATTCTAATTTTGAGTTGTACTGACTCATTGTATCATGTTTTTTATGCTAACAGAGATATTGCTACTATGATTCACTATTTTGGTGTGATATTGCTTCATGATATAGTTATTTGATTTCAATGTGATGCTAAATTTTCCTGACAGGTTATCAATGGGGAATTTGATCCCTAAGTTAATTTATCACATATATGTGTTGAGATGATGCTATCAGTAGATTTGATGAGATTCAAGTATCATTTATTACATTCATCTTAGATACAAGGTCGTCAACTTTCTTTCTATGTTTCACAATTAATTATTAGGATGTACTGCTTAGGTAGTTTTGATTATGTATGGATGACTGTTATGATAAATAAAAATGTTATCATATTTTAATTTAATAGTTTTGGACATGTATGATTTTATCCTTGAGTGTGCAGGTAATAGTTTTTTAGCCAGTTACGAAATACGGGATTCAAGAGACATACTCTAACTAACATGATAGGCCTTGAAAGGAAAGCTTTTCCCACCCATTTCTTAATGAACGTGGTATTTTATTCATATTTTTATAGCTTTTTTTTTATTAGAATTAAAATACATATGATTGTATTTTTACATCTCTTAATTGTGTTGAATGTGCGCCTCTTGTTATAGTTCTTATTTATCACACTTACTTACCCTTTTCTAAACGATTTTTTAAATTAGGTGATGTCTCGGAATTTGCAGTATCCTCGTGAGTGCATGTAATTTAATATTTCCTTTTTCCATTTATTTTGGAATGAAAATTTAGAGTGTTGGTATTGGTTGAAGACTTGGTGGAGGGTGACACGTCTCAAACTCCCATTGGCTTATGTGGTGGATCCTTTTCCTTCATAATACCTCATATTTATGTTTATGGGGTTCTTTAAAAAAAAATGGGGAGCTTGGTTTGGGAGAGAATGGAAGTAATTTAGAAATTAGAAGAAAAAACATGGAATTGGATTTATTCTTTAGATTTCAAGGTAGGATCTTGTTCTTATATGTTTTTTACTTGGTTATAAAATTGAACTTTTACTTGTAATTTTTTCTTGAAATAAATTCAATTTCGGTGTTTAATCTTATGTTTTTTACTTACTCATCAAGAGGGGAATGGAGTGGTAAGGGGTGTATAATGGAGTGATAAGGGGTAAAATTTGTATGGAGAGATAAGTAGTGTTGTTTGAAGCCAAATTAGGGGATTTTTTTTTATCATGTTTAGGATTATCTCATCCCCACTTCCCATAGAAGAATATTTTTCCTTATCACCATTGTATGTTTAGTTTTTTTTGCTTTCAATGAAATATTTAAACATTTTTTGTGTGTAAATACATGCTTTAACCTTAGTGCTAGTTAGAAATATATTTTCCTCTCTCCCATGGGCTTGGGGGAGGATAACATGATTTCTTGGTTTCCATGGAAGTATGTAATGTTTCCATTTGGATGGGAGGTTAACCAAGAAAATTCATATGGTTGTTTGGGAGTTTTCTGTAGCTCTACTCATCACTCATTAACTATTCTTCCTACATTATGGAAATACAAAGATCATAATAACTTGTCTCTCTTCAGTGTGGGGCTATTTTACTTTCCTTCATGCTTTGTCAGATATGCGATTGATCTTTAACCTCACTCATTACGATGCGGGACAAAATTATCAACCTCTGTGGCTTTGCATATGAATCCATCAATTTTTCACTTTTGATAATAATAAACAATTTAAGATAATTCGTAATGAAATTTTAAATGACACTAAGGAGATAAAAAATATGTATATATATATATGTATATATACATATATCTTTGTATATATACATATACATATATATATACATATACATATATATATACATATACATATATATATATATATATATATATATATATATATATATATATATATACATATACATATATCTATATATGTATGGGACAAAAATAAAAAATAAATAAACAAACTGACATAAATGACTAAACAATTAAATAATAGTAATTAAAAAAAAATGAATGGGGCATGGGACTATTGGGAGATGTGGTGAAATTTTATGGTGTGGAGTGGAGTATGGAAGGCATATGTAAAGAGGTAAATATTTGCTACCGACATGAGCATCGTCAATGGCCATTAAACATTTCACTTTCCTTGCATACTAAAAGTGATTTACTTGAGATATAAATGTGTTTACCATGTGGAAACCATGTAACGCACACAAAAATGATGTTCTAAAAACAAGATAACTCCCAACACTTAACCCAAAATTTGCAAATAATTTGTTTTTGTGTTACAAGAACAAGGTAGAAGGATAAATCAGGTTACAAGGATGTTAATCTGCTAGGGTAACACAACTAACCAACACCACTAGCTCAACTTTTTGATTGAAGAACCCAGACAGGATGAAGGTTAACATAATTAATCTCTAGAGTCCATTAATCAATTATGCATTAGGAAGGTACCCTAGATTAATTTACTTAAATAAATGTTTTCTTCACTTAATTTTATATTCAATCCAAAAATTGACTAATCTCATGATTAAATAATTTAGTTTCATTATCCTAATAGTATAAAGTCTTTTTATTAATTTACTAAAACATACTAAGCGCTAAAAAGACTTCACAACCCTAAGGTAATTAAATGGCCCCATTCCCCATTTACAAATGCTAAAGTTTTAAAACAACATTTATAAAAATCATTCTCACCTAAAAAACATAGGGTGAAACCTCCACCCTTGTATGTTTTTATTATCCAATATAAGGATTTTATTCATTATTTTGCTTGTTTGGAGCTATTAGTTGAGTTTTACACTTTATAAATTATATAAAACCAGTTAAAATTTACACACAGGTGCGGACCCAAGGAGTTATTTCGTAAGTGACAGAACTGCTGCCCAGAGAAGACTGGCAGTCCTGGGACTGCCGCCTTGCCTAGGTGACAAACCACAAACTGTTGCCCTACTGAGAAGCAGTTTTGAGACCGTGCCTTAGCCTGAGCGATGGTTATGGGACTGCCACTCTGCACATGGTGGTGGTCATGTTTAGAAAAAAAATAGAACATTAATTCAAGATTTTTACAAAATTGAAAAGTTATAAAAAGGTGTAATAAGACATTCTGAGCCTATTTTAAGCATCTAGAATTTCTAGTTTTGAGATTTCGGTAAATTTGTTCATTCCTTAGTTAAATCTACTCATTTTTTTTAATTAACTATCTTAACTAATGGAAAAAAACACATATACTTACAAAATCATTCTATTATGTTCATCTAGTTTTCTTTCCATTTCAAGAGGAAAAGAGACCTAAATCTATTGATTTACATTGTCACTTTCTTGCTATAAAAATCAACATTTCTAAACAACAATATATCCAAATTTGTTCTCTCTTTCATTTCACTACAATGTACATACATTCAAAATAGCTATAATAAATTTATTTTTGCATTCAAGTTTATTATGCATACAAGTTCAATTTCGTACAACTTCTATATTTCCCTTTCTCTCATATACAACATTACAACTTCACTATGCAAGTAACTTTCTTTTTCACAATGCAACTTCCAAATAAAATTTTACACAATATAGTCATTTTGATTCTTTCTCTTTTAAAATGTACAAATATTGGAATACAATCTTTCTTCATGAAATTTATTACAAAGTCTTCCACTAAAGGTGGGAAATAATACAAGAATATAAGAAAATTATAGAATATAAAATTACAAGTTTCTCCACTCTAACTGGGAACAACATAAAGGAAGTTTCACAAGGTATCCAACAAAACACCAAGCTCCACAAGTCCACAAGATAGATCCTCCAAGATTTTTTTGATTCACAAATAAAATGGGGGGAGAGGAAATGCTCTCCACCCGACCAAGACATCCAATGAAGAGGATAAGCCATCCTCTTCATTGGCCCCCGAGCCCCAACCACATCACAATGGGAGATGATTTCAACACATGGCAACAAAAATATTCCACAATACTAGCAATTAGTTTCTCATCCATTCCATCCACATTCAAACACAATAACAACACAAGAAAGAGAACACAAAACAACAATATAACAAGGCTTAACAAGAAAGCCAAAGGAGTAAGACCTATGTGGAGGCCACTTATGCCTCCTAATGGGAATTGGTACCCACCTTAAAGCCTCTAGTGCATATCTCAAATCCCTACATACTCTTATGCGTCCCTCAAGTACCCCTTAAACCTCCCACATGCGCTTATGCCTCGCCCAATCTCTTATGCCTCTCTCATAAAAGAAACAGCAAGAAATACAAGCATTCCTTATCCTAGGTGGGACACCCAACCCAAACTCCCTCCAAGAAAGAAAGTAATCTCTTATGCCTCCCTATAAGAAAAAATCCCCATAGTCTCCTCCTACTCCAAACTTAGGCAATCTACCCACACCCAACAAGCATTCCAAAGAAAACAACATTCAACACAAGCACAAAAATTAAAAAACAATGCATAACATAAGCAAGGTGAAGCTCCTACCTTTCCAAAGTAGAGCTTGTTCACAAGAGTAAGTCCCCAAGCTCCTCAAAACCAAGAAAGTATCCACAATCTTCAAAAATCCACAAGCACTCCCAAAAATCCTCTAACTCTCAAAAATTTCAAGAGTCCAAAATGATCAAGTAATCCCCAAACAAGCAAAAGAGCTTCTATAAATAAAAAAGGTAGAGAGGAGGATGAGGTGGCTCTATGTAGGATGCCACATCACTCATCCTCAAGTCTGGATAAGAAGTAAAACCTCAACCCCAATGCACCATAAATTGGTGGGTGAGATGAATGACAAGATACTTAAAAACACAAACTAAGCCCACACTCCAAAAGGAAAAAATTAAATATTTGAAAGAAAGTGCAATAAACATTTCACCTTTTTCTCTTCCTAAAACACCTAATTTGCTCTAGTTTTGACCCCCCAACCCATAGGTAGGGTTTGTATGGAAATTTAAGAGGTGTGGGACAAGTTTAAATTGACCCACAAGCCTTCAAAATTTTCCCTTAAGGAAAAATTCGAGTTTCCCATGAAGGGTAGAGTGTACATCACTCAAAATCTCAAACATTCAACACACAACACAAAATCCAAGAGTAAATCAAGTCTAATAAATGAAGTTATTTTTGTCACATATTTAATTAGTTTAGGACAACATTTAATTACTTTAATAAGACACTTAGACCCACTAAGATAAAGGAGGAAACACATACATCAAAAACAAAATAAATAAAACAAGTAAATTACATCACTAAAGGGAACACATACTAACATTAATAAAAAAAGGGAAATTAAAACAAAAAAACACATGACCCCTTGGTCACCATTTTCCCCTAACCAAACAATTCTAACACACACACATTTACATGTTGCCATGGTGACCCTAGTTTAATTCATCTAGAATTCCAATGTGGTTGGTATCCAATCCTCTTGATGTTGTTGTGAATATAATTACACCTAAAAAACATAGAATACCTTCTTTGGCCTCGTGGCCACATTAAAACATCCATGTAAAAACATGCAATATGACTCTAAAATCGTCTATATACGAGCTAATATCATCTAAGTAATTACAAATCATTTAATATTTTCTAGAAACATTTCTATCCAACATATCATCCATGTCAAAAATGATCACAACATTAATTCAATTATCAAAGTCTACTCATGGCGATGAAAGTATATCACATGTAAGAAATATATCTAAATAACCATGTCTACACATATCAACATCAATATAAATTGTCTCTAATAATCCACATGCATCATATATGAAATGAAATCAACAACAGTTTAGTATCTCTAACATCTAGTATCATGCCAAATGAAAATCCTGCAACAATGTCCATAAGTGTAGTTGACAGTATCAAAATCAAAGCAAAATGTTTCGAAGGGAAGTGGGCACTACATCCCCCTCCCCTTAGACTCAACTTCCTCCTAGAAGTCACTGGAACAGGTGTGAGAACTACACTCGTAACAAAGTAGCATCCTCCCATGTAGTTCCAGTCTCAAAATATCTGTCTCACTGGACCCAAACCTGGTCAATCTCTTTTTTGTAATGACCCGGGGTCCTATGCTCTATAATGCGGACGAGATCCACCTTCACCTACCCCTGATCCTGCACCTATAATGTGGTCAAATCTAGCACGTGATAAGGATAAGAAATATATCTCCTAATAACATAAACATGAAACACATCATGGACGTAAGAAAAGTTAGGTGGCAATGCTAGACGATATGCCAAGGTACTGATGCGCTCCAAGACCTCAAAGGGACCCACAAACCTAGGAGAAATCTTAGAAACATTTATGTAATGGATAGGACTCTTATGCAGTCTGAAACAAAGAAACACATTTGTTATCACCTCATAACTACGATATATCCTATGTTGGTCCGCATACTTCTTTTTCCTGTCCTGCACCTCCTGTAATCTATGTCTGATCAAAATAACCTATTGCTCCATGTCCTGAAAAAAGGATGGCCGAAGAGAAAACCTATCCTATAACCTGTCCCAACTAAGAGTTGTCCTACAATCTCTATCATATAATTCTTGAAAATGAGCCATGCCTATCAAACTCTGAAAACTATTATTGTCGGAAAACTCTACCAAGTACATATACTCCTCCCATCTCGACTGGTGATCCATATCGTACATCCTAAGCATGTCCTCCAGGATCTGATTCACCAAATCAGTCTATCCATCTGTCTCAGGGTGACATGTCATGCTTAAATTGATCCTCATTCGAGAGCATGTTGTAAGGTTTTCTAAAAATGTGAAGTGTACAAAGGATCGTAGTCGCAAATGATTTTCCGTGAAATCCCATGTAATCTAACAATCTCATCAAGATATAACTATGCAACTACACTATTTTTTTAGGTGGTATTCAATGGAGAAAAATGAGCCACTTTCGTTAATTTATCCACCATGACCATGATGACATCATGGTGGTATCTCGACGTCTGTAACCCAAAAATGAAGTCCAAGGAAATGGTGTCCCACTTCAACTCCGATATGGCGTGAGGAAAGAGAAGGTGAGATGGATGTCGGTGCTCAGCCTTCACCCTGTAATACTCTAAAAAGAATGACACAAACTGAGCCATGTCTCTCCAAACTCCTCTCTAATGGTATAATTATCTCAAAGTTGTGTGGATCTTTTCACCCTGGGATGGGATGAATAGGGTGCACAATGAGCCTTTGTCAAAATTTCCTATCTCAAGCCTCCATCTATAGGAATGTATATCTAACATCTTTGTCTAAGAATACCATCTTCCTCTAATGAAAATCCATCAAACATCCCCTCAAGGGCCCTCTGAAACTCAATCTCTTCTCTCACTGCAAGGTAGAAGCTGTCATGAGGAAGCTACTGCAAAATCCTGCTCTGTAAATCTGTAACTATTGATGTATCCATATCCACATGTCTTCATCTGCTCAAGGAATCTATAAAAACATTCTACTTCCCCTTCACATGATTTATCTCCATATCATACTCACAAAGAAACTCCATCCAACATCGCTGACGAGTGTTGAGATTGGGTTGCGTGAAGAGGTGGCGAAGACCCAAGTGATCAGTCCAGAGTGAAAATCTCTGGTGAAGGAGAAAATGTCTCCACTACACTAAGGTTTGCACAAATTTTGCAAGATCAAGATCATGATTCAGATTATTGAGCTCATAATATTTGAATTTGCAAGACTCAAAAGCAACTACTCTACCCTCATGCATCAACACACCTCCAAGTCCTACCAAAGAAGAATCTATGCAAACGTAGAACTCACCATGTGGATCTTGCACTGTAAGAATATGTGTTGTCATAATGCATTCCTTTAATATCCTGAAGGCCTGCTAACATCTATTTGATAGCACAAACTTCTTCTCTTTCCGCTGAAGGGAAGTGATGGGGTACACAATCCAAGAAAAGTCCTGAACAAATCTCCTATAGTATCCTGCCAAACCCATGAAGCTACGTACCTCGGTCACACTGGTGGGTGCTGGCCAATCCATGATAGCTTGAATATTGGAAGGATCGACTGTGATACCTTCCCCAAAAATGATGTGGCCCAAATACTACACCTCTCTCTGAAAGAATGCACACTTCTCTAGGTTCCCGTAAAGATGCTACTCACGAAGACACTGAAGAGCCTGACGAAGGTGCTCCTCATCCTCCTTATGTGTACGTGAGTAAATCAAAATTTCATCAAAGAAGATGGTCACGAAGCAATCATGAAAATTATTGAATACCACATTCATCAAGCTCATGAACACTGCAGGGGAATTATTCAGACCAGAAGGTACCACTGTGAACTTGTAGTGGCCATATCTCATACGGAAGGCGGTGTTATGAATATATACCTCTGTAATCCTCTGCTGATTATACCCTGACTTAATATCTATCTTGGAGAAAAAGTTGGCCCCCTTCATCTGATCAAACAAGTCATCAATGCATGGAAAGGGGTAACGATTCTTGATCATTACTTTGTTCAGCTGGCGGTAATCAATACAAAACCACATAGATCCATCCTTCTTCTTCACAAAGATCAATGGTGCACCCCAAGGGGATACACTAGGATGGATTAGGACTTTTTCTAGAAGGTCCTTAAGTTGCAACTTGAGCTCACATAGCTGAGGGGTAGTCATCCGATTAGGTGCTCGTGAGATAGGCTCTATGCCCGGAACCAAATCTATATGAAAATATATCTCACGTGGGGGATGTAACCTCAATAGCTCCCTTGGAAACACATCAGAAAACTCTCTCAAGATGGGATATTCATCAAGGGATTGTCCACTAAAATCATCCTCCAATCTCTCACTAACGGTAATAGAATACATTTGACAATCCCATCACACACACCGCTTAAGCTGCGTAGTGGAGATGGTGCGATTAGAAGTAGGCCTCCTAACCCCTAATATCATTCAATCCACTCCTAGATCATTTGTATAAAAAATAGTCTTATGGTAACAATCCACTCTAGCTCTGTGTGCAGACAACCAGTCCATGCCAAAGATGACACCATAGGACCCCAAAGGAAGGATTCGAAGATTTGAAGTAGTGGTGAAGGGTTCCAAATCCACTACACACTCGTTAACTAAGGAGTATACAAAAAAATTGGCTCCAGAAGCCATCTCAATGTCCCAACCATGACCCTACCTAATTGTCACCAGCTTGCAATGCTCTACTAAGGATGGTGTAATAAAAGAATCAAAGAAACCAGAATCAAATAATATAAATGTAGAAACACCACCAATACTACTTGTCATCTCTATCACGGTACTCTAGTGCTCATCCTGGCAGTTCTCGACCACTACATAGATTAGATGACTATATGCCATATCTCTAACAGTAGGATCGAAGATCTGTGTCTTACCCTTATTGCTAGGGTTTTTTGGGCACTCTCTTTAATGGTGTTAAGCAAAACCATAACCATAACATCTTCCTGGTCCTCTCCAGTAAGATGTGGCCCCAGCCGATACTCTAGATGTCTATGCTGTGGATCTTGATGACCTAGTTAGGGACTACTCAGGTCTCTACTTATGAGCTCTTGATGATTAAGCTCTTTGTGCACCATATTTCCTTATGGGACCCCTATGATGAGGCCCCATACTCCTTCCCCTATGTGAATCAAATATCTAAAGAGTTTTGTAAGGTGTGCAGGTCTGCTACTGCTGAGGTGGCCTGAAGGAAGATTGTCCCAAACTCTATCCACCATAAGGAGGAGGAACTAACCTCATTGATTTGTTATCCTGCATCTACTGGATGCGGCTCTGAACTCTATCTCTAGCTTTTTACATCTTCCTCCGTGTCTCCTCTACTATATAGGATATTCTCCATGGCTTCTGCTAATATCTATGGGCACTGAATGCATACTGCACCACCCAAATCAAAATTTAGGCCCTAAATGAACCTATGAATCCGTACCTGCTCATCCTACAAATAGTCAAAATACTAGAGTACATCAATAAATTGACTCTCATACTTGGCTGTACAGTCATAGATGCCTAACGGAGGTTATGAAACTCATCTATTCATTTTTGAATAGACCTTATGGAAAAATACATGCTCGTGAAATGCTCCTCAAAAAGCTCCCAGGTAACCAGCTCTGAGTCAACATAGAGCTTCTACTACTCAGTCCTCCACCAGACTCCTGCTCCATCCCTTAGAAGATGGATTGCAACACGAGATTTTGTGTTGCTAGTACAAGGGTAGAGCTTGAAGCATCCACTCAAGCTCACCAACCAAGCCTCTTCCTGAAAATATCTTGTATCTCCAGAATAATGATATGGTCATAGCTTCAGGATCTCCCTTATATTATTTGTGGCTGACGACTGACAAGCCCTAGGTCTTTCTACATTCTCCTCCTTCTGTCTAGGGCTCTGAGATCTATCCCTGTGTCCTAAAATCCTATCCCCATGCCCTCTCTTGGGTGACTCTACCTTGGCCGACTCTACACAGAATTTCTCTACCCCATGCTCTTCACTGTATTGAGGAGATGCCCTAGCCTCAACTGATAGTTTCATATCCTTCCTAGGAGGTCATCCTCCAAGGGACCCTCCATGTATAATGACATTGACGTCCTAAAGCGTCTACAAAATATGTTGAAGAATGCCCGCTATAGCCTGATCTGGCATTGGTATACCTAGGTCTATATGAAAAGACCCCTCGTCTAGTCCGCGTCTCTTGCACAGACCAAGGCGAGATTTATTTCATAATTTTTGTTTTGTTTCATTTTTTCTATGTTTTCTAAAATTATACAAATATCAGATAGTGTGATTTCTAGATTTAGAAGGATAATTTTGGACTAGGTTAAAAGTTCATGTCTTATTTTTTCTAGGTGTGCCAGGGTCCAAGCTATGAACCCATGGCTCTGATACCAAATGTAATGCCCACAAAAATGATGTTCTTAGAACACACTAACTCGCAACACTTAACCTAAAATTTGCGACTATTTTTTTTCGTGTTAGAAGAACAAGGTAGAAGGATAAATCAGGTTACAAGGATGTTAATCCCCTAGGGTACCATAACTAACAAACACCACTAAGGGCTAAGGGTTAAAAGGAATTCAAAACCCTTTTTTAATTTACTAAAAAATACTAAGGGCTAAAAGGACTTCAGAACCCTAAGGAAATTAAATGGCCCCATTCCCCATTTACACATACTAAAGTTTTAAAACAACATTTATAAAAATCATTCTCACCTAACAAAAGTAGGGTGAAACCTCCACCCTTAGATTAAGTAATTCTTGGCAGCTAGATCCTAGGGTTCCCATCTAGCCCTAAGTTTCCTTATGATTTTTCATTAAAACCTTTCCTTTTATTCAATTCCCTCATTTGGTCTATTTATTTTGTTGAAAAATGTAGGTTGGAGAAGAGGAAGGCCATGGGAGCAAGAGGGGAGAAACTAGGGATAACTCTATAAGGACCAAACTTAGAAGGTTTAGATTGAAGGTTTAATGTTGTTTCCATTTTCATTCAAGGATTGGGAGGGATCTCTTCCCCCAATCTGGTTTTATTCTAAACCATTTGTATTTGGGTTTTCAAAATTTGGGGCAAACCCTACCCCTATGAATAAAATGAGAAGAAATATTTTAGATCCACCATTTGTATGTTATTATTATCCAATATAAGGGTTTTATTCATTGTTTTACTTGTTGGTAGATATTAGATGAATTGTACACTTTATAAATTACATAAAACCACTAAAAATTTACGCGCAGGCGCAGATCCACGAAGTTATTTTGTAAGTGATAGAACTACCGCCCAGAGTAGACCGATGGTCCTAGAACTGCTGCCCTACCTGGGTGACATACCATGGACCGCCGCCCTACTGAGCGGTATTTTTTAGACCGCCGCCTTAGCCTGAGCGAAAGTTACAGGACCACCGCTCTACACAGGGTGGCGGACCTATTTAAAAAAAAATTAATTCGATATTTTTACAAAATCGAAAAAGTTAGAAAAAGGTGTAAAATTGCATTCTGAGCCTATTTTGAGCATCTAGAGTTTCCAGTTTCTAGATTTCAATCAATTTGTTCATTCCTTAGTTAAATCTACTCATTTTTTTGTTAAAGAACTATCTAAACTAATGAAAAAAAACATCTACTTACAAAATCATTCTATTAAGTTCATCTAGTTTTCTTTCCATTTCAAGAGGAAAATAGACCTAAATCTATTGCTTTCCATTGTCACTTTCTTGCTATAAAAATCAACATTTTAAAATAACAATATATCCATATTTGTTCTCTCTTTTATTTCACTACAATGTACATACATTCAAAATAGCTATAATAATTTTATTTTTCCATTCAAGTTTATTATTCATACAAGTTCAACTTCTTATAACTTCTATATTTCCCTTTTTCTCATATACAACATTACAACTTCACTATGCAAGTAACTTTCTTTTTCACAATGCAACTTCCAAATAAAATTTTACACAACATAGTCATTTTTATTATTTCTCTTTCACAATATACAAATATTGGAATGCAATCTTTCTCCATCAAATTTATTACAAATTATTCCACTCTAGGTGGGAAATAATATAAGAATGTAAGCAAATAATAGAATATAAAATCGCAAGTTTCTCCACTCTAAGTGGGAACAACACAAAGGAAGCTTCACAAGCTCTCCAACAAAACTCCAAGCTCCACAAGTCAACAAGATAGCTCCTCCAAGATTTGTTTCATTCACAACAAAAAGTGGGGGAGAGGCAACGCTCTCCACCCAACCAAGACATATAATGAAGAGGAGAATTCATCCTCTTCATTGGCCCCTGAGCCCCAAATACATCACAATGGGAGATGATTTCAACCCATGGAAACAACAAGGTTCCACAATACTAACAATTAGATTCTCATACATTCCATCCGCATTCAAACACAACAACAACATAAGAAAAAGAAAATGAAACAATAATATAACAAGGCTTAAAAAGAAATCCAAAGGAGCAAGACCTATGGTGAGGCCACTTATGCCTCCCAATGGGAATGGGCATCAACCTGAAAGCCTCTAATGCATATATCAAATCCCTACATACTATTATGCCTCCCTCAAATACCCCTTATACCTTCCACACGCTCTTATGCCTCCCTCATAAAAGAAAAAGAAATAAATGCAAGAATTCCTTATGCTAGGTGGGGCACCCAACCCAAACTCCCTCCAAGAAATAAATTAATCTCCTATTCCTCCTTACAAGAAAAACTCCTCATAGTCTCCTCCTACTATAAAATTAGGAAATCTACTGACACCCAACAAGCATTCTAAAGAAAACAACATTCAACACAAGCACAAAAATTAGAAAACAAAGCATAACATAAGCAAGGTGAATCTCTTACCTTTCCATACTAGAGATTGTTCCCAAGAGTAAGTCCCCAAGCTCCTCAAAACCAAGCAAGCATCCAAAAGATCCAAAAATCCACAAGCACTCCCAAAAATCCTCTAATTCTCCAAATTTTCAAGAGTCCAAAATGATCAAGTAACTCCCAAACAATCAAAAGAGATTCTATAAATAAAAAAGGGAGAGAGGAGGATTTGTTGGCTCCATGAAGGATGCCACATCACTCATCCTCAACTCCACATAAGAATTCAAACCTGAACCCCAATGCACCATAAATTGGTGGGTGAGAGGAATGACAAGATACTTACACACACAAACTAATCCCACACCCCCAAAGGACAAACTTAAATATTTGAAAGAAAGCGCAATAAACATTTCACCTTTTTCTTTTCATAAAACACCTAATGAGGTCTAACTTTGACCCCCCAACCCATAGGTAGGGTTTTTATGACAATTTAAGAGGTGTGGGACAAGTTTAACTTGTCCCAAAAGCCTTCAAAATTTTCCCTTAAGGCCAAATTAGAGTTTCCCATGAAGGGTAGAGTGTACATCACTCAAAATCTCAAGCATTCAACACACAACACAAAAACCAAGAGTAAATCAAGTCTAATAAATGAACTTCTTTTGGTCACATCTTTAATTAGTTTAAGACAAGATTTAATTACTTTAATAAGACACTTAGACCCACTAAGATAAAGGGGGAAACACATAAATCAAAAACTAAATAAATAAAACAAGTAAATTACATCACTAAAGGCAACACATACTAACATTCATAAAAAAAGGAAATTAAAAAAAAACAACACATGACCCCTTGGTCACCATTTCCCCTAACCAAATAATTCTAACACACACACAATTACATGTTTCTGTGGTGACCCTAGTTGAATTCATCTAGAATTCTACTGTGGTTGGTCTCCAATCCCCCCGATGTTTTTGTGAATATAATTATACCTGCAAAACAGAGAATACCTCCTTCGGCCTCGTGGCTGCATTAAAACTTTCATTCCAAAATATGCAATATGATTCTAAAATCATCTATATATGAGCTAATATCATCTATGCAATTACGAATCATTTACAATTTTCTAGCAACATTTCTATCCAACATTTCATCCATGTGAAAAATGAACACAACATTAATTCAATTATCAAAGTCTACTCATGGCGACGAAAGTATATCGCATGTCAAAAATATATATAAATAACCATGTCCACACATATCAACATCAATATCAATTGTCTCTAATAATCCACATGCATCATATATGAAACGGAATCAATAATAGTCCAGTATCTCTAACATCTAGTATCATGCTAAATCAAAAGGCTACAACAATGTCCATAAGTGTAGTCGATAGTATCAATATCAAAGAAAAAGGTGCCGAAGGGAAGTGGGCACTACAAACCCAAGTTAACATTGTAAATATAGCAGTGATTTGGTAGATGTAACAAATGTAGAATTTGAAGCTTTGTTTTTCTATAGATGGAAAAGTTGGGTTGTATACCCTTATAATATTTAAAACAAAACATTGCATGTAACTATGTTAAACAGACGTATCATATAAGCCATTCTACAATCAGTACCCTATTGGGTGAAATTATGCCTACGCGTGAATAAAATTTGAAGTTGTAATATCTCCCCATTTTTCTTTATACAAATTCATCGATATGGGTTTGTATCTGTATTTGAAGTGGGTTCAATGGTATTTCAGAGAAATAAAAAATTACCTTATCCATCGTATTGTTTATTTTATGCAAAAGAAGAATATTATGGTTTAGGTGGCTCTTCTTTGGGTGCAATTTCTCGCTAGGTTGATTTCTACCTCTTCTACTTCTGTGCACCTGTGCCATATATCATTGTAACCCAGGAAAGACCATACTTAGGGTAGACATTGTATTGATTAAGACATTAAAAGTTTCCTTTATGTTATCCCACGAATGTCTCTACAATATATTTCTCTTTCACTCTTCCTCTACGTTAAGCCCTCTAGTGGTCCATTTTCAACAGCCTCCTCCATGCACAAAAATAATATATTTGGAGTAGATGCGCAGCCATGGAAAGAAGATGTTTTTGTAGGGTATGATCAATAGAAACTATCTTTTGTTAGTTTTTTTTTTATTTCAAGTGTAAAAATATAGTGCAAACTAGTTGCATGCTTACCTTATAAAAATGCGGTCTCATGTGATGTTTCAAATTTAGGATAGTCAAAAAATAATGTTCTTGACAAGGTCAAAAGGCTTTTCAAAGAAATACCTTAGCTGGACATCATCTCATGGATTTCCATGGTAGCAAGATATGCACAAAATGGTCCTTTTAGGATTAAATTCCCATAAAAACTTCTAAGTAAATGCAATTACTAAGGGGGAAGCCAATTTCCATGAAAGTTACTAGTATCCTCCATATTCTATGTCAAATGGGGGGAAATTGTAACATGTTAGTGATCACTTAGCCATATGACCTAGTGTTTGTTTGGCTGCTCCATCGTCTTGAGACCACTTAAGTGTTTTTTGGGAAGGATAATAGCTTGTTAAGTGGTTGCGACCACGTTGGATTTTTTTTTCTGGCAAGGTATATTTGATTTTGTGTAAAACACACAATTTGGACACACAAATACAACAGTAAAAAGATCATAATAATATTTTTTTGACTTTAAATGCTCCCACACAACACCACAAGGGCTCAAATAGATAAAATTAACACCACATAAGACACTTACACAAGTCATCGACTCACATAGACACATGATAACATCATATACATGTCGATGCCACACTTTCCCCAATGAACAAATGTCAGCAATTACCCAACCACAAGAAAGGGACAAACCCGCAACACATCATTACCATGATTACAACTTAGTTACGATTAACATTCCAATAACATTACTATGCGAGGAAAATTTTATCTTTTTTTTTCACCTATAAATTCTTAAATTCATTTCACATTCAACTTAGACTTCAACCTTTTAAGTTGGCTCTTTGTACCTTACAACATTCCCCATTACTCACATAATTATTTTCCATATTTCAAATTGCATACAAAGTTCTTAATTCTCTTGTTCTTATGTTAAGCTTACGCTTCTCAAACTTTCATTTAATGTTTAAATGTTACCCTTAGTACATAAGGGAATCTGATGTGATGTCAAGAAAGAAATCTTAGGATTTAAGGGAGATTTAGATTCAAGGTACCTTTTCCCATAAAAATTATTCGATCACAGTATCTTTATTTCCCTATCATAGTTAATATAGTTCAGTAACTTGTTGAATCCCTTCAACATTTCCACATTAAGAGATTTTATTAGATTTATATATATCTTTTTTTTTCTCGAAGTTTGATCTCACCAAGGGCAATTCATATTCTTTTTTTTACACATGAAAATGTCGAATTGAGTTATAACGAATCCAAGCGTGACATTATTCTTAACCTCAAATATCATTTTACTCTTATATGCTTTACTCTTACATTGCACTATGGTCTCATTATTGGCATTGTTTTATAACAATTGTAAACAAAATAACACATAATTTTCACTAATAGATTCGCTACTACAAGGAGTGTAACCTAGCACGAGACATCCCATTTCTTTTCTCTTATACACTGTAGTATTAAACACATGTTGCAACCAAGAAATCCACTTGTGTCATTTAAATCCCACCATGAGATCAATCATAGGAATATCACCTACTACCTTTGTTTGGTTTTGGGCCACTCACTAGGGTACAAAGGGAAACTAGGCATAAGGGGTAACAAGACCAATTTTTTTTTCTACACTTCTCTTAAGTCAACTTATTTTAAATACAATTGCATTTGCTAAGAGTTATGAACAATTTCCACCCATAAGTTAACCCCTTAATCAGCCAAGGTTTGGTTTAATTCCAATTGCACCTAAGGATCAACGCCCCAACTAAATATGAGTTTAAGGTGAGAGGACATATTTATGCTAAACGACCTTCATGAAATACCAGGGTGTTATGTTGTTAGTAACCGAGTTAATACATTTATTTGTGAGGAACTAAAGAGACCATTAAAATGAGTTTAAGTCATATGACAACTATTTCACTAGCTCCATTTGTATCAGTCTAAGAGGGTTTGACTCTATGTTTAATGTTGGTTCCCATGAGTGCTACCTTAAGAAAATCACATTCTCCTTACTACACACATGATTTCCAATCCTGGGAGGGGAACCACATACTCTAGATAATGTTTGACCACATCATTCCTATTCGTTAGGTTCACGATGATGCCACTAAGCATATAGGTTCTGATGACAAATATCAAACTAGGGATCTCATTTACTTAAGTTGGGAGGTGTCATCAACAATGAATAGTTAAGTTCATCCTAAGATTTTAGTTTTCTATGTTACAAGAATTACGTAGGAAGAATGGTTATGCATGAATTTTATACTAGATTTGGCTTGTTTTTTAGATTTCTTTATTACATTTTCAAAGTAAGAAACACATCACTAATTATTTAATCATCAATTGCACACTGTAATTTCAATATAAGCTATTAAGTTCAATTTCATTTAAAACAATATCCAAATTTTACAATACTAAACTTGGAATCAAATAACACCCATATATAGATGAACATTTCCCTTAAACACTAGCATCTTAAAAATGTTACAAAACTCACTAATAAACCTTTCAATACTTTGCAAAATGTAGAACTATCCTCTACAATTTTACTTAACATAAAAATACATAAAAATTTCTTTCCATTAACATATATAAACTCTAACAATATACAATGAATCACACCCACGTCGTTTCACCATCTTACTTGCATCCATGCAAAACCAAGTGAGCATGAAATCAATGATAAATCATTGGCATGGCATCCACCTAGATCTAGCATAATTAACATTTTTAGTTTCCCATTTACATACTAATTATAATAATTTGTACTCGAAAGAAGAGGGTTAGAGACATATATTTATTTCATTTCATTTCACTTCATTTATTAACTAAGGAGAGAGAAAGAGATAGGGAGGAGAGAGAAACACTATTTTTCTAACATTCAAATTTTGCACAATAAGCCACAAGATAAAGTTTCATATAGTTATCTATAAGTGTCAAGAGGTTTTCATGCCTATTTGCTAACTTGGTTAGGGTTTTATGGTAATCCTTAACATTTTCCCTCCTACTTGTTAAACGTCCAATTTTTATTCAAAGGTTAAGAAAGTGCGTTCAAAAACTGTCTTCCAATAAGCAAAATCATGATGGGTGAATTCTTACATGTCAATCTATATATGAAAAATCCATAGGGAATGACGGAATCAGGAAATGGAAAACAATGGATAATTGGCGGATGGTTTTTCAGAGCCGTCGGTCATAATCGGTCAAGTTACATTAGCAAACAATTTTAGCTCGAGGGCTAGGAAACCCTAAACCAAAACCATCCTTCGATAGATGAACATGCAATGGAAAATTTCCTACATGCTCCTCTATGTATGGAGAATTCACCAGAGTGGACAAAACTGGGAACTGGAAAACGAGTTTGAAATGATGATGGGTTTTATTCAACCACCGGTCATAGGTGGGCCCATTTGACCTAGTCAAACAACGATCTAAGGCCTGTAAAACCCCTTCGCAAAACTATCTAGAAGAGTTTTTTTCCCAAACATAAGGTTACAAGAAATTGTCTAGTAAAAATACTATAGGTTTGCGAAGGTGGATAAGCATTTCATTGATTAGGGTTCAAGCAGTGGTTCAAAATGAAAGCCAACTTTTTAGGTTTTGGGAGCTTCCTAAAAGTGTGAAATGGAGTAACAAGGCTCCTAGAAGAGCTGTGAAGAGAGCGCAAACGGTAAAATGAGGTCAGGCTACAACTTGATGTGAATCTCTACATAACCAGGAATACATATGAGGTTTGACATCTCCTTTATGGGGCTAAGAGTGTTGTTTTCCATGTCTTTGGAAAATGTGTTTTTATAATTTTCCAAGGTAGGTAGGAATGTTTGTTTTAATTAACTCATCTAGCTCTTACCAAAACCAATGGAAACGAGTACAATTTTTTTCACACCATGGCTTTAGCAATGCATGAGGTTGTGTTCATGACACGGTTGAAGGTCAAATTTTAAGCTGGTAGCAAAATCATGAGGTGTTGTTTTATTGATTGCACTAGTCATCTAGTTAAAATGTCTAATTGTTTGAGTATCTAATAGTTTAATACTTTTACTTTATTGCAAATGAATAACCAAATTATATGAAAAATATAAGAGATAAAGGTGAGGAGACCATGCCTTATTTAACTAGAATTGCTAACATTTCATTTGTTGGGACCCTGGTTCCATTGCATTTCGTCAAAAAAATCATGAGCTTTCCATAATATTAAACGATTTGCATCTGTTTCCTCTAAGTCATTGCAAACAAAATCTCTGAAAAGGATCCCCTAACTTTTTCACTGGAAGAAGACTAAAAATGGCTCAAAACTTTCTCCTTGGAATGACTTGGAGGAAGCTAGAAAAGGCTATGGATTTTTTTTTATTTTTTTATTTTTTTTAAAACTACCCTACTCTGTTCCACAAGCTCCATTTTACACATGGTATAAAAAACATCCCTTTCCAAACTCAAACACCATATAAAAGTCATAACAAGATGTGGATGGGGGAATCTAAAGGAGTGCCACACATTCTTATTACTACATACCCCTTGCCACCATTGTTGCGTGGACAGACCAAGCATATTTAGCATACCACAATACCCACCTGAGTAGGATAAACATAAGCTTGAGTGGCCCCAAGAAAAAATAACTACTAATCCTTCATATAGAGTAATACCAACAATGTAATAAAATTTCCATCCACTTCTAATCCTTTCCCCGCAACATTAAGTGCATGGAAAGGAAAATTTAAAAAGGATTGAGGAGATTGGATCTACACCTAAAACTTACTTTTTTCTTGAAGGTTTGTAAGCCTTTACAACAAACCCAGTTTTTGCAAATCTTGTAGTCTAAGATGTCCACCAAAACATCATGTTTCCCTAAGACATTCTATCAAATAGTTCATGTGCCTGGCTATGCTTCCAAATTTTTCATACACGTCCAACAAATCATTTGTAACAACAAAAGTTGAAAAACAAAATCCTCTATCTTTTATGCTTGATGGATGTATGTATCTTGTCCTAGAGTTCGCATTTTGGCACAATCTGGAAGTATCCAATCAAATGCAAATTGATCAGGTTGGAGACCTATTTAATGTATAGGAGAAACATGGTTGTTTTTACAAACTCATCTGTGTACATACTACAATCATTGTGGTTCATGAGGCCTCATCTCTTTGGGCACTCTGTCAAACATACCATAACCACGCAAGCTTATTTTTTCTTAAAAAATAAAACACACTCTAATGAAATTTTAGTGGAGGAGGCAGAATGAGTGCCTCTCAAAACATTATGCTCAGAATTTATCATTATGTCTTGCATGTTTTTCATTGTTAGCCATGTTGCCTATCTTTCTAAACTCTAAACTTATCATCAACATGTCAAGTGAACCTGTTGATGTGTGTGGGAATTTTTTCTTGGTGCTTAGAAATAGAATAAGAAAATTAATACAACTATTTGTGAGAACCCCATTATATGCATCCCCCTTCCACAGTTGTGTCCTTCCCTTGCAACAACTATCCAAATACTACAAAATTTATGACTTGAACTTGGGTTTCTTCCTAGTCAATTCCTCTAGACATAATTAAATGCTTGAATTATTATGCAAGGAACATGACAGGTCTGAAAGGATGGAAGGATTACTTGAAAGGTTGAAAATATCATATTTTGCGGGGCAGGGTGCAGAATAGGACTGGGTAAGGGCAACAATGTCCTTCCAACTCTGACAAGGCCCTCTCTCCTCAAAACACGCCTCCTCCACCCACCTACTCACATGATATTTCCTTCACACTCCCACCCACCATTGTAAAATTCTACTTTTAACAAAACCATTTAGACGCTTCCCCCCTTAAAAAACTTATTTTACTTGTTTACGTGCCACTACATTTTAAATGTGGAAAGCACTATGTTGCTCAAAGATAATGTGTTGGAATGGCAACGTGATTTATGTGGCCTTGGATGTTGTATTGAATGGTAGTGTTGATAATTTTGTGTCAATCATCGGAGGGCGGTACTAAATTATTGTCATTCAGTAGGCTTGAGTCATTTCTAGGAACGATTAAAAAGAAAAATGGAAGCTATGGGTGTTGTTGCAAGGTACAATGCATCACATATGTTGTCATTCTGAATATTGCCTTCAACAAAGTCATGCATAGGCCATGAAAGGCTAGTACACAACCTTGGTGAAGGAGGGAGTAGTATAAAATGTCAGAAATTATTCCTTAACATAGAAAACACAGATGCAATTTGCGTGGCAAATAATGCAGTTTGCAGGGTACAGGTGCATTATTTTATTTTATTTTTCTTTATGTTCAATTAATATTATTTATGTGTGGAGTTGTTTAGTACATTCAAAATTTATAAGTTACTAAGATCAAATGGAAAAGGAAATAGACAACTCAATTACAAAAATAATTCCATTTACTCATGAAGAAATAAAGTTTCCCACACAATTCGTGGGATCTAACTCATATGTAAAAGTAAAAGAAATACATATACATAAAGTTATAAGCAAATGAGGAGAGAGAAAAACCAATCATTGCATGAATGAGTTGGTTTCCTCGCATTTCTTGCTTTAATATGCACCATCTTCATGCTTCTCTGCAAAACTACAACACTTGTTGACAAACAAGAGATACTATTAAAGCTTCGAGTATTTCTGTCTAATCATGTGCTTACATTTTCAGGTAGATGAATTTATAAAAATGAGTACATATAAGAATGCATGAGAAAGAACCATAAATTGAGTAGTAGAGAGAGCATGATGTTCTCATCTCAGTGACATTTCAAGAAGCATGTTATCAAAATGAAATCAGTTAAGGTTGAAAAAGAAATGGATGTTGGCCTCTATTTTCAAACTAGTTTTCAAATGTGCAGGTACCAAAAATGAAGAAATAAATACCATCAGGGACACATTACAGAATGTAGCATTTTTTGTTCAGATTAACGTAAAATTGGAAACTTCCTTTAGGAAGAAAAACAAAATCAAAGCACAAAATAATAGGCTGCAACTATTAAGTACATGTTCCAACAAAATTTGAAAGATCATGAATGTTTCCCAAAATGCCCAAGGTTCATAATAGAAGTGAAGTATATCAGTCAGCTGCAAAATAAACACTCACTACAAGAATGAACAAAGGTTACAAAGTTCATAAGAGCATTTGATCACAATGGCATTTGAGCATATTTTCTAAGAAATTCAAGTATCTTTAGTACATATCCATTAAAGGTTTGACGTTTGAAAATACACAGAATAAGAATAAAGGATAAGCTACTAATATATTCATTAAAGCATTCATGGATAAAATAGATGTTAGGCCCCTAGACTATTGAATAAGTATAGAAGGCATGTAGGATCCCAAGGGCCCCAGTTAAAGAAAGGAATGCAAGGACAAAGTGCACAAGCTACGGTTTAAGAATTGGGTTCAAGGAATCATGTGGCACGCACGATGTGCACAGACATAACCAAGGGTTCAGGACTTAGAAAAATTGGATGTCCGGGGTAGAATAAGTGAAAATCATGACCTAGTTGCATGTGGATAAGATGTCATCTTGGTGACAGGTTGGCCCAGGAAGGAGCATGCCTACAGTAGAATCTTCTAGAAGAACATCATGGGATAAAGTGGGAAGCTCAAGCCTGGAGGAGCATGCGCACATGGAACACCACATTTAGACACTTGACATCTAATCTGAGGGCACTGGAGGATGAGTTGGTAGTCTAGAAAAGATATAAATACAAGTGCCTACAGAGTAAACAGAAAGAGACTTAGAGTGTGGGCAGAGCTCTACAAAAATACTGCAAGAACTCTGTTAATAGGTAATTACATTTGGGAAAGGATGTATTGGGCAGGGGGATTATAAATTTTTTTTTGGTAGCTTAGTTACATTAGTCTAGTTGTAATGCATGACTGTGGTCTGCTTCTCTGTGACACTCTGTAATGGCTGCATGGATGTGATGAGGTTACCTGTTGTATATACATGAATATAAATGATTCCGATGCATAAATCTCTCTCATGAGTTCTCTTTCATTTTATGCTAAGTATGGATGCTTGTATGCTTCTTTCTATTATGATACAAGTTATATAATCTATTAAGTACTCTGTCTTGGATGACAGTAAGGATCTAGATGCCATTCTGAGCTCTATGGTTCTTGTATGTCTTAAATCCTTTTGAAATATCTTAAACACAAATCATGGATGATGTTACCCACTAAACTCACATAAAAGAGAGACTCGACACCCGTGCATGCCTCAGGTGAGCACCCAGCTCTCGCTTGGTGTTAGGCTGGCGCGCATGGGGTTCCTTTCTTTTATGTTAAGGGAAAAAATGACTACATCTTGGTTCCATTGTTAGGACCTCGTTTTGAATTTGTAGTGGGAATTAGCATTCATCATGATCTGTGTAGTTAGTAATGGTAGAGTGGTTAACTTTAGAAATTTTTGAATCATGGTTTAAGAGCACAGAGGATTAATTCACTCAGAGGTTCAACAATGGACCTCAATTTAATACACGTAGATGGGTAGAAGAAATCCTCTACCATGATTTGTATGAATTTTTTTTCTGATGCTTCCCAGTGGAACTGTATGAATGGCTCTCAACCTATGCATCTAGATCAAGTTAGCATTATGGATCATGTGTGTGGACCCAAGAAGAATACCAGAGGCTGCAGGATGCAGATCTGACATGGACTCATGTTGTGGATCATTAGTGGAAAGGAGTATTGGCTATATACACTCTAGAGTACGCCATTTCCACATATTCTTGTCTAGAGGTTACTAAGTTTGAGTTTCTACAGGAGCCCAATGGATCATTTTTACGAGTTTTCCCTCTGCCTATGAAGATATTGATGGTTACCATGAGTTTAGAGGCATTTCCAATGCCCAACTAAACCATTCTAAGCATTGGGTGAGGAATCTAGGGTAGAGGAATATGGTAGATGTTGCAACGGAGAAAGATAGGGAGTAAAAATGACTCAGGTATGGTGAAGCACGTGAAAGGGAGATTGATAGATAACACAAGGTTAAATGTGTGATGGATGTATGGTGGTAGACATTGTGGGAAGGATTTGCGGTTCACGCACAGGACGTGGAACCTGAGTAGTTTGTGCGACCCCATCTTGGAAAGTGAATATGAGAGACCCCTTCAACTTCTGATGAGAGTTCGTCATGCGGAGAGAGAAGAACTGTTGGCGCGAATTTGATCCCACCTAGTGACCAGACCCTGGCGCTTGGTTTTCCAGATCAGGGGGAAAATATTGCTAGTCTAGTTGGTTACATTGGAAGTGATCTGTCTACACCTAGGAGATATAATTTCTCGTTTGGGCCTTCTATGGCTGCAAACACCAACCTAGTGTTAGGAATTTTTGGGCAAGGTATAGACATGCAAGCTTTTGGTCTCATGTTTGGGAGTGGCGTGGGGTATTCTATTGGTAGTGGGGCATTGTCGCAGACCATAGGCACATAGTTCAGTGGAACTATGGGGACCCTTGGCATTACCAATACGGGATCTGGTGGATCTGAGGGGTCAGGAGGAACATGACCTTGTGGACCTGGTGGATCTGTTGGTTTAGGAGGAGTATTAGTTTGTGGATCTAGTCTATCTAGTGGTTCGGGACCTAGTGGACCTGGTAGAACTGGTGGATCAGGTGGTGGAGGAAACACAGGTGGAAACCAAGGCTCTGGTTCAGGAGGATTCGGGCCTCAACCACCCCCACAAGTTTTCTTTGAAATGTCCCTACATTTTCTTGATTATAGAGGTATTGAGGATGTTGTGAAACATGTTCACAAGTTTAAATTGCTATGGTTTGCAAAGGGTATTACAACCCCAGAGGGGAAGGCTAGTTAGTTTTCAACCACATTACAAAGGTGTGTGCATAGCTGGTATAGGAAGTATGATCCTCATCAGACAGTAGTGGACTATATTGCTTAAAAGAATGCATTCTTGGAAGAATTCCACATTCCTGAGTTTGAGGAGAAGAGCATCAGCGTGTTGAAGGAGATTCAACAAGGAATGGCAGAGAGTGTATGGGAGTATGATGAGCACTTTGAGCACTTTAAAACTCTCTTTTCTAAATTATCATATGATATTCATCCTTCGCAGCATGCTCAGTGGTTTGTTGGAGGATTAATCACCCCTTTTAGAAGGGCCTTATCTCATTAAACTTTTACAGACCCACACAAGGCATTGGAAGCTACCCTACGTGCCAAGGCTATTGGTAGTGTTGATATAGGTGTTAGCCCATTCCTAGAGACTCAGATTTCTGCTATGGCCAAGCAATTGGAAAAGTTGTCTGCGAACTCAGTCCATGAGACTCGTAGTGGTTTGTGGTGCATATATTGTGAAGTAGAGGGGCGCATTAAGGATAATTTCCCTGGGAGGATAGTACACACTATGGTGGTAGATTATTAAATGTGTCATGGGGACCATGATGCAAGTAGATTCCCCCTACTACCACACGCTATCTAGAAAAATGTGTCTTGTTACTGCAAGATTTACACCTCTACAACCCATAATACTAAGGAGTGTAGGCTCATTGATCAAATCCATGAGGCCATTGATCATGGGGTGTGCCAAACTAGTGTTGCCAGTAGTTCCAAGGGTGAGGATCATCATTATGACAAGCGTGTAGATGGAGGCGCGCATGGGAGACATTTTTAAGGAGGATTACATGGTCATGGTAACCGTGGAGGAGGAAGGACTGATTATCACGTGGTACCTATTTCAATTGGGGATCTACAGATCATTACAAACGAGAATGTTCAGACCTGTCGTAGTGATCGTGGTGTAGAAAGAATCATAAGTATGAGGATTGCCTAGAATTTTTTGAGCACATGACTCATGAGCACCTGAAAGACAAGGGTGTTGCAATGGTAAGTATTAAGAAGGCATACACCTAGTGGATGCCTTTGGTAACATGGGAGTAGGATTGGAGGCTGTCTTGATAACGACAAGGGCAGAAGTCACGCACGCAAAAGAGATACCAAGGTATAAGAACCTCGTTTCAAGGGAGGAAATAGTTTATGGAAAGTACCCAGACCCTGTGCATCAAAAGGGGGTGTATCAAGACACTATGGATGTCATTTGGAGTTTACAAGGGGAAATCCAATATCTAAAGGAGAAATCCATGAGGGAGGAACAAGGAAGGAGAGTTGAGGTGCCAAAGGATGACCTAGATGAGGTCAAGGAGGTGTGTAAAATGCTAAGGTAAGAGAATATCATTCCCTTGTTAGGATCATGGTTGAGAGAGAAAGTACCAAGAACCGGAGGAGAGCATGAGAGGAAGGTCTTACATGAAAACCTTCCCCCTCACAGCCTCGACTTCACATTGAATGTAGTTATAGATTGATGGCTCCTTAGGAAAATCCTCATTGACACTGGTGCAGAGGTTAATGTTCTAACTTTGGATGCATGACATCAGATGGGAAGCCCTGAATTACAACCAAATTCAAATTTACTGTATATGGCAAATAAGACTAAGGCGATGCCTATCGATGTTTTAAAGGATGCAGCTATTACTATCCAGGGAGCTATAATTTACTATGGACTTCGAAGTCTTGGCGCTTGCCAACGCAGATAATTTCCCAACGCTACTTGGGTGCCAATGGTGTTACAAGAACAATGCGGACCTTCGGTTCAACAAAGGGTAAATTATCTTTGAAAACAAGGAGGAGTGGGTCATTATACCCCTGGATGCTGGGAATTTGACACCCTATATTGAACCTTTAGGGGAAGAAGTTCTGGATAGGAAATATGTGCACTCAATCAAAGACCTAAAGATAATACATCCTATCGACGGAGTTATCCAAGTTGAGGATGCTCAGTCAATAAGTGATACCACCAGTCTAGCATGTGAAAATTAGGCATGGTGAACTTATGAATTGATGGGACAACAGTTGAGAGGGTCGGTGACCAAGGTAACAAAGGCGTGCACAGTTTGGTGCCTAGGAGGAAAAGAGTTGCCCAAGTATTCAGGAGGATCCTTCCTGGAGATCTTTCTGCAAGAGATGGAAGCTCAATGAAAGGATGAGAAGGAATGAAGAGGGATGCTAAGTTATGTCCTTCTCAGCACAATGGCACGATGGTGGGAAACACATCAGGAGAGCCTTTTGGAATGGCACGAGGTAAGAATTGCTCTCTCTATCAGATTCTCTAAGAGCAACGTGCCCACCACCATCAGGGACTACCATGGGAAGGAGCCCGCCTCTTTCCATATCCATGAGTGTGAACAAATTTGGAGAGAAGGCATTGCCACCATCCCTCTGGGTGCACAAGTTGTATTCTACACTAAAGGGTTTCTCGCACACATGGTACATTCATTCGGAGACATGCTGCCAGACAGGGAATTGGTAAGAGCTTGCGGCCAAACTTATTCAAACCTTTGAGTATCGAAGTACCATGCCATCAGTTGAAAAGGCCTTGCAGGGTATCAAGTGCCTTACCATGGGGGATAGTGCCATGGCAGAAGATAGATTGTTGGAGTTACTAGGTGGAACAATTTTGGAGGTGCACTTTGAAGAAGAAGTAGAGAAAACAAAAGAGTTAGAACTTGAGCACGCGTGTTTGGAAAAGGAGAAAGGAAAGTTGGTATATGTGATTACTGGAGAGGAAATAGAAATCTTGGATTTTAGCCATTCTATAGGGACGCGTGAGGTAGTGGACAGTACTAATGCTCGTGTGTACGCCTACCATGAGCCCTTAAGGACAAAAAAGGTTAACATTGTTTCAGGAGAAGAACCTAAGGAAGCTATTATTGGAGATTACTAGTTAGAGAAGGAAGTCTCTAAGATCATTGATCTGTTGCATAAATTTAAGGATTTATTCATGCGTGGGTACCATGAGCTTAAAGGCGTTCACCATTCCTTGGGGGAGATGAAGATAAATCTGAAGGATGGTGTGCGTCCGGCCAGGAAGAGGCCCTACTGGATGAATCCCAATTTACATGTAAAGGTTAAGGAGGAGATAGATAACATGATAGCTTATGGGATCATTGAAGTAGTAGAATAATTGGAATGGATAAGTCTGATGGTGATTAGCATTAAGAAGGATGGGCAGATTAAAATCTACGTGGATTATAGGGAGTTGAACGTAGTTTGTGTCATTGATCCCTTTCCGACCCCCTTCACTGAAGAAATTTTGCAAGGAATTGCTGTGCGCAATATCCATTCCTTTACGGATGGATTTTCGGGGTACCACCAAGTCTGAATTGCAAAGGAGGACCAGGAGAAGAAAATTTTTTCCACTGAGTGGGGAAGTTTTGCATACACGATCATGCCCTTTGGGTTAAATAATGCACTTGCTATTTTTTCGTGCATAGTGGTGTAAGCGTTCCAAGAGTTCATCGATAATTTTCTTTAGGTCTATTTGGATGATTGGACAGTGTATGGTCTAGTTAAAGACCATTGTGAAAAATTAAGGTTAATGTTTGAGAGGTGTAGGTAGTTGAGGATATACCTCAACATAAATAAGTGTGTGTTTGTTACACCCTTTGGGACTTTATTGGGGCATATCATATGTAAAGAGGGCTTGCTGGTAGATCCTGCTAAATTTGTAGTTATTATGGGGTTAGGGGAGCCTACTAGCTAGAGTGCAGTGCACAAATTCCTTGGACATACGGGTTATTACAAGAAATTCATAAAGGGGTATGCCAAGATCACCACACCTTTAGAGGAACTATTCAAACATAAAAGTGTCGTCCATTGGGGAGATGCGCAATAGAGGGCATTAGATACATTGAAATATAGGCTTTTCACCGCGCCTATATTATGTTTTCCCTCTTGGGACAAGCCCTTTCATGTCCATGTAGATGCCTAAGGGACCACTATTGGAGCAGTGCTTACATAGCCAAGTGAAGGAATTATTGATCATCCTCTGTGTTTTGCAAGTAAGAACTGACACCAACAAAGCAGAACTACACAACAACTGAGCGCGAGGCATTTTCAATGATCTACGCAATTTTCAAGTTTAGACAGTATCTGTAGGAAAGACCCTTCGTGTTTTACACCAACCACATGGCATTAAAGTATTTGGTGAACAAACCTGTTCTACAAGGGTGCATATGTTGGTGGGTATTGTTATTTCAAGAGTTTGAATTCACCGTAGTAGTGAATCGTGGGAAAATCAATTGTTGACCTGATCATCTATCAAAAATTGATTCAGGGGAGGACACGCAGAGTATTGACGAGACAATGCCAGACGCACAACTATTTCGGTTGCAGCACACACCCTCAGATTTGCAAGAGATTACAGTATTTTTAAAGGAAGGTGTGGTGCTGGAAGGAATGAAGGCAGTAGAGAAAAAATAGTTAGCCATATGCACCACTCCCTACATGTTAATCGGTGGAGACTTATACAAGTTGGGAAGTGATGACATTTTGTGTAGGTGTGTATTAGAGCATGAGTGCCTCGCCATCATTGAAGGAAGCACACGGAGGAAGTGTGGGTGGGCATTATGTAGGTGATGCTGACGCACGTAAAATATTAAAGGCAAGTTTGTGGTGGGAAACCTTGTACAAGGATTGTAAAGACTATTGTAAAGTGTGTGACCATTGTCAGTGCATTGGCAAACTGGGAAAGAGAGATGAAATGCCTTTGCACCCTATACCTAGCATGGAAACTTTTGAGAAGTGCACAATAGACTTTATAGGCCCTATCACACCAACGACACGTAGGACTTGGTCACGCTATGTCATCACTTACACAAATTATTTGCATAGGTGGGTAGAGGTAGCCCCAACTAAAGATTGCACAGCAGCCACAACAGCAAGTTCTTGTGGGAGTACATTATCACATAGTATGGATGTCCTTTGAGTTTAACCAGCAATAGGGGTACACATTTCTTGAATGATACCATGAGGATCCTGTTATCAGAGTTCATGGTGGCTCATGACAAGACTATGCCCTATCACCCACAAGAAAATGGAACCGCGGAAGCATTCAACAAAATACTGAGTCATACCCTGACGAAAATTTGTGATGTTGGAAGACAAGATTGGGATGACAAAGTATCAGCAGTATTATGGGCTTACAGGACAACTTGTAAGAAGTTAAACAAAGCCACACTGTTTCAGTTGGTGTTTGGCACGGAAGTTGTTCTACCGGTTGAATTCATGTTACCTTCTCTGTGAATAGCACGTGTAAGAGGGTTAGCCGATGAGCAAGCACTAGAAGAAAGAATTGATTAGTTAATGAAGCTGGATGAGACATGATCACTCGCCAGGTGGATCCAAATAGTAGAAAAATAAAAGAAGAAGGCTTGGCATGATCGCCACATTAGAAACAAGAAGTTTGAGGTTGGGCAGATGGTTTTATTGTAGGATTCTAAGTTTCTACACCATCCCGGGAAGTTGAAAGTCCATTGGTTGGGTCCTTACACAATCTCGTACATCTTTGATTTGGGCACGTGCCAGTTACAAGTGATGAATGGGAAAAAGTTTCCTGGAAACTTCAATGGGAGTAGGTTGAAGCCCTACTATAAATAAGTCTTCTTAGTGTTTGTAAATAAGGCAGTTTTTCCTGTTAGTTTAGAATTTTTCCGTATGTATTTCTTTTCTTGTGTTTCCCTTTCGCGTTCTTGTTTTATTTTGCGCCTTGGGCACTGGTAACCTTATTGCTACTTGTTGAGAATCTGTGAGTGCGCAAAGGACCGCACATCATTTTAAGTGTGGGGTGGAGTAATGTGAAGGAGTGCATGGTTAAGAGTGCCAAGGAAAGTTTGTGTTAAAAAGACCAGTGGAGTGGCCTGGTTGAAAGAGGTGTATGGTGAGATACGATTGAAAAAGGATGGTTGTTGCCAAGATAAAGCTACTTATAGATCCCACGTACAAAGGAGGAGAAATCACACTAAGCAATAGGAGGTAGGTGAGAGCAAAAATTAGGACAGAAGAAGTTCCTTCGGTGCTGGTTATGCGCACACAAGAGTCTCCTGTCATGTTGGATTGGTTGTGCGCAAGAAGGTTGAAGGATTGTCCGCGCAGGTTGGGCATGTGAGGGAAAGCGCTTAAGTCGGGATTTGTTTGAAAAAGCCGCATTCAATGAAAAAAGTATGGTGGTGGGTGAAGTAGCACTTAATGCTAATAAAGGGAAAAACTATAAATAAGGGGGTCAAGACACTTCAATTTTCACTTTGCGTATAAGATAACGAAGCGCTTTTTACACCTTTGCAAACTAGGGCTTCCAAAAAAATGATCTAGGTGAAGAAAAATTTGTAGAAATTGAAGCGTGAGTAGGTAGTTCAGATTTACGAACCAGGAGGAAGGGAGTTCACGTGTATGGGAGAAAGTGTGAGAAGATGTCATCTTGATAAGGGAGTATCCCAGTTAGGGTTTGAAGAACTAGGGCATAGATTTAAGTAATTTTCTTCACAAGTTCGAGATCTAGGGTTGGAGAGAGTGGAATAAAAAAGTAATAGAAGTGATTGAAGTGAGTAGAAGACCTAGAAAATGGCACCCAAGAAACCAGCTAGTACACCCAAGAAGGGAAAAGGAAAGGGCAAGGGCAAGCAGTAAGAAATTGAAACAAGGACAAATGAGGAGTGGTATGCATAAATGTAGTACCCAGATGGAGTGTTGTTGGGGAAGGAGTGGGAGTCACATCTTAAGGAAATGTCTATAAATGATTATAATCATCGAACAAGCACAATTAAAAAGGATTTGTTGCTGGAATTAGTGCGCCCAATAAACAAGAGGACACCAGAAGGTTTACCCATATATAATGATGATGTGAAGGTCAAATTGGAAAAGGCAGGGTTAATACAACTCTTTGAGTTGCCCTACTTCAGGAAACCTGAGCGACTGTATCAGTGGCTAATGTCGCGCGTGAATGAGGACTATTTCCACTTCACGAGGTGAAAAATGCACATAACCCCCAGCTCATTTCACATTTGACGGGCCTCATCTGTGAATGAGACGGGTTGGAAGATGATTTGATAGACAATGAAGTGATTAAGGAAACCATCGCCACTTTTTCTTGCAGAAATGGGTCAAGGTATTATAATGTCGCAGAATTCAAGGATCCAGTAATGAAGATGGCCACGCACCTGGTGTCAAAGATGAATGGCCATGAGAGATTGACACAAGTCAATAAACCATGGTTGAATGTTTACAAGAAGATTTCAGAGGGCACCATCTATAATTTATCTGCATTCATCACAGATGAAATGATCAACTGCATGAAGGCAGGTGACAGGATCATTTTTGGAAATGTGTTGCTGACCATCGTGTTCTTAGAGATAGGGGTACCGGATGCATTAGATAAGTTCATATGGGAGTACCCTACTGAAGACCCCTCGCCCACCAAAATATTTGAGAAGTATGCTTGTGACACTATGACAATAGTGCACAAGGTGCGCTTGGAAAAGTGGTACACGCGCCTAAGGAATGCGTTCGGGGCAGAATGGAGAATTCTTGAACAACTTCAAGTGGCCACTAGGGGATAGGAAAAATTTGCTGTGTACCAGCATTACTGCCTGAGAAAATTCAAGTTGATAGGTGACTCATGGATCCCATGGTGCAAGTTCCCCTTTTCTTTCACAACTCATTACTTCCAAGCGGGAGTAAACATGTTCAAGGAGTCCAAAAATTTGAAGTTGGACCTTGGTAGTTTGGACCAAGACCACAGGTAATTGCACAAAAGGTTGGTCTACCCTAACAAGCGTGTGTACATAGAGCAATATGTGTCACATGAAGTGCAAATGACAAGGCCAATGACTTTGCGTATTGTAGGAGGATACGTGGTGCGAGTTTACATTTGCTTAAGGACAAAGTGAGAGAAGGGCACATACCTAGAAAACAAGGTATCTATACCTCAGGATCCAACTGGGAGGAAGAGACCTGCGCCCAAGCAGGAGGAAAAGAAACCTGAAAGGGAAAATCCAAGTGTGGTGGACACGTAGGCAATAAGTTCCCCCGCGGTAAGCGTCAGACCCAGTACATATGCATGCAAGAAGAAGTACATAATCAAAGAAAAGACTCCAGAGCCAGAATATCCTTCAGATAAGGAGTCATCAGAAGAAGAAGAAACAGAGTCACCTACACCTGTTAGGAAAAAGTAGAGGGTAGAAGAGGAGACCACCTCGGAAGAAGCTGGAAGTATGGGCAAGTACATAGGAGAGAAGGATGGTAGTAAAGAAGAATTAAGTGGGGAAGAGGACCCCGGGAAAGATCAGTGGCTGCCTGTTTTCAGTATACATGATTCAGAGGAGGAAGGCAGAGAAGAAGAACAAGGGTTCCTTTTTGTGCGGCGC
The DNA here is from genome assembly GCA_019776745.2 of Taxus chinensis. Taxonomy (NCBI): domain Eukaryota; kingdom Viridiplantae; phylum Streptophyta; class Pinopsida; order Cupressales; family Taxaceae; genus Taxus; species Taxus chinensis. The sequence goes on along the minus strand of CM034154.1, from coordinate 167,073,570 downwards.
AAGGATAGCCAGGTAGGAGGAAGCACCTAGGACATAGGAAAAGATGAAGAGGCTAGCTCGCAGAAGAAAGATGTTCCAAGCTCATCACAAGAGCAAACGGATAAGGTTACAGAAGAGGAGAAGACAAGGGACATTGAGACCCTGGTGGAGGACAAAGTGGAATGCGGTGCTGAGCCAATATTAAGAAAAGAGAAGGAGAGTGTGGAAGAGGAATGCAGAAGCACTAGAGGTCCAATTCTAACTGTAAGTATACCCAAAGGTACACACACAAGAGGAAGACGTGTAGAGGGGGTAGGCCAGAGATGGGTTATATTGATGACCCCAAGAAGGTGTTTCATGCATGGTTCCAGAGTACACTTCCAGTGGATGAGCTTGTATGCATGTCATCTTTTGACAAGGAGGTTACCTACCCACGGACAAGGAAGATGTTCTCTTGGGCGATTGAGTCCCACCTTGATGAGCCATAGTTTGAGGTAAGCCATGGGGCAATAGTAACATTGCCAGGACCAAGAGAATATAACCCAGTTGTGGATACCCAGTAGCTCTCAGATGAACAACTGAGCAACGTGCTTAACAAAGTCTTCGTTGAAATAGAGGAAAGACTCTTCGGGTGAAATGATAGGATCAAGGATCTGGAAGGGGAGATGAAGGAGAAATAAGAAGAGCTAGCTACATTAACCAAGGAGCTGAGCCAGGAAAATTTAATCAGCACCCAATGGCAGCGGGAATTGAAGGATGAAAAGGCCAAGGTGAGTGTTGTGTACAAGAAAGTAGAATCCATCAATGGGGTCATACTATTAAAGCATCTAGACCTGGCATCGCCCGTGCAGAAGTATGGATTTGCTTTGGGATGCCTGGAGGATTTAACAAGGGTCCTCACCATGGAAAGACAGTCGCTAGCTTGGGAGTCTACAAAGGAAGTAGTCGTGTGCCTAGAGAAGAAAGACAAGTTGAAGATCATAGTGCTTGTCACAGAGTACAAAAAAGTGCTTGTTGATATAAGGGCCACTTCCCATACTGCTGAAGCTGTGTACAACAATTACACGGATAGAGACAAAGTGGCAGGCACCCTGGTCACCACTCATGAAGTGGAAATCAAGGAGTTCCAGGAGAAAAACAAGGGGAATATTGTGGAAAGAGACAAAATCCTTGCCCAGGTTGAGAAAAAATCAGAGGCCATTGAAACCTTAAGGGTTTCAATCAAAAACTAGTTGAAGGAGCTATATCCGCATATCACACAAATAATCGACACGTTGGAGGATATGTGCAATGAATTGGAGAAGATCTTAGATACTATGAACGGGCAAGGGGATGGACTAAACTTTGGGGAGGTAAGCACCCTGGTCAGCGACCTCTGTCAAAAAGCATAGGATGAAGTTGATGCCTAGAATAAATTGGAAGCTGACTTGAAAAAGGATTTTCCTAGTCTGTTGCAGAAATTCTTTCACTCTCCCATTCTTTCTTCTTTCCCCATTCTTTCATCTGCTTATTCTTTTTCCTGGGCGTAAGACTATTTGTATTCTTTCTCTCACTAAGGTAAGTGTTCCTGCGGATGGGAAACAGGTGTAGTGTGGGGTGATGTTGGGCCCCTAGATTATTGACTAAGTATAGAAGGCGCACAAGGACAAAGTGTGCAATCCAGGGTTTAAGAATTGGGTTTAAGGAAGCCCGTGGCGCGAGCGGTGTGCGTGGACATAACCAAGGGTTCGGGACTTAGACAAATCAGACGTCTGGGGTAGAACATGTGAAAAACATGAGCCGGTTGCATGTGGATAAGGTGCCAGCCTGGCGACAGGTCGGCCCAAGAAGGAGCATGTCTGCAGTAGAATCTTCTAGAAGCACATCATGGGATAAAGTGGGAAGCTCAAGCCTAGAGGAGCATGCTCACATGGAGGACCACATTCAGACACTTGGCATCGGATCTGAGGGAGCTGGAGGATGAGTTGGAAGTCTAGAAAAGCTATAAATACAGGCGCCTTCAGAGTAAACAGAGAGAGACTTAGAGTGTGGGCGGAGCTCTGCAGAAATACTGCAAGAACTTTGTTAGTGGGTAATTGCATTTGGGAAAGGATGTATTGGGCAGGGGGATTGTAATTTTTCTTTTTGGTAGCTTAGTTACATTAGTCCAGTTGCAATGCATGACAACAGTCTGCTTCTCTGTGACACTTTGTAATGGATCCATGGATGTAATGAGGTTACCTGTTATATATACATGAATATTAATGATTCTGATGCATACATCTCTCTCATGAGTTCTCTTTCATTTTTTTATAAGTATGGATGCTTGTATGCTTCTTTTTGTTATGATACAAGTTATATAATCTGTTAACTAATCTTTCTGGGATGACTACAAGGATCTAGATGCCGTTCTGAGCTCTATGGTTCTTGTATGTCTTAAATCCTTTTGAAATCTCTTTAACGAAAATCCTAGATGATGTTTCCCACTAAACTCACATAAAAGAGAGACTCGACACCTGCGTGTGCCTCGAGTGAGCACCTAGCTCTCGCTGGGTGATAGGCCGACGCGCATGGGGTTCCTTTCTTTTGTGTTAAGGGCAAAAATGACTACAATAGATTTCCTTAATGCAACGAATATCAAATCCTCAAGTTACAATACTTTCAGCATAAATGAAGAGCATCATAAATGACAACTGTATGATTGTATAAAAATGATGTTTTGCATCATTAGTATAGAGTCCCATGATGATTTAAACAAGTTATATTTATAACTTCCAATCAGGAAGGAGCTCTACTTGCTACAGGTACAGATCTAAATGAAAAGATTACCATGTTCCTAATACATCAGGTGTCGAGCATTTCAAGGATTTTTAAGCTTTCAAAAGCATGCATAAAAGATATAACAAAATAAAATTGAACTTCGTCAAAGAATGAGACTCGTAAATCAAAGACATTCAGGTTTCTATAGGTACAGATTCTTGAACAAGTGACTGCTTACTATATCTTATGATAAATTTAGATCCCCATAATTATAAAATAAATAGAAACACATGCTTTTTGAGATAAGTATCAGACACATGAGCTTCAACAAGCCAACTTTTAATTATTTCAGATCAGGTACTAGTGGAATTCACTAAATTCATACAAAGGGAAATGATCTGAAATACAAGGCAGTAGGGGAAATCAATGACTTGCACACAAGCATGCCTATATTACAAACTCCAGTTTCAAAGGAGACATCAACTTTCAGGAGCCATCAGGATAATGTTTCAGTTTTCAAACAAAAGCATACGACTTCCATTAATGTTATTGACAACAAACATAAGGCTACAACATTGAAGGGACATATCATTCACGTGACAATGTTCCTGTTTATGAAGCAGAACTTTGGAGCTATTACAGGATGCATAAGATTAAGACAAAGATCGTAAAACCAAACCCAGGTCAAATTGAAGAAAACCGAAGCTTCAATGAAAAACACAAGCCATAAATGGAAAGAAGATAAGCATTTTATTTCAACAGGTGAAATAAATTTACTAGAGATGCATATTCAGATCAATAGGAAGCTGAAACAATTTAAAGGATGATCGGAACTAAAATTTAGATCAAGTACACGTTTAATTGCTCAATTAAACAATGCAGATTTTTATCAGACATTGAACAAGGATCACAAAAAAGAAATCATCAAATCACAGTCACTTTGTAATACAAGTTTGCAATAGAGTAGTAATGCAGATTTTGTATAATATTCACTCATTACGCAACTATAGAGTATACAAGGAAAGTAATGTAGTTCAAGCTATTGAATAATAAAGGGAACAACTTCCAACAAAAATAACAGTGAGCCTCCAGTTAAAATCCAGAGCTCCAATCAATGTACCATATCAAAAAAAAAAGTTATAAAGTTTCAGAGCTTATGAACAACAAGCTCATGATAAATAGATACATTATGTGGCGAGACATAAACCTCAATGCACAGATCAACGATAGCCACCAGCAGAATAAGTTGTGAACTCGAGAAAATCCCCTTTTCACAAGGAAACAAAGCTTCCCTAGTTGAAATGGCTGCACAATTTACGCACAGGTCTATTATCCAAAGCCAAAAGGAGTGAGATGGGGTTTACGTTTGATAAGGAAGTCAACTCGATTGCTTAAAGCTTTCCTAAGTGAGTTGAAAAGGAACAAGAGATCAATTTTTGAGGTCGAACAAGACAGCGCCAGCATGATAAAAATGCAACCTGGATATTGAAACCACTGCCATAAAACCAAAGGCTAGAATGGTAAATGAAAACAGAGCTTAGGCTCAATGTATGGCAAATCTGTGGTCCATTATTTTGATCCACGGTCATGAAATACCCAAATTAGAAGAAGCAAATGTAGGTAAGATTCGTTGTTTACCTGATTCAAATGGTGATCATGTGGAGAGTAGAAAAGAATAGCGGTAGGATAGTAAGCAACCCACAAACTTAGCAAAGATCCATAACAATGGAACCCAGGAATAGAGCTCAAAAAAGGGTAATCATGTACAAAGATTAGGGGGCTCATCACAGCCAAGCAATTCATATCGAATAGAAGGCAGAGTTTCAACACCAAAAGCATCCTCAGGAGAGATATGGCGAACCAACTGAAGAGCCCTACACACCCAGAAAATAGAAATACGTGCCAAAAGCAGCTGAACACAAACAAAGAAACAGAGATAATGAAAACTATGTAACCTAGCTCGGCAGATCACAATTCTACTAAATGTACATTCAAATTAAGGCTTCACTGTGAACATTTTACAAGAACAATGATCAATGTCTTGATGCGACACAGCTCAATACAAAAGCACAACCTAGATTATTGAGTCTCATATAGGAATATAGAATTTCAAACAAAGCTCGTTTAAAAATCACCTAACTCGAGAATATGTGACAGAGCTAGCAAAAGCTTGCCTAGAAAATCAGAAGCCTCATCCTGTAGAATGATCGAGCCTCTCCAATGGTGGCAAATTGGTAAAGTAGAGATCTAAACCCAAATCAGGCTATGATGAAAGTAAGAGCCTCAACAATAATTCAATGGTGGCCATACTCAAATGAATCCTAGTACCCAAGCTCAAACCAACTCCAATTATGGAAGTGAAAAACCATTAAATTAGTAATCATGGCCACTATACAACGAATGGGAAGAGTTTCCTCGCTTTCCAAATGGTTCCAACCAATTAAAAAAAAATTCACAATGTGTTTTAGGATTTTCAACCCTAACTGATGATTATTCAAAATTTACCCGAAGCTTGTTATTGCCAACCATTATTAAGGTGCTTAGGTTTCCTATGCTCACGAGGTTTGTGTTTTCCAAACCATGCATGGTGGGGCAACTTTACAATGTTAAACTATCACCTTTTGCCTCATGTAGGAGGTAATAATACCTAGTGAGGATAAGGGTCAAAGGTCACGGACAAAGTATAGTTAGCCATGTATTATTGCTTACCCAAAGGTATCCAGTAGTAATTATGCTGTGTAAAAGACGAGATATCACGCCATGCCATGCCATGCTCATGCCCAAAAGTCAAATAAGCCAAAATAGATCAACCATGCCAGCCATGTAGTGCATGTGATGACTAAAAGGAAAAAATAACCTTTCCACTACAAGCCAAAGATTAATTTGTGAGTGAAGGTAAAGTACCTTTTTCACAAGAAGGCCAAAAATATCCTTTTGGATAATAAAACAAAAGAAATTTACCTTAATAATTCTAAATTTACCTTTTTCCTTCCAAAATCCCGTACACCATCCATGTTTTTTGCGTGAGTAAGCCAGTCAACAGGCAGTTTGAGTGTAGGAGGAAGAATAGTTGGCAGACTATTATTAGCCGTGTATTTATTTTAGAAAATTATATTTTTGGGAAAGCAATCCATGTATGTACGTGGACTATTGATTGAGGTATGAACCTATTTTTCGAGAGGGATGGGTGCAGTATCTTGCTACATATTTTGTGTTCTTGCAAAGCATAAGCAAGTGCTTATTATTGAAGATTTATGCTGTAGGATTGTATTTTGGATCTTTGATGAAAAAAAAACTTATTTATTCCTCTAAACTCAGATTTTTGCAGTGTGTCAAAGTAAGTTTGAAGTGTGCAGTAGTGATTGTATTCTTTCCTTCGCCAATAAAAATTTCACAGCAGTGGTATTGTCTAGTTTCAACTGTTTTGGTAATCACTTAAGTGTATTTAGGTTCCTTTATGAGTGCATAATTTGTTAAATAGAGTTTAAAGTGAACCCTTTAGTTCTTGCATCGTTCATTAAGTGTTTTTTTACAAGCTAAGTCCCACAAATTTATGGTGTATCACCTTTACATACTTTAGTTTTACATTCCTTCTAACCTTCAACTTAGTCATAGTACAAAATTTAGTTATTTATCAAAGGGATCCAACCTTTTCTGGCAATTCCCCTCATTCCGACATGCCCACTACTCAAAGGGTATCCCATTGCATCGGCCGAAGTCAGAATTCAGATAGCCATCCAATGAAAGGTGTACTTCGGACCGATAATAAGTACAAATGGAGGGGTCGTGGTTGCATGAGAACTATTTGACAAAATTGTAAAAGAGAGTGGGAGCATTGTGGAATGCTTGTGAACCCACTTGGGGAACCTCCTACACTACAGACACTAGTATTTCCAAGTATGGTCTCCCTTACCTTCATATTTCTTAATTCTTATATTTTGGTTCTACATTTGCAATGAAATAAAAATATAAACCCATAGCTTATTATAACATTGCTTGTTTTTAAATGAACTTGAAATGCAAAATAATAAAACATCACCTCATGACATACGTAAATCCGAACTACTTTGTTTGCCAACAATAGTCTATAACCCTTTTATGAGATGCTTTGGAAACTTCATAACCGAAATAGATAACCCCAACCCCTCTAGTTAACTAGTTGAGTTTTGATTTTTCTTTAAAACCTAGCTAACGTCCCTTTGTAAAAGTTAGTAAATTGTGATTCTTAGATATTCACAAAATAACCTTCTGAACCCCAAAAAAGAGAAGTCAAGTTTCATTTGTGTTCCTTGTTATGTGTGGAGTCACATGAAGGATTAGACTGACCCTTATTGAGCGTTTCCGCTCTATTCACCTCCCCTCTAGGAGTCATGTTACCCCATTTTACAATTTTAGGGAGTTGCTAAAAGTGAAAAGATAGGTTTTGTTTCAGCTTGTCATTTGGACACTAGTCTGACTATTACCAATGGCTTCGGTAAATTAGTTGCCATTTGTAACCCGTTTCACAGTTCTAGGCTCCATCAAGTCCAGTGAATTCTCGATACATAGAGGAAAATGTCGGAATTTACTCATTGTGAATTTCCACATCAAAACTATTTTTTGAACATGGTTTCATAGCCTTTGGGAAAAAATTATTCATTTTTGCAAATAGTAGGAAAATGTAAACGAAGGTCATAGGACCCTACTCAAGTCAAAAAACCAAGAAGAAAACTTATTGACAGATAATAATAACCGTATGAAATTCTATCGTATTGCTTGTTTCTGTGAAATTTGAGTTTTGGAAAAATAGTTTTTATATCTTTTCCATGTCTCTTTCTCTCTCTTCCATTAGTTAAGAAATGAAGTGCAATGAAATGATTTTATATCTCTAAGACTCTCTCGTTGTGTGATAAATATTATTTTTATGTAAATGAAAAACTAAAAGTGTTAATTATGCTAGATTTATGTGGATGTGATGTCAGAATTTTTGTCGACCATGCGGTGGTTGTAGGTACCGAGACACTGAGGAAGTGAAGTGTCACTAGAAACATCATTTTTGCATGCTATTTGAAACAATGAAATTTTAGACGCTAAACCAAAATAATGTGATGTATTGAAATTTTGTAATGTATTAGTTGCTAGTGTTTAGGGGTGTTTGGGGAAATCTGCATCTAACCATGGGTGTCCCTTTTTAGTTAGAATTATGTATCATATAAACTTGGATATATCTGTTAAAGTAAATTGAATTTGAGATCTTATAGTGTATTGAGTTGTTTGCCTTGAAAACTCTTGTGTGTTGAGTTTTTTGCCTTGAAAATGTAGAAAGGAAATCTAGCTAAAACATTCAACCTTTGTATAAAACCCTTGCATATCTACTCTTCGTGTTTGATCTTTTATAACGTAGACAACTAACACCTTAGGGTGAAGTAAAATCATTATACTCGATGAAACCTTCTAGCCTAAATAAATAAGGGTCAATTTTGAGATTATCATCATAACATGTACATTTAGTGGCATTATCATGAACCCAAACATTAGAAATGGTAATGGTTAAACTTTCTGTCAAGTATGTATCCTCCTCTTTGGATCAATTTTCGTGCGTGTTACAAGGTTTTCAAATCCCCTAAGTTGATACATCTTGAGGAATCGATTTAAAATAAAATGTAAAACCCTCTTGGATCGGCACATGTGCAGATTGAAGGCTTTAGGTGGCAAAGATTGTCAACTACCCTTCCAAAGCCATCTTGATGAGTTGGGGTTATAAATGAATTCCATACCCAATTTCAATTATCGTTTCTCTTGTCATAATACAATACTAAGAGTTAATTCTTGAATATAACCAATTTTAATTTATGCTTAGTTTTTGAAAATGTAACAATGAGATGATGTTCTAGGAGTAAAGGGAAATTTAGATATATTCTTTGTAACATGTTTAAACCATCTTGTTGAGAGAAACATAATCAAGCACATGTAAAATTTACTATGAGTCTTAACCTTTTAAAAAATGGACTATTCCCTCTTGCTCTCCCACTAGTCTTGTTGTGTACTGAATGTATAATGTTAAACCACGTAATCATATTCTTAGAAATGATTCCCTAGATGAAGAACTGAGAGCCTCATGAGCATTGAAATGACCCATCTAACTAATGAGTCATACCAATTAAATTTAATAATGCATATGAACCTAATCAGGTGAACCCTTTTTAAGTTGAATCTAGAGTGATACTAAAGAAACAAAAAAGAGAGAGAAATGATGTTGTTACATTAAGTGCCTTCAAATTCAATAAATAATTTATTGGAACATATCTATAATAAAATTGTAAATAACTCTTGGCCTTTAGAAGTGTAATCGTGAGATGTTGTTCCACGGGAAAATGAATTCTCACCCCCTTGTAACATGATTAAACCTTCTTATGTCCTGAATAATGAAAGCCATAATACTTAATGTGGACTAATTCAATTATTAAAGTATAAATGAATGAAAGAATTGTGAACATTAATCCTTATAACTATGAACTTATCCTCTTTTGGTTTTACACTTCTCCTTATTGTGTAAAAAAGGTATTATATAAAACCAATATGCATGTCATTAGGAACGAAACCTAGGGATAAGACCTAGTAGCCTTGTGTGTGCATAAATACCCCTATTAACAAGTGACTTAAACAAGAAATTGCAACAATAAACATGATCCATTTTAAATGAAAAAAAACATCTTAAGTTTAATGTTAAATGATGTAAAGGAGTTTCCGTGTAGAAAATAAAAGGAATGTATGTTTTGCATATTATTAGCCTTTCTTTAACATGAATTTAAATATTGAAATGCGATTGTAATAAAAGTGTAATCATAAAAACGTCGTGTCCTGCAATGGGATTTGATTATTGTTGTGCTTCATTATTTTAGAAAATGTGATCATTGTTTGTTCCTTATCTTTCAAAAATGTAGTTATGATTTTCATCATGTTTATAGTGTGATTTTGTTATGTTCTTTTTTGGGTGAGGATTCATCATTTTTTATTGGAGGAATAAGGTGTAGCTAGTGAAGGGAGGAATAAGGGAGAAGTGTGTGTTATTTTGGAGGAAACAAAGGGATTCATGGCTAGTGTTAGTGGAGGTATCAAAATGTTTTATATTGTTGGGAAAATGGGACCTGTTAAAGTTTATGTGATGTGCATGCTTTGAAGGAACCAAAGGCTATGTAAGATCCCTTCTAGGAGGGATAACTAGTAGCTGTAATGATGACCTCTCCCCTATGTAATCCTCTTGGGTAGGCTTGGTTATGTGTGTCATCTTCCCTTGTGAAGATAATCACTTCTCACATTATGATATGTGTGGGTCCATGTTGGTATAAATGTCTTTTGCATGATATTGAATTACCCAAATCGTTCCCATGTGGTGTAGTGTATACATCAATGTAAGTGAAAAAATGTTTTTTGGTATTTTTATTATTGTATATGGGTGCTTGTGTTTATGGGCGTGAAATTGGTATTAGAGCAAAGGTTGATTCTCTCAAACCTTTGGGAAAGATTGGAGTTATGATGACTGTGCAAGATGGTGGATGAGATGGGAAGAGTAATGTTATATATTTTGTGATGTGACCAACTTTGTACATGTGATCTTATGAATACACCTATTTTGTATGCCACTTAGAGTGGTTTTTTTATTAAGTTTATGTGCTTGTGATGGGATTAATCACGTTTTTTTCATTAATTAAATGTTAATTTCATGCATGATGTACCTCCTTGTTGTGTGAAAATAATGTTATTGTGTATTACGAAGTGTTGGAGTGTTTTGTTATTTTTTTATATGTATGTGTGCTAATTTGTTTTATGAAAAAATTGTTACATAGTGAATTGGATCCTATTTTGATGTTGTTACCATGTTGTGATGTATCATTGTGTCATCATGTTTACAAGATAATGTTAAGATGCTGTGATGTTATTCACTATGTTCATCACATATATTTCATGTGTTATGTGATGGCTTCATGTCATGAATTAGGGGCATATGGTGATCATATTACCCCTATTGTATTTTTTTTGCGCGTTGTGTGCATTATGTGGAAACGCTATGTGTTTTAAACTATCACAGTAATGTTTTGTGATACCCTGTAAATATACCATGTGTAAGAAACTATGGTTGATGTGCATGAGTCACCATTGTGTTATTAATGTAGTTATTTGTTATGTTGTGATTCCTATACTAACCAATCATAATGGAAGCAATCAGTAAAAAGTGTATGTGTGGATAGAGGAAATGTCTACCATTGACCAGTCTCTCGAGATGATTATGAGATATAGAGTTGAGTCTTACACAAACCGAAAATCCACTTATTTTCATTCACTATGTATAACACATTTCCCAATGGGTTCCATGTATATTGTTATTCGAAAACACCTTAGGCTCAGTAGATATCAACATGTACCTTTATCCCTCTCCTTATATAGTTTTCTTATAGACAACATATGTTTACTTTATGTACCGTTCAGTAGTCAATCAAGCCAAGTATGAGATATGAAGTTGAATCTTACATAGAATGAAAACCCACTTTTGTTCATTCGGTGTGCATGACATTCCCCCAATAGGAACCATGTATATTTTGTTTCGTGAACAACTTAGGCTAAATACATGATGATATGTACCATTTCCTCTTTGACTATGTTGATCATTGTGGGAGTATGGAGGGATGATTCTGACAGAGATTATGGTATTTATTATTCGTATTTTGAGTCCCACTTGATGCCGGATGAGATCCTAGGTAGTTGTGATGTTGTTTCTATTATATATTTTATGAGATGATGGTTGAATCTAAGTCCAAAAACTAGTTGAGTACCCCTTTGCTGAGGATATAATTCCAATAGTGATATTGATGTTATATTTCCCTATACGTAGTTTATTCGTAAATTTGACTTTTATTTTCTCTTCATTTTTCAGAACCAGAAAATTATTCTATTAAACTTTTGGTTAATTTATCATTTACAATTATGGACATGTTATTTATTTTTTGTACTAACATGACAATTTTTACACTAACTACATATAATTATCCATTTATTTTTCTTTGTTGGAAGTTTAATTTGAGTTGAAATTCTTAAATAAATTTCTATCCTTTTTATCACTTTGCCCAAAGCAATTGAATTTGATGTCACTTTGAAATTTTGCTTACATTTTTGGCATGTTGGTTCTAAAGTTGTTATATGTTGTACTAGGGACATGAGTTCACCAAGCATTGGTGGTACTCATTTACCTGCTTTGTTGTATAGGGATATGCCCTAAGGAGTTATAAGTAACTAGTGGGTTTTTGAAGCACGTGTCATTATGTCAGTTGGGTTAGAGGTGTTTCGACTCTATGTACCTATGGCCATAGGGTGATTGGCCTCTTTAGTGGAGCGAAAACAAATTTTTTTGCGAGGATTATAGAGATTGGGAGGTGTATGGAGTTTATTTTATGATTCATGTGTACTCATGTGAGTCTGGTTATGTTTTGTGATGTTGACGATTGATGATCCTCATTGATGGTATGATGTTGATTCCATCTTGACACTATGTAGTTATAGATATGGTTTCAAGTTGTGTGAAATATTTTTATGTGTAGTGTTTGGAATTCCAAGTTGTTATAGTATGTTTATTTTACAAGTACTTTTTTGTTAGGTACATGTGTGTGACAAGTACTATGTTGTGTGAACCATGTGTTTTCCTCCCATAGTTGGGTTGAAGTTTTATGACGTGATGCATTTGTGAAAGTATGTAGCAATATGTCTTATGGACCATTAGTGTTGTGTTTGAATTTTGTGTGACATCTTGATGTCAGTTACTATTGGAGACCCATCGACATAAGTTAATTGAAATTGTAAAAAGGGAACATTAAGATCTTAATATTAAGAAATTTTGTAAAGAAAATACTTACTAAATAATAAAGTAAAAGAGAATTTCCAACATTCACAAAACATTGTGAAATTTTCAAACTTTCTTTCCTATTTGTGGTTATGATTTAATGATAGGCATATTTTAGCTGATGGCATGAGTTGTTGATCATTTTCCTCCTTTCTTATGAGTATCCTCGTCTAACCTTTGATTTTTTCGTATCAAGGTTGATGCTATTGTAAGGAGAGGGAGATGCATTTCCCTTCGTTGTTCATTAAATACAAATCCTTCTTTATGGAAATTTGGAGATCATAATAGCTTTTGTCTCTCCTTAGTGTGGGGAAAATTTAGTTTTCTTCGTCCTTTGTTAGATAGGATCTCAATCTCTAACCTCACTCATTATGATCTTAGACCATTTTCTTGACCCCGTAGACCTCTATGGCTTTGCATATCCTTCAAATTTAGACTTGTGATAATAAAAAATATTTTAAGATAATTCGTAATGTGATTATATAAAAAAAAATATAGGTACTAGTCAATCTTAGATATGAACAACTACAAATAAAGTAAATAGATGTCATAAATAAATACAAATATGACCCAAGAAACTATGAAAAAGGACGTGCTAAACCTATTGTGTAAGAGAGAAGAGGAAATAACTTAACTGAATAGAATATTCTTGCATGAATGTGTCACAGACATGACTGGAGAATCTTGAAGAAGGAACAAATGTGTCAGAGCCCCAAAAACGATGGATCTTGGTTGATTCTTTATACTATGGCACTTACAAGTGCTCTAGTTTGTAGAATGGGCACTCTGGGTTGTGAAAAATCTCTGAATATGAGTTTTATAGGTCTAACATGTTGTTTGAGACCAGAAATGTGTGTCACATTAAGTTCACTACACTACTTTAGATGTTGTTGATATTACAATATGAATAGAAAGAGCTGCAAAATCCTAAACAAGCATCAATTCCTAAAAAAAAAAAAATACATATGAAAGGGTTATACTGACCTTAGCTTCCACAATGGTAGTCTTACTAACTGATCATTGCACTACAGTCTAGATCCAAATGTAGTTCTGTGTGTGTGAGTGTGTATGTGAAACATGCCCTATGTTTCTCTTTCGCTAGTCACACTTTCTGATGTAGCAAGCTAACTATGTGTAAAAAATGTAATCCATTGTGCATGGAATAGAATAGAATCCTCCCCCTATTTTGTTTGTGATGCAGATGTCCTAGTCGTGTGCCTTGTGATAGAGCTATTTGGATGCAAGTGATCTCCACTGAAATAGATGGATGTAACACTTGGTGAATGATAGCAGCAATAGTGCTTGGTCCCTCATTATGGTCTCATAACGTTATATTTATTGGGTTATCTTGTTCTAATTTAGTAATTAACCCCAAAATTCCCGACCTAAAAAGTGATAAGAAGATAAAATGGCTAGAAAGTTCCCAAAAGTGGTGGGAAAGATAATAAAGGATCAAGGTGCCCATGTGCATACTAGTACTCTCTTAGATATCCTAGTCAAGGATAAAATTATGGAAGATGATGAAAAATGAATGGGCATGTGTGTGGTGGAGGTCGATAATGATGATAGAAATTAAATAAAAATGGCCAAGATACAGGGGTTTGTTTGTACTTTATTCACTAAAAAATCCTTTAAGTAATAGTATGAGACCGAGACTAAATAATGTATAAAGTGCATGATATTTTGTCTACATTTTCCCCCACTATATCAAACATAGAAAAAGATGCGTACCTAATGCCGATGTAGAGTAACAAAGATGACATGCTGAAGGACTAGATAAAGTGTAGAATGAAAAAAAGATGATGGATCTTGGAAACTAAAGATGAAAATGTGCAAGTTTTTTTATTAGAGTGAACCTACTGTTGAATGCATGTGTTGATGTTGATGTGTGTAGTATACGTGCATGGTTAGTATGTGAATTATGGTGCTGCAAAGTGTTTTTGTTGATGCCATTATTATTGCGCCCATTTCACTTATTTTTTTTTACGAATGGACCTGCATGGAGAAATTGATAAAGTAGTCAAATATGTATCTATATATGTTTATAAATGTAATTTAAAAGATGCATGTAAAAGTAAAGTACGTAAAAATGAAAAGTGTAAATGGAACATGTAAAGTTGATCCTTGTCGAGAGAAAGAGTGTAGAAGGGTATTTTGTATTTCAAGAGTTTTTTGGGCTATCCGACACCATAGGCTGATGAAGTATAGGGAAGAAATGATATGTCCTCTAACCCTTAACTTCTTCCCTGATATGTGTGAAGAGATATTTGTATTGTCCTATTTTTTTGTGTGTTCCTACCTTGGTGGTAGAACAAGTATTAGGAGGAATTATGTTGTATCCTCTAACTGGTAATTGTTTCTCTAAATGCTAAGGACTCCATGTCCTATAAAATCCATTGTGAATGGATTTTGTAGACTAGTTGGAAATCACTCATTGTATGTAAACCCACAATGTTAGGGAAGAAAGTGCACTGAATTAAACCTC
The DNA here is from genome assembly GCA_019776745.2 of Taxus chinensis. Taxonomy (NCBI): domain Eukaryota; kingdom Viridiplantae; phylum Streptophyta; class Pinopsida; order Cupressales; family Taxaceae; genus Taxus; species Taxus chinensis. The sequence continues at coordinate 167,058,496 of CM034154.1, read as the reverse complement.
TCTAAATGTTTTGTATATATTGTAAAACCCTAAATGATGACCCCATCTTTGGGGGTGCATGTAATGTAGCTAATAGGATAATGTGGTGCCAAAAGAGGACCAATTGCATAAACCTTGAAAATCTTCCCTACAGAGGGAATGTAATGGGCTTAGTAGAAACCAAGGCACTCAAAAACAAGGAAGGGTAGCCAAAGATAAGTTTTAGTACAAAAAATCATGCATGTAAAAAGATAATGTGTAATCTGTAAAAGTAGTGTAAAAGATACCAAGAAAAATAGTGTTAACAAGCAAGAAAAATAGGAATTTAAAAAGCGGGTTGAAAATATGGGAAATCACTTATGATGTCACAAGAAATGCAAGGCCATCATGGATGAAAAAAAAATAGGTGTGCACACCAAACAAATTGCAAGGCCCACACATGAGAATAAACAATAACAAACAATGTAACAAATAAGTATGGAAGTAAATATCCCTTCACAAAAAATGTTACACATGAAGCACTTGTTTGCATGTTAGAAAAATAGCCAATATGTCAAAAGTGTGTATAAGTAAGGAATGTAAAGTAGTAATTACAAAATTAAATAATAACACTTGGAAGAGATGAATATGGATGCCCCCAATGACTAATGTAGGAAGGGTATAAGGAAAATATCCATCAAGTGTGTAAGAAACCTGTATCAGTGAACATAACTAGAAAAATATTTAAAAGTGCATGTGTGGATGATATAGATAAATGAAATATAATTAATCTAACTCGCATGTGTAATAAATAGACCATGAACAAGAAAAAGTAAGCAAGAATAAGATCAACCATAATATGTAGTATGAGATAGATGGATGTAATGAAATGAAAAATGGAGTGATAGGTGCCACATATCCCCTAGTGAATGCAAATGTATGAAGTGATGATCATTTAATTTTCCCACTCAAAATTTAAGAATTAACCATAAACAAGAATGCATCATCCAGAAATGGTCGAAATTCATGTTGTGTTTAACGTGTTGTGATGAATGTGTAGGTGTAGTGATGAGAAGTTACCTAGCAACGATGTGTGTGTGAAACCTATATATGAATCATATATCATGATCAGATGAATCTATAAGTGATGATTTAGAATAAACATATAGCAATATAAGATTAATTGATGAGTGATGGTTTATCCCTAAGAATATATCACTACAAGATAAAAATATGGAGTGGTGATCTAGCCTAAGTTGTATACCACTACAAAATAATAGAATAGGTGATAATTTAGCCTAAAGTGTATGTCAGTAGGATATAAATTTTGTATGATGAAAGTTTGAATAATAAATGTGTGATGAGTGTAAGGTCCACTTGATTTATAAACCCCCAGCAGTCAAATATGGACTGAGGAACTAAAGTGTGTGATACGGTAGCGAGTTTAGTTTGTAGAAGATAATGTAGTTTATGTAATGATGAAATATGACCATGTGATGATTATAATGTGTAATATATGATATATAATATGTAATGTAGGGTGTACACCAGAATTATTACATATGAGGAGTAGTATGGAATGATAGATGCAAGTATGTATGATGAAGAAAAATATGATGTAATATGTGTAAATGCACAAAGACGAAAATGTTGTAGATGAAACATAAAATGTATTGTGTATAATACGTAATATGTGAGTAGATAGAGTGTGTAAGTCCTATATTATAGTGTGTGGGGTTCATGTCTAGGAATCCCTCAACAGTCAACTGTGAATAGAATCACAAGAATGTGTCATCAAGTTATGACGATGCTAGAATGTGTGAGGAAGATGTCTATATGAAAATGCAAAGATGATATATGTTAAAGTGAGTTAGGGGGGATGTATTAGATGTGATGCCACCCAATTATATATAAATGATTAAACTAACCAATGATAGTGATGGATAAAATTCCTCCATTCGATGCATGTGGTAGTGAAAATGTAGGATCATGCTCGAATAGCAGTGGTATGGTATAAAAAATATGTGTCGGTGCATACATTCTAAATGCGTGTGAGGGATGAATATATGATGAAGGATTTGGTGTCAAAAAAAAAATAGTGATGGAAATGTTGAATGTGAAGGTGAGAATAATCAATGTGGAATAAACCAAGCTAAGCACCTATGTCGTGATGAAGTGACTATCCTTGGAATGGACCTATGTTGATGCATAGGACTAGAAGAATGATGCAACTGGGTAGATGATTCTCATGTAGGTGAACTAGGAGTAAAATGTGCTATAGAATGTGAGGTGATAGATGAAGTATATGGCATGCTAGCAACTATATGAGAATATGAAGACCATGGAGTAGATAGATGGTATCCATAAAAAAAAATAACCTGATTCTTGTGAATAAAGTTTAGTCGCAAATGATTTATAGAAATCATAGATTGAGAGTGACAAATCCAATTAAGACCGAGAAGCATGTCACAACACTCAACAATGTTTTTAATGAGAAAAGGAAAAATCATAGTAAGAGGACCAACCATAACATGTACCATAACAACACCAAATGGTTTGTTGAAAGGGTACTCAATTTGTGAAGGTGGATAACCAATAATATTGAGAAGGGAAATAGAGCATGCACTAACGGGCCATGAGGGTTCAACCTTAGTATTTTTAATAGAGTTAAAGAGAATAGATGCATGAATATGTAAGTGACTAGAAGTAAATTTTTCATGATAATTCTATTAAAAAAAAGAGAAGATGGGTGGTGAAGCATGAGTGTGCGCAACCAAAATGTCAAGAGTCTTAGATGCAAGAGAGGGAACTGTGTGATAGGCATGATTAGTAGACAAATCGGTTAATTTAGTTTTATGTTTAGGTTGTTAGGATTATAATCAGTTGTATAAATAAATAAGCATGTTATGAATAAAGAAAAAAATGTAAAACAAAAAAATATGCACTAAAACATAGACAAATTTAACATGGCTCACCCAAATTAGGATACATCCACTAGAAACAGACAATTCTTATTATTCAGTTCTTCCAAACTCTCTCACACAATGTTGCAACTAATACAAGGAGCCTAATACATAATGACCCTTTCAAGATATTAAGGTTTTTATCATTTTGGGGAAACATAAAAAACCACCAGTTAGATCTGTGACCTAATAATGAGTGGTCAAGATTTCACAACACATAAATACATTTAAAATGTGGCTTTTGGGGGCACTTAACCCAAACCCCTACCGAGGTGCATGGCCCCAAAACCCCCCACCAAGGGGGGAATCCCCACATACCCCACAAGCAGGGTGAATCTCCCTTGAAACCCCCATCACTATCAGGCTCCACAACCAACAATCTCCCACTTGGAGACTCATTGCTGCAACTCCACCACTACAACTCCTACTTGGACTTTTCTTCTTGACTTGTTTCTTTAACTTCAATCTCAATGTTGAAGAGACACAAAATTTTAATGTAAATCAAAATTATGCTTTATCATTGGCTTACTAAACATATCAACAAGATTATCATCTATATGAATCTTCACCAATTGCAGTTTCCCGTCCTCCAACACATGTCTTATGAAGTTATATCTTAGCTGAACGTGGTTGGTTCTTGAATTGAAGGATGAGTTATTTAACAAGTGAATTTCACTTTGACTATCAGTGTACAACTTTTAATCTCATTTCTCCTTACCCAACACCTTCATGGACCTGGTAATCCATAACATTTCTTTACTAGCCTTAGTCAATGCAACATGTTCTACCTCTATAGTAGGTAGGGAAACTGATTTTTATAACTTTGTGATCTAACTCAGTGTCATACCACCAACTGTAAACATGTATCTAATATTTCTTGTTATGTTATCCACATCTCTTATAATATCTAACTCCAAAAGTCCGTGTAAACTATAATCTGACCCTTTGAAGTACAAGTTCTTACTTTTGGTCCCTCTCCAGTACCTGAGAATCCAATGTACTACCTTCTAGTGTGCTTTACCCAAATTTACCATATACCTGCTAATAACTCTCATTACTTGAGGAATGTGTGGCTTGGTACAAACCATGGCATACATGAGGCTCCCAACTTCTGAAGAATAAGTAACTTGTGCCATATTATATTTCTCCTCTTGTGTTATTACGAATTTCTCTTTACTCAATCTAAAATACCCAACAAATGGTGTACTAACAAGTTTCGTATTCTACATCTAAAACCTATCTTACACATTTTCTACATGTTCCTTCTTAGACAACACCAATTTCCTATTTTTCTTGTCTCTCTTTATTTGCATATCTAGGATTTTCTTTTCTACACCCAAATCCTTCATTGCAAATGTTTGTGTAATTTTCTCCTTGACTTTTTTAATTTCCTGCATATTTATATCCTCCCACAAGCATATCATCTACATATAACAGAAAAATAATATAGCTCCCACTATCCAACCTTCTAGAGTACATAAAATGATTTGAATGACATGTAGTAGAACCATGCTCATGCATAAAACTGACAAACCTTAGATACCATTATCAGGGAACTAGCTTGAGCCTGTATAGGCTCTTCTTCAACCTACAAACTAATTTATCCTTACCCTTCACCTCATACCCAAGTGGTTGGTGCATATAAATATCCTCCTCCAAGTCACCATGGAGAATTTCCGTCTTGACATTAAGTTTCTCTTAGTGTAAATCTTCAACAATAACTAAACTTAATACAGTACGAATGGAAGAAATATTTACAACAATGGAAAAAATTTCATCTAAATCGATACCTTTATTTTATTCATACCCCTTCACTACAAGGTTTGTTTTGTACCATTTCCCTCTGCCTTACTCTTCTTTCACATGGTAAACTCACTTTTTATGTAAACTCTTTTCCAAGCCAACAATTTGATAGAATCCCACGTTTAGTTCTTCTCCAAGGAGTCCATCTCCTCATTCATGCCATGCTCCCACTCCTTATTACATTCCACCTGCTTTGCCTCATCAAATCTCTATGTCTCACCACTATCTGTTAGTAAACAATAATGCAAAGAATGGGGAAATCTTTTTGAAGGTCTACTAATACGATGTGACCTTCTTACCTAAAATGGCAATGTCACGGGCTCATTATTTGTTTGCTATTGATTGTCTTGAATTTTTAACAGAGGTTTCGATGTCGATACTGGGTTTCATGGTTGGCCTATGTAATTTTCAACCTCTGTACTTGTAGGTGAATTTTTTCCACCCAAAAGTTCATTTTTAGGAGTTATATCCTCAATCAATTGTTTTTGGGGATTTTTATAATCTTGTACATAATCCCTATATATTCTACTTTCATGCCAAACAACATCATGACTCCTAATTATCTTAGCTTCATCTATGAAATCCATAATCATCATTGGAGACATATCCTATAAATGTAGAACGATTGGATTTTAAATCCAATTTCTTCTTGTTTTCTTTATTAACATGCACAAATACCTCTAAACCAAATATTGTTAAAAATGAATGGTCTACCTCTTTCCCGGTCTAGGAACTTTTGGGAATTCCTCCATCTAGTGCACTCGAAGGCCTGTGATTGATTAAGTACACACCAGTATCTATGGAGTCTACCCAAATCTTAAGAGGAAGCCTTGCGTGTAATCCCATTCACCTTTCACGCTCGATTACTGTTATATTCATCCTCTCACTAACATCATTTTGTAATGGAGTCTTGGGAACAATTTTCTCTAAACGAATCTCATTTAAGGAATAATACTCCTCAAAAAAATTTCTACAGTACTCGCCACCATTTTCAAATCTCAAACATTTCAATTTAAAACCACATTCATTCTCAACAAGTGCTTTCCATTTCTTAAACATATCAAAGACATTATAATTATGTTTAATACAGTATACACATACCTTCCTTGTGGCATCATCTATGAATTCGAACTAGTATAGAGAACCACCATGAGATGCAACCTGAGATGGCCCCCACACATTTGTATGAACTAGCTCTAAATATTTCTTTTTATTGGTATTCCCTACCTTGAGAAATATTACTCTTTTCTTTTTTCCAAATATTCAATGCTCACAAAACTATAGGTCTAATTTTTTCAAGCTTGAAAGCTTACCTTTTTCCTATAGAATTTAAATGCCCTTCTCACTCATATGTCCCAATTTAATGTGCCACACACTAGCTTCCTCATTTGAAGTAGAAAATATCTTAGAAGAATTAGATATACATGTAAACAAATAAAGTGTTCCTACTTTCTTACCTCGTGCCACTACTAGGGAACCCTTGAAAACTTTCCAATAATTTAAAGTGAATGTGACTTTGAAACCTTCACCACCGAAGTTTCTTGTAGAGATGAGATTTCTCCTGAGGCTAGGTACATGCCTCATATCTCTCAATATCCATGTATTTCCTCTATGTAATTTTAGATGTACATTTCCCTTCCCAAAAATTTTGCATGGTTCATCATCACCCAAATAAACTTTTCCAAAATATCCTTGGACATACTCTCTAAAATATACCTTATCATGGGTTGTATGGAAAGAGGCAACTGAATCTATTACCTGCGATTCTACTCTAGTATTAAGAGAAAGTATAAGAACATCCTGGACAATATTACTTGTCAAATTTTCCTCTTTAATACCTTCAGGATGGTTTTGTTTGTTTCTTTTGAACCAAAAATCCTTTTCTAGCATGTCATCTCTTTCCACAGTTTCAACAAGTAATGCCTCTAATCCTATATTTGGATCTACTTATCTTTGATTTACATCTCCCACGAGGCTTACTCTTTGATTTCTCCTTGCTCCACCCTCTACTTTCCATATTCGGCACATTTCTAGAAGAAGAATTTTCCCTTGTACTTTTTCTATGCCTTTTCATATTTAAAATGACACTGAATGCATCTTTAAATTTAAGAAAAGTAGATGATGTATTACATACTACCATCACTAAGCTGTCCCAAATTTCTAACAAAGAACATAGGAATAATAATTCTCTAAACTCCTCATCAAATGGGATATCAACTTAATCTAACTAATTTACAATAGTGTGGAAATCATTAATATGGATAGATACAGATACACCTTTTTGCGTTTATATATTAAACAATATTTTCATCAAATAAAATTTATTAGATGCACTATGTGTTTCAAATAAATGAGCTATGGTTTTAAGAAAATCTATTATACTATTCACCTGTGAGATATTTGAAGCTATAAATGATTCCAGACTCAATCAAATCACACTGAGAGCCTTCCTGTCAAGAACCTTCCACTCCTCATTAGACATGGTTGAGGGTTTCACGTTATCCCCTCCCAATGGTAGGTATGGATCCTTTTGATATAGGTAATATTCTACCTACATTTTCTAGAGCTGTTAATTACAGTTGTCAAACTTCTCAACTCTAAAATTATTCTCCTCTACCATTACTACTTCTCCCACTGACAAAAAAATCCCTCTGTCAGTATACTGCCAATAAAAAGATCTTAAATGTGCTCTGATACCAATTGATAGGATTACAACCAATTGTACATATAAAAAAGCATGGAATGAATAAATCAGAAAATGTAAAATAGAAAAAGATGCATAAAATAGAGACACAAGTTTAATGTGGCTCACCCATTATGGGTTACATACACTAGAAATAACCAATTCTTATTACTCAGTCCTACAAAAATATCTCTAATATTTCTGCCACTAATACAATTAGCCTCATACATAATGACCCTTTAAATATATTAGGTTTTTTTTATCATTTTGGGGAAACATAGGAAACCATCTGTTATATATGTGACCCCCAGACCCTGGAAGGCGTGTGAAGCCCCTCTTGCAACCATTGTTGCTATCAATCTCAACAACCAACAAAGGTAAAGTATTATTACAGATACAGAGTTTATATAAGATATGAAAAGTTGTAAATAAAGTATATTAGATTCCATAAATAAATGCAAAGATGACCTAACAAACTATGAAAAAGGAAGTGCTAAACCTAATGTGCACGAGAGAAGATGAAAAAACTCAATTGAATAGAAGATTTTTGTGGGATAGTGTCACAGAGGGGACTAGAGAATCTGGAAGCAATAATGAATGTGTCGGAACCCTAAAAAGGATGGATCTAGGATAATTCTTTGGACTAGGTTCATAGAGAAGGACTGGGTCACCTACACTCACTCTAATCTTCAAAATGGGTGCCTTAGTTTTTTCAAAAGCTTTAGATCTAAGTTGTACATGTTCAGCAGTTGGTCCAAGACCCTCATTGTGTATCACATGAAGTTCGGTGCAATGGTTCAGATGTCAATGTTATTCCAAGATGAATAGTAAGACTTGTAAAACTATAAACAAACATCAGTTCCTAAAAAATAAAAAATACATATGAAAGCGTTGGACTAACCTCATATACCATAATGGTGGTATTCCTAACTGAGTGTTGCACTACATTCTAGACCCAAATGTAGTTCTTTGTGTGTGTGTGAGACATGCTCTAGGCTCCTCTTGTGCCAATCATACTTTGTGATGTAGTGAGCTAACTATGTGTAGAAAAAAGTAATAGATGGTGCATGGAATAAAATATAATCCTCCCCTTATGGTGTGTATGATGTAGATGTCTGAACCTTATGTCTCATGATCAAGCTATGTGGATGCGAGTGGTCACCAATGCAATAGATGGATGAAAATATAGGTGGATGATAGTAGCGATAATTCTTGGTCCCTAATTATGGTCTTATAACTTTATATTTGTAGGTTATCTTGATCTAATTTTGTAATTAACCACTAAATGGGTGACCACCAAAATGATAAAAAGCTAAAATGGCTAGAAAGTGCTCAAAAGGTAGCAGGAAAGATTTAAAAGGACCGCGGTGCCCATTGTGAGACCAGGACAACCATAGGTACCCCAATACTAGCTTGCGTGCCTCAAAAAGGGATAAAATGATGGAACATGATGAAAATTGACTAGATATGTTTGTGGTAAAGGCCAAGAATGATGATAGAAATTAAATAAAGATTTTCAAGAGATGGTGGTTAATTAGTAATTTGTTCACTAAAAAACCCTCTAAATAGTAATATGAGACTGGGACATAATAATGTCTCATGTGCATGATTTTACACCTACAGAATGATATTTGAAATCACAATAAAGGGATAAAAAATATGTTTATATGTCAAGAATTTAAAATTATTAGAAGGATATAATCTATATATGGTAAAACCTATATATATATGTATATATAATATGTTAGAAAAATTAAATTAAAAAATACGCATAAATGAATAAACAAATAAATAATAGTAATTAAAAAAAAATTTAAAGGGGGATGAGACTATTGGTGGAGTTGGTGAAATTTGATGGTGTGGGATGGAGTGTTGTAGGCCTATGTCAGGAGGTGCAACTTTACTACAAGCATGGGCTTCCTCAACGGCCTTCAAACATGTCACTTTCCTTTCATAATAGTACAAGGGCTTTACTTGAGATCTAAATGCGTTGAACAAGAACCAACCCAAGTTAACATTGTAAATTTAGCAGTAATTGGCTAAAGGCAACGAATGCATAATTCAAAGATCTATTTTTATATCAATGGAAAATCAGGGTTATATACCCTCATAATAAAATAATTTTTCAACAGAGAACTATGTTAAATAGAACTCTCACATAAGCCCTCCTATAATCAGTACCCTTGTGGGTGAAATCAACCCCGCACGGGGAGAAAATTATAGCCATCTTATCTCCCCTTTTTTTCTCTATACAAATTGAGTGATTTGGGCATGTATCTGTATCTGAAGTGGGTGCAATGGTCTTTGAGAGGAATGGAAATTGGCTACTGCCAATGTATTGGTTATTGTATGTAGAACAAGAAGAATGTGCTTTAAGAGGTGTTTTTTGGGCATAATTTCTACCTGGATTAAGTTTTACCTCTTCTACTTCGGTACACCTATGCTACTTAGCACTATAACCTAGGAAGTATGATTCTCATGGTAGAAAATAGCTACTGCTTTATTTCCTACACTTTTCGATTTGTTTCGAGTCGTTGTTGTGTTGATTAAGATATTGAAGTTGCCCCTCTTGTTATCCCACATATGTCTCTACAAGATTTGTATCTTTCACTCTTCCATTGCATGAAACCCTCTATTGGTCTATTTCGAACATCCTCTTCCATGCAAAAAATAATAGCTTTAGCAAAAATGTGTTGCCATGGAAATCATATATTTTATCGGGGTATGAAAAATAAAAACTTCCTTTTGTCAAATTTTGTTTTATTACAAGTGTAACCACAACATGTCAATTGGTTGTAAGACCATCTCAACAAATGTAGTGTTATGGGATGCTTCAAACTTAGGATAGGCACAAAATAGTGTTCTTGACGAGGTTAAAATGATTTTCAAAGAAATACCTTAGTTGGATATAATCTCATGGAGTTCCATGGTACTAGGATATTCACAAAATGGTCCCTTTTTGTTTAAACACCCATAGAAACTTCCAAGCAAATGCAATTAGTAAGACGACATCAAATTTCCATGGCCATTACTAGTATCCTACCTAATCTATGTTAAATGGGGGTGAAATTGGAACATGTCAAGGACCACATAGCCATACGACCTGGTGTTTATTTGGATGCTCCATCAGCTTGGGACTGCTTAAGTGTTTGTTGGTAAGGATAATAACTTGTTGAGTGGCTGCAACCGCATTGGATTTTTCTTTTTTGAAATTTATATTTGATTTTGAATATGAAAAGTGCTATGTTGGTGGGATATAATATGTATGCATGGCAACATGAACTATGTGGCCTTAGATGTTTTATTGAATGGTATAAATGGAGGGGTTTTGGATGCACATGAAATATTTGATAGAATGCTAAAATAGAATTGAAGCCTTGTGGAATGCGAGTGAACACATCTGGCGCACCTCCTACAATACAAATGCTAGTATTTCAATGCATGGTATCCCTTACATTAACCTTTCATAATTATTGATTTTTGGTTCTTCATTTATAACGAAATAAAAAATATAAAACTATATATTATTATGCCATTCGTTGTTTTTGAACAAACCTAAAGTGCAAACAAATAAAACTTCAGCTCGTGACATACATAAATTCAAACTACCATGGTGGTCAACCATTGTATGTGACCTTCATCTAAGATGTTTTGGAAGCTTCATAATTGAACTAGATAACTACAAACCTTCTAGTTGACTAGATTATTTTTTAGTTTCCTTTAAAACGTAGCTAACGCCCCTTGGTATAAGTTAGTAAATTGTGATTTTTTAGAGATTTGTAAAAAAACCTTCTCAACCCCAAAAAAAAGATTTCAATTTTCATTTATGTTCCTTGTTATGTAGGGAGTCACATAAATCCTTAGATCGACCTTTATTTTTTGTTTTTGCTCTCTTAGCAACCCCTCTAAGAGCCATGTAACTCCATTTTGCAGTTTTAGGGAGTTACTAAAAGGAAAAAGTTGGATTTTATTTCAGTTTTTCCTTTGGACCCTGAGCAAGAAAATGCTTATTGTACTTTGAAGACCTATTGTATTTATACTACACAATCACCTATAACCTTCAATTTGGGGAAAAAAACATCACTAGCTAGTTTTTCAAAGCATTTTTGTAGGCCTCTAGGTGTTCTTTAACTAGGTCAAACTAGTCCAAATACAACCGGTGGCTTCAGAAAACCAATCACTGTTCGTAATCAATTTTCTAATTATCAGTTCTTATCGACTCCGGTTAATTATCGTTATATACGAGAGCATGTCAGAATTTACCTATTCTGAATTTTCCTATTTAAATCAAGTTTTCTAATGAGTTTTCTTATCCTTCAAGCCAAAATTCGACGTTTTTGGCAAGTAGTAGGAAAATGTAAAGAAAAGGTTGTAGGATCCTAGTCAAGTTAAAAAACCGACAAGAAAAGTTATTAACACTTATGAAGAATCGTATGAAACTCTATCTTATGGCTTGTTGCGAGAAATTTAACTTTTGAAAAATATTGTTTCTCTCTCTTCCATTTCCCTTTCTCTGTCTTCCCTTAGTTAATAAATTAAGTGTAATGAAATCATTATATATCTCTAACCATCTCTGGTTATGTGATAAATATTCTATTTATGTAAATGAAAAAATAAAATTGTTAATTATGATAGATTTGGCTAGATGCAATGCCAACATTTGTGCTGACCACATGGTGGTTACATGTACCAAGACATGGAGAAAGTGAAGTGTCACTAAAAAACATCACTTTCACATGATATTTGAAATAATGAAATTATAGAGGCTAAACAAAAATTTTGTCATGTATTGAAAGTTTTATTATTCAAATTTTTTAGTATGGATGATTTTGAAGTATTTAGGAGTGTTTGGGGAAATGTGCATCTAACCATAGGTGTTGTTTTGATTAAGCATTATCTATTGTAAAAATTTAGATATATATGTTAAATAAAATTTAATTTGGCATCTTATAGTCCATTTTTAGTTTGAAATTGATGATTAAATCTCTGGTGCGACATGTTATTTACCTTGAAAATCTATAAAGAAAATATAGGTAAAACATTCAACCTTGGTACAAAACCCTTGCATATCTACTCTTCACATGTGATCCTTCATCACGTAGAAAATAAAACCTTGGGGTGAACCAAAATCATTATACTCGATGGCAGATTCTATCTTAAATAAATAAGACCCAAGTTTGATATTATCATCATAGCATGTATGTATAATGGCATTATCGTAAACCTGAATGTTATAAACTCTAATGGTTAAAATTTGTGTAGAGTATGTAGCCTCCTCTTAGGATTGGTTTCTGTGTGTTTTGCAAGGTGTTTATATCCCCTAAGTTTTTACCTCTTGTGGAATCGATTTAAAATATAGTAAAAAACTCTATTAGACCAGAACACATGTAGATTGAAGGCTTTAGATGGAAAAGATCATCAACTACCCTTTAAGATCCATCTTCATGAGTTGTTGTTTTGAATGAATTCCATACCCAGTTTAAACTATCATTTTTTTGTTATAATACAATCCTAAGAGTTAATTCTCGGACATGACCAATTATTATTTATGCTTAGTTTGTGAAAATGTAGCAATGATATGATGTTCTAGGAGTAAAGGGAAATTTAGATATTCTTTGTAAAATGTTCAAATCATCTTGTTGCGAGAAACACAATCCATGACATGTAAACTTTAATGTGAGTCTTAACCCTTTAGAAAATAGACTATTCCCTCTTTCTCTCCCTCGAGTCCTATTGTGTAATGAATGTATAATGATAAAATATGTAATTATGTTGTTAGAAACGATTCTCTAGGACAATAACTAGGAGTATCATGAGCATACAAATGACCCTTCTAATTAATGAGTCATACCAATTAATTGTAATAAGGCATATGAACCTAAACAAGTGAACCCTTTTTAATTTGAATGTAAAACAATACTAAAATAGTTTAGTCTAGAAAAAAAAAGAGAATGCATGTTGTCATGTTAAGTGCCTTTGAATTCCTTAAATTAATTACTGGAACATAACTACAAAAAAATTGTAATTAACGTTTGGCCATCGAAAGTGTAAACGTGATATGTTATTCCACGAGAAAAGTGAAACTTGACCTTCTTTGTAACATGATTAAACCTTGTTATGTCATGAATAAAGAAACCCATGTTGTATAATACTTAATGTGGACTAAATCAATTATTAAAGTATAAATGAATGAAATAATTGTGACCATTAATCCTTAAAACTACGTGCTTCTCATTTTTTGGTCTTACGCATTTCCCTATTTCGTAACCAAGGTATGATATTAAAAAAAGATTCGTGGATTTAGGAACGAAACTTCGGGATAAGCCCTAGTAATGTTGTGTGTATATAAATATCCCTATTAACAAGAGAGTTAAACAATAAAATGTACATGATCCAGATTAAATGAAAAAAAAACCTTCTGTTTAATGTTAAATGATGTCAAGGAATTTTAGTCTAGAAAATAAGTGGAATGCATGATTCACATATTATGAGTGTTTCTAGACATTGAGTTAATATTTTAAACATGATTTTAATAAAAGTGTAATCATAAAATTTTTATGTCCTGATAACATCCTATATATAAGTTTTTAATGTGGTTAGATTGTTGTTGTGCTTCATCTATTTAGGAAATCTAATCATTATTTTTTGCTTATCATTGGGAAACATAGTTATTATATTCATCATGTGTATCATATGGATTTTTTGTATTCTTATTGAGGTGATGCTTCATTATTATTCACTGGAGGAATAAGGTGTATCCAATGAATGGAGGAATAAGTGAGAAGTGTGTGTTGTTTTGGTGGAAACAATGAGATTCATGGCTAGTCTTAGTGGAGGTATAAAAGCATGTTATATTATAGGCAAAAATAGGTATGTCAATTTTGATATGGTGTGTGTGCTCTGGAGTAAACTAAGGATATCTAGGATCCCTTCATGGAGGGATAAGGGATAGTTACAATGGTGACCTCTCCCATATGTAAGCCTCTTATTTAGTCTTTGCTATGTTTTTCATCTTCCCTTGTGAATCCAACCACTTCTCACCTTGTGATACATGTGGTTCCATGTTGGTATAAATTTATTGTGTGATGTTGAACTTCCCGGATCATTCTCATTTGGGTGCCTTTGTTTGTGGGCGTGACATTTTCTTGAGCTATTTTGAAGCATGGAATGGACTTGTTTTCGGGATTCGATTGTAGGTTTTCCTGCTTTTGGAAAATTGTTTAATTTTCCAATAAAATTATATGTTATCTCCACTTTTTTGGAGGGATTTTAACTTGCATGTTAAATTTCTTTTCCTTTATTATTTTTAAAATTAAATCCTAAAATTTATATTATAGTAATGTTAAAATTTTGTTTGAAAAATCATGGAAATATTCAATTATGTTGTAATTCAGGGGACAACAAGTCCCTCCTCTTTAATGGGAGAGGTTCCCTTACTGAAAGAAGGAAAAACAAATGTACAAATATACAACTCTCAATGTTTGGAACTTGATATTCCAGAATGTTTTCATACTTAAAATATTATCAATCAGAAGAAATATAAGAATATGGAGATAGGAGAAAGAATAAAACAACAATGCTTTTTGGAAATATACATAGTAGAGTATCTCCCTACTTACATTGAACCAAGAAACTATAGAAAAGGATCAATTACTTCACCACCAGCATAAATCTGTAGACACAAAGTTCTAAAGATTCACACAGACTAGAACACAAAGTTTCTATTGAATGCAAAACAAAGATCCATGGAATCGAGCAAGGAGATATATATATATATATATATAACCGAGGAAAACAAGAAAATAAAGAAAGAAATTTTGTATTGAATTACTTCAGAATTTACAACCTTCCCAGAAAACCGGGATCCCTTTTTTCCATGGCCGCAACCATGTTCTTATAACAATTCATATACACCATACTTTGTCCCCAAGAAAAGAATATCCAAAAGGAATAATGTTTGTTATAGATCCACATTTGGAAAGTGACATGAAACAAATGCACTCATGAAAACTAGAGGTTTAAAAGGTGAATATTTCATTAGTTTGAGCATGATTATTTTATTAGGGGGCATCTCATGATTTTCTTCTTCATGTGGTCATGTCATTTCCACCTTTTAACCACTTTCATAGCACTCAAGCAGTTACTGGTAATATTTCTCCCTTTTTATTGTGTATGCCCGATAAACTCTATTTTCTAATGATTAAAATTTCTATCCCTTCAAACTTATCAATTTGGCCTCATAATAAACCAAAAATGCATCTCATGGGGAAACGAACAAAATAAAGAGAAAAATAAATAAGAATGATCCATTTTTGTGTTTTGCAGAGCTCTAGTTTATTAATGGTGTTAAAAACCAGATGAGTGCATTTGGCTATATTTTCTATCTTTTACCTTCAAATTTGGACCCAACACATGGCAAGATCCAAGCAACAACAGACCTAGGGAAGAAAACTACATTTCCTAACATTTGGGAGAAAAAGTGTGATTTCTGGTTTTGCTCCACCCTATTGCAACTCCGCAAAAATCCGGACACATTGCACGATCTGAGTGGCTAAGGAAATGTGGTTCAAATCTGCCATTTAAATTATTTTTAACAAAAAATTTAAATTCTTACAAACCTTCGTTGGCCCACTTTGAATTTTCAATGTGAACATGTGGCACACCACGATTGGAAAAAGGGGTCGCGGCTCAATTTGTAACATTTTAACCTTTTGGTGAAAAAGGCTCAAATTCTCAATTTCCTCCACAGGCCCATTGTTCTGATTTCATCCTTCAACACATGGCATCACCTGACTAGGTGCAGGAATGCACTTTAGTTTTATACTTTATCTATTTTTGAAAAGGGGAAAAATTCCAAATTTTCCCCGAAAGCACGTGCCCCCCCCATTAACTCTTCCACGTATGTCAAGTTTCCCTTTCTAATCTCCTGTGGGCCTTAACTTAGAAACTTTCCCTTCTCATGAGAAGGGGAAAAATTCTAACTTTTCCCTCAAAACTCCATGCCTCCACCATTGACTTTTCAACATGAACACATGTCCCTTTCTGATTTGCCATGGACTTCAACTCAGAATTCATCCTTTCACTTGGGCGGGGCCGCGGGTATTTTTAGGACTTTTCTCCCTTTCACCATAATTCCTTAGAGGATAAAATGTATCTGTCACCCCGAACTTCCGCCAAAACTGCTCCAGCCAATCAAGGATCGGTGAGGATGCGAGGAAAAACTGACATTTGTTCCAAAATCACCAAAAGCGATAAATTCAAAAAGGAAACTACCTGACCGCTTCCAATGGGAAACAAAATCGTAGATTCACCTTTCCGAGCAAGAATTTGATGGGGAAAAGAACACAGGAAGTTGCAGGAAACAGGAAAATGATTTTTTTGCTCCTGATGAAGAATTTATTTCTCTGTAAAAGGTTAAGAAAGAGAGATGCAAGGTCCCACGCATTCCAAACGCATAAGAGAAGAACTAAAAATCATTTTCCATCCATTGAAAATATGAAAAACATTTTAACAGTAGTAGACTAAGGAATTTTAATTTAAAATGTCATGGGAAAAGAAAATGAGCATCTAAGGAGTTTAAAACACAAATTTCTTCTATGGCAGGGCTCCAATTTTCATGAATTTAGATTCGAAAGGGTGGGGAAAATTGAGAGGACAACATTTTTCTCCTTCAAAGAATTATTTGGCAAAGGGAAGAGGAAAACTCAAGAACTTTATTGAATTCTAGGTAATTAGTTCGAATCAGTCTCTTAGCCAATGGGAAACAGAGTCAAAAAGAAGCAATACCAACACATAGAGAACATGGAAAGGAAACCAGCCAAAGCAAAAAGAAGGAAAGAGAAATGCTATACAAAATGTACAGAGGGACCACTAAAACTCCTAGGTTTTGAACAACTTCAAAAATTGCCCACTATAAGGAAGTGGGAGAGGAGAACCATCCATGTAGTCCAGGTAAAAAGAGTTCTCACCAACAAAATGTTTGATTTTAAAAGGACCAAGCCAAAGGGAATCAAATTTACCATGGTTGCCTCAAGGTTCATGCCTTTTGTCCCAAATAAGAACATTGTCTCCCACTTGAAAAGTTATGGGTTTAGCCTTTTTGTCAAATAGAGCTTTCACCTTGAGTTGAAGAGTTGATATTCTATCAACCACTTGAAATTTTTATTCATTCATCTTCTAGAGATACATAACTCTTTTATCCAATAACTTGGTAAAACTGGCATCCTCAATGGCATTTATCAATGCAAGGATGACAGTTCTAATGTCACTGGCAGTTGAGCTTCAACTCCATATACCACTTGAAAAGGATACATTCCAATGGCTCTGTTAGGTTTAATCCTATCTGCCCATAAAGAAACATATAGTTTCTTATGCCAATTACTCTGAGAGTCATTAACAAGCTTCCGAAGAATGGTGACCAAGTTCTTATTAGTTGATTTTGCTTGCCCATTCCCTTGGGGATAGTAATCTGAAGAGTGTACAAGGGAAATGCCATATCCATAGTAGAAATCCATCATCTCAGTAGAAAAAAAATTGGAAGCATTGTCAGTGACAATCTTGTTTGGTATCCCAAATCTTATTAAGATGTGCTCCTTGATGAAGTTGCATACTACTTCAGAAGTAGTACTTTTAACTGGAATGGCTTACACCCACTTGGTGAAATAATCAGTGGTAGGAAAAACATGAGTATGTCCTGCACTTTAAAGTGGATTGAGTTTCCCAATGAAGTCCAAACCCCATTGTTGAAAGGGTTCCTCAATTACCATTGGTTTGAGATGTAAAGAAACCAATTTGGGTCTTTTAACAAAGGTTTGATATGATTCACACTTGCATACCCACTTTGATGCATCTTTGAATAGGTTAGGCCAATAATATCCAACATGGAGGATTTTGTGGGCTATGATAGCAGAAGAGAAATGATATCTATAGGCTTGGTCATGAAAGGTTGAGAACAATTTCTTTTACTGCTCTTTGTCAACACATTTCAAGAACCTTCCATCTATCCCTCATTTGAACAATGCATTTTCCCACACCACATATTGCATAGACCTTAATTTTATTGCTCTCTTATCCTTGGCACTCAAATGAGATGGAAATTCTCCATAAGTAAGAAAGTTTTCAATGTCCGCATACCATTCATCAATTGAGATGAGGAAAAGAACAACAGGGATATCAACTTCTTCCTTGGACAATTTGCTATCAGATCCTTCATCAATTAGTTCACATAATCCCTTTCTTGTAACTAGATTTATGGGTTTGATGTCAAGATCATACTCCTGAACTTTGGATACCCAATTTCCTCTCTTGGTTCCAAAATTCTTGTTGTGTAAGAATGGATTTAATAGTTATATCAGGAACAAACAAAATAGAATGAGAGTTAAGGATGTACAAACAAAACTGCTTCACATCTTTAACCACTGCAAAAGCATGTTTCTCCATCATGGTGTACTTCAGCTCATGGGATTTCAAAATATAACTCATGAATGTTATGGGGAGTTCATGACCTTCAGCATTCTCCTGGGTTAACACAGCAGCTAGAGTACTTTCATTAGCATAGCAATAGATAATGAAGTCTTTTCTATAATCAGGGCATGCCAAGATTGGATTCTTTACTATAGCTCTCTTGATGTCTTCAAATGTAATCTTTCCTTCAGATGACCAAAAAAATTCTTCTTCCCTTTAATCATGTGGGCTATGTTCAAAGTAAGTTCAGTGAAATTAGGTATGAATCTTCTTAAGAAGTTTATCTTGCCAAAGAAAGAGTGCACACCCTTCTTGCTTTTGGGGAGAGGGATATGTTGAATCATTTGGACTCTTTCTGGATCAATCTTGATTCCCTCCTTGGAGACAATGTGTCCCAATAATTTTCCCTCGGTGACACAAAAGATAGATTTCTTGGGATTCAAGGAGATTCCATGCTCTCTACACTTTTGTAGGACAATTTCAAGGTGTTAGAAATGATTAGCTCGGGTTTTTGAAAACACATTTAGATCATCAAGGTATACAACTATGCATTTCCCCTTGAGACTACTAAAGGCCAAGTCCATTTCCCTCTGAAAGGTGGCACCAGCATTGATGAGGGAAAAAGGCATCCTCCTGTAAGCAAACGTTCCCTAAGGAGTGGTAAAGGAAGTCTTATCCTGATCTGCAACACTTACTTCTACTTGATTATATCCTGAGAATCCATCAAACATGGAAAAAAATTTTGAACCTATAATAGCCTACAACACTTGATCCATTAGGGGGAGAGGATAATTATCCTTCAAAGAGGTTTGATTCAAATTCATAAAATCAACACAATTCTGGATCTCACCATTCTTCTTCTTGACAGACACAATATTAGCAATCCACGTTGAATGGTGAATAGGGAAAATGATCTTAGCCTTTAATAACTTTTGGATCTCTTGAAATATTGTATCAGAAATTTTAGGGTTATGTTGCCTCTTCTTTTCCCAGAAGGGCTTGATCCTAGGCTTTAGAGGAATGAAATGTTGCATCTCTTTTGGCTGAAAATCCTTTAGATCATCATAATAATATTCAAGAACATCAACATAAATATTTTCATCCTTTTTTCTCTCCTCTTGTGTGCAACAATTTACTTTCAAATGTTTAGCAGCATGGGTTTATTAAGACTCCCAATGTTTATCTTTTCATAGTCAACAAACTGCTGAGCTCCTCTGGAAGTTTTGGACTTGATGTACCTATCATGTTTATCAAATAACTCTTCTAAACTCACCAACCCTTTAGGTATCTTATTACCTTTTAGTTTTATGCAGCCATCATGATCCATTTCTTCTTGGTTATCTTCTTCATTTGGAGGCACACACTCTCTAGGAAGATTCCCACTTCCTTCAAAGTATAGCTGGTCAAAATTGTCTATTAGTTCAAGGAAAGAAATCAAGTGTTGATCATCATTAAAGACCTATCAATTTTTTGCATTGTGAAGCACACTAGGCCTATGAATCATCTCAAGGGTGAATTTATCTTGGGATAAATCTAGAGGAGGGATTAGTAGAGACCCCGATACAGCCAAGGAATCATCTCTAGTGTTTATTTCCCTTGGCATGGCTTCAATTTAAAAGGAATCAAGGAACTCAATGGAATCCCAAACTAGATTCCTATAATGTTTCAACCTTCTATTCTTCACTTGAAAAAGATCTCTGACATGTTTTACAATCAGCTCTAGATCTCCATGAGCAAGGATATTCTTGATACCCATCTCTTTTTCCATGCTTAAACCAAGGATGAGAGCTTCATACTCAGTTGTATTATTTGTGTTTTCAAATTGGAGCTTGAAAGAGAAAGGGTGAATTTTCCCTTCATGAGAAAAAAGTACCACACCAACTCTAGAACCAACTGAGGAGCAGCTTCCATCAAATTCCAAGATCCAAACGCCATTATTATCAAGAAACACTTCCTTAGGATGGTTAGCCTCATCTTGTGATATGATCATGTAGTTACCATGACCAATGTCCGCATAAAGTATTTGTGCCTTTGGGTCATCTATTTTTTGCACAATATATTCAGTTTGTTTCTCAGGAAATAGCTTCTTCATTTTCCCATTCACTGGAATAAAGGCATGTGACCAATCCATCATGATTTCTCCTCCAAAATTTTTACAAATATTTCTACTCAGTAGCATACCGTAGGAAGGGGGAATAACAGCTACCAAAATGGTGGCTAAAACTTTATTCTCTGGTAAAGCTGTAAAGGCTACTTTTGCATCTTTGATCCTCCCAACCAATGGTACTTATCTACATTCTGTTGAGTAACATGAACCAAAATTATTGGTTAGGGTTAAGCCTAGGGCATGAGCTACCTTAGCAGGCATCACATTATTTGAAGCACTAGAATCAATAACACAATTATTGAGTTTGTGGCCAGCTATGAGGAGAGTGACATAAAATGGTTCGATCTTCTCATCAGATGAAGTGATTTCTGCCACAAGCCTTGGTTGAGATGAAGGAGAAGGAGTGGGTAAGAGACCTTTTGAACTAGGCGATGAAGGCTTGGATTTGGAGTTTACAAAGTCTACCATCTTAGCAAAGGCCTTGGGACGGGTTTGGTAGAATTCAGCTTCTGAGATCTAGACCTTAGTTTTCTTGAGATGGTCAATAATGTCAAAAGAACCAGAGGTAGATGGAGCATCATTGATAGGAGTAGATGAAACTTTTGACTTATCAAATCTATCATTTGAAGGGTAAGAAGTTTTACCAGTAGAAATAGAGGAGGAAGGAAGAACTGAACCTACCTTAGATGTAGAAGAAGTTGGAATAGGAGCTCCTCTCCTTGTAATCAATGGAATGACTATAGGAGCCTCCTTTGATCTTTTATTAGGCTGCACCACTTTCTCCTTCTTTTTGGCTTGCTCACGAGTCATGACAGCATATGATTCATTGTTCATCTCAGGAACTCTTTCTTCATAATCATTCTCTTCATTTATACCTTCAATGGTGTGAAAATGGACATGAGATCCACTCAACTCTTCTAATTATTCATGTGCTTCCTCTTCATGTTCTTCACAGATTTCATCTTCCTCTTCATCAACAGGCTCCAACACTTAACATGTTGCATTTAATGGAAGTTTAACAGGTGGGCCTTTAATTTCCAATGTGGTCTGAGTAGAGGGAAACCAATTCCTGGGTTGAAAATTCTTCCTAGGAACATCCTAATAAGGAGGATGTTGGGCAAACTGCTTCTTGAGAGCAATAAGAACATTAGAAATTTTATGTACCTACTAATCTGCATTAGCTCTAGGAGAATATGTGGAAGGAGATGCTTTGGATTTGGATGAATCTCTCCTTAGCTTTCAAGACATGATCAAATAATCTTCAACACTAATAACAAATCTTTGATCATAATCTAAAGTGGCAAGATTGGCTCTGCTAAGTGCATAGCTCACTTTAGGTAGTTGGGCATTAAGGAAGAAACATTTCTGAATCCTATCCACAGGGCGTGTGTTTTGTGGGATTGTGTTAACCAGCCTATTGAATTTGGCCACAAATTCCGTCATGGTCTCATGTGACTCATTCTTAATTTGAGAAATATGAGCCAAGAAGGCATGTGCATCCTCAACAGGTTTGAAATGCTGCTCAAACTTGGTCGTCATGGTGTTGCAATTCACGATGGATCCAGCAGGGAGATGATAGAACCGATCAGTAACATTATCTTGCAATGTCTCCACAAAAATTCTAACAAATATATCTTCATGTTCAGCTCTGAGAACACCACAATAAGTAATGAAGGCCGCAATATATTAATCTAGATGAACCTTCCCGTGACCTCTGAATTTAGGGAATTTCTTTCTATTGCCTCTTGGCAATTCATGCAATGGCTAGGGAAGAGAAAGAGGCCCAACCCTTTGGCCCCAAAGAAGAGGAGCTACCATCCTTTGAAAGATTGTTTGGAGACGAACTAAAACACCAACGAGAATCCAAACATGCAAATTAGGACTGATTTGATCTTGAGGGATGTCACTCCCAGAATTCTATCTCTAGCAGAAGGAGTGCTTGTAGACCTTGTTCCTCTTCTTTTTCTTCTTGATGAAGGGAGAGAGAAACCTTGATGATCCCGAAGTTAGGAATGAGGGTCTTCTTCCCTACGGGTTCTTCTACCCTGAGTGTATCTTGGAGTTGCTAGATCAAAGATGATAAAAAAAAAATTATTCAAAAATTGGAATCCATTTGCAATGAATTTCCAAGCTGATTCACCAAAAAATGTTGGGTTTAAGAATGGAACATGGGTTGAAACCACAGTCAGGGGACAACAAGTCCCTCCTCTTTAATGGGAGAGGTTCCCTTATTGAAAGTGGGGAGAAAAAATGTATAGATACACAACTCTCAATGTTTGGACCATGATATTCTGGAATGTTTTCATACTTAAAATATTATCAATTAGAAGGAATAGAAGAATATGGAGATGGGAGAAGGAAGAAAACAACAATGCTTTTAGGAAATATAGATAACAAAGTATCTCCCTACTTACATTGAACCAAGAAAATATATATAAGGATCAATTACTTCACCACTAGCACAAACCTACAAACATAAAGTTCTAAAGATTCACATACACTAGAACGCAAAGTTTCTATTGAATGAAAAACAAAATATCCATTGAATCAAGCAAGGAGATATATATATATATATATAACAAAGGAAAATAAGAAAAGAAAGAAAAAACTTATGTATTGAATTACTTCAGAATTTACAACCTTCCAAGAAAACCAAAATCCCTTTTTTCTGTAGCCAAAACCATGTTCTTATAACAATTCATATACATCCGTACTTTATCCCCAAGAAAATAATATCTGAAAGGAATAATGTTTGTTGCAGATCCACTTTTGGAAAGTGACATGAAACAAATGCACTCATGAAAACTAGAGGTTCAAAAGGTGAATATTTCATTAGTTTGAGCATGATTATTTTAGCAAGGGGCATCTCTTGATTTTCTTCTTCATGTGGTCTTGCCATTTCCACCTTTTAACCTCTTACATAGCACTCACGTGCTTACTGGTAAGTTTTCCCCCTTTTTATTGCGTATGCCCGATAAACTCCATTTTCTTATGATTAAACTTTACATCCCTTCAAACTTATCAATTTGGCCCCATAATAAACCAAAAATGCATCTCATGGGGAAACGACCAAAATACAGAAAAAAAGAAAGAAGAACGATCCATTTTTGTGTTCTATAGATCTCTAATTCCTTAATGGCATTAAAAAACCAGATGAGTGCATTTGGGTATCTTTTCCCCCTTTTACCTTCAAATTTGAACCCTACACGTGGCAAGATCCAAGCAATGACGGCCCAAGGGAAGAAAATTGCATTTCCTAACATTTGGGAAAAAAATCATGATTTCGCATTTTTCTCCGCCCTCCCGTAGCTCCGCCAAAAGTCGAACAAGTAGCACCATCAGAGTGGCTAAGGAAATGCGGTTCAAATTTTCCATTTAAAATTCTTTTAACAAAAATCTCAAATTATCAAAAACCTTTGTCGGCCCTCTTTGAATTTTCAATGTGAATGCATGGCACACCACGATTGGAAAGAGGGGTCGCGGCTCAATTTGCAACATTTTAACCTTTTGGCGAAAAAAGCTCAAATTCTCAATTTCCTCTGCAGGCCTCCTATTCCTATTTCATCCTTCAACATGTGGCATCGCCTGATTGGGTGCGGGAATGCGCTTCAGTTTTATAATTTATCTATTTTTGAAAAGGGGAAAAACTCCAACTTTTCCCCAAAATCCCATGCCCCCACAGTTGACACTTCTACGTAGGCCAGGTGTCCCTTTTTTATTTGTTGCAGGCGTTAACTTAGAAATTTTCCCTTCCCATGAGCAGGGCCGTGGGCCATTTTAGAACTTTTCACCCTTTGCGGAAATAAGGCTAAAATTCCCAAAGTCTTTGGTCGGTCTACCAAAGCACCTGTGAACTGAAAAATGGCCACGTCTCCTTTTCTGATTCTCCAACTCGTGGCCTCACCTAATTGGTTGCGGGGATGTTCTTCAGTTTTAATCTATTTTGAGAAGGGGAAAAATTCCAAATTTTTCCCCGAAAGTCCATGAAATTTTTCCCCGAAATTCCATGACTCTGCCATTGACTTTTCAACATGAACATGTGTCCCTTTCTGATTTGCTACGGATTTCAACTCATAATTTATCATTTCGCTTGGGTGGGGCTGTGGGTCTTTTTAGGAATTTTCTCCCTTTCACCATAATGCCTTAGAGAATAAAATGGATCTCTCACCCCGAACTTCCGTCAAAACTACTCCAGCCAATCAAGGACCAGCGGGGATGTGGGGAAAAAATGACATTTGTTCCATAATCACCAAAAGTGATAAGTTCAAAAAGGAACCCACCCGGCCGCATCTTATAAGAAACAAACGCTTAGCTTCACCTTTCCGAGCAAGAATTTTACGAGGAAAAGAATGTAGGAAGTTGCAGGAAATGGAAAAATGCCATTTTTGCTCCCGATGAAGAATTTATTTCTCTGAAAAAGGTTAAAAAAGAGAGATGCAAGGTCCCACGCATATTGAATGCATAAGAGAAGAACTAAAAATCATTTTCCATCCATTGAAAATAGGTAAAATGTTTAAACAACAGTAGACTAAGCAATTTAGATTAAAAACATCGTGGGAAAAGAAAACAAGCATCTAAGGAGTTTAAAACACGAATTTATTCTATGGCAAGGCTCTAATTTTCATGAATTTAGATTCGAAAGGGTGGGTAAAATTGAGAGGAAAACAATTGCTTAAGAATGTATTGTTTTTTTGTTATAAAATGAGTTTTCACCTTGATTTCAAAGGTTATGACTTGTTGTAATAATCCTCGTTTCCTCTTTAAAATTTTATCTTTGAAAATTAAAAAGAAATAAATCAATTTAATGAAGAAAATATACTTAGAATGTTTTATTGTAAACCTGAAATAAAATGCCTCTCTTCTTCTCATAAGAGAAGTCTAGAATTTCTTGACTTTAATTTTCCTTCAAAGAAATTGAAAAAAAGCTTACACACTTGTATTTTAGAATCTTATTATATTTGATGTTTTTATTGATCAAGTTTTGAAAATTATATACTTGTGTATAGTTCATATCTTGTCCTCCCTTGGAAAGGATATAGTTTCATTTTAAGATCAAGAAAAATAATTTTTATAATTCTCTTCTGAGTACAAATATAGTTTTTTAAAATCTGAATCCTTACAATTTTTTTTCTAACTTGGGATTATAATAGAATATATAAGTTTATACTTTCTTCTTTTAGCTAAAATGTCTTAAGACTTGTTCTTATCCAATTTTTTTTGTTAATGATAAATGGTTCTTTGAAGTTGACCATATCCTTATACAACCCAAGGGTCAAAACTCAAATATAATAATAAAGTACAGATGACAAAAGGTCAAAAAACCAAGATAACTATGGAATATCCAAGAAAAAGTACTCAAACTACCCAACTGAATCAAACAAAATTAGAGTAGGCCCACAGGTAATGCATTGTTAGTGTGAGTTATCCTATGTGTCCTCCTCTCATGTTGGAGGGTCATCTCACATGGGTTAGGTTTAGAGTTAGGTTTAGGGTTAGGTTTAGGGTTTCATGCGTGTCATGCACCAGGGTTACTCAGAACCCTATATGTACCCATTTTATATTAATTTATGAGCATGCCAGACACTTCGCTATCTTTCCTCTATGTAAGATTTGTTTTAGTTGAGCAAGTTCTTCCATTACTGATCATTTCCTTCTTGCAATTCCTAGAGCTATCACGATTCCATTAGAGTGCAACTACTTTGTGGTGCCTCATTTCCGATTCGATTCTCACAAACTCTTTTCATGGTATCAAAGATGAGATTGGGTAAATGTGCGCTCAATATTTTTTTGTTGCGATTACTCCCTCTTTGTTTCATTATTTTACTCTGCATGCAAGTTTTTTTATCACTATTTTCTAGAATTATTTTGTTAATCTCTCTAACAAGCTTTCTCAGAAAGTTGTGTCGTTTTTTGTGTCTTTTTTGTGCATGTGTAGGTTTTCATTTTTTTACCGCTAGATCTCACTGGTTACAGTCGTATTTAGTGGAGAACGTTATCTTGAGCTTGTTTCCTTTTAAGTTTTTATTTAGATTTCTACTAAAATATATTATTTTTTTGGAAATCTGTGTTTTTTTGGGAAATTTTTGTTTTTTGGATTGCATTTGTGTGGGTTCCTTCAGACTTGTGGCCTTCTTGCTATCCCATGGATTTTTTTTTATGTCCTGTGGATTGTATTTGTGTGGATTGTATTTTTTGCTGCTCTCCCACATGCTGCCTGGCCACTCCCTCATGCGCACTGCAAACTCTTCTCTAAAAAAAACATAAAAAACCCTGCATTTAAAAAAAAAACGACTGTGTTTTTTTTTTTAGTGTTTTTTATTCGGTAAGTTCGAGGCACCCCCTCCCTACCATCTTGCACACTACAAAAACCCTTATCACTGCCACGGCCTCACATCTCACAGTTGCCCTTCCTCCCATGGCTGCTCCTGCCACAGCCTCTTCCCAGTCTGCACATCAAACAAAAAAAACACTCGCAGTTTCCTCAAAACCTGCACATCAACACACTCAGTTTCAAAACCTATGTTTTACCTTCTCCACACATATTTTGGTAATTTTTCGAAACAGCGTTTGTTTTTTCGTAAGTTTTTAAAAACTGTAGTTTGCTTTTTTTTTGCTACACATTTTTATAAAACCACGTGGTAAGTTTCATTCGTAATTTTCAAGTTTTTCAGTAAGCTTTTTAAAATACTTTCCAATTTAACTACTTTTCTATTTTAAATTCCATTAAAAACACAACGTGGTAAGTTTTTTTAAATCACATTTTCTAAAAATCCTTCCTTTTTAAATTCTTACCTTTTTTACATGCTTTTTCATCTTTAAAATAAACGTGAAAGTTATTTGTAAAGTTTTCCAAAAAAAACAATATATATAAAATTCTTTCTATTCTTTAGAAAAAAAAGAAAGAAGCTTTTTGCTTTTTTATTAAGCTTTTAAAAAGGGAATGTTTTTTATTTAAGATTTAATAATTTTTAGATCTTAATTAGTTTTGTAATTAATTAGTTTTAATCTAATTAAATCTAATTTATTTATTAATTTCACTTTAATTTGCTTGCAATAATGTTAAAATATCATTTTTTAAACTTCCAATTGCTCTCAAAATAGTAAAATTGGGCGTTTCGAAATACTAAAAATTAGGTATTATTGGCATTTTTTTTCTCTAATCGTGCGCTCAAGTGTGCAGCATCACTGTAAGCACATTTCTACTTCTGAGCTCCTTTCCGGTGTTCTGAGGACTCTCTGAACTCCTTGAGTTCCCAAACCTTCTATTTAGCCCTTAGTATTGCTTGCGACTAGTGAGAGCATCTGCCATAGTCTGTAGCAAGGGGGTTTCCTTTTACGACGTGAGATATATTTTTCTCACCACCAAGGTTGGCTTTCGCCTCCTTTCTATTTTTAACATGTGAGCTTGTTTACGGTGTCCTTTTTGTTGCGCTCCACGAAACACTATTGTGGTCTCCTCTCTTGTGCGTTATTACACTAATTGCAAGACGAGTTACCAATTGTTTCAAACCGCACGCACAAACCCGATTGTAATCAACGCACTAAACTATAAAGTGCTGAAAGCAGGGGGTTGTTATTGTCCTAGGTGGTCATGTTTCTGGTTTACATTTCTTTCTCTCTCTCTCTCACTACGGATGCTCTTTCAATTCCTTTACTTACGCCGTTCAAATTTTTCGAATGGAGATCAAAAATAATAATGAAACTAAGGGGTAAAGGGTTATTCCACATCACTATGGGAACTGAGACTGAACTAGACGACGAACCTGAAAAATCTAAGTGGTTAAACCATAGTGATGAAGCTTTAGGTCTTCTTTGCATGTCTGTTTCTCCTAACTTTCTCTTCCACATTGAGGCATGTAAAAGACCTAAATCTGCATGTAAAACGTTGGATGCAACGTTTGGACAACTAGATGACATGAGAGCACATGATTTGGAAAAATAACTACTAGGGTTAAATCATAGTGACTTTGAAAACCTACAAGCTTTCTTCTCAAAAAATTTCCACATTAGATTATTGTTAAAAGGATGTCAAGTGGAAAATAAAGATTCTCAACTGATCTTGTCAATTCTATCTAAGCTAGGTCTTGAATATTTTGTCTTCGTGTCAAATTTCTACGCTACAAAAGCTGCTTTGGGCGATACTCAGACTATGCCCTCCTTTGACTGTTTTTCATCCAAACTCATTCAAGAATAGGACAAACTCATTCAAATGGGGTCTCTCAAGTCCAAGTCACATGCCCTTATAGCAAGTACTAGTAAAGGAAAGAAAATTGAAAAGAAGAAAGAAACAAAGGATCAACCTAAGAAAGAAACGAAGACCAAACATAAAAATGACACAAACACTTCGAATTCTGAGCCTAAGGCACAAAAAAGTAAGTATTTGTGTTCCTATTGCAAGAAGTCTAGTCATGATGAGAAACACTGTTTTAACAAACAAATTGATCACTTATCTCATTTACTTGAGAAGAATAAAATAATTCTTCCTAAATCCATAAAACAAAGTGCTCCAAAAGGCCGATTCTTTTGTTCCAAAAGGTGCTAAAAATGATAAGAAGAAAGGAAAGGCCCTTGTAGCCAGAGTTGCTCCTTTATCAACATGGATTATAGATTCCAATGCCTCACACCACATGGGTTCTTTGCATGTTGATTTTTTCATTATTGAACCTTGTGGTATGTCCCAAATCACGATGGGTAATGACACGACAATGTCAGTTTCCGGTAGTGGATCGATAGAGATGGATTGGGGAACATTTAACCAAGTGTTGAGTGTTCCTGATCTCTCTACCAATCTCCTATCGGTTTAAAAATTACTCACCTTGGTGAAGGAATGTGAGTGGAATTTGGTCCTAATTCGGTGATTATTCGTGAGCTTAACAATGACACTACAGTGGTTGAGGGAAAGGTAGATCACCATTCACATTTGTACACCTTCTCTTACTTTAATTTGGATTCTATGCCCACTACCTTTCTCACTCATACAAATGAGGTTATTAAGCTATGATATGAGTGTTTTAGACATCTAAATTATCGCTACCTTCAACAATTGAGCCAAAACTAAATGGTCAATGGGTTTCCTTGTGTCAAGTTTTCTAAGGGTATTTGTGAGGGTTGTACCCTTGGAAAGCATCCTAAAAAGAACTTGGACAAAGGAAAATCCTGGAGAGCCACTCATCCTTTAGATCTTGTTCACATCGATGTTTCTGGTCCATTTCCTTCTCCTTCATTTACTAGAGCTCTTTATGTGTTAACCTTCATTGAATACTATTCGCGATATACCTGGGTATATTTTCTTAAGCTTAAGTCTGAAGTCTTTGAAAATTTTCAGGACTCTAAGGCTCTTGGTGAGAAATAGGCTAGAGGTGAATGTGTAAATAATAGGTTCATGGATTTTTGTACTTTTGAAGGGATCTTCTTACAGCATATAGTTGCTTACAGTCCTTCACAAAATAGAGTCACAGAAAGAAAGAACTGTACTCTAAAGGAGATGGCCGCTTGTATGATTCACTCGAAGTCTCTTCCTCTGCAGTAATGGGCCGAAGCAGTGAATTGTGAAAATTACATTCAGAACCATGTTCCACACATGGTAGTAAGAGGGATGACACCCTTTGAAGCCTGGTTTGGATGCAAGCCTAATGTTGAGCACCTTCGAGTCTTCAGATCCAAGGCTATGGATCAGATTCCAAAGAAGAAACACAAGGCTTTGGAACCACAATCCAAACCTTGTATCTTTATAGGGTATCCTGATGGCATGAAGGGATATCGATTTATGAATCCTACCTCTCATGAGTTGTATATTGAGAGAAGTGTTAAGTTTGATGAGTCTTCTTCGACTTCTACTTCACCACCTATTGAGGTTTTTCAGCTCGTTGACTCAGATTCTGACTCATCAGAATGATGATACTATTGAGCATGCTCCTCTTCCAGATCCTCCCGACCATCAGACCTTTGAGTCTTCTGATTCTGACGGTAGTGATGATGAGGAATATGTCCCTTCTCACTCAAGTGAAGAATCTTCTGAACTCTGAGCCTGATCCTCCTAGTCCCCTTTAGGCCCAGGAAAACTTTACAAAGTGCTGGAGATTTAGTTGGAGATACTTCGGATATGAGATGTACTCGCTCAGATTTCATTGGACCGCACTCTTTCTTCACCTCTACTTCTAATCCACATTCTTTCTGGGAGGCTTTTGGTATTCCTGAGTGGGATTCTACCATGGATGAGGAGTATTCCTCTCTCATGAAGAACGATACTTGGGATCTCACCACTCTTCTGAAAGGAAGAAAAATCATTTGGTGTAAGTGGGTGTTCCGAAAAAAGTATGGAGTAGATGGAGACGTCGAAAAGTTTAAAGTGCGATTAGTAGCTAAGGGTTTCTCTCAGATAGCTGGGGATCACTATACTAAAACCTTTGCTCCAGTTATGAAGATGACTTCTATTCGACTGACCCTAGCCATTTCCACAATGAACAAACGGAAAGTCCATCAAATGGATGTTAAGAGTGCCTTCCTTCATGGTGACCTAGAGGAAGAAATCTATATGGAACAACCTCCAGGTTATGTCCAAGATTCCTCCCTCATTTGTAAGTTAAATAAGTCTCTTTATGGCCTTAAACAAGCCCCTCAGGCTTGGTATGCCAAGATGGACTCCTTACTTACATCAGGGTTTACTAGGTGTCACTCTGATCCAAATGTTCATATTCTTGTTCTCTATGTTGATGACTTGTTGATCACATGTAACTCTTCCTCTATTATTGATTCTGTGAAGATCGCCTTAGCCTACAAGTATTCCATGACTAACTTAGGACTACTTCATTACTTCCTTGGGATCTAGAGTTCATAATCTTACTTGGGAATCTTGATTTCGCAAGCTAAGTATGCTCTTGATATTCTTGCTTGTTTTCAGATGTCTGATTACAAGTCTTCTCGTACTCCTTTCCTTTCCAGGGTGAAGTTGGTTTCAGATTGCTCTACTTCCTTGGTTGATGGTACTCTTTATCAACAGTTGGTGGGGAGCTTGATTTACTTGACTCACACTCGACTAGATTTATCGTATGTTGTTGGGATCATGTCCAAATTCATGTAGGAGCCACATGAGCTACATTGGAAAGTAGCTAAATGGAGCCTTCATTATGTTCGTGGAACTTATGCTCATGGCATTCACTATCATGGAGGGGTTGATATTGAATTGATTGGATTCACAGATTCTGAATGGGCTGGTGACTTAGATCATTAGAAATATACTTCTAACTATAATTTCTCTCTTGGTTTGGGTCCCATTAGTTGGTCTAGCAAGAAGTATAATGCAATTGTAATATCATCTACAGAGGCAGAATACAGAGGAGTAGTTAACGCTGCCACAGAAGCTATTTGACTACAGGGTATTCTAACAGAGTTTGGCATACACTTTCGGTGGCCTACCATTATCTATTGTGATAACACGAGCACTATCTCTATTTGCAAAAATACAATTTAGCATCAGTAGACGAAGCACATTGAGATCCATATGCACTTCATACGGGAGCTTATTCATGATGGTATCATCGACATTCAGTACATTTAGACAGCTGATCAAATTACAGATTTATTCACCAAGCCCTTCACTAAGATGAAGTTTCTTCACTTACGGTCTCTTCTTGGTGTGAGTTCTTCTACAGCTTCTCATCTCCTTCAGGATATGTAGTCCTTCTTTTCTTCTTCTTCTTCTTCTAGAAAGATTGTCTTTGTATATGGGCACCTTATCAGGCCTTTAGTTTCCGGGCCCCATTGACACATATTTCTTAGTTATTTAGGAGTGTCTTCCTCTTCTGTCTAACTCATCACAGCCGCTACCCTAGCTTCGATGAAGAGGGGTGTTAGTGTGAGTTATCCTATGTGTCCTCTCATGTTGGAGGGTCATCTCACATGGGTTAGGTTTAGGGTTAGGTTTAGGGTTTCATGTGTGTCATGCACTAGGGTTACTCATTGCCCTATATGTACCCCTTTTCTATTCATTTATGAGCATGTCAGACAATCTACGGTCTTTCCTCTTTTAATCTTTGTTTCTGTTGAGCAAGTTATTCCATTACTGATCATCTTCTTCTTGCAATTGGTGGAGCTATCATGATTTCGTTAGAGTACAACTACTTCATGGTGCCTCGTTTCTGATTCTATTCTCGCAAACTCTTTTCACGCACAACCATCCAACGACCAAAACACAATTAAATAATAAACCAAAAATAGTAGGCCTCCAGTGTAGATAATGATATAAGAACAAAAAATAGGAGAATACTCATACCTTGTCCAAAATAATGGTGGATTTAGGTTTGGAGTGTCCTTTCTTTTTCCTATCCATTATCGTTCATTCCTAGTCTCCTTATTTTGATAAGATCAGAAGAAAAATGTCAAGTTTATTGATATGAATGTGATGCTGAACAAGGGGCAATGGAGCATAATGCATTGCTAAAAAAACACCCTAGGTATAAGACTCTTGAGGTTTATTATCTTTAGTGTTCAGAAGACCTTCCTTAGTAGGTGTGTCTGCTATGTACCTTGGGATATGATAATATAATATATACGGGTTGATGGAGATGCTAACATGTGGCACACATCCCCTTAGTTATATGTATGGGTTCACATGGGATATAATATTATAATGTATATGGGTTGATGGAGATGAAGACAGGTGGCACACATCCCCTTAGTTAGTTATATGGGCTCACATAGGAATTAATTATATTGGCTAATGGGTTGGCCTACATTGGGATTAGGTGTTACCCATCCTATTCAAAGGATGTGAGCATCATTATGAGCATGTGATGTATGTATTATTTGATTCTTCTACTTTTTATATGTATATTGGAGGTTTCCCCCTCGAACTGGATTCCCATCTTGGGAGATTGTGGAGTTACTCTTTCCTTAAGAAGCATTGTATCGTGTTGCCCTTCCTTAAGGGTATTATTCTGCATATATTGATATTAGGGAATCTTGGCCCCACATATATCTGGTGTTGTTTTATCTTTTTGAATTTTTTAGATTTATTATATGCAAGGTTCTTATCAAGTGGTATCAGAGCATCGATTTCGGCAACAAAAAAAAAAATTGGGTCTAAACCCTAATTTTATTGATTCAGATAAATTTTTGAAACGGCTCCTAATATTTTTTCAATTTTTTTACCACAATTTTGAAATGGTTTTATAGATATACAGTCCAAATTTCAGAATTTTTTGAAGTGTTTTGTGGAAGTTATTGCATTTTTAGGGTTTCGCCTAAATTTTATTTACAGGCTGTAGTTTTTGGAAATAACTTTCTAAATTTTTACCAAAATTGTGAATCCCCTTCAGAAATATATGGTAACAATTTCAGAATTTTTGGATCTATTTTATCAAAGTTATTATAGTTTTATGTTTTTTCAATATTTTTCTCCTTAGACCGCAATTTGAGGAATATTTCTGAATTTCTTACATTTTCAGAAACCTCTCAAAAATTAAATTGGGCTTTGTGTTCTGTGATTTTTGATTTTTGGCCGAATTTTAGCTGAAAGGGTTAGAACAAGTTTTGATCAAAAGGGTCTATTCCTAAAACCCTAGTTTTGTGGATCATGGGGATGGTAACTTTATTTGGAGATAACAGGATTGATGCTAGAGAATGGTGGAACAAATTTAGGCATAAATTCTCTGTACCATTAGATATTTGGCTCTTCAAATTGTGGATTAGTGCCTTTGCACAAATTTGGTTTTCTGAGTTAGAAAAGGAAAAGTCTAATTGGTCCTTGGAGGAACTGGAACAAGTTTTCATGGACAGATGGGAAACAAAAGAAGAATTTAATGATAATAGTGAGGAAGAGGAAATAGCAGAAGAAGAAGAAGAAGAAGAAGAAGAAGAAGAAGAAGAAGAAGAAGAAGAAGAAAATGTTGATGATGAAGTTGTTACACATGATAGTGCATCTCTAAAGAAGGAAGCTTCAATATTTTAGTTTGAAGGGTGTATTCAAAGGGAAAATGTAATTTTTTCCATAAACCCTAGTAGCAAATATAACTTCATCAATATGGATGTAGCTCAAAATCTACATGTACAAGAAAAACATATTAAGGAATCTCAAGTGGATGGTAAGCATATTCAAGTTTTTGAAGATTTAAAGCTCTCTATGGATAAATATGTTTTACATTAAGATTGTTATTCTTTAGATATGGATGGTATGGATATTGTTCTTGGATATCCTTGGTTAGAGAGACTGGGAACAATTAATCTTAATGTGCAAAAGAAATTCATGAAATTATGGTACAAGAGAAAGAAAATTACATTGCAATATATCACACTTAGAAAAGAAATAAAGTAATGTAAAATTGGATCATGACGATGAATTTGAGGATGATGAAGAAGGGAATAATGATGAATTAGAAGGAGAGGATGAAGAACATAAAGTCACAAATAATTTCTCTACTTAAGAGAAAAAAGAAGTAACAAACAAGGTGGAAGAGGACAAGAAAGTTGAGGAAAAGGTTGATAAGGTTGAGTATATGAAGGAGGCACCATATAGACACCCACATCATCATGAGAGGAAAAAATCATGGAGGGCAGCATGGATATAGGGAATTGGAGGAGTAATAATTTTGGCACATGGAATCAAGGAGCAGACAATCTATATTATGGATATACAGGGAATTGGAGGAGGAATCAATAATATGGAATCAGGTTTGGCTCACCCCATAGGATTTCATATGGGTGGTTGGATGATCGAGCATGGTGACAAGTGTGCAACAATTTAAAGCGCACTCATTATATGGCTTCTTCTTATATTTCGGGGATGGAACATGTCAAAGAGGGAGGCAATGCTATGTACCTTGGGATATGATAATATAATATATATGGGTTGTGTTATCCAAAATTCACCCCTCAAGTTAATTTTGATAACATGCATCAAATTCTTTAGTCCCAAGAAATTATATTAATTCAAGGCAAGAAATCGTGTTTCTGGGGTCCCCTCGGCTTCTCTTTAACTCTCCTGTCGAAGAGGAAAACCGAGAAAGTTCTGAGAAAAGGTGGAAAAGTTGCACAAAACAAGCTGGGCCAGGAAAAATCATGAAAAATGGCTAAGTCCTGGTCCTCGCAACAGTCGGGACATGAGGGACATCTCGGCGCGAATCAGCTGAAAAGCCACCAGGTGGTTCGCGCAGCAGTTGGGACATCGGGACGCGCGGGACGCGAAAAGGTGAACCAGTCGAAAATGGAAAAAAATCACCAAGTTTTGTTTGGGACAGTTGGGACAAAGGTACATGAAAGACGCGGATCGGCCGGTTTGGCGCAAGTCAGTCCATTTCGGGTGGTTCGAAGAAATTTGTCCTAGGCAGTCCGGGACAGTTGGGACAAGAGTGCGCTAAGGATGCGAACCGGCTGGTTCAGCCAAAACAGAGGATTTTTGTACTGGGACATCCGGGCCAAAAGTACGCGGAGGACGCGAAAAGCCGAAAGAGCCGAGAGCCAATCAGATCTTGCCACGTGTCTTCACCGCAAACAGGAACAAGGGAGCCCGAATCGGCCGAAGGAGGAGTTTTTCGTCTGAGACAGTTGGGAAAAAGGTACGCACGGGACGTGAGGGATGTGAAAATCCGAAGCAGCCGATGGCAAGGAAGAAAAGTCAATGTCTGACCCGTGAAACTTGAAACGGTCATAACTTTTGACTCTGAGCTCCGATTTTCACAAAATTGGACTTTCTGGAACGAGCACGACGTCCTCTACGCCACAAAAATTATTTGTAATGAGGGTAGATATATTTAATTAAAAGAAACATATTCGGCTCCAATCAGTTAATGCTCATTCCCATCAAATGGTAGAAAACGCCTACCAGACCCAAAATAGATGCCCGCACTCAGAAGGCCATAACTTTTGCATTTCTCAATGAAATCACACAAAATTGGTACCATTGGAATTGTGGATCCAAGACCGATGTAAAAAAAAGGTAAATTATGGATTTGGTGACAGATAAATTTATATTTTTCATAAAACGTGGCCAGGTTCATAACAGTGTTTCATTTAGTGGTTGGGAGTGCAATTAAGAGGCATGGTCATCATTATTTCTCTGTTGCAGCACTTGGGACAGTATGGGGATCCTTTTTCAAGTAATATATAATCATTTTACTCCATTTAATGCCTCTTACAAGTGGTTGAAGGACAGATTTAGGGATTTCCATTTTCCCTTCTCTTTCCCTTCTCATTTTTCTATAAATTGGAGTGTTGGGCTCATTGTAAAGGGGGGAGTTTTGAGATAGCAAAGCTCTGTCAAAATTTCTTTGTGAAACCAATGTGCTACAGGCCCTTGTAGTGGACTCCTTACATTGTGATCCAGGCCCTTATCTTGTAATAGATTGAACTGTGCATATCATGAAGCAATAAAATATCAGTTTGTGAATGTATCTTCCCCTGCTATGCTTTCTTGAATTCTTCTTGCCCCTTTAATATTTCTACAAGAATATTGTGTCTATTATTATGTTCTTGTAGGGATTCATTATCATTGTGTATGCTTGGAATATTGTTGTGAATGCATTTTGCTAGATTATGGAGAACTATCATCACCTCTTCTAGTGTGCACTTTCCCTCTATATTTCACACATTTGGAGACTACTCTCACACCCTCCTTTTCTAGTGTATCACCGCTTTAGTGTAGGCTTTCATTTTATGCATTCTCTCTCCCTGGTCCCTTGGAAATTTAGATTAGAATAGTTAGTTTCCCCTGCATTAGAGTAGATTGTGGCAGGTAGTTTAGCAAGAACCAGCTTTCTCTGGAGGTCTATCTCAAGTAGCAAGTCCCACAACTTGGAGATAGTACCCATGTTATCCAATCACGCCGTGAGTTCAAGTATATGCACTTGTATAAACACAAGGGTGCTGTGATTCGATGATAACAGGTTGATGGAGATGTTGACATGTGGCACACATTCCCTTAATTATATGTATGGGTTCACATGGGATATAATATTTTAATGTATATGGTTTGATGGAGATGGCGACATGTGGCACACATCCCTTAGTTAGTTATATGGGCTCACATAGGAATTAATTATATTGGGTAATGGGTCAGACTACATTGGGATTAGGTGTTACCCATCCTATTTAAAGGATGTGAGTATCATTATGAGGAGGTGATGGATGTATGAATTGAGTATTCTACTTGGTAAACGTATATTGGAGGTGTCCCCCTTGAAGTGGATTCCCATCTTGGGAGATTATGGAGTTACTCCTTCCTTAAGGAGCATTGTATGGTGTTTCCCTTCCTTAAGGGTATTATTCTGCATATATTGATATTAGGGCATCTTGGCCCCATATATATCTGGTGTTGTGTTATCTTCTACAATTTATAGATTTATTGTATGCAAGGTTCTTATTAGTGTCTACCTTTGAAGGGCTAAAAAATTTCACAACTGGGTCTGAATGGGCATTGAACATTAGATTTTCTACAATAGAGTCCTTCCACCACATTGGTTTGACCTTCTATCTTGAGTGCTCACAATCCTCTAAAATATGGCATGTTTGGAAGAATCGCTTACATCTGAAACCTCGAACCTCATAGTCTAACCTCTGCACCTTGATTATTTCAATGATTTATTTTTTATTCATGCTTATAAGGATTAGTAGGTATCAATATCTACTATAATTATAGCATAATTTGTATGGGTTAGAACAAAGGTATTATCATATAATTTCACAGGGGAACCTAAAGTATCACCTATAACAATAAGGCATGATTTATTCTATAACTATTGTGGGAGTCATGACAAGTGAAGCCATACAAGATTGGTATAAAAGGATTCTGTTAACATGGCTTGAACATGATCCTGTGTTCACCCCAAACCGAATATTGGTAAAAAACCCTATTCCCTATGTTAAGGTGTTTCAAAGAAAACAATGAAATATGCTTTAGCACAGGGTTAAAGCTCAATCTTACCATATATATTTTCCCTCCATCTTATAGAAATCGAGTCATGGTGATGAGAAATTTTAGGCTAGCACTTGTGAAATCTGTAGATGAGGGAAATCTAGGAAATGTTCTCCTCCTCTAGAACCTTTTGTAATAAAACCTCGTCAATATTTAGCACTGGAGTCTACCTTGATGGTTTCAAGAGCTTATCTATAGTCCTTGCACTATATTTTGACTATTTGGATACAATTTTAGAAAAGGATTTCTAAGGGGCTCTAGACCTCTACCTATTGCATCCCTTCTATAGTGTACCCCTAGCATTGGCCATGATAACACCAAAGGAGGGATTCCTTTGAATTTTGCAGCCCCCCTCATTATTATCTTGACTAAACCTTGTTTCCTTCCCTTCTCTAATCTCAACATCATATCCTCGCACCAGATGAGACATAAAAGTCTTTGTAAGAGGCAAAGCGTTCCTAGTTTCATTATTTCTAGGTGGGTGACCCGTACTACCATTGATTAACTAAAAAGTTTGTGTGTGTGTGTGTGTGTGTGTGTGTGTGTGTGTGTGTGTGTGTGTGTGTGTGTGTGTGTGTATTTATAGTTAATATAATCGATGAACAATTGTAAATAAAGTGAATAAATGTTGTGAGTAAATGTAAAGATGACCCAAACACTTAAACTAATGTAAATAAAAACATGAATTTGCAAGAGAGAAGAGGAAAGAACTCAGCTAAATAGAATATGCTCATTGAACTATGTCTCATAGGTGACTGGAAAATCTCTAAGTGGGAACAACTATGCAGAAGCTCCAAATAGGATGGATCTAGTATCTAGATGGACTGGAGTGCTTTGAGAGGGAAAGCGGTTCCCATGGATGCTCTGGTCTGAGAAATGAGCACCATGGTCTATGTAAAAGCTTTTA
This sequence comes from Taxus chinensis, assembly GCA_019776745.2. Classification (NCBI taxonomy): domain Eukaryota; kingdom Viridiplantae; phylum Streptophyta; class Pinopsida; order Cupressales; family Taxaceae; genus Taxus; species Taxus chinensis. The sequence goes on along the minus strand of CM034154.1, from coordinate 167,018,707 downwards.
AAATGAACTTCATAGGTTCGGAAGATAATATGAAACCCTTGATGTCTATCACATTATTTTTTTTGCACTTCTTTGGATATCACTGATATTCCAAGATGATGAAAATACCTCTAAAAGACCAAGGAGGAGTATCAAAACCTTAAAAAAAGAATGCAAATGAATGGGTTAGACTTACGTTAACAGCCACAATGGGGGACTTACAACTAAGTGTTTTACTACATTCCATACCCAATATAGTTATTTTTTCTTATGTGTGCAATTTTGTTCTTAAGGTGTCCTAGCACTAGTGACACATAGACAAGGGAAATAACTAGATGTAAAATGCAAATGGTTTATGGAGTAAAATTAAAACAACCCTTCCTATGCAGTTTATGTGATGGAATGATGCCCAAATGCAATCCTTTGCCTTTATAGATAGTTATGCCTTGATGGTCGATAGTTATCCCATAAGATAGTGAGTATGTGTGTTTATATAGGGATCTCTTGTTCAAATTTCAACATTAATGACCCGACATGCTGACGAGGAAATTAGACCCAAGTTTTATGGGGAACAAGGTGCCTAAAATTAAGGAGTAGGGCACCATGGGCACCCCAGTACTACCCTAGGCACCCTAGTCAAATACTATAGATAGAAAATGAAAAAACAACGACACCTAATACTCCTTGAGAGATGACGAGAACTGTGTAAAAAAATGACGACTGTGAAAGAAAAATGATGATGATGACCGACTAACTGATTATACAACTAGGGGAAGGGTCATTAGTGAATAATTTTATCACGCAAGATCCATATATAAAATAACATGCTTGGGGATATAATTATTATAGCAAGTGCATGAATTTGTGACTAAAACCACCAACATCCCCTACCTAAGCCCCTGGGTATGAGTCTTAACAAATCGCAGGGTGAAAACCCTTACCTCTGACATCCTCACCATTTAATGTCCCTAGCTGAAGCATCTCACTAGTGCCACCAAGATCCACAGGTATTTCTTCAATGTATCTGTAAGTCAGGGACATAGGTTTCATAGTGGATGTTGCAAAAGCTAGACTGATCCAAGAGAAATATTTGTTCTCTATTTGGATGACACTAGCAGGCCCCTTCTTACAATTTTTACAAATTTCATAGATCTTATGCTTGATTACATGGGCACGGTTAGGGTTAGAAATTCTCAGAAGATTCATCGCTTAGGGTTCTTATTGAAATGTACATTCCATATTGTCCTAAAATTCTTGTAGTCTTACACTATATTACTTATTCTTTCCTAGTGTAAGCAAAATCATACACACACACACACACTGTGTGTGTGTGTGTGTGCGCGCGCGCGCGTGCATGCGTGCGTGCATAGATACATCCATACATACATATAGATTAATTTTTTCTATTTCTTTCATTGAAAATTTTACTAAGAGTTGTAACTCTGAAAATTTTCGTCTACATGATGAAATTATATTGTTGTCCAAATAATTGTATTACCTTAAATTGTATTTGTAAAAGAATATTGTGTGTGTGTGTGTGTGTGTGTGTGTGTGTGTGTGTGTGTGTGTGTGTGTGTGTGTGTGTGTGTGTGTGTGTTTGTGTGCGTGTTTCTATGGTAAATAATAGATATTACATCTAAAAATGGCTTTGCATCGAATTTTTTTTATAAGCTATATTTCTGAAAAATAGTGTTTGAGTGGGTAGGGTAGAATGCTTGTCCTTACCAAAACTGCATCAAATCCCTTTTCTTTCGACATTGAGCGGTGGCATATGCTACAACTGCGGTTGTTGCATATTCTATAGCTTATTTCCTGCAACTTCATACTTGCATCCATAAAGGGGATATGTCACTTCCTGTTAAAAAAATTTCCCAGTCCCTTAGTGGCCATTCAAATAAGGCTTTAAGGCCATTAAGGCATGGCTCTCCCATTTGGGATTTTCTCTAATTCGACCATGTTTGCAAATCATAAATTTATTATTATATATCTAATCAGAAATACATATTTTTATAACTTCACTCAAAGAAAATAACTACACACAATATGCGCCGTTGAAAATCCTAGATACTCTAATAAAACCAAACCTTGAAGATCTTTTTTTTCAAATTGAATGAAAGCGAATAATAAATCCTTCAACCAAATAAAGAAACAAAATTAGATCCAACATTAAAAAATATTTAGATCAAACCCTAATTGGTTTAAAATGGAATGAGAATAATAATGGAGTGTATCTACTACCATTGATGAACATGATAAAGATCCTTCAACCTACAAACTAAAACAAAAAAAACAAAAAAACTTACAACTGAATGAATGGGGAGGAAAAATGAAATAAAATGATATTAGGCTTTTGTATGAACGATAATAAATTTAGGGTTTTTTTGGAATCCCTAATATCCAAGAGTGGAGACTCCACCTAATCTAAGGGCTCTCCTTCCGTCCTATTTTCAACTTAAGTAATGTGAGTTTTGACCTAGCATTTTAATAAAACATAATTTGAAGCCTCTTTTTCATATATTAACCTTTAATAAGGTATAGGTCCATTTAGGGAACTAAATTAGAACCTTGAACCAGACCGAATAATAAATCCTTCAACCAAATAAATAAAAAAAATTAAATTCAACATAAAAAAATATTAAGATCAAACCCTAATTGGTTTAAAATGGAATGAGAATAATAATGGAGTGAATCTACCATTTATCAACATGATCAAGATCCTTCAACGTACAACCTAAAACAAAAAAAACTTAAAACTGAATGAATGGGGACGAAACATGAAATTAAATGATATTAGGTTTTTTCAGGGCCGAATTAAGGGTTACGAGTGCCTTAGGCAATATTAGAGCTAACACCTTCTACACATAAAAAAAATCTATATTATAAATATAATTAATCGTGACTAAATATCGTATTACTTGATATGCTATGCCTCTACCATCCAAAAAAACTTCTGAATATTTTTTTTTGTAGATATTACTACCTAACGTCCTTAAGTAATTCTCTAACATATAATCTCTTATAATCCTCCTTTTTTCATATATTTCCGAATTATTTTTTACGACATTCTTTACATAGTCAACTTTTTTTTATCTCTTCAAAATACTTCAAAGACTTCAAAACAACACTAAGTATGAAAAACACATGAGCATGAATTAAATTTAAGAATATTGCAACAAAGGCACTTGCATAAATATTTGAGGATGGCTAAATATTATGTTCTTAATGCAATTACATAATTTTAATATTATTTTGAATGAAGTGAATTGAATTGGTATGTAAGGTTGAACACTAATTTCTACTAATATATATAGAACTAATAAATTAATCTACTCTTCATAAAAATTATAGTAAAATAAAATAAATTAGCGCCCCCTAAATGTTAGCGCCCTAGGCAGTTGCCTAGTTTCCCTGGGCCTTAATCCCCCTCTGACTTTTTTGATAAACGATAATAAATTTAGGGTTTTTGGAATCCCTAATATCCAAGGGTGGAGACTCCACCTAATCCAAGGCCTCTCCTTCTTTCCTATTTCAACTTAAGTAATGTGAGTTTTGACCTAGAATTTTAATAAAAAATAATTTGAAGCCTCTTTTATTGATATATTAACCTTTAATAAGGTATGGGTCCATTTAGGGAACTAAACTGACCCATGCAAATTTTATCCACGAGTGGACTTCCCTTCAATGCTTTATTAGTATCCGAAACGCATAGATTGTAAAGATTAAATAAATCAATGTAAACTCCTCCAGCACATTAATTTTTTTAACTTCTATTTTATAAAGTAAGAAGAATGTTCCACCACGATTAAATTATCGTTGACCCCTAAAATCGTAATATTGTTGTAAAATTGTGTAATTGGTGTTATGTCAGCACCATTCCTTTTAGTGGAGTAGTTGTAATACGGCCGCAATGACGTAAATTCTAATATTATCTCTAGTTTTTTCTATACGCTTATGTGGATTGGCGTCGCTTCTCTGTTTTGCGATTTAGTCACGTATGGAATTAGTAATCGTTTTGTGCTAGTTATATGACTTATTACCCTTTTTAATAAATATCACCATTATTATTATTATTAATATAATTGTTCAGTATATTTTTTTCTTATTTTATAATTTTCGAACCTCGTGACAAATGGGGCATGACATCTTTCACATACTATCTTATTTTCGCATTAGTGTTTCGACACTTTTTCATGTTTCCATTTTCTCATCCATTTGATGTTTTTCTAGATCTCATGTTTTTCCTCCTACATAGATATTCTTCTAGCACCATTCTAGGCCACATATGAACATCTATGCTTTGAAACTTTAAATAAGTTAACACCCCAAGTTACCGTTGACGCCTCTAACTAAATATCATATGGAAGAAACATTTTAATTTTGAAGGTGCTAGTGATTAAGAACTATTGGATTCTTTCTATCTGTCTCCACCTAAGATCAATCACATTGCTACCACAAACTTCACAACAACTAAAAATAGTGGCATGAAAAGTAAGCCAAACAATGTTTATTCAATTTTCAAATCCCATAATTCTACATTTTTGAACATATTTTTATAATTATAATGAAATATATCATCCTTGTATTATTTTTTCCCTAAAATTTTCAAAATTGAGCTTGTTCTGAAAATTCAACCTGAGACATCCAAAAGTTAGTGGGGTAACAGTTCTTGGGTCTCCTTGTAATTGGGAGGTCCAAGGTTCAAATCTCAGCTTTGTGTTAAGGTGGCCTACTAATGACGGTTTGGATACCATTATAAAAGGCCAACATGATAATGTCATTTAATCCATGGGCTAGCTGAGAGATTAAATTTCCATCCTTAGATGGTTCCACGGCCATTGTGTGTTGGTGATGCCACAAAGGGCTAGGGCCCTCTCCCTATGTAACCTAAGAAAAAAAAAATCCAACCTAAGACATTTATACTTTTGGACTATTTCTAGTAGTTTTTTTCTCAAATAAAATAACAATAATTGTAGTAAATATGGACATATTCCACTACAATTATCTAAAATATATAGCTCTAATTAGAATTCAATATTATTAGTTTTGGAATTAAAAATGTTAAATATTGGAATTCACAATGCACAAAAATGATAGATATCGGAATCCTTAAATTAAAAAATTCGACCTATTATACCTCATTCTAGAGTTTGATATATTAAATTATGGATTCCATTAATAAATGTTAGAAAAATTAATTTCATTTAATGAAATTATGGAATCCAATATTCAACTGCAAAATAATAAACACAACATGTTTCTATTTTAAAATACCTAACATCCACTATGCTTTATTTACAATTTTAAATATGGTTCTTTTTAGTTTCAAAATCCTTTATGATTGAAATATGGTGATTTGAATAATTATAATCCCTAGGAACCAGGAATCCGCTAGAAAAATGCTAAAACTTATATTCATCACATGCGTATCATAATTTTTATTCAAAATTAAACACACGCACAAGAGTATACTTCCTCTTAGATACAATTACAACATCTGTGAGTATAGATTCGTTAATAAATTTGGTCCTTCCACACTTAAAGGGAATGTCTCTATACGCTGAAAGTTTGTTTTTATTCTTTTTGAGGAATGGTGAAGCTTCCTAGACATATGACACCCTTATTTCACTTGATATGATCAAGGCATTTATTTTTTGTTTCCTCCTTGAAAATTATATTTTATTAGTGGCTTTATTGTTTTTCTCTTGTCTTACTCTTTCTAGGCCATATGGAAAATAGATAGATTTGAAAATTAATTTCAAGCAAGAAATAGCAATTCATCGCCTAGATTTTAAAATTCCTATAAACCTAACATCCACAAGGCTATATTTACATATCGAAATATAGATATTTCAAAAAAATACGAGAACATTGTAATATTTTTTTCACAATAAAGAAAAACATTTTTTCCATTCTTTGTAACATGGTTATGGATATAATTTGTATCAATATGCCACAATTACATAGTGTAACATTAATAAAGATATACTCAAACATTAAGTAAAATTAAATTACTCAAAAAAGACTCCACGTTATAGAGGAATGTTTTTAATTTTTTTTAGTATACTAACATAAATATTTATGGAAAAACAATCTAAGCCTTTTTCGTATTATAACATTACTAAAGATAGACATACACATTTTACAAAATAACCTAAGTAAATGACATATCACACATTATAAAAAATATTTTAATCATTTTTTTAACATGGTATGCAATTCTATTACCATTTCCTTGGTATGATATATTTTCATACAATACCATTACTAAAAATAGATTTACACATTAAAGAAATATATAACTATGTTTTTTAGTAACATAGTTAGACAATTGTTCGATATCAACATGGTAATGAAATTAAGTCTAAAACCATTCACATATATTCACATATTTAAATATGGATATGAATTTAATTATAATACCATTACAAAAGATAGAATCATGCATTATAGTAAAAAAATATAGTTATTTTAAAAATTAATTGTAATACCATTCCCGAAGATAGACTCCCAAATTAACAAAAGAAATTATAGAAAAGTTTTTTGAAATAAATTTTGACACATTAAATAATTATAATTGTTTTTTATTTAATAAAATCTCAGACATCTTCCGCATCTTTCAATGGTTGCGAAAAAATCCACAACTTATCTAACAAGTAGTTGTCTGTATATTTAGATCTTATGTTAAATGTTTTAGCAATTATTTAGTTCCCCACATCATTGAACTTTTTTTTATAAATATTAATGTATAAGCACTCTATTTTTACAATTATAAGATCCATTAAACTAGCACCAAAAGTTTCTAATATTTTTTTGAAATAAGTTGGGATTCCAACCTTGGTAATCGGTATGTTTGGACTCCACGTAATCTTCATGTGTAAATATAAACTCAAAGCTCTCAACATCTAAGAAAATCTTTTGAAGGAATGAAGGACTCGTCTCATTAACATTGAATTTCTCGTTGATGTCTATAACACTATTTTGAAATGTTTTTTTCATTGTTGGAATAAATCATTAACATTTTATCTAAGAAAATAATATTTACTTTTGATCTGGATGCTGCCAAGAATTTTTAACATCTAATGTGATGAATCAACATTCTTGATGGTGTGTGAAAAAAAACCATTTATATCAATTATTATCAATTTAATGTTACATATGTTTTTATCTGCAAATGAACAAAATCATAATCAAATGCTTATGGGTGTGAAATTAATTTATAAATGAAATCATGTCCCTTTTTTCATATTGTACTAGGAATAACATTTTTGTAGAAAATTTCTAATCATATGAAATGTTTTTCAGAATAGAATCTTTATAAACTCTAATTTATTTTTATTTTTTCATATAAATGTGTTATACCTTTTTATTTTGGAAGCACAAAATATTATTCAAACACCAATAGTTTGTCTGAAGGTTTTCATTGATCTACACAATTTCTTGTGTTATCCTACATATGTATGACATATACATAATTGAGTTTCAATAAATGAATCAGCTGTATATTTTCCATCAAATATCTAGAAAGTTGGGGTTTTAATATTAATTTCCCCTTAAACACAAAAGACATGAATATATCATTTCACAATCAACATTACCAAAAAATATAGTATTTCCTGACTGGTACTTTTTTCATTCTTACATTATCCACTTCCCCAAATGAACATGAAGTAGTATCTCATAGTCAACTAAAATTTTCAACAAAACTATACTTAAAATGTAGTGAATCCGTATAGGTAGATCATACGTAAATGACAAAATATTCTATTACAGTTGTTATCAAATCAACACTGAATACTCGTTTAAAGTATTTATAGTTCTTGTGTATAAAATTTGGAACCCTATTATGAGGTATTTTTCACCAATCCCATAAATTCTAAACAACAAAACTTCAAGTCCTAAAACTAGTAATTTTGGGGGCTTCCCAATTTGATCTATAAAAACAACTTGAATAATATTGCTATGATAATATTTATTGTCAATGTACTCACACAACTTATAAACAGTCAATATTTAAATACTCTTAACTTATAAATATTGAATTTATTAATGTATAATCTCATCTTATAAAAAAAATAGTGAACATATGAATCTCTCTTCCTTTATAGGGTTAAGTAGTATCTCCACTTATAAAATAAAGTGTGAACATATGAATGTACATTATTTCCAATGTTAAGCAAATTATTATTTAATGTTAAGAAATATCTCAACTTCTAAAATAAAGAGTGAATATACTCAAATGTATCTTGTTCCCAATGTTAAGCAGTATCAATATAAAATCATTTTTCAAAGATAAATTGTAGTGCCCACTTCCCTTCGACACTTTTATTCTGATCATGCTACTGTAGACTCTATGATGGACATTCTTATAGTTTGGATTTAGTATGGTATTAGATGTCAGATCCTAGATTTTTGTTGAATCTGATTCATATATGATGCATGATGATTGTTGGAGACATTTTATATAGATGTTGACATGTTGTCGGACATGTGATATTTGATATTTTGAGTAGACCTAGAAAATGGAAATTATTTGATGATGACATAGTTGTTGATATAAATTATATGTGATAATGTTAAATTGTCTTGATGGTGTTGTGGTTAACATACTTAGATGATTTTGTGATTTTATTTGTATCATGTTGGATGTTTTGATATGGCCGCGAGGCCGAAGGAGGTATTTGTATTTTGTAGGTAAAAAATATCACAACAAAACATCGAGGGATTGGAGACCAACCACAATGGAATTCTAGGTGAATTCGATAAGGTCACCATGGTTACTTGTTTTATTGCGTTGTGTGTTGTTTTGTTAGGGATTCCCATGGGAGGGATCACCTTTACGTGTGACCATGGGTTTGTGTATTTTATTATGTGTTTCTTTTTATTATTGTTGTATGTATTTTAGTAAAATGTGTTCCTTCCTTTTAATTAATTAAAATGTGGTAGATTAATGTGAAGAATCGTATGGTTAAAATTTAACTAAATTAAATTGGGATATGGGATTGTAATAATGGAAGTTGCTCGCTGTTTGTATTAAAAATGTAAGGGATGTGTAAGTTGTGTTACATTTTGTGTAAGTTAGTTTTGGAGTATGAAATACTCCAGCACCATCACAAATTCGAAATTGTCCTTGGGGGCTGGTTTGGGAGGCTTGTGGGATAAGTAAAACTTGTCTAATGCCTCTAAATTTAATTTACCAACCATACTTATGGTTGGAGAAGTGATTTATGACTTTTATAATGAATTTTATTAATCATATTACTTTGTCTAGATTGCACTCTCTTACATTTTATTTAATTTTGTTATCCCTTGAGGTGTGGGTTTTTTGGAGTGTTCAAGTAACTTGTCATATTTTCACCCACCTCTTTATTGTGCTTGGGAGAATCGATTTTGTCTTTTGTGTTTGAATTGGAGGATGTGTGATGTGGCATCCTACATGGATCCACATCATCCTCTTCTCTCCCTCTTCTATATAATTTAAACTCCTTTCTTGTTTTGGGGTTGTTGAACCTTTTTGCATTCTTTCATTGGGGGCACATTTTTGCTGGTTGGAGCTCTTGTGGATTGTGGAGGAATTTGGAGATAACTTCATACTTGGCATTGTTGTTTTGAACTTTTTTTATGACATTTGAAGCTTGTTGTTGGAAACAAAAGTAACCATGGAGAGGTAGGAATTTAACTCTCTTTTTTATGTTGTTATTTTTTTTTATGGCTGTGTGAATGGTGTATGGTTTGTTTTTATTTATTGGCTGGTTTGGTAGACTGCCATAGGGATGGTGTAGGAGAAGGATATGGGGAATCCATGTGGGGGGGCATAAGGAAATGTCATTGGCATCAGAGTTTTGTGGAGGGAGTTTGGGTTTGGGATCCACCATGGAAAAGAAATAGCTTTCATTTCTTAATTTTTTGGGGGCATAAGGAAATCTATGGGGGGCATAAGTAAGGATTTGTGGGGGCCATAAGGATATGTGTGGTGAAATTTATTGGCGGTTTGTTCTAGTGGATGTCGAATTCCCAATTGGGAGGCATAAGTAGCTTCCCCCATAGACCTTGTTCCTTTGGCCTGCATGGTCAAGCCTAAGTTTTGTTTTGGAATGTCTTTAAATGTAGTTGTGAACTGTTGTTTTGTGTTAAATTGTGTTTTAATTCGTGAAGTGTATGTTGAAAGAATGTTCTGTGTTGTGGAAGCCAGTTGTTGCCACAGGTTGAATTATACCTCTTATTGCATTTTAGTTGGGGCTCAGGGGCCAATGATGAAGGAATGCTTCTCCTTTGCATTGCCTTTCCCCCACTTTTGTTGTGATCGAATTGGAAGGAAAAGGAAATTTACATGTTGGTGTTCTGGAGCAAAGGAAAATGTAGTTTTACCAACCCCTTACGAGATATACTTCTTTTGTAATCCTTTCCCACTTGTTGTGGATGAAATAGTAATATGTATTTTGTGAAGAAAGATGTATGTAATTTGATTATAAAGTTATATATTTTAATTGTGAAAGACATTTATATCCTGTTCTGTTTGGAGAGAAACAAAATTTTGCTATTGCATTCAACATGCAAAAATGTAAAGATCTATAATTGAACTTCATAAAGAGTTGAAAGACATTTTTTTCATATGCATTTTTGGATTGAATTTAACGTTTCATTGTATGACAAAAGAGATAGTTAGATCTCTGTATGGAGAGAGAAAATGTACGTGAAACAATGTTGTACTTTTTTGTATTTTGGGAATGTGTATGATTGAAATTTAGTATTTTCTTTGGATTCAAAATGGTGGTTTATAGAAAACTGAATGTATTAGATTATTTTAGAAATGAAATGTCACATTTGAAGGATAAAATTTGATATATAGATGTAAGAAAAATAGGTCTTTGTTACAAACTTTAAAGCTAACAATTAAATTTAATTAAAATGTACAGTTCGGACCTGAACTTAATAATCAAATTGGAATTGGTATAATATAACATGATAAGCCATCAAGGAACTCAATTTACAAAGAACACTTAAGAAAACAATTTTAAACATTCTTAAAACAAGCCAAATCTCTTCCACAGCCGTTTTCTGTCATGTGATGGAAAAATGTATATTGAAACTCAAATAAGTAAATTTACCTTCCCTAAATGCTTTAAACCCTCCCTAGAGAAATCCTCCATGTCTGTTTGGCATGTTGAGTGAAGGACGAGATCAAATTTAATCAAATTTGAAAGTTAGAAATTACTAGCTGCCTTTTTAAAAAGCCTGCAAATCTTTTTTGGAAAATTGACCCTTTAAAATTGTACAAAACATAAAATTTATGTTTCCTGTGTGTTGTCCACTCAAAATTCCCCTGCTTTTGAGAAGTTGAAAATTAAAAATTTTGAAGTTCAATGTATTTTCTATTGTCCTGATAATGTGAAAAGTCAAGAAATTGGAAAAATCTGTGTTTTTATTGGGTCATTTTGTGTGATTTTCGGGTCTGTCAGACATTTTTGTCTCGCATGTCCAAAGTTCATTCAGGCTCTCTGTTCCCCGATCGGCCACTTTACCTAAAGTCCGTTTCTTTTGGGCCCGTCAGAACTTTTTGTTCCAAGTGTCCCAAGTTCACCCGGACTCATTGTTCCCTTTTCATCCGTTTTGGTTGAATCACATACTCTGCGTACTTTCGTCCCTCATGTCCCAAAAGAATTCGTGCATACTTTTTCCACATCACCTGTATCGGCCGAAACGCGCTTTCGTGTCCCGCGTGTCCTAAATGAACCAAAGGCCATTCGAGCTAATTTTTCCCGCTCTTCACAAATATCTTGCTTTCCAAGTTGGTAGGTGTGTATTTAATGCACATTAATTATCTCTCTCTCTCCCAAATGGCTATATAATGAACTACCCCTTATGTGTTTTGCACACTGCTTTCTTGCTATCCTTTTCTCATACCTTTGTGATCAAGATTTTTGTGCGCATACTCATTTCCCCTGCAATTTCATCCCGAGTCCAGATTGCAACCTTGGCTTTTCAAATTGCTATCAAAATGAAGATTAAATTCCAAGGCCAGGAGCAAGTCTCATCGCTCGAGTCTGCCATTCCCGATATCGGGGACAATGACGTTCACCACCTCGACTTTGGAGATTTTTGGGCAAGAATGAAAGACGCAAACCCTTCGCCTATGGCACAGGCAATTCATGACAGTGGTTTGGCATTCACCGGTGGTTTCCATATCTCGGTGCAATGCACAGATACAGTACTCTCCTGCGGTGCTCATTTTAACCCTGATTCGAGTGAACTGACGAATGTGCATGGAGAACTTATTGCTAAACATGACGTTGCCGCTATTGGCGCTGCCCTAAGGATTCCAGAGATGGACAATGCTATAGTAATTTCTAAAAACTAGGCGCAAGCCCTCTTCGATTAGGACAGTGAGAAATATAAGGCGCGGGTGGCGAAGTCTGGGCTTAAAAACCCTAAAAAGGGGGTGTCTCGTCTATCCAAGGTTCTTTTCCGTGTAGATTTCAATGAGGAATTGTTAGATTTTATAATCCTACTGGCTTGGGTCATGGGCTTATCCTCTACAAATGAGTTCCAATTTTGGATGTCCCCGCTTATCAATATGGTGTGCGAAGGGACTCAGAATATCAATTGGGCAGAGATCATTAGTATGAACCTAGCAGAGCAGTTGTCCAATGTAAAGCAAACAAAGAATTATTACATGACTTCATACTTGATGTATACTTTGGCAGCATCAAGGCAATGGTTTGGCTTCTCATACATGGATGCTCACAAGGGTGACCCCGTATATGCCTACTTCCCTCAGTTCACCTTGGAAACTAGCAACCGCAACTTCAGAAGGGTGAACAATTCCTTCACCATGTACATCATTAGGCTTCTGGAGAGCGACATAGCGGGGACATTTTTTGATGAAGCTATGAATTTGATATCGCACTACGGTGCCTACTTCATCCAATTTAGGAAATTTTCCTATAGAAGGCTTGCTGGCTATGAGAGCACCCCTCTCAACCTCCCCATGTTCTACAATGATAAGATGGCCTTAATAGAAGTATGCAGGCAATTGGACAAGTTGCATAGAACCTGCAAGGATAAGAAAATTATTGGTTTGCACTTTCCCATCTCTTTGGGAAACTACACCTGCAAAACGACTCTAGATGCTCAAAACATAGAAAGAGCCTTGGCTCCCATCACTGTCCATTTCTTCAGGCCAAGAACCTATTTTGACTTGAAGAAATTTATTGAGCAGAACATTAAGATCACTTATCATCAAAGGACAGACATAGAAGATTATTAGGCTGACTGTGCTGATGATTTTGAGGCAAGGAGGAGACACTACAATAGATTTTCTCTTCAATTAATTTAAGAGCTTAGCCTGTACCAAGTTCCTGAAGGGCTCTAGGATTATAATCCTGACCTGTACTCATATGAGTATGAAAATGTGGTCAAACACACTCCCTTGGAGGATTTGGATTGGTTCAAAAAGGAGAAGGACGATCTGGTGGAAATCCTAGCTCTCGTCTTCATAAGAACCAAAATATGGTTTGACAGGAGAGTTCGCGAACTCAGAAGGCACTCAGGGGAATCCTCCTCCAAGGATACTACGACACCAAGAAGGGATGCATTAACACCCAGTGCAGAAACACCTATGCAGACCCCTCCTGCCTTGTCAACTCAAGTTCCCACAGTCTCCAGTCCTTCATCCACCCAAGTATATCAGAAGAAAGCCAAGGAGGTGAAGAAGGAACCTATTGAAGAAGAGCCTACAACGAAGCATTCTGAATTGCCCTCAGGTCAAGAGATTATCATTGTTCTCAGTGAAAGTGAAGAGAGTGAAGTGCCAGCTCCCATGAGTGCTCTTGAAGCCCCAATAGATAAGGACAAAGAAGTACAGAGTACTGAGCTTCTCGGTGCTAGTGACTCCTCGGTACCAGAATCCCGAAGCGCTCCACTCATATTCCAAATAGAGGTAACAGCAGTGTAAACCTTGGGTGCCATGAGTTCTTTGTCTCTTGGCCCTCTTACCCCGCCTTCTTCTTCCTCATCCTCTTTTACATGGGTGCAGCCTCTTGTTAATAGTAGGAAGAGGAAGTCTTCCTCTCGGACCTCAAGGCCCAATTTTGATGTTGTCGCAGACTTATTAGGTACTACTCCTCCTACTCCTGCTAAGAAAGCCAGGAATACCTCTAGGATACTATCTGATGATCAGGGCCAGCAATTCTTGGAGATAGCCAAGCCCAAAGTAGACAAACCCGAGCATGATTTACAAGCATTTGATCTGGAGCTCTCGAGAATTCCCATGGGAGAGTCCACCCCTGAAGGTGAGATCCATAATCTTCAGGAAGCATTCACCAGATTCATTGGGAGGGTAGAGAAAGGTCAACAAAAAATAGAGCAGTTGGAGGAGCAGGCCCAAATTCTTACAAGTTTCATCAAGCCCCTGCTATCCAAGGATAAAGTTTTGGATCCTACCACATTGACTACCCTTCTACCGCCTGTGATTCTCAGCCAAGATGAGGTATAGAGTATCAAAGATATACATAGGTAAATTCTATATACGGAAGGGCTATGGAGGCCATGGTGGATGACATGCTCATTGCGGGATTGAATTTCATTGGTGAAGCCTTCAAACTCAATGAGAAGGTGAATAATCTACAACAAAAACTCTCCTCCACTATTGGGAACATAGATAAAGAACTCAAGCTTTGGAGCAGCTGTATAGTAGACCTTCGCCTTATGGGGCAAGCTGATGAAAATCTCTTAATGGCAAGTAAGGTCTTCGATGATGCCAAAGATAACCTGTCAAAATCATGGGTATATACAGTGTAGAATGGAAAATCAAGGTTCTGGAGGAAGCTTTGGGAGAGTTAAGAAATAGCTGGCAGAAGGGTGAGGCCTTCAAGACTTTGGTTGTATCTACCTTCAAAGATATACATTTCCATCTTCATGATGAGACTTCTGGTGTGCCCTTCTCTTTACAAGAAATCAAAGCTCAGTTTAGAGATTTTGTTAAAAATAACTTGTTCAAAGAGGATTCTATCTTCAAAGAAAAGATGAAGGAAACCTACTATCTCCAGTCCGCTATCGCGGAAGCAAGCAAGCATTATCATACGCACGTCAAATTCAACAAAGAGATGGAGAAATGTCTCAGATTTTGGACTCAGTCCACCACCAACACGTCAGTTCCACGTGGCAGAGACATTGCAGAAGCATTGAAAAGATTTAGACAATGGATCCTCAAATCAGTGGGTCCCTCACAATCCTAAACGCTTGTCTTCTTCTCCTGTTTATTCTCTTCTCTTCCCTTCTTCATCACGAATTTATTGTAATTAGTTGGGGTATTGCGGTTAGCAGCCCTTTAACTAAACATTAGTTAAAATAAGTAGTTACCAAGAGTAACTAATTTGTAAACTATATAATGGCCTCTCCTCGCCATTTTTGGGTAGAGAGGAATTTGGCTTATCTTTAAAAGTGTAAAGAAATCAATATAGAATGATATTTTCTTTCTCTGTCTATCTGGTTCTTTTTATTCACATGCTATTCATTAAATCTTGTTAGATCATTTGCCTGTATTATGCTGAGAAGCTTTGTATTCTTATAGATGTTACTCATAGAACTTTGTGTCTCTTCAAATTTCATCTTATTAATGTGATACAAATGATCTTATTCCAATTCGCTGTACCTTCACATGCATAAGGAATTATTCTGTCATCTATAATTCTGAATGGTGCCTTTCTGCTCATTTCCACATTTTCATTCCTCTGTCCTTTTGTGATTGATGATATTTTTAGCAAACACTTTGATAGTATCCAAGTTCCATAGTGAAACCATGGTTTGTATATGTGTAAATAGGTTCATTTCTGAATAAGGGAACCTCTCCCATTAAAGAGGAGGGACTTCTTGTCCCCTGACTGTTGCTCTCCTTAAAGTTCCTTTTCGACGACCAATAGTTTTTTGCGACTCCACTGGGGATTCATTTTCCAGTTCTATAATAATTTATCGATCATCTTTTTTGATCTGGTGACTCCACGTTTTACTCGAGGGCGAAGGGCCCTTGGTATTGAAGATTCTCAGTTTTAGATTTTGGAACAACAAGGTTTTCCTTTCCCTTCAGCAAGAAGAAATATAAGAGCTTGTTCAAGAAGCCCTCCTCCTGTCAAAGATAGAACCCCTATGGGTGGTATTCCTTTAGAGCAAATCAGTCCTAATCTGTGAGCTCTGATTCTTGCTGGTATTTCAATTCCTCTTCAAGCTATTTTTCCAATAATGGCAGTACCATTGCCTTGGTGCCATCGTGTTAGGCCTCTTTCCCTTCCTCAACCTTTGCATGAGTTACCTAGAGGTAATCAGAAGAACTTTCCTAAATTCAAGGGTGATGGCAAGGTACATCCTGATGAACACATCGCGGCCTTCATAGTTGCATGCAGAGTTCTAGGAGTTGAACATGAAGACGTCTCCGTAAGGATTTTTGTTGAGACTTTACAAGATAATGCTGCTGATTGGTTTTATCACCTTCCGGCTGGAGCTATCACTAGCTAGAACACAATGAGGACTATGTTTGAAAACCGTTTCAAACCGGTGGAAGACGTGCATGCTTTGCTAACCCAAATTTCTCAAATAAAGAAGGAATCACAAGAGCCCATGAGATAATTTTTGGCTCGATTCAATAGGTTAATTAAAAAAATTCCACCAAATACTCAACCTGTAGATCAAATCCAAAATTGCTTCTTCCTAAACGCCTGATTCCCTGAAGTTAGTTATGCATTGAGAAGGGCTAATCTTGCAACATTTGCCAAGGATCAAACTCTTGCTGTTAGTGTTGAAGATGATTTACTCATGTCGGGAAAGTTTAGGAGAGACCCTTCTAGATCTAAGTCTTCTTCTTCCTCCTCTTCCACTCCTAGATCTAATACTGATCCATTGGTACAAAAACTTGCAAATGATCTCATCGCCATTAAGAAACAATTGGCTCAACATGCTCCATATGCAGACGTTGCAAGGAGGAATTTTCAGCCTAGAAATCATTTGCCTACTTCTCAAACAAGACTAGCACTTGAAGGACCTCTTATTAAAGTCCCTATCAATGCAACATGTGAAGTTGAAGAACCAGAGGATGAGGAGGTTAATGAAGATTGTGAAGAATTTGTTGAAGAGGTTGATGATGAAACAGATGAACTTGAGGGATCTCGAGTTAATTTCTTTACCACTGAATGTGTTGATGAAGGAGACGATTATGATGAATTAGTAGCAAACATGAATAGTGAATCATACACTGTCATGACTCGAGAGCAAAAAAATCAGAGGGAGAAAGTGATGCAGCCCACCAAAAATCCTAAGGAGCAGCCGGTAACTATCTCTGTAATTGTAAAAAGAGGATCTCCTATCCCCATTTCATCCATGCCAAAGGTAAGTCCTATCAATTATGCTACTAAAGTTACTTCTTTTTCTCCTAAAACTGATAAGCCTAGGATCCCAAGAGATGATAGCCCATCCACTTCTGGGTATTTTGATATTATTGATCACTTGAAAAAGACTAAGGTTCAAATCTCAGAGGCAGAATATTATCAAACCCATCCCAAGGATTTTTCTAAAATGATTCACTTTGTCAATTCTCATTCTAAAACTACCTCTAAAGGCCTTTTACCCAGTCCATCTTCTATACCACAGCCCAATTTGGTAGCCGTTGTCACCTCACCCAATTAAAAAATCAAACCATTCTATGTGACACTCCTTATAGCCGGCCATAGGCTCAGTAATTGCGTCATAGACTCAGGAGCATCAGACAATGAATGCCTACCAAAGTAGCTCATGCCTTAGGCCTAACTCTCACATGCACTTACAGATCTTGTTATTCCATGGAGAGTAAGGAAGTGCCCCTGATCCGAAGAGTTAAGGATGCACAAGTGGCTTTTGCTACTTTGCCTGAGAAGAAAGTTTTGGCTACTATCCTAGTAGTAGACATTCCTCCTTCATATGGGATGTTGGTAAGTAGAAACTTCTGTAAGGATGTGGGTGGAGAAATTCAAATGGATTGGTCACATGCCCTCATACATGTAAATGGGAAAATGAAGAACTTTTTGCTTGAGAAGCAGTCTGAGTATATTGTACAAAAAATAGATGATCCCGAAGCACAAATACTCTATGAGGATATGGGGCATGGTAACTACATGATTATGTCTCCAGAAGAAATCCAACTCCCCAAAGTGTCACCTAAGGATCCTAATGGTGTTTGGATATTAGAGTTTGATGGAATTTGTTCTTCAGCTGGTTTTGGAGCTGGTGTCACATTGGTGTCGCCGAAAGGAAGCATTCATCCTTTCTCATTCAAGTTGTAATTTGAAAATACCAATAATACAACAGAGTATGAAGCTCTTATTCTTGGACTCCAGGTAGCAAAAGAACAAGGTATAAATAATCTTCTAGCTCGTGGAGATGCAGAGTTGATTGTCAAGAAAGTTAGGAACCTCTTCCAGGTAAAGAATAGAAGGTTGAAACATTACAATAATTAGTTTTGGGACTCCATTGAATTTCTTGACACCTTCTCCATCGAAGTAGTACCTAGGGAATAGAATACCAGGGTTGATTCACTAGCAGTCTTAGGGTCATTGCTTATACCTCATCCTGACTTCTCTCAAGCTAAGTTTACCATTGAGATGATCCATAGACCTAGTGTACCTGATAATACAAGTAACTGGAAATTTTTCAATGATGATCAACTTTTGCTTTCTTTCTTAGAACTCAAGGATAATTTTGAATAGTTGTACTTTGAAGGAAGCGATAATTTACCTCGTGAAAGTGTGCCCTTTAACGAAGAAGCTGTCAAAGAAGAAGAGGCAGATCAGGATGGATGTATCAAACTCAAAGGAAACAAGATTCCAAAAGGATTGGTGAGTTTAGAAGAACTCTTTGACAAACACAACAGGTATGTAAAGTTTAAAGCTTCTACTGGACCTCGAAAATCAGCTGAACATGAAAAAGTTAATATTGGGAGTTATACTAATCCTAAACTCATGAACATTGGAAAATGTTGTACATCAGATGAGAGGAAGAAGATAATTAATCTTTTAAAGAAGTATAAAGATGTCCTTGCTTATTCCTATGAAGACTTAAAATCCTTTCAACCTAAAGAGATGCAGCATTTTATCCCTCTCAAGCCTGGAATTAAGCCTTTCAAATAGAAGTAGAGGCAATACAATCCTAAGATAGCTGACACCATTTTTTAGGAAATACAGAAGTTATTAAAGCCAAAATCATTTTTGCTATTCACCATTCAACATGGATTGCCAATATTGTGCCTGTTAGAAAGAAAAATGGTGACATCCACATCTGTGTCGATTTTAGGAATCTGAATCAAGCTTCTTTAAAGGACAACTATCCTTTACCCATTATGGATCAGGTCTTGCAAGCAGTAACGGGATCCGAAATGTTGTCTATCCTTGATGGATTCTCAGGATATAACCAGGTAGAAGTTAATACCGCAGATCAACACAAAATGGCTTTCTCTACCCCTTGGGGTACCTTTGCTTACAAAAGGATGCCTTTTGGGCTCATTAATGCTGGTGTCACTTTTCAAAGGGATATGGACTTGGCCTTTGGAAGTTTGAAAGGGAAGTGTATTGTTGTATACCTTGATGACTTGACTATATTTTCTAAAACAAGGGCAGATCATTTTCAGCATCTAGATACAATTCTTCTGAAATGTAGAGAACATGGGATCTCTTTAAATCCTAAGAAATCTGTTTTTTGTGTCATGGAGGGGAAATTATTGGGGTACATTGTCTCCAAATATGGTATAAAAAATTGATCCTGAGCAAGTTCAAGCTATTCAGCAAATTCCTCTTCCAACTAGCAAAAAAGGAGTGCACTCTTTCTTTGGTAAGATTAACTTTCTGAGGAGATTCATCCTTGATTTTGCAAAGCTAACTTTGAATATCTCTCAAATTATGAAAGGAAAATAGACGTTTGGTTGGTCTCCTGAAGGGAAAAATGCCTTTGAAGTTATTAAAAAGGCTATTGCTAAGACTCCTATTTTAGCGTGTCCAAATTTCAACAAAGATTTTATTATCTATTGATGTGCCACGGATAACACCCTAGCTGTTGTTCTTACTAAAAAAGATTCTAATAATCATGAACTCCCAATTGCATTCATGAGCTAAGATACACCATAATGGAGAAACATGCTTTCGCAGTGGTTAAAGCTTTCAAGCAGTTTTGTTTTTACATTCTTAATTCTCACTCCACAGTATTTGTACTAGATACAACCATTAAGTCCATTCTCACACAAAAGGAGTTCGGATGCAAGAGAGGGAATTGGGTGGCCAAGGTCCAAGAATATGACATTGACATCAGACCAACTAAGCTCATTCGTGGAAAAGGCTTGTGTGAACTCATCGCTGAGGGAGCTGGACATGGGTTACTAGAGGATGAGACTGATCTTCCTACCATTTTGTTTCTTGGCTCAATCAATGAATGGTATGCTGATATCACACATTTTCTCACCTATGGGGAGTGCCCCTCTCATTTGACAACCAAAGAAAAGAGAGCTGTTAAACTAAGGTCAGCCCAATATATTTTGTGGGAAAATTCCTTGTTTAAGCGTGGATTGGATGGGAGATTTTTAAAATGTGTGGACAAGGAACAGCAGAAGAAGCTACTTTCTGCTTTTCATAATCAGGCATGTGGAGGGCACTACTCATCAACTGTTACATCTCATAAGATTCTTCGTGGAGGATATTACTAGCCTACCTTGTTCAAGAATGCATCGAGGTGGGTTGATAAATGTGAAGCATGTCAGACTTTCGTGGGTAGACCCAAGTTGGCTTCATTGCCCCTTAAACCAGTTGTAATCAAAGAACATTTTCAACAATGGGGTTTGGATTTTATTGGAACACTTAATCCCTCTTCTAGTGCTGGTCATACCCATGTATTAACCACCATAGATTATTTCACCAAGTGAGGAGAAGCCATTCCAATAAAGATTACTTCTTCAAAAGTAGTATGTAGTTTTATCAAAGAAAACATCTTGGTAAGGTATGGTGTGCCAAATAAGATCGTGACAGATAATGCTTCAAATTTTTCTTCAACAGAGATGATGGATTTTTTCTATGGATATGGCATCTCCTTGGCTCACTCCTCAGATTATTATCCTCAGGGGAATGGACAAGCAGAATCAACAAATAAAAATTTGGTGGCTATAATAAGGAAGTTAGTTAATGAGTCCCAACGGAACTGGCACAAGAAACTCTATGATGCTCTTTGGGCAGATAGGATCATTCCTAAGAGAGCCATTGGGATGTCCCCTTTTCAGGTAGTATACAGAGTGGAAGCTCAATTACCAGTAACAATGGAGCTACCAGCCTTGCATCTAATGAAGGCCATTGAAGACACCAGTTTCAATGATTCTTTGGATAAGAGGATCATGTACCTCTACCAATTGAATGAGGATAGATTGAAAGTTGCTGATAGGATATCTACCCACCAATAAAAAGTTAAGGTCTTATTTGATAAA
Organism: Taxus chinensis; assembly: GCA_019776745.2. Taxonomy (NCBI): domain Eukaryota; kingdom Viridiplantae; phylum Streptophyta; class Pinopsida; order Cupressales; family Taxaceae; genus Taxus; species Taxus chinensis. Next base: position 166,997,253 of record CM034154.1, on the reverse strand, counting down.
AAGTCCAGGTTCAGAGATTTCAAAGTTGGAGACATTGTTTTATTGTGGGATAAAAGACATGAACCTCATGGCAGCCATGGAAAGTTTGATTCCCTTTGGCTTGGAACTTTCAAGATTAGGCACTTTGCCGGTAACAATTATTTTTACCTTGATTATATGGATGGTTCTTCTCTCCCACTTCCTTATAGTGGGCAGTACCTGAAATATTTTAAGTCATAGGTGATTAGGAAGTCCTTTTGTATATTGTGTATAGCGTTTTCTTTTCCCCTTCCTTCTCTTTGTTTTGGTGTGTTGTCTTCTGTATTGTTTTGATTTGGTGACTCCACGGCCCAATGGATAAGGTACTAGTCTACTTCCCCTAGTTTGTCTGAATTCTTGCCTTGTCTCATTCTTTGAAATTTTTCCAAGTCATCCCCAGAAGGAGCCAGGTGTTGTCCACTCAAAATTCCCTTGCTTTTGAGAAGTTGAAAATTAAAAATTTTGAAGTTCAATGTCTTTTCTGTTGTCCTGATAATGTGAAAAGTCAAGAAATTGGAAAAATCTACGTTTTTTTTAGGTCATTTTGTGTGATTTTCGGGCCTGTCAGACATTTTTGTCCCGCATGTCCCAAGTTCATTCGGGCTCTCTGTTCCCTGATCGACCACTTTACCCGAAGTCCGTTTCTTTCGGGCCCGTCGGAACTTTTTGTCCCAAGTATCCCAAGTTCTCTCGGACTCATTGTTCCCTTTTCGTTCATTTCAGTCGAATCGCGTACTCCACATACTTTCGTCCCTCATGTCCCAGAAGCATTCGTGCATACTTTTCCCTCATCGCCCGTATCAGCCGAAACACGCTTTCACATCCTGCGTGTCCCAAATGAACCAAAGGCCATTCGAGCTAATTTTTCTCACTCTTCACAAATATCTTGCTTTCTAAGTTGGTAGGTGTGTATTTAATGCACATTAATTGTATCTCTCTCTCTCCCAAATGGCTATATAATCAACTACCCCTTATGCATTTTGCACATTGCTTTCTTGCTATCCTTTCCTCATACCTTTGCGATCAAGATTTTTGTGCGCATATTCATTTCCTCCGCAATTTCATCCCGAGTCCAGATTGCAACCTTGGCTTTTCAAATTGCTATCAAAATGAAGATTAAATTCCAAGGCCAAGAGCAAGTCTCACCGCTCGAGTCTACCATTCCTGATACCAGGGATACTGAGGTTCACCACCTCGACTTTGGAGATTTTTGAGCAAGAATGATAGACGTGAACCCTTCACATATGGCACAGGAAATTCATGACACTGGTTTGGCATTCGACGGTGGTTTCCCTATCTCGGTGCAATGCGCAGATACAGTACTCTCCTGCAGTGCTCATTTCAACCCTGATTCGAGTGAACTGACGAATGTGCATGGAGAACTTATTGCTAAACTTGACGCTGCCGCTATTGGTGCTGCCCTAAGGATTCCAGAGATGGACAATGCTATAGTAATTTCTCAAAACTAGGAGAAAGTCCTCTTCGATTAGGACAGTGAGAAATATAAGGCGCAGGTGGCGAAGTCCTGGCTTAAAAACCCTAAAAATGGGGCGTCTCGTCTATCCAGGGTTCTTTTCCATATAGATTTCAATGAGGAATTGTCAGATTTTATAATCCTACTGGCTCGGGTCATGGGCTTACCCTCTATAAATGAGTTCCATTTTTGGATGTGCTCACTTATCAATATGGTGTGCGAATGGACTCAGAATAACAATTGGGCAGATATCATTAGTATGAACGTAGCAGAGCAGTTGTCCAATGTAAAGTAAACAAAGAAATTTTACATGACTTCATACTTGATGTATACTCTGGCAGCCTCAAGGCAATGGTTTGGCTTCTCATACATTGATGCTCACAAGGGTGACCCTGTATATGCCTACTGCCCTAAGTTCACCTTAGAAACTAGCAACCGCAACTTCAGAAGGGTGAATGATTCCTTCACCATGTAAATCGTCAGGCTTCTGGAGAGTGACACAGCAAGGAGATTTTCTAATGAAGCTAATAATCTGATATCGCACTACGATGCCTACTTCATCCAATTTAGGAAATTTTCCTATACAAGGCTTGCTGGCTATGAGAGAGCCCCTCTCAAGCTCCCCATGCTTTGCAATGATAAGATGGCCTTAATAGAAGTATGCAGGCAATCGAACAAGTTACATAGAACCTGCAGGGATAAGAAAATTACTGGTTTGCACTTTCCCATCTCTTTGGGAAACTACACCTGCAAAACGAATCTAGATGCTCAAAACATAGAAAGAGCCTTGGCTCCCATCACTTTCCATTTCTTCAGGCCAAGAACCTATTTTGACTTGAAGAAATTTATTGAGAAGAACATTAAGATCACTTATCATCATAGGGCAGACACAGAAGATTATTTGGCTAACTGTGCTGATGATTTTGAGGCAAGGAGACACTAAAACGAATTTTCTCTTCAATTAATTCAAGAGCTTAGCCTGTACCAAGTTCCTGAAGGGCTCCAGGATGATAATCCTAACCTATAATCATATTAGTATGAAAATGTGGTCAAACACACTCCCTTGGAGGATTTGGATTGGTTTAAAAAGGAGAAGGACGATCTGGCAGAAATTCTATCTCCCTTCTTGGTAAGAACCAAAATCTGGTTTGATAGGAGAGTTCTCAAACTTAGAAGGCACTCAGGGGAATCCTCCTCTAACGATACTATGACACCAAGAAGGGATGAATTAACACCCAGTGTAGAAACACCTGTGCAGACACCTCCTGCCTCGTCAACTAAAGGTCCCAAAGTCTCCACTCCTTCATCCACCCAAGTATATCAGAAGAAAGCCAAGGAGGTGAAGGATGAACCTATTGAAGAAGAGCCTACAACAAAGTATTTTGAATTTCCCTCAGGTCTAGAGAACATCATTGTTCTCAGTGAAAGTGAAGAGAGTGAAGTGCCAACTCCCATGAGTGCTCCTAAAGCCCCAATAGATAAGGACAAAGAAGTACAAAGTACTGAGCTTCCGGGTGTTAGTGACTTTTCTGTACCAGAAGCCCCAAGCGCTCCACTCATATCCCAACTAGAGGCAACAACAGTGCAAACCTTGGGTGCCATGAGTTCTTTTTCTCTTGGCCCTCTTGCCCCACCTTCTTCTTCCTCCTCCTCTTTTTCATGGGTGCAACCTCTTGTTGATAGTAGGAAGAGGAAGTCTTCCTCTCGGACCTCAGGGCCCAATTTTGATGTTGTGGAGGCCTTATTAGGTACTACTCTTCCTACTCCTGCTAAGAAAGCAAGGACTACCTCCAGGATAGTATCTGATGCTCAAGGCCAGCAATTCTTAGAGATAACCAATCCCAAAGTAGACAAACCAGAGCATGATTTACAAGCATTTGATCTAGAGCTCTCAAGAATTCCCATGGGAGAGTCCACCCCTGAAGGTGAGATCCATAATCTTCAGGAAACATTCACCAGATTCATTGGGAGGGTAGAGAAAGGTCAGCAAACCATAGAGCAGTTGGAGGAGCAGGCCCAGATTCTTACAAGTTTCATCAAGTCCCTTCTATCCAAGGATAAAGTTTTGGATCCTACCCCACTGACTACCCTTCCACTGCCTGTGATTCTCAGCCAAGATGAGGTACAGAGTATCAAAGATATACATAGGTATTCCATATACAGAAGGGCTACGGAGGCCATGGTGGATGACATGCTCATTGCGGGATTGAATTTCATTGGTGAAGCCTTAAAACTCAATGAGAAGGTGAATAATCTACAACAAAAACTCTCCTCCACTATTGGGAACATAGATAATGAAATCAAGCTTTGGAGCAGTTGTATAGTAGACCTTCACCTTATGGGGCAAGCTGATGAAAATATCTTAATGGCAAGTAAGGTCTTCGATGATGCCAAAGATAACCTGTCAAAATCATGGGTATACAGTGTAGAATGGAAAATCAAGGTTCTGGAGGAAGCTTTGGGAGAGTTAAGAAATAGCTGGCAGAAGGGTGAGGCCTTCAAGACTTTGGTTGTATCTACCTTCAAATATATACACTGCCATCTTCATGATGAGACTTCTGGTGTGCCCTTCTCTTTACAAGAAATCAAAGCTATCCCCAAAGAAAAGATGAAGGAAATATGCTCTCTCCAGTCCGCTATCGAGGAAGCAAGCAAGGATTATCATACGAACGTCGAATTCGACAAAGAGATGGAGAAATGTCTTAGATTTTGGACTCAGTCCACCACCAACACGTCAGTTCCACATGGCAAAGACATAGCAGAAGCATTGAAAAGATTTAGACAATGGATCCTCAAATCAGTGGGTCCCTCACAATCCTGAACACTTGTCTTCTTCTCCTGTTTGTTCTCTTTCCTTCCCTTCTTCATCATGAATTTATTGTAATTAGTTGGGGTATTGCGGTTAGCAGCCCTTTAACTAAACATTAGTTAAAATAAGTAGTTACCAAGAGTAACTAATTTGTAAACTATATAATGGCCTCTCCTCACCATTTTTGGGGAGAGAGGAACTTGGCTTATCTTTAAAAGTGTAAAGAAATCATAAAGAAATCAATATAGAAGGATATTTTCTTTCTCTGTCTATCTGGTTCTTTTTATTCACAAGCTATTCATTAAATCTTGTTAGATCATTTGTTTGTATTATGATGAGAAGATTTGTATTCTTATAGATGTTATACATAGAACTTTGTGTCTCTTCAAATTTCATCTTATTAATGTAATACAAATGATCTTATTCCAATTCACTGTACCCTCGCATACATAAGGAATTATTCTGTCATCTATAATTCTGAATGGTGCCTTTCTGCTTGTTTCCGCATTTTCATTCCTCTATCCTTTTGTGATTAATGATCCTTTTAGCAAACAATTTCATAGTATCCAAGTTCCATAACAAAACCATGCTCTGTATATGTGTAAATAGGTTCGTTTCTGAATAAGGGAACCTCTCCCATTAAAGAGGAGGGACTTCTTGTCCCCTGACTGTTGCTCTTCTTAAAGTTCCTTTTCAATGCCCAACACTGTGTAAAGAGGGCATCGAGATATTTCCAGAAAGTCCTTGTTTTCTGAAAACTGAGATTTCTAGAAAAATTTATATTACTTTGAAGTTTTTCTGCCTTGGAGGGAAAATTTGGGAAAAATTTCCCAAGCGGGGCCACGGCCCGAAAATTTCCCGTCAAATAATCCTTAGAAAAAATTTGAATATTTTTCTTGTCAACATTTTACCTTTTTCCTTCACCATTCCGCAACCAATTAGAGGCTACCACATGTCCTCATGGGGTAGTGGCAGAGGCATCACATCATTTATGCCCTTGGACCTTTCAAAAAAATTTGGAAAAAAAACTTTGACTTTTACCTCGCTGGCCCGCAAGCAACAAGAGGGTGCCATGTGGCACCTTGTGGTGACAGTGGAGGAGGGAGAAATTTGTCGGTTTTGAATTTTTTACTTTTCAAAAAAAATTCTGAACATTCCCGTGTCCCCACACTCCCGCCCTCGCTTTTGGATTTTCTCCTCCGCGAACGTGCGGACCCGCACGTGCCTTTTTCCCTTATCTCCCCTTCGTTGAATTCCCTCCAAGACTTTGGCGGCCCCACTCCTCCCAAACTTCTGCCCAATGTTGGTTCATTGAACGCCACATTTCTTCTAGTGGCATAGCGGAGGTGTGGGCAAAAAGGTGAACTTTTCTCCGTGTAGGGAAAAATTTCAAATAGCACCCCGCACTTCCCTCTCTTCCTTCCTGCTTTGGCCCCTGGAAAACCCACGGGCACGCGGGGGCAACTTGCATTATTACCCTGAGTAAAATAATAAGTTTCTAAACCTCCCGTCACTCTACCAACCCGCCCCTTTGGGTAATTTTTCTTCCCTGGGCCCGCACATCCGCCGCTTGGGGGAAAATTTGACCTCTAGAGTCTGCTTTCCCATAAATTGAGATTCTAAAGGAGTTAGGAGGACTTCTTTATATCACCGCAAAGGTGAGAAAATTTCCTATCCAATGGGAATGATTTAGGGAAAATTTGAATATGTTAAAAATGAGAAAAATGAAGTTGAATCTTTGAGCTTGTTATAGAGTGGGTAAGGTGTTAATTTACCCCCTGAACCTAACTATAACTTCTAACGCTAAAAGTTGGGCCTTGTGACCCTTGATTAATATAAATAAAGGAAAAATTTGTTCTAGTGGATTCAAATTGTTCCAAAATCTGTTAGTAGCGGCTATTTCCTTGCAACCTGGTTGTTGATGCTCTTAATCAAGTTCTGGGAGTGGGTAAGTGAGACCTTACTCTGTTTATTTAAAATATGTATTCCTTTCCCCAATGTAATTTAACCCTGCTCTTATCTTGATCTTATGGAATTAAATACCTTGGGTATTTAATTGTTTTTGTCCCTTAACCCTAAAATTTTAATTAGGAAATATTTAGCTTAATGTCAGTGTAATCAATAGTTAAACTGACCCCTATGGATATTTGAGCTATGTGTGGACTTATTACACTTGTTTCTTTATAATGTGAAATTAGTAATTATTATAGTGGGAAAAGTTATCAGTCGAATTTAATTTTCTTTAAGGATTTGGTCATTAACTCCTAATAATAAAAAAAAATTATTCCATATATTTTTAACTAAACCTAGGTTGTTCATGGTTCTCATGTGGGTTTTTTTTAACCAGACATTACACTTGGTATCAGAGCAATGGTTCAAAATATTGGGCCATTTGGTACACCAAAAAAAATTGAGACATGAACTGTAAACCTAGCACACTTTTTAATCTAAGAAAAAAAACAAACTTGTTTGAAAATTGAAGAAGAAATAAGTATGGAGAAATATGACATTACTCTATACATTTGAACTGCCAGGATTAAAATCATAATAAAATAACAAGTTTTTTGAGTTATTCTGCTTCCTTAGTGACATTTTGTCTAAACCCGGGGTAACTAAGAATGTATGAGTAAATTGATTTTGTGAACTTCTAGTATAGTGGAAAACTTGGTTCCCCTTTGAAAATATGTTGTTTTACAAGTCCTAAAACTTGATTTAATCGTAGGATACAATAAGCCGCCCTTTGTTTAGACCCTTCCTTATTGGATTTGTTACAATGACAAGTTGTATGATGTGATTCTTGTGGTTGGGCAGCTATGGTTGTGTTCTGGGTCAGGAAGAGTTAATTAGAAGTTGTTTAGAGATTCCTTCCTTTGGTGGTTAGGAAAGAGGCTATGGTTGTTATTATTCCATTTTGTTACCCATAGGAGAGGGTGGACACTAAGTCTAGGTGTTTTTTAGGACCCAATCATGTGTATGTGTTCTTGGAACTAACCTTGAGGTAGAGTTACCCCTATTGGTGACCATAAAAGGCTGCAGAGTGAATGTGGTGTTAACTTTTGTGTTGTACATTTGTAATCTTGTGATTATTTTATCAAGGACCAGTATATTATTTAATGATTAAATTGAGAGCTTTGAGGATATTTTATTTATTTATGATTTTTGCAAGAATTTTCAAACTTGCAATGTGGCTACTTAGCCACTTTTCTTGGTTGCCGATATTTCTTGGACTTTATTTTGATTAGTGACTCAGAGCTCATTATGTTGTTGGCTACTTAGCCAAATGTTATGTGATTCTCACTTGCTTGTTATCGAGCTGGTTCTACACTGTTGTCTCGTAATATGTTGTCATATGGGGGTACACCCTAGGTGCTTGGAATGTCTTCTTAGGCGTGTTAAGTTATGCCTTGGCCATGAATGCATGGAACTTGGAGTGTGTCTAAGATCTTAGAGTGACCCTTTTGTTGCTTGACCTTGCTAGAAAGGAAGTTTTTTGTGTAGAGCGGTCTAGATGACAGTCTGACAGCGGTAGTGGTGGTTCTCTTACAATTTGGTAAGAGCTTGACCCTTGTCGGAGTAGAAGTGTTTAATTATGGGATTTTATATTTTGTTAGGAGTGGATTGCCTTTTTGGTTGACTATAAATATTGGTGGAAAAGTGTTGTTTCATCAATGACATGTTAAATTGTATCATGGGTTCCTGGTTGCACCATAGAAAGTTTTGACTCGTGGAATGTATGCATCTTGGTAATTATGGATAGATTTAAGCCCTTTCAAGTAGTGTGTTATTTAAGTGTACTTGTTTTACTCTCTTGACTTATAAATAAGTCTACCCTTACCTTAAATTTCCTTTACTATGAATAACATTATATGACCTATTAACCTTTGGGTTACTTGGAAACACTTATGGACGCTTTGGGTCTTTTGGATCTTTCTCTTAGAGATGTTAGTTTGGTAGATCTTAATAGTTAATCTCGATGGTGCTTATATTGTATTTCCTCTTTTAAAAAACTGTAACTCTTGGCTGTAAAGTCCTTGATTTGGTAAATTATTAGGTTTCCCCATTGCATTTGATGCTTTCTAGTGAGGATGTGGTGTCCTTGGAGTAAAGTTGCATTGTCATCTGGTGGCTTGGCTGGTGGTATCTTGTGGGGACATGAAATTTTTTTGGAAAATCTTCTTTGGTTATTAGGGGAGAAAAAGGTTTCCATCCTAAACAACAAAAATTGTTAAACCTTAATAGATTCGTAAAAGTAAGATTATACCTCTTTAATGAGCCTTCCTTGAAAATTTCTTGTGAGACTTGTGGAGGCCCACTAAGAATGTATAATGATGCTTGAAATTATTTGGTGAATATTTAAAATATTGGTGTGATTCATGTTGGTTTATTGTTTCCTAGTTCTTACAAAAAATAATGATGTGATTTCTATGACGAAAGTCTCTTGTTTCTTTAGAATTAAAAATGTAGTGTGTTGATTTATATCTCTTTCTCATAGAAGTAATTATCTGGTATGTTCAAACCTTCCTTCTCATTAAAATTTGATTGATAAGGTGACTGAACCAGAATGCGATAAAACTATAATTAAGGAGATTTGACCTTGAAGCTTAAATAAATAAACTGGAGCATAGAAAAGGGAAGTGATCCTTGTTTTACCCTTGGTAGATTAATAGAAGAAATAAAAAAAACCCTGTAGAAGAATAGAAAGGAAACCTTGTCCATCCACCTTCCTTACAATTAAAACTAAATGCTCTCTATCTATACAGAATGGTGAGACATCACACCCACCTTAGTGGTGCTATTTATAACATAAACTGGTGATGTCATAATAGAAGGAAGATGGTAACTAAGGAAACATGAAAGGAATGATCTTAACAAGCAAACCTATAACTGTTGACTTAATAAGATGATTTATAAAATAAGTAAGATTTATGTGTATTGAGTGCACTGTATAGTTGAACCTGAAGTTCTGTCGTCTACCCAAAATTGTGAAACCCTGGTGGAAAGTAATGTGTTCTAGTTGCTTATTAATTCTTGTCCATAGATGTATGTGCCTTTCTTGTGGGAGTTTTGGGTCATCACACCCTTATCGTCTCGTAGCTCGACAGATGTGAGTTGTGGTCCTTTCGAATTGAGACTTATCTATTGTTTGAGAAGCAACCTCCTTGCGTGTTATCTTGTCCTTGGATACCTAAGTATTGTAATTTTAACGCAAAATATGTTAAGGATATAAAATAATTTTGGGAAGTCTTCTTTTCTTCGTATTTTCTTGGGTCACCTTGTTGTTATAGCCCTTTTTCCCATTAGGATGGAAAGTACAAGATGATGTTATTTACCCTTGGATTATGATTGGACCACTTGTTACTTGTTCTTCTCCCTAGCGACTTTGAGTGGTCCTTGGTGTTTCTTGTGCTCTCTTTATGGTTATTCTGAGCTTGGGTAGGAAATAAAATAAATAAATCTCATTGTGATATAATTTATGGTGCTTGTATTGATATGTTAGTTGCTAGGGGATATATATATATATATATATATATTTCTAACGGTTGACTTCTTTAGATTAGTTGTTTGGAGTGTTCAAATCTTAAAACAAAAGTGTAAAAATCAGACTATATGAAACCTTGTGGTCATGAATTTGCTTAGTATTACCATGAAAATTTGATTGTACCCTCTAGATATTATATAAGTGTTTTCCTTGAATAATTCCTCAATTGTAAATGTTTTTCTATTTGGGAGTCCTTCCTTGTGGATTAACCTCATTGTGTGTGACTTCAAATTGTGGGACCTTGAGTAAACTTGTACCTTGTGAAATTTGGTCATAGTTGAGTTCGCTAGCCTTGTCTAGACAACGAACCTTGAAATCATGGCTTAAACGTGTATAAACCTTAACTTTTATTAATGTGATATGTGTATCAAGGGGAAACTTTGTGGTCATTCTCAAACTCATGAAATTCTTCCTGTAATTCTCTTGGTGGTTACTCTTAATAATCTTTTGGAACTCTTTATGTTATATTGTTATGTGTTGTATCTGGTTTGATAGCATAAAGTTACTCCTTAGATTTAAATCTTCATAGCCTTGCATGTGGAAAGTTTGGAACTCATCCCTTATAATCTCCCTTCTTCTGCTGAATTACATTGGACCAGAATTGAGTTTTGTAGACCCACACTTGTTGAAGCAAAACAATTCCAAAAAGGGCATGATCCTTTCTCTATTGTATTGTTTCCACATCGGTTCTTGTGACTTCCAAGAGGAAGTCGATTCTAAGGGGAGGGGAATGTAGTGCCCACTCCCTTTGAAACTTTTATTCTGATCATGATACTATAGACTCTATGATGGACATTCTTATAGTTTGGATTTAGTATGGTGTTAGATGTCAGATCCTGGATTATTGTTGAATTTGATTCATATATGATGCATGATGATTATTGGAGACATTTTATATAGATGTTGACATGCTGTCAGACATGGTTATATTGTAGATGTTGTTCAGACATGTGATATTTGATATTTTGAGTAGACCTAGAAAATGGAAATTATTTGATGATGACATAGTTGTTGATATAAATTGTATGTGATAATGTTAAATTTCCTTGATGTTGTTGTGACATACTTAGATGATTTTGTGATTTTATTTGTATCATATTGGATGTTTTGATATGGCCACAAGGCTGAAGGAGGTATTTATATTTTGCAGGTTAAAAATATCACAACAAAACATTGGGGGATTGGAGACCAACCACAATGGAATTCTAGGTGAATTTGACAAGGTCACCATGGCAACTTGTTTTATTGTGTTGTGTGTTGTTTTGTTAGGGATTCCCATGGGGGGATCAACTTTACATGTGACCATGGGTTTGTGTATTTTATTATGTGTTTCTTTTTATTATTGTTGTATGTATTTTATTAGTAATGTGTTCCCTTCTTTTAATTAATTAAAATGTGGTAGATTAATGTGAAGAATCATATGGTTAAAATTTAAATAAATTAAATTGGGATATGAGAATATAATAATGGAAGTTGTTGGCTATTTGTATTAAATATGTAAGGGATGTGTAAGTTGTGTAAGAGTTTGTGTAAGTTAGTTTTGGAGTATGAAATACTCCACCACCGTGACAAATTCGAAATTGTCCTTGGGGGCTGTTTTTGGAGGCTTGTGGGACAAGTAAAACTTGTCCCATGCCTCTAAATTTAATTTACCAACCATACTTATGGTTGGAGAAGTGATTTGTGACTTTTATAATGAATTTTGTTAATCATGTTGCCTTGTTTTGATTGCACTCTCTTACATTTTATTTATTTTTGTTGTATCCCTTGAGGTGTGGGCTTTTTGGAGTGTGCAAGTAACTTGTCATATTTTCACCCACCTCTTTATTGTGCTTGGGAGAATGGATTTTGTCTTTTTTATTTGAATTTGAGAATGTGTGATGTGGCATCCTACATGGATCCACATCATCCTCTTCTCTCCCTCCCTCTATATAATTCTAACTCTTTGTTTGTTTTGGGGTTGTTGAATCATTTTGCATTCTTATTTAGGGGTACATTTTCTGGGGTTGGAGCTCTTGCTGGATTGTGGAAGGAGTTTTGGAGATAACCTTGCATGACTTGGAGATTTCTATTTTGGACTGTGTTTTTGGCATTTGAAGCTTGCTGTTTGGAAACAAAATCTAACCATGGAGAGGTAGGAATTTAACTATTCTTTTATGCTATGATTTTCTGGTTGTGTAGAATGAATGGTGCATGCTTTGATTTATTTATTGGCTGGTTGGGTAGACTGCCATAGGAATGGTGTAGGAGAAGGCTACGGGGAATCCATGTGGGGGGGCATAAGGAATGCCATTGGCTTAAAAAATTTGTGGAGGGAGTTTGGGTTTGGGATCCACTATGGAAAAGAAATAGCTTGCATTTCTTACTTTGTGGGGGGCATAAGGAAATCTATGGGGGGCATAAGGAGGGATTTGTGGGGGGCATAAGGATATGTGTGTGATGAATTATTTTTCCAGGTTTGTCACTGGTGGATGCCCAATTCCCAATTGGGAGGCATAAGTAGCTTCCCCCATAGACCTTGCTCCTTTGGCTTGCATGATCAAGCTTGAGTTTTGATTTTGAATGTTTTCAATTGTAGTTGTGAACTGTTGTTTTGTGTTGAACTATGTTTTATAATTAAAATGTGCATGTTTGAAAGAATGTTGTATGTTGTGGAAGCCAGTTGTTGTCATGAGTTGAATTACATCTATTATTGTATTTTGGTATGGGGCTCGGGGGCCAATGATGAAGGAAGACTTGTCCTTTCATTGGATGTCTTGGTTGGGTGGAAAGCGTTGCCTTTCCCCCACTTTTGTTGTGATCAAACTAGAAGAAAAAGGAAATTTGCATGGATCAGTTCTGGAGCAGGGAAAATGCAGTTTTGCCAGTCCCTTGAGAGATATACTTCATTTGTAATCCTTTCCCACTTGTTGTGGATGAAATTGTAATATGTATTTTGTGAGGAAAGCTGTATGTAATTTGATTATGAAGTTATATATTTGAAGTGTGAAAGACATTTATATCTTGTTCTGTTATTGGAAAGAAACAAAATTCTGTTATTGCATTCAACATGGAAAAATGTAAAGATTTATGATTGAAGTTAATAAAGAGTTGAAAGACATTTTTTTTTATATGCATTGTAGGATTGAATTCAATGTTTCATTTTATGACAAAAGAGATAGTTAGATCTCTGTTTGGAAAGAGAAAATGTACGTGAAACAATGTTGTATTTTTTTTTGTATTTTGGGAATGTGTATGATTGAAAATTAGTATTTGCTTTGGATTCAAAATGGTAGTTTATAAACAAATGAATGTATTAGATTAGTTTACAAATGAAATGTCACATTTTAAGGATAAAATTTGATATACAGATTTAAAAGAAATAGATCTCTGTTATAAACTTTAAAGCTGGCAAGTAAATTTAATTAGAATGTACAGTCTAGACCTGCACTTAATAATCAACTTGGAATTGGTATAATTTAACATGCTAAATCATCAAGGAACTCAATTGACAAAGAACACTTAAGAAAACAATTTTAAACATTGTTAAAACGAGCCAAATCTCTTCCATAGCCGTTTTCTATCATGTGATGGAAAAATGTATATTGAAACTCAAATAAGTAAATTTACCTTCCCTAAACACTTTAAACCCTCCCTAGAGAAATCTTCCACATCTGTTTGGCATGTTGAGTGAAGGAGGAGATCCAATTTAATCAAATTTGAAAGTTGGAAATTACCAGTTGGCTTTTTAAAAGCCTATAGATCATTTTTGAAAAATTTACCCCCTAAGCTTCATCAAAACATAAAATTTATATTTCCTTGTGAAAAGAGGGCATCGAGAGATTTCCAAAAAGTCCTCATTTTCCCAAAAAATGATCTTTTTAGCAAAAGTTATGGCACTTTGAAGTTTTTCTGCCTTGGTGGGAAAATTTGGGAAAATTTTCCCTGGTGGGCTTGCGGCCCGAAAATTTCCCGTCAGATAATCCTTAGAAATTTGAAATTTTTTCTTGGGAAAATTTTATCTTTTTCCTCCACCAGCCTATAGCCAACCAGGGGTTGCCACGTGTCCTCACGGGGTAGCGGCGGAGGCACAACATCATTTATGCCCTTTTCCCTTTTAAAAAAATTTGGGGAAAATTTTTGACTTTTACCACACTGGCCCGCAACAAACCAGAGGGTGCCACATGGCACCTTGAGGTGACCGAGGAGGATGGATAAGTTTTTCACTTTTTGAAGTTTTTTCTTTTGGAAAAAATTTCTTAAAATTCCTGTGGCCCCGCACTCCCGCCCTCGCTTTGGGATTTTCTCCTCCATGGACATGTGGACCCACGCGTGCCTTTTTCCCTTATCTCCCCTTCAGAAAATTCCCTCCAAGACTCTCGCTACCGCCCCGCTCCTCCCTAACTTCTTCCCTACATTAGTTCATTGAATGCCACATGTCTTCTGGTGGCGTAGCGGAGGTGTGGGAAAAAAGGTGAACTTTGCTCGGCGTAAAGAAAAATTTCATATACCGCCCTGCCCTTCCCTCTCTTCCTTCCCGCTTTGGCTCGTGGAGCGACACATGCCCCTGGCGGACCCATGGGTGCAACTTGCATTTTTACCCCAAGCAAAGGAAAAAAATTCTAAACCTCCCCGTGCTCTGCCAACCCACCCCTTTGGGCAATTTTTCTTCCTTGGGCCCGCACATCCGCCCCTTGGGGGAAAATTTGACCTCTAAAGTCCGCTTGCCCATATCTTGAGTTTATGAAGGAGTTAGGAGGACTTATTTATATCACCGGAAAGGTGAGAAAATTTTCTATCCAATGGAAATGATTTAGGGAAATTTTGAATATGTTAAGTATGAGAAAAATCAAGTTGAAACTGTGACCTTGTTAGAGAGTGGGTAAGGAGTTAATTTACCCCCTAAGCCTAACTATAACTTCTAACCCTAAAATTTGGGCCTTGTGACCCCTGATTAATATAAATAAAGAAAAAATTTGTTCTAGTGGATTCAATTTGTTCCAAAATCTATTAGTGGCGGCTATTGCCTTGAAACCTGGTTGTTGAAACTCTCAATCAAGTTTTGGTAGTGGGTAAGTGAGACCTTATTGTATTGATTTTAAATATGTATTCATTTCCCCACTGTAATTTAACCCTGCTCTTATCTTGATCTTGTGGAATTAAATACCTTGGGTATTTAATTGTTCTAGTCCCTTAATTCTAAAATTCTAATCAGGAAATATTTAGCTTAATGTCAGTGTAATCAGTAATTAAACAGATCCCTAGGGAGATTTGAGCTAGGTGTGGACTTATTACACTTGTTGCTTTATAATGTGAAATTAGTAATTATTATAATGGGAAAAGTTATCAGTTGAATTTATTTGTCTTTGAGACTTTGGTCGTTAACTCCTAATCAAAAAAATAATCCATAATTTTCTAACTAAACCTAGGTTGTTCATGGGTCTCAGGTGGGTTGTTTTTAACTAGGAATTACATAAATAGTTATTTAGTATTTGTTTGTTCAAATTTTTTGATGTCCTATGGAACACTAATCCCTCAAACACTATTAGTGTTAAGTATCTGTATAAATAAATCATAAACAACTTATCTTTGGAATAATTTTCTAGAGGGTTTCCCTTTGCACCTATGTGTATTTAGAATTAAAATGTATATCATCTCTACTCTAGATGTTTTGTAGATCTTTTATTGCAATTCCATCACATATATTGAAATGTTATTTTTCCCATGTAAGTATTGGATTCAATTCAGCTACTAGTTTTTATTTAAATCCTTTATCAACTTTTCAACCTCAACAAAAATGAGATTGTTGGATTAGAATCCCAAAAAAAATAGACAAAAGCTCACACCCTAAAAGAAAAAGAGAAAACCAAATAAATAGTACTCGCCCTCATGTTTTTCATATGTACTGTTGATCTAATTGTTACATCGTAGGTGGAATGTTTCTTAATAAATATTCTTATAAAACATATTAAATGTGTGCCCTCTTTTCCCAGTCTTCAATCTACTTTTCTTTCACCTACATATCACTTTATAATAAAATAATTATGTATCTACACCTCTCGTTTACTACATATTAAATCTATCATCCACCTATCAAGCATATATACAAATAGAATACTCTCTCATATAAAATTAACACATCTCACTGGTAAAGTAATTAGACAATTCACTTGCACACATTGTATTGGTGTTGGGAGCTTTCACAACAATTAAACCTCACCCATACCTTGTATGTATTTTTTTTATCAATATTTCCTTTATATGAAAATTAAATTATTGTAAAACGGGTGGCTAAATATTTCAAGGCATGCCCGTTTTATAATAATAGTACTAAAATATCTAAGACAATTAGATACAATTAACGAAGCGATGAGAACATGAAGATATAACTATTGTGAAACATTAATTTAATCCATAAAGGAAGACACTAATTCCTTGATGTCTAACACCTTCATTAAGGCAATACATGGAGGAAATGTAATATCGTAATGAATAGAATATTGTGACAGAATAGTGTAGAAAAAGTATTTGAAAAATTCAATCCTAGCATAAAGCCCACCATGCATTTAAAAGTTGCTCTTATTATTAAGTATTATTGATTGTTAAAGGATATCTCTTAAATTATTAACGAACAAATGATAGAGTTGATTGCTGACATTAAAGTGTAAAAATGGTTATACAACAAAATTGGTAAGTTTGAAATAATAGCAAAATACTTATAGCAAGTTCCATTCTTTTTTCTAATTCAATATGCAAACTTGTGTGATGGAGAGCCCCATTCATCATAAAATTTGTGTAATAAAACTTAATTTCAATATAAAATTGTCTCAGTGTAAAATACCATTTAAAGATGTAATATTATTATTTAAACAACATACGATATATGAGAAGTATATTATCCTCGTAAAATATAACCACCTTATATTGAGATTTTATTTAGCACGCTTTCCCTACTCTTACCTATGATAAAAATATATTAAATGGTAAATTAAAATTATAACCACAATTATATACAACTGAAACACTTGAATATCAATATATATTATGATGATAAGTATAGAGCTATTTTAATGTAAAAGAAATAAACACTATATTTATAATGTTATAAATATATATGTCCATACCTACATTATTAGACAAAAATATTATTATTAAATTTCTTGTGAATTTTTCAATTATATGAATTTAATTCCAATGTGATTTTCTTATTTACTAGCAATCGTACAAGAAATATGCAATGAAAATGTCAAAGGAGATCTTTTGAAGGAGTTAAATTTGAGAGAAAGAAACAATAACAAAGGAAGAGGGGTGAAGAAGAAGGGGTTAGAGGGTGGAAAAAATGGAAAGGGAAAACAATGTGAAACTCAAGTACCCAACAACAACACTAAAAATATGTCAATCATTAAAATGGGACAAGGGGTATTTTTTTAAACTAAGCGGAAACAACTCACATAGATGTTTGTGAACATAAGGGGTGGCAAAAAAATATTCCCTAACTTCAAATTTGTTTCGAGTTTTATCCATTGCATTTGGAGTGGAAGTAGCATTTGAAGCTG
The DNA here is from genome assembly GCA_019776745.2 of Taxus chinensis. Classification (NCBI taxonomy): domain Eukaryota; kingdom Viridiplantae; phylum Streptophyta; class Pinopsida; order Cupressales; family Taxaceae; genus Taxus; species Taxus chinensis. The sequence goes on along the minus strand of CM034154.1, from coordinate 166,979,878 downwards.
GTGACTTCATGTACAGTTTGTCTCATTAAGATTTGTGATGACATAGTTATTCAAGAATCACTGACAAAAAAGGGATAAGTGTGGGTCATTTAGGATTTTGAAAGGATAGGGGAAATTAACTATCTATATGACCCACACCTTTTCCATGCCTGATATTATTCCTCCCCAAGAAATCTCTTGTGTATGAGCACAAATTTATAGATGAGATCTCACTTGGACTAATTACGTGAGCTTGAAGGGCCAAAAAAAAAAGGGATGATTTTAAAAGGATGTTGGTGCAGAACCCAACAACAATGCTTTTTTCTTACAACACTTTGTAGCCCCTATTTTTAGTTGTGAGTTATAGAAAATTTAGGGAATAATTGATGCATAAAATGTCATCAATAATTGATCTTCTACATCAACTGATGATATGAGAGATGAACAAAATATTTGACGATCGATGTTGAAAATTCAAGGTTTTTGAATGGATGAAATTAATTTTTTGAGATACTTGACTAGGACGTGAAAACAAATATGGAAATGAGCACAGGGGAAGTAAGTAATTGTAAATTCAACATGATAAAGAAAATAAACAACATTAAATAACTTTAAATAGATATTTGGAAAACATATGTTCGTTTCTGGAATTTAAGAAAGAGATGATGGTTAAGATTTGTAGATGATATGATGATCAAGATTTGATAAAGATTTGATGACATGTTGTGTGCCATGTTTTGCGGCACCAAGATAATGAATACCAAAAAAAGGTTACTTTATCTGAAAATCAATGTTAAATATATCAATTGGGCAATGTTTAATTTGTTAGATAATCATAGGACATGAATGCAATTATGGAAAAAAATGGTGGGAATGAATTACTAGAGTGTTCCACACTAGGACTTATAAACACAGCTAGATAAAAATTATATGTTATCTATGTTCCACGTTATCATCTCAATCCTTCTTTTATGACTTACATGTGTGCAATTGGTGCTTCAAGGGACCAAAAATAGGATAATCGGTGAAGAGAAGGGTATAAAACCATACAAAAACACTTTCTTATTTTAGTAATTTGTAATCCTCATTTTCATTTCTAGCATTGATAAATTACAAGGAGGTGCATGAAATAGACGATAAATGAGATCACCAAATAGATGATCATATGAGAGCAATAATATATTGGCCATTCTTTATTTATTTTTGGCTTCAAACTCGTGAATTGGTGTTATAGAAAAATCGTAGTACCCCTGGATACTTGAAAGTTAATAACTAGGCAGTCAGTGTGATTTGTCAAACATTGAGCTATCCCAAAGTGTGGGAATTTGCAAATGGGATATCTCTCCAAATATGGTCAACTTCTTATTCCTAACGTAGTGAAAAAATACTCCAAATTGTAGAGATGGATAATTTAACCCTAATATAATGCTTTCAAAGGAGACAAGGATAGAAGTATTGCATGAAAAATAAATCTTCTCTAATGGAAGGTGATGTACCAAGAAGGAATGTGAAACACATTTGCACTGCATGGCAATGAAGAAAATAAAATTTGAGGAGGGTGGGTAAGTACCATAGATCAAAAAAATTGTTACAAACCCATTTTCCAATAAACACAACCTTATATGCAGTGAAAATACTAGAAGATGCAGTAAAACATGAAGGAGGGCTAAAAAATGCACACATCTGATTTTTATTACTTCATAAGATTGATACAATTTATTACATTAAGGGGAAAAAGACACAAATATTACATTACAGTATTCAAATAGAGAGGTATGAAACTCCATAGATTTCATATAGACAAGAAAGAAGGGAGGGGAAAATACAAAGTGTCCAACCTTTTGAAATGAGTCTCTCCTTACAATTTCTATAAGATATTTCTGCTCATGAGACAGAAATTTTGGTTTTTCAAGGGTTTTGGGTGGCCATTTCTACTTCCATCATCCCATTGTGTTTCCCATGTTTCTATTTCCTGGCCCCCATGTTAAGAAAATATGTGCTCATAGTCCCTTAAAAACTCCTTCACCTACCCCTACTATTCATTGTCCCTTAATTTCAGAGGTCTAGAACCACCAAAATTTACTGTTTAATAATTCCATATTGTAGATAATCTCTCCATGATTCCAACAACTACAATTTTGTGAGAAACGGAAAATTTGGGCAGAAGATATGGCCTTTTGAGTGAATGGGGTTGTTTGGTGCATTTAGTTTCACTGTGCATTGGCGAGTTGGATAAATTGATCACCAAGCAGTTGGCCGAGCTTCTCACCAAGATTTGGATTGGGATTTTTTTGCGTGCTTCTTCATGACAGGTTATATGTATCATGTTTACCACTTACCAAATTCACCACCGAGCCCCGAGATCATCGGTAAGCTCCATTTACCCCTCGCATTGACTTGTAACCAGCTCGAATTCCTTGCCAAGCCCCCTCATTATTCCTATGGCCTCGGTTCACATGCCTTCTGTCATATCCCATGTTGCATCATGTTGGTCGGAACCAACTACCTTGAGCTTCCCCTCATGTCAAGTTCCCATTGTCCAAGGTTCCTCGAAAAATCATGAACGCCCTTGTATTACTCTCTAAACTACTCTCCTATGACAACTCGATCCTCACATGGATCTTCCCCCGAGAATTCATACAAGAAATTGACCGAAATTCTCTCGCTAACTCAATTAGTGCATCCATCAGTTTAAACAACCATCTGCATCACGTAATCCATTGCTAGTGATTTATCTCCATGCATCCGCCACCTACCCACTCGCCTTGGTAACCACCTCCACCAACCGAGTTCACTAATCCACTTCAAACTTACCCCTTCGTCGAATTTCAAATATTTTGTCTTCCATGTGTTCACTATTCACGATCTGAGCAATCCTAATATTCCAAATCCTCGAAGTCTTAAATTTGGATTTCAAGAATTAGTCATCGAACTCGCCCTTGTGCTCTATACCTCAGGTATTTTTTACTAAAATGCTGAAGTCTGAAACTCTGAAATTCAGACTTTTGGGCTTTAGATTTATCTCGCCATTTTCTCGAAAATCCCCCCATGTTCTTCGAAGCAGTATTTATTAAAATCCAAAGTCCCCTCGACTCTTAAATGCCCTCGAATTCCATGATTTTACTCGAGCTCTGTCTCATCTCACCTTGGCATATTCTTGACTCCCTATGATCTACTCGTGCACTCCTTGGCCTTGTTAAGCTAGTCGGATGTGACTCTGGATACCCTCTAAAAATCTATGGGATCCATTCATTAGTGCTCCCATTAGTTCAGCCTTCTAAATTCTTATTTCTTTCCGATTGATTTGGTCTTACAACTAGCCCAACGTTCACCTTATTACAGTCTCACCGAGATGAGCCAGCCTGTAATCCACGATCGAGATTTCCATTACGACTTCAAGCTCGTCGCTCGACATGCATCTTTGCAAGTGCTGCAATGTGTGGGTGGACCCTTTGAGTTTCATGTCACCCAGACACTAAGTCTTTTCTGAAATTCTTTTGGCTGATCTTTGCAATTTACTGACTCAAACCCCGTGACCTGCAAATTATTTCATCCCTTGCTTGAGTTGGCTTATATACCAAGCAACTATTAACCCTAGCTCATAACATTGAGCCATTTTTCACAACTTAGGATCACTAAAGTCTCCCGTACATGCTCACGAGCTATATCTCATACTACATGCCGTCAAGCTACTTGGCAAGATAATTTTAGCTTGATGATGTTTTTGACGCATTTTATCATTTTTTTGGCCTGGACCTTGAAATTTGGATTTTTTTTTAATTTTCTCAAGCTAGATGGCTATTAGAGGCCTAGGGAAAGATTATGGTCCTACTACCTAAATATGGCTATCCTTTCTTATTTGAACTGTAGTGGGACCACTCTTCCTCGTTTCTATGTTGAACCTAAAGGTTCAAAACCCAGAAGAGGAAAACATCCTCTTATGATCTCAACGCTCCCAAAACCAATAAATTTTTTCCTAGAACCTCAAAACCACCTACAAACAAAATTTCGTCCTTAGGTTCCCTATCTTATGCTTAGGTCTTGTCACACTCCATTATTTATTTAACTGTGGGGTGAAATGAATAACAATTTTGGTGACTCTTGGGAGCATCTTCCTGCTAGATATTCATAGAAAAGTAGCGTCACATGTCCATTTGGCTCAGAGTTACTATTGATAGCCTGATCCAATCAAGACATTTGAATATGACCCTAAAACCACTTGTAACAATATTGACCTAAATTTTCCCGTTGCTTGCATTTTCCAATCTTTATAAGAAAGTAATATTGTTTGTATGAGTGGAAAATTGTTAGTGGAAAATTGTTTTGATTTTAATTTCTTTCTTCTCTCTTTGTAATCCTTATCTATGGGACAACAAATGGACCTCCGAACCTATTCCGAAACCTAATTTGGCCATGTATGAAGCACACTGAAACCTATTATTTCTTGGGATGGATAGTGTTATCTCTCGAAAGTGCACCCTGTAGAGAGATGGGTGCAAGTTTTGTAAGCTTTTAGAATTTGATCTCTCTCTCTTTTGTAGATACAATGCAAACAGCTCAGGTCTGTGGGTATACCTATTTTGAGGTGAGTCTTTGGTATCAAGGCTGGTTCCTTGTTGATGTATCCTAAACTACTTCTAGGGTTTAAAGGGGTACAATATGACTGTAAAATAATTAAAACTAAGGTGATACACCAAATTTGTATAAGGGATTTGACTAATTATATGCACAACTGATATGGGAAGAATTTTTTATGCACAAGCCAATAGTTTTCTATAGAATATCTAAGCGCAAAACACTTGTTTATACTGAGGGAGAAAATCACAACAGTACTAATAAGTTAACATGCTTATTAAAATCATGCAGAAGAATTGAATTTATAGCAAGGTAAAATAATTGGTCAGGGAATTTTAATTCACAAGACTAATATGATGAAACAAAAGAATGCAAATAACTTGGTAAGGTTGAAATTATTCACAACTCAGAAGGTAAAATTGGCAAAAATTGCTTCAGTACTCCTATATCCAAAAAGTCCTTCAGTAGTTCCCCTTGTGCTTTGCAAAGGCACACAATATATAAATAAAATAAAATTCACCCCCTTCCTAAAAATAGCCTAAGGCTTGTACTCGCCCATGCATCCTGTTTTTATCCTTTATTTAATAATAGATAAAGGAATAAAAAAAGAGCATGCAATTACAAATAGGCGTTAATAGCCTTTGGTTACAACTAGTCAACTATAATTGAATGATCTATTTTAACAAAAGCGTGTCTATTTTTAAGAAAAGCATGAGTGGATGATTTGATAAAAATAAGCTTTGCTTGTTGAGCAAGTCTTCTTCCTGTGCATGCAGACTCTATCTTTTTACTAATCTATCCTTTTCTGAATTTTGTGAAGGCATACAACTTTAATCTTTGTGAGTGAGCAAAATTAATTATTTTCTGAACATGATTGAATCTGGTGAACTCAGGGCTTGGATTTAGATGAAAAAATATTGTAGATTTAGTCATTTTTTGGTTAATAAATTATTGAACTCCATTCGACCTAGCCAAGCTCTATAAAAAACATTTTGTGGCTGTCATTAATAACTACTCAAGCTTCCTGTGTGAGAAAAGAAATTCCACCATTGTTACAGACCTCGAGCTCAACTGAAGGATTTCTGAAGAACTCTGTAATTCATTACTTCAAAAAATACCATCCACGTAGGAAAAAATGATCCAAAAATAGGCTTGGAAAATATTTATTTATCGTTTTTGACAAAAATTGTGCATTTTACAATATTCGGCCTGTCCATTCGACTTTTAATCTAGGCCCTGCACATGTTCAAATCTCACTTGAGTGGAAGCACGACTAAAATACAAGCAATTTGTCCCTTTTTTGAAAAAACCTCAAAACAGGAAAAATCCCCAATGGCTTGCTCCCCTTATCCTTGTTCTTTGGTGAGATTTTGAGACTATGGGTCAGTTTAGAGCTTTAATTCCATTTGTGGGCCTTCGGGCTTATTCAAGAATTTGAAATTTTATTTGCGAGCCTTAAAAGAAAAAATTTCTTTGGCCTTCCACCCAGGGGGAAATGCGGGTACTACGGGTTAACTTTAAGCTTTAACCCTTTTTTACGAATAAGTCACAAATTTCACGAAGCCCTGCCACTCCACCAATGATCTATAGAATTGATTATTGATTTTTCCCCGCAGCTTTGATTTTCTCATCACAGAGGCTCGAGCTTGTGGGAAATAATTGGAACTTTTTTACATTTTTAAGGTTTTAAAAACCTAAGTGACTCCTGACCTCTGTTTTTTTGCTTCTTATTGTTATGATGCCATGTGTACTCTGTGGACTTTTGGGCCTGCGGAGGAAATTTTGACACTTTATAAAATATGAAAATTATAAGTTGGTCAAATGACCACCGTTTCACTTAGACTACTTTTACATCGATCTTGATGAACTATTTGAGAGCGTTGATCTCTGTACTTGTCAATTTTTTATCGTTGATCCATAATGCATGATTTTAGGGTTTCTGACATGTGATAAATGCACTTTAAAGCCTAACCCATGGTTCGCATTGTTTGTAGAGATCAATCCTTGACCTTTGATCTTTGTACTCGATGAAGCTTGATCGTTGATGTACTAACTGTGGTTAATTTAAGTTAACTCACCCCTCAGGTTTTCTTCGTAAAGGTCAATCCAACCCTAATAATCATTTCATTTGGGTTTTCAACTTATGGGTGAAGCCCTGGGAAAAATTTTCCTCGCCATTGTTAGTGTTTCTCAAAGTTCAGCTACACCTGTATTTTGTAGCTCTTCCTCTGTCTGAATTTTCTCTATTCTCGGAACTCTATGAGATTTATTCATCATCATGGTTTTTGTTTATCAGATCTCAGTGTTGTTCCCCTTTTCAGTCTCTGCAAGATTTTCAAATCAACCACCACTTCTGTCTGTTCGAGCTCAGATTTTTTAGGTTTTTCTGCCTATATATTTGATTATTTCTGAGCTCTGCGAGTTGTTCTTTATTCTTTGGATCCTTGTGTTGTCTCTTGGCCTCCAAGAAATATTAATAATTGGTTCTTTCTTTGTATTTCCTGTGTTTTCACCTTCTGCAAGGTTGTGCGAGCTTCTAGGTAAGTAACATCACTGGGACTTGAGTTTGAGATTTACCGCCAGCTTTTGATCTTTGTGACTAGTAAGTCTGTTTCCCTTCATGAGTATTTGGTAAAATGAAAAGAAATCTATTTACTGAATTGGATCTGTAGCTTATTTCTTTTGAGTTAGAAATGTGATGGCATGGCCGTATAAATTTTTGTATTCTTGAGTTTTGGGTATCTATATTTTGCTTTTCTTTTCTTGGAATGAAAAAAAAATCTGAGTCTTTAAAATTTTCATCTAGGTTTACTTTCCTTGTGCATTCTGTTGAGGCTTCTATAACAATATTCTTGAGCTTAAAATAGTTTCTGAGCTGAGATGGGTATATACATACCCCTCCATTGTTGATGTGAATAATAAAATAGTTTTGAACTAGTGATGACTGAATGCATTCTTTATTTTCATAGTGTGGACCATGACCTATATTGTAACCCTCTGAAGATGACTTTCTCTTGGGAACCTGACTATATTGAAATATCTTGATAGGGTATGTGCTTCATATGCTAACAGTAAGGAAAATGCCTTGTATGATTTCCATTTTCGCTAGTTGAATCTATAATACATTATCTCTTTCATGCTTTCTGAGAACTAAATTCTGCTATGCATTTTGCTGTACTTGTAAAACTATGAATCATGCATTATCTTTAGCTATGAAGCTATAATGTAGCATTCTGTGCACTTTATCCACTTCCGGTTCTGTTTAACCATGAATCTTGTATGTGCTTTCTGGAAATTACAAGCAGTTCATCTGTTTTGCTATTATTTTAGGCATAAGCCTTGATTCAGATGCTTGTTTAAGATTTATTTTACTTTGTTTATTTCACATAGATGTTTTATTCCCTTTATAGTAACATTTCTGGCATGTTGGAAAATCTGAAATGTTGATTTTTCATGGTGAAGCCCTCGAATTTTTTTTCCAAAATTCTCTCTTCCATCCATTTCCAACTATAGTAGCTTTATTTCTGATTCAAAATATAGAACATAACAATTCATGTTTGAAGCTAGATAAAAATGAGACATCATAGTTGTTTATCTTGATCATGGTATGTTTTACTACTTTTTTGTATCACTTACTTGATTTAAATAGTTCCTTTAAGCATGTAGTAGTTAAAAAGCAACATGATGGAAAGTTGTAAATGTCCATTTTACATGGCGAAGCCCTGTCAAAATTTTCTCACAATTCCTTTTCTTTGACAGAAATTTTTAAAATGTACCTTATCCATAATCATATTATTTGTTCTGTATTGTAACCCTCTTCCATTTGTAGACAATATTTGAGTTTTAGTTACATTGGTCCTTCTTTCTAGCATATACATGATTTATTTCTTCTTGGCTACAACCTGTACTTGCACACTTTAAGAAAATAGTTAGAAATAATAAGGTTTTTTTGCCTCTCTTGTGTCCATGTTTCTTATTCTCTTTTCTATTTTTGCTTTTGAGTGAGCTATGCAATATGATCTTTGAGAAAGCTATATCTCCTATTGCTTAGAAATCTATATGCACCAATTAGAATAGTGTAGAAATATGGATTAACCCTGAGCTCTTTATTGATGATTTTCTTATTTTTGCTTTTCAAGTACCATGCCTTGAATGATGAAGACAAAGATGAAAGAAGCTGGATAAGAAGATGCTCTGCACAACGAAGAATATAAAAAGGAAATGATGGGTTCACTCATACTCCTTTTCATTCTGTTTCATGTATGTGTACCTCTTACTTCAGTAGATGTACTTTACTTTTTAATCAAATCCCATGGCTTGTGTGGGAAACATTTGACCTTCCTTGTGAATAAAACATTGAATTCTGAAATTGAGTTGTGTATCCCCTTCTACATTCTATCTTCTTTTTATGGATTGTATAATGAACTAAACAACTCAGTAACATAATTGAATGTCTTAATCATGAAGGAAAGGAACATTGATGAGAACTTGTAACATTTAGTAATGAACTGTAAATTTTTGATATCTGCACTTATGTTTGTCGTCCCAAAAATCAACACTTCACCTACTCTGTAATTCAGTGTCTTCATCAAGACAACACATCTTTCCTTCAGGACTTTGTGTTCTTTTGTTGAATGTATCATGAAATTACAAACTATGTGATATGTTACATTTTGTAACAGCACACATAGATGCAGATTTCATTTAATCATTAATTAATTCAGCAGTAACTGAAAAAAATTAGAACTTCCTTAGCTTAGGTATACTTCACCCATGACTTTCATCGTAACGACAAATTTTTGAGTTTCCCATTTTTGCACAAGTGCAAAAATTGTCAACAAATAGCTCATAGAACGTTTAGTAAGACATTTGCTAGATTTGGAATTCATGGAACTCTATTAAAAATTTATTTTAGTTTTCCTTCTAAATACTCTATCTCTGACCTGCTTCTCAGAACATTGTTAAGACTGAAGCTTCCCATAGCTCATAATATGTTAAACTAAATTAGATCCAAAGGATGAGTAAGGAAAGATTGAGTTTGATATTCTACTCAAAAAGTAAGAGGATCTTGAAGGAATTACTGAAGGATGCTACTTGAGACTAACTTTCTGACATGGAAGAGGCATTAGAAGGTCAAATCATTACCACCCCATAGATTTTGAAGACTAATATTATTAAAATCCATCTCTAATATGATTTTAGTTACTCTGCATTTGAGACATTTTGAGGATTATATCTTCTCCTTGGAACTTTGAACTTCCTGTTAAACCATCACTTCTTGAGAGACATATGAATTGGTGATGATACAACTTAGGAGAAACAAAACATGTTCCTGTAACACTTAGGTAACCTAAAACTGATTCTACAACAAGAAAAATATGCATATGCACTTATAGAAATGTAAATCGTAAACTAATATGTACAAGGGTGAGAATTGTTCCTTTCAATAACAATACTTAAGAAAGATTCCACTGACCGAAATATGAAATTCTTCTTTGTCCATATTAGATAGTTTGAAATCATTATTACCTTTACATCTTGTGAACATGTAGGGGCCACTTCAAATTTGGTATCAAACATTGAATGCTTTCCTTTCTTAGCTAATCTACATCCTACTTTAGAACCAAGTCCCCTTCTTGGTACATCCTTTCTGTGGCTATCTTGTCAAATGACCTCTTGATTAAGGCCTGATCTTTCTCCATGATTTACATTGCATGCTATCTTATTTCTTCTAACGTACCTAGATTGCATAGGCTTGGAACCTGATAACTCTAGCTGATTCATGAGTTCTAATGCAAAAAATTTAAGTAATATTGGCATCCTTAGTTCCTTGCCATAGACCTACATGTAGGGAGATCTTCCTATCGACCTTTAGGGTGTTATCCTTTCAAATCACAAGGATGATTTTACCTTGTTATTCCATGTAAATTTTATTTTCATTGAGATTCATCATGATGATTCTCAAAAAATTCTTGTTCGCAGACTCTGCTTTCCCGTTACGTTGGGGGTAATAATTAGAGGAGGTGCTTAAATAAATTCCATTCCTAACAGCCCATTAAGTGATTTTAATGCCTAGGAATGCTATATCATTATTCGATATGATGGTGGCTGGTACTCCAAACCTTGTAACTATTTCTTCGTAGAAGTCCACTATATTGGACTTATTGGCTTCCTTTAGTGGTACCACTTTGGTCCACTTGGTGAAGTATTTTGTTTTCCTTAGGATCCACTTTTGAACTTGGCTAGAATTTGGATTAATAACCCCAAAGAATTCCAATTCCCACTACATAAATTGTTGATCAAATGAGATTGGATGTAATGGAAGTGTGGCTAGCCTCTTCTTGCCTATGAAAAATACACATTTTTTGTAGTTGTTGATCCTTGCATAGAAGTCACTTAAAAATGTAGGTCAATAATACCCCTTTCGTTATCTTAAGAGTTTTTACTCATTAAGCGAAGTGGCCTCAAACTTCTCCATTGTGAAACTCATGTAGCACCTTGTCATTTTGATTTTTCCCAATGCATCTCAATAACACACCATTTACATCATTTTTTAACAAATAACTTTCAATAAAGATATATGGAATGGCCTAGAGTATAAATTATATCCTATTTATTTTACTCATATCCAGAGGACGTAAACATGTTTTTAGGAAACACATCATGTTCTAGGTCCAACAAGGTGTAGGTACATTATCACCTTCTTGTCCTTGATTATCTTAGAACACCAAAAGAAATTATTCTTTGTCATGATTTTCCTCACCATTTTTACTCAAGGGAACTCTCCCACAATCCCTTTCCATGGACCAATTTTTTGACTTTAATTTCAATATCGTAATCCATTACTCTGGTGATCCATCCTACCCATTTTTTGTTCAAGTATTTATTTAGGAGGAAATCCTTCACTCTGGCATGTGACCCCAACTACTGAATTCTATTATTTGACACTAAATGGTTGAACTTTTTCAAAATCCAAATAACATTAATGATATGCTTCTTGATGAAATAATATCTCACTTCTGGTCCTCTAAGCTCCGACTGATGAATTCAACTAGTTGCTCAACTCCCTGTTTTTTATGTTGCACCAAGATTGTAGATATTGTGTTCGAAGTACCAAAGGCATAGAACATGAAGTCCTTGGATAAGTCTAGATTTATCAAAGTTGCGGCTTGAAATATTACATGCTTGATAGATTCTAAACTCTCCTTTCCCTATGTTTTCCACTTAAATTCCATATTCTTCCTCAACATCATGGTTATTGGCTTGACAAGAGAGGCAAAATTTGACACAAACCTTCATAAATAAGTAATCCTCTCTAAGAAGATCTAGAGAGCCTTCTTATGACTTGGAATTGGTAATGCACAAATGGCTTCTAACCTATCCAAATTAATGGTTAAACCCTCCTTAGACACGATGTGATGCAAAATTTTTCCTTCATGAGTTATGAATATAAAGTTCTTCAGGTTTAGGGACACTCATAATCTCCTGCATCTTTCGAATATTTAATTGCAGTGGAAGAGGTGGTTTGTTTCATTCTTTGATAAAACGGTGATATCATCAAGATAAACAAGCATTATCTTGTTAATCATCCCTTTAAATTCCATATCCACTACTTTTTGGAATGTGGATCCAATGTTTGATAACCCAAATGGCATTTTCCTATAGGCATAAGTGCCCCATTCGTTGGTGAAGTTTATTTTGAATTGATCCTCTTGCTTCCCCATAATTTGATTGTAGTCTGAGTATCTATTTAGGAGAGAGAATCTTTCTTAAGTGGCTACCAACCGTAAGATTATATCCATAACAGGAAGTGGGTATTGGTTTTTTAGAGAAGCCATGTTTAATTCTTTGAAGTCTACACACAATATGATCTCTCCATTTATTTTTTTGTCTGACACCAAATTTGTAGCCAAACTTTAGTGCTTGATTGGAAAAATAATGCTTTCCTCAATGAGCTTGTTAAGTTCCTTGTTCATTAGAGGATCAATATGAGTGTTTTTCTAGTCTTTTATTTTGTCTCATGGGGTTAGCTTCTGGATCAAGTTAAATAGTGTGTTGTGCCAATTTTAGGTTAAATCCTTTCAAGTCTTCTTAGCTCCAAGCAAAGACATCTAGGAAATTTTGACAAAGTTGTATGAAGTCATATTTTTCTTGTTGAGTGGTCACTTTTCCAATTTGAAGTACCTTGCTTTCTCTAACTGAAATGGGCTCCGAGTCCTCCCTTTTGACTTGGATATTTTACTTTTCCTTTTGGAATTAGTCATTTGAGTTAATTATATTAGGAAATATTTTCATCTGCGGCTGCACTACTAGATCCATGTATTACTGCTCTAATTAATCTAGATTCCTTGTTGAGAGCTCATCCTCTTCTTATATGAAATTAATGATTTTTTGATCACTCTCAAACACCTTCTAGCTCGTTTTGTTGTCTAGAAATATTAGCCTTACAACCACCTTGATATGGGGTTGTGTTTTGTCTCTCCTGATAGTATCAACAACATCAATTGTTACCCCTATTTCTACATGTTTATCGATAGCTTCAATATTCTTCCTTGCTATAGAAATAATATTAAAGGATTCAAAATCTTCCATGAGATCCTATAAACTATTTTCTTAGATTTTAAAGGGATCATTCTTAGCACCATTTTTCCATTTGACTTGATTCATAATCAGATCACTATATTTGAATACTTGCAAATTTGTTATACTCTTTTTCCTTTCCCAATGCAACATGTGATTCAGAACCTCATACTCCACTATTTGATTTAAAAAATTAAATTGGAAATGGAAAGATGAGTAGTATCAGATATTTTGTGGTGACATCAAGACTTCACCCCCTATGGCATCGTGCCTGCTCCCTGAACATCCAAAAATTATTAGGAATAATCCTTAGATTAGTGATCACATTAACATTTGTAATATTTAATTGTAATATTCATATATTACATTAGTAAGTTAGTGTGTTAGTAAGATATTAATACTGTTATATTAGTATCATATTTGTTTGAGAAAGAAAAATATTGCAATAATATTAATATGAGTCATAAACTAACTCATTATTAATAATATATCATATTTTATTAGTTTTGAATTTTTTGAATAAAAAACTCACATAGATTATTGTGTGAGGAGATATTGGTGGGATATATGAGAGAATTATCATGAGTGATCATAGGAAAAATTCTCTATGGGAGATTAGTGGGATGATATTAGTAATCCTCATCTCCTTGTTTATAGGAAGTAGAAATACTATATATTGTAAGTTCTCACATCATCTAATTGCTCAAGTTTTCTTCTATCAATAATCCATGGTATTTTTATTATAATTTTTCCCTATAATTTTAGTCTTGTATTCTACAAATTTCCTCCATTATTAATTTCAGTTTTCCTTATGTACCTTAGTTAAACTATTAATTTCACATCATCTTGTATCATAATGAGATTATGAGAGTCATTGTAGGACAAAACCACATCCTTTAGGATGTAGATCTAAGATTTTTGATGCTTTAGTCACCATTTTCTTGAATCTGATATTCAAAATAAACAAATGCTAAATCATGTTTTTCTTAAAAACCCAAATCCAAAATCTCTTGAAATTTATTGGGTTTTTTTACTTAATATTTTGAAAATTTATTTCAAAATTTTACAAAACCCAATTTTTATTTTAAGAGAAACATGAAAATCAAATAAAGGATCTGAAATAAATAAAGTGGTGCATAGTACATTTATGTTTGTTTTTCAGTAATTGGACGCATTTTTGAGCTTCAAGATTAAATTTTATGAGTAGCTAAATCACCGCACAAATGGAGGTTAATCAATGAACTCTTGTCAGCCACAAGCGAAGGGACCGCATAATGAATTCGTGGTATTTATTTTTGTTGCATGCTTATTTTTCATTGTGTGCTATAAAAATAACAAACGATATATTCATGTTTGATCTTGTAATAAGTGAGCTTCTACATGAGCGATATTTATTTTATTTTCCCTTGAATGTAAAGATGTGGGTGGGGAAATATGTATGCTCCTATGGAGTTGTTCGTGGTCCACTAGAAAAGTAATTTGAGAATTTGTGAAACTCTTATAAAATCACATACAAAGTTGTTAATGGTTCCACTAGAAAACTTGTTAGAGTTAATGGTACTATTCAAAAACCATTGTATCATGAGAAGGTACTAGATAGAACTCATCTAGGTTCACACTAAGGGGGGGAATGTTAGGAATAATGATTGGATTTTTGCTTACATTATTGTTTGTAATAGTTAAATGTAATATAAATATATTACATTAGTAAGTTACAGTGTTAGTAAGACATTAATATTGTTATATTAGTATCATATTTATGTCAGAATAAAAAATTGTAATAATTTAAATATGAGTCATAAAACAACTCATTATTAATAATATAGAATATTATATTACTTGTGAGTTTGTTGAATAAACAACTCACGTAAATTATTATGTGTGGAGATATTGGTGGGATATATAAGAGAATAGCAGTGAGCGATCATATGAGATATTCTCTAGGAGAGATTAGTTGGATGATATTGGTAAGTTTCATATCCTTGTTTATAGGAAATGGAAAGGTTGTATATTGTAAGCTCTCACATCATGTAATTGCTCAAGTTTTATTCTATCAATAATACATGTTATCTTGGATATAATTTTTCCCCTGTAATTTTAGTCGAGTATTTTGTGAATTTCCTCCATTATTAATGTGATTATTCCTTATGTAGCTTAGTTAAACTATAAATTTCACATCAAAATACAAATTCCATATTTCATTGCCATCTTTTATGTTTGGCTAGGTGAGGTTAGGGATGGGTGGGTTTTCTTCATATAAGCAATAAATGCTTGACTCGGCTCTTCCATCTATCTATAAGGATCAAAAGCATGCCTTTTGTTTTCCCATTCATTTAATGTCAAATCTGGAATGCCTCCAAATTTAGTACCTACTTCTGGAGTGCTTGGGTAATGTTCCTAATCAAAAGTTGAGTAGTTAGCATTGATTAGGATTGGTATATGGGGTTCAAGGGTAAAATTGGTGATTGGCTCCAACCTAATAGTGGTTTTGGATCCACATATTGTTCTAAAAAGTAGATGTGATCAATTTGTAGATAGGTAATCACAAATTTTAGCTCTAAAGTATCTTGACAAGTATAAGGAAAAAAGAGGAGGTAAGTGAATCATAGAAACATCCTATAAGACAATGACATTGGGACATACGGGTAGCATTAGGCTTCATCCTTTGATCACTACAACCATTCCTTCTACTGTATAATCTAGTTGCATCACTCCATTCAATACTGGCTCATATTTTAAGCCCAATTCATATGCTATCAGCTTAGGCATTACCAAGCTACTTGTTAATGAATCAATCATACAATTGTGAACTAGATTATCTCTGATGATCAGTGACACAAAGAAAGGTGGATGCTTCAAATTTTTACTTTGGTAACATCCTTCTTATTGTATTGTGTTAGTAAGAACTTTATCCTAATTCTTAGATACCTCATTTGAAGTGGATAAATTCTCCATAGTTGTTTGCAACAAAGCCCGATGCCTTAGAACTACTGTTATCCCAATTTTTCCCCTAGGAATAATTGGTCAAACACAACCCTGCACAGGAGATAATCAAAGGTTTAGCTCAATATTGCAAGGCCACATTTCAAACCCAAAATTTAGGTTATAATTGGGACTCTACAATTGAGTAGCAGGGTTAGCGAAGGATCAGACAATGTCAAAGAAGGCCAAAGGCTCATGGGAGGAAAATGGGGAAAGGCTCGAAGCTTTTGGGCTTAGCCTCATATGAATTGACTCGGGGCCGAACAACAAACTTGTGGAAGATGCCACATGTTATCCTGGTAAAATTCCAAAAGGCACATCCAAAAAAAGTCCTCCAAATGAGTGACATCCCTCCATGTGGTCAGAGCATCAAAAGGTTGAATCACCCATTGAAAATCCTTAGGCTAGCGGAAAGAGCCACGTGCTTCAACGGTGCAACTTCAGGGGCAGGACCCAAGAGGTGTTCCCCAGACAAGCGCACAGCTTCCATGTGTCCAAAACCAATTATAGTCACTCCTAAATAAGCAGAAGGGACCCAGCCAAAAAATGGAGAAAGAGGAGTGGGCCCAAATTGACTAAGTATGGAAGGAATAAGTGGATGCCTCCGCATACCTCACTAGTGTAACACCAACTCTGATCCCAAAGAGTGGGTCCCTAAATGTGCGCGAGGCTCCCATGTGAAAAAATTTCAAAAGGTCGATAGATTCAACCATTTAAATCAACTAAGTATGAAAGGACTGGCAGAAGCCTCCACGTGTCTCAATAGCACACCTTCAAGGGTCAAAGCCAAAGGTGGTCCCCCAAATGAGCGTTGAGCTTCCATGTGTCTAACGCCCGAAAAGAAGAAGTCAAAAGGGTTGAATCGGTAGTTCAAAAGTCTAAGGCTAGCAGAAAGAACCACGGTCATCTCAGCACAAATTTAGAGGTGAAATAAAGAGTGGTCCCCCAAATGAACAAGGTCTCACCACGTGGTCAGGGTCCAAAAAGGGTTAGATCCATCCATTTAATTAGCTAAGTATAAAAAACTGGTGGAAGTTTCCATGTGTCTCATTGGTGCAACTTCAAAGGCATAGACCAAAGTGGAGACTCAAACTAATGCCATCTTGCCACATTGTTAGAGTCCAAATGGGGTAGAGTATGCCCAAATTGAATAAGTATAGAAGGATCAGTGGAAGCCCTGATGTGTCAGCTTAGCACAACTATTATGTCAATTTTTCCCCTGAAAAAATTGATCAAACATGACCCTGTACAGGAATAAATTCAATAAATGGTTCCGTCCAACGAACCCATGCTTCAAATCCAACATATAAGTTACAGGCAGGCTCTACAATGGACAAGCAGGGACGGGGAAGGAGGTAAAAAGTGGCAAAGAAAAACCAAAGGCCATAAGGAAAAGAAATGGAGTAAAACCTAAATTCTTTGAGCTCTGCGAATGATTCATAACGAGCCCAAAATGGGATAGGTATGGGAGGATCAATGGAAGCCTCCACATGCCTTATTGGCACATCTCTAAGGGCTAAACTCAAAAAATAGACTCAAATGAGTTTGGAGCCTCCACGTGTCACAGGCCTGAAAAAGGATAGAGCTGGCCATTGAAAAGTCCAAACAAGAAAAAGGAACCACGTGTCATCTCGGCGTAATTTCAAGATGGGAGCCCAAGGCAGAGACTCAAACTTGCACCATCCCTCCATGTTGCTAGGGGTAAAAACAAATCAGATCTAAAAGTGGGCCCAAATTAGTTAAGTATATGAGTGCAGGCAGAAGACACCACATGTCAACCAACGCATCTTCAAAGATAAATCTAAAAGTTGGTCCTTAGATAAGTGTGGAGCCTCCAAGTGTCCCAGGTCAGATATATAGCCCCGCCAAGCATAAGGACTTAGCCAAAAACATGAAAGAACAAAGCAAATACGCGGAAGAAGCTACATGTCTGCCCCATGAAACTTCAAAAGACAAATCAAAAAGTCATCCCTAAACATGTGCCAGCACTCCACGTGGCTATATTCCAAGTCAAAGTGGGAAGGCGGGTCTCCGGGTGTAATTTTAACTTTTTGGCTTCATTCCCAAGGGATATAAAGTATAAAAATGAGCTTTTCCTCCACCAATGCCCAAGGAACCACATGTCAGGACTAAATTACATGTGGGCCGATGGGTTTTGAAGTGATTTTTTTTTCCAAATGAAAAATGTGGACCAACGGACCCAAAGATGGTTTTTTTGACAAAAAGGTTTTGTGGGCCTATAGGGAATTTTTTACATTTTTGTATTTTTGTGCCAAAAGGTGAAAATTAAATTTTCAGCCCGCAGACCTGTTTTGCTAACTGGTTTCCACATTTTTTCGTATGGACCTGATTCAAATATTCAAATGAGCATATCTTCTAATCTAATTCTTGAAATCCAAAAACTTTTGCACCATTGGAGAGAGCTTGACCTCGTCTATGGCATGGAGATCTAAAAAATTATTTTTGACGAGGTTAGGTGGGTAAAAAATAGAAAAATATCTTCATGCCATTAATATAGGATCCATTCACTCCAACAACGACATCAGATTCAATCTTATCCGTCATTCTTCCTCCTTCAATGTGGCTAAAAAGTAATCAAGGTAGATTTGATAGATTGTGGGTAGCTTTATAGGGGCATTGATGGCCGGTAGCTGAGTTTCAAATTATTTTTCCCGCCTCTCTCCTCCTCTCTG
The DNA here is from genome assembly GCA_019776745.2 of Taxus chinensis. Lineage (NCBI taxonomy): Eukaryota > Viridiplantae > Streptophyta > Pinopsida > Cupressales > Taxaceae > Taxus > Taxus chinensis. Next base: position 166,961,069 of record CM034154.1, on the reverse strand, counting down.
TGTTGAATCTATAAAAGAAGGGGTTTGGCTCCTTTTAAATGGTTGGACATTTCTATTTTGCACTCTCCCTATTTCCCTTGTCTATAATCAAATTCATGGATTTTTCAAACCTCCCATTCAAGTTGTAATGAATGATTTTTCCTCTTGGCCACTTTAATGCACTGTATCAACTTTTGGAGCAATAATATATGTATGTGGATGATTCTCAACCCTCTCATGAGTTTATTGTTACCTTCTTCTCTCTCATTGCAATTTGGTTATCTATGCATGGCATTTGCATTGCATTTCTATGGTTTGTGTTATCTTACAAAATGAGTGTTTAACATTCCTTTGGTGCATCACCTCGTTAGCTTACATTTATTTTTTGTATCTTCTCAACCCTATCTCCTTGGTAAGATAGAGTAGGTTTTAGAATAGATCCATTGCAATTTATTTGTATGCAGCTGAACAGAGGAATATGAACTGACCTTAATCTAGAGAGATCTCTCAACTTGCAAGGTCCCATACTTTGAGAGATGCTCCATGTTGTGCAATCACACTAAGAGTCTCAACCCATCTATTCGTAGGCATTTAGGGGTGTTGTGATTCTATACTAACAGTTTTGGCATGCCCAGTGGGAGTTCACAAAATTTAGAGTTCCATCTTTCAAAGGTGTCTCATTATCAAACAGAAAATTTTAAGCCATCGTGCAACCACTAATAATTTTGGCATGCTCGGTGGGACTGAGAGGTCTTCATTTTATTACAACAAGATTGATGTGCACTTGTTTAAAATTTTCAGCCTTTCAAAATCTCTGAAGTTGCACACCTGTCAACTCCCAAAGAAACAAAATCTACTCGTTTCAATAGTCTAATATTTTCGAATACAAACAAGGTCAAGAAATTGAGAAGAGGGACTATTTTTCTATGTACACTTGTCCCCAGATAGAGGGAAAAGAGGGAGAAGAGTGCAGAGGTCTCCATCTCCACCAAACATAACCTTTTCAACACCTCCACCTACTAGGTTGTTCATTCAATGAATAAGGGTTCTCTTGCCAATCATAATGGCACAACCACCCAACCCTTATGTTGACTTCACTAGTAGCATCCCACTCACTCTCAATGCACAAAATCCAGTCTCGGTTACATCATTAAAAATCATTCCCCATTTCACTAGGGAGAACGAGACTTTCCCTAGTTACCACATTCAAGACATTGCAAATGTCTATTAAATTCATGAGGTCACTTAGATGGACATTATAGTCAAGTTGTTAGCCTCTTCACTCAAGGTTAAAGCTTCATGATGGTTTAGGAGTCTAACAATAGGCTTTATTAGGAATTGGGAACATCTGTGCAGATCTCTCCATAACCAATTTAGAGAGAAGGGAGATAATCTATCCTTGTTGGAGCATTTGACAACCATTAAGAGGGCCCCTAATTAGTAGTTGAAAGATTTCAACTTCAGATTCCAAAGGTAATGGGATAGGATTGCATTGGCTGTAAGGCCAAAAATGAAGGTGCTTTCTTATACTTTTTTAGAGCTCTACATTCTGATATTGCTTTAAGGATTCAATTAATGGGAGGCACCATCTTACCTGTAGCCTATAACATTTCCATTAGAGCTGAAAATTTGTTTAATTTAGGATGGAACACTTACTCCTAGGCCACTTATGCCTCTATACCCAGAACTAGGAGCTCGAAGCACTAGTCAGACACCCACATTAGCTCCCATACCCACTCCACAGAATTAGAGTTCCGCTGAAGCCTCCACCTCATCTTCTAGCACTTCAAAAGAGCTTCAAGAAGTTATGAAACAGTTGCAGAACCTAGGGAATGAGCTAGTTTCTATCAAAAGACAAAAAACTCAGAGTTCTAGGCCATATCAGCCTCAAGCTTAGTATCATGCTAGACCCCCATATCAATAAAATAGACCACCAGCTCAGGCTGTAAATTAAAACCAAAACCAAGGACAACCTCAAGTTGTTAGGCCTTTCTAGTCATATGATCCAAACATAGCTTCAACATCAAGGGCCTTGGTTCTAGCAAAAGACAACATGGCATAAGAATATGATTGGTGTTTCCCTTGAAATCAGCCCCATAACCAATAAATGTGTTCAAATGGTGCATTAAACCAAGACTTGATGGTACAGATCATTGGCATGTCAGAAGAGTCTAGTAAAGAGGAAAATCAGTAGCAAGAAACTCAGCAAGAGGCATCTCCAAGTGAAACTATGCTTGTTAATTGGCAGGATGAATATTTTTGTTGTATGAATCAATCCCCTTCTCAAAGTGTAGCTACCAATATTCAGTCCAAGAAGAGGAATATGGGAGAGGAAAAATCACCAAACTTAGGTAATCCTCAAACCTTCATTACTCCACAAGGTTTGGCACTTAGAATGTGACTCCCACTATGTAGAGTCAGTGCAAGCCACCTTCCAAACACTCTCACGCATCGGTTGCAATGACCCATGTGTAAGAGAAAAATGTACTAGGAAAGGGGAAGAAATAGGATAGCTCATTTAACATCATTTAACAAATGAAGAAGACAAATGTGAACATTTCAATGTGGGAGTCATTGGCCATTCCAGGACAAAGAGATCTATTGCAGAATTCTATGGCCAATTGGTCAAGCTCAAATCAGCCCCCTAACTAGCAAGAGAAAGTGTTTACCAATGGGGTTTGGCCTAAGGGAAGCCATAGAGAACAACAAGATAAGAATCTGAATCCCCCTCCATTTTATGTTTCGTTGCTCATTGGAGACAAACTGGTACATAATTACATGATTGATTCGGGCCATATAGCTTTGTAATGCCAAAAAAAATAGCTGATCGAATGGGAATTTAATATGAAGTCATCTCTAGGGGCATAGTGAAATTAGATGGGACAGTTGTAATGACAGTTGGAGTCATTAAAGATTTAAGCCTCACACTGCATGCCTACCCCAATGTGATTTTATTGTAAAATGTATCAATAATAGACTTTCTGCCACATCTTGCATTATGTTTGTTGAGCGAATTCACTGCTAAGATTGGAGGAATTTTTTTTTCTGATTGGTCACACATGCTTTTTAGAATAAGTTATGTTGCTAAGGCTACAATTAGATCTAATCCCATTACAGATTACCATATTGAGTATTATGTACCTAGCCCTATAACCACTAATTGTTCATCCTTTTATCAAGAGGATCTCCCAAACACTTGTGAAGAAGATACCGGAGTGGGGTGTATCCCTGATTTGACCCTTGATGAGTGGGAAAACAAGAGACATGATTTTGATCCCTATAAGGAGATGGAGGAAACTAAGTTAGGAGTGTACTGTTTGCATGAAGAAAATCATCATCTTCCTAACATCATTAAGCTATACCACAGAGATGCTAATGAGGTATGGCACTTGTTCTTCGATGGATTAAGAAGTAGATAAGGAGCCAGAGGAGGATCTATTCTTGTTTCACCTCAAGGTATGAAATACTACTCAACTTTCCATTTCTGATTTTCCTGTTCAAATAATACAACAGAGTATGAGGCTTTGGTCCATGGACTCGATTGGGTAAGGAAAAGAGATATAAAGAGAGTGAGCTAGTTGCTAATCAAGTCCAAGGACAAAATGCTGCCAAGATAGACCTATTTAAGAGCTATAATAACTAGGTATGGGACTTCATTGAGGATTTTGAAGCATTCAAAATCAATTCCATCCCAAGGAATAAGAATGAAGAGGAAGACAAACTACCAGCTATTGGGGCAGCATTTGATGTTGTAGAAATTATCAAGAGTGATAAATCTTAGCCCCATATCAAAGTGGTTGTTAGATCAGCTATCCCTGATAATAACACAAGTTGGCAGGTCTCCGAGAATGACTAGAAAATTGTCAACTTTATACAAGAAGAAGCTGAGTTCTCCTCTAGGAACCAAGTCAAAGTAGTAGTATGGCGATCAAGTGGTGCATCTGAGAACCAAAAAACTACTAAAGGGCCTTTTCACTTTGGAATCAATATTTAATCCAAATGACCAATTCTAAAAGGAAAATGAAAATATTCATGTAAAGGGTGAAGATTCAGACACCATTTTCATAGAAGAAGGTAAAACATTGCAAATTGGGAAGGTAAGCACTCAACAAGAAAAATATGGATTTATTCATCGTTGTCAAGAATTCCTAGATGTCTTTTTTGGACTTACAAAGATTTAAGAAGTTTCAACCCAAAGTTGGCACAACACACTATCGAGCTAGATCCAGGAGCTAAGCCTTTTAGATAGAAGCAAAGGCCAATAAATCGTCACACTGAGCCTCTCATGAGGAAAGAGTTGAGCAAGCTAATTGAGGACATAATCATCTTTCCTATCAAGCATTTGAGCTAGGTTGTAAAATTGGTGCCTATGAGGAAAAGAAATAGAGAAATCAGGTTATGTGTGGAATTTTGTGATCTAAACAAAGCATCACTCAAGGATAACTATCCACTTCCATCAATGGAACAAATCCTATAAGCTATAGTTGGCTCTGAGAGGTTTTCATTACTAGACAGATACTCAAGATATAATCAGATAATGGTGAAAGAGGAAGATCAATTTAAGACAACCTTCACCACCAAATGGGGCACATATGCTTATAAGAACATGCCATTTGGACTGTCAAATGTTGGAGCAACATTTTAGTGAGCTATAAACATGGCATTCAAAGGCTTAATCAACAATATTTTCCTAGTGTATCTAGATGATATAACTGTCTTCTCAAAGAATGTTGGAGACCATATCTTCCACCTCAAACAAGTATTCCAGAGATGTAGAAGTTTCAGAGTTGCCTTAAACCCAAAGAAGTGTGTGTTCTTGGAACATGAGGGGAAATTGTTGGGCCAAATTGGCTCAAGAGAGGGGTTGATAATTCATCTTGAAAGAGTTGAAGCCATTTGAACACTTCCATTGCCACAATAGAATAATTATCTCCAAAGCTTCTTGGGGAGGTTAAAATTTGTTCGCAGGTTTGTAACTTATTTTCCCACTCTTGTGAAGCCTTTAACAATGATTTTAAAGAAGAGTCTTTCATTTAAATGGACAACAAAAGGTAAAGAGAGTTTTGCGGCCATTAAGCTCGCAATATCACAAGCCCCAACTCTCATTAATCAAGACTTCTAAAAAGACTTCATGTTGTATGATTTTGGAGGGTCAGACACCATCTTAGCCATTTTGGTCTAGCCCAACAAGGAAGGTTCATAACAACCCATATCCTTCTTTAGTTAGAGCTTGGAGGACTATGAGGTAAATTAATTTTTCATTAAAAAACATGTCCTTATTATTAGGAGCTTGAAAAAGTTCAGACACTTAGTCTTGAATAATAAGATTCAACTGCTAGTATCTCATGTTGGTGTTAAATATTTTCTCCTGAACAAGGACTTGAATGAGAACAGAGTAGGTTCGATCACTCAGGTAATGGAATATGACATTGAGATCAAGGTGACCAAATTGGTTCGTGGCAAGGGTCTGTGTGAGTAGCTCACTTCCAAGCAATAAGCTGACTCAGTAAATAGAAAATAGGTTGTCCTTTTACTACAAAATGATCAAGAATAGTCATCTAATGATACACATGTTCTGTGTTGGACTCAATCATTGGTGCATTATCTATAAATAGGTTTGTGCCCTCCAAATTGGAATAAAGCAAAGAGCAGATAATTTGGGTTTCAAGCCATTCCGTATGTGTTTGTTGGTGGTGTCTTGTTTAAGAAGGATATCAATAGTGTTCTATTGAGGTGCATTGGGACAAGCCAAATTGAGAGACTGTTGCATGATTTCCATGATGGAGAAATAGGAGGTCACTTTGCTCCTCAAGTAATAGCTCTCAAGATCATGAAAGTTGGTTATTATTGGCCTACAATGTTCAGGGACTGCTACTCATGGATCAAGAAGTGAAAGAAGTGCGCATTCTTCACAGGGAAAGAAAATTTAGTAGCCTTTCCCCTTCACCCAATTTTAGTGGATCAGCCATTTATGCAATGGGGACTAGAATTCATTGGGGTGATTAACCCAAATTAAAGCTAAAGTCACAAGGGGATACTTACAGCAATAGACTACTTCACCAAGTGAACTGAAGTGGTGGCACTAAAAGAAGAAAATGAATCCAACATCTTGGATTTCTATGAAGGGACAGCCACCAGGTTTGGAGTACCTGCTACTATTATATCAGATAATGCATTGTCATTCCTCTGTACAAGGATCACTGAATGGATAGATAGGAATGGTGTATACCTCAGCACTTCATCAAACTATTACCCTAAAGCTAATGACCAAGAAGAGTCCACAAACAAGAACCTATTAAGGATTATCAGAAGGACTCTTGATGAAAATCGGAGAACTTGCAATAAAAATCTAAAATAAGCTCTACGGGCTGATAGGATCACATCCAAAAAGATCCATAGGCAGTTCCCCATACAATCTTATATATGGAAAAGAGGTAGTATTTCCCATATCATTGGAGTTTCCCACTCTAGAGCTCCTGAAATAGTTAGAGCTAGCCAAGTTTGAACCCATGGAAATCAGGTATGCATAGCTAATGGAAGTAAAAGAAGCAAGAGAGCCTGCAATGCAAGTCATGGAAATGGATCAAACATTGATCAAGAAAAATTTTGAGAAGAAAGAAACAACAAAGACCTTTCAAGAAGGGGACTTAGTTCTAAAGTGGGATGTAGATCGGTTAAATCTAGGAAAGTATTCCAAATTTGATACCATTTGGAGTGGCCCTTACATGATCACAAGGTGCAAAAGTAACAATGATTTCTAGCAAGCTAAATTAGATGGCAAAGAATTGTAGATCCTAGTATATGTGATCTATCTCAAACATTCCTACTAAAAAGGAGAATTCCACCCTTGTATATATTAGCATAAGATTTTAATTTACCTAAGTGCATTTAGACTTTGTTTTGTTGTAGCGTAGGTTTTATTTCCCTAAGTGTTGTGGCACATGTTTTTTTTGCTCTAGGTTTGCATCATTATAAATTTCAACATGCCTCCAAGTGAATGCACCAAGCCCTTCAGCATTTGCAATAGGGAGACCCATAGTTTCCATAATAGTTTCTCATTTTCTAATAGAACAAATATAGAGCAACTAAAATTGGGTCCCAAAAGGTCCATTTTAAGAAGAAGAGGATCAACATAGGGTCACCACTCATGACTTCATGCCTAACGTATACAATAAGGAAACTGATCTCTTCATCTAGCAGGCAGATGCCCCTGTGAGTCAACAAATTGTTATCTCAATGTATCCCTCGACAAAATTGATCAAACACGACCTTGTGCATGAAGAAATTTAAGAAATGGTTCCATTGAATGAACCCACGCTTCAAATCTAACACACAACTTACAAGTAAACTCTACAATGGAGTAGCAGAGTTGCGGAAGGAGGAAAACGGTTTTCAAGAAAAAAATAGAGGCAATAAGGAAAATAAATGGAGGAAAACCTGAAGTCTTTGGGCTCTACGAATGATTTAGAATGAGCCCAAAATTGGATAAGTATGGGAGGATAAATGGAAGCCTCCATGTGCCTCAGCAATGCATCTCCAAGGGTTAAACTCAAAAAATGGACTCAAATGAGTGTGGAGCCTCCACGTGTCCCAGGAAATAAAAAGGATAGAGTTGACCATTGAAAATTCCAAATAAGAAAAAGGAACCACATGTCAGCGTAATGAAATTTCAAGATGGGAGCCCAAGGTGGAGACTCAAACATGCGCTAGCCCTCCACATGGCAAGGGGTCAACAAAGGTCAAATCTAAAAGTAGGCCCAAATCGCTTAAGTATAAGAGTGTAGGCAGAAGGTGCCACATGTCATTCTTGCGCATCTCCAAAGATTAATCTAAAAACGTGTCCTTAGACAAGCACAGAGCCTCCATGTGTCCTAGGTCAGATATACGGCTCTGCCAAGCAAAAGGACTTAGTCAAAAACATAAAGGAACAAAGAAAAGATGTGGAAGAAGCCACGTGTCATCCTAATGCAACTTCAAAAGAAAAATCAAAAAGTGGTCCCCAAGCGCATGCCATCCCTCCATGTGGCTATATTCCAAGTCTAAGCAAGGAGGCCGGTCTCCGAGAGTAATTTTATTTTTTTGGCGTCATTTCCAAGGGATATAAAGTATAAAAATGAGCCGTGCCTCCACTAATGATTGAGGAGCCACGTGTTAGGCCTAAATTACATGCAGGATGATGGAATTTGAAATGATTTCTCTCCCAAATGAAAAATGTGGACTAGTGGACCTGAAGATGGTTTTTTTGAAAAAAGGTATTGCAGAGCTGCGAGGATTTTTTTGCGTTTTTGTATTTTTGTGCCAAAAGGCGCAAAGTGAATTTCGGGCCCATAGAACCATTCTGCTAACTAGTTTCTGCCATTTTTCATATGGACCCAATTTAAATATTCAAATGCACATATCTTCTAATCTAGTTCCTGAAATTCAACAAATTTGGAACCATTGGAGATATCTCAACCTCGTCTATGACATGGAGATCTAAAACTATAATTTTAACGAGGTTAGGTGGGTAAAAAATGGTAAAACATCTTTGTGACATTACTATAGGATCCATTCACTCCAATAATGAGATCAGATTTTATCTGATCCATCATTCTTCCTCCTTCAATGCATCGAACAAGTAATCAAGGTAGATTTGACAGATTGTGGGTGGATTTGCAGGGGCATTAATGGCCAGTAGCTGAGTTTCAAATTAGTTTTCATGGCTCTCTCCTCCTCCTCTTTGTGTTGAATCTATAAAATAAGGGGTTGGGATCATTGTAAAGGGTTGGACATTTCTATTTTGGAATATCCCTTCTTCCCTTGTCTATAAGTGAATTCGTGGAGTTTCTAAACCTCCCATTCAAGTTGTAATGCAAGATTTTTCCACTCAGCCATTGTAATGCAATGTATCAACTTTTGGAGCAATAATATATGTCTATGAATGATTCTCAACCCTCTCATGAGTTTATTTTTTCCTTCTGATCACTCATTTCAGATTGATTATTTGTGCATGGCATTTGCATTACATTTCTATGGTTTGTTTTAGCCTGCAAAAAGAGTGTTTAACATTCCTTTGGTGCATCATCTCATTAGCTTAGGTTTATTTTTTGTATCTTCTCAACCCTATCTCCTTGGTAAGATAGAGTAGGTTTTAGAATAGATCCTTTGAAATTTATTTGTATGCACCTAAACAGAGTAATAGGAACCGGCCTTGATCTGAAGATCTCTCTCAACTCGCAATGTCCCACACTTTGAGAGATTCTCCATGTTGTGCAATCACACTAAGAGTCTCAACCCATCTAGTTGAAAGCATTCAGGGGTGTTGTGATTCTATACTAACAAAAACTTCAAAGTGAAAATCTAGAGGAAGTTTTAAAATTTGCATTGAGCCTCCACATGTCTAGGGTTAGGCATATGGACCTACAAAAAAAATGGAGACGTGGCCATGTTTCAAGTCAAAGCGGGGAGGCGGGCCTTGGAAGGATTTTTTGCTGAAAGCGGGTCAGCCGGCCTGGGGAAGACTTTTCACCCAAGTGAAAATGTGGGCTGGTGGGACCAAAGATGAATTTTGTGAAATGAAAATTTGCGGCGCTGCGGGATTTTTCTTGCATTTTTCGTAACTTTCATAAAAGTGTAGTTTGCAAGTGCAAGCCCGCGAGACCAAGGAGGTTTGTTCGCCAAATGGAAAATGGGAAGTTTACAGGCTTATGGAGGCTTTTGGAAAAAATGGAATTTTGGGCCTGGAGATCTATGGGAGGTTTTGAGATTTTTGTGTCTTTTTGTAAAAATCACACTTTGTACTTTCGGGCCCACAGATCCACTTTGCAAAGATTACTTTCTCGCCATTTTGCACAGTCTCGATGCAGAATCTTTAGACGGCCATATCTTTTGACTGGAAGCTCAGATTTGAGCAACAGATGACTTTTTAGAAAGGTATCAACCTCTTCTATGCTGTGGAATCCTAAAAATTTGATTTTGACAAGGTTAGGTGGGTGAAAATTAGGAGCAACGTCTTCTATGCCATTAATGAAGGATCCGATTGCTTCAAAAACCAGATTAGATTTTAGTTTATCTAACTTTCTCCCTTCTCCAACACCCCAAACAGACATAAGGAACAAAAATTGACAGATTGTAGGTGGACTTGTAGGGAATTGATGGTTGGTGGTTGAGGTTAAAGAGAAGAATCGAGTTTCTCTTCTTTCTCTATGGTTTTCTTCGTCTATATATTGTAGACACTTCTCATTTGAGAAGGGGAGACATTCTGGGTGTGGGGAAAATTTGTAAAATTTGTTTCCCGACTCCATTTGAGCTGTAATCCTTCTCCTACATTTGGAAATAAAATTTTATGCTTCTGAGCATCCATGTAATGGACTTTGCACCTCATAGAGCCATAAAATCATGTATTTTGTGGTGTCTTTCAACCCTTTCCATTGTTTTGTTTTTTCTCTATGCCTCTCCATTTTGTGTTTGTTTCTTGTGTATGTATTTCATGTTTGTAGGTGTAAGATGTTATGCTTCGTGGAGTTTTTATGGTGGATTTGGATCTGGGTTTGTGTCACTTTTGTCTCACTTCCCATGTTTCATCCTGCCTCAGCAGAGTATCTCACCAATTCCTTTTTTGGTGTATGACCACATAGTGTAGGCTCTCTCTCTCTCTCTCTCTCTCTCTCTCTCTCTCCCCTTGGAATGGTTAGATTAGGTCAGATAGGTTTCACCGGCACTAGAGTAGCTTGTGGCAGGTAATTTAGGAAGTAGGAACCAACCTTATCTAGAGGGCCATCTCAAGTCCGCAAGTCCCACAGCTTGAGATTTGGTTCAATGTTGTGTAATCACACCAAATGCCCCAATCAGATCCAAGGCTATTTGGGGGTGTTGTGATTTTTCACCAATAGTTTTGGCATGCCTCGTAAGATAGGTCTGAAGCACCTTGCCACTTCATCTTAGCAGGTTGTTGTGTTCCTGTTAAGATTCAACCTTTTGAGGCACATGCAAGCACATCTAGTGACTTCACCTGGTAAAAAACCCATTCTCCAAGTTGTAAACCTTATTCACATCCATTTTCACCCATTCTTCTTTCCACATCTTCCATTTTATTCCATTCATAAATTTGTGCAGTCAAGACTTCTTTCTTTCCATAGGATTCTCATTTGCAGCAACAGAACTATTTTCCTCCATCTCCATACTTTTAAAATCCTCCTCCAAATAAGTTGTATAAGCCCCATTATCCCGAAAATGCATACAACCCACTTTTTTCTAACCAAGATGTTTATAAAGAACATGTTTATGCAGATGATGGTGGAAACTCCTTGGCTGAAGCTGATTTTGAGAGGAAATTGCAAGAGATGGAGATGGGCATGATGCAACTCAAAGTCAAGTGCTCCATTATAGTAGTTGAAGTTAGCTATAAGGTCCCTTCTCCATGGGTCATCCCTGTAGCAATCTGGTGTAGCTCCTAATAGAGGCTGCACTTCATCATTGAGATGTTGCCCTAAATTACGGAGTGGGTGGGGAAAATCCTCCCATCCATCCTGCGAGCCTTCCATCCCTCCCATGTCCATCCTCCCATTTTATTTCGTGTCCCCTCTACCTAGTTGTACCATAAATCAATAGCCCCCTACCAACGGGCCTTCTCTAGCTAACGTCATCATGTTCAAAGACTCTAGGAAATTTGAAGAATGGTGTGACTCATACGAATTTGACTGGGAGGAGGAAATCATATGGACGCCTATTCCAGAGAAAATTTAGTTAGCTCTAGAGGGCACAGTTGTAAAGGAGAACCATACATTTTAGGAGGCTCCAAGAGTGGAGAAGGCCAGAGAAGAACCTTCAGTTCATCCCCCCACTTCATCCCACTCAAGCTCTAATGTCGAGGAAGATTTGAAGCTTTCAAAATTCATGTTTGAGAAAGAGGGGAACCATGGTGAGTGAACTACAGAACCTAAGTACACCATGGAGGAGGTCAAGTAGATACAATAGGACAACAAGGAGGTAGATTGTCTGTCAGACTTTGAGGATTGTATTTATGGAGAGGAGCCTGAGGAGATCACAACATTTTTTCCTCTTCCATCCACCTTCAAAGCACAAGAGTCCACTGCCATGGAGGAGAGCATCCAAAGACATCATCTTGCATCTCACAACGGCCCTCTGGAACCAAGATTAAAGGATCCCAATATTCCATGTTCTTCTCAGGAGGAGGAAGGAAAATAGCACAAGGATCACATCTCATCCATACCACCCATCTAGAAAGATCCGCAGGAAGACTCCATCCATGGAGTTGAAATTCAGAACCATGGGCACATTTAAAGGACTAGACCATGCCCTATTAGGTACTTGGCTTCATTGGAGCAAAGGGAGAAGCCAAAATCACTCATGCTTACTCTTGAGCATGAGGATGAGATTTAAAGTACCAAGGATCAGATGCAATGCCACTTTATACCAAATACAAAGCAACTAAAATAGGTATTTATATTCTTTCTAGTTGACACCTTTATGATTTGGGTGGAGGATCAACTTCTAGCAAGTTTTTCACTCATATGAGAATCCATATTCAATGTCAAATCATTTACATGGCTTCCCATTTTGAGAAGGGGAAGGTAATTATCCTTGCTAGTTGCAATATTTGTTTGAGTCCACTTTCTCTCTGGTTAGTGTAGGAGTAGGAATAGATTTTTCTCTCAGAAGAATAAGTTCTTTTGCACACTCTGCATGTCTTGTTTGAGGCATGTATGATTTAATATTTGTATCTAACTTTTGATTCGTATTTCTCTGAAGGTACCATGCAAAAGGCCTTTTAGTATTAGCTACAAGGACACCCATAGTTGTGTATAACAGTTGTTGATTTCAAATTAAAAAAAATGCAGAGAAACTAAAATCCATTTTGAGGGATTCCATTTCCCAAAACAAGAGAAATCCCTAGGTCAACACAATTTTCTACTCTCATAAGCTCATCTCCATGATCTTCTTGAAAAAATTGAGAGTGCAAACAATGGGGCAGGTTTAGGGTCACCAAGTGCAAGCAGTCAGGATCACAATTTTTGGGACAAGATTAGTATCAAGCTATCATTCGTGACTCCATGCCTAATAGATGCAAGAAGGAAACTATTCTATTCATCTAGAATGTAGATGTCCCCATGACTCACCAAACTATTATCCAAATTTTTCCCCTAGGAAAAATTGATCAAACACGACCCTAAACAGGAGATAATCTAAGGGGCATCTTAGTATTGCAAGCCCACATTTCAAACCCAAGATTCAAGTTACAGGTGGGACCCTACAATGGAGGAGAAGGGTCAGCGAAGGATTAGACAATGTTGAAGGAGGCCAGAGGTTCTTAGGAGGAAAATTGGGAAAGGCCCTAAGCTTTTGGACTTAGCCACATGCGAGTCGACTTGGGGCCAAACAACAGACTCATGGAAGGTGCCACGTGTTAGCCTGACACAATTCCAAAAGGACCATAAAAAATAGGGTCTCAAAGTGAGTGTCATCCCTCCATGTGATCAGAGCATCAAATGGTTGAATCGGTCGTTGAAAAATTCTAAGGCCAGTGGAAAGAGCCACATGCCTCAATGACACAACTTTAGGGGTAGGACCCAAGAGGTAGTCTCCAAACAAGCGTGTAACTTCAACGTGTCTAGAACCCAACATAGTCACTCCTAAATAAGTAGAAGGGATGTAATGAAAAAATGGAGAAAGAGGAGTGGGTTCAAATCAACTAAGTATGGAAGGAATAAACAGAAGCCTCCACGTGCCCCATCAGTGGAATACGAAGGCTTAACCCAAAGAGTGGGCCCCTAAATGAGCGTGAGGCTCACACATGTCTATAATTCAAAAGGGGGACAATGTCATCTGTTTAAATCAACTAAGTTTGAAAGGACTGACGGAAGCCTCCACGTGTTTCAATGGTGCACCTTCAAGGGTTGAAGCTAAAGGTAGTCCTATCCACGAGTGCGGATCTTCCACATGTCCCAGGTCTGAAAAGAAGAAGTCAAAAGGGTTGAATATATAATTAAAAATTCTAAGGCTAGAGGAAAGAACCACATGTCATCTCGGTGCAACTTTAGAGGTGAAATACATAATGGTCCCCCAAATGAGCGTGGGCTCGCCACTTGGTTAGGGTCCAAAAACGAACAGATCTAGTTGTTTAATCAGCTAAGTATAAAGAACCGGCGGAAGTCTCCATGTGTCTCACCAGTGAAACTTCAAAGACGCAACCCAAAGTGGAGACCCAAACTAGTGCCAGATTACAACATGGTCAGAGTCTAAATGGGGCAGAGCAGGCCCGAATTGGCTAAGTATAGAAGGATCAGCGGATGTGCCCACACATCAGCTTGGCATAACTTCAAAGGGAAAATAAAGAGGTAGGTCTCAGATGTGTGCTGAGCCTCTACATGTCCACGGTCAGACATATGGTCTCACCAACCAAAAGGGACACGTGGCCATGTTTCAGGTCAAAGTGGGGAGGCGGGCCATGGAAGGATTTTTTCTGAAAGTGGGCCGATGGGCTTGGGGAATACTTTTCACCCATGTGGACAATGCATGCCAGTGGGCCTTAAGATGACTTTTGGGAAATGAAAATTTGCGAGGCCACATGAGTTTTCTTGCAGTTTTTGCAACTTTCATAAAAGCGCAGTTTGCAAGTGCAGGCCCGTGAGCCCGAGGAGGTTTGTTTGCCAAATGGAAAATGAGAAGGTTGTGGGCTTGCGGGGGATTTTGGGAAAAAGTAAATTTTAGGCCTGTGGAGATGTGGGAGGTTTTGTGATTTTTGTCTTTTCGTAAAAAGCACAGTTTGTATTTTCAGGCCCACAGATCCGCTTTGTAAAGATTACGTTTTCACCATTTTGCATATTCTTGATGTAGAATCTTCAAAAAGCTATATCTTTTGACTGGAAGCTTAGATTTGAGCAAGATAAAACTTTTTGGAAAGGTCTCAACCTCCTCTATCCCATGGAAGCCTGAAAATTTAATTTTGACAAGGTTAGGTGGGTGGAAAGTAGGAACAACATCTTTCGTGCCATTAGTGAAGGATCTGATCTCTTCAACAATAAGATTAGATTTTATTTGATCCACCTTTGTTCCTTCTCCAAAACACCAAACAGACACGGGGAACCAGAATTCACAGATTGTAGGTGGACTTGCATGGCATTCATGGTTGATGGTTGAGATTTTAGAGTGGAACCGAGTTTCTCTTCTTTCTCTCTGGTTTTCTTCGTCTATATATTATAAAAGTTTCTCATTTGAGAGAGGGAGACATTCTAGGTGTGGGAAAACTCTATAAAAAAATTTCCCGACTCCATTTGAGTTGTAAGCCTTCTCCTACACCTGGCATACTCGCACATCCCTATCCATGAGTTGTGCATGATAACTAATTATGCACACTCACATATTATGTAAATATTAAATAAGTCAAATATTCAAACCATATGTTCACACTATGAACAAATATTTCCTAACATTCACCCCCTTAGTGTGAACATGGGTGAGTTCTATCTAGTACATTCTCATGTTCTACAATATGATGGCTTTAAAAGAGTACAATCAACTCCAACAGGTTTTCTAGTGAAACCATTAACCATTCTGTATGTGATTTTCTAAGAGATTCACAAACTCTCAAATTGGTTTTCTAGTGGACCACCAACCACTTTCATAGTAGTGTACACGTTTCCTCATCCACGATTTATAAAAGAGAACAAAATATAGGAAAATATGTTCATTTATATGAACAAGAGTTATCCATTTGTTCTTTATTTACTAGCACACATGCTGAAATTAAACACACCAAACAAAACTGAAAAAACATGGCCATCCACCAACGCAAAATTATGGCCTCATCGATGGTGCCTAATGAGAGTTCACTAAAACACCTCATTCATATATTTCCTCCAGCCTCCATGGTGATGCTACTGAGTCAACAAATGTAGCTTTTAGAATGAAAAGAATTTTAGGAATATATACAAGACGATTATGAAGCTAATGTAAACTGTAATATTGTGTGTCTTGTTCTTATCATTCTAGAAAAAAATGAAACATCAATCGGATTTCATATGAGTAAACTGCATTATTTTTATTGTGACGTTTCTTGTAGAAATTTTCTTACAGGATTCCTTCAACCATATTCTTCTTCTTCTTCTACACTTGTAGAAGGAAACTTTCTTTGATACCAGATGATAACAAAACTCCAAATTTGATGATAAAATTTAGTAACAAAAATTTCAGATTAACACATGAAAATAGGAAAAATCAAGAGACAAATAAAATATCGAAAATTATTAAGTAATTTCTATTGAATAGGAAAGGCATTTTATACAATTTCTTGCTTTTATAATCATGGAGACAAGTCTTATCTTTGTATCCCCATATCTCTCCTCTAATCCCTAGTCATACTCCCACACCCCTATCCATGAGTTGTGCATGAAAACTAAATATTCACACTCACATATTATTTAAATATTAAATAAAAGAAATATTTAAACCATATGCTCACACTATGAACAAATATTTACTAACATTCCAAGTGGTTCCCACATGGAATTCTTACATGTGTTCTCTTCATTTGATCAATAATATTAAAGGGATATGGCTTGGGAATTTTTAGCCCCTTTCCTAGCATAATCTTTTCCTGCACATGAGCTGGTAGTTGAGTTGTTGGAATAGGTGCCTTAGGCTAACTTTGTAAATTCAAGATTGGATTGGACTTGTATATTCCCTGTAGGGTGGGAGTGGGTTGAGTAAAAATTGGGTTAGAGGATTTTCCTTCCCCTATGTTTCTTTTTTTGACCATGTTATGGTTGTTATGCTTTGAGGAGCACCTTTTTTATTCCACAAAATTCTTCTATTTGCTAATTGACCAATGTGGTTTAAGTTAGAATAACCTCTTGTGGACTTACTTCTTGTTGGATTTCTTCCTCCTTTGTTTCTTGGGTCACACAAAATTTTTGCACCATTAGGGAGTAATTTAAAGCACCATTGAAACATGTTGCTTGATTTTGAGGTTGACCACATTGGAAGCACCATTTGTAATCCTATGCAGATTTTTTTTGGGTTGGAACCAAGGCTTTGGATGTTGAAATTGCATTCATATTATATGGTTCAAATGGCATGGCAGCCTAAGGTTGTCCTTAGTTCTGATTTTTATTTGCAGCCTGAGCCATAGGTCTATTTGATTGATACAGGGGCATATTTACTTGATATTGAGGATGATATGATCTAAAATTATGAGCTTGCTTCCATTTAATAGTGTAGTGCCCACTTCCCTTCGACACTTATTATATTTTTATTTCGATTACTCTTGACTATATGCAAGGATATTCTTGTATTGTTTTGGCTTATCGTGATTATTAGACAATAGAGATACTTTGACTATTGATGTCTTCCAATTCATAGTATGATTTGTATGGATTCATAGAGAGACATTTTATATTGATGATGATGTGTTGTTGACATACTTATATAATTATGGCATTTGACATTCTCTTCATATTGAGTAGGATTTAGTAGTTGAACTAATTTTGTGATCTTCTTGGTATTGATAGAATATAGAATTGAGATGTTGTTTGAATTTTAAAATATTAACATTGTTAGTCTAAATTTAATTTACAAATGGATGATTGTTGACTTGTATGCATATATTTTATCTTGGATGTTTTTATGTAGCCACGAGGCAAATGAAGGTATTGTATGATTTTACATGTAATTATATCACCACAATCAAAGAGGGATTGGAGACCAACCACATCAAAATACTAGATGGATACAATAATGGTCACCATGGCAACTTGTATTATTTTTTTGTTTTGTTTTTTTTTTGTTAGGGGTTCCCCATGGGGGGGATGACCTCCAATTGTGACCAAGGGTTGTGTGTACTTCTTTTCTTTCCTTTTATTTAATTTTGGAGTATGTGATTTAAATTATGATGTGATTTCCTTTTATCATTATTAATTAATGTGTCTTAGTTAAATAAATTAATCTTGTTTGAAAGTTAATTATATATTTGACAAAAGGAGTCATTTATTGCAGTAATTGGGTCTTTGGTTCTTGTGTTTATTAGTTGAGTTTATGTGATTTGGAGTGTTGTACACTCCATCTTACTTGGGAAACTCGGATTTTGGCTTAAGGGCCATTTTTGGAGGCTCGTGGGACAAGTTAAATTTGTCCCACACCTCTTAATTTCTTATACCAACCCTACATATGGTTTGGGGGGCCAAAAAAAGGTCCCATTATGTGTTTTGTAAGTTAAAAGGTGAGATTTAATTGCACTTTCTTACATATGTTTAAATTTTGTTCTTAAGGGGTGTGGGTTGGAGTGGTGTGTATAAGATGGTTGTCATTCCTCTCAACCACCCATTTATTATGCTTTGGGGTGTGGGTTTGACTTGGGTGATGTGGGATGGAGAAGAAATGATGTGGCATCCTACTTGGAGCCACATCATCTTTCTCTCCCTCTTTTCTATTTATTGGAATTTTTGTGAAGTTTTGGAGGTTACTTGCTTGGTTTTGGATCTATCATTTTAGAATGCCTGCTTGTTGGAGTTGAATATTACTTGGAATTGTTGGAGCTTGGAGGAATTTGAGAGTTTATTGTAAAGTGGAGTCTTGTTTTGGAAAGATAGGGTCTTATACATTTTTTTCTTGTATGTTATGTGTTGAATGGATGTGTTTTATTTCTTGAAGTTATTGGGTAGTGAAATGTATTTAGGTTGTGTTGCGATAGTGAAATGGGGATGAAATATGTTGGGAGACATAAGATATTCTTTGGGTATTGAGTAGGGATTGGGTTGCGATGTCCCACCTTGTTCTTATTTTATAACTTTGATCATTGTGAGCGCCATAAGAGAGAGGGAGGCATAAGAGTGAGGGAGGCATAAGAGAAATCTATTTGTAGTTGTAGAAAGACATAATATATTTTGGGATTGATTATGTTTTGGAGGTTATTTTAGGTGGGCATCCAAACCCTTGGGAGGCACAAGGGTATGCCCATATTCCTTTATCTATTTGGCTTGTTTTAGAGCTAGTATTTTGGGAAGTTATCGTACTTAAAAATGATATTTTTTGTTATTTTCTTGTGTGATTATTTCTTGAAAGTAAGTGTGGAAGAATTTTATAGTTTCCATGTGTTTGATCAATCCATTATTGCCTTGTGGTTTGGTATCAGGTGCCAATGAGGAGGATTGCTTCTCCTCATTGGATTTTTTGTTGGGTGGAGAGCGTTGCCTTTCCCCCATTTTTGTTGTTGTGATCAAGTGAAGAAAAGATGGAGTCTTGTTGGTGATTTGGAACTTAGATATGGAGATATGAATTTATATATATATATATATATATATATGTATATATAATATAAAAATATAAAATGTATTAAATATAATGGTTTTCATTATTTTAAATTATTAAATATATAAAAAAAGATTTTTTTAACAAAAAATTTTGGTTTGACTGTATTAGCTGTGAATTATGTTGTGTATTAAGGGAAGTTGTTCGGGGGGAGGTTGCCAACCCCACCCCCCTTCCCATTTACTATGGGATGGGGGGTCAGGTCGGTGACCTCTCTCCCCACACAAAACATTAAAACCCTACATAAATATATGGTCCGCAAAACATATTCAAACCCCAGTCAAAACCTTTATGCGTAGTTCGGCCTCTCTCTAGAATGCAGCCTATTTAAATCCTTCAACAAGGTCACAATATATATATATATATATATATATATATATATATATATATATATATATATATATATATGTATGTATGTATATACCCAAGTAAATACAGATATCATTTTAACCATTTCACTAAATTGGGGGAAAACCCATATGCCTATTTGTGAAAATGCTAAATAATGAGATAAACAAAATAAATAAATACATTGGAACCCTAGAAGAGGGTGTAAATAGAAAAATAAAAGAAAAGAAGAATGTGCATCCTTCTAAGAGCTTGATATTTCCTCTAATGGATTCCACCTCCCTCTCCACCAATATGGAAAACAAGAAGAAGAAACAATAAGTCAAAACAAATAGAAAAGAGCTTTTCATATGCATGCTTAGGGTTAGTTGAATCCCTAGATCTAAGGGCAGAAAATGAATCAATCCAATGTATGATATTCAATCCTACAAAAAATTAGGTGGGGAGTGGGTGAGGGAAATTAAAATTTAATTTGCATGGGTAGACATTATTTTTGGGCCACTCTAGTATGTGTAGGGGGTGTTGTTATTTCCTAACCCAAGTGTCTTCTAGAGACCTTTTTACTTAATACAACTTAGACCCTTTATGGGTATTATAGAACTTTATTATTTAATTAAATAGACGAATTTTCACTTGAGATTAACTAATCAAATTTAGTTTAGGTGATATTAAATTATATTAAAATAAATTATAGGGAAGCCTCAGTCTTGTTTTAGACTAACTAATTTAATTATTTTATTTTAAAAGGGGGATGTAAAGGAAAATTAATAAAGTTAATTTAATGTAATGTTAGACAAGATAATATGATGACCGAAAATTCGAATCTATATTGCGAATGTGTTTTAAAAAAAAAATGCCATAATTTTTCTAGTTGACCTAGGTTTTTTTTGGGTTTTGTGCGATAAATTTTATGAGTGTTACAAATAGTCACTAGCTCATTTACAAAGTTTTGCAGTTTCTTCCTAACCTCCTAAAGTTCCTGTTAGGGCAAAATCACAGCACCCTAGAATGGCCTTGGATCTGAGTGGGGCATTTGGTTTGATTGCACAACATTTGACCATCTCTCAAGCTGTGGGACTTGCGGACTCAAGATGGACCTCCAGAGAAGGTTGGTTCCTATTTTCTAAACTACCTGCCACAATCTACTTTAGTGCATGAATAAATAATCTATCCTAATCTAACCATTCTAAGGAGATAGGGAGAGAGAGAAAGAGTGAAAGAGAGCCTACACTAAGAGGTGATACAAAAGAAAATGAAGTGGCGAGATACTCTACTGAGGGAGGATGAAAAAGGGGAAAAAGGAGATGAGGGAGGTCAAAAAGAAGTAACATGGACCCATATAAAAATCCGCATGGATCAAAACTCCATGAAGCACAACATCTTACATCCAAAATCATGAAATACATGCACATGAAACAAACTTGAAGTGGAGAGGCACAAAGAAACAAAAAAACATGAGAAAGGGTTGAAGAACACAAAAACAGAATTTTATTGCTCTATAAGGTGCACAGACCATTACATGGATGCTCAAAAGCATAAAATCCACTTTTCAGGAGTAGGACAAGGCTTACAGCTCAAAATGGAGTTGACAAATTTTTTTTACAGAGTTTCCCCACACCCAAAATGTCTCCTCTCCCAAAACAGAAGTGTTTACAATATCTAGATGATGAAAACCAGAGTGAAAGAAGAGAAAATTGATTATGATCTTAAAACTCAACTACCAACCATCAATGCCCTAAAAATTTTCCTACAATCTATCAATTATGGTTCCCCATGCCTATTTTGAGTGTTGAATAATGAAGAATGACAGATCAAATCAAATCTGATCTGGTTGTTGAAGCAATCGGATCATACATTAATGGCATGAAAGATGTTTTATTTATTTTTACCCACCTAACCTTCTCAAAATTAAAGTTTTAGGATTCAATGGCATACTCGAGGTCGAGATCTTTCCAATGGCACCAAATTTGTTAAATTTCGAGCACTGGATCGAAAGATATGCCCATTTGAATAGTTGAATCGAATCCGTATAAAAATGCAAAAAACTAGTTTTCCAAAATAGATCTTCGGGCACGAAACTCACTTTGTGCCTTTTGCACAAATATTACAAAAGTGTAAAAAACACCTCGCAACCCCACAAGCCCGAAATTTTGTTTTTCCCAAAATCCTCTGCGGGCCCGAAATTGAAATTGAAATTGAAATTGTAAGCCCACAACCTTCTCATTTTCCATTTGTAGTTCCCGGGCCTACCTGCCCGCATTTTCCACTTTGGAAAAATTTCCTACATGGCCCCGCAGACCCACTTTTACCTAAAACATGATCACGTGTAGAGCTGGCACACGTTTGGGGACCGCTTTTGGATTTTTCCTTTAAATTTACACTAAAGAGACATGTTTAGGCCTTCACAGGATCCACTATTTCCTATTCAATGACCACTTCTACCTTTTTGGACTCTGGACATGTGGAGGGCCAGTGATTGTTTGAGTCTCTGCTTTATGTCGTGCCTTTGAATATGCACTGATGCGACACGTGGCATCATCCACTAATTCTTCTATACTTAACCGATTCGGGTTTGTTGCCCATTTGACTTTTATTAGACCCTACACATATAGAGAGTTGGTGCTCATTTGAGTCGCCACTTTGGGTATTACCTTTAAAAATTGTACCGATCTGAGACATGGTTATTTCCACTTGTTAAGACTTTTTAAGTGTTAACTCTATCCCTTTTCAGATCTTGGACACGTGGATGGCCTGTGCATATTTGGGAATAGCCTTTGGATCGTGCCTCTTCAATTTGCATCGTTGAGCCATGCGGAGGCTTCTGCCAGTTCTTTATACTTAGTCGATTAAACAATCGACTCTGTCCCATTTTGAATTTTAGACACATTGGAGAATCATGCTCATTTAGGGACCCACTCTTTGTACTCAGCCTTTGTTTTACTCCGATGAGGCATGTGGAGGCTTCCACCTATTCCTTCCATAGTTAGTTGATTTGGGCCCACTCTTCTTTCTCTATTTTTTATCTGGGTCCCTTCTACTTATTTAGGAGTGACTATGTTGGGTTGAGGACACGTGGAAGCTTTGCTCTTGTTTGGGGACTGCATTTTGGGTCCTACCCCTGAAGTTGCACCGTTAAGGCATGTGTCTCTTTCCATAGGTGTAAGAATTTTCAACAATTGGTTCAATTTTTTGATGCTCTGACCATGTGTAGGGATGACGCTCATTTGGAGGCCCTATTTTTGATGCACCTTTTGGAATTTCCCCAGGCTGACACATGACACCTTTTGCAAGTATGTTGTTTGGCCCCGAGTCATTTTGTATGTGGCCAAGTCCAAAAACATTGTGCCTTTTTGACTTCTGAATTCTCCTGCAAGACTCTGGTTTCTTTGACATTTTTCCCCCCCTTCATTGTCTGTGCTCCTCCATTTTCAAGCCCACTTACTCCTTCATTGTTGGATCTAAAATATGGGCTCACATGATTAAAATGACCCTTTAGATTTTCTTCATTGTAGGATCATGTTTGATCAATTTTTCCAGGGGGGAAAATTAGGATAACAATTTGACGACTCACGGGGACATCTTCCTACTAGATGAATAGACCAGTTACCTTATTGCTTCCATCAGGCATGGATTCATAATGATATTTTGGTACTGATCTCATCTCAGAAACCATAGGCCCAACTTCCTGAGCTTGGACTCCATCAAAATCTGATTTTAGTTACTCTGTATTTGGATCCTTTGAAATTAGTAACTGTTATAGGAAACTACGGGTCTCTCTGTTATGAAACTAAAGGGCCTGACCTCTATACCCATGGAGTAGTACGAACAAAACTTATGTAAAAAGGTAAAATCATACATGCAGAGTGTACAAAATCACTTGTTTTACTGGGAAAAAAAACCACTCCTACTCCTACACTAACCCTATTAAAGAAAGATAAACAAACCCTACTATATGGAGGGAGAAATAGCTTCCCTATCTCAAAACGGGCAGCCATGTACCTGATTTGACACTAAATATGGTTTCTCATATGAGTGAAAAACTGACAACAGGCATGTCCTCCACCCATATCATTAAGGTATCAATATCACTCAAAAATACCTCCTCAAGTTGATTCGCATTGGACTCCTGGAGGTGCTGATGGTGACCCTTGGTGCTTTGATACTCATCCTCATGCCTTGTATTGGGCATTACTAGTTTGGATTCTCCCTTGGCTCTAATGAATCCAAGTACCTGATTGGGTAGGGTTTTGTCCTTTGAATGTGCCCCTTGCTCTAAATTTCAACTCCAAGAATGGAGTCTTCTTCCAAATCTTGCTGGATGGATGGTGTGAGAGAGATGATGACATCCTCCTTCCCTTTTCCTTCCTTCTTATGTGAAGAATATCGAACATTCATATCTTCCAACCTTAGTTCCAGAGGGCTATCATGAAGTACAAGCTATTTTACTTGAATTCTCTCCTTCATGAAAGTAGGCTCATGTGCTAGGAGGGTGGATGATGGGGAATAAAATGATTTGATCTCCATGGGCTCCTTTCCATCAAATAAATCCTCCAAGTCAGATAGATAATTTTCCTCCTTGTTGTCCTGTTGCATGTGCTCGACCTCCTCCATGTTGTCCTCCTAATTTGAAAATTTCTCACCATGGTTCCCCTCCTCTTCAAACATGAAGTGTGAAAGCTCAAATTCCTCTTCGACATTAGAGCTTGAAGGGGGAAAGTCGGAGGAAGAACCGAAGGTTCTTCTGTGGCCTACTCTGAATGATGCAGCACACAAGTCTTTCTGACGCGCCAAGAGCTTGTTACTACAGCGCGACAAGAGTCTGAACTGACGCGCGACAAAAGCTGTACTGACGCGCGACCAGAGCTGTACTGACGCGCGACAAGAGCTATTTTGACGCGTGACTTTGTGCTAACGAATTACGCGTGACAGAGGAAGGTGACGCTCGACTGAGGAAGGGTTTACGCGTGACCTCATACAGTTCACCGCGACAGGACCATCAGA
This sequence comes from Taxus chinensis, assembly GCA_019776745.2. Classification (NCBI taxonomy): domain Eukaryota; kingdom Viridiplantae; phylum Streptophyta; class Pinopsida; order Cupressales; family Taxaceae; genus Taxus; species Taxus chinensis. The sequence continues at coordinate 166,936,439 of CM034154.1, read as the reverse complement.
GACTGGACAGAGTCGCTTCTTTTCTTTCTTTTGGCCTGACGCAGGACTCTTTTCAGAATAATGGAAGGTGTCAGCTCAAAGAATACGAATAACCAAAAGTAAGTAAGAAACTCAGAAATCACTCTTCAGTATTTTGGAAACTCTGTTGATACAGATAGATGTAAATACCAATCATATAGATGCCACCAAAAAAATCAGAATCTGACTTGTGGAAGGCATTATTGTGTGGAATGCATTCGTCACAGTAATCACAGTCAACAATGAAACCTACGATAATTGCAGATCTTGAAGATATTGTTCCTGTTGGGGTGCAACCAGAAGTGCAGCTCGATATCACAGATACAAACACTCAGCAAAATGGAAGAAAGAAATCAATATCAAACTTTGGTCCAAGAAAGAGGAAACCAGGTGATTGCGATATTCCTCAAAATTCTACTCAAAAAGTAAAGCATTGAAAAACAAACAGAATATGTGGACCATTGGCAGATATACAATTTGATTGGGCAGCTAAATTTCCATTTATTGACCCTGTACAATCATCTAATTCTGAAGAAATCCCATGTGAATGTACATGTACAATATGTACGTGGAAATTGGGAAAGCAACAAAAAATGCAACTGAAGCTGGACACAATAGAAAAACACATTGTGGAAAACATATTTAACTGTACAGGGCGGATGGCCAGAAAATCAAAACACACAGGTGGAAAACTGAAAAAGAGTGCATGCATGTCAGATATGCAGCGGAATATGAGGCAGAGTAGAAAAAACATAGACATCTGTTGGAAAAGGGAGGAACAATCACATCGCATATTGGTAAGATGAAAGAAACAAATCTACATGCAAAATTCATACAGTTCTCTACTCTTTTTCAAATACTTAAAAAAGGAAGGGCGATGTCAGATTTCCTTGATTTCAAGTTTTGCATCAATTTAATGGAATGCTGAATGTACCTCAGTCTCATTGGTCTGAGAGTAGTGGATGGGAAATGGCAAAATGCCTCTCAATGATAGAGAAGGAAGATTTGAAAGAGAATGTAAAAAAAGCAAACTTTATCTCTCTTTCAATTGATGAAGTGACAGCAGTCGACAACACCGCATGGGTATGTATCCACATCTATACATTAGAAAATCATATAAGGACACCTCATCTGTTGGGTGTTATGAAAATGGTTGAAAACTGCAATGCTGAAAACCTATACAAATAGTTGTTTCTCATTTGAAAGATGTTGCTGGTATGACTGATTATGAAATTGCTACGAAGTTAGTATGCGTTGGAGCAGATGGTGCATCTGTCATGCAGGGTCACCGAATAGGGCTCTGTGTTAGATTACAAACAACAGTGGCCTCATATATGCTACCAATTCATTGCATGGCTCACAGAATGAATTTAGCATATAAAATGGTAAGCAACCATGAAAATGTTGCTAAATTAGAATACCTAATAAGAGAAGTCCATGCCTATATGTCAAGCAGCCCAAAGCGTTTTCTGGAGTTCCAAAAATTTGCAATTGGAATTACAGACGGCAAAAAACTTCTGAAGGATGTGGAGACTAGATGGATCTCTTTGTATGAACTAGCATGCAGAGTCGTGAGGAGTATCCTTCATTGGTTGGTTTCATGCACAAATACCGTCATGAAGTTGATAGGGCAAGGGACCTGTTGTTCCGCTTAACTGATTTGGAGACTTTGCTTACATTGGTTGGTATTCTCCAATGTTAAAGGAGATCAATACACTGATGAAGCATGCACAGGGCAGATTGATCTATATTGTGGATTTTTATACGGATGAGGAAAATGGTATGTCAAAGTCTTGATATATTGTACTGTTCCCAGGATATTTTTGATGCACCTGTTTTTGAAAATTGGAGAGATTTATTAGATATTAAAAATCCTAACACCTTTTTGAGATTTAATATCCACGATCACCTATGCATCTCTGTTAGTGGGAGGGAAATACCAATACACATCTTGCAAAGACGTCAAGATATTACAGGATCGGAACGAGAAGATGTTCCTATGACACGTAATTTGTTTGAGTCTGTGATAGTTGAGACAAGAATAAGCTTAAAAAAAATTTCAGAAACCTTGTCATCAGAAATTAGGGAACGTTTCTGTAAAGATAAAATTCTGGAAGCAATGGGTGTGATGAATCCGAATTTTGGAATACAGAAGGTGGCCGTGTAGACTTTGTCAGTAAGCATTTCCATAATCAATGGGTACAATAATGGAACAATTTACAAAGACTTCAGAGCTCAAGGGTACGGAAATCAAAGGTATACTGAATGCCGATTTATTGAAGTTTAGTCAACCAATTTTGCAACAACAATGAGGAACCAATATAAGAATTTAGATCAACCTTCTGAAAGTGGTGCTATTACAAGGCTGTGGCGAGGAATCTTTCAAAGTTCTATCTTACAAGAAGATATCAGTGAGTATTTCAGACTATATGAGTTATGCCAGACAATGATTTTGGGGTCTGTGGAGGATGAAAGGGTTTTCAGTGCATTGTCATTTATAAATCAAAACTGAGAAACAGGTTGGACAAAAATATGGAAAGTTACATGAGGTGTTACGTTTCTCGATACTCCCTCGAACCTTTCCGTTTGACAGAGCAATTGCGCACTGGAATTCCCTTTGCGAAAGAAGAGGTGTAATAATACAGCTACAAGTACAAATATTCCAAACCTTGAGAGTGTAATTGGCTCTTCGTCACATTCTACAGAAGACAACATCGACTTTGATGAAGCTATTGATAATGGACTTTTCAACTTAAGTAGGTATCTTCTTTATCTATCTTTTATCTTTATCATTAAAGATGTTAAGGTCTATATACTAAAATGTCAGGCAATTCACCCATCTATCTACTAATCCATTTCTCGCGTTGGATTTTTTTAAAACACAGATCTAGCTCATTACCAGTGGCAGTGATGATTTCAACTTTAAGTAGGTATCTTTTTCCCCTTAATCTTATTGTTAATTTGTTTATTACTATTCAATTTTTGACAGAGCAATTGCTCACTGGAATTCCCTTTGCGAAAAAAGAGGTGTAAATAATACAGCTACAGGTACAAATATTCCCAACCTTGAGAGTGTAATTGTCTCTTCGTCACATTCTACAGAAGACAACATCGACTTTGATGAAGCTATTGATAATGGACTGTTTCAACTTTAAGTAGGTATCTTCTTTATCTATCTTTTATCTTTATCTTTATCTTCATTAAAGATGTTTACAGGTCTATATACTAAAAATGTCAGGCAATTCACCCATCTATCTACTAATCCATTTCCCGTGTTGGATTTTTTTTAAAACAAAGATCTATCTCATTACCAGTGGCAGTGATGATTTCAACTTTAAGCAGGTATCCTTTTCCCCTTAATCTTATTGTTTGTTACTATTCATTTTTTGAGCTCTGGTTATAATTAAAGATGTTATAGGTGTATGTATTTACATTTAGATAAATACAATTCTTTTTATTTTTTGAAAACGTGGGTTGACATCCGTCCGAGGAAGCTGTTACTTCTCGGGACTGACAATGTCAGGCAACTCACCCATCTATCTACTAATCAATTTTTTTTGTGTTGAATTTTTAAGACAAAGATCTAGCACATTACAGGTGATGATTTCAATTTTAAATAGGTATCTTCTTCAACATAATCTTATTGTTTGTTACCTTATATTTTTTCAGCTCTTGTTATCGTTAAAGACGTTACAAGTCTAATTTTTTATATTAACATTTATTTAAAGATATTGTTGGTCTATATATTTAAAGATGTTGCTGGCACTTCTCAGGGAATGACAATGTCAGGCAACTCACCCCTCCATCTACCAATGTCATGTGACACAAGATCTAAGCACGGTACCCTTGATGATTCACAGCATTCTAATACGCAAGAGGTAAGGTAAACACCTAGCCTATTTGCAATTATATTTAATTTCTTACCAGTGAGGATTCTTTCGTTGATTTCTTACCATAAATTCACATTATAAAATTCGGGATAACAATACATTATACGATTTTAAAACATAGTGCCACAGAAAATGTGCTCATCATCCATATATGCGATATCAGCACCATATCATTAAGCATATCCCGCATATCATCATCTATCAGTAAGTATCAAGTAGTCAGTCATGCATCAGCTAGTCCACATACAATTCATGACAATGCAAATAAACAAGAAAACATAGATATAATGTCATGATAATCACAATCTAATGCAATTAAAATTAAGATTGTATGTAAATCATATAATTAAATTCAAATACCATAGTACATATTCCAATAGTAGAAGTTTTCCAAATTCAGATATTTAAAGTTCCTCAATAATAAAGTTTCTAGTTTTCAAAACCCTCTTTTTCTTTATATCCAATTTCTACTCTGCACTATTCTCCAACAGGCGTCTTCCACTGTGGCTGTACCTCTTTTCCCCAACACAGGAAATCTCCATTGCGACCGCAAATTTGGATCAGCTGCGGTTGCGAGTATATATAACTATCCCGTTGCCATAAATTTTCATAACGGACTAATAATCTCATTGATAAGAACCTTAGCCCTTCTGTTCCCATTTCTATAGCTGATTGATATGAGGGAGCATCTTCCCATCTGTTCTCATCAACCCACAAATCTTTTTGTGCTTGTCCAGATCTAATGAAATACTCCTTTGCCTCTTTAGAGGTACTTGTGCCCAAACCCTGTATGTCCAAAAGCAACAAGTGATACCTAATCAGCCAAGTGAACAAACCAGAACTCGAAAACATATAAAGAGGAAAACAAACTAGCATTACTTCTTACTATATGGGTCCAGCTGGTTATCGATCCACTCAATAATTCTCTCCAAGCTTCATACTCAGGAATTGTGTAGAAAGATAACACATTTCCATTTTTGTGAGTTGCCTACATTAACATGTGCCGACATTAGACATGGAGATACAAAACATCTGGAGGCTTAGAAAACAAATATAAAAAGTCTCAAAAACACACCCAAATATACAGGGGGAACATTAAAGAAACTAAGAACCGCCTATCAAAGATCATGTACCTGGTCTGTCATTATCATCAGATGGCCGTATCTAAAGATTTTAATGTTGTCATATATTTATCTTCCTGTAGACCAAGGATTGGTTTTTCTATTTACTATCTCTTTATTCTCCATTTGTTGGTGAGTGGTAGCTTCCCAAAAAATAGATATTCCTGCCACCTGATAGCATAAAGATAACTAAACTAACAAAAAAATAAATTGGAAAGTGATGTCGAAAACATGTCCCAGTACTACCAAATTCAATATTCACATTTCCCTGATTCATGGCACAAACACTTACAGCGACTGCAAGTGGCCTGGCTGAGTCACCCTTCGTTAATATTAAAGTACTATTGATCAGAATTCTTCCCTCCTTGCTGATGTTGCATCAAGTTTGGGAACATCATTTAATTTCCCCTTCTTGGTTCCATCAGTTTTTCTTAAGATCTTTTTTTTTTGTTTAAGACTTTCCACTGCACTCATCAGGTCAACAAAGTTACAAAGCTCATCTTAGACACTAGCATTGCAAAAATTACATGTACTCAGAAATGCTACATTTAGACACCACGCCTGGATATATGCGAAACAGTGAAAATTACTATAATTTTATAATAGCAATTGTATCAGAATAGAAAATATGAATTAAACGAATTATACTTACAATCAACATGGAAACCAAACGTTGATTTCGAGAAAATTATTTTCTTCGACGAGTGTTGCCTTGTTGTAATAATTGGTAAATTTTTGAACGGAAGGCCTGTAAACCGATGGATTTCATTTGCTTCGATACTGAATTGAAAAATTCGGCAGCGGTTTAGAGTCACATAAAAAATGCCGTCCTCTGAACTATAGGATGACAGAAGGTAATTCAAAATATCCGGATCTGTTTCGAAATGGGGCATATTACACGAGCCCTGTAAATTCACACGCATCCATTAAATATTTATCTACTGAAGACATCTTTAAACAATATGGATGTGAGGGCATAAGAACATCGATTGAATTGGATTCTCTTGGTTTTGTTACTGAACTTGCAGTTGGGAAGCATTGAGACCTGCAAAAATTCAAGAGCCGGAAGGTGAAAATGAGAAAATGACTGGTTGAAGGTATTTATAGGCTAAATCGGGTGTCAATGCCTCACTTGACGCGCGTCAAAGGTCCAAGATGACGCGCGACATTAGTACATACTGAACGCGCGTAAATAGAAGCCAGTGACGCGCGTCAATAGATGCCAGTTGACGCACGTCAATAGAAGCCAGTGACGCACGTCAGATGATGCCAGTGACGCGCGTCAATAGATGCCAGGTGACGCGCGTCAATAGATGATAGTGACGCGCGTCAATAGATGCCAGTGACGCGCATCAATAGATGCCCAGTGACGCGCGTCAATAGATTCCAGTGACATGCGTCAATAGATGCAGTGACGCGCGTCAATAGATGCCAGTGACGCGCGTCAATAGATTCCAAGTGTTGTCCGTCGATCGAAACAATTGACGTTCCATTGACGCGCGTAAGGAGTGATGAGTAAATTCCCTTCATGTTTTGCAATGCAGCCAATTGAGATTAAGCCTTAAATTTATCCCAGACCAACAAACAAATAGTGACACTTGATTTTATAGATTGTACTTCAAGAAGATCATGATTAATCAATTCAAGGCATCGAAATGGCGGAGCTTCAAGAAAATTGTCTTCAAACATTCAGTTGAACATTGTATATTCAGAAAAGGAAAAAAAAACATGGTTGTAGCAGGAATCTACTAAAGGATAAATATTTCAAGTTCATTCTTGTAACTAATACGATATGTAAACAACCTTATTGAGCTATGATCATATGCAACCAACTTAAAATTTGAAAAAAAGACATTTTTAATTCAACCACTCCAAGAAGCAGTCCGAAGAGAATCCTATACAAATTTAACTCTATGATTTTCTGGAGAAGGCACTGTATTTTTTCTTGGATGCTAAACAGAAAGGTTGTTAAATCTTATTTAAATTTGGCAAGGTTTAACCATGGCATTCACCCATATAAAATTTAATCCATTCTCGTGTTGGTTTTTTTTGAAACACAGATATAGCTCATTACTAGTGGCAGTGATGATTTCAACTTTAAGGAGGACGAGGTATCTTTTACCCTTTAATTTTATTGTTTGTTACAATTGGTTAAATCAATATATATTTTTTGAAAACGTGGGTTGACATCCGTCCGAGGAAGCTGTTATTTCTCGGGACTGACATGGTCAGGCAACTCACACATCTATCTACTAATCCATTTTTGTGTTGAATTTTATTAAGACAAATATCTAGCACATTACCGGTGATGATTTCAATTTTAAATAGGTATCTTCTACAACATCATCTTATTGTTTGTTACTTTAGATTTTTTCAACTATTGTTATCATTTATTTAAAGATATTGTTGGTCTATATATTTAAAGATATTACTGGGACTTCTCAGGACTGATAATGTCAGATAACTCACCCCTCTGTCTACAATGTCAGGTAAAACAAAGATCTAGCACGTTACCCTTGATGATTTCACTGCAATCTAATACGCAAGAGGTAAGTTAAATCCTATCATATTTGCAATTATGTTTAATTTCTTTCCAGTGATGATTCTTTCTTGATTTCTTAGAATTATATTTAATTTATTATATATTAAACTATTAAGTTGAGTGAATTATAGATGCATACTTCATCTCAAATGGGGTCCACGTAATGGATTATTCAGAGGATAAAAAAGATTGTAGCTAGAAGTATAGAGATTCAAATAGATTGATTGCATTTCACAAATCATTCATTAAAAAAACCTCTATCTAAAGTATAATGTATTTTTTTTAGAAATAGAAAAACATTGGCATTCAATATAATGGAACAACATATATAAGAAATTTATCGTCCCATTAGGTAGAATATATATAAACTCAAAATTATTCCAACTTATAGACTCCCAGTTCTAATCCACAATACAGACTAATCTTCATGATAAAAACCTTATATGTTTTACATTAAACTTCAATGTTCTGTATCGAGCTTGACCTATCTTTTAATGACATGGTTATTCCATCTTTGGTTAATCCACCCTCCATAGCCTCCATAATCTACTCTACACAAAACAATATGCATGATAACAAAACCATATCTTTTAAACCATTGTCTTGATTATTTCCCAAGCTCTAATTCTTGTGGCCCTGGAATTTAACTATTTCATATTGGCTAATCTAGCCTCTACATCATGATTGTTTCCAGCAAAACCGTTATTTCTGATAAATGTCTTGACTATTTTGGATGTCAAAAACACATCTCTAGTGAAAGAGTATGCACTAATATAGAGGTGAATCTCTTTACAATAGAATTTTCCTACACCATAAGTCTATTAAGGGAGAAATCCGAAATAGTAAAGAGCTGTTCAAAACTTAGTTGCTATTTTTTTCCAAAGACATAATTTCAAGATAATTAAAGAAATTAAATTGATCATCATATTTCATCACATCTATCATTGATTACAATTCTCATCATTCATCATCTTTCATCATCATCTATCATTATCATCATTCATCATCTACGTCCCATATAATTCATGACAATGCAAGTAACAAGAACATACATATAATTCATGATAAATAACCATCTAATCACCATATAATTACAACTTCAAATAACATATTACAATACTCAATAGTAGAAGTTGTGAAATTCAATATTTAAGTTTAGTCAATATAAAAGTTTCTAAGTTTGCAAACCCTCTTTTTCTTTAGAAACTTCTACTCTACGTCTCTTCGCAATGGCTTCTTCCACTCTGGCTTGCAGTTCTTTCCCCAACAACCAGAAATAACACCCTGAACTTAGGAGGATCTTTGCCAAGCACGATCCATATTTTGTAAATTCTTCCTCTTGATGTGTTGCATCTCATGCAACAGCAAATTGGATCATCAGCAGCTGCTTTTTCTTGAACAAATGTCAGGGTCAAGACCATGCTCTTTAATTATCCGCTTTAGTGTAAAATTGTTTTTGGTTTTTTAACCAAAACAATATTTTGCTTCAAATATTTGTTTGGCAGCGGAGAAGCTGGTCTTTGCCTATTTCCAAGTGAACTGCAAAACCTTCGCCTGACTCTTCAAATTTCCGTATTCAACTCAATGGCACAAAACAACTTCATAAAACAGAAGAGTAATGTCAATTCAAAATATTAATGTAAATTCAAAAAATTTCAAATTAACAAAAACGATTGTTTGAATGTAAATAGTACGTACAAAACCGCTCTAATCTCTTTCAGCATTTGGCCGATTGATGAACAAATCCTTGTCCTTTGACCATTTGTTAAAATATGCCTGGGCCTCGGCACTAATATTTTCCAATCTGTTTAGTGCCTTATCTAAAATGCCATCTTTATAGTCGTTGTTAAAAGTGACAGTCCCACATTTTGCTTGGGTAAGTAAGGAATCCATCTTCGCAGGTTGATTCTGGACTGCAGCGTATAAACTGTCCCGTTGCCAATAATTTTCATAACGACTAATAATCTCATTGATAAGAACTTTGGCCCTTCTCTCCCATTCTATTAGCTGTTGGATTTGAGGAACAATAAACTCACTGACATGGGATTGACAATCATTACCAAGTAAGTTCTCCAAAGGATAGGTGGAAACTCTTCACTATCTGATTCTGATGCAGACGATCTTGCTGGAGAAGTGTGGGGGCTTTCACCAAGATCAACTGCTATTTTCTGTCTTTGGGTGGGCTGATCCTGTTTTCAAAAAAATAAATCAAGATTTAGATAAATAAATTTAAATCAGAATGTAATTAAAAATTGTAAAGCATATTAAAATTTGAAAATTTGAAGTATACCTGCTGGCCTTGAATCATCTCGCGGGTATCGAAAAAAACCAGTTGGGTCATTGCTATCAATGCCCAAATAATCTTCATCTAAATTTATATTGTTCAAAACAGATATGCCCGTTGCACTGGGCAAGCCACCAAGTGAGAGAGTTGGAAAACGAAACGAGGAGTCAAGGTTTAGTGTCCCACTGGGGGCCGGAGCAAAAGTCATGCGTTTACCAATGGGTCTTTTTCACTGTTCCTCTGGTTGGCATTTTAAAAATTAATGGTTGAGTTGGTGTCGCTGCCGTGGTTTGATCATGAATGACATGCGCTTTAAAGTACAAGAAAAAAAGAAAAATATTAGAACAATTCAAAAGTCAAAACTACGAAATTAAACGTACTATAGAAAAGTTGTACCTTGTTGTCGAGGGGTTGTTTTTCTCAGTGCTACTGGTGGCCTTGTAGGAGTTGTACTCAGTGGCTGTTCAGAAGATATCAATGCAGGCGAATGTATGGAGTGAGTTGGGGAAGAAGGTTCCAAAATCCCTGCAATTCATCAATATTAAATGTTAATTCATTTGGTTAAAATATAAATTGAAAAATAAATCTGCAACTTTGGAATTTGTAAATAATATATGAGAATGGATTACTTCTCTGGCGTTTAACGAGTTCAAACTGTTGAGGGTTTGGAGAGGAGTGAGCTTCCATTTCAGATTGGGAGTCCCCCGAAGCCTCTGCGTGTAGTTGGCCTCTTCCTCTCGACATCTTTTTTTTTGGGGAATGGCTTCAAGATATCTTCTCTGCAAAACATTAAAATTTAAGATTTATTAAATGTGCACTGTAATGAAGAAAATTGTAATACAATTACAAACTAAATAGTTTATACCTGCTGTTCTTCAAATGGAACTGATAATTTATTCAAAGCCTCATCAGAGCAAGTAGGAATTTCATTATGTTTTAAATTTAAAAGTGCCTCATAGTAGAAGCCTAGGAGATAGTTTGTCGAATATATGAAAGGTTTATCTGAGACTTTTGCATTGGCTATGTCAGTTCTTATTTTTTCGATAGAAATGTGCACCAATCGAATTTTCATTTTGTGATAGTGGCACAAATGTATGCAATGGCCCAATTTGGTATATATGTTTGGCGACCCTGCAAAACAATTCTGGCTTGAAAAAAAGAAATAAGTGCAGCAAGAAAGTGATGTGCAATTGATTGGGTATCTACACCACGCCTTGGATTTATTGACAGGGGCTGCAAATGCGAAACAGTGAAAATTACTATAAATTTATAACAGAATTGTATCAGAGTAAAAAACATATTAAAAAATATGAATTAAAATGAATTATACTTACAATCAAAATGGAAACCGTACGTTGATTCGAGAAATTTCTTGTCATCTTCCGTGAGTGTTGCCTTGGTTGTCACAGTTGGTAAATTTCTTATAGGAAGGCCCGTAAACCGATGTATGTCATTGGTTCAATAGTGAACTGGAACATTGGCCATCGTTCAGAGTAACATAAAATATACCGTCCTCTGAATTGTAGCATGACAGAAGGTAATTCAAAATATCAGGATGCTGTTTCGAAATGGGGGCATATTAACGAGCCCTGTAAATCTCCAACAGACGTCTTCCATTATAGCTGAATAGCTGAAGAAATCTTTAAAGCCGTATGGATGTGGAGGGCATAAGGGATTCCTGTAGGTGATCTTTCCCGCAATCGATTGAGTTGGATTGTTCCATGATTTTCTTCCTGAACTTGTCAATTGGGAAGCATGTGTAAGTCGACATTATGGATTTAATAATTCCTGAAATAGGCGTCTTTGTGGCAAAGATTTAAGACCCTGCAAAATTCAAGGAACAGGAAAAACGGAAACGAGAAAATGAGTGGCACATGGCTATTTATAACCTAAATAGGGCCGGCAATTGTCCTCGATTGACAGTGCGTCAGTTTGCTTATACTGACGCGCGTCACTAGCTTCAGATTGACCGGCGTCATCTTGTTCGGTTGTCGCGCGTCATCTACTTCCTTTCCTTTGTCGCGCGTCAATTGGACTGTAGTGTCACGCGTCAATTTTGAATGTAGTGTCGGCGCGTCCTTGAATGTAGTTCCCGTCATTGAATGTAGAGTCCGCGCGTCAATTGAATGTAGTGCGCGCGTCAATTGAATGTAGTGTCGCGCGTCATTTAAATCACAGTGTCGCACTTTCTCGTTACCAGGTGCAGTGAGTTTCAACTTTAGCAGGTATCCTTTTCCCCTGAATCTTATTGTTTGTTACTATTTATTTTTTCAGCTCTGGTTATAATTAAAGATGTTATAGGTGTATGTATTTACATTTAGATAAATACAATCTTTTTATTTTTGAAAACGTGGGTGACATCCGTCCGAGGACGCTGTTACTCTCGGGACTGACAATGTCAGGAACTCACCCATCTATCTACTAATCAATTTTTTTTGTGTTGAATTTTTTAAGACAAAGATCTAGCACATTACAGGTGATGATTTTCAATTTTTAAATAGGTATCTCTTCAACATAATCTTATGTTTGTTACCTTATATTTTTTCGCTCTTGTTATCCTAAAGACGTTACAAGTCTAATTTTTTTATATTAAACATTTCATTTAAAGATATTGTTGGTCTATATATTTAAAGATGTTGCTGGCACTTCTCAGGAATGGACAATGTCAGGCAACTCACCCCTCCATCTACAATGTCATGTGAAACAAAGATCTAGCACGTTACCCTTGATGATTTCACAGCATTCTAATACGCAAGAGGTACAGGTTAAACCCTAGCATATTTGCAATTATATTTAATTTCTTACCCAGTGATGATTCTTTCTTTGATTTTCTTACATAAAATTCACATAAAATTCGGGATAAACAATACATTATACGATTTTCAACATAAGTCACATAAAATTTCATCATCTCAATATATATCAGATCATCACCATTCATTATTCATATCCTCATTATCATCATCTATCATAATTAGGCAATTATCATCATTCATCATCTACGTCCACATACAATTCATGACAATGCAAATAAACAAGAAACATAGATATAATTCATGATAATCACAATCTAATGCAATTAAAATTAAAGATTGTATGTAAATCCATATAATTAAATTCAAATACCATAGTACATATTCAATAGTAGAAGTTTTCAAATTCAATATTTAAAGTTTCCTCAATAATAAAAGTTTCTAGTTTTCAAAACCCTCTTTTTCTTTATCCAATTCTACTATCTGCACTATTTCCCAACAGCTTCTTCCACTGTGGCTGTACCTCTTTCCCCAACACCAGAAATCTCCATGCGACAGCAAATTTGGATCAGCTGCAGCGTATTAAACTATCCGTTGCCAATAATTTTCATAACGACTAATAATCTCATTGATAAGAACCTTAGCCCTTCTGTCCCCTTCTATAGCTGATTGATATGAGGAAGCATCTCCATCTTTCTCATCAACCCACACAATCTTTTTTGTGCTGTCCAGATCTATGAAATACTCCTTGCCCTCTTTAGAGGTACTTGTGCCCAAACCCTGTATGGTCCAAGCAACAAGTGATACCTAATCAGCAAGTGAACAAAACCAGAACTCGAAAACATATAAAGAGGAAAACAAACTAGCATACTTCTTACTATATGGTCCAGCTGGTTATCGATCCACTCAATAATTCTCTCCAAGCTTCATACTCAGGAATTGTGTAGAAAGATAACACCTTTCCATTTTTTGTGAGTTGCCTACATTAACATGTGCCGACATTAGACATGGAGATACAAAACATCTGGAGGCTTAGAAAACAAATATAAAAAGTCTCAAAACACAACCAAATATACAGGGGGAACATTTAAAGAAACTAAGAACCGCTATACAAAGATCATGTACCTGGTCTGTCATTATCATCAGATGGCCGTATCTTAAAGATTTAATGTTGTCATATATTTTATCTTCCTGTAGACCAAGGATTTTTTTTCTATTTACTATCTCTTTATTCTCCATTTGTTGGTGAGTGGTAGCTTCCCAAAAAATAGATATTCCTGCCACCTGATAGCATAAAGATAACTAAACTAACAAAAAAATAAATTGGAAAGTGATGTCGAAACATGTCACAGTACTACCAAATTCAATATTCACATTTCCCTGATTCATGGCACAAACACTTACAGCGACTGCAAGTGCCTTGGCTGAGTCACCCTTCGTTAATATTAAAGTACATTGATCAGAATTCTTCCCTCCTGCTTGATTTGCATCAAGTTTGGGAACATCAATTAATTTCCCCTTCTTGGTTCCATCAGTTTTCTTAAGATCTTTTTTTTGTTTTAAACTTTTCCACTGCACTCATCAGGTCAATCAAAGTTACAAAGCTCATCTTAGACACTAGCATTGCAAAAATTACATGTACTCAGAAATGCTACATATTAGACACCACGCCTGGATATATGCGAAACAGTGAAAATTACTATAAATTTATAATAGCAAATTGTATCAGAATAGAAAATATGAATTAAAACGAATTATACTTACAATCAACATGGAAACCAAACGTTGATTCGAGAAAATTATTTTCTTCGACAGAGTGTTGCCTTGGTTGTAATAATTGGTAAATTTTTGAACGGAAGGCCTTGTTAAACCGATGGATTTCATTTGCTTCGATACTGAATGAAAATTCGGCCAGCGGTTTAGAGTCACATAAAAAATTGCCGTCCTCTGAACTATAGGATGACAGAAGGTAATTCAAAATATCCGGATCTGTTTCGAATGGGGCATATTAACGAGCCCTGTAAATTCCCACGCATCCATTAAATATTTATCTACTGAAGACATCTTTAAAACAATATGGATTGTTGAGGGCATAAGGAACATCGATTGAATTGGATTCTCTTGGTTTTTGTTACTGAACTTGCAGTTGGGAAGCATTGAGACCTGCCAAAAATTCAAGCGCCGGAAGGTGGCAAATGAGAGAAAATGACTGGTTGAAGGGTATTTATAGGCTAAATCGGGTGTGTCAAATGCCTCACTTGACGCGCGTCAAAGGTCCAAGATGACGCGCGACATTAGTACATACTGACGCGCGTCAATAGAAGCCAGTGACGCGCGTCAATAGATGCCAGTGACGCACGTCAATAGAAGCCAGTGACGCACGTCAGATGATGCCAGTGACGCGCGTCAATAGATGCCAGTGACGCGCGTCAATAGATGATAGTGACGCGCGTCAATAGATGCCAGTGACGCGCATCAATAGATGCCAGTGACGCGCGTCAATAGATGCCAGTGACATGCGTCAATAGATGCCAGTGACGCGCGTCAATAGATGCCAGTGACGCGCGTCAATAGATTCCAGTGTTGTCCGTCGATCGAAACAATTGACGTTCCATTGACGCGCGTAAGGAGTGATGAGTAAATTCCCTTCATGTTTGCAATGCAGCCAATTGAGATTAAGCCTTAAAATTTATCCCCAGACCAAACAAACAAATAGTGACACTTGATTTTATAGATTGTACTTCAAGAAGATCATGATTAATCAATTCAAGGCATCGAAATGGCGGAGCTTCAAGAAAATTGTCTTCAACATTCAGTTGAACATTGTATATTCAGAAAAGGAAAACAAAACATGGTTGTAGCAGGAATCTACTAAAGGATCAGATATTTCAAGTTCATTCTTGTAACTAATAAGATATGTAAACAACCTTATTGAGCTATGATCATATGCACCAACTTAAAAATTTGAAAAAAAAGACATTTTAATTCAACCACTCCAAGAAGCAGTCTCGAAGAGAATCCTATACAAATTTAACTTCTATGATTTATCTGGAGAAGGCACTGTATTTTTTCTTGGATGCTAAACAGAAAGGTTGTTAAATCTTATTAAATTTGGCAAGGTTAACCATGGCAATTCACCCATCTAAAATTTAATCCATTTCTCATGTTGGTTTTTTTTTAAACACAGATATAGCTCATTACTAGTGGCAGTGATGATTTCAACTTTAAGGAGGACGGAGGTATCTTTTTCCCTTTAATTTTATTGTTTGTTACAATTGGTTAAATACAATATATTATTTTTTGAAAACGTGGGTTGACATCCGTCCGAGGAAGCTGTTATTTCTCGAGACTGACAATGTCAGGCAACTCACACATCTATCTACTAATCCATTTTTGTGTTGAATTTTATTAAGACAAAGATCTAGCACATTACCGGTGATGATTTCAATTTTAAATAGGTATCTTCTACAACATCATCTTATTGTTTGTTACTTTACATTTTTTCAACTATTGCTATCATTTATTTAAAGATATTGTTGGTCTATATATTTAAAGATGTTACTGGGACTTCTCAGGACTGACAATTTCAGATAATTCACCCCTTTGTCTACAATGTCAGGTAAAACAAAGATCTAGCACGTTACCCTTGATGATTTCACTGCAATCTAATACGCAAGAGGTAAGTTAAATCCTATCATATTTGCAATTATGTTTAATTTCTTTCCAGTGATGATTCTTTCTTGATTTCTTAGAATTATATTTAATTTATTATATATTAAACTATTAAGTTGAGTGAATTATAGATGCATACTTCATCTCAAATGGGGTCCACGTAATGGGATTATTCAGAGGATAAAAAATATTGTAGCTATAAGTATAGAGATTCAAATAGATTGATTACATTTCACAAATCATTCATTAAAAAAACCTCTATCTAAATTATAATGTATTTTTTTTTAGAAATAGAAAAACATTGACATTCAATATAATGGAACAACATATATAAGAAATTTATCGTCCCATTAGGTAGAATATATATACACTCAAAATTATTCCAACTTATAGACTCCCAGTTCTAATCCACAATACAGACTAATCTTCATGATAAAAACCTTATATGTTTTACATTAAACTTCAAAGTTCTGTATCGAGCTTGACCTATCTTTTAATCACATGGTTATTCCATCTTTGGTTAATCCACCCTCCATAGCCTCCATAATCTACTCTACACAAAACAATATGTATGATAACAAAACCATATCTTTTAAACCATTGTCTTTATTATTTCCCAAGCTCTAATTCTTGTGGCCTGGAATTTAACTATTTCATAATTGGCTAATCTAGCGTCTACATCAATGATTGTTTCCAGCAAAACGTTATTTTCTGATAAATGGTCTTGACTATTTTGGATGTCAAACAAGATCTCTAGTGAAAGATTATGCACTAATATAGAGGTGAATCTCTTTACAATAGAATTTTCCTACACCATAAGTCTATTAAGGAGAAATCCTAAATAGTAAAGATCTGTTTCAAAACTTAGTTGCTATTTTTTCCCAACGACATAATTTTCAAGATAATTAAAGAAATTAAATTGATCATCATATTTCATCAACATCTATCATTGATTATCAATTCTCATCATTCATAATCTTTCATCATCATCTATCATTATCATCATTCATCATCTACGTCCACATATAATTTATGACAATGCAAGTAAACAAGAAACATACATATAATTCATGATAATCACCATCTAATCACCATATAATTAAATTCAAATAACATATTACATACTCAATAGTAAAAGTTTTGAAATTCAATATTTAAAGTTTAGTCAATAATAAAAGTTTCTAATTTTGCAAACCCTCTTTTTCTTTAGAAACTTCTACTCTACTCTCTTCCGCAACAGCTTCTTCCACTCTGGCTGCAGTTCTTTCCCCAACACCAAAAATAACCCCTGAACTTATGAGATCTTCTGCAGCACTGTCTAGATTTTTTAAAATTCTTTCCTCTTGATTTGTTGCATCTCCATGCAACAGCAAATTTGGATCAGCAGCTGCTTTTTCTTTGAACAAAATGTCAGGGTCAAGACCATGCTCTTTAATTATCCGCTTTAGTGTATTGTTTTTTTTGTTAACCAAAACAATATTTTGCTTCATATTTTTTGCAGCGGATAAGCTGTTCTTTGCTGTTTCCAAGTGAACTTGCAAAACCTTCACCTGACTCTTCAAATTTTCATATTTCAACTGCACAAAAAGAGTAATGTCAATTCAAAATATTAATGTAAATTCAAAATTTCAAATTAACAAAAACGATTGTTTGAATGTAATAGTACTTACAACCGCTCTATCTCTTTCGGCATTTGCGATTGATACCAAATCCTTGTCCTTTGACCATTTTTTAAAATATGCCTGGGCCTCGGCACTAATATTTTCCAATCTGTTTAGTGCCTTATCTAAAATGCCATCTTTATAGTCGTTGTTAAAAGTGACAGTCCCACATTTTTCTTGGGTAAGTAAGGAATCCATCTTTGCAGGTTGATTCTGGACTGCAGCGTATAAACTGTCCCGTTGCCAATAATTTTCATAACGACTAATAATCTCATTGATAAGAACTTTGGCCCTTCTCTCCCATTCTATTAGCTGTTGGATTTGAGGAACAATAAACTCACTGACATGGGATTGACAATCATTACCAAGTAAGTTCTCCAAAGGATAAGGTGGAAACTCTTCACTATCTGATTCTGATGCAGACGATCTTGCTGGAGAAGTGTGGGGGCTTTCACCAAGATCAACTGCTATTTTCTGTCTTTGGGTGGGCTGATCCTGTTTTCGAAAAATAAATCAAGATTTAGATAAATAAATTTAAATCAGAATGTAATTAAAAATTGTAAATCATATTAAAATTGAAATTTGAAGTATACCTGCTGGCCTTGAATCATCTCGCGGGTATCGAAAAAACCAGTTGGGTCATTGCTATCAATTCCCAAATAATCTTCATCTAAATTTATATTGTTCAAAATAGATATGCCCGTTGCACTGGGAAAGCCACCAAGTTGAGAGAGAGAGTTGGAATACGAAATGAGGAGTCAAGGTTTAGTGTCCCACTGGGGGCCGGAGCAAAAGTCATGCGTTTACCAATGGTCTTTTTCATTGTTCCTCTGGTTGGCATTTTAAAAATTAATGGTTGAGTTGGTGTCGCTGCAGTGGTTTGATCATGAATGACATGCGCTGTAAAGTACAAGAAAAAAAGAAAAAAATTAGAACAATTCAAAAGTCAAAACTACGAAATTAAACGTACTATAGAAAAGTTGTACCTTGTTGTCGAGGGGTTGTTTTTCTCAGTGCTACTGGTGGCCTTGTAGAAGTTGTACTCAGTGGCTGTTCAGAAGATATCAATGCAGGTGAATGTATGGAGTGAGTTGGGGAAGAAGGTTCCAAAATCCCTGCAATTCATCAATATTAAATGTTAATTCATTTGGTTAAAATATAAATTGAAAAATAAATCTACAACTTTGGAATTTGTAAATAATATATGAGAATGGATTACTTCTCTGGCGTTTAACGAGTTCAAACTGTTGAGGGTTTGGAGAGGAGTGAGCTTCCATTTCAGATTGGGAGTCCCCCGAAGCCTCTACGTGTAGTTGGCCTCTTCCTCTCGACATCTTTTTTTTTCGGGGAATGGCTTCAAGATATCTTCTCTGCAAAACATTAAAATTTAAGATTTATTAAATGTGCACTGTAATGAAGAAAATTGTAATACAATTACAAACTAAATAGTTTATACCTGCTGTTCTTCAAATGGAACTGATAATTTCTTCAAAGCCTCATCAGAGCAAGTAGGAATTTCATTATGTTTTAAATTTAAAAGTGCCTCATAGTAGAAGCCCAGGAGATAGTTTGTTGAATATATGAAAGGTTTATCTGAGACTTTTGCATTGGCTATGTCAGTTCTTATTTTTTTCGATAGAAATGTGCACCAATCGAATTTTCGTTTTGTGATAGTGGCACAAATGTATGCAATGGCCCAATTTGGTATATCTGTTTGGCGACCCTGCAAAACAATTCTGGCTTGAAAAAATGAAATAAGTGCAGCAAGAAAGTGATGTGCAATTGATTGTGTATCTACACCACGCCTAGATTTATTGACATGGGCTGCAAATGTGAAACAGTGAAAATTACTATAAATTTATAACAGAATTGTACCAGAGTAAAAAACATATTAAAAAATTTGAAATTAAAATGAATTATACTTACAATCAAAATGGAAACCGTACGTTGATTCGAGAAATTTCTTGTCATCTTCCATGAGTGTTGCCTTGGTTGTCACAGTTGGTAAATTTCTTATAGGAAGGCCCGTAAACCGATGTATGTCATTTGGTTCAATAGTGAACTGGAACATTTGGCCATCGTTCAGAGTAACATAAAATATACCGTCCTCTGAATTGTAGCATGACAGAAGGTAATTCAAAATATCAGGATCTGTTTCGAAATGGGGCATATTAACGAGCCCTGTAAATTCACACGCTTCCATTATAGCTGAATATTCTGAAGACATCTTTAAAGCCGTATGGATGTGAGGGCATAAGGGATTCCTGTAGGTGATCTTCGCAATCGATTGAGTTGGATTGTCCTGATTTTATTCCTGAACTTGCAATTGGGAAGCATGTGAAGTCGACATTATGGATTTAATTCCTGAAATAGCATCTTTGTCAAAGATTTAGACCTGCAAAAATTCGAGAACAGGAAAACGGAAACGATAAAATGAGCGGCACATGGCTATTTATAACCTAAATAGGGCATCAATGTCCTCTATTGACGTGCGTCATTTGCTTATACTGACGCACGTCACTAGCTTCAATTGACACGCGTCATCTTGTTCGGTTGTCGCGCGTCATCTACTTCCTTTGTCGCGCGTCAATTGAATGTAGTGTCGCGCGTCAATTGAATGTAGTGTCGCGCATCAATTGAATGTAGTGTCGTGCGTCAATTGAATGTAGTGTCACATGTCAATTGAATGTAGAGTCGCGCGTCAATTGAATGTAGTGTCACGCGTCATTTAATCACAGTGTCGCGCGTCATTTAATTACAGTGTCGCGCGTCAATAGAGAACGATGTCGCGCGTCAATAGAGGGCGATGTCGCGCATCAATACAGGACGATGTCGCGCGTCAATAGAGGACAACATCGCGCGTCATTTAATTACAGTGTCGCGCGTCATTTAATTACAGTGTCGCGCGTCAAAAAGAAATGATGTCGCGCGTCAAGATATAACAATGTTGCACGTCAATTGTCGCCTGTGACGCGCGGCAGACTACAGTCGTAAAATGTCACGCATCATTACTTCTAGTGTCGTGCCAGTGTCGCGTGTCAGTACTAACTATTGTCGCGCCAGTGACGTGCATCGTTACGGACTAGTGTTGTCGCGCGTCGCTGATGGAACCTTGAAAAACCAGGCGAATTTTTTTTTTTTCAATACTGTCAAATTCGCCTTTCACCGAAACTGGTTACGGGGATATTCACCAGGTATTTTCCACCTTCAATTTTATAGGGGTGTCTTAAAATGAACCCTGCTAACGTGTCAAAACCCAAAAGAGGAAAAAATCCTCAATACGACCTAAACACTCCCAAAACCACTGAAATTGCTCCAGGAACCTCGAAACCATCTGCAAACTCAATTTCATCCTTAGGTTCCTTGTTCGGTGCTTGGGTCCCATCACATTCGGTTGTCCATTTTTCTTGGGGGGTAAAATGGAAAATAATTGGATGACATTTATTTTTTAAGATAAAACTAGTACATGAATGGGAATTTCAAGATTAAATGATTGAGATTATATAGATGCATACCCCATACCTATTCCATACAAAAAATTGTTCCAATGCAAAAAATATGTGTTATATGCACTTTGCTTTATAATCTCGCTCGCATTCACACTTGTCACATGAGCACAATTGCCAAGTAAATTTGATATTGTGATCAAGATTTGGTATCTTTTTATTTAATGGCATCAAGCTTTTAAAATAGCGAAAGATAGTTTGTATTTTTCAATCAACCTTGTTAATTTTTTTTAATTTCATAGCACTAAGTGTTTTTATGCAGTAATTTTTTCCATCATTGTTTTCTCTTTTTTCTTTTCTCTGACGTTATTTTTTTGCAAGAAGAATTTGGTTTTATTTGAAGATTACATGGTCATACGGAGATTATCTCGACCTATTATTTTTGAAGCCTTCAAGGTCAAGGTTTTGTTCCTGGGAATGCATGTTCAACATAAATATGAATGAATGTAAAGCAATATAATTTATTTTTTTATGAAAATGTTAAAATAATCTCAGCGCACCTTATCTTAAATTTGTAAAATACTTGTAATCATTTAAAATATATTTAAGTTTTATTAAAGATTGCAATATTGGGAAAAAATATATAATACATATAGAATTATATAGCGGAGCAAGATCTATCCTTGAATCTTTAATAACTCTGTGATCTTTGAATTTTGAATACAAAGCACATATATATTATTGCCTTACACGCAACACGAATTACTTCAAACTTGAGATAGTAATGTCTTTAATTATTGGCTTCAGTAAAAGGAGTAGAAAATAATTTGGCTATAGAGTCATGTGGAAGATCAACTCCAAGAAAAAAAGGGATCATCTTTCTTGAGGAATCAGCATCTATAGATCACAAATAATAAGAAAATTTGTTATTAATGGAGTTACCCAATGGAGAAACCAGTGAAAGGTAGACTCTTCCAAGCTAAACAATATTTTTTATGCCATTAAAATCACCATCGTGTTCACGACCAAATCCAAATTGGGTTGCTTCACCACCAACACGGGCACCCATGACCTCGCTAAAGGAGCCTCTCTTCTGAGATTGAATGTTTCGTGAGCTATAAATTCATCTGTGGATGAACCGGGTCCATATTTATATTCGAATTCATAGACTCCACCACCTTCAATTCTTTTCAAAGACATGTCCTTGTAAGTGCAAGAGGTATTGGGATCATAGATGGTGTCCACTTGTTTCATGCACCTGATTGATCCGGTAGAGCTAACATAGTCATTGTCGGAGGAGTTTATAACAAGCATAAAAATCATCACTGATATCCCCATCAAAATGGAAGTAATTTGGAAGATGATACTCAACATCCTCCCATTACCCTTCCACTAATTTCTTAGTTCAGTTTCTTATTGGAAGAGGCACTGGGATAGTAATTGGTGTCCCCTTGTTGCTCATACCTAATTGATCCAAAGGAGACTTCGTTTTTCATTCTTGAAGGGGTTACGAGTAGGCACAGAAAGCATCGACGAAATCCCCATTAAAATGTAAGCCATTTTGAAGATGACACTTGATAGGATTAAGCTACCTTTTGAAAACATGTTAAAAAGATATTTACTTGATTATCCATCTTTTCGAAGTTTAGTATTCTTGAAAATATGCTTTCAATGTTTCTCCCAGTCAACTTTGGCAATATGTTATTGACAAGGTTTCTGACAAATTTGAGTACTGGATTACTAAACCCCTTTCGCTTGTAGGAAAACTTCATATTTTCTCTAAGATATTGGTAGCCATACATGTTTATTATTCTTCTTATTGGGTGCCGGCTAAAGCCTCTTACAAGAAACTGGAGAAAATTATCAGAGATTTCCTTTGGGCTAGCTCGGACCTTGGCAAATGCTTTCACAGAGTTGTGTGAGATTATTGTTGTCTCCCTAGGGATTCTGGAGGTTTTGATTTGACTGACATTGGCCTCCAGGGGTCTGCTCTTCCATCCAAGTGGATTACTCGGGCATGCATTGGTGACAAAGCTTGGAAAGTGTTGATTCACAATTGTATTTGTCAAGGCTCCCCACAGGGGCGTAAAACTTGGCAAGGGTTGGATTTTCATAGCCTGCTCATTATCAAAGCCCCGTTTAAGATTGTGGCCACTTTTGTTTTCAAAAGCATATGGAAATCTTGGGAGTTGCTGAAACCCTTTTTAATCTAGGAAGGGGATGGATTCAGAAATGGGCTATCCATTAATTATCAGAGCATTTGGTGGTCTCCTCCCATCAATTTTCATGATGTGTCGCTTGCCCAAGTGCCCTGGGTTCATGCTATTAAGCTATATCATCAAGGCTTGCGCACTCTCAAAGACATCTTTTACAGGAAGACTAGGTTACTTCTCACTTGGCCTCAAGCTAAAGCCAAGTTTCGACTTGTTTTTGCTGATAGAGAGTCTTATTAGGAAGTTCTAGATTCCATTCCTGCAGAGATGCTTCACAAATTTGGTGTCATCTCTCTCAGGCCTTAGTGGAAGGATTGGAAATGGTTTCCAGATACCCCTTTTTAAAATTATTCCCCAGGCAAAGGTTATGCTCTGCTCACCCCCAGGTTGCTAATGGTAGCCTTGCTAAACTCTAGATGGTCCATCAATTCTAGATGGTCATCCTGGGAAGCTAGATTTCATACTATATGGAATGACCTCATTTAGCCCAAGTTAGCTTGTTTTGCTTGGTGTCTTCTCTATCAAGGTCCTCCTCTTGGGTGTAGATTAGCTCATTACGGGATAGCTCCTCGGCTATGCCCTTTTTGTGGGCACATTGAGACACTCATGCATCTGTTCTGGTACTGCCCAAAAGCTCAAGTTATTTCCATTCCCCATGCTTTTGCACAAGTGTGGCATACTTCCAGAGCGAAGACAAAGATGAAGAAGTTGCTTTAGGTGGACCACGCATTTCGGATGGTAAAGACTTTCCTTGTAGTAACTTGGAGGATAAGGGGCCACCACCCCCCCTGCCCCTATATTTGTTGCAGCTGCCTAGTTTTTTTTTTTATGTTTTTCTGGCATTGTGGTTAAGTTTGTTGGTGTCCCTTGGACTTAATACTTTAGTCTCATGGTTGTCACGACTAATTTGATCGTGGGATGTGCCATTTACCACCCATATTTTTTTGTGGATAGGCTATAATATTTTAGATTAAGTAATATAGACTATTTCATCAAAAATAAAAAATAAAAAATAAAAAATAAAAATTACATGACTATTTTAACATGTCAAAACCAAGCCATCCCCTCTCCTTATATAATTTAAATCATTTGTTTGACGTGATTAAATACAAAGACGTAGATACCCCTACCTTTACGCTATTATAACATATGAGAAATTGACTCGATTTTAAATGCACTAGTTGGTTTTGTAGGAGAGGAAACGTTTATTTATTCATGCGAATCAACACTTCTTTCTTTTCTCTTTAACTTTTCGTGAGCTTCTAAGTATCCTGTGAAAAATAAAATAAACACAATAACAATCCTTGATCCAAATGGAAAGCATATATCTAGTTATGACCCAAATTTCACTCTCTTCATCTTACAACAAGCATCGTCTTCTCTCCCGCTGTTTACAAATTTTGGTCTTTTGGTTTAACGGTGGTTATGCCTAAAATTTAGAAGAAACAACTAATATTAGAAGAATGGACTGTTTATGTAAAATACGGTTGAGGAAGTAGTTCCAGTTGTCTATGCAGCCGGTACATGCTTGCCTAAATCTATAAACGCCAAGGAAGATGCATACATTCCTCAAATGGGAATTCAAGATACAAATTTTCTTCCCACAAATAATCGATCGGGATAAGATACAGAGATTTGAGTAGTTTTATGACTTGACGATCGAGGAATGTGATGAGATTCAGAGTAGAATTTTCAGGTGGGTGACAATTATCGACACTCTCTTCCTCCTGGAATTCCTGAAAAATTGAGTTTATTTCATGGTAAGTTCTAAGTAGAGAAGGCTCCGAGTCCATTAATGATGAAAATCTCAACATTACTCTGAATATGGGCTTATTAGTTGGGATTTTTGTTCTGTTCTTGACGACGCTGTAGTTTTACTCTTCTGTTTATCTTGGCTACTGACTTGGAAGCTTACAAAAGCCTTACGACGGTTCTGAATAGACAACAAGAATATTACAAAGGAACGTGTTTTTATATTATTCACTCAAGGATTGTGTAATCCTTTTCAGTGTCAGATTTTGATACAGAAGGCCTTAAGCAGCCCTTTGACAACATGTTATAATGCCTTTCGCCAAATTATCCATTACTAGTTTCCATTTAAAATTAATTAGTCAACTCGCTCATAGAGAACTTGTGGCTCTATGGTACTCTAATTTTAGCGCCACCTCACAGGCGAGTCAACTTCATGATTTTGAGAGTTGGTACGGACGAAGGTCATGTGTTCATCCCCCAAATAATTACTTATATATAGACTTGTTTATGCTTCAAAATAATAAATACATTCTCTAGGTGCACATGTATTTTTCTCGGGCAAGGTGATCAAACATTGAGATACTATAGGCTAATATCAATATTTGAAAGACTTGAGAATATTAAAGTACACCCGAACATTTTTCCTCCATACATGGGAAACTAAACCTTGCAACTGAAATGGCAAATGCATTTGCTTAACTGCAATGCATAGAAGGGTGTTTGAAATTTGGATGTTCACCATCAAATTGACACAATATTAATTTTTTGAATCAGTGCTTCGATGGCACAATTTATCAAACTTGAGGCTATATAGCCGAAGGAGTTGATGCCGAGGGTTTATACCCACCTAGTTTGAAACCCAAACCAAATGGTTTTTGTTTAACTCACAATTGGATGTTTTATTAGTTACATTGTTTCAAAGGAAGTTTAGCAAAGGTTACAATTCTCACATTTATCTTTCATTTGCAAAATCTGTTATTCTAAATCTTTTGTTTACATGCACAAAATAATTGTTTTTCGCAAAGGTACATGCATGGAAGAAGATAAGGTAAAAAAATAGGGAACCAGGCGCTACCTCAAGGTATGCAAGTATTTATAATTCCACATTCACTGTTCATTGTTTTTTTTAGTTGGAATGAAAATATGTTTTAGGTGGGAAAACATGTTGTTAAAATGAGAACTAATATTGAACTTGAAACATATGTTAGTTGTTGTGTTACACTCGAATGACAAGTTGTGCAAGGCCAAAAGTGAAAGATAGAATCTTGGAGAAGCTATAAATATTTTTGAAAACATGATTAAGAAAGGTCAGCAAGTAATATGCACCCTAAAATATGGATACTTAAAAATGGTTTTTAGTTTGTATTTTTGGCAAATATGTGATGATTTTACAGTGGTGCAACAATTATAAATTCATACAGAATGTCAGAACCAATCCCTCCCATTCCTGGGATAAGAATTCAAATCTTAATATCAACAACTTCAAGACATACCTCATTACATAGAAAAATTTAGCACAACTTTCATTTAATAAATTTATAGCTTTCGCTCTCAGAGGAACTTTTTTTCCATTTGTAGGAATGTGGTTGTTCAGATGTTCGCGAAAAATGTGTATACAAAAGTACCTTCTCAATAATCCTAAATTCCCAAATTTTTGGTTTTATCAAAAGCCTTTACAAAAAGAATATATATACACACTACATTATATGTTGGCTACGTGAGGAATCTAGATTGTTGTAGTTTCTGGTAGATGTTGTTAGAATTAATGGTGCATGTAATATCGATCCACTTGAAGGCATTTAAAATTATTTTCCCTCTCTCTCAAACTCCCCACTAAAAGGCATTAATTTTATTTTATGCCGTAGAATTTTTGAATTACCCACAAAATCCGCAAGATAAAGATGAAGGGTAAATCCTGAGGACAAAGGAGTATTTGGGATCCATGGGACAAAGGTGAAGAAAATTTGGGAAACATTATGAGGTTCTGATGTGTGAGGAGAAAACACATGTCGGCTTTCTGGAACCTTCACTTATAGATCTTTCGGGCAGACATGAAGTCTATGAAATAAGTTACAACATATATATCCATCGGGTTTGGGATCTTAGTCAAGACGAGAAAGTGTTATCTCTATCATCCAAGGTAGGACATGTGACATGATTTTGCCACTTTGTACTTTGGTGAGCTCATGCGAACCTCACACTAGGAAATAAGCTAGAGTTTATATTGGCGTTGGGTCAGGATTGTGTCCTGTGTTATATCTGTGACATGCAACTTTATATAAGTAGCCTCACCAATCTATATCATAAGTGAAGGGAATATAGAGAAGGAGCGTGGAGTGTTCCTATTTGTCTATTTTTCACATTAGATAACAAGATTTATATGTGAAAAATGATAGTTGCGACATGCGTGGAGCCTTATTATTGGTCCTAGCTTCATGTCGGAGAATGAAGGATTTATCGGGCCCAAACCCACAATCAATATAAGACCAAAACGTGGTGGCATTTTGTTTAATTTTTGAGTGACAGATTCTGACAGCTCTCAATCCCCGTATTGAAATATATTTAATATCTGTGTTTGGGTCCACGTTGAAGGACAAAAAATTATGAAAGACACATGATACTATATATATGGTGTTGTTTTTTTAAGCATAAGAGAATATAGAGAGCCATAGCTCAAGTTTTTAACATATCAAAGGGAATAGATATGTGTAGTAGCATGATGCAAAAGAAATTGAATAATAAGGAAGAATAGAGGAAATACACACACGAAGAGAAACAAAATGAATTAAACAAAGAAGAATCTCTAAATTAGTATGACATTTTTATATCGAATATAATATATATTTTTAAGTTTTTGTGTTTTGGTTGTGTTTTCCCTTGCAATGGTGTGTTGGCACTATATTTTTCAAACTATTTTGTATCAGACAAAAACATTTTTGGAGAAATTAAGAACTCAATAGCTCATTGGTTTGAGTTCTTATTTTCTAGGTATGATATTTAATGGATTCTAGCAGTAACTTGTGGTAACATGCTCCAACATTTGATGGGAATAACTTTGATATATGGTGTATCAAAATGAAGACATTTTTCTATTCTCAAGAGCTATGTGAACTAGTGGATAAAATTTACAGATCAAGCTTCTTTCAATGTACTCACACAACCTCAGAATAATGATTTTAAGGAAAATACAAAAAATATACAAAGTCTTTAAGCTATATTCAAAATGTAGTCACTGATTAAGTTTTCTCAAGAATAACAACAACTATAAACTACAAATAAGCATGGGATACCTTGCAAAGTGCTTATCGAGGAATTTAAAAGGTGAAGATAGTCAGATTGTAAATGTGAAGGAGATATTTTGATACCCTTCTCATAAAAGAGTAACAATCAATAAATGATTTTTTCCCAAGAAGAATGAATATAGTCAATCAAATGAGGACTAATGGAGATGTTGTTAAAGATCATAGGATCATAGAGAAGTCATTGCGGAGGCTTCCTACCAGATTTGACCCAGTAGTGGTTACAATAGAGGAGTCTAAGAATTTGAGGAAAATGACATTTGATGAGTTAATGAGTTCTTTGCAAACCCATGAAGAAAGGTTGAGTAGGAAAACCAACTCCTCTAATAAACAAGGTATAAAAACAAACAAAAATGTAAGAGCCATGGGGAGAAGATCCTACAACCGAATAAGAGTAATATTTAAAAACCAACAATAAGGTGGAAGACATAACCATCAAAAACCACACGTAAGAGGAAGATGAAGAAGCAAAAACACTTACACATGTGCTTCTACAAAAAGTTATGATAAATCAAATGTACAAGTGGTGGTACTACTTCAAGAAGTATGGACATTATGCAAGTGAATGAAGAAATAAATAATATGATATGATAAATCATAACGCAAGCTTATCTAATACAAAATAAGTTGAACCTGAAAAGAATGAAAAGAGAGGATCCTTTTTTTCTAACTTACAATGTAGTTGAGAAAGGAAACAAAAAAATATGGTGTTCAGATAGTTCATGTTGCAACCAAATGTGTGGAAATAAGGAAATTTTCAATCACAAATGAATATGGGAACAAATAATAAAGCTCCAGTGATGGGAAAAGGCAACATATACATTATCACCAAGCAAGGAGATAAGAGGAAGATCAATGATGTCTTCTATGTCCCAAGATTGAAGTAAAATCTTCTAAGTATTTGGAAACTTATCCGAACATGATATAAGGTGAAGTTTGAAAATGGAGAATGTAGTATATATGATAAAAGTCGAATAAGCAAATGATTATAACAGTGAAGATGACATAAAATAGAATGCTTCTTTTGAGAAAGTAGAGTGAAAGTGCAAGAGTGTTCAAAACAATATTCATTCATCCAAGGTTCATTTTAAGACACCCCTTCCAAAAAAAAAGTTTCGAATGGGTGAAAAATCTCCAAAATTGAATTTCGAATTGATGGAGAATTTCTAAAAAAATGCTTCATGGTAAAGGCGATTTGGCAGGGTACAATTTTCATGGATTTCACATAGTTATAAAGGTGTTAGGTTATCATCCATTATCTGTTGTACAACCTAAGGTGGATGGAAGGAAACGAAAGGCTATCCAAATTGGGTTGGATGGAAGGCAATCGATGGTCATCCAACCCAAGGTGGACAGACAACTGCTCTTTATTAAATGTTTATATTAAATCCCCCCTTGTAACCCACAAGACTATGTATTATACCTCAAAGAATATTTGTACATTTCGATTAGAAACATTGGCGAAATACATGCATAAGTTAATTTTTTACATATAAATAGTAGGCAAACCGACTCATACAAATGAATTTTCGGTTGAAATTTTAAGTGAACTGGGTGGTAACGGATTGTTGAAAATTTGCCACTTCCAATTTCCAAAATCCTTAATATTCCCGAGTTTAAGAAAATTCTCCACTAAAATTTTACCTACATTGATAGATCTACTCTTTGGCACCTTAGGTATGGAAATTTGATTTTTTGTGGATTGCATGTTCTTTATAATGAGAAAATGGTTAGAAGACTGCCCCCTATTAAATAACTATAGAATGTATGTGAAGACTACATATTGGGGAAGAAACATAGACATATTTTTCCCTTACGAAAATCTTAGAGAGTAAGATCACCTCTTGTGCTAATAAACTCAAACTTGTGTGGTCCTATGAAGACTGCCTCCTTTTCCAAGAGTGTATGTTTCATCACTTACATAAATGAATTAAGTAGAAGAACATGGGTTTATTTCTTAAAAACTATATCACAGACATTTGAAGTATTCAAGAAATTCAAGGCCATGGTTGAGAAGTACAATGGAGATTATATAAATACATTGAGAACAAATAGAGGGGGGAGTATATATTAAATGATTTTTAAATTTTTTTTTAGGATCATGTGATCAAGAAAAAAATTCCATCAAGGTATACATTGCAGAAAAATGATGTAGCCGAGAGGGAAAATCATACCATTCAAGAAATGGCAAGGAGAATGATAAAAGAAAAAGGATTGCCTTATGAATATTGGGCTGAAGTACTTGGAGAAGTAACTTATCTGCTAAATATATCTCCTACAAAAAGTGTGAGGAACATGATACCTCAAGAGGCATGGAGTGGAAGAAAGCCAAATTTTGATCACTTAAGAGTTTTTGGGTGTGTAGCATATGCACACGTGACCAAGAAAAGAATATAGAAATTAAATAAGAGAGGAGAGAAGTGCATTTTCATTGGTTATAGTGAGTAATAAAAAACATATAGATTATACAATCTAATTAGAAATAAAGTCATAATCAGTTGGGATGTTCAATTCATTGAGGAAGCATCTTGGGCAGATATACAAGAAGTGGAGTAGCCATAAATAAATGTAAATGGACCTATCATTAATGTTAAAACAAAAGATGACATAGTAAACAATGTACCAAGTTGGACACCCATATCACAAAGGGTGAATCTTCAAATGGTAGAAGCCAACCAAGCATGCAAGGACCATCAAATGAGGCATCTTCATAATCATAAAAATCAAACCAACACTAACATAGAATGAGGAGTGTACAAGAGATTTATGAGTAGTGAAGGTATGATGAAATTGAAGATGAAATTATTATTATTTTTGTATTTTCAGCAGCAAATCCTATTTATTTCAAGGAATCAATTAAGGACAATAAATAGTATGAAGAAATGAATGGAATAGAGAATAATGGAACATGTGTGTTAGTAGATATTCGTCTAGGAAAGGAAGTCATTGGATTAAAGTGGGTTTATAAAACCGAGATTACTCCTGAAGGCAAGATTGAAAGAAATAAGGAAACCTTAGTTACTAAAGGATATAAAAAAAGGCCTGGGCATGATTATAATGAAACCTTTTCCCTTGTTGCAAGGTTAGAAACTGTGAGAACAATTATTGCCATAGCTACACAACACAAGTGAAAAATTCATCCAACAGATTTCAAATTATACAAGTTTAAGAAAGCATTTTATGGACTCAAACAAGCACCAAGAGCATGGTACATTCAGATAGACTTGTATTTGACAAGAAATGACTTTAACAAAAGTAGTAGTGAGCCCACACTCTCCATCAAAGAAATAAAGGATGGTGATATTTTTATTATTTTTTTATATGCAGTTGATCTTATCTTTACTAGAAATGTAAAGAAGGCCTTAGATGAAATTAAATCGGTCATAAAGAAGGAATTTGAGATGATTTATTTGGAACTATTGAAGTAATTTCTTGGCATTGGGGTCAACCAAATGGAGTATGGCATATTTATTTCACAAGAAAAATATGGAAAGAATTTTTTGTAAAGATTCAAAATGTTGGACAGTAAACAAACATCTACACCACCTGAAATAAGCTTGAAATAAACCAAGAAATATTGTAGTGACAATGAGGATCCTACAAGATACAAAAAAACATGATAGGAAGCTTGATGTATTTGACTTTAACTAGACCAAATATCATATATGTATTTTGTTTGATTTATAGATTCATGGAGACTCCAAAGGGGACGCATTGGAAAACATGAAAGCATATTTTGAGGTATGTGAATGGAACAAGAAACTATGGAGTTTTATCCTCTACGAATAATGATTTATAGTTAGTTGGATATACAGATAGTGATTGGGAAGGTATCCTTGATGATAGAAAAAGGACATCTAGATATGTGTTTAATGATGGATCAATATCCATTTCATGGGCTTCAAATAAAATAGTTAGTTGTTTCATTGTCTATAACTAAAGTAAAGTATATTTTACAAAGTGAAGTAACTTTACAAGTAATATGGATAAAGAAAATCCTCTCATATTTGCATGAAGAGAATTAAGGAGTTTCTAACATTTTTCTATGATAATATGTCTTCTATTGCATTGTCAAAGAATTTAGTCTTCCATGGAAGAATAAAGAATATGTTAATGAATTATCACTTTATTCGTTAATTGGTTATGAAAGGTGAAATTGAACTTAAGTTTTACCTATTAGTTCCACAATTAGTTGACATTTTTAGAAAACCTCTATCAAAAGAAAGGTTTTAGTGTTTCAAAAGAAATCTGGGCATCATAGATGAAGGAATTCCTAGCTCAGGAAATTAAAATCAATTCCTTGAATAAATTTGTTGGTAGTTGGCTCAAGATGAAGGGGAAGTTTTAGAATTAAAGGGTTTTGTAATCTTGAGCCACTCACATGTATTCAAACTTATTTTCCCTCTCTCTAAACCTCCCTACTGATAGGAATTTATTTTCTTTTTGGCTATCAATTTTTTGAATTACCCACAAATTCTGCAAGACAAAGGAAAATGTTAAAGCCGTAAGACAAAGTAGTGTTTTGGATCCATAGGACAAAGGTGTAGAAAATCCGCGCAACATTGTGAGAATTAGACTGGAAAGTAGTAAACATGTGTCGGCTTTCCAATGCCTCCTTTTGTAGATATTTTGGGTATATGTGAAGTCAACCGAATAAACTACAACTTATATATCCGTCTGGTTCGGGATCTTCGTTAAGGTGAGTTAACGTCATCTCTACCATACAAGGTATGACATGTGGTATGATTATGCCACTCTCGACTGCGATGAGCTCAGGCAGACCTTATGACATAGAATAAGCTGAAGTTTATATTAGTATTGGGTCAATAATTTTTTCCATGTTATATGGGTGACA
Organism: Taxus chinensis; assembly: GCA_019776745.2. Taxonomy (NCBI): domain Eukaryota; kingdom Viridiplantae; phylum Streptophyta; class Pinopsida; order Cupressales; family Taxaceae; genus Taxus; species Taxus chinensis. The sequence continues at coordinate 166,902,933 of CM034154.1, read as the reverse complement.
CGTGGTGTTATACATGTGGCGTTTCCAATCTATAGCCTAAGAGAAGAGAATATAGAAAAGGAGTGTGGAATATTCCTATTGGTGTAAGATTCACATTCTGACATGATCTATATATGAAGACTAACAACTAGAATATGTGTGGAGTGTTAATATTGGTCCTAACATTACTTCGAAGAATGAAGGTTTCAAACACCAAAAATCTGCAATAAATATAAAACCAAAATGTGGCGGAATTCTGTCTAAATTTTTGGTGATGGAATCTGGTGGATCTCAAGCCCTACATATAGCGAGATTTAATATATATGTTTGGGTCTTTGTCTAAGGTGAACAAATTATGAAAGACATGTAGTGCTATATATATGGTGTTGTTTTATTTTAAGCAGAAGAGAATATATAGAGCCGCAACTTAAGGTTTTAACATAGCAAAGGGAATAGATACGTGCATGTTAAGGATATGTTTGATTAGTTATCCATTAATTTTTGGGTGAATTATGTTTTATAATATATTATGAGTCTTAATATTACAACTCATAATATATTTTTGTATTGGGTATTTTGATATATTATTATACCTGTGAATAGTATTCTAGGTTATTTGTTGCAACACCTCCCTATTTATTAGAAAGTGGTTTGTCTATGTAATTGGCTATATAATAGACATGAATTGTGTAGTTTAAATAGTAGAGTTTCATCCAAAGAATATTGAGATGTTTATTATTCATGTGTTTGCCAGTGTGCAGATCTAAGGCTCTGTTTAGATTTGGTATCAGAGCAGTCCATTCCTAACTGTGTTCATGATGAAAGTCTAAACGTTTGATCTTTTTCTTTATGTTGTGTTCAAGGTTGAGCATGTCTAGTATGCATGTTTGAAAAATGTTTTTTTGTTAACTTCCACCCACATATTTTATTGTTCATGTTGTTGAAGAAAGTGGTTTAGTACTTGTTCGTCATCAACTTTAACCCTCAAAGTAAGTTTGATAACTTACATTGAGACTCATTTTTATGGGCAGGTGTTAATTAAAATCTACATTGCAATATAAATGTTCCATTAGCATATTTAACATCTACATCTATAAGCCACGATTCTATGTGCATCGTCACCAATCGATTAATCTATGGTATATATATAAACTTTGTTGTAGCCTGGCTCAGAACAGTTTGCATAACATTTGGTCCAACATGAAAGTATGTAATGTATGCATATTTCTTATAATTTAAAATAACATATTATCAAGGATTCAATTCGAATTGTGATAATTCAAGCTACCAACCATGGGATAAAACACATCTTCTCTAGTGTAAATTACATTTATAGTTTGAACAAGGTGTATTTACGAGATCATTATTTAATTACGAATTCTTTGCAATGAATCACGATGGTAGATGTATGACAAACAAATCCTAAATGTTACTATTCCAAACCTTTCACAAAACTTGCATTTGCATTGGACTATAAGGTGAATCGACATTTTTAGTATTCTTCATTGGAATAAAGATTACATATGGTGGATCGAGCACACAACCGAGAAGAATTGGTGATTAATAGTCACAATCTTGGTGTCAAAACTATCATAATATTCACATTATCCTAAGTTCATTGACACCTATGGTGGTTCATGGATGTGGCTTTCTCTCTAATTATATTTCACTATGGTTTTGGTTGTGGTCACAAGATTGTCTTGTATGATAGCCAAATTAATTCCCATGTTTTTCTTCTTTTCATATAGCTTTATTAGATTGGTTCATAGTTTACAAAAATATATTGTTTCACACTATGTCAAAAGCTAAGTCTCGGATTGTTAAGGTTTTTAATATTAATTTCAAATTAATAAAATAATAGATTTTAGGATTTTTTTTTCATTATCTAATCAAGAATAATTAAGTTGTCAAAATTGTATAAAAAATAATAAAATAATAAAAATAAAAATTTTCCTTAAGGATGCATTTTCAGTGTAACCTGATGTCTAAATAAAAAATGGAGAAAGGTTATTAGCCTCTGAAAATTATTGGGAAAATTTCTCTTCTCATGAAAGTTAAAATGAGCCTATTAGCTACCCCAGGGATGGAGATTATTATCTTTAATTAAATTCATTGTAAGATGGAGGAAACAGAGGAAGGAAGAGAATCATCGTCCTCAAGTTTTTCACTACCTGAGAGGCAAAAAAATTATTTACTAACAACTCTTTTTATGTGTGATGAATTAGAACAGATGGACATCCTTGTTCCTATGTGCAATACAATGTTTTTGTCTCCCCTGTGATGATGATGATGTGGAGATTTGTACCATTCATACTATAGCATGAAGTGTTCTTGATTAGATTGACTTGATGGTTGATGTGAATTAGTTGATGGGTCCCCTTTCATGTATTCACCTGGATATGTTGACGGTCCCCTAATCATAGATGATGTAGTTCCCATAGTCAGTGTTGAGTATCGAGACCATGTGTAGGCTTCAGAGTGGCATGTTGCTTGGTTAAAGATGGTATTTTCCCTTGTTTGCACTAAGGGGGAGAATGTTAGGAATATATTTGATTAGTGCTCCATTAATGTTTAGGTTAATTATGTTTTATAATAAATTATGAGTCATAATATTACAGCACATAATATATTGTTGTATTGGGTATTTTAATATATTTTTATACCCGTGAAAAGTATTACGGGTTATTTTTTGTACCACCTTTATATTTATTAGGAAGTTCTTTGGCTATGTAATTAGATATATAATAGCCATGAATCATGCAATGTAAATAGTAGAGTTGCATCATAATAATATTAAGTTTTTTATTATTTATGTGTTTATTAGTATGCAGATCTAAGGTTTTGTTTATAATACAAGAAGAAGAAGAAGAAGGAATTGAATAGCAAGGAAGAAGAGAGGAGAAAGGACATAAGAAGAGAAAAAAAAAATCACAAAAAGAAACAACTTTGAATTTGTATGAAGTTTTTTAATCGAATATAATATATATTTTTGTGTTTTTGTGTTTTGGTTTTGTTAGAACTAAATTTTTCCAATAGATGTTTTATGTTAGATCCTAATAATTTTTTGGGCATGTGTCTCACTTTGGTTGTTCTATTCAGATTTAGATCTACCAATGTCATGTATCCTCCTCCATTTTTAACCTCCTTCACATATCTCCAATTCGTCAAGCACACTTCCTCCATGACTCCAACTACATTATATTTGATGGTACCATAACTATTTTTAAAAATTATATCTACCAAAACAGCTATGTTTCTCTCCTCTCCAATGGCCTTCGAACCTTCTTTACAATGCAAAATAAGACCTAGAATGGACAATAATGTTGGAAATTTTGGGTTAGTGTTGGAATTGATTTCAAACCCCATTGATGGAAATGTGTGTTATGGTGATGTATGTGTCTCCCTATGATGTTATTCAGCTATCATTCATGTTGATCAAGTGGTTTGTTGAGCTTTCATGGTGTCCTGGTGCAGGGTTGAGCTAGTATAATCATTGTTTGAGCTCCCTAGTTTTAGTTGGATGTTTTCATGAGTTCATTCATGTTCAAAGAAGTATGCTTTAGGTTATATATTTCTACATGATGTCATCATGGTTAGGTCATGGGTTTTCATGGTTGAGTAAAGTCATTCCAGGCTTGTTTCTAGCAGTGATGCATGTAGAATGAAGTGAAGAAGTAAGATTTGGGTCTAATCAGTCATGGTGAAGCATGTGAATTTTTTTTGATAGTATACCTGATCTTTATGGTAATTTTCATGTTTTTATTGCATGATTCAGTGCATATATGAGGTCCTTAGGAAGCTACAGGTGAGAAACATGTAGTTTAACATGTGTAAATGAGATTGGATCGAGAATTTTAGGAATACCTGGTATATGTGGTGACTTTGATTAGTTATAAATGATTTCATGGTGCTTAATGACATTTTTATGGTCAGTATGCTGAATTTTTTTTAATATATGCAAGATTCAGTTAAATCGAGTAAGTTTTAGTGTGTTTTTTTCATAAAAGTTAACCTTCTGATGCTCACTGTGAATTGTATTCTTTCTATGGGTACCTAACATCTTATGAATATATTATAAGATTAGTTATAAACATTTCACAAAAATAATGAGGTAATTTGACCATCATATTTTTATAAACGATCGTTAAGAAGGTAAAGTGGTCTGAAACCCTAGCTAAACCCTAACTAGGAGCGGTTTGAAGAAAAGTGAGTATATCAGCCTAGTTTTGATTAGTTCCTAAACATTATGATTTAATGTTGTAAAGAAATCTTCCATATATCTAGAAATTTAGGATATAGCTTTCGGTCATATGTTGGCCCCACCAGAAAATGCTTGTTACTGAAGAGTTCTAGTTGGAGTAGAAAGTTATCAAATATGGTATGGACTAAATATCTATTGTGGAATATATCTGATTTTTTGTTTATTTATATCAAGGTTTCAGATCATTTTTGTAATTAAAAAGTGTAAGTTGAGAGACATTCAGGCTAACTAGTCAAAGGGTAGTTTTGGGATCTGAAATAGCAGGGTCTAGTAAAATGAGCATAACTTGAGCTACATGTGGATTTTGAATTTGATTAAAGTTGTGTTGGAAAAAATGATTCAGATATGTTGATATTAATATTATATTTAACTCATGATAGTTTCATTTTAAAGGATTTTTTGGTCATTATTTTCGTAGGAAGATTTTTTGGCAGTTCAGGAAACCATGTGTTTTGATGGAAGTTTTATGTTATTTTTGGTATGAGATGGATTGGGTGATGATTCATATCATCTGTAATGCAATTAGGGATGAATTTGGAATCCAATTAATCATTTTTAAGGTATTTAATGTATGTTAAAATGATATTATGAGCTAACCTTTGGAAAAATATTTTTTGGCACGTTATTTTGGTGAAGGCAAAAGTAGCGGTGGTTTAAAGAGATGGATTTTTCATGACTTATAACTTGATTAGAAGTGTTATAAAGATTATTAAATTTACATAAAATTGTTACATTGCATGATATTAACATTTTAAATTATTTTTTTGGCCTTATAAAGTTTCCAGGGTGTTGAAGGGGGCAGGAAACATTTTTTTTAGATTTACAAAGTGAACTAGGACCATTAAATGAAATAATTTGATTGGTTGCAATAAATTGTGAACATGGTTGATTTTTAAATGATGTATTGATCATTATTGGTGAATATGGGATCTTGGATGAGCATGGTTTTGGAATGAAGACAATTTTAACATCTTAATGCATGTGTTTTAGTGATTTTTGGATCATGAAATGAAGGGTTTTTACTAGGCTGAACTACTTGGGTCACTTGTAGATGTTCTGGAAAATTTATGGAATGTTTTTTAGTGGTGAATCTATCTAAGAAAATGTGTATGACATACCTATTTTTGGTTTATGATTTTATTTGCATATAAAAGTGATGTTTTAGCTCAATTTGATAGCTAGTCTTACATGGAGGAGAAAAGTGACCTAGAGGAGAGTTATTTGTAGGTATGAAGACATGATTTTAGGGAATATCAGTTTTTTTCAGATTTAGGAAGGTATGAAAACATGTTTCCAATATATTATAAGCAAGACAATGCAAGAAGGAATAATTTAGAGCAATATTGAAGACCTAGGGTTTGACCTAGGGTTTTGTGAGTTGAATTTGTCATCTCCATCAGTTGTGGAAAAATAGTTAGAAGAGATAAAACTTATTTATATTAATTATTTTGTGCTTGTTCATCCTATTGGGTTTTATCCTCATTTTCTAGTTGGTGCTTCACTAAATTAGGGGTTAGTGCTCTACTAAACTATGGGTTGGTGCTCCTTGTAGGGTTGGTGCTTCACTAAATTAGGGGTTGGTGCTCCTTATGAAGTTGGTGATTCACTAAATTTATTATTTGTGTGTAATATCAATATATTTTTAGTGGTTTTTCATCCTCTTGATGGTTTTTCACATAGATATGGTGTTCTTGTGTACTCTTTTACTTTAGATCTTGTGTATGGTTGTTAATATGCTTTAATTAACACACACATATGCTTTATGGTTGACTAAATTATTAAATGAATTATAATGAATAAGGATGGAAAATTAAATGAATTTTTGTAGAAATTATTAATCCCCCAAATCCATTGCGCTTCCAACAATTGGTATCAAAACATGTCCTTGAGAAGTAAGTCTAGAAACTTGGAGGAGATCCTAGAAGCATAATATAGTGAAGAAAATCAGGAAAGAGACTAAGGAATTGAAATCCATGGATAAGAAGGATAAATAAACCCTAATAAATATCAAGTGTTAGTTGGAGAATTTAATTTCATATTTGAGCACAAAGGAAGAGGAATGTGAAATACTAAGAAACATGCCTTGTGAAGTGTGTGTGCATGAAAACATTGACATCAAGAAGTTCTTATTCAATCTACAAGTATATTTAGAATTACATAGGATGGAGAACATCATATCGAAGATTGATATCAAGGATTTGACAAGTTTTCTTAAGGCCAAGGAATAATAATATGACAAGCACAAAGAGGAGATCCAAACCCTAAAGATCAAAGAAGTTGAAAATCCTACTCTTGTAGATCAAGGATCTAGTCTTAGTTCCAAAACAAGTGAAGATGATGGTGTTAATGGAAACAAGGTCTATTCAAGGCCTAATCCTATTAGACAACCAAATTTATTGAGGTATGCCGAGTTTCATGGTTATTGTTATGCTTGCAATGGTTATGGTCATAGATAAAGGGATTGTAGGAAGTTTTTGGGTTTTCAAAACCCTTGGAGCAATGCAAAATTACACAAAAGTGATCAGTTAAGTGGTAAACATGAGGTCACTTGCTAAAATTTTCATATAAAAGGTCATATTGCAAATTTTTTTAAGGTGAAAGAAGTACGAATGCCAAAATATGTCATAGAATGATTTGTTTCAGTCAAATTCAATGATCAAAAGGTAGTCAAGAAGATCTCAATCCCAAACCTAGATGACAAGAGACATATCTATGCAAGAGAGATCAACAAGAATCATTCAAGACATGAATTGAAGCACTCTTCGGTGTTTGAGAAGATGATTAATTTTTGATACCTCTAAAGTTGTAAGGTATGTGATATGATCCCTCCCTGCACTTTAAATTTAAGTCTCTTTTGCAGGTTTCTAAGTCTTGGAGTTGGTCTTGTCTTAAAAGTGTTTGTATGTGTTATTTCTCGTTGTATACTCCTATCAAGATCATCATGAGGTCATTTTGTGTCATCAAGTTTTCAACGTTTATTTCCTCTTTTGGTTCAAGAAGTATGTGATGTTGTTTTGTGCTCTATCATGTTGCATACATATGAAAAACAACCCTCAATGTTGTATTGTTTTATTTTGAGTTAAAGGTGATGAAAATATGGAAAGACACCTATGTCTACGTATTTGAAGTGTTTTTTCTTCACACAATGTAATTTTCTTGTGCCTATGGTGTCTCATGTCTAATATTATAACAATAATTATGTTTCTTGGTCACGAGATTTTATTTTCAAACAATGATATCATTAAGTGTTTGTATCATCTTTTTTAGAAAATTTCCTTAGTATGTCTTATTTTCAACTTATGTGTCATAACACATGTTTTTCAGTCAAAGGCTTGACTTTTTCATGATCTGAGTTCAAGGGTATGATGTTTCTCAAAGTCATAAAGTATTAGGTTTGTATCAAAGATTTGACTATGCATATTTATTTGAGTATGTCTTCAAAATGGATTCAAGTTCATAAGTTTGTCGCATCTGTGTCATATCATGGTATAAGTACACTAACACATATTATTATAGAAAAAAATGTGTCTCATTCAAGCTCTCAATGTAAGTCCGAGTTCAATATGTTTGTAAGGAGAGTCTTCTATAATCAATAAAAGTAATGTAATGAAAGAAGTATGAAGCATGTGGTCAAGAATTCCTTTATGATTAATCTTCAAGAATTCCTTTATGATTAATCTTCAATAATTCATGTATGAGTAATCTCTATGTTCTGTAATATCATCATGATATCCCATGGAGGTGAATCTATTAATGTAAAAAGTGTATTTTCTTAGGGACACCATGAAGTGTATGAATGCTCCAAATTTGAGTTGGCTTGTTGCTCGTGAGTGATCAGTGCCAAATGTATGCTCTGTTATGGAATGTACAGTATTAGAACATGTTTGTTGAAGATATCCTAGGGTAAGGGAGTAATAGGTTAGGTGATTCAAGTTGAAATGAAAAAAAAATATTGTATACTATAAATCCGTTGTAGAATCTCTCTAGGCATTATGATTGGATCGATTATGTCAAAGTTATACAAAAGTCTTTGTCAATGCTTGTTGATCCTGGATTATGAATCAAATAAAATTGGGTCCTATGATATTATTATAATTTGTGGTACGTATGTCTTAGTTTGTTGATCAACATCTTCTTCAGAGTTCATGAAGTAATGAGAAACTTAAAGAAAGTTTGCAAGTTGTTGAGAAGAGTTGGTATGGTCTTGTGTCATGCATTACACATCCATAAGTCCATGTTTGGTGTAAGTGTACTATGTTAGAAAATATTTTTTTAGTTTGTATATGTGTCTTGTTATCTCTCTAAAGTGCACCCTATATATGAGGGATAAAAAGTGTGCTAAGCTTGTTTTCCCCTCACTTTTGCAGATACAATGGAAATGACTCAGGGTTGTGGGTATCCCTATGTTGAGGTGAATATCCATTATTACAAGGCTGGTTCCTTATTGATGTATCCTAAAAAAATTTAATTGTGGGGTTTAAGGGTAAAAATATGGATGTAACTGAAATTAAAATGAGGTGATACACCAAAAATAATGAGGGATTTGACTAAGTAATATGCACAATATACTGAGAACAAATTGATGAAGAAAAATCCAATGTTAGCATGATCCTAAGGCATACACTTTACTATTGAGTTTTGAATCATAATAACATTGCAAATTATTACACACTAAGATTATGTAGAAAACCCAATCTGCAGTAAGGTAAGCTTAATAATTTATGGAATACAATTCACAAGATTTAATAAAATAATACATGCCACTACAAAGTATTGGAAAGGCAATAAATGGTTCTCAGTAAGGGAAAATCTAGCCAATGGCTCTATCTCTCAATACAAAATTCCTCTTATAAAAAAAAATTCCCTTGTGCTTTTCCAATGCACACAATATATAGCAAAATTATTCACCCAACCCTCTAAAAATAAACAAAGTCTAACTACACATGCATGTTATTATTAACCTTTATTATGAAAAAATAAAAGATAAAATAGTCTTGTTGTTACAATCAGGAAATAATAGCCTTTTAACTCCAAAAATACATCTCAAGTCAAGGTGTAGTTGACTCATCTAATTATGATACAAATAATAAATTCTAGGTGAATAATTTGGCTAGTATTAGTGTTGTTTTGATTTACAAGTCATACAAGGTCCATGCAAATATTTTGTCTTGTAGGTCATGATGTGACACATGTTGTCTTTATCTTCTTTTTCTTTTTCTGAGGCCCTGATGTGATACCTATGCACTTCATATTCATATCATAATACTTTTATTTTCCAAATTTATTAAGACATGGTCAATATGCACCTTGCTTTAGTTTCCACCTTTGAGCATGCGCATAATAATTATTCTCCTTTTATTTTCCTTGTTTGAAAGGTATGAGGTATTTGGAAAATATAAGGTATTTTTCCAAGGATTAAGTTAATCAAATTTTGATATTACTTGATGGTGATGGCAGGTGACCATCACCAATCATTGGACCCATCCTTTGCATATTTTGCATATACTTTGGATAGTTTAATCATTCAGCCCTACTTTCATCATTTGAATCATATCATATAGTCAACATATTAATAATTTGGGAAGCCCTCCCCCCCACGATGACTCACCCCTAAAGTCATTTATTCCATGATTGATGACTCAGGTCAAGTTAGGGTTTCATGGTGAGTTGACATGTATGTACTTCTCTATCTTTGGTTGAGTTAAGGAACTCCCTGGTTGAGTTGGTGGTTTGTATTAGCAACCATTGATCTTTGTACTTTTTATCTTGCATCATTGATCTTAACTCATTGGGAGAGCTAGGTTACATGGTAGTTTTGTTGGCGAGCTAAAACATCTAGAACCCTAAATTTTTTCTCATTTTTCGTCATTAAGTTTGCAGGGTGAATCCCTGGAAAATTTTATCCTTGACACCATTGTTTGAACTTTTCAAGCTCTAATCTCTAGCATCTCAGCCTCTATTATTTATGAGTATGGATTTTTTGCATTCTCTGTTGTCTTTCCATTATTTGGAGCTTCACTATGAGGTATTCAAAGATATGGCCGCCATTATTTTAGCATTTCAAGCTCTCTGATTTGTTTGTGATGCATACATACTTTGCATTCTCTGGCTTAGAATGCTTCTATTGAGTTCCATGTTAAGGTTCTTTACCACCATTATTCATACTTGTTGATGGTGAATCATAGCACCCTTGAATGTTTGCAACTCAATGGGTTGAGACTCTCAGTGCAATTGCATAACATGCAGCTTTTCCCAAGTGTGGGGCCTTGTGAATCGGGAAAGCTCTCCGGATGAAGGCCGGTTCCTATTCCTCTGTTCAGATGCACACATAAAAATGCAGAGGGTTTACTTAAAAACCTAATCTAACTTGCCAAGGAGACATGGTAAGAAGATGCATAAAAATAAACCTAAACTAACAAAGGTGATGCACCGAGGAATGAAGAACACCTGTCTTGCCAATAAACACAAACCATTAAAATGCAATGCAAGATCATGCACAGATAACCAAATTTGTAGTGAAAGATAAGGAGGATGCAAATGAATACAGAGAGGGTTGAGAATCATCCACATGCATGCATTATTTTCTCCAAAAATTGGTACAATACACTACAAAATGCCAAGAGGCAAAGTTACATTAAAGTTTTAGATGGTTTGTGTTTATTGGAAAGACAGGTGTTCTTCATTCCTCCGTGCATCACCTTTGTTAGTTTAGGTTTATTTTTATGCATCTTCTTACCATGTCTCCTTGGCAAGTTAGATTAGGTTTTTGAGTAAACCCTCTGCATTTTTATGTGTGCATCTGAACAGAGGAATAGGAACCGTCCTTCATCCAGAGAGCTTTCCCGATTCATAAGGTCCCACACTTGGGAAAAGCTCCATGTTATGCAATCGCACTGAAAGTCTCAACCCATCGAGTTGCAGACATTCATGGGTGCTATGATTCGCCATCAATAGTTTTGGCACGCTCGGTGGGACAAGAGGTCATTCCACATGATTTGAAGGAATTTTCAAGAAATTTGGACTAAAAAAATTACAGGTTTTACAATTTCAGATTTTTCACCTTCCAAGCTGAACTTTGAAATCAATTTTCAAGGGCTTAACTAGCTCAAAACAAGTCAAACTTTCACCAATTGATAGATCGGGGGGTAATATTCAAAAGGGTATTCTTATATTTTTGATATTTTGACTTTCAAAATTTCATGGTTTTTAGTATTTCGGGTTTTCCTAGGTATTGAGCATGTCCCAAGTTCTGACACGGTGTATTTCATGTTTGTAAGTTGCCTTGCATGACCTGAGTTTTGCCTGTACCTTTTGGGGTTTAGTAACTACACAACAATACCAGATAACCGAATTGAAGAACTGTATCTTTCGGGTCCTTCAAAGTTTTAAATTATTTTTTAATATTGTTAGGTTTGGTGTGTAACTTGGCAGAATTAAGCCTTTTAAGGCTCACTTTCTAACACATCTAGCGACTCCGAAGGTATAGAATTCAATGGTATAGCAACACAGGTTTCCTAGGTACATGAGAATAATTCGAACCAAGTTTGATACTCGAGAAGAGGGGTTATTTGTCCACTTACAAATATCACCAGGCAGAGGAAGGAGAGGAAGAAGACCACGAAGGTCACTGTCTCCACCTAACCGGACTTTGTCTACACCTCCACCTGGTAGACCTTTTCTCGCATCAACCAGAGTTTTTAGGCCAATCATAATGGCACATCTACCACCGAATCCCTTTGTCAATTTCACTGGCAGCAGCCCACTTGCCCTCAATGCACAGAATCCAGTTCCAATCGCAGCATTGAAGAACATTCCATTTTTCACTGGAGAAAATCATACCACTCCTGGTGATCATGTCAAAGACATTGCTAACATTTGTGCAATCCACGAGATAAATGAAATGGATGTTACTATCAAATTGCTGGCATCAAATTTAGAGTGGTTTAGGAGCCTTGGCATCAGTTTGTTCTCCAAGCAGTTTTGGAAGGGAAACAATTTAGAACAATTGATGGTTTAGGAGCCTTGGAGCTGGTTCTATCCAAAATTGCAATCAGTTATGCATAGTTCTCCTGAGCACCAAGGCCACCAATGCCCTCTCTATCCAGACATGGAAATTCTACAAGCACTAGTCAAGCACCAGAGTTTGAATCCCATTCCAACTCCTAGGAATCAAAGTTCAAATGAAACTTCTACTTCATCCTCTAGTGCTTCAAATGAACTCCAAAGGTTATGAAACAATTTTGTGAGCTCTATCTAAAGTGCTAGACCGTATCAGCCTCAAGCGCAGTACCAAGCTAGGCCCCCATACCAACAAAATGAAATCAAAACCAGAAGCCAAGTCCTCCCGCTAAGAGATATCCCCAATGCATCCCAATTAGTGCTCCATAAAGAGATATGCAATCACCTCACCCATCTATGTGCTTTAATGGTGCATTGATGGTGACAACTTGGTGTCAAGAGATCAGCAACAAGGGACATCTCAGCAAAACACAACTCCAAATGACAAAATTGGCAAGTTGAGGATTTTTGTGGCATGAATCAAACAATTTCTCAGAATATATCACATCAAAGAAGAGGAATATTGGGAAGGGAAGTCATTTCCATCAACCTTCCATCACCACAAGGCAGTTCCAAAGAGATCTTCAAATACATTGCTGCCCAGCTGCCAAAGGACAGAAAAGGAATCCCCATTCAGGATCAAATGAAGAAGACTGTGAATATATCGTGGGAATCTAGGCCAAAGAGATGCTGCCATGCCCATATGCAAGAGAATGTACTCACAAATGCTACTCAGCCTGAAGGGAATCATGGAGGAAAACAAGGTAAAGTTTTGAAACCCCCTCCATTCTATGTTTCATTAATCATTAGGGATAAACTAGTACACAATTGCATGATTGATTCTAGGGCAAGTAGTTCTGTCATGCCCAAGCAAATAGTTGATTAGCTGGGTCTCCAATATGAAGTCATATCAAAGGGGGTAGTGCAATTAGATGGGATAGAAGTAGCAAAGGTGGGAGTGATTAAAATTTTGAATCTTACCTTGCATGCATGCCCCAACGTTACCATTTTTCAAGATGTGTCAGTGATATATTTTCCACCACTCTTTGTCCTATGCTTATCAAGGGATTTCACAGCCAAAATTAGAGGCTACTTATCTACTGACTAGTCACACATGTTGTTCAGAACAAGATATGGTACCAAGGTCACAATCAGATCTGAACCAATTGCAAACTTTCATATTGAGCCTCATACTCTAAGCCAAATCAATGCTAACTATTCAGCATTTGATCAAGAAGATTATCAAAGCATAGATGAAGCTGACACCAAATTTGGAAGCATCCCAAATTTGACTCTCAATGAATGGGTGAGCAAGGTACATGCTTTTGATCCATACGAAGAAGTAGAAGAATCTGAACTAGGAGGATATTACATACATGAAGAAAACCAGTCTATTCCTAGCATCACCAAACTAGACCATAAGGATGACAATGAGGTATGGTAGTTATTTTTTGATGGATCAAGGAGTAGGCAGGGTGCAGGAGGAGGAGTTATGCTTATTTCACCTCAAGGCATCAAATATTATTCAACTTTCTGGTTCCAGTTTTCCTGTTCAAACAACACAGCTGAATATGAGGCCTTGATTCATGGACTTCATTGGGCCAGGAAAAAGGGCATAAAGAACGTGTAGGTGTTTGGATATAGCAAGATAATCATCAACCAAGTCAGGGGACAACATGCTACAAAGAATAACCTACTGAAGAACTACAAGAATAGGGTATGGGACCTCGTTAAGGATTTTGAAGCTTTCAATATTGTGTCCATACCCAGGAAGAAAAATTAAGCCATGGATAGGCTTGCAGCAGTTGGAGCAAGGTTCGATGTGGTTGAAAACATCAAAAGGGAAAAAACACAACCACATATCCATGTGCTTGTGAGGCTAGCAGTTCCAGATAATAACACAAGCTGGCAGGTGTTTGAGAACGATCAACAGATCATCAATTTTTTACAAGAAGAGGCTGAATTCTCAGCTAGGAATCAAGATAGACTAGAGCAGCAGTACGGGGATCAAGTAGTGCAGCTGTGGAAAAACAAGCTTCCTAAGGGTTTAGTAACATTGGAGTCTATCTTCAACCCTAACGACCAGTTTCATAAGGAAAAGGCTAACATACAGGTCAAGAGAGAAGATTCAGAGCCAATTCTGGTTGGGGAAGGCAAAACACTTCAAATTGGCAAAGTGGCCACTGAGCAGGAGAAATCAGATTTCATACAACTTTGCCAAGAATTTCCAGATGTCTTCGCTTGGAGCTATGAAGACTTGAGAGGATTCAATCTGAAGTTGGCACAACATACCATAGAATTGGATCTAGATGCTAAGCCCATCAGGTAGAAGCAGAGACCAGTCAACCCTCACATTGAGCCTCTAATGAAGAAAGAGCTAAATAAGCTAATAGAGGCAAGCATTATATTTCCGATCAAGCACTCAAGCTGGGTTGCAAACTTGGTTCCGGTCAGAAAGAAGAGTGGAGAAATCAGGTTGTGTGTGGACTTTTGATACCTAAACAAGGCATCTCTTAAAGACCATTACCCACTTCCTTCAATGGAACAAATATTGCAAGTAGTATCTGGTTCGGAGAGATTCTCTCTCCTAGATGGCTACTCAGGGTATAATCAGGTAATGGTGAAAGAAGATGACTAGTTCAAGACAGCTTTCACCACCAAATGGGTCACCTATGCCTACAAGAAGATTCCATTTGGAATATCAAATGCTGGAGCCACTTTCCAAAGGGCAATGGATATGGCATTCAAGGGGTTGATCAATAAAATAGTTTTGATATATCTTGACGACATCACTGTATTCTCAAAAAATGCAGCAGATCACCTCTTCCATTTGAGGCAAGTATTTCAGAGGTGTAGAAGATTTGGGGTATCATTGAATCCCAAAAAATTCATATTCTTGGCTCACGAGGGAAAACTTCTAGGCCATATTGTTTCAAAGGAGGCGTTGACGATTGACCCAAAAATAGTTAAAGCAATTCGAGCGTTTCCATTGCCAAGTCACAAGAAGGCTCTTCAAAGCTTCTTGGGAAGGATCAATTTTGTCCGTAGGTTTGTTCCAAACTTTGCAGCTCTCATAAAGCCAATAACGTTGATGTTGAAAAAGAGCATGACATTTAAGTGGACATCTGAAGGCAAGGCAAGTTTTGAGGCAATAAAAGAGGCTATATCTCAAGCTCCGACTCTTGTCAATCTAAACTTCTCCAAGGATTTTGTGCTATATGCCTTCGGTGGTGGAGACATAATTTATGCAATCTTGGTACAGCAAAACAAAGAAAGATTAGAACAACCAGTTGCTCTCTTCAGTCAAGGCTTGGAGGAATACAAAAATAGGTACTTTTTCATTGAAAAGCATGTCCTCGCAATGATCAGGAGCTTAAATAAATTCAAGCACCTAGTCTTAAACAACAAGATCCAATTGTTGTTCTCTCATGCGGGAGTCAAGGAATTCCTTCTAAACAAGGATTTGAATGAGAAACATGCAGGATGGATAACCCATGTCATGGAATATGACATCGGGATTAAGGTCACTAAGCTAGTACGTGGAAAAGGACTATGTGAACAACTAGCTTTGAGTCAGAAAGTTGAAGCAGGTGATGAAAAAGAGATTGCCTTGGTATTACAGGATGGTCAAGAACAAGAAAATGATGATGTGCCCACTCCTTGTTGGACTCATAATATGATACACTTCCTACAGACAGGCCTATGCCCTCCAGAAATGAGCAAAGCAAAGAGGAGATACTTCAGATTACAAGCCATTCCATATGTGCTTGTTGATGGTGTTTTGTTTAAGAAAGACATCAATGGAGTTCTATTGAGGTGCATTGGGACAGGTCAAATTGAGAGGGTGTTACGAGATTTTCATGATGGAGATTCTGGAGGAAATTTTTCCCCACGGATAACAGCTCTCAAGGTAATGAAGGCAGGGTATTATTGGCCCACAGTGTTCAGCGACTGCTATACATGGATAAGAAAGTGTAAGAAATGTGCACTCTTCACAGGCAAAGAAAGACTAGCAGTGCTTCCATTGCACCCAATTTTGGTTGACCAACCATTTATACAATGGGGATTGGACTTCGTCGGGGTCATCAACCCAAACTCAAGCCAAGGCCACAAGTGGATTCTCATGGCAACAGACTATTTCACCAAGTGGACCGAAGTAGTAGCGCTCAAAGAGGCAAATGAGTCTAACATACTAGACTTTTATGAAGGAATAGTGACCAGGTTCAGTGTGCCGAACACTATCATATCAGACAATGCATTGGCATTCATAGGTTCCAAGATTATAGAATGGGCTGTCAAGAATGGAATCTATTTGAGCACCTCTTCAAATTATTACCCACAGGGTAATGGACAAGCAGAGTCCACAAACAAGAATTTTCTAAGAATCTTCAGAAGGACTCTGGATGAAAAAAAAAGGACATGGCATACCAAACTAAAATCAGCATTGTGGGCTGACAGAATAACGCCAAAGAGGTCTACTGGTAATTCTCCCTATAAGTTGGTCTATGGGAAAGAGGCAGTATTGCCTATATCATTAGAATTGCCAGCATTAGAGCTCATGAAGCAGTTGGAGTTGTCTGAGTTCGAACCAATGGAGGCTAGGTATGCAGAGTTGATGGAATTGGAAGAAATAAGAGAACATGTAGTTCATGATGATTGAAAAGGATCAGGCCTTAGTAAAAATATGGTTTGATAAGAAAGCAAGAGCAAGGACCTTCCAGGAAGGGGACCTAGTTCTGAAATGGGATGCAGATCGGGCAAAACTAGGAAGGCATTCCAAGTTTGATGCCATTTGGAGTGGCCCCTACATGGTCACGGGATGTAAAAGTAGTAATGCCTTCCAATTGTCTACATTGGACGGAGAAGAACTCCCGATTCCGGTTAACGGAATCTATCTTAAACATTGCTACTAAAAGGAAAAGGTTTACCCTTGTAAATATTAGCCTAGATTTCAATTCCTCTAAGTGCGTATGCACATTGTCTTGTTATAGTTAGGTTTCAATTTCCCTAAGTGCTTCGGCACAGGTTTTGTTGCTCTCAGGTTGAATTTCTACAGTTCAGCATGCTGTCGAAGAAGGAGTTGCGGTATCAGGCTCAGGATCAGAGATCAAGTTGGTTTCAGGTTATTACTTATGACTCCATGCCCAATGGATTTCTAAAAGGCCACTGATCTTCTACCTAGTAGGCAGGTGATCCCGTTGAGTCGCCAAATTGTTGTATATATCTTCCCCCTGGGTAGATATAGACAAGCAAAAGAATATGGAAATCAGAGAAACTCAAAACCTGACACTTATTCAAGCCAAAATTTGTGCCCATGGCGCATGTCAGAGGTGCATAGCAAGAGGTTTTGACATGAAAATGGATGCACCCATGGCACAGGTAAGAATATGTCGACACGCCAAAAGTCGCGCCCATAGCGCAGGTCAGAGGCGCACAGCAAGAGGTGTCGACATGAAAATGGATGCACCCATGGCACAGGTAAGAATATGTCGACACGCCAAAAGTTTCACCCATGGCATAGGTCAGAGGCACACAACAAGAGGTGTCGACATGAAAATGGATGTGCCCATGGCGCAGGTAAGAATATGTCGACACGCCAAAAGTCGCGCCCATAGCGCAGGTCAGAGGCGCACAACAAGAGGTGTCGACATGAAAATGGATGCACCCATGGCACAGGTAATAATATGTCGACACGCCAAAAGTCACACCCATGGCACAGGTAAAGGGCGCACGACACAGAGTGTCGACATGGCAAAAGTTGCGCCTTGGCGCACGTAAAGGGCGCAAGACAAAGAGTGTCAACATGGGAAAAGTCACACCTTAGCGCACATAAAGGGTGCATGACATAGAGTGTGGACATGGAAAAATTCATGCCTTGGCACACGTAAGGGTATGTCGACATAAGGATGGATGAGCCAAGGCGCACCTTCAGGAGGCGCAACATTTTGAGCGCTGACAGGAAGCAGACCCTGGCGCAGATATTCAGATGGCCATAACTTTTCACAGGGAGCTCAGATTCATGCAAGGTTGGACTTTTCGGAAAGCTTACGAAGTCCTCTATCCAACTACAACTAGATATATTTAATTGGGTGAGAAAAACTTCTTAAAAATACAAAATACAGTTCACTAATTTTTGGGTTTGCTAGGGTTCTCACCTACCACCATAATGAGATGAATTAAATGCAACCTGGAGGTGGTTGGGGTAGATTTGGATTTCCTCTCTCTTCCCTCTCTCATTCTTCCTATAAATTGTAAGGAGGGCCTTCTTTCTAAAGGTTGGACATTCTTGTTTTTCCCCTCCCTTCTTCTCTTTGGCAGGTGAATTTGTGGACTTCAAACCTCCCATCTAAAACTGTAATGCAACTTTGCTTCTTGGCATTTTGTAGTGTATTGTATCAATCATTGGAGTATATAATGCATTCCTGTGGATGATTCTCAACCCTCTCTGTATTCATTTGCATCCTCCTGATCTTTCACTACAAATTTGGTTATCTGTGCATGATCTTGCATTGCATTTTAATGGTTTGTGTTTATTGGCAAGATAGGTGTTCTTCATTCCTCGGTGCATCACCTTTGTTAGTTTAGGTTTATTTTTATGCATCTTCTTACCATGTCTCCTTGGCAAGTTAGATTAGGTTTTTGAGTAAACCCTCTGCATTTTTATGTGTGCATCTGAACAGAGGAATAGGAACCGACCTTCATCCGGAGATCTTTCCTGATTCACAAGGTCCCACACTTGAAAAAAGCTCCATGTTATGCAATCACACTGACAGTCTCAACCCATCGAGTTGCAGACATTCAGGGGTGTTTTGATTCGCCATCAACAATAATTTCAAGCTCTGGTTCAAGCTTAAACTGAATCTTCTCTAATATTTTGGCTCACTTTAGAAGGTAAGGTTCTTCCTTTTAAATCTATAGATTATCCTTTCAATGTTGTTCTGCTCCACATATCTCTAATCCTTCAAAATTTTTGCATTTCTCACATTTTGAGGTTGTATAACCTAAAAATCTGTGTTTCTTTGCACATATATGCATAAACTTTGACTTCAAACCTGTAATTGTAACTCAATCATCATTCTTTCAGTATGCACTTCGAGGGATTGTAGACTTGTTATCTAAAACTTGTAAGTTACACTCTATTTTGAATCTTTGTGGAAAAAATTTGTGAAAACTTGGAATGCCCATTAGAAAATGAAGTTTTTCTTTCTGTGAATGGAATTTATTAACTCTATATTCATCTTCATCCTAAAGGCTTAGAACTTATTTTCTATCGAAAATAAAAGGAATTTGTTTGATGATTTAATTTGACACATCTCTAACTCCTTTATTTGTTTTGTGAAAAAGATATATGGGTATTCAATCCTTGATAAAAAAATAGGTAAATCTAGAACTCGTTCGAAGTGGGTATTGCTACTTTTGAATCGATGCTTTAACTGTGAGTTGGGTTTTTCATTACAACATTGTACATAATATTTTGAGATCTCACTATTGTTTGTGTTTTTTGTATAATGAAAATGGCCATTATTGCATGAAAATGTGCTCAACTTTGTTCTGCTATTTATTGATTGTGATATTTTTTTTCAACACTTTGGCCATGAGGGGTAAACACTCTACTTTTGACACTCTTTTTGTGACTCGAACCATTAAAATTTTGTTTGATATATTAGTCACCATTAAAAATAATGACTCTATTTTATCTTGTAACTGTGTTTCTTCTAGATCTACTTGATTTTTTGATAACTTAGGATACTTGTGATTTTGAATGAACAATGCCTTGATATTATTCTCAAAAAATAGTCTTACATTATATTCCTTCTTCTGAAAGCTTAATTCTTAAGCTTTATGTTCATTATGTGATCCATAAAAACATGTAATTGTAATTTATTGATTTGATGGATTTGTTTTTCTAAATCTAATTATGATTATAAACATCACTATCATTTGTTATTATGTTACATTTACTCATGTATCAGCCTCGGTTCTGATATGCTTCTAAAACTTTGTACTACTATATCTTCTATCTAACAATGATGTTTTCTTATCTTGTAAAAGGCTTTAGAATTTGTATCTATATATTACCTCATTTGGAGCTTCGTGAATTGCCAAAAATGGACTCTGATGGTAAGACAGGCTTGACCCTTCATTTAGCTTTAGCATGTATTTGGCATACTTGAGTTCATTGCTTATATCTGCAAGGGATTCTGATCCATTCTGTTTCTGAATGAGAAATTAATATCTGTTCTATCTCAAACCATTAGCACTGTACTTATGATACTAGCTTTGCATATTCTTCTCCTTTTCCAATTGACAATCTAGTGGCAGATTGATGTGTTTATTCCATTTACACTGATGTATTTACTCATTTTATACTTGCATTTAAATGTCAAAGTTGATTTAGTGCACTGTAGGAGCTCAAATGTAATGTTGTACATTGCTTTATTACCTTGGAAAACAATTCCATGTATTTTACCTGAAACTCATGGTTGATACTACCCCAGAAGACTACTTGTGATTACTATTCTAGTAATAGCTTAAACCTAACATGTAGATCCAAGTATTGAAGTATCATAAGATGTTAATGATGTCGGTAAATCATTATTTTTTTCATATTTGCACTCTGTATTTATTTTCACTTATAATCTCTTGGAACTTGCTTCAATGTTTTTAGCTTCATTCCCTAGAAGATTGAGATGTTCCTTAAAACTCTATTACTTCAATTGCAATCTGGAAACTATATAAGCATTCTTTATAAGCTAGAAAGTATTAAATATTTTTATGCTCCAATTATTTCCATTGTTCCTATCCTTCACCTTTTTACTTTCAAAGTTTGAAAGATATACTAACACTTGAAATAAATTATTGTAGCTGAGTCTTGACTTCTGCTTACTCAAATTTTGAAATGAGTTACAATTATTCTACCTTCTTTCAATGAAATTAGATCACTGAAATTCCTTCTTTAGTACATGAAATCCTACTTTAAATTTGATGGAGGCTTGGCTTAAAGAAAACATATCTTGATGTATTTATTTTATGAAAAACCTCTATATGGTAGAATTCCATTCAATGAACCTTGTTTTCGATTGCAATTTGACGTTTGAGCCTCTGAAATATTATAAATGAAGCTAAGTTGATTTCCGAATTAGTCCTTAAAGCCAAATAGAAAGTATTATTTTCTTCATGATTTTGTAAAATTTGATGCAAGGTGTTAAGCATTATGAATGCATGGAAACTATGAATCTTTTATTGGTATTTCCTGCCACCTAAAAATGAAGTGGCTAGTTGTACTTAATTACATTTAATTATGGACTTGTAACTTACATGAAAATGGAAAAAGATCTGCAATCATTTATTGTCCTTTGATTTATATAGAAGATATGCAATACTTGATGCTCCTGTAGATTTCCTGCCAATCTTCCTGTAATCTGTAGCTCTGCATATTTTTAACTTAAAGACTGTACTTGCATGTCTATACTCTAGCATTTAACAATTGTTATTCAATGATTACATATGGAAATAGGAATATTCAATAATTTGTTTATAACAAGTTGATTCCTATCTCCTGGAACATTAGAATGCACGAGTGAGTCTTCCGAAATTGGACTCCTCAATGATTTCTATTTCATGTACTAATGGAAACAATACTTATTAGTAAAGCATTTAAATCATGCAAAAGATTTTTTACTTTATTCACCTACTACATGTACCTACACACTTAAGAAAATAGTTAGAAAATAATGGGATTGAAACATCTCTTGTATAATGTAGAGATTACCTTCTTCTTCTTCTTGTTTATCATGATTATGAGAATAGTACATATGCTTCTGCAAGATATTACTTCCTTGTTTTTGTATCTAGCTCATTTACTTTATGCATACTTGAATTCAAAATATTCATTTTCCTGAAACTAATAGCATAAGTATATATTCTAAACCCAGACCTCAATTATTGACAACCTTTTTTTTCTTTCCCTAGGTACAATAATGTAGACCAATGAGGTTAGCTAGGAGGAATGCAAAATGAAGTAGAAGATGGTGCATGGATCTAGAGACAAAGAAGACTAGGAGATAAGACCCAAAAGGAAATGATGGGTTTTCTTTTATATTCCTTTAGCTTCTAAGCTTTATATACATGTACTTCCTAATTTACTTCAAGTTAACATGAGTTACATCTCATGACTTGTGTTGGAAAAATTGAATTTCTTCATGAATAAATGAAATTAATTTTTGTAACTAAGTTGTATACTTCTTTCTGCATTCAGCTTTATGATGATATATTGATTGTATGATGAAATAAACAACTCAATCACATGACTTAATATTATTTATACATGTAGGAAATAATAAGATTTTGATGTACTTATAACTTAATAATGAAAATATTCTTCAATTCCATGTAACTACAACTAATTGTAATTTCTACTCCTGAATGATGAACATTTCACCTACATCTATTGTGATTCTCACCTTCATCAAGGCAATGTATTAGTCCTTCAGGGATTTTGTGTTTCCTTGGTGAAGATGAACATGTGAATGAAAGCATTCTATGTGAGGTGTTACATTCTGTAACAGACACACATAGATGTAGATTAAATGTAGCTTAATCAATTACTACAAACTGAAAACACAATAGAATTGTACAACTCCTTCTTATCCCTTAGCTTCGATTTCATCACATCGATCCTTCCAATCTGTAAACAAAGTTTCGAGTTGCCCATTTTTGCATGAGTGCAAAAATTTTCAACATTTCTAGTGATCCTATAGGGAAAAAATCACCTGTTAGCTTATAGGACCAGTGCCTTGCTCTTGTCCATTGGGTATGGAGTTAAAGCATTATAACAAGAATATCTACCTTTTCTTAGATAACTGACCCTTCTGAAAAACAAACTAAAGATGGAAAATGATCTAGTAAACCAAATCACATGCATGAAATGCACTTATTGAAATTGAAAAACATTGCAATGTGCATATGAACTGTACTTATTGAAAGGGAAATCCTAATCTAACCAACATTTATAAGATTTTCAATAGCAATGCTTGTGAAACATAACATTCACAAGAATGGGAAGATCCTCTCCAATCAGCCTTGAAAGATGAAATGTGTTGTGATATTTGAAAGATAAAATCATATAAGGAACACTCCATATTATATCAAACTTTGTGTGGTTCACTGGCTTTACTCTATCTACATCACACTTCAACACAATATATCCTTCACTAAAAATTCTGAACCTGGATTTCTTAAAAAAAGTACTTTTAATCTACCTTTGATTCTTTTCCATGTTTAAGTGAGCTTGATCACTTTTATCTTGTAGTTCCATATGTTCTTCAAAATGAACTTGAATTGGTTCACACTCAATTAATTCCATTTAATGCAATAAATCAAATGTGGGTAGCTTAATTGAAATAGGCATTCTTTCCTCACATCCATAAACAAGATTGTACGATGAGTTGCCAACTAATATTTTAGGAGTCACTCTATTAACCCAAAGTGTTGATTTTAACATCAGATACTAAGCTATTCGGATTTTGTTGAGTGTTCTTCTCATAATTTTGAGGAGATTCTTATTAATAATTTCAACTAATCTGTTACCTTATGGGTAATAATTAGAAAAAGTACTCATATAAATACAATGTTTGATAGCCCAATATTTTACCTTTGCAACAAGAAAGGATAGAGAATTATCTGAAATAATAGTGGCTAGAACATGAAATCTATAAAGTATACCTTCATAGAATTATAAGATTGGAGTTTCATTGGATTCTTTCAAATCCACTGCTTCAGTCTAGCGAGTAAAATAATTTTTGGTAGTCAAAATTCGTTTGTGTCTTTGTGATGAAGGAGGATTTATCATGCTAATGAATTGAAGACCCAATTGAATGAATGGTTGATCTACTGAAATAGGCTTCAAAGGAAGTGAAGCTAAATGTTCTTTTCCAACAAAGAAGGCACACATTCTGCACTTCTTTAATCATTCAAAATAGTCCTTGAATATTCTAGGTGAACAATAACTACATTTTTTATAATTTTAAGAGCTGCGATATGTTCTAAGAAATAAAATCTTGCAATTCCTTCATGAAATTTAGAGAGTAATTGTTGCACTTTATCAAAATAAACACAATGCAAACAAACTTTGTTGATATATTTCTTAAACATCACACCATTAATAAAAGCATAAGGTATGGCTTGTAATCTGAAATACCTTCATTTTTTATTTTTCATACCTTTTGGATAAGTGTCATACTGCAAGTGATTGATCAAATTAGTCATCCAAATTGATCCTGGAACCTTTGGATTGAGTTCTAGTTTCTAATTTTGGGGTTGTACTAAAATTTCAGGTTGTTGGTATGAAATTACAACATGCTGTGATGAATTTGTAGCATGTTGTTTTTCCATATCAGCAATAAAATGTCCACATATTCCTTATCCAAAGATATTTTTAGCAACACATATATCAATATCATACTCCATACGGTTGTAATTGAACCTTCTCGTTTATCATTCAGCTCCTTGTTCAACATGAACATTTTAACACTTGGGTGAGAAACTAAAACATGAATCTTATTATTAGAAATCATGTACTTGAATATATTTAATCCTCTAACTACTACAAGTACCTTTTTTCAAGAAAAGTGTATTGTGTTTCGTAGTCATGTAAGTGCTTCCCATAGAAAGCAATGGGATGTTCTATTTCATCATCATTGACTTGTGTCAATATGGCTGAGATGGTTTTAGTTCCTACAAGTGCATACATAATAAAATCCTTATCAAAGTTAGGATTTTCCAATGTAGGATCCTGTGAAATAGCCAACTTAGTGGCTTTAAATCATTTTCTTCATTTTTTGGTCCAAGATAAAACTTTACCCTTCTTTCGAATAGTTCTTAATGCATTTACCAAGGCTACAAAATCTGGAACAAATCTTCTGACAAATTTGGTATTTACAAGGAAACTTTGTAATTCCTTCTTATGGTGAGATAGGGATAGTTGGAAAATTGCATCAATTTTGAAAGGATTAATGACTAAGCCCTTCTTAGAAAAAACATGTTTAAGCAATTTACCTTCACGAACTGAAAAAATAGACTTCTTAGGATTCAAAGAGATTCCAAACTAACTTTAAATCTGAAAAGTCTTCATTAAATGCATAATATGATCTTGATAAGTATTTCAAAACACAATAACATCATCTATATAAACCAATATGCATTTATTCAAGAGGCTATAATAATCTATGCCTATTACATGTTGAAACGTTGCATTAGCATTATAAACTCTAAAAGGTAGCCTTCTGAATGCATAAGTTCCCCAATTCATGTTGAAGGCCATCTTATATCTATATTCTTCATGCACAAGAAATTGATTATACCCATTGTAACCATCCAACAAGGACAACCTATTTGAACCTAAAATTGTTCCTAAAATTTGATCCATATTGGGTAGTGAATAATGATCCTTCAAAGAAGCTATGTTAAGTTCACAAAAATCAACAAACAACTAAATTTTTCCATTCTTTTTCCAAATAGTCACAATGTTGACAACCGAACTTGAGTGCTTGATGGGAAAAATAATTCTAGATGCAATTAACTTTGACAATTATTTTCTCATTAGTGGCTCAATCTTGGGGTTACGAGACTTATGTTTTTCCATAATAGGTTTTGAATTTGGATGTAATTCTATAGTATGTTGTGCCAAACTAGGATCTAAAACTTTATGATATTGGTATTTCCAAGAAAAAACATCCTAGAATTCTTTGTATAAATTGATAAAAGTCTATTTTTTCAACTAAGGAACATACCTTTCCAGTGTGTAATTTCTTTCCATCATGAAGTGAAATATCTTTGTATTTATCAAGATGTGTTGAGATCTTTCTTATGTCCTTTCTAAGATGATAATAAGAACTTCACATATCTTCTAAAGTGAGTAGCCCTTAAGGCAATTTGATGGAATTTAACTAAACAATTTGGTCACCGTATTGGTGCTATAATTTCTCTTGATTAACTACAAAAAAAGTAGCTTCTTGCTACAGAAATTTGTAGATCTGTTTATCATCTTTGAAAACTTTCCAATTCTCTTCATTATCAGGCACTAAAGGTATAATTATCAACTTTATATGTTTTTGTATTTCATTATTTTCAACTTTTTCTAGCACTTCGAAGATGACTCCAACTGTTACAAGTCTATGTGCATGTTTATTTTTAGCTCTTGGGACTGATTGAATGTTAATAGTTTTAAAATCATCAATCAAGTCTAAAAATCTATGCATGTAATATTTCAGCAATGAATTCTTACAAACGTTATAGTTCTTGACTTGATTTATCACTAATTTAGAATCACCATAAACTTGTAACATGTTGATTCCTCTTTTTTTTGGCCAATTGGAGGCCATGAATTAATGTTTTTTACTCAACTACGTTACAACTATATAAAAATTACAGACTTAGAGTTGAAAAATACCCCTAATTTGAAGGGAAAGTCAACATAAAACTTGCACCTTAACCTTTCTTATTCTCTTCTCCTTAAAAATGAGGTACAATAAGCCTTTTGTAGTACTTTCTATTTAGGACAAGGGGATGGGTGTGTTTTCCTCATAAAGATAGTAAATACTGAATAATTCTTCTTCTACTTCCTTGTAAGGATCCTAAGTGTGTTCTTCTTGATGTAAGGGGCTACGCTTGTTTTCAGATGAATACAAAGTCCATTTTTTTTGACCTCATATGAAAGATACACCATCAGCTCTTAAAAAATAAACTTTGTAAAGATGGAATGATCATCCATACCAATTATTGCCTTCAAATTTTTAATAACAATTTATCATATGTTCTTAGCACTATAATTTTCCATCATTTTTGGCATAACTAGTAGATTATTTTCCCTTAAATGGTTATTGAAACTAAAAGTGTATACATGCATGCACACCTAAGATGTATTGTCTACTTATGGGACCTCATCAATAGAAAAAGTTAAAAATATTGAAATTTTTTACCTTCTCTCTCAAATCAATGATTTTAATTTCTCCCATACACTTTTCCATTTCCCATGCATTGGTATATAACCAATGTGTTGTTGGAATATTTGTAAATGCATTAGATTAATACAATATGTTATAATCAATGAGTTTTGAATTGAATGAGTTTTTAATGAAGAATTACATCAATAGATATTTATAATCTAGACTTTATTGTTCCACCTTTCTCAACTAGATTCTAAAGATGTTTATGATGATTATCATATTTTGTAGCATATCTTATATTTAAACGATCTTCCTCAATTTTACATCTACTTAGTTTTATAACTGTTCCGCCATATTACTTTTTAGACTCATATACATTCCCATAATGCGTCTCTATCGAGTCAAACTTCAATTGCACTTTGTGGTCTCTACCTATTTTCCAACTATAGATAGTACATCTATATTCTAAAGGAGTATCAGTACTGTTGAAATTTTTTACACTTGTGTAAAAATGGGAAACTCAAAACTTTGTTGTTATGATGAAAGTCATGGGTGAAGTATACCTAAGCTAAGGAAGTTTTGATGTTATTAGTTACTGCTGAATTAATTAATGATTAAGTGAAATCTACAGCTATGTGTGCTGTTACAAAACGTAACAGATCACATAGTCTGTAATTTCATGATACCTTCAACAAAAGAACAAAAATTCCCCGAAGGACAGTTGTGTTGTCTTGATGAAGACACTGAATTACAAAGTAGGTGAAGTGTTGAGTTTTGGGACAACAAACATAAGTGTAGATTACAGAAAATCAGAGTTCATTACTGAATGTTATGGATTCTCATTAATTTTATTTCCTTCATGATTAAGACATTCAATTAAATGAATGATTTGTGTAGTTCATCATACAATCCATATAGAAAGCTAAAATGTTGAAAGAAATATATAACTCATTTTAAAAATTCAATGTTTTATTCATAAGGAATTTTCAAAATTTTCCCACATAAGCTGTGGTATGTAACTAGAAAGGAAATTACAACTACTGAAATAAAAGGTACACATGAATGAAAGAGAAAGTAAAGGAGTATGAGTGAACCCATAATTTCCTTAGGGTTGCTTTCTTTGATTGAATCATCTCCATCCCCATATTTTGTTCCTTATTCATATCCATTGTAGAAGCCATTGTACCTGAAAAGAAGAAAATAATAACTATCAGATATGAGCTCAGGGATCAAATCATATTCCTACACTATCCTAGTTCATGCATATGAATATCTTCAAACAGGACATGTAATTTACTTGAATATCAGAAAGCACACATGCTCTACTTACTTAGAAAGAAGAAAGAGAAGAGAAAAGAAGACCATGGACATAAGAGAGGGCAAAAGGCCTTAGTATTTTCTAAATGTTTTCTTAAGTGTGTAGGATAGGTTGTAGCCAAGGAAAAATAGACAATTCATAAGTACATGTAAGAAAAGGAAGAATGTAACTAAAAGTTTCAATAACTATTCTTAAATGGAAGAAGTTACAATGTAGAAGAGAAATTGGCAAATAGAAGAACACTTTTGAGTTGTAGCTAAAGGAGAAGAATCAGATTTTGAGAAGCTGAAGTTAACTAAGAAAGGAAGAATACAATTGAAAAGGAATTAAGAAAATATTCTGGGAAATTTTGACAGGGTTTCACCATGTAAAATGGACACTTACAACTTTTCATCATACTTCTTTCAACTACTAAATGCTTTAAAAGAATTATTTGAATCAATTAAGTGATATAGGAAAGCAGTAAAACATGCTATGATCAAGATAAAACAACTATGATGTCTCATTTTTTATTTACCAATCTAGCTTCAAACATGAAGTGTTGTGACTCTATATTATGAATTAGAAAATACAACTACTATGTTGGAAATGGAAGGAAGGAAAAATTATGGAAATTTTTTTCCAGGGCTTTGCCATGAAAAATCAACATTTTAAATTTTTTAGAATGCTAGGAAGATTACTATCAAGGAAATAAAACATCTAAGTAAAGAAACATGATACAACAACATCAACTACTCCAGTTTTGAATATACAATACAAGAAGAAGTTCAATATAACTTCTAGAAAAATAGATTTTCTATAAGTATCTCATCAAGAACTTATTATACCAGCTGCTACAGGAAAGGATAAAATTCAAAGTAGAAGAAATAAGTTGTGCATCAGATTATTATTCAGTGTTGAGATACAAACAAGAGTGCAATATTCTAACAAGTGACAGGAACCATCTTCAGAATCAAAGTAAGAAGCACTTAAACAAGATTGCAGTGAACTAAGGAAGTAAATTTTACAGCATAGGTATGACTTTCAGAAATGAAGCAAGTTTAAGTGTACAGAATGCTACAATAGGTTCCAGAAAAGGCTTAGGGTTTATCCAAAGAATAAATTTGATCAGAAAACTCATACATATCTATGTCAATGGGATATTTGGGAACACATTTAAAAATGTGTTGTTATCACATAAGCTAAGAAATGACACCGCAGACATAATATCCCCATGAGATCTAAGAATTATAAATATCAAGGTGCTCAGTTACTTGAAGGATGAAAAGTGACAAACACCTCAGATCCAAGTCCTCAACAAAGGAGACTACAAAGTAAATATTGCACAAAACTAACTCTCAAATTAATCTCAAAGGCGTGAAGATACAGGAAAAATAGAGATCTGCGAGTACCTATGTCATGGAAGCACAAATCCTGGCAATCAA
This sequence comes from Taxus chinensis, assembly GCA_019776745.2. Lineage (NCBI taxonomy): Eukaryota > Viridiplantae > Streptophyta > Pinopsida > Cupressales > Taxaceae > Taxus > Taxus chinensis. The sequence continues at coordinate 166,872,948 of CM034154.1, read as the reverse complement.
TGAAGACCCATTAATGGTAGTAAGAAATCGTAAAGGATCTTGTACAGTAAGGAGCTTATTATCAGTTTCTCGAAAATCAAATGACAAAACGATGAGGATTCAGATCTAAGAAACCTCAGGAAGATTTTTCTAATAGAAACGCCAACAAAAGAGGCTAATCATATACAATACAACTATATAGTAAAGCTCAAAGTAAAAATCCAAATACCCATATTTAAAATATGTATATCTACAGTTCTAAAGTACCATATACAATTTGGAATAGAATTCAGAAAAGGAAGAACGTGAATTTGAGGAGTATGACTTCAAAACCACAAATTTTACAACAAGCCAAGTGTCAAATTCATACGTTTTTAGAGGAAGCTATGAGTACCTAGTTGAAACTTACCGGTTCTAAGTAAAAATTTCAGTAAATCCTCGAGGTAGGGTCACAAAAATCAACAAACCTATAAATATTTAGCTCCAAACAATTTTCAACTCAAAACAACCAAGGCCAAGGCACGAAGGTCACAAGAAATGCAATGAAAAAAATGAGTATCAGATTCAGAGCTCAAAATGGAAAAGACTAAGTAATAGTGAAAACCTAGAGGTCGGAAAAACTTACCTTCCCTCATTAAACGATGATGCACATAGAAAGAGATGGTGGCCGCTTCGAAATGAAAGCTCGGAGAGACCAAAAATATACTGGTGCTCAAGCCTTCGACCACAAGATCTAAAAAACACTCAAAGCTCAAATTGATTAATCATGGTGGCCACTTCACAAGAAAACTCATATCTCTTGGACTACCACAAAGACCAAATAGAATAGAGCCAAGCTTCAAGGTTCAATAATGACATCCAATACAGAAACACGAGCTTAAATCTTGCTTAGAAAAAATGAACCGAGCTTATCAATTCATGACAATGGAGGGAAAAACCCAAGACCACCCTCTCTCAAAAGCTTCGAACAGAGTAAAAGCAACATGAAATATAGATGCAAGAGAAGTTTAGAGAACCAATATGAAATGGGAGTAGATCTTTAATGATCAGATGAATGGCGTTAAAATTTTTTGCCAAGGCTTCACCCGCATCACTAAAAACTGAATTAAGTGATCACTATGGGTCAAGGTTACCCTTTAACATGCAAAATCGAGAGACGAGTCAACAAGACTCAACCACGGTTTAATTATTGATGATAAAAAAGCATCAAGGAACAAGATCAAAGGCTGAGAATCGTGCTCAGAGCTTGAAAAAATTAACCATGGTTAGTTCCCACCAGCTACATTCAATGCATAGTCAGAAACCCTAACCATGAGTCCAAAGATCGATGGCCTAAGATCTCAAAGTACACAGATCGGCAGTTTAAAAGCATCACCAAATTTCCAAAAAGACTCAGCCTAAGCTATGTTTCCACCAACAAAACTCATGGAGGGGTGAGTCACCATGGAGAAGGGGCCAGCCCATGTCATCAGATGAAATAAAATCATTGCATTCAAAATTCAAAAGATTGACTATAGTCTAGACTTTAAATAATGCCAAAATCCAACCAAATTATGCCATAACGATCACCGAAAAGGTGAAATATTTTAACCATATACTATTCAAGCATGCAAGCCGACAAGTATTACATGGTCGTGTATATCCAAAAGGTGGAAAAATATATAGTGTATCCTATGTCGAATAATCAAAGGTGACTGAGTATGGTTTGGTGACTATTACAAGTGCCCCATGTGTATCTAAAACTATGGTAATGAGCTAATTCCATAAAGGTGGCCAAACCAAGCAAGTTGGAGGTGGTTTACACAAGGAGGTTAAGTGTGGGGTTACATAGTGTCACTCATGTGACCACTTAGAAAGAGATGTCAATGTCAAAGTATGTACACATGAACAATGGTCCCCACATGTGATATTTTATTTTGCAAATATCACAAATGTTTGAATTATTCACTCACAGGTAGAGAATTAATTTGTTGCATGCTTCACAAGAAGACATAAAAGAGAAGAAGACAAAGTTGCATGTTTAAAGGAGAAAGACTTGGATAGCAAGCAATCTTATTATTAGAAAAAATTTTACCCTTGTTTTCTTAAAAATAAAACAGTCAAATTCAGTTTGATTGTATTGTAATTAAGGATAATAATTCCTATTTGTAATTGCATGCTCTATTTTTTATTCCTTTATCTATTATTAAGTAAAGGATAAAAATAGGATGCATGGGTGAGTACAAGCCTTAGGCTATTTTTAGGAAGAGGGGAAATTTATTTTGCTATATATTGTGTGCCTTTGCAAAGCACAGGGGGGACTTCCTGGACATAGGAGTACTGAAGCAATTTTTTCTAGTTTTTCCTTTTGAGTGTGAAGAAGTTACACCTTCCCAATTATTTGCATTCTTGTGTATGTTTCTATTAGTCTTGTGAATGTAAATTCCCTGATTAATCATCTTACCCTGTTGTAAAACTCAGTAGTTTTTGCTTGATATTAATATGCATGTTTAACTTAGTAGTATTATTGTGATAATCTCCCTCAATACCTCAAAGTGTTTTTCCCTTAATATTTTGTAGAAGAACTATTGGTTCATGCACCAAAAAATCCTTCACATATCAATTGTGCATATACTCAGTCAAAGCCCTCATACAAATTTGGTGTATCACCTTAGTTTTAATTACTTTAAAGTCATCTTTTACCCTTAAAACCCTAGAATCAATTTAGGATACATCAACAAGGAACTAGCCTTGATACTGGAGACTCACCTCAAAATAGGTATACCCATAGACCTAAGGTGTTTCCATTAAATTTATAAAAGACAGAGATCAAATTTTGCAAGCTTAAAAAACTTGAAGCCATCTCTCTACAGGGTGCACTTTCGAGAGATAACAAGTACTATTTTTCAGGGGCAACAACTTCAATGAATGGATATTTTTTTGACCATTCAAATTTATAAGTCCTTCCTGTAGTCTACTTCTCACTCTTATGTTTCTGATGTGAGTTTTTGGAATGTTTATCAAAAGTTTGATTTGGATGGGAAATGGGAATATTAGTACTGTAAATTTTAATAGAACCACTCTTGTGATTGCAAATTTCATCTGAAGTAAGGTCAAGGATAGGATTTTTGGCATTTGAGAGAAATCGGTATGCTTACAGATTCCCTAGGTAAATAAAAATAAATAAAGTAACATTCTCATAATAAGAGTGAAAATTACCTCTTGCTATTGGGGTTACTTTCGGCTGACTGAAATATTTTGAAATGTCCATGTAACATTTTTTTTCCTTTAGTTATTTTCTCATTTGTAATAGGGGCCAAAAAATGGGTGATTTTGAAGTCTGTACATGTGATACAAATATATAAGTATGAAATACTGACAGAAACATAGCTTTATCCAAATGCACAAAAACACAACTTAAGAATGTCAAAAGACAACTCAACCAATTAGGAAAACAATAAAGCAATATGCAAGATGCCAATAGAACATACTGCTACTGGTCGCTAACACAGTTAACTATTATCGGTTGGTAATACATGTATCATTTATCTGTCTGTAACACATATATTTGTTACTAGTTGGTAACACATATACATGTTGTTTGTTGGAAATATTTTTTTAGCCGCTCAAATTTACACACTTGTTTTGTCATCTGTCATCACATAATTTATCATTATATGGTAACACAAATAACTGTTAACGTTCTTCAACAAAAAAATAAACTTTCCAGTCTATATTCAGAGTTCTCTTTTTCAATTACCTCTTAGGTATTTCACTTTTTTCTGAATCCTTCAGCTTCTACTCTTATACTTTCATATTTTTCACACACTTATAATGTAAATAATATGACTATACTATGGTGAATTAATCTTGTGTATTATATTATTATAATATAAAGGTGAATATACTAAAATCAGTTGGTGCTTAGTGGAAAAAATGAAGGTGAAATTATATTCAAAATTTAATAGGCCCCATATAATTTTGGTGAATGTGATACCATACAGTAGTACCAAATTTGTTAAATTCAAATTTCAAAATTCCTAATATTAAAATTTTCATGAATATTCACCCCCAAAATTTACCTTGGATAATGATCAATAACTAGATAGAACGAATAATAGTTGATGGAATCAAATAGACTTTTTTTTCCTATACAGTATTTGTGATGCAAATAGTGCCTATTGATGTGTAATCACAACACCCATGAATGTCTGCAACTCAATGGGTTGAAACTATTAGTGTGATTACATAACATGGAGCTTTTCCCAAAGTGTGGTACTTTACAATTGGGAAATATTTCCAGATGAAGGTAAATTCTTATTCCTCTATTCGGATGCACACATTCAAATTATAGAGGATCTAATCTAAAATCTAATATAACTTGCCAAGGAGACATGGTTAATAAGATGCAAGAAAATAAACCTAAGTTAACAAAGGTGATGCACCAAAGGAATGGTGAAAATTTTCTTTAACTTTAAACAAAAAAACATGAAATGTAATACAAGCACCATAAAAAAATAACCGAGATTGTAGTGAGAGATCAAAGAGATGCAATGAACACAAGAGAGGGTTGAAAATCATCCACAGACATGTATTGTTGCTCCATAAATTTGATACAGTACACTATAATTCCCAAGAGACAATATTTGTATTATATTTTTGATGGGAGGTTTTTAGCTCCACAAATCTAATTATAGATAAGAGAAGAAGGGAGGGTGGAAAGCCAAAATGTCCAACCTTTACAAATATGCCCCCCCTTACAATATATAGGAAGAAAAATGAGAGAAGGGGATGAGAATAATTCAAATTATTTCTTCAACCACCCTAAAATGCATTGAATTATCCTACAACAATAATGGGTTCCATGAAAAAACCCTTGCCTACATATACTCTTTCTTGTTGGGAAAGAAAGGAAGCCCATACATTCATTATTGTGGTAGGTGAGAATCCTAACACACTAAAAATGGTGGACTATATTTCTTAATTTTGAATAACTTAGTCCCACTAATTTTTGGATATCATATGCCAAAGGAGGAATGCAGGGATGAAAGTGTGTTATACTCTAACCTTTAACTAAATCCTCAAGATCTAGCCACTGCAGAAAAAACGAAACCAAACATTTGATTTTTCTAGATCCAAATAATTTTTAAAAAATAGTAAACCCATATAGGAGTGTTATAGGGAAGGAACTCTCTCGCCCACTCCACAGGTGTCAGTGAAATGTAATGGCTTTCAAGTTGGGTCATCTCGAAGTAAACAAAAAATGTATGATGGCTTCCAAGTTAGGTCATTTGGAAATAAACACGAAGTGTGGAATAACTTCCCAAGTTAGGTCACCTAGGAAAGTAATGCATGTAACCCAAAAGTTAGGTCATCTAGAAGGCCAATTGTGTTATATTGTATTGATTGAATGATATGATTTCAACTATTAGAGAATTGAACACATTGATCTATTAGTTGATTGGTAACTCGTAGAGAAATTCTATGCTAGTTTCCCCCAGATTAGGTTATTATGGGGAATCATTAAAATATTGGTGAATGATAACACATAAATATTTAATAAGTTTTTCCACCCAGGTTTCATCATTAGTGTTAAGTGATGAAATGTTGAATGGAGAAATTACTTGTTTGTTTCCTTGAGATTAATTCATTAGGGGGAATCGATGGTGAAATGTTGCATAACGTATTAATAAATGTTTAAAATTTTCAAATTGGTAGTGTTCATTTATCATATTGTGATCTAACTAAAATCTTAAGATTACCCCGATTGTATGCCCCCCTTTTAGATATTGGGGAAGTAATGATAAGAATGAACACTAAGATGAAAGTAAGCCTGAAATAGATAGACTATGATAGAAAATGCTAAAATGTGCATAGATTAGGTGAAAATTATGTGGAGGAGAGATGTAATGGATATTTCATATATACGATATGATAGTATGTAGAATTCAAAAAATAACGTTGTAAACAGGGTGTAAATCATTGTAGAAATGTTATTGAGATGGAAAAAATCGTGTGGAGTGCATAAGTTGCGATAATGTGCGTGAAATAGTTAAATAGTAACGTGGGTGATGAAAGGTAACTATAAATAGTATGATGAAAAAGTGATTAGTCACTTTATTTGACTTTAACATGATTGTGATAGTGAGCTCTGAGTAAGTAAGGATGTCGCAAGTGTGAGCAACATGAGCTAGCCAATTTAATATTGTGGTCACTTTTGTAGCATCACATAGAACAAAGGACTTGGTATGTATGGCATACTATTTGTAGTTGAGTATAAGACTCCGAGATATTTCAAAAAAGTCCTTTCTTGTGCAAATCTGAGCTCCCAGTCAATAGTTGTGGAAATTTGAAGGTCAAGGTGTCATTCTACAAAAAATACCATGTTTTTGGCTCTGTCTTCTTCAGAGTATGAAATGCATGTAACCTCCAAAATCCTAAAATTCAGAATTTAAAACTTTTCCATTTAAGAGATTTACACATTGTTCATCCACCAACTTTTATTGAGAGTTCTAAATTTCTTAAACCCGAACCTCTAGAACCCCAAAAGTTTGAAATTTTAGACTTTCATACATTTTGTCTTTTTGGATTTTTTTCACCGTCCATCACCCAAATTGACTCGAGAATTATGAAACCTGATGTTTTGAAACTGTGAAACCTGAAACTACCGCTGCATTGACCTTGAAACCTGCGATGACTTACAAAATCCAAACCCTTTCAAGATTCATACTTTCAAGATTTTAGACATTCTTGATTACTTTTTCGATTTTGGCACCGAAGACTTTGAAACTCTGAATTTAGAATCTACAAAACCCCGAAATGTGAAAGTATAAAATTTTGGACTTACAAAGTTTCAAATTTTGAGCTTTTTGCTCACTTTTCTGTTTTATCCCATCGAGATCCATGAAACCTCGAAACCCGAAAGTCCAAAATTTTGGACTTTAAAATTTTCGTGTTTCGGAAATTTTCCTCCATTTTTCCAACTTCACGCTCCAAGAAATACGAAACCCTGAAACCCAAAAGTCTTAAATTACAAAATTTTGGAGTTTCAGGTTTCAGAAACTTTTATCCTTGCTGGGTCCCTAAAACCCACCTTAGCCCATCCTTGAAAAGCTCAATCTTTGAAGTCTGAAACCAAATTTGTACTTCTTGTTTTCCCAAAATGTTTTCAACTTTCTCGAGCCTACTTCAACCTTCCGCTTGAGCTCTAATCTTCTTCAACATTCCCTTTGCCACCCCTTTATTTTTTGAGCTTGGATTGAAATTATCAAACCTTCCTATAACTTGATTTTTGGAATCAAATGTGAGCTCGTATAACTAAAACAACATATCCATTTTTCCCCCATGTAAGTTTGTGTTTGTTCAATTTTTCCTGACGGGAAAAATTGGATAATAGTGCCCAAATGTAGTCCCTTTCCTTACTAGATAGCTATCTCTTAATAGAAATAGTCTGCCCATTAGATAGTATGTATGTTGTTTTTATATTGGGATATCTTGCTCAAATTCCAACACTAATGATTAGACGTAGCAACTAGTACCTAGTGAAATGGGAGGGAAAACCAGATAGATCGACCTCGAAACTCTAAATGAGAGCCATGTTTAAAAAGGATTAGGGTGCCTAAAAAATGGATAGGGATGCCCATGGGCACCATAATCCCTCCTTATGCACCCTAGTCAAAGACTAGAAATGAAAACTAAATCATTACCGACAACTAAGACTCGTTGAGAGATGACCACAACTGTGTAAGTAACAAATGATTGTGTAAGACACTAAATAAAAATTAATGACTAAACTTACTATAGGACTAGGATATGAGATATTACCGAATATTTTTCTTACGTGAGATACATATATAAAACAACATAATTTGTGGGAAAGTAGTAGTATGCACCTGATGTTGTGACTACATTTACCCCTACTTTATGTTGGTGAGTGGAAATTTCGGTGACATAAAGTAGATAGAGATGTGTACTTGAGAGAAATCTTGAGAAGCCCATGGTGTAGTAGAATAAGCAGATATTGTAGAAGCATGTCTCTAATGAACCATGTAGAGTGGTGAAACATGGATTAGCACATTGATCCATGTAAGTAGAAAGAAACGCAATGTTGTGATAAAGTGTACTAAACGCGAGTGGTTATTTTAATGCTAGATGATTGATGATTTCAAATTTTATATGATGATGAAATAGAGAAGGGAGTGACAATTTCCTCACCCAATCTCGTGTATACGAATAATTTATCCAAGCATTTGGTCATCCTGGCGGAAAAGGAAAAGTGCATGGATAAAAGTGTGTTATACTCTAACCTTTAACTACATCCTCAAGATCTAGCCACTACAGAGAAAAGGAGACCAAACATTTGATTTTTCTAGATCTAAATAATTTGTATCTAATAGTAGACCCATATAGGAGTGGTCTAGGGAAGGAACTATCTCCCCAACTCCACTCGTGTCGGTTAAATGTGATGTCTTTCAATTTGGGTCATCTCAAAGAAAACAAAAAATGTATGATGGCTTCTAAGTTATGTCATCTTGAAACAAACACGAAGTGTAGAAAAACTTCCCAAGTTAGGTCACCTGGGAAATTAAAGCATGTAACTCCAAGTTAGGTCATTTGAAAGGCCAATTGTGTTATATTGTATTGATTGAATGATTTGATTTCAACTGTTAGAGAATTTAAAACATTGATGTATTGATATATTGGTCACTTCTAGAGAAATTTTACGCTAGTTTCCCCTAGGTTAAGTTATTAGGGAAAATCAAGAAAGAATGGTGAATGATAACACAAAAAATATTTTAAAACTTTTTTCCCCCAAGTTAGGTCATTAGCGGTAAGTGATGAAATGTTGCATGGAGAAATTACATGTTTGTTTCCTTGAGATTAATTCATTAGGTGGAATCAATGGTGAAATGTAGCATAATGTATTTGTAAATTTTTAAAATTATCGAATTGATAGTGTTCATTTATCACATTGTGATCTAACTGCAATCTTAATATGACCCCTATCGTATGTTATTGGGGAAGTAATGATAAGAACGAATGCTAAGATGAAAGTAAGCCTGAAATAGATAGAATGTGATAGAAAATGCCAAAATTTGCATAGATTAGGTGAAAAATATGTGGAGGAGAGATGTAGTGGATATTTCATGTATATGATATGATAGTATGTAGAATTCAAAAAAGAATGATGCAAATAGGGTTTAAATCAGAGTATAAATGCTATTGAGATGGAAAAAATCATGTGGAATGCATAAGTTACGATAATATGTGTGAAATAATTAAATAGTAAAGTGCATGATGAAAGGTAACTATAAATAGTATGATGAACAAGTGACTAGTCACTTTATTTTACTTTAGCATGATTGTGATAGTGAGCTTTGAGTAAGTAAGGATGTCAAAAATGTGAGTAACATTAGCTAGCCAATTTAACATTTTCATGACTTGTGTAGCATCATATAATAAAATGGACTTGGTAAGTGTGGCATACTATTAAGATTTGAGTATAAGATGCCGAGATCTTTCCAAAAAGTCCTATCTTATGCAAATCCGAGCTCCAAATTAGAAGTTATGGCCATCTGAAGGTCGAGGTGTTTTTTTTGAAAAAAATGGCTGGTTCTTGGATCTGTCTTCTTTTGAGTCCGAAATGCATGCAACCATCAATATCCCAAAATTAATACTTTCAGAAATTTCCATTTAGGATATTTACACATTGTTCATCCACCAAATTTTCTTGAGATTTCCAAAAGTCTGAAACCTGAACCTCTGAAACTTCGAAAGTCAAAAATTTCTGACTTTCAGCCTTTCGGATATTTTTCCTTTTAATATCTTTATCACTTTTAATCACCTGAATCACTTCGAGAATTCCAAATCCTGATTTTCATAAACTCTAAAACCCAAAAATACCACCACATTGATCCTATAACCTGCGTTGACTTCCAAAATCTGAACCCTTTCAGGATTCTGAATTTTGGGATTTCAGACATTTTTATTGACTTTTTTTATTTTGGCACCGAAAACTTCAAAACTCCAAATCCAGAATATCCGAAACCTTCAAACCTAAAAGTTTGAAATTTTGGAGTTTCGGAGTTTCAAACTTTAGGATTTTTTCTCACTTTTTTGTTTTGTCCCATGGAGATCCCCGGAACTCGAAAGTCTGAAAATTTCATACTTTCAGATTTTCGAGTTTCAAAACTTTTCCTCCGTTTTTACAACTTCACATTCCAAGATCTCCGAAACCCCGAAAAAAAAAGTCTTGAATTTTAGAATTTCGGAGTTTCAGGTTTTGGAAACTTTAATCCTTGTTGAGTCACCGAAACCCGCTTTAGCCCATATCAAAAAATCTCAACCTCCAAAGTCTGAAACCCAAATTTTAGACTTCTTCTTTTCGTGAAATATCTACAACTTGCTCGATCCTGCTTCAACCTTCCGCTTGATCTCTGATCTCCTTTGATGTTCCCTTAGCCATTCCTTGAATTTTTTACCTTGTCTTGCCATTGTCAAGCCTTCCTGTAACTTAAATTTTAGAATCGAATGTGAGCTCACTTCACTGAACCAACCTCTCCACTTTTCCCCCTTGCAAGGTCGTGTTTGTTCAATTTTTCCCTAAGGAGAAAATTTTGATAATGGTGCCCAAATGCAATCCCTTACCTTACCAGATAGATATCCCTTAGTAGAAATATTCTGACCATTAGATAGTATGTATGTTGATTTTATATTGGGATCTCTTGCTCAAATTCCATCACTAATGATCAGACATATGAAGTAGTACCTAGAGAAAGGGGAGGAAAAACCATATAGACTGACCTCAAAACTCTAAATGAGGGCCATGTGCAACCATGACTAGGGTTCCTTAAAAAAAGGATTGGGATGCCCATGGGCACCATAATCCCTCTTTATGCACCCTAGTCAAAGACTAGATATGAAAACTAAGTAATTATCGGTAGTTGAGACTCCTTGAGAGATGAACACAACTATGCAAGTAACAATTGACTGCGCAAAACACTCATTGAAATTAAATGAATAAAATTACGATAGGACTAGGATATGAGACATTACCGAATAATTTTCTTACGTTAGATCCATATATAAAATAACATACTTTTTGGTATAATAGTAGTATGTGCATGATGTTCTAACTACATTTGCCCCTACTTTTTTTTGGTGAGTTGAAATTTCGGTAACATAAAATAGATAGACATGTGTACCCAAGATAAATCTTGAGAAACCCATGGTGTAGTAGAATAAATAGATATTGTAGAAGCATCTCTCTAATAAACCATGTAGAGTGGTGAAACATGGTTTAGCGCATTGATCCATGTAAGTAGAAAGAAACATAATGTCATGATGAACTGTACTAAATGCGAGTGGTGATTTTAATGGTAGATGATTGATGATTTCGAATTTTGTATGATGACAATGAAATGGAGATGGGAGTGATAATTTCCTAACCCAATCTCATGTATATGAATAATCAAACCAAGGATTTGGGCATCCTAGCGCCAAAGGAAGAGTGCAGGGATAAAGTGTGTTATACTCTAACCTTTAACTACATCCACAAGATCTACCTGCTGCAAATAAAATGAAACCAAACATTTGATTCTTCTAGATCCAAATAACATTTATCAAATACTAGACCCATATAGGAGTGGTATAGGGAAGGAACTCTTTCCCCCACTCCATGGGTGTAAGTTAAATGTGATGGATTTCAAGTTGGGTCATCTTGAAGAAACAAAAATTGTATGATGGCTTCCAAGTTAGGTCATCTTGAAACAAACACAAAGTCTATAATAACTTCCCAAGTTAGGTCACCTAGGAAAGTAATGCATGCAACTCCAAAGTTAGGTCATCTCAAAGGCCAATTTTGTTATATTGTATTGATTGACTGATATGATTTCAACTATTAGAGAATTGAACACATTGATGTATTGATTGATTGGTAACTTATAGAGAAATTTTATGCTAGTTGACCCCAGGTTAGGTTATTAGTGGGAATCAAGAAAGATTGGTGATTGATAATACAAAAATATTTTAAAAAAATTTCCCCCTAGGTTAGGTTATTAGAAATAAGTTGTAAAATGTTGCATTGAGAAATTACATGTTTGTTGCCCTGAGATTAATTCAATAGGGGAAATCGATGTTGAAATGTTGCATAATGTATTAGTAAATGTTTAAAATTTTTAAATCGGTAGTGTTCATTTATCACATTATGATATAACTAGAATCTTAAGATGACCCCAATCGTATCCCCCCATTTTAGATATTGGTTAAGTAATGATAAGAACAAACACTAAGATGAAAGTAAGCCTGAAATAGATAGAATATGAAAGAAAATGACAAAATTTGCATAGATTAGTTGAAAAATATGTGGAGGAGAGATGTAATGGATGTTTCATGTATACAATATGATAGCATGTAGAATTTTACAAGAGAACGTATTAAACAGGGTGTAAATTAGAGTAGAAATGCTATTGAGATGGAAAAAATCATCTGGAATGCATTATTTGTGATAATATGCATGAAATAATTAAATTGTAAAGTGAGTGATGAAAGGAAACTATAAATAGTATGATGAACAAGTGATTAGTGACTTTATTTGACTTTAGCATGATTGTGATAGTGATCTCTGTGTAAGGATGTCACATGTGTGAGCAACATGATCTAGCGAATTTAAGATTGTGGTGACTTCTATAGCATCACATATGAAAATAGACTTGGTAAATGTGGCATACTATTCGGATTTGAGTATAAGACACTGAGATATTTAAAAAAAAATCCTTTCTTGTGAAAATACGAGATCCCACTCAAAAGTTATTGTTAGTGCAAAATCACAGCACCCCTGGACGCACATCAGGCTTCTAGGTTGATGTTCAGGCATCCAGTATGATTACACAACATGGAAACCTCTCTCCAAGCGTGGGACTTGTGAAACCGGAAGGTCTTGGTGTCATTCTGTAAGAAATGATAGGTTCTTATCTTTATCTTCTTCGAAGTCCTAAATGCATGCAACCTTTGAAATCCCAAAATTTGGACTTTTTGACATTTCCATTTCGGATATCAACACATTGTTCATCCACCAAATTTTCTTGAGAGTTCCGAAAGTCCGAAACCCGAACCTCTGAAACCTGAAAGTCTAAAATTTTAGACTCTCAAACTTTTAGACATTTTGTCTTTTCAGATATTTTTCATTCTTCATTTCCTAAATCACCTCAATATTTCTAAAAATCCCAAATGTGAAACTACCACCACATTGACCCCAAAACCTACATTGACTTTCGAAATCCAAATCCTTTCTAGATTTATGTGAAACTATTCGCGCCTTTTTGTCCCACCACATTGAGATTTCAGAAACCTACATTTGACTTCCGAAATCCAAATCCTTTCCAGATTTAGACATTTGCACCGAAGACTCAGAAAATATGAATTGGTGAATCTTTTCTGAAACCTTGCAGCCAGAAGACTATGAAAATTTCAGACTTGAATCCTTAATCTCTAAAACCTTGTAGCCAGAAAGTATAAAATTTCAGACTTTCAGAGTTCTAAAATTTAGAATTTTTGCTCACTTTTTTTTCCCCTTCGATATCACAAAAATCCCAAAACTTGAATGTTTGAAATTTTAGACTTTCAAAGTTTTGGGTTTCAAAACTTTTCCTCCATTTTTCCAACTTCATGCTCCGAGACCTTTGAAACAAAGTTTTGGGTTTCAAAACTTTTCCTCCATTTTTCCAACTTCATGCTCCGAGACCTTTGAAACCCTTAAACAAAAAATTATGAAATTTCATACTTTCTAAGTTTCTAGTTTTAGAAAATGTTATCCTTGTTGAGTCCCCGAAACTTACCTTATCCCATCTCCGAAAAGCTTAACTTCTGAAGTCCGAAATCCAAATTTCGGACTTCTTCTTTTCTTGACATCTCTTCAAATTCCTTGGGCCTTCTTCAACCTTCCGCTTGAGATTTTATCTCCTTTGTTATTCCCTTAGCCACCCCTTGATTTTCCAACCCTACATTACCATTTCCGAGCCTTCCTACAACTTGATTTTTGGAATCGAATGAAAGCTTTCATGACTGAACCAACCTCTCCATTCCCCCCCCCGTGAAAGGTTGTTTTTGTTAATTTTTCCTGAGGGGAAAATTTGGATAACAGTGCCCAAATGCATTTTGTTACCTTACCAGATAGTTATCCCTTTATAGAAATAATTTTCCCATTAGATAATATTTATGTTTTCTTTTATATTGGAATCACTTGCTCAAATTCCATCACTAATGACTGGACGTACTAACTAGTACATAGAGAAAGGGGAGGGAAAACCATATAGACCGACCTCAAAACTGTAAATGAGAGCCATGTGCAACCAGGACAATGGTGCATATAAAAAAGGACTGGCATGCCCATGGGATCCGTAATCCCTCCTTATGCACCCTAGTCAAAGACTAGATATAACAACTAAGTAATTATTGACAGTTGAGACTCCTTGAGAAATGACCACAAAATTTTTATGCTAGGTACCCCCAGGTTAGGTTATCAGGGGGAATCAAGAAACCTTGGTGAATGATAACACATAAATAGTTTTAAAACAAATTCCCCCGGGTTTGGTCGTTAGGGGTAAGCGATGAAATGTTGCATGGATAAATTACATGTTTGTTGTCCTAAGATTAATTCATTAGGGGGAATCGATGGTGAAATGTTGCATAATGTATTAGTAAATGTTTAAAATTTTCAAATCAGTAGTGTTCATTTATCACATTGTGATCTAACTAGATTCTTAAGATGACCCCAATTGTATGCCCCCCTTTTAGATATTGGGGAAGTAATGATAAGAAAAAACGCTAAGATGAAAGTAAGCCTGAAATAGAGAGAATGTGATAGAAAATGCCAAAAATTGCATAGATTAGGTGAAAAATATGTGGAGGAGAGATGTAATGTATATTTCATGTATACGATACGATAGTATGTAGAATTGAGAAAAGAACATTGCAAACAGCGTGTAAATCAGAGTAGAAATGATATTGATATGGAAAAAACCATGTGGAATACATAAGTTATGATAATATACGTGAAATAATTAAATAGTCAAGTGGGTGATGAAAGGAAACTATAAATAGTATGATGAACAAGTGATTAGTCACTTTATTTGACTTTCACATGATTGTGATAGTGAGATCTGAGTAAGTAAGGATGTCACAAGTGTGAGAAACATGAGCTATCCAATTTAAGATTGTGATGACTTCTATAGAATCACATATGACAATGGGCTTGGTAAGTGTGGCATACTATTCGTTTCTATTGAATTTTTTGAAATTTGAAATTTTTTATTTGCTCAAGTTTTGAGAAGTACAAAATAGTGGTGAGGGCCCTAGTGACCCTGGGAAAGGAGAACTCAAACCTAGGTGTTAATGTCCTAGTCCTTAGTGCCCCAGTCATGCATCTGGGTGCCCTAGTCTAGAAAGTGTGTATGTTGTCCAAAATGGTGAAAATCATATTTCATTACATAGTAATGTGATAAGAAAATGTTTTTGGATTTGTATAGTGTTATAACATTGGTTTTGTTTTCCTTTTGTGTTGTGTAGAGGGATATTCACTCAAGGTAATTCTTTGATGATCATCATATGACTAATTTACTTAGGTTGGGCCTATGAGATTATGATAGGAATGTTACGGACTGTGCCATCCTATGGAAAATAACATGGATGGCAGATGTGCCCCAAAACTTTCCTTTGTTGATTACACTATGCAAGAGATTTTGTGCAGATAAGTGTATGTTTTTGTTTCCTATGGGTGAGATGATAGTTACTTTGGAGGATGTGTATCGTTTATTTCAATTTCAAGTTGTTGAGGAGAGACTACAATTTATGCCATTGGAGGATATGGAGAGAGAGATACGAGATGTTAGAGGGTATATTGTGTGGATTCATGTATATACCAAGGCTTATATTAGTTTGGATGCTATCTTCAGGTCAGGGGTTCCACACTGTAGAAACTCATATTCGTTGTGATTTCTTCATATATAGTCATAGAGGGAGGAGTTGTAGGCATCTTATCTAAGATGGAAAATATATGTTGACAGATAGAGGAGGAGAGAACTAGATATTCATGGGCATGGTGTATTTTGGGACACCTATAAAGAGACCTATATTGATTTACTTATGATGATCATGGTATTATAAGCACATAACAATGTTGAGGTTAGTTTGAGGGCGACGAGTAGAGTGGGATAGGACAGAGATATTTACAAGGAGATGGATTAATATATGTGGGTGGAATATTTAAATTGATACTTATAAGTCTTTAATAGATAGGATGGTGCTTAAGCCAGTTGTATGGAGGCCATACCGTGATTATGGGGGATGGCTAGATGATATTGTAGAGTTACGGTGTATACATAGAACTATGTGGTTAGAGGAATGATTTCCAGGAGTCGACGAAAAATTCCAGGTGGAGATATTATTGCTAAAGTTTGGCATGGCTCAGGGTGTGCTCCGAGATCCATATATATTGTTGAGAGAAATTAGAGTATCTAGGAGGGCCGAATATAGACTAGGGCCCACAAGAGAGTGGTTATTACCTCCTAGTGTAGATGAGACAAACATGGTGATAATGTCGATAGATTCAGATGATGCAGGGTGTAAAAAGAAGTACCATGTGTGGTGGGTAGCACATTGATGGGTATTATTTTTTCCATTATTTATAGACATAATAGGATTACTATAGGGAGGAGAAGAAGCAGGAAAAATACATGCCCCAAACAATGTCGTAGTAGATATAAAGGAGCATGAGTATCTATGTATAACTAAGTTCTGTGTTTTGATATTATCTTATGCGATAGAGATGGTTATCTAATGCATTCTTCTATTTATTTTATAGCAAAGGAATATTAGTCCTTGATAGTAGACACATCCATCCACCCATTGAAGCATAACGTGCCCACCGATGTACTCATAGGTGGAGGGATGTTATAGCACGTTGATGCCATTTTGGGCGATCATGCCCATTTTTTTTAGCCAGTTTCCATATCAACAACGACATGAACTATATTGTGAAGTGAGAGGGAAGAGGCATGTGAGGAGACATAACTAGCCCATGATGTGGTAGGTGGCACTCCCTTGGCGTAGGATGTGTTTATGTGTTATGTCAAGTTGTAGGGCTAGTTTACAGAGATGTCTGTCGAGGTCATAATACCATGGAGAAAGGTTGAGAGTTACCGAGGTCACGACCAATGCTATAGATTTATTGGTGAGGTATTAATTTCTATGTCTCTCAGGATGCTTCAGATTTACCCCCAGTGATGAGATGTTTTTTGTTATAATGATCGTATTCGATATATATATATATATATGTATGTATGTATGTATGTATGTATGTATATGGTTTTATATGTATATGATGATGTTATTTCATTTTGTAGTGATGTCATAATGTGATCGATGATATATGACTCAATGAATATTATCGTAATGTATGTAATGTTTTTTATAATGTTCATGTTAGTTGATGTATACTTGCACTATGATGTTGGTATTTCTAGAAGAAATGTGTAATGTGAATGGCACTAGATAATATGTGTAACTTGATGGATGATATGAGTGAGATGTATATTAGTTGAATATAATTTGTAATGCGTAGTTAGTATAATAACAATAGTAGAATGTATGTAAAAAAAGATAATGTATGATTGTCAAACTAGCATGTCATGATGCATTTATTTTGAAAAGATTACAAATTCACCCAAAACTTATGGCTGATTAGGTTCATTTAGTTAATACCCCGTAATAGTCAAGAATGAACCATGTAAAGAAAGAGTGCATCATTGGGAAATGATTGAGTGTGCTAGATGGATCGACGAAAGTTGTGATGAAACTTTCTTATAAAATAACCCTCAACAATCATGTAAGAACCATGTGAATGCAAGTTTTTAAATGGGGGTGAGATGATAATAATCATGTACTAGAGACCAAGCTGGCATGAAGAAATGGAAGCATGCACCATAGAAGTAGTTTGAGCATATGAATTGAACTAAATATCATATGGAGTAGTAGTGGGATGTGGGAATGCACAGGGTTGTGGAAGCCAATGTGAAGTAGTAGCATGATGTGGTGGATAAGATGGATTAAGTGGATGTGATGGATAGGGTAGAGATTAAGCATGAGTGAAAAACTACGATTGTGGACACATCATGACCCGATTACCAAATGGAGGAGATGAATTAACTATACTAGAAAATATTAGAAAACATGGATGAGAGATGCACTACTTGCATGATTGAGATCAAAAGTAAATGATTCCCTTATCCTCGAATTGTTGTAATCTATCGTGTAGGGAAAAAAATCAATGTCCATATGGCCATTAATGCGATGATAATTACAATATGGTTAGTCACTTTGATGTTGTAGTCTTCATTGTGGATGATGTTGGTTAGACGACAATTGACTTAGATGCTTTTCATATAAAGTATCTAGCACATCATGAGGTATATCATGGTGAGAGAAGCATAATGGCACACATGACATAAATGGAGTGGAAGGAGAAGTATCCTATCACGGAGGAGGAGGAGAATGATGCTTCCGTGATGGAGTTGGTTGATATTATTTAATAGATTAAGATGGATACTATGTAGGATTCTAAATGTCAATGGAGGAGAACTAGGGGATACAATGTTAGGAATATCTTGATTAGTGCTCACATTATAATATATTTTGTGTATTATTAATTATGGAATTGTAAAAGAAATTACTATTGTAATTAGTTGTTTTATAAACAACTAATATTTGTTGGCTTGTGTAGTGGTTGAGTAGGTTGTACTCACCCACGTAAATAGGCTTGATGGAGTTAGTTGTTATACGTGTTTCCTAAATTATAGGAACAAGTTATTCTATATATTCTGTAATACAAACCTGAATGGATATAGAAGGTGAACTATTATTCCATGAATTATATTTTCTGTGCAAACCTGGTGTGTGCTTTTCATTTGGCATCAGAGTGGAATAGTCATATGCCTGTAATGGTTTATTGAGAGTAGTCCACGGGAAATTAACATTCCATATTGTCCCATATTATGTGTTCATATCAGTGATGTTGTTGTTCTTAGTGATATTTTTGTGAAATATAGAGGCAGTCTCCATTTGTGATGGTGTATTTGTAAGCATGTACGCATTCCTGTGTATTGTTATTATTGTATAAGTTAACACAGTGCATCAGTTAGCATTATTACTGTTAGATTTTACTGCTATCAGTTCTCTGCGTCAAGAGTGATTACAGGCCTGCACAAGTATCAGACCAGTTTTTGGCTGCATCTATTCACTGCGAAAAGATATTGGAATCTTTGATACACTCCATTCAATCCCATATCTACTTTCCATGGTTCAACTCAGACTTTCACGTGTATGCAAAAGAATGGTTAGATAGATCATTGGAGATATTTTTCATCTTTGTATTGGTGTTTCAATGATGCCTACTACTTTCTAATCACTACATACCAAGGAGATGCGAATGTATGGTTTTGAAATAAACATTTTTGAGTCCAAAACCTTGCCGATCAAATAATGATATGAAAAGTTAAGGTAAAGTCAAGTTTAGTTTTTCTGTAAGTGCCATATTAGAAGTCATTTTTTTTTATATATATTTTTTTTCATTGTTAGTCTTCCTCAAGTCATGTGCATGTCATTCATTAGTGTAGTCAATTCAAGATTCACTCTAAACAAAGTATGAGTTTTTGTCACTCTCTTAAAATAAATGAGTTTTTTTTTCTCATTCAAAGTCTTATTAAAATTCTTTTTAGTCATGTTATACAAAATTATTTTTTTTGTATCAAATCCATGCCATTAAAGTATTATTTTAAAAGCCATTCACCATTGTAAGTCATTTAGTATTGTCTAGGTATCAACATTGTGAAAATTGTGTTTAGGTGAATATAGGTAGTCAATGTTAAATAGGTGATTTTAGGATTATTGTCTTGTCAAGTGTTAAAGTCGTGTCATTGTAAAAAAAAGTTTGAAAAATAAAATAATTTTCCTCGCGGACGAATTTTCGATGTTACCCAACGTCTGGTAAAATAATGTGTTTCACATTGCAGGAGGGAAGAAAAGAATAAACAATGTGGAAATAGTTGAGCGTCATATCCAAATCCGGCTGAACTAGCAGCATGATGATGGAGGAAGGAGGCATCGGAGAAGGAGGTCGAATAGCGACCTCTCATCAGTCACCAACGACGAGGCCACGTAGAAGTTATGGTGGCATATGTATGGTGTGAGTATATGATTTTTAGCGTGGTTTCCATTTTCTCAGTATGCTTCAGTTTGCAGTGTTCCTGTTTTGTGTGGTATTTGATGGATGTTGGAAAGAGAGTTGTGTTGGAGCGCAGATGACTGTCAGTGATCCTCTAACTGACTTGGTCCTCTGATTGCCGTACTTCTTTGGAAGATGGTCAGCTAGAAGAATACGTTCACTAGCATTAGTGACCATGTGCAACAAGACCTAACTAGCGAGATCCATTCAGGAGTATGTTCTTCGATGCATTTTTCTTCTCAGTATCTATATGAGTGGAATTTCACATTTTTGGGGGAAATACATACCAATGTTCCATTCCCATTCTATACCCGAAACGACTTAGTCAAGGAAAGATTCTAGTGGCAGTGGCAGTTTTCCATGTTGTTCGAGATCGAGTAGCAGCGATCAATGACAGAGACTATGATTAAGAACATTATGATTCTTATAGGAAGTAATGTGAAATATTTTCAGTATTTCTTCTATTGTGTGGTTTTGTAATATGCAAGTTGTGTTTCCTATATAATTCCCTGATTTATAAGCATAGTGGTGAACAGTAGCACCAAAGTAAGTCAATCATGGATATTGAAAGGGTTTGTGGGAGGATCCAGAAAACCACATGAGGTGGACAGTTTATGGGACATGCTCACAACAAGGTTTGTGGAAAGCCTGTTTAAAACCATGGAAGGAGAGAGCCTTTCTTTTGGATCAAGGTCATGAGTCACACAGTTAGACATGCCACAGAGGTGAGCATACTACATTTGAGAGTGTGGATGTTTTTCTACCATGTTCACAATAAGGGGGGGAATGTTAGGAATATCTTGATTAGTGCTTCACATTATAATATAGTTTGTGTATTATTAATTACGGAATTATAAAAGAAATTACTATTGCAATTAGTTGTTTTATAAACAACTAATATTTGTTTTCTTGTGTAGTGGTTGAGTAGGTTGTACTCACCCACGTAAATAGGCTTGATGGAGTTAGTGGTTATACTTTTTTCCTAAATTATAGGAACAAGTTATTCTATATATTATGTAATACAAACCTAAATGAATATAGAAGGTGAATTATTATTCCGTGAATTATATTTTCTATGCAAACCTGGTGTGTGCTTTTCATACAATAGTAGGAGGTATGTGTGGAGGATGAATGATATGTGTTGAAAGAATATATTGTTCTAGGTCTATTTCTTTATTGAACAGAATGATTAATGAATCACATGTATCACATTGCAGTCTTTACTTAAAAGTGGGAATCAAACCATGACAAAAAATGAATTGCTTCTCTAGATTGATAGGTTGGAGTAAGAGTTGATGCATACAAGTATTGAATTATAATATATAATCCTTGATAGATTTTGATGAGACCTGATGTAAATTAATTAGGTGGTCATGAGTAACTCTAGGGCCATTATTGATGATAAAATGTTTGAGGAAAATATCCTCCATGTCATAAAAAGTACTAATGGACCTCAATAGAAGATGAGTGTACCATTGTAAAGGATCATCAATAAGATTGTATCCAAAGGCCTTAAGAAATAACCTATCATTATAATATGGATCCACAACCATTTGGGAATGCTGGAGATGTGTATGAGGGTAACAAGTACCATTGAAACATGTGAATGTAGGCATGATAAAGTCTCTAGGAAATGCAGAATTATGAATCTTCTTGGGAATGGGGTTATCATGTAAGGAGTTGTTGTCAATAAAAGCATAGTAAGCCCTACTTTATAAAGTGAGAGACTAAACCTGATATTATAATTTATCTATGATATGCATGAGAGATATGATATGCTATGAAGGAATAGTAGAATATGGCAATAATGTATTAAACAGTTGGAACTTTCCATTGTGAGTGATCAAATGAATATCAAGAGAAGATAACAGAGGTCCCAATGCTAATGGAACACTAGGAGTGGGTTCCAAATAATATATAGTAGACGATATAGATGGAATACATATATCAGAGATAGGAGTAGTATTAAAAACATCCCTAGGAGGTGAAGTGACCATTGGAGACACATCTATAGGAGAAGATGCACTTATAGGTGTAGATGATGTGATAAGAGGAGATGAAATGGTACGAGAAGAAGAAACCATAAATTGAGATGACTCATGCACTATGCTAGATGCAACCTCAGGAGAAAGTAGTGATGGAGATTCACATTTAGTAGAATGAAAATTAGGAGAATCAAGGCTATTAATTGTGTCATTAACATATCTTAGAGACTCATATATGAGAAATTCATTGAATGTATTATCGATCGGATCATCGACATAATATGAAGGTATATGAGAACTAATATGTGATGAATGATGAGAATAAGTATCAGAAATAAGAGAATCATGAGATGGAACTATAACAGTAGTATGACTAGGGGAAGAATCAATATGCACATGTGCATGATTGTCAATACCAAGTAAGTAATTGTTAATAGAGTCATCTATAATTTCCTTATATAGATTAGGAGGATCACTAGTAGCCATAGAGCATGGTGCAAAATGATTGAAGCTTATGACATCCTGCACAATACATATGCCAATGGGAGAAGCTTCAAAATGCATAGACACATATTGTTGACCATCTAAGAGTTGTTGAATATGAGCTGATACAGTAGCATTACTATAAAGAGTCATAAGCTCAGTGATGAAGGACTCCTCATAAATAGGGTTAACACTAAAATGAGACATGATGGTCAGAGAACAATATGAACTATTCTCAGTCATTAGGGTACGAAGTGGATCCTAGGGATAAATATTCTAAATTATGGGTTGACCAGAATGATTAAGTGAAATATGGATTTTAAGAAGTTAATTTAAATAGTACAACAATGTAATAACTAATTAAATAGGATTGCTAAATAATTTATTTTATATTATAAATGAAATGAAATAATTTAAATATGAGAGAAAAGGTACTAACCTAAATACAACTTACCTTGCAGTGATCTTGAGCTAGGTGGGATGATTAACAAGTGGAACAAAGTGTCATAGCACACATCAGAAAATTACATAATTGGTGGATTTGACCAGATGGGGGCACATGGATGAGGATTAAAGATTTTTTGGGTACCCTGATATGTAGTATAGGCTCCCTAGTCTACAGAACAACTCAGAACCTAAGTTTGAGTTGGTATCTAGGTACTCACAATAACTAGTCTTTTGTCACGTGGATGTCATGTTAGATACATTGATGATGACGTAAACCTGCAATGAAGATTAACCTGTGAAATCCATACAAAGCATCAAACCCCTAAAAATAAAGATGCATATGAACGGGTCAAAATGTCCTTAGTAACCATAATGGTTCTCTTATAACTAAGTGAGGCACTGCATCTCAGACCCAATGTAGTTCTATGTAATTGTGTGTGCAATGTTGTGCCTAAGGTGCCTTAACAACTATTACGTAGAGATACCAGGAAATAGCTAAATAGAATGCAAAATAGTGGATGGAAGAGAATATTATTCCCTTTGTTATGCAGTGTGTGTGATATAAATAGTTCCTAAATTTAGTGCCTTGCCTTAGTAGATAGCTAGCCCTTAGTAGAAATAGTTCACCCATAAGATAATATGTTTTTTTTTTATATAGGGATCTCTTGCTAAAATTTTGACACTAATCAACTGACATTCTGAATATTACTTAGGGGAATGGGAGGGAAAACCATATAGATTGACCTCAAAAATTATAAATGAGACCCAAGTGCAACTGGGAAAGGGTTCCTAAAAATAAGGAACCAAGCAATCATGGGTGCCCTATTCCATCATTAGGCACCCTAGTTAAAGACTAGAGATGACAACTAAGTAATTAACCATAACTGAGACTCCCTGAGAGACAAAAAGAAGTGTGCAAGTAACTAACGATTGTGAAATACACTCAATAAAAGTGACTAACTAAAATGATGATGGGACTAGGGGATGTGGCATTAATGAATACTTTTCTTACATGACATCTATATATTCAACACATACTTGGTGGTATAATAGTTATAGTAAGTGCATTATTTTGTGACTATACCTAGATTGCATTGGTAAATGTTTTCTACTCATTTTATAGACATTAATGGATAATTATATATTGTGAATACTCTGTAGTATTAATGGTATAACCTCCTATTTCTAGGATATAGTAGCTTTGGGGAAAACTAGCATGAAAAGGTAAACAAAATTTCTCCATCATGATTAAAATCTTGAATGATGTAAGTCTATGTTGATATGCTCAACTATGGTTTCAACATGCAAGGCTGATGTTGTTTCTTATCAACATTTTGGGGGATTATAGGAGATATAAATTTTAATATTGAATTATTGTCATCAATAGTTAGAAGTGAAGGAATTGCTTTTGTTGTGTGTCAAATTTTAGGATCCATAGTTGCCCTTCTATTAGTTGATATCTTTAATGTATTTGGTCAATTTCTTATTCATCAATTTATTAAACTGATTGTATCATAAAAGTATCTGTTGTTGCAGATTCACATAACCCCTGAAGTTAGTAGCTTGATGAGTCAAGATCTTCAGTGTGACTACACAAAATGGAGCATGTCTCAAAGTGTGGGACTTTACGAGTTGAGAGAGCTCTCTGGATGAAGGATGACTCCTATTTCTCTATTCAAGTGCACATGTTTAGATTGTAGAGGGTTGTTTTAAATCCTACTCTAACTTGCTAAGGAGACAAGGTTAAGAAGGTACAAGAAATAAAACCTAATCTAATAGCAGTGATGCACCAAAGGAATGCTAAACATTTACACTGTGTTTAAACACAAACAATTAAAATTTAAAATAATATTCATACACAGATGACTAACATTACAATGAGGGATTAGGCAGAAGAAATAAAACATAAGAGAGGGTTGAAATAATCCAAAAACTTATTCTGTTACTCTAAGAATTGATACAGTGCATTACAATAGCCAAGAGGAAGAAATTACATTGACAATTAGGATGGAAAGGTTTGAGATTCCAAAAATTCTCCTACAGAGTAAAGAAAAAAAGGGAGGGCATAGATCGAGAATGCCCAACCTCTTGAAATTTTACTTCCTGTATAATATATTGGAAGAACGAGAGAGAAAAGGAGGGAAAATCCAACCCTATTCCAGCCGCCCCTGAAGGAGCACTAAATTCCCCTGCCACAATAATGAGTCTCGCTCCAACACCCATGCACCCACCATTGTTTCTTGCTGAGAAAGAGAGGAAACTCATTCTTCATCATGGTGGCAGGTAGGAGACTTAACGACCACAGTAATGGTGAGTCGAAACATTAATGGTGGAAGGTGGGTAACGGGTGCTAAGATATCTCTCAAACATCCCCTCCTACTCAATTTGAAACTTTTTATCAAAATATATGGCAGATTGAAGGCATTTCGGGTCTGGATTCCATTCACGTGATCCATGTGGCGGCCCCATGCATCTCATGGTTTTGTTCCCTCATCTCCATTCTTGAAGCTGCGTTAAAGAGACACGTGGTGGATTTTGTGGGCCTACTCTACTTCTTTTGTATTCTGCCTAAGCCCCCTTCTTTTGGTGGAGACATTATACCCGACCCGAGACAAGTGGAGGATTCATGCTCATTTGGAAACTACCCTTGAATTTTATCTTTGAAGTTGTGCAGACGAGGCATGTTGAGGTATCTACCGGTCCTCCTTTACTTTTCAATAGTTGGCTCTTCCTTTCGGACCCTAGGACATGTGGAAGGTTGGTGCTAGTATAGGGAGCCAATTTTGGATCCTTCCCTTGACAGAGTGTTGAAGAGCCACATGGAGCCTTATGCTACCTTACCTTATACTTAGCTAACTCATAACCCAAGTGAACACTACCTTCCTCATCCCTTTGGTGAGTTAAAGGGGCCCACTATACATAATGCTAGAAAACCTCCTTGCGGGTGGGACCCTCATAGCTAGTTTCGTTAAAATGTGATGGTGGGATATGTGGCATCATCTACAGGCCATTCCTCTATCTCCTCGTGTTTGGATTAGTCCCCTTTTTTCTAGTGGGTCCTTATGTATGGCACTGCACATGTGGATGTTTAGCACACATTTGATACCTACTTCGAGACTTTTCCCTTTCAATTTGCGTGGAGAGACACATGGGGACTTCCATCGAATCTCTTATTCTTAGTCGATTTTTGCCCAATATTTCCCCCTAATTTGACTCTGACCATGTGGAGAGCCCGTGCTCATTTGGAAACCTACTCTTAGGACCTAGCCTTGGTGTTGTTCCAATGAGACATGGGAAACCCTCCTCGAGTTTTTGACTTTTCAAAGTTCGATGAGGCCTCCCTTTAGGCCTTGACTACGTGGCAAACCAACGCTCATTCTAGACCACTTTTCAAACTTAACCTTTGAAGATGCACTAATTAGATACGTGGAGGCCGTCATTGACCTTGTTTTTCTTAGCCAATTTGGGCTTGTTCCTCCTTCTTCATTTTTTGGGTGGGTCCCTTCTACTTATTTAGGAGTGACTATATTGGGTTTTGGCCATGTGAAGAGTTGGTGCTTGTTTAGGGTCCCCGCTTTTGATTCTTCCTTTGAAATTACACCATTGAGACATGTGGATCCTTCGCACTCGTTTTCTTATACTTATCTAATTCGAGCCTTAGTGAATATTTCCTTTCTCCATTTCTCTTTTGTATACCTCTTGTCTCTTCGGGCTGTTTGTTCCTTCGGTGAACCTGGCCCGTCATTTTCGAATCCGCCCACCCCTTGATTTGGGATTGATTGTGAACTCACAGGACTAGAACAAACCTTCAATTTTCTCCCATGCAGGGGTGTGTTTGATTAATTTTGTCGAAGGGGAAAAATTGGTCAACAATTTGGTGACTTATGGGATAACCTACCTTCTAGGTGAACGGATCAGCCACTTTGTTGTATTAATTGCGCATAGATTCATAGGTGGTGGCCTGATACTAGTCCTATTTTTGAAACTTGAATCTGACACTTGCACTTGGCGACCTTGAACCTGTCCCTCTATTATGGAAATGGAATCCCCCGAGATCCAAATTTAGTTTCTCTATATTTGTGTTATTTTAAAATTAGCAACTATTACAGAAACTATGGGTCTCCCTATTGTAAATGCTGAAGGGCCTGGAGCATTCACTTAGAGGTGCATGGACCTGTATAATGACGCAAACCTGGAGTAACAAAACCTATGACAGGGAACTTAGGGAAATAAAAACTATGCTACAACAAGATAATGTGCACATGCACTTGGAGAAATTAAAATGCTATGCTAATATTTATAAGGGTGAAACCTTCCTTTTCAGTATGAATGTTTGAGATGGATCCCATTGACTGGAATCGTAAGTTCCTCTCCTTCCAACATAGAAAATTGGAAGGCATTGATACTTTTACTTCCCGTGACCATGTAGGGGCCACTCCAAATGGCATCAAACTTGGAATGCCTTCTCGGTTTTTCCCGAACTTCATCCCATTTCAGAATCAAGTCCCCTTCCTAAAAGGTTCTTGTTCTTGCTTTCTTATCAAACCAACTGTTAATTAAGGTTTGATTATTTTCCATTGTTTGAACTACATGTTCCCTAATTTCTTCTAATTCAATCAACTCTGAACCTAGCCTCCATTGGTTCAAACTTTGATAACTCCAACCGCTTCATGAGTTCTAATGCAGGAAATTCTAACGATATAGGCAACACTGTCTCTTTCTCGTAGACTAATTTGTAGGAAGAATTACTTGTTGACCTCTTAAGGGTGACTCTATTTACCCAAAGAGACAATTTTAGTTTTGTGTGCCAAGTTCCCTGATTCTCATCAATAGTCCTCCAGATGATTCTTAGCAAGTTCTTGTTTGTGGACTCTGCTTGGCCATTACCTTGAGAATAATAGTTTGAAGAGGTGCTGAGATATACCCCATTCTTCACAAATATCCAATATGCAAGATTCATTTTCCTCCTTAAGTGCCACTACTTCAGTCCACTTGGTGAAATAGTCAGTCGCTGTGAGTATCAACTTATGGCCCTGGCTTGAATTTGGGTTGATCACTCCAATGACATATAACCCCCATTTCATGAATGACTGATTTACCAAAATTGGGGGAAGAGGTAGGGTTGTTAACCTTTCTTTTCTTATGAAGAATGCACATTTCTTGCACTTCTTGATGCATGAGTAGTAATCCCTAAATATCGTAGGCCAATAGTAATCAGCCTTCATAATTTTGAGCACTGTTACCCATGGAGAAAAGTGGCCTTAACTTCTCCATCATGGAACTCATACAACACCTTCTTAGTTTTACCTATTCCAAGGCACCTCAATAGAACATTTTCGATGTCCCTTTTGGACAAGACACCACTAATAAGTACATATGGGATGACTTGTAACCTTAAGTATCTCCTATTTGATTTATTCCATTCTAGAGGGAAAAAAAATGTTTGGAGATAATTCATCAAAGCTTGAGTCCAACACGGAGTGGGTGCATCATTAGCTGGCTACTTTGAATCATTCTGCAGTAGCAAGACAAGCTTTTCTTCCCCTTTTGATTCATCTTATTTCTTAGAAGTGAGCTTCTCGCATAGACATTTGCACCTCGAACCATATTGGTCACTTTGATTTCAAAATCATACTCCATTACATGAGTGATCTAACTTGCTCTCTTCTGATTCATGTCCTTGTTTAGGAGAAAGTCCTTGACACTAGCATGAGACACTAACAGTTGAATCTTGTTGTTTGATACCAAGTGTCTAAACTTATTTAAAATCCTAATGACAACAAGGACACACTTTTTAATGAAATAATACCTTACCTCATAATCTTCCAAGCCCTGACTGAAGAAAGCTATGGGTTGTTCTGAACCATCCTTTTTAGGCTAAACCAAGATAGCTGAGATTGTGTCTAATCCTTCAAAAGCATACAATATGAAATCCTTTGAAAATTCTAGGTTAATAAGAGTTGGGGCCTATGATATTGCGAGCTTGATGGTCTCAAAACTCTCATTACCTTATTTTTTCCATTTGAACGCAAGACTCTTCTTAAAGATCATCGTTAAAGGCTTTATAAGAGTGGTAAAATTAGGCACAAACCTGTGGAAAAAGTTTATCCTTCCTAAAAAACTTTGGAGGAATATATTTTGGTGTGGTAGTGGTAATATTCTAATGGATTCAACTCTTTCAGGGATAATTGTCAACCCTTCTCTTGAGACAATGTGGCCTAATAACTTGCCCTCGTGTGCCAGAAACACACATTTATTTTGATTCAATTATACTCCAAACTTTCTACACCTTTAAAATAATTTCCTGAGGTGAAAGATGTGGTCTATTGTGTTCTTCGAGAAGAGAGTGATGTCATCTAGATATACCAACACCATCTTATTGATCAAGCCCTTGAACACCATATCCATAGCTTGCTGAAATGTTTCTCCGGCATTGGACAATGCAAATGAAATCTTCTTGTAGTCATATGTGCCCCATTTTGTGGTGAAGGAAGTTTTGTACTAATCTTCCTCTTTCAACATTATCTAATTATAGCCTGAGTATCCATCTAGCAATGAAAACCTTTTGGAGCCAGTTACAACCTGCAAGATCTGTTCCATTGATGGAAGTGGATAATGATCCTTGAGTGATGCTTTGTTTAGATCACAAAAGTCCACACACAATATGATTTCTCTATTTGTTTTCCTCACAAGCACCAAGTTTGCAACCCAACTTGAATACTTGATAGGGAAGATGATTTTGGCCTGAATTAGCTTGTTCAACTCTTTCCTCATGAGAGGTTCAATGTGAGGGTTTACTGGCCTTTCCTTCTGTATGAAAGGCTAAAATCCAGGATCTAGCTTGATAGTGTGTTGTGCCAACCTTTGGTTGAAACCACTTAAATCTATGTGATTGCAAAAAAAGACATCTAGGAATTCCTAACAAAGTTGAAAAAATTAATATTTTTCTTGTTGAGTACTTGCCTTGCCAATTTGTAACATTTTTCCTTTATCTATGGAAATGGGCTCTGAATCTTCACCCTTTATCTGAATATTAGCTTTCTCTTTCCGGAATTGATCATTTGGGTTGAATATTGACTCCAAAGTTACAAGGCCCTTTGGTAATTTGTTGGTTCTCGTCTGCACCACTTGGTCACCATAACGTTGTTCCAACTTGTCTTGGTTTCTTGCAGAGAACTCAAATTCTTCTTGTAGAAAATTGAAAATTTGTTGATCACTCTCGAAGATCTTCCAAATTTATTTGTTATCTAGAATAACTTATCTTACAACCACTTTAATGTGGGGCTGATATTTCTCACTCTTGATACTCTCTACTACATCAAATTCCATCTTGATTTCTTCCAATCTGTCCTCTACTTCATTCTTCTTACTTGGGATGGAATTGATGCTAAATGCTTTGACATCTTGGATGAGATCTCATATCTGATTCTTGTAGTTTCTTAACAGATCATTCGTACCAATGTTTTCTCCTCAGACTTGATTACAAACTAGCTCACTATCGCCAAACACTTGCAAGTTTTTAATCTCTCTATTTCTTTCCTAGTGTAGTCCATGGATCAATGCTTCATACTCTGTTGTGTTTTTTGAGAAAGAAAATTGGAAACAAAAGGCTGAGTAATATTTCATACCTTAAGGTGAAAGAATCATAGCTCCTCCTTTGGATCCTTGTCTACTTCTTGAGCCATCAAAGAGTAACTACCATACCTCATTATCATCCTCACAGTCTGACTTAGTGATGTTAGGAAGATAATTATTCTCCTCATGCAAACAATAGACTCCTTGCTCAGATTCCTCCATCTCCTTGTAAGGGTCAAAAGCATGCCTCTTGTTTTCCCATTCGTCAAGAGTCAAGTCATGAATACACCCAACCTTGGTATCTTCCTCATAAGTGCTTGGGAAGTCTTGCTGATCAAAGGATGAATAATTCACATTGATTGGGCTGGGTACATGAGGTTCAATATGGAAAATACATGATGGGCTTAGATCTGATCATAGCCTTAGCCCCATACCTTGTTCTAAAAATCATGTGGGACCAATCAACATACAAATAGCCTTCCATTTTAGCAGTCAAGTCTCTTGACATTCTCAATGCAAAGTGTGGTGATAGGTCTATGAATGATACATTTTGTAATATGCTCATATTGGGGCATGCGTGCAATGTGAGGCTCAAATCCTTGATGACTCCAACCATTGTTAGCACTGTACCATCTAGTTGTACTACGCCCTTGGAGATGATTTCGTATTAAAGAACCAACTAATAGGCTATCTGCTTCAGCATGACCGAACTACTTGCTCCTGAATCAATCATGCAATCATGTACCAATTTTTCCCCAATGATCAATGAAATGTAGAATGGGGGGGATTAAAATTCTTAGCATGTTGTCCTCCATGATTTCCTTTAGGTTGAGCTACATTGGTAAGCACTTTATCCTATTTATTAGGGGGTTTATTTTAGATTGATCAATTGGCCATAGGAGCCTGCAACAAGTCTCTCTATCTTGGGATAGCCGACGACTCACACATTGAGATATTCACAATTGTTTTCTTCATCTATCCAATGATGTTAAATGGGGATGAGATATATTTTTCTACCATTTTTCTTGCACATTCTCTTCTTGCACATGGGTTGTTACAACTGGTGCCTGAGCGGGTATGGAAGGTGGCTTGGTCTAACTCTACACATTGGGAATTGCACTTTGTGGGGAGGAAAAGGGATGAAGATTGTTTGAATTAGAGCATTTTCCCTCTCCAATATTCCTATTCTTGGACCGTGTATTTTCTACCACACTATGAGGGGGTGCTCCATTCATACCACAAAAATCTTCATCCTACCAATTAACAAGCATTGTCTCACTTGGAGGTGCCTCTTTATGGGTTTCTTGTTATTAATTTTCCTCTTGATTGGGATTTTCAGACACACCAATGGTCTGTACAATCAAGGCCTAGTTTAGTGCACCATTGAAACACATTGAATGGTTATGGGGCTGATTACATGGGAAACACAAATCATATTCTTGAGCCATATTGTTTTGTGTTGCAACCAAGGCCCTCAATGTTGAAGTTACATTTGGATCATATGGTGAGAAAGGCCTAGTAGCTTGATATGGGGGCCTAGCATGATATTGAGTTTGGGGTTGATACTGCCTACAACTCTGAGCTTGATGTCTCTTGATAGTTACTAGCTCATTTCCTATGTTTTGTAGTTATTTCATAACCTATTGTATCTCTTTTGAAGTGTTAAGAGATGAGGTGGAGGCTTCAGTTGGACTCTAATTCCTTGCAGAAGGTGTGGGAGCTAATGTGGGTATTTGACTAGTGCTTAGAGATTCTAGTTCTAGATATAAAGGCATATGTGACCTAGGTGCTATTAAAAATCCTGAATTAAGCAATTTTCATCTCTAATAACAATGTTATATGAGGAGGGTAAAGTTATAACTCCCATTGATTGAAACATTATGGCAATATCAGAATTTAAAGCTCTAAGGAAGTATAGAAAAGCACCTTTGTCTATTGGTCTCAAGGTCACCAGAATCCTATCTCACGTACACTGGAATTTGATGTTGAAATCAATCAACTTCTCACTAGGATCCCTCTTGATGGTTTTCAAATGTTCTAATAAGGATAGATTGTCTCTCTTATCTCCGAATTGATTGTGTAGATCTGTGCACAAATGGTCCCAACGATGGGTGGATTTTGTGGTTAGACTCCTAAACCACTATAAAGATTTACCCTTAAAAGATGAAGCCAACAACTTGACTGTAACATCCATTTCAATGATCTCATGAATTACACAGACATTTACAATATCCTCGATGTGGTCAATTGGAGTCATCTGGTTCTCTCTGGTAAAATATGGGATGCTCTTCAGTGCTGTAAATGGAACTAGATTTTGTGCATTGAGGGCCAGTGGAATGCTGCCAGTGAAATTGACATAGGGGTTGGGCTATGCCATCCTGAATGGTCGAAGGACTCTAGTCGATTGAATGAAATGACTATTAGGTGGAGGTGTCGAAAATTTCCTATTTGGTGGAGATGGGGACCTTTGGGATCTTCTTACTCTCATTGCTCTTTCCGGGGATAAATGTACATAGATAAATAGTCCCTCCTCTCTAGTCATTGACCTTGTATGTATTCTTCTCATGAAATTTTCGATCTTAGATGGGTAAATCCAGTGGGTTATGTCTCTTTTCGAGTTTCCAGATGTGTAATTTAAGAGCTTATTAAAAGTTGGGAAATTACAAAAGGGGTACATCAATCTTGCTGTAGTGAAAATGAAGAATTCTTGTCCCACCAGGTGTCCCAAAACTATTGTTGCAGATTCACAGTACCCTTGAAGTCAGTAGCTTGACGAGTCAATATCTTTAGTGTGATTACACAACATGGAGCATCTCCCAAAGTGTGGGACTTTTCAAGTTGAGAGAGATCTTTGGATGAAGGATGGATCCTACTCCTCTATTTAGGTGCAGACATTTGGATTGCAAAGGGTTGTTCTAAATCATACTATAACTTTCCAAGGAGACATGGTTAAGGAGTTATAAGAAATAAATCCTAATCTAAAAAATGTGATGTACTAAAGGAATGCTAAACATTTACACTTCCTTTAAACAAAAACCATTAAAATGTAAAATAATATTCATACATAGATGAATAACATTGCAATGGGGGATCAGGAAGAAGCAATAAAACATAAGAGAGGGGTTAAATCATCCATGGACTTATTCTATTAATCCAAGAATTGATATAGTGCATTAAAACAACCAAGAAGAATATATTGTATTCACAATTTAGATGTAGGGGTTTGAGACTCCACGAATTTTCCTATAGAGCAGAGAAAAAAAAGGAGGGCATAGAGAAAGAATGTCCAACCACTTTAAATTGTCCTTCATGTATAATATATAGGAAGAATGAGAGAGAGAAAAGGAGGGAAAATACAACCCTGTTACAATTTCCCCTGAAGGAGCATTGAATTCCCTTGCCGTACTTATGAGTCCTACTGCAATACCCATGCCCATGTCATTGTTCCTTGCTAAGAAAGAGAGGAAACCCATTCTTCATAATGGTGGTAGGTGGGAGACTTCGCAGCATCTGTAATGGCAAGTTGAAACATTAATGGTGGAAAGTGGGTAGCAGGTGCTTAGAGCTCTCTGAAATGTCCCCTCCTATTCGATTTAGAGCTTCTGATCAAAATATATGGCTGCCTGAAGGAATTTCTGGTTTGGAGTCTATTCATGTAATACATGTGGTAGCCCCACACATCTTATGATTTCATCCCCTCCTCTCCATTCTTGAAGTCACACCAAAGGGACATGTGGCGGCTTCCACAGGCCTACTCTAATCTTTTGTATTCTACCTAAGCCCCCTTCTGTTGGTGGAGACACTGTACTTGACTCAAGACACTTAGAGGCTTTGCGCTCATTTGAAAACTACCCCCAAATTTTATCTTTGAAGTTACATAGATGAGGCACATGGAGGTCTCCACTAGTAATCCTTTACTTTTCAACAGTCGACTCTTCCTTTCATACCTTGGGACACGTGGAACGCTTACGCTAGTCTTGGGAGCCACTTTTTGATCTGCCCCTTGAAATAGCACCAAAGAGCCACGTGGAGTCTTCCGCTGCCTTGCCCTATACTTATCTGATTCAAGACCCAAGTGAATAGTGCCTTCCTCATCCCTTTTGTGAGTTAAAGGGGCCCACCATATATAATGCTAGAAAACCTACTTGCGGGTGGGATCCTCATAACTAGTTTCCCTAAAATGTGACGGTCGGACACGTGGCATCATCTGCAGACTACTTCTCTATCTCCCCATGTTTGGCTTAGTCCCTTATTGTCTAGTTGGTCCTTATGTATGACCCTAGACACATGGAGATTCAACACACATTTGGGATCTGCTTCTAGACTTTACCTTTTTAATTTGCATGGAGAGACATGTAGGGTTTCCACCGAATCTCTTATACTTAGTCGAATTAGGCCCTCTTTGTCCCCCTATTTTGACTCTGACCATGTGGAGAGCCCATGCTCATTTAGAAAACCACTCTTAGGACCCAACCTTGGTGTTGTTCTGATGAGACTCATGGAACCCTCCACGAGTCTATGAATTTTCAATGTCTAATTAGGTCTCCCTTAAGACCCTAGCTACGTGGTGAATTGGTGCTGGTTTGGGACCACTTTTTGGGCTTGAATTTTAAAGAAGCACCGATTGGATGCATGGAGGCCTCTGCTAACCTTGTTGTTCTTATCTGATTTGGGCTTGCTACTCCTTGATTTTTTGGTTGGGTCCCTTCTACTTATTTAGGAGTGACTATATTAGGTTCTAGCCATGTGGAGAGCTGACACTTGTTTGGGGTCCCTCCTTTGGATTCTTCCTTTGAAATTTTGTTGTTGAGGGACATGGCTCCTGTTATCCCAATTTTTCCTCCCGGTAAAATTGGTCAAACACGAACCCACAGAAAAGAAAACTTGAGGGTCAGCTCTGTCCTACGAACTCACATTCAAATCAAAATATAAGAGACATGCAAGACTCTATAATGGAGGAGCAAGCTTGAAAATGGAAAATAAGGGTCTGCGAAGGATCATACAACGTCAAAGAAGAACAAATCTTGACAAGAAAGAAAATGGGAAAGGCTCAAATTTTTTTGACACATACGAGTCAACTCGGGGCTGAACAACAGACTCGCAGAAGGTTCCATTTGTCATATTAGTGCAATTCCAAAAGACACATCAAAAGGACAGGTCCCAAATGGGTGCTAAGTGTCCACATGTACAAACGACACAACTTAAGAATTGAGGCCCATGGGACAATAACTAAATGAGTGCGGAGCTTCAACGCATCCCAGGACCAAAAAGGAGAAGTCAAAAAGTAGAATTGGCCATTGAAAAGTATAAACAGGGAAAAGCAAGTGAAAAGTGTTGTGTTCCTCAATGACACAACTTCAATAGGTGCAGCCTAAAGGCCAGTCCCAAACAAGCGCAAGTTTGACACATAGCTAAGAGCCCTATTGTCACCCTCAAAATGCCCCTCTTCTTTTGAAGTCAAATTCAAAATTTTTGAGCTCACGCCCTCAAGAAGTTTTCAAGTAAAGATGGAAGTCTAAAAATATAGAGAAATTCATGCTTTGAAATTGTTGATACTATTCAGTCTGCACGTTTTAATAGAATTTCTATTTTCCTAGCTAGACGCATTAAAATTTTACTATTGTCCTCATTTGAATAAAATTTTCAATATTTCTATGGCCATGGATCATTGAACCTTCTATTGTTTTCAACTCCTTGGTACATGAAATAAATTTGAAAATCATGTGCAAAATGGTGAAGTTTTCTTCTTCTATGCGTTTTTCCACTTTCGTGAATGATGGGTGTTTTCTTCCTCGTCAACGTTTGGCCCCATTATCCATGGGTACATCAAAATATCTAATTAGATTCAGCAAGACGGGTTCATTTTACATTTTGAGGCATTGTGGTGGAAAGGAAAAGGTCAAATATTAAGCCTACATTGAAATTCAAAGTGGGGAAGCGTGTCAACAGGGAGATTTGAGGTTTTGAACCTTTTTGTAAAAAGCACGAAAAAGTCATAAAGTGACCCGCAACTCTAATCATGCTATGAGTAAAAAGTCAAATAGTAAGCCCACATTGAAAGTCAAAGTGGGGAAGCTAGTTGGCAGGGATATTTGAGGTTTTGAGCCTTTTTGTAAAAAGCGCTAAAAGTCATAAAGTGACCAGTAGACCTGATCATGTTATGAGGAAAAAGTGAAATATTAAGCCTACATTGAAAGTCAAAGTAGGGGAGCAGGCCGATGGATAAATTTGTGTTTTTGAGCCCGCATTTAAAAAGGGTAAAATTATAAAGGTGACCCGTGACTTTGTCTCCACTCAAGAAGGTCCACATGTCAAGACCATATCAAAAGCAAGTGAGCGGACCCAAAATATAAAAAATTACAAATCTCTATAAAGTCACAAAATGCAAAAGGCAACTTCCATGCCCACTCCAGTAAATTTCTCCCACATGGACGAATCTGGTTTAAAGTTTCAAAGGCAAGATGAACATTTCAAATTCAAGGTTAAAAAATGAGTGTAACGGCTGCATTATAAAAAGTCTGGTTTTTCTCACCATTGGCACTTCTTCACGAATCAAGAATCTAAATGGACGGGAATTGTAACCATTTCTTGCTAACAAAAAAGAATTTTTAACTGTTTCTTGTAATATATTTAATGTCTTCTTCAAGCCATTTTAAGAAAAGGAGATGGATCTTGTAGACTCAAGAGTGTATTGTACCTAGAGAAAGCAAAGGAAATAGCCATTTTCTTCTATTCTGACACCACATACAACTTGTGTTTAAATAATCAATAGAAGAAGAAGGAGTTTCTTGATAATTTGTGATTGATGAATTATATTTGGTCTTGTTTTTATTTACAGAGTTGTTTCTTCGAATGTATGTGTTGAAGTTTCTAACTAGTGCGTGTAGGAATCTAATTTTATACCTACAAATTTATTCCTCCTACCTCTTTTCTCACTCATTTTCCCACCTTCATAGAAAATTCCCCCCCTTGCAGATAACGGCAGGCATTATCCATAGGTTTAGTGGAGTGCCCCTATTAGATCCTTTGCCAAAAGGACACCACAAAAATCCATGCTTCCTCACGCATGCATACACGACAGTTGCACCAGTTAAGTAGAGCGACTTAGATTCCCAGAGCATTGGCAAGGAATCCACAAGTTTTTCCACCTGACAAATTTTCTCGCCAACAGTTTTTTGGCACCCACTATGTGGTAGATTTAGTAGCATCTACACTTGAATGTGACCACAAGGTCAGAAAAATCAAAATTAAAAAAATAAATTAAAAAATTCTATTATTCAAATGGTTATATGAGCCACATGGATTCAAATCATGGCTATTTCAGGAAACCATCCTATTAAAAGACCTGAATTTCTCTTCCACATCCAAGAAGACATTGCTTCAGATTTGACAGAAGCTATCTGGCATAATAGACAAAGTGCCAATCACTACTTCATTGCCATGAGAATTATTGACCTTGAAGAAGAACGCACTGCTGAATTGGAGAGGAAAAGATAAATTTAAGCACCACAAAGAAGAGCATATATTTTCAAGATAGCAGATAGAAGATACACTTGGTAATAGAGACAAGGAGGAAAAATTGACCCCATTTTTGAGGAAATTCAAAGGAGACAAGAGCTACTGGGAATCTAGAGGCTTCCTTTTCAAGCAACCAGACAGGTTGGGAACTTAAGTGTTGGAAATCCTTTGAATGGTGAATTTCCATACATACACAAGAACCTTGTAGACTTCACTAACGTGAAGAACAAAGAAGAAGATAGAGAAAGAGAGGCAAGAGCTGACGAATAAATAAGATCTCAACTCAAAGAAATCAAGAGATTTCAAGCTGAGGTAGATGAAAGAGCAGTAGTAAAAGCCACATCCTTACCAAGGTTAGAAGCTATAAAGAGAAATAGAATGGAGGATCGTGATTGTAAGTGTGAATATGATCGTGAGGTCCATATGCCTAATGTACCTTGGGGAGGAAGAATAATACTTCAATAATAATTCATTTTTTATTGTTTTTTAATAATAATGGAGCACTAATAAATTATATTTCCCAACATTCCCCCCCTTAGTGCAAACATGGGGAAAAGCTACCTTTGTACTTGCACCTACTCATGATCTAGTGATTTTCACAGAATGATCAAAAACCTCAAGGATGGTTTTGTAAACGGTTGACCAAAAACTGAGAATGGTGGTTTTGCAATTGGTTTACCACAAACCACAAAGTTATGGTTTTGCAAATGGATTACCAACAACCAAGAATGGTGGTTTTTCTATTGGTTTACCACAAATGATAAATGAAGGTTTTCAAGTGGTTTACCTACAACCACATCATGATATGCAAAGTACTATTCTCAGCCCTCATCAATATCTCACTGCAGGGAATAACATAGGAAATTCTACTAAAATCTGTTGCTAACGCACAAACTGAAAACTGAAAATGGAACATTGAGATCATGTTCCCCCCTTCAATGTGAAATTTCCACTTATTGAAGACAAGATCACCACAAACTGAAGCAAACACACAACTGAAAAAAATGCCACCAAATCATCTTTGCGGCCCCATCATTGGCAACTGACAAGAGGTCGCTGAATGACCTCCAACCTCCGTTTGCCTCCAT
This sequence comes from Taxus chinensis, assembly GCA_019776745.2. NCBI lineage: Eukaryota > Viridiplantae > Streptophyta > Pinopsida > Cupressales > Taxaceae > Taxus > Taxus chinensis. The sequence continues at coordinate 166,833,619 of CM034154.1, read as the reverse complement.
CCTCTAGTATATGAGCTGCTAACTCAACTAAATATGATTATGAATCACAATTACAACTCAGACGTCGGATTCCACTGAAAATGCGTCCATGAGACAATTGGTTTTTTTTTTTTTTATAGTTTTGACAACTTGACTCTTTTGAGTAGACAATAAACAAGTATCCTTAAATCACCTAATTGAGACACTTTGATGAACATAAAAAATTGACTATTTTGACATATATATAATACTTGGACTAATTGACACTTAACATGACTTCAAAATTTACTTTGGATAGGAATATAGACCTAAAAGCTACACGACACGATTAATTAACAATATTTTAAAAAATAATTCTAATAATTACTTTTTAAATAATACTCGATGTCAAATGTAAAATAAAACTTTGATATGGGTTGAACACGTATACATAGTTATAATAAAACTTTTGATAACAAAAATAAAGAACTTAGAGTAACAACTCAAATCGAATCTATTAAAGAGACATTACTTGCCATTATGATGTAGTTAAGAATCTTTTTATAAAATATCAAAACATATCCTAAACCGACTATCTAAGACATTTATACTATTAAAACATGGAAGTCAATAATGGAAGAATTTGAGAATGCACGATTTATACCATTCACGACTACATAGTCAATTTTCTGGTGGAAACATGGAAGGAGTTAGACACATCTGTAGATGCTGACAACTTGACTACTACAAATATGAATAGCAATGGAGCAACGACTGAATCAAAAAGATATATGCATGCAACTAAAATTCCAAACTTAAAAGACTCTGGTTTGACCACCAATGATGTTAAAATCCAGGTGTCGATAGAGATGTAACTTTTATTGTAATTATGTTGACAAGAATCACAATGATGGTCGACCAAATTGAAGGAGCCGTATTTTAAATTCTTCAATCTGAATGCAGAATATGGGTGGAGCACATAATGAAGAACACAAAACCTTATCCAAGTTGATTAAATACTCATGTATGTCATTGCAGAGGTAGAAGAATGTGCAGCTATTTGGGATAAATTACAGACCGGGACATAGATCTGGAAGGTAAACACCAAATCCTTACACCAATTTTCCTTAGGAGGACATAGAGAAGTGATTTCGTGGATCAGGGATCATATGTTGACTTCAAATACACAGCCACAATTGACATATATTTTCACAACCACAAATTAACTAGATTATACTCTCAAATGTTCATCGTTCTGCTAGGGAGAATATGTACGAGGAGCATTGATTTAATTATAACTGAAAACAATATGAGCCCTTAAAAAAAATCTTTTGAGAATAGTGTTGACCAACCATAGACGTCTTTCACATAGCTATGGGCAGATGAGAGTAATCTTCAAGTCTTCCATTTTGATACACATCTACAGGGGAAATAGATAATAGAACTGTCCCTATAAAACATGAAGCTTCATAATGTATCTCACTCCCTTGATCTTCTAAATGATATTGTCTTTAGCTCAACGCCTGGCAGATCCACAATGACTGTTTGGAATGATTATTATTTTTAACACTCTTTCACATAATTTGGGACGACAAAACAAAGCCTCCCCTGTAGACAATTATTTCTCCATTGAAGGAATGCAACGCTCTAATACCAAATGAAAAGCATAACAACAGATTTACAAGGAATAATAATTCAATAATAATCCATTTTTAATTTTTTTCTTAGTTTTATTTTATTTTGTTAAACTCAATAATGCTCTGTTGTTAAATTTATATCACCGAATTACACATATATAGGAATATGCATTCCTAAAAACAAGGAGGTTGTTCAACAACACTCCCACAAATCTCTCTCTCAACACCTATATACGTGAGTTATTAAAACTCACCCAAACTAATATTGTTATATGAGTTGTTTATCAAACAACTCACATTGACATTTACATCACCCATATATATTTACCTCTAAGTAAATATTCAATCATAAATATTAATGGAGCACTAAATAAATATTATTTCCTTACAAACACCAGTCCACTCGCTGTGGCTCAACCACTCCATGATCTACCAAGAGGCTTGACTTCCCAAAATTCAAAGGGGATGGTTTTAAACTCCCTGAAGAGCAGGTAGCAGCATTTATCACAACTTACGATGTGTTGTGTGTTAAGGATGAAGATGTGTCAATATGACTCTTTGTAGAGTCACTTTAAGAGAAATCTTCCGAATGGTTCTACATGCTATCCATGAGGTTTGTCACCTGTTGGGATGATATAAAAAGTGCATTTGAACACAGGTTTAAGAGCACAGAAGATTATCAGGATCTTTTTGTCAAATTTGTACAATTGAAGAAAGAAACCTTCGAGTCAATGAGGGACTTCGTAGCAAGATATAACAGAGTGATAAGAAGAATCCTTGAATATGTGGTACCTCCTAAAAGTAATTTGAAGATATTCTTCATCAGCACCTTGCCATCAGAAGTAGGTTTCTTCCTTAGAAGAAACCAACCAATAACATTAAGGGAAGCTCAAGTCCATGCAATAGAAATCGATGATGATCTAATCTTGTCTTGTAAAGTGAAAGGCCCAAATAGGAAAAAAGGGTCAGAATTCAAAATTAGTCACCATGGATCCAATGGTCCAAAAAATGGAACATGACTTGGTTGCCTTGAAGAAGTAGTTATGTCATATCAAAATGTGGAATGCTTCAAGGAAACCAACCCCGCTAGATATGCCAAGGATTTCTCCACCTCCTCATCGGTTTTCTCTTAAAGAACCACATGTTAATGCCATTTGTGACACCAAAGAGCCGGAGGAGGAAGTAGAAATTGATGAAATTGAAGAAGAAATTATGGAAGACTATGAAAACTATCTTGAGGTCGTGGAATTTGATATGCACAATGGCCTAATTGAGTATGTTGATGATGAAGAAGTTTCAAATTTCTCATGTGTTATTTTCACTCATGCACAATCCAGGAAAGGTGCTTCATCCTCAATGATGGTGGTAAAGGATAAGAAGAATAAATAATATTATCCTCCAGATGTCACACAAAATAAAATCATCAGCAGAGGATCACCATTACCACCTTCTATGGAGTTGGCCGAAGAAAAAAAAATACTAACTCATTGTCAGGGATCATGCAACTATGCCAAGTAACTCATCTAATTCTTCTCCTTGCTCAAAAGTTGCTAAGAACAATTCTCCTTTAAATGTTGTTCCTGTAAAAACATATAAGGTTCAATCAAAAGCTACACCCTCACCCCCTTCCAAACTGATTGCTACACCTAACAAAGAGAACTTAACACCTAAAGTATAAAATCCTATTCCATGTACATCTTCCTCCATTTCTAGAACCTCTTATTCACTCACCATAATCCCATTTGACATTGTGGAACATGCAATCAAAACCAAGGTCCAACTCTTAGAAATAGAATACCTACAAACACACCCTGCCAAGTTTAACAGGTTCATTAATGCAGTTTGTGGTGGTAACCATGTATCCTCGAGTTCTAATTCAAAAGGATTACTTCCCACACAATCCACACCACTGTCACAAAAAATGCGAGCCCTCAGTGCCTCCAAAACCAATAGGGTTGAACCTTTCTACGTGTCACTCCTCATTAAAGGCTTCTAGCTAAATAATTGTATCATAGATTCCAAAGCCTCAGAAAATGTGATGTGAGCCAAAGTTTCAAATTATTGAGGCCTCACCTTAACCTGAGTAAATAGAACCTATGACACAATGTAATCCAAACAAGTTTCATTAGTAGGAAGAATCAAATATGCATAGGTAGCACTAGCTGAATTTCTAGACAAGAAGGTGCTCGTAACCATACTTGTAGCAGACATCCCAACATCCTTTGGTATGCTATTGAGTAGGAGTTTCTGCAGAGACTTGGGTGGAGATATAAAAATGGATTGGTTATCTACAATTATCCCAGTAAAAGGCTAGATGAAGAAGTTTCTACCACTAAGAAAGATGAAGTTCACATTATGAAATTCTGATGATCCGAAAGCAAACATCCTCTTTCAAGATTGTGGGCTAGGAAACTAATTTCTCACATAAAAAAAGAGAACTTGTCACTTCTCATGGATAAAGTGGAAGATCATATTTGGACAATGAAATTTGTTGGTAGTCATTCTAGTGCAGGCTCAGGAGCTGGTGTAGTATTGTACTCTCGTTCTAATGAGTTGTATCCATTTTCCTATAAGCTGCAATTTGATAATAAAAATAAAATTTTAGACTATGAAGCACTACTCTTAGGCATGAGTGTAGCAGAGGACATGGGAATCAAGAAAATGTGATGCTGAGGTGATGCAAAGGTTGTATTAAAGTAGGTCCACCAACAATATCAGGTGAATAATCCAAGACTCCGATATTATGGAAACACAGTGTGGGACTGCATTGAATCTTTTGATGCATTTTCCATTAAAGCTATTCCAAGGGAAAAAAATGAAAATGCTGATTATGTTGCAATTTTAGCTTCCCTAGTGACACCTCATCCTTCTTTTGGTAAAGATAAAGTGACCATTGAAATGGTATTCAGGCCTAGTGTACCAGATAATGCAAATAATTGGCAAGTCTTCAATGATGATAACAAAATTCTAGCCTTTTTAGAGAAAAGGGATAACTTCAATAATCTCTTCTTCAAAGGAGGGGAAAATCCAGACTGAGAAGTAGTCCCCAACAAAGAAAAAGAAGTAATTGAAGGGATTGATGAGGGAATAATCAAATTGAAAGGGAACAAAATTCCCAAAGGCTTAGTCTCTTTAGAAGACCTCTTTAAAAAACATGACAAATTCATTGAAGAGAAAGAAAACCAATCTTCTCACTACCCAACTGATTTTGATAAAGAAAACATTGGTACCCTGGAGGAGCCAAGGATGGTCAATATTGGAAAATGTTGCTCTCCTGAAGAAAAAAGAAGCTTTGTTGCATTACTTAAGAAATACTCAGATGTCTTGGCCTACTCTCATGATGAACTCAAATCCTTCCACCCAAAGGAAATGCATCACTCAATTCCTTTGAAGCAGGGTGTTAAGCCCTTCAGGTAGAAACAAAGGCTATATAACCCAAATATTTCTAATACCATCAAGGAGGAGGTAATAAAGATGCTTAATGCAAGGATCATCTTTCCTATCTACAATTCAACGTGGGTGGCTAACATTTCGCCAGTGTGGAAGAAGAATGGTGAAATAAGGATATGTGTAGATTTTCACAACCTAAACCAGGCATCACTAAAGGACAATCGTCCTCTTCCTATCATGGACCATATCCTACAAGCAATTAGTGGATCTTAAATGCTTTCATTACGTGATGGGTTCTTAGGATATAATCAAATCAAAGTGGCAAAGGAGGATTGCACCAAGAAAACCTTTACAACACCTTGGGGAACTTTTTTCCTATAGTAGAATTCCTTTTTGCCTAATCAATTCAGGAGCTACATTCCAAAGGGGGATGGATTTGGCCTTCAAAGATCTAAAGAATTGTGTTTTCATATATCTTGATGATCTCATAATATTTTCAAAGAAGAGGGGAGATCATATCTATTACTTAGAACAGGTACTTGTAAGGTGTAGGAAACATAGCATATCACTAAAACCAAAAAATGCATTTTCGGAGTCACAAAAGGTAAGTTATTGGGACACATTATGAATAAACATGGATCACACATTGATCCTGAGAGGATTAGATCCATTCAAGCATTAGCCCTACCCACAAGCAAGAAAGGAGTTCATTCATTCTTTGGAAAGGTGAAATTTATTTGTTGTTTTTTGCCTGAGTTTGCTGACTTGACGAAGCACATCACTTCCATGATGAAACCACAAGAAAACTTCAAATGGAAAAATTAAGGGAAGGAAACATTCGAAGAGATCAAGAAATCCATCACCAAGGCTCCAACTATTGTATCTCCAGATTTTAACAAATAATTCATCATGTATTGTTATGCATTAGAACATACACTCTTTGTCGTTCTCGTCTAGGAAAATGATGAAGGCATGGAAGCACCTATTGCTTTCATGAGTTGTCCATTGAAAAAGTATGAGCTAAAATGTAGCTGATTGGAAAAGCATTCCTATGGAGTGGTCAAGGCTGTAAAAAATTTTAGGTTTTACATCCTCAATTCCCATACGGTGGTGATGGTCCTTGGCAGTGCAATCAAGTCCATCTTGCCACAACAGGATCTCGTAGCTAAAAGAAGAAATTAGATTACAAAAACTCAAGAATATGACTTGGAGAGTTAACCCTCCAATATGGTAAGGGGAAATGGCTTGTGTAAGTTGATTGCTAAAGATGAAACACTCAAAGTTCAACATGGAAAAGAAAACTGTGCTTGCTCAACTTTTTCAGAAGACAACCCACATGTTCTCTTTGTCACCACTACTGATGAATGGTATGCTAATATTGCCTAGTACCTGACTTATAGATAATGACCCCCATCTTAATTACGACAAAAGGAGAACACTCAAGTTGAAGGAATATAAATTTGTAATCTGGAATCATGTGCTCTACAAAAGAGGCATGGATGGTTGTTTCCTTAGGTGCATATATAAAGATCAACAAGAAAAGTTTCTTAAAGCATATCATGACGAAGCATGTGGTGGACATTTTTCAGTAATGGTCACTATACACATGATCCTTCAGGGAAGGTATTATAGGCCCACCATCTTTGTAGAAACTCAAGATTGGGTTTCTAAATGCAAAACATGTCAACAGTTCATTGGAAGAACACAACTCGATGCATTACAACTCAAGCCTATGGTTATTGAAGAACCATTTCAACAGTGGGGGATGGACTTAGTTTGTGTTATGAACCCTCACAGTAGTGTAGGGAACACCTATGTATTCACAATAACATACTTCTTCACCAAATGGGTGGAAGCCATTCTGGAAAAAAAAGCCAACACTGAAACAATATCCAACTTCATTAAGGAGAATATCAGTCTATTTCGGAGTGCCACAGAATATTGTAGCAGATATTGCTACCTACTTCTCTTCAAGAGAGCTGATTGAGTTTTGTTACAGCTACAAAATCTCCCTATCTCACTCTTCTAACTACTATCCACAAGGAAATGGATAGGCAAAATCAAGCAACAAGAACCTTGTGACCATTTTCCGCAAGCTTATAAACAAGAATAAAAGTAATTGGCACAAAAGGTTGTATGACGCACTGTGGGTGGATAGGATCAATCCCAAGAAGGTAATAGGTATGTCACCATTCAAACTATTGTACGGAGTCAAAGTAAAAATTCCTCTCACAATCGAGATGCCAACTCTCAAGATGCTAGAGGAAATAGAATATGGTCAGTACAAGAATTCCATTAACAAGAGGATCCTCTTTCTTGAGAAGCTGGAAGAAAATAGATCCAAGTGGTGGATCATATTAAGGAACACCAATTGAAAGTAAATAATATTTTTGATAAGAAGGCCAAGGCAAGAGAATTCAAAGTTGGAGACTTCATCTTGCTATGGGACAAGAGAAGAGAACTAGAAGGCAACCATTGAAAGTTCAATTCATTATGGCTTGGTTCATTCCAAATTTGTGAAGCTTGTGGTAAGAACAATTTTCTTCTCTAATATTTGAATGGAACACCTCTTGAATTTACTTAGAGTGGGCAATACTTGAAATTCTGTCATCAGTGAAAGTGGGTTGTTCCCCTGCCTTGTACCATATGTGTGTTTCCATTTCTGCTATGTGGTTTTATTTCCTGTTATATTACGTGTCGTGTGTTTCCTTCCCGTTATGTGCTTGTGTGTTGCCTTTATTCTAATCTTTCTTTCATGAAGTTTTTCATGAATCTGGAAGGCCTAATGGATAAGGCATTGGTCAATGAATTACAGGGTCTAGAGATTGAGATTGTAGATTCGCATGTCATGTCTTCACTATGCTCAGTGCCTGTAATGTCCCGAAGATAGAGCCAAATGTTTTCACCCTCAAAATTCCCCCTCCTTTTTAAGTCAAATTCAAAAGTTTTGAGCTCAGGCCCTCTAGAAGTGTTCAAGTAAAGACGGAAGTCTGAAAAGATAGAGAAATTCATGCTTTGAAATGGTTTAAACTTTCTAGTCTACATGTTTTGATAAAAAAAAATTCCTATTTGAGCACGTGAAAATTTTATTTTTTCCATTGTTTGAATGAAATTTTCAATCTTTCTATGGCCATGGATCATCGAACGTTGTAATTTTTTTCAATTCTTTGGTTTACGAAAGAAATTTGAAAATTGGGTGCAAAATGGTGGAGTTTTCTTCTTCTCTGCATTTATCCACAGTCGTGAATGATGGGTCTTTTCTTCCCCGTCAAATTTTGGCCCCATTATCCATGGGTATGTGGACATATATAATTGGATACGGCAGGAAAAGTCCTTTTTACGTTTTGAGGCATTATGGGGAAAAGGAAAACATCAAATATTAATCTCGCATTGAAATTCAAAGCGGGGAAGCAGGTCGGCAGGAAGATTTAAGGTTTTGAGCCTTTTTGTAAAAAGGGATAAAATTCATAAAGTGACTTGCAACCCTGATCATGCTATGAGGAAAAAGTAAATTATCAAGCTCATATTGAAAGTCAAAATGTGGAAGCATGAGGGTGAGGAGATTTGAGGTTTTGAGCATTTTTGTAAAAAGGGCTAAAAGTTATAAAGTGACCTGAAGCCCTGATCAAGTAGGGCCATGTGTCAAGACCATATCAAAAGTGGGTGAGTGGACCCAAAATGTAAAAAATGCCAAATCTCTATAAAGTCACAAAATACAAAAGGAATCCTCCATGCCTGCTCCAGTAAATTTCTCCCACGTGGACGACTCTAGTTTAAAGTTTCAAAGGAAAGATGAATGGATCAAATTCAATGTTACAAAATGAGTGTAGCAGTTGCATTACGAAAAGTATATTTTTTCTCACCATTAGCATTTCTTCACGAATCAAGAATCTAAATGGATGTGAATGGTAAACCGTTTCTTTCTAATGAAGAAGAAGTTGTAACTGTTTCTTGAAAGATATTTTATGGCTTCTTCACACCATTGTAAAAAAAAGGTGATGGATCTTGTAGACTTTAGAGTGCATTGTACCTCGAGAAAGTAAAGGAAATATCTATTTTTCTTCTACTTCCCTCCACTCTCAAATTTCTTCTATTCCGACACCATGTACAACCTTTGTTTAAACAATCAATAGAAGAAGAAGGAGTTTCTTAATTTATTTGACTAGGGGGTTTCTTAATACTTTTTTATTCATGAATTATATTTGGTCTTGTTGTTATTTTCAGAGTTGTTTATTCTCATGAATGCATGTGTTGAAGTTTCTAACTAGTGCATGCACGAATCTGATTTTCTACCTGCAACATTATTTCTCCTACCTCTTTTCTCACTCCCTTTCCCACCTTCATAGTAAATTCTCCCCCTTGTAGATAACTGTAAGCATTTTATGTAGGGTCAGTGGAGTGCCCCTGTTGGATCCTCGACCGAAAGGCCACCACAGAAATTCACGCTTCCTCATGCATACATACACAATAGCTACACTGGTTAAGTAGAGGGAGTTAGATTCCCATAACATTAGAAAGGAATCCAAAAGTTTTTCCACCCAAATAATTTCCTCACCAAAAAGTCCAAAAGAGGTAGAACAGGCTACCAAACTGACTAAGGAATGGAGAACCAACGGATTCCTCCATGTGGCTCATCAGCGTGAATTCAAGAGGTGCGGCCCAAAGAGGGACCATGGACTATTGCCAACCTGCTATGTGGGCAGAGCCTGAAATTTGAACCATACCTTAATCGGCTATGTATAAGGAAACTCGAAGAAGGAGCCACATGTTGAATCAGTGCAAAATTCCAAGGTAAAGTCTAGAAGTAGGTCCCAAATGTGCGCTGAGCCTACACATGTCTCAGGTCAGACATACAGCCCCACCAAACAAAAGGGACTTAACTAAAATAGACAGTAATAGAGAAAAGCCGTGGAGGCCTCCACATGTCTCTTTGGTGCAACTTAAAAAATAAATTCAAATGCGGTTCCCAAATGCGCACCAGCTCTACACATGGCCATGTTTTATGTCAAGAAAGGTTCGCTGAAACAATTTCAACTTTTTGGCCTGAGAAAGTGTAAATTGTAAAAATAATCCACACCTCCACCAATGCCTAGAGGAGCCATGTGTCAGGCCTAAATGAAATGTGGGGATGTGGGCCTTCGAAGTATTTTTTCCAGATGTGGGGAGGTAGGCCTAGGGAGGACTTTTCACCCAAATGGAAAATGCGGGCTGACAGGCCCAAAGATTTTTTTCAGCAAAATTTAATTGTGGGGCTATGGGGCATTTTTTGCATTTTTTTATTTTTATGAAAAAGGAAGAAAGTGAATTTCGGGACCGCAGATGTGTTTGGATAAATTGGTTTTCACCATTTTTGTATGGATCCAATTGAAACATTCAAATGGGCATATCTTCCGATACAATGCTCAAAATTTAACAAATTTGGCACCATTGTAAAGGTCTCAACCTCGTCTACCCCATGGAAACCTAAAAAATTAATTTTGACAAGGTTAGGTGGGTGAAAAATGGTAAAATGTGAACATTCCATTAATATGTGGTCTGATTGCTTCAACAACCAGATCAAATTCGATTTGATCCACCGTTATTCCTTCTTTGACATGCCAAAAAAACATAAAGGGACGGACTTGATAGATTGTGGGCGTATTTGTAGTGGCATTGATGGCTAGTAGTTGAGCTCCAAATCAGGTTTCTCACCTCTTTTATTCTTCTCCCTTTGTTGCATATATAAAGGAAGGATCCTGGCTTATTGTAAAGGGTTAGACATTTTGGTTTTGCACCCTCCCTTCTTCCCTTGTCTGCAAGTGAATTTTTGGAGTTTTCCAAACCTCCCATTCAAGTTGTAATACAATTTTTTTTGCCTCTTGGCTACTGTAATGTACTGTATCAACTCTGGAGTGATAATATATGTCTGTGGATGATTCTCAACCCTCTCATGTGTTCATTTTTGTCTTCTAATCTCTCATTGCAATCTGGTTATCTGTCCATGGTGGTTATATTACATTTCTATGTTTTGTGTTAAATTGCAAAATGGGTGTTTAACATTCCTTTGGTACATCACCTTGTTAGCTTAGGTTTATTTTCTCACATCTTCTTAACCATGTCTCCTTGGCAAGATAGAGTAGGTTTTAGAGTAGATCATCTACAATTTATTTGTGTACACCTGAACAAAGGAATAGGAGCCAAAATTCATCTAGAGAGATCTCTCAAATCATAAGGTCACACACTTTGAGAGATAATCCATGTTGTGCAGGCACACTGAGGACATTAACCCATCAAGTTACTTATTCCAAGGGTGCTGTCATTTTACACTATCAGTTTTGGCATGCCCGGTAAGTCACTGAGGTTATATTTTCTTATCTTTTTGAGGTGTCTCATTATAAACAACAAATATTAAGCCACCGTGTGACCACAATAATAGTTTTATCACACCTCTTTGGAAAGGTCATAAGAACCTTACCACTTCATCCTAGCAAGTTGGTGTGTTCCTGTTAAGATTCATCCTTTTGAGGCACATGCAAGGCACATCTGGTGACTCCATCAGGTCAATGACCCCTTCTCTAAGTTCTATACCTTTTCCATCCATATCCACCCATTTTCATCCATTTTTATTTCCACATCTTCCATATTCTCCCAACCCATGAAGTTTTGTAATCATGACTTCATTTCCATCCTGGAATTCACACCTATAGTAGTGCACTCCACCTATAATGTATTTCTTAACCCTTCTAGATCAACATTATAATTAGATCTAGAACCATTATGCTTACCCATATGAGTAGGGTCAAAACCAATTTGGCCATGAAGCTTATTAATAACTAGGGGACGCATACATTGGTAAAAACTACATGGAGGATGATAATTTGCAAGAGGACATTAAAAAATTTAAGGCACGCATGGTTCATTGAAGGGCTACAACACAGATGAAAGAATTTAGGATTGGCTATAGGGCACCTTTTCCATGGGTGAATCCTATTCCAAGACATTACAGCCCTAAGGAAAAGATTGAATTCATGGTTTAAATGTTGCCTCACCTTGCGTAGTGGATTAAGGATATTGAGGCATATGAGAAAAGTACAAGACAACCTTGTCAATGGGTAAGTCATTCCCCAGCTCCCTGTCCTTCATTTCCTTTTTCTCAAACTCTATCATCGTGACAGTGTCATGAGTCTAGCTTCCCATATGCTGCCCCTAATGTTGAATTCCCTTCTCCATCTCCTAGTCTTCCATCTCATCTCAACTCCTCTACTCTTTTCCCTCCCAAGCAGTCATTCCCTCTAAACAAATAAGAAGTTCCACTTCCCTCTCAACCAAAAACAATAGAAAATATTGTTTAATATAAACCTACAACTCCTCCTACTTTCCCAAGTCCATGTTAGGAAGAGACTCAAGAATCCAGTCAAGGAGAACAACAAAGAAAAGAGGAACCCAACAGAGAAGAAATGATAGAAAATATGAAGAGTTGGGCTACCAGATTTTGGATCACAAAGATCCCCTTGATGGTTAAGCCAACAGAGGAGGTCAAGGTTGAAGAGCCAGTGGTGGCTAAGGATGAGTTTGTAGTAGTAGAAGAACAAGAACAAGAAGGAGAAGATCAAAAATTTGTTTGCTTTGAATGCAGTGTCTATAATGGACACTTTGTCTAAAGAGAATGCTTATCCAATCCAAGTTGCACAACCAGTTAAGATAGAGTAAGAACAACCAGCTCCAAGTCCCATTGAGGAGAAGCAGCTGGAAGAGATCAAATCAGATTTGAAACCACTTGATGAAGAAAGCATCATTAAAGATTTTTTGCTTTCATTTGAAGGGCCTGATTTCATTGATGAATCCATGAAGGAAGAAGAACAACCAACTCCAAGTCAGTTGAAGAGGAGTATATGGAGGTGACCAAGATAAATTTAGAGGCACTGGATCATGAGCCGAGTTACACAAGAAATTAAAGACCCCTCTCCCATTCAACCTCTCCAAAAGTTTGATTTTTTGAAAGAGTTTTAACTCACTAGCTTCATGTTTTAAGATGAAGCTTCATATGGTGAAAATAATGAAGATTTTAAGATCACCATTCAAGAGGGAGAGACCTTGCTACAATAGGATAGTAAAGATATTGATTTCCTATTAGACTCAAAAGAATGTATTGATAAGGAGCTAGTTGAAATTGCAATCTTTTCTCCCCCATCATTCATCCTTCAACCACAAGAACCTGCTGCCATGGAAGAGAACGTGCAAGCACAACCTATAGTTTGCAACATGCCTCTTGAATCAAAGTTGGAAGATTTTGATCTTCCAAAAGCTACACCTGCTGTAAAGAAAGGGAAAGAGTATGAGGCTATCATCCCTCTCACATCATCCATCCAAGAAGAGATATAAGAAGACCCCATTTTTGGAGTTAAATATGAGAGTAGTGGGAAAATTTGAAGGACTAGACCTTTCCCAATCAGATACTTGTCTTCATTAGAGCTAAGGAAGAAGCCACAACCAATTACGCTTAGTCCTAAGCATGAGGATGAGCTTTGATTTAACAAGGATCATATGTAATTCCTCTTCAATCCAAATAAAGAGAAACTAAAAGAGGTATATGTCTTGTTTCCAGTTGACACCTTGATGATTTGGGTGGAGGATTGGCCTATTGTAAGTTTTTCACTCATACCAACAACCAAATTCAGTGCCAAATCATCTTTATGGCTGCAAATTGTAAGAAGGGGCAGCTACTTGGCATTGCCAGTATCAGTTTTTGTTTGAAATTGCTTGTCTCTTTCATTAGTGTAGGGTGGCAATAGTTTTTATTCCTCTAAGTGTGTATGCACATTGTATTGTTATAGTTTAGGTTTGTTTTCAATAGAACAAGTGCTTTCACACACTCTACATGTTCCACTTGGAGCATGTATGATTTTTAGTTTTGTACATAGTGTGTGTTATGGTGTTTCATTGCTCGTGTGTAGTCCATTCAGGGACTGGTGAAAGCCCCAAGTTAAAACTATTTTCAGCTCTCAGAGCCTCACCTCCATGATCTTCTTTGAAAAATTGAGAGTGCGGACAACTGAGTAGGTTTAAGGTCACCAAGTGCAAACGGTCAGGCTTGCGGGTCAGGGGAAGGTTCAGTATCAGGCTATCATTCAAGAATCCATTCCTAATATATGCTTTAAGGCTATTGATCTCTTCATCTAGTAGGCAAATTTCCCCGTGAGTCGCCAAACTATTATCCCAATTTTCCCCCCAGTAAAATTGGTCAAACACGATCCTGTAGAGAAGAAAACCTGAGGGTTGGCTCTGTCTTGCAAACTCATATTCAAATACAAATCTAAGAGATAGGAAAGACTCTACAATGGAGGATCAAGATCAAAAATGGAGGAGAAGGGTCTACAAAGGATTAAACAATGTCAAAGGAGCCTGGAGATCGATAGGAAAGAAAACGGGAAATGCTCGAAGTTTTCAAACTTAGCCACATACGATTCAACTCTGGGACAAACAACAGACTCGCGGAAGGTGTCATGTGTCAGATCAGCGTAATTCCCAAAGACGCATCAGAAAAGTAGGTCCCAATTGTGCACTAAGCCTCCACATGTCCAAACAGTTTAACTTTAGAAGTGAGGCACAAGGGACAGTCCCTAAACAAGCACAAAGTTTCCACGTGTCCCAGGACAAAAAATGAGAAGTCAAAAGGTAGAATCAGCTGTTGAAAATTATAAATAGGGAAGAGCCAGCGGAAAGTGCCACATGCCTCAATGATGCAAATTTAACAGGCATGGCCCAAAGGCTAGTCCCAAACAAGAGAAAGTTCAACACATGGTCAGGAGTCGAAAAGAGGTAGAACATGCTACCAAATCATCTAAGGAAAGGAGAACCAGCAAAATCCTCCACGTGTTTCATCTTTGTGAATTCAAGAGGCATGGTCCAAAGAAGGACCTTAGACTACGGCCAATTAGCCACGTGGTTAGAGCCCAAAAGTTGAACCAACCCTTAATTAGCTAAGTATAAGGAAACCGACAAGAGGATCCACGTGTCAACTTGGCTCAAACTTCAAATAAAGACTAGAAGAAGATCCCAAATGTGCGATGAGCCTACAAGTGTCCCGTGTAAGACTTGCATCCCCAAAAAACAAAAGGGACTTAGCCAAAATACAAAGGAATAGAGAAAAGCCTTGAAGGCCTCCACGTGTCTCTTTGGCGCAACTTAAAAAAAAAAATCAAAAAATTTCCCCCAAACACGCGCAAGCTCTACATGTGGCCATGTTTCAAGTCAAGGCAGGTTGTCAGAAGCAGTTTGAATGTTTTGGCCTGAGAAGGTGTAAAGTGTAAAAATAAACCATACCTCTGCTGACATCTAGAGGAGCCATGTGTTAGGCCTAAATTACATGCAGGAAGGTAGGCCTTGGAAGGATTTTTTTCCAGATGTGGGGAGGTGGGCCTGGGGATGAATTTTTGCACAAATGGAAAATGCAGGCTGGCGGGCCCAAAGATGGTTTTTTGGCAAAAGTTAATTGTGGGGCTGTGGCACATTTTCACATTTTTTTATTATGTGCAAAAGGTGTAAAGTGAATTTCAGGCCCATGGACCCATTTTGATAAACTGGTTTTCACCCTTTTTGTATGGATCCGACTGAAAAATTCAAATGGACATATCTTCCAATCCAATGATCAAAATTCAAAAAAAATTGTACCATTGGAAAGGTGTCAACCCTATCTACACCATGGAAACTTGAAACTTTAAGTTTAATGAGGTTAAGTGGGTAAAAATAGGAAAATGTGAACATGCCATTAATATGTAATTTGATTCCTTCAAAAACCAAATCAGATTCGATTTGATCCACCATTTTTCCTTCTTTGACATGTCGAGAAGACATAAAGTGATGGACTTGATAGATTGTGGGAGGATTTGTAGTGGCATTGATGGCTAGTAGTTGAGCTCCGAATCAGGTTTCCTGCCTATTTTCTTCTTCTCTCTTTCTTGGATCCATAAAGAAAGGATCTTGGCCTATTGTAAAGGGTTGCACAATTTTTTTGCACCCTCCCTTCTTCCCTTTTCTCCAAGTGAATTTTTGGATATTTCCAAACCTTCTATTTAAGTTGTAATAAAAATTTCTTTTCCTCTTTGCTACTGTAATGTACTGTATCAACTATGGAGCGTTAATAGATGTATGTGGATGAATCTCAACCATCTCATGTTTTTGTTGTTGTCTTCTAATCTCTCATTGTAATTTGGTTATCTATACATGGTGGTTGTATTACATTTCTATGGTCTGTGTTAAATTGGAAAATGGGTTCTTAACATTCCTTTGGTGTATCACCTTATTAGCTTAGGTTTATTTTCTTGTATCTTCTTAACCCTGACTCCTTGACAGGATAGAGTAGGTTTTAGAGAAGATCCTCCACAATTTATTTTTGTGCACCTGAACAGAGGAATAAGAGACAACCTTCCTCCAAAAATCTCTCATGACTCGCAATTTCTAAAAATTTGAGAGATGATCAATTACGTGTAGTCACACTTAGGACATTAACTCATCAAGTTACTGACTCCAGGGGTGCTATGATTTTACACTAACATCTCCTTTGCGATCATTTTCTTATACTTAGATGATTTGAGCCCAAGTGAATGTTTCCTTTCTCCATTGCTCCCATGTGTGCCTCAAGTCTCTTTGGGATTTTTGTTCCTTTGTCAACCCCACCCCTTCATTTTTGAATCAACCCACCCCTTGATTTGGGATTGACTGGTAGCTCACAAGACTGAACCGACTGTTCGATTTTCTCCCAGGCAGGGGTATGTTTGATTAATTTTTCCTAAGAGGAAAAATTGGTCAACAGGATCTTGGAAACATTTATTACTCTAATATTTTCTTGATTATATTTATTTCTTATAGATATTGTAAAATTCTTGAGTATTTTATGCAATGCAGTAAACATAAGTTGATTCATTGTGTAACGCCCAAAATTTTTACCTGAACGAAACCGAAGACAAAAAGGTTTTAATAGAAAACTTACGATTTTTTTTTGGTAAAACCCAATCCACAAATTTAAATAAATTTTTGGTCAACACCTTATCATTATTAAATTATATCTAATTAATATCATTAACTTTCAAGTGGGGTCAACAATTCCCTTAGCTCCCTCCTTAATTAATTTCATAACATTTTTGTATTGTCATTTAATAATTTAAATATTTTAGGGTAATGGTTAGACTTCACCATGTTGACATGTGTAGCATACAAGTTACAGTTAAGGATATGTTATTGCTACCATCAAATTAATTTCAAAGGCATTATGAAAGGTAGTTTGATCAGTAAATTTTGCATTTCTCACCCTAAAAGTTAGGGGAAGACAAGGCCGATGGATGTTATAAAAGATGGCATTATTTTAACATAAATCAGTTTTGGTGAAAGGAAGGTTGCAGCTTCTTTACACACTAGGAGTCAAGGAGCCAGGCAAATTTGGAACTACAATGATGCATTTGGGAAAACAAGATAGGGAAACTAACATCACTTAGCCTATTACCTATTTTGTGGTAGATGGCATTTTCTAAGACAAGCATGGGATGTATGTCATTTGAAGTCTCACCACATAAGTCATGGACCAAGCCCTTCCAATGTTATGGTTTACTCTAGAATTAGGTAAATTCATGATAGTCTTATATTAGCCTTTTATTGTTGTATTGTAGAACCAGCAGGAGTAAGGGAGGTGGGTGTGCATTTATGAACTCTACTTGGAAAATTGTAGGCTAGGTCCCTATTGTTTAAAGGTACCTTCTTACCATTTATTATCAATAGAACTATTTACAATACTCTATCAATGAGTTTGGACCCATTTTGGATTAGTAGAGCCAGGAGTATTGTTTCACATATGGGAGTTTAGTTTTAGTTTTCCTATTGGAAATATGGGAATTACTTCCACTATTGTTAGGAAAAGGATATACTGGAATGTGAGGATCAGCATAGAATAAGCATGGGGTTTATGGACCCACACATAAATGTATCAAGAGTAGTCTTATTGTTTGCAAAATATGGCAGTTTATTTAGTATCATTGTTGGGATTCAAGTGGGCAGTGTGTCATCATAGAATGCAATATTTATATGGATATATGTATATCACATAAGTCACAAAGTACAGGGGCATAAAAATATGGCTACTAAAAACATGCACATGGAGTGGTGAGATGGGAGGAAACATAGGCAATAACGAGACTTTTGAGCTTGAATTTAATCAATTTTAACTAGATCATTGTATGGGACCATAAACAAAATAACCATTTATAAGGATTGAGGTATCTTATTCCCAATTTAGAGGCTTTACGTAAATTCTTCATGCTACCCAAAAAAGAACCTTCATGCTTTATTCCACTTAAGATGAGTGTTTCAATAAAACTTGAGTTTGGAAGTAGAAAATTAAGCATGACCAAGGATATTTAAGCAGGGCAATACTGAGTTTGTAACTAATAAATCTACCCATGCATTGTACATTAGTTGTCTATAAACTTTTGACCCTGATTTTACTGTAATGTAATATCATGCAACATTGGATTCATTTGGGGTCCTTAGATTTAGGGCCTTTTAGAAGAGGCATAAAACATGAGAGACATGAGAGATAGAAATGTATCCAAGCATGGATGAAGGATGCATTTTCATGTTGAAGATAGTTTCAGAGAGGTTGCAAACACTAATATGATGCCCATGATGAGGTAAGCTCAAGATCATAGTTACCGTCTAAAGTAGCTTCTGATGAAATTCTTATTAAAAATTTAGCTAACTTGACACCCTTGGTTTATGGATTTGCTTGTATCACGAACTTCTAGAAGTGGCACTGGTCACACTAAAGAGGAGTTGTCCTGACAGACCAAGTAGACACTTAGAAGCCATTTTACATAAATAGTGAGATTATGTCATTTACACTTGAGTGCAAAGATCCTTCTGGATCCTTGACACACATCACATAGTTATGGGAATCAATCTGTTCACATGTGGAGAATTGTGTGTATACTGTGTGTGTGTACACACGACATGATCATTTAGTGCCACTAGAACGACTGCACCTAGTTTATTATAGATCTGAAGTGGAATCACATAGAGACCATAAATTGTAGATCACATGTTAATAGATAATTTTATCAAATAAATGTAATTTCATCCAGGATTGAGCACCATGATCATTTATGTGGTACTTCCCATGAAATATTATTTCGACACACGAAAAAAGAATGTCAATCTTTCCCATTTTAAGGAGGTTTCTGGTCCACGACTCACAATACAGAGGACTGCAGGATTGATTAATCATATCCAGGGCCATAAAATCATGGTGAGTGGATAATAGGAGTATACCCATGTAACATGTCTTAAATGTGATATTTTGACCACTACTCATTGTCACTGAATATTACTAATTTTTGTAGGGATTTGAATCTCATCTTCGAGGAATAGATTGCCATTTGGAGCAATCTTGGCCATGGGTTATGGGCATAAACAAGTTACCCCTTGACAAATGTCTTAGAATATAATGCACTATGAAAATCAATGCGATAGTCAAAGATGTGTCTTATTAACTTGACATATTTATGTAGGGACTGAATCACATCTAGTGGAATGCCTTATGAGAGACGTTAGCAATAGAATCAACATCAAAGGAGGAACATTATTACATGCAAGGATAACCAAATACAATTTACACCCTCTATGGAAGGAGTTTGGATGTATTTAACTCATTGGGAACCTGAGATCTATTTTAGGGTGATAATAAAGATGTATTATTGGAAGTTGCATGGGAAGTCACCCTACAATTTTAATGCCTATCATAAGGATGGAATAGGGTATTACATGAAGGTAACCACTTGAATTAGAGTTGAGGATTATTAGTGAGACCATAGAGGCACTAAAAATATATTCTATTACTAGTGAAATAAAATGAACTTGAGTGCAAGAAAGTATTGAGCAATCTGAAGGCATAGGATCCTGATAGCTACATATTCAGGTATTGTGGCCATACTTGTATGCAAAGATTTGCATAAGGAGATTTATCTTTGATTAGCTAGTGGTGGATGGAGGTCACACTGACACTGATACTATGTATTGAGAATGGAAGTGTTGATAATAATCCTGTGCTAATATAATTACCCCTCATAGAAGCAAGGAATCACTCTGAATGCTTTCATTGCATGTATGTTTATATAATATATTTATCTTACAAGTACAGAAGTGCTAACCCCAAAACTTTTAAGATGCATAATCACAAATGGGTAGTATTTAATGCAGGTCCTCATAAATTTTTTATGGCTAATCCAACTATAATCCCACTTTTAAAGGATATCCATATTTATTACAAGGGGCCAAGCTGACTAGGTACTTTAGAAAGTCTTAGCACTTGAACGAAAGAAGACAACTTCCCAGCTCTACTTGGGTGCCGTTGGTGTTATGAAAATAATTAGTTGATCTATGGTTGAACAAGGGGTATATAAGTTTTTGAGAACAAGGAAGAAAGAGTGATTTTACAGCAGTCCTTTTGACAAATGGGAAATCTACACTTTATGTTGAGCATGTTAGTGAGGAAGACCTGAACAAAATTTATGTCCGTGTCATTCGGGACCCAGAATTACTTGAGCCATCTATTTCGAAGGAATCCTCTAGTGGGAAGATGTAAAGTCTATTAGTGATACTCATAAGTATTACTTGTGATAACATGGGCAGATGGCACCTATGAGATGTTAGCATAATTTAGCATAGGCATATTTATTGCATTTTATTGCATTGTCTTTTATTTAATAATGTGCAACATGTGCACTCTAGTCTAGTGACTTGCATTCAATATTGTTATGTTGGATAACATTCAATATTGGTATTAGTAGTAATTACATGTGCATGTGAGATGGGTCTTATCATCTCGTAGTTGGTGTCTGCTAGGGTGTCATGTCTATCCATATGAGGCTGTCTAATATCTATAAATATTACAGCTCTTGCATTGTAATGTAATCTGATTTCATGATCAATAATATTTGTGAGGCTTCCGTCCCTCTTTGGTCATTGCAATCTTATTCTATTCTATCATTTGGTATCTAAGCTATACCATTATTATCATTTGGTATCAGAGCAGGTTCTATCCAAGCAAGGTTGAAGAGGAGCACTATTGGAGAGGATCCATTGGAGAAGAAGATCTGCATCAAAGGAGAGCCATTGAAGCATCCCGCAGCCTCCATTCCTCCCAAGCATCCATCAACTAAAATTTGACCTATCCACTTATTTGGAAGGTAAATTTTTTTTTATTAGTCATTGGCATAGCCAATTGATCTAACATATTGGCGGAATATTTCAGATTTGGAGATCTTTAAAAAAAAAAGGAGAAAGAAAGATCTTGGAAAAAATTGCAGATCTAAAAAAAAAAAAAAAAAAAGATTTGTGAAAAAAAAAAGATCTTTAAAAAAAAAAAAAAGGAGAGAGATCTTGAAAAAAAAATTGCAGATCAAAAGAAAAAAAAAAGATCAGATCTAAAAAAAAAAAAAAAAATCAGATCTGAAAGTGGAGGTGTGAAGAATTCGGGAGCAAAGGTTGAAGCAGTCCCGTCAACAAAATTCCAGCAGATAGCTCTTAGAAAAAAGGACGTAACTTTTTCATACAATGTCAGATTGATGTGTTGTTTTTTTTTTTTTTTCTGGAAAGATAAGAAGGAGGCACACAACTTTTCAGTTTACATAATCTTCAGATTCTGCCTCTACATGTGACGAAAAGTCTGTACAAGTCGGATCATTTTTTTTAAAAAAAAATCAGATCTAGCTGGTAAATTGGTAAGATCTCAAAAAAAAGATTCCGATTATTCTGAAATTTTTTGGGTTTCAAGATAAATATTGTATGATGCTGCTGTCAAAATTTTAGAAAAACCCAGATCACGGTTTGTGAGAAAAGCTGAAAACAATATTCAGATTGTTTGTTTGGATCTTGGGAACAAACAGGTCAGCGGTTCGATTCCCACTCTCTCCATATTTTTTATTAAATTATTTTTTTTTTGGAAAATTTGGAGAAATTAATAATTTTTGGGAGATTTCTAAATTTAAAAGCTCACCAAACACATTTAGAGCCACCGCTAAATTTAGCGGAAAAACACCTATTGGGGGGTAAAAAAAATATTTTTGGCCTAAATTGTGTATTTTGTGATTCTAGACCCTTTTTTCTAAAGAGGGGGAACACAAAAACTTCATTTTAATGTACTTTTGGAGTATGTTGTAGTAATCTTGGTGCATAAAGTGAAAAAAAAAGGGTGCAAATTTTTCATTTTATGTTTGGTTCTATCACACGAGATCTTTGATCTCATAGCAGCGTTCGGTATATACGGTGCCTCTGGGAAGCGCTTACGGGTGATGCCGTCATGACTACTACTGCACTTAACGCCTAACACAGCTGCCTAAACGTCATCTGGGCATCGACCCTATAAAATCGACGGGGAGTAATAAGGACACAATACACACACATTTGAGCCCTCCCATCCGTTTTTGCTTGCACAAACCCCTCTCCGTATTGTCTAAGTACCACGTACTAAATTCTTTCACGTGCGTTAACACCTCTTTCCGTACTGATGGGTATATTGAAAGGGTGATCTTCTTCCACGTACCGACGGGTATATCGGAAGGGAGCGTATATAGAAAGGTTTGGTATATCGGCCTGACAGTATATTGAGAGGGAGACCTTAAACCTGGAGTGATAAGAGCCTTACCCTTTGTCAGAAATTCAGAGTTTCAAAAATTCAGATTGTAGAAATGGGTGCACAAGCACCAAAGTTCTTCTTGTCAGATTCACAACTGCTTAGAGGAGACAACTATGCTGCATGGAAACCAAAGATCAAGACGTTACTTGAGTTTGAAGACCTATGGACAGTTGTAGATGGAAAAACAACAAGATCACTTGATGATGGAAGACAACAAGTTCAATTTGACAGGGCCAATCAAAAGGCCAAGTTGATCATCTTGTTTAGCGTAACAGACGATGTGCAACCCCACATTAGAGATGCCACATCGGCCAAGGATGCATGGGATAAGTTGAGCACAGTCTATGAGGCAAAGAACAAGAATGCCATCCTCAACCTACTATCACAACTGCATACTCTCAAGTTCAAGCACAATGAGAAGGTTGAAATTTTTTTGAGATGAGTTACTACTTTGAGGGCATCTCTATTGGCATTGGGAAAAGAGATAAGTGATGAAGACCTCGTACCAATTGTGTTGCGAGCACTTCCTCCTTCCTACAGAATCTTTGTGACAACTATCAATATGAGTGAACACACAGTCACCTTTGAGAAGTTGGTCAATCTACTCCAACAAGAAGAGGCAATGAACAACAAAGATCATGAAGATGAGCAAGCACTATCTTCCAATCATAAAGGAAAGGGAAAATTTCAGTCCAATCACAAGAAGTCCCAACAAAATCAAAGTCAACGAGACAACACCAAGAAGTGTCCCATTTGCAATAGAGGGGGACATGACATCAAATATTGTTGGTACAATTCCTACAAAAAGGGTTCATCAAGCAATTCAAAACCCAATAACCATCAGGGTAACAATAATTCAAATAAAGGGAAGTCCAACAACAACAATCAAGGGCAGAGAAAATGGTAATTGGCAAAGAAAACCCAAACAACAAGGGTACATTTGCCGAACATGAGGATGATTCAGATGAAGGACACCACATGTATTCTGCTCAATTTGATGAAGAAAACCAAGTCCACAACAAGATATCTGGTATGTTGACTCGGGTGCAACTCGACACATGACTGGACGTAAGGATTGGTTCTACACATTGCGTGACTCACCTAACAAGAACCATGTGTCATTAGGTGATGACTCATCATACAGTGTCAAGGGGATTGGAAACATTTCACTACCTCTTGGAAAGCATGACTACAAAAATCACAAATGTATTGTATGTACCTGGGTTGACCAAAAATTTGCTATCAGTTAGTCAACTCCTTAATCACAACTTGAAGTTGGATTTTGATAGTAATAATGGAGAAAAAGTGTGCTTGATAAGAGATAAGTCAAGAGGTTCCAAGATTGTAGCAAGAGCCTCCAATGTGGGACGCATGTTCCAACTTGATTTTGTCCACAAGGATGATCAAGCTCTAGGGGCCAAAGACACACAATCTACAGAACTATGGCATCGCAGATATGGTCACATTAGTTTTGGCTATCTCTAAACACTTCAAATGGGGCAACATGGTGAAAGGATTGCCTACACTCAAGCAAAACACTGACAAGTGTCACAATTGCCTAGCTGGAAAGCAACACAGATTACCCTTCTAGAAGAACACATATAGAGCTAAGGGAAATATTGATTTGGTGCACACCAATCTTTGCGGGCCCATGCAACCAAGTCATTCTGGATGTCAATACTTCATGCTTTGTGTTGATGACTACTCAAGAAAGATGTGGATATATTGTCTAAGAAACAAGAGTCAAGCCTTTGAGACCATTTCAGAAGTTCAAAGCACTTGTTGAGAATGAAGTTGGTTGCAAGATCAAAAATCTCCGCTCAGATCGAGGGGGGGGAATTCACAAGCAATGAGTTCAAGACTTACTTGGAAGCTCATGGGATTCATCGTCGAAAAATTCCTTCTACTCACACACCACAGCAGAATGGTATAGTTGAGAGAAGGAATCATACTATCATGGAAATGGTGCGATGTATGATTGACGACTTAGGTTATAACAAAGACATTTTGGGTAGAAGCTGTAAGAGCTACAGTCTATTTGTTGAACAGAGTGCCCACAGTAGCTCTTGAAGGAGTGACACCCTCAAGAAGCATGGTCAAATTGGAAACCATCAATTGCACACCTAAGAGTATTTGTGTGTAAAGCTAGCATGCACATACCCAAGAAGAACAGGAACAAGTATGGATATGAAAGCTAAGAAACTGATATTCATTAGGATATAGTGAAGAAGCACTTGGGTACAGATTATGGGATCCCGAAAGCAAAGAAAGTATACACAAGTAGGGATGTTGAGTTTTTTGAGAAGAAACAAGTAGATGCTCCACTCAATGACTTAACAAACATGCAGAATACACCTCTTGTGAAGACAAAATTTTGATGTTCCCACTAAAGATGATAGTGATGAAGTGGATGATGGTGAAAACTTGGGTCCACCATAAACCAACGGAATAGCTAAGAAGTTACCTAAATGGGATACTCAATTAATAAGAGATGCAAATTTGGGATGAAGCCACCTAGCACATCATCCAATCTTAGACCTAGAACGCATATTCAAGCTCATGAAGAGGTCAATTATTCTCTAATGAGCAGAGTTGTTGAAATAGTTGAGCCATCTACAGTTCAGGAAGCCCTACAATCAAAAGCTTGGAAAGATGCCATGGATTCAGAGTATCAATCAGTGATAAAGAACAACACATGGAAACTTGTTTCGACCTTCCACCAGGGAAGAAACCCATTGGATGCAGATGGATATTCAAGACTAAGTACAAATCAGATGGGACTATTGACAAGTATAAAGCAAGGCTTGTAGCAAAGGGGTATGCACAACAAGAAGGCATTGATTATGAGGAGACATTTGCTCCCACAGCCAAGATCAAGACAACAGGATGATCTTTGCTCTAGCTGCACAATTTGGTTGGAAAAGCCACCAAATGGATGTGAAAAGTGCCTTTCTTAATGGAGATTTGCAAGAAGAAGTCTATATGACTCAACCAGAGGGTTATGTAATACCAGGAAAAGAGATGATGGTATGCGAACTCATAAAATCTCTATATGGCCTAAAACAGGCACCCCGGGCATGGTACATCAAAATTGATGAGCATCTCATAAGTCATGGATTTGAAAGGAATCCTTATGACCCCAATCTCTACCTCAAAAAGCAAGGGGGGGAGATTGTCATTGTGGTTTTTTATGTCGACGATCTAGTCATTACAGGTAGTTCTGTGAAGATGATCGATGCAACAAAGAAGGATTTTAATCGATCGTTCGACATGACAGATCTCGGGCTCATGCACTATTGTCTTGGATTGGAAGTATGGCAAAAAGAGAATCATATCTTTGTGTCACAGTTGAAATACACCAAGACAATGCTCGAGAAATTTAGGATGATGGACTGCACTCCTATTGCTACACCTATGGAAGCGAGACTTTAGTTATCTCGGTCCGATCCATCACCACTGGTGAATGCAACTCTCTATCGGCAGTTGATCGGGAGTCTCATTTACCTGACATATACTAGACCAGATATCAGCTTTGCAGTCAGCTATTTATCACGCTTCATGCAAGAACCAAAAATATGTCATTGGAAAGCAGCAAAGAGAATACTAAGATATCTAAAGGGTACAGTTAACCTTGGTCTAGAGTACAAGAAGAATGACAATTTCTTCTTGACAAGATATTCAGATTCAGATCATGCAGGAAACATGGATGATAGGAAGTCAACATCAGGCTTCATCTTCTTTATGGGATCTGGACCGATATCATGGGGAAGCAAGAAACAAAACTTTGTTTCTCGCTCTTCTATAGAAGCAGAATATAGAGCTGCAGGTGAAGCTGTTTGTGAAGTAATATGGCTACGCCGAATACTGGAAGGAATTGGTCTACCACAACAGAAATCTACTCCAGTATATGTTGATAATGAAGGAGTTCTAAAGCTTGTTCGCAATCCAGTATTTCATGAGAGAACCAAGCATATTGAAGTATAGGTTCATTTCATACGCGAGCATGTCTTGAAGCACAACATACAGCTCCATTTATGTCCTACAGCTGAACAGAAGGCAGATGTTTTCACTAAGTCACTTGCACGTGACAAATTCACACTGTTCAGAGAGTTCCTCTCCACTTCATTAGAAACTATGCAAAATAAGGGGGGGAATGTTAGCATAATTTAGCATAGGCATATTTATTGCATTTTATTGCATTGTCTTTTATTTAATAATGTGCAACATGTGCACTCTAGTCTAGTGACTTGCATTCAATATTGTTATGTTAGATAACATTCAATATTGGTATTAGTAGTAATTACATGTGCATGTGAGATGGGTCTTATCATCTCATAGTTGGTGTCTGCTAGGGTGTCATGTCTATCCATATGAGGCTGTCTAATAGCTATAAAATATTACAGCTCTTGCATTGTAATGTAATCTGATTTCATGATCAATAATATTTGTGAGGCTTCCGTCCCTCTTTGGTCATTGCAATCTTATTCTATTATATCATTTGGTATCTAAGCTATACCATTATTATCAACACCCCATAGTATATGGGGTGGGGGTGGGGTCAACGACCTCCCTCCTACCATTTACCTTACCCAAATATAGAACAAGACGCATGGCCCTAGGGTCAACAACAATATTTTATTTAGATTTCTTTTTTTTGTTTTAAATAAATTTTGATATTATAATATCTTATAATATATATAATATAAATATAGGTGTTTTAAAATATTAAATTTAATAATTATTATATTAAAACTTATATCCATATTTAAATGTATTAAGAAGTATATATATATATATATATATATATATATATATATATATATATATACTTAATACATTTAAATATGGATATAAGTTTTAATATAATAATTATTAAATTTAATATTTTAAAACACGTAGTTTATTAAGAACATTAGTATTACAAGAGATATTAAGTATTTATTTATTTATATATATAGTATATGTTTACACTATATATACATTTATATATATTCACTTTTATAGAATTTTTCCAACATAACCATTTGGATTAAAAAATTCAAAACTAACTTCATTTCTAATTTTTGAATATGGATTTTCTATTGGAAAAATGAGTTTAAATAATTGTATGAGTCTAAATCCAAATTTAGCCATTGTCTAAGCTATAGCAATATGGTTTAGGTATTTACTTAGGATCATTCTTAGGATATCTAAGTTTGAAAAAATTTATTTTGAAATTTCTACATATTCATTCAACCACAAAGTTGAGAAAATTCTTGAAATGTAATGTTCTATCTAATTAAGCAATACAAAAGATTTCACTCATGATATAATGCACTACAAACTATTTTCTTCCCTCCTTCAATATAAAATGAGAAGAAACAATATTTAATCACTTGCAAGTTACTTTTTATTTCATTTACAATGTCAACTAAGATCATATTTTTGATAAAAAAAAATTAAAGAGTTCATTTTAAACTATTACAAGCTTAAAAGACCTCCATACACAATGGAGACAACATGATAAAATATTCACAAGGGCATTCTTGGTACTTTCTCACAAATGTAACAAGAACCATGATTTCTACTTTGAGATCCACCTTCTACCAAGATCAAACACATAAACAAAAATGGGGGAGTAGGAAACACTCTCCACCAAACCAATACTCCAATGAGGAAGTGAATCCTACTCCCTCAATTGCCCCTGAGCCCCAACAACGAAACAATATGAAATATTTGACAACCATTGTAAACAAGAGACAAGGCTTCCAAATTTACTTTCAAACCAACATTCATTTTTACACACATGAACATCCCAAAACAATGGGTCTATAATCAAGCCAGGTAGAGAAAGGAATACGCGGATTTCCCTTATGCCTGACAAAGGTTTGGGTACCCACCTCTAAACCTCCACAACTCAATTAAACCCCAAAATATATTACGCCTCCCTAAAAGTAAAATATATCTTATGCCTCCCTCACTCTTATGCTTGCCACAATGACCAAAACAACTAGATAAGTACAAGGTGAGGCACCCAAACCACTCCCTCCTAAATACCCAAGAGAAAATCTTATGCCTCCCAAAAAAATTTGTCCCCATTTCAATTTCTCATACACATCCTAAAGCCATTTCACTACCCAACATCACTCATGCAATACAACATTCATTCAACACATGAATACACAAAGAAAGAGAAGAAATCAAGGGTGAAGATCCTACCTTGCCATAGAAAGAATTCAATCCACAAGAAAGTTCAAAAATTCTCCAAGCCCAATAAATTCCAACCAATCTTCAACTCAAATAAGCACTCCAGAACAAAAGCACTGCAAAAAATGGGAGACCAAAAACGAACCAAGTAACCCCCAAAATCACACAAAAGTTGAAATAAATAGAAAAGAGGGAGAGGGAGATGATGTGGCTCCATGTAGGATGCCACATCATTTCTTCTCCATCCCACATCACCAAGGTCAAATCTAAACCCCAAAGCATAATAAATTTTTGGTTAGGGAAATGACCACCGTTTTACACACTCAACCCAAACCCACACCCCTTAAGGACAAAAATAAGTACCCATGTAAGAAAAGTGCAATTAATTTCTCTTTTCCTCCATTAAAACATAAAATAGGACCTAAAATAATTCCCACACATCATAGGCCTAGTAGTTGGGAGACTTTAAGGTGCATGGGACAAGTTTAACTTGTCCCATAAGTCTCCAAAATATCCTACAAGGTCAAAATCCGAATTTCAAAATGAATATTTAGTAAAAACTACCCCAAAATAAATTGAATTCATTCTAATCCAACACACATTTAAGCCTACCAAATCACATTTATTTCCCCCCTTTTGTCACATCCTAATTATAACCAGTTAAATAATTTTAAATTAACTTAAGAGGGGTGTTGAAAAAAATTAATAAAAGTGAGTCCACATACTAATAAAATACAATAACTGACAATTAAATAAATTCAACAAGATAAGTCAAAAAATTACCCATGGTCACATTTGAGGTCACCCCACAATGGGGACTTCCAAACAAACAACAATAACATACAACAAAAAAATAGACATGTTGTCATGGTGACCTATTGCTAATACTCTATATTCCTTCATTGTTGGTCTGCTATCCCCCTTTGGCTTATTGTGTTGCGAACACCTACAAAATTCTAGAAAATACCTTTCTTGCCTTTTTGGCCATATTAACGACATCAAAATAGTGAAAACAAATGTTTATATACATATAATTAATCATCGTGACTAAACCATCGCAAACAAGTGATTCATCATTGTTTATGATTTCACTTATTTCAATTTTCTCAATTATTAAATAGAAATACCATTAAGAAATCAAATAATTAATCTAACATCATATAATTATCGAATAATATGTATCAGTCTAGCATAAGATCAATATCATCAAATTTTGATATATCTAAAACATGTACATAATCCATCTTGAAAATCATATGATAAGTCTAAATATGCATACTTTCTATCAATTAAGTAATCAAAATAACAATGTTCATCTATCAATATCTAAAATGTGATATCAATGTCCATATCTCTAATCTATAACAAGAAGAATCATAAACATATAGCTATAGAAGAGGAGTGGGAACTACATCCCCCTCCCCTTATACTTGACTTCATCCTAGAAGTCACTGGAACAAGTGTGGGAATTTTTCTCTCAGAGACATGGCATCCTCCGACATAGCTGTTATCTCATCATATAAATCCCACTAAACAAAAAATTGATCAATATCTCTTCCTTGAAGGCCCACGGTCCTGTGATATACAATATGGATGGCCTCCACCATCACCTACACCTGAAAACAAGGAGAAGGGACTACAAGGTACCTCCTAAGTACAAAACATGAAATACATCGTGGATGCCAAACAAGTAGGGTGGAAATGCTAGACAATAGGCCAAAGGACCAATACGCTCCAAGATCTCGAAAGGAACAAAAAATATAGGAGTAATCTTATAGCCTTTTCCATAACGAATAGGGATCTTATGCGACCTAACATGAAGAAAAATCTTCATGCCCACCTCAAAACTATGATTTGTTCTCTGTGGATCCACATATTTCTTTTATTTTCCCTGAGCCTCATGTAATCTCTGTTGAATTATAACAACCTATTACTCCATATCCTATAGTAAAGATGGCCCAAGAGACACCCTATACTCCAATATATCCTAACTCAATAGTGCCCTACACTGTGTGTGATACAGTGCGTGAAAAGGAGCCATGCCTATCATACTCGAAAAATTGTTATTATAGGAAAACTCCACCAAATACAAGTAATCCCTGCACCTTGACTGATGGTCCATGACGTACATCCTAAGCATGTCCTCTAAGAACTGATTCACCCACTCTGTCTATCCATCTGTCTTAGGGTGATAAGTTATATTGAATATGAACTTCATCCTAAAAGCATGCTAGATGGTAGTCCAAAAGTGACACGTGTATAAGGGATCATGATCGCAAAGGATCTTCTGTGGAATACCTTACAATCTAACAATATCATCAATGTATACTCGTGCCACGACACTAGCTATGTAGGTAGTCTTCACTGGAAAAAAGTGAGCCACTTTTATCAATTTATCCACCATGACCATGATGGCGTCATGGTGGTATATTGACATTGGTAACACAATAATGAAATCCATGGAAATGGTGTGTCATTTCCACTCCAATGTGGCATGGGGGTAGAGAAGGCCAACAAGATGTAAAATCTTGGCCTTTAACTTCTGACACTCTAAATAGCATGACAAAAATTGAGCTACGTCTCTCTATAGAACTTTCTAGTGGTATAGTTGTATCAAGGTGGCATGAATCTTCCTCACTGTGGGATGGGCTGAATAAGGTGCACGATGAGCCTCTAAAAAAATATCTTATCTCAAGATTCCATCTCTAAGAACATATATCCGACCTTCGTGTTTGAGAAAACCATCTTCCTCTTATCAAAATCCATCAAAATTCCCCTCAAGGGGTCTCTGAGACTCAATATTTGATCTGATTACAAGGTAGAAGTTTTGATGAGGAAGATGTTGCAAAATATTACCTCACAAAGCTATACCCACTTAATTATCCATAACCAAATAACTCTACCTACTCAGGGCATCTATAACCATGTTACCATTCAGATTCACATGCTCTATCTCCATGTCATACTCAGAAATCAACTCCATCCAACACCACTGATGAGCATTGACATTGGGCTACGTGAAGAGGTGGTGAAGACTCAAGTGATCAGTCCTGAGTGAAATTATCCAGCCAAGAAGGAAATTTATCAACCAAACAAAGACATGAACTATTATTCTAAGCTCAAGGTCATGATTTTGGTAATCGAGCTCATAATCCTTGATTTTGCAAGAATCAAATGAAATAACATAGCCCTCCTACATCAACACACCTCCTAGTCCTACAAGAATCTTTGCAAATGAAGAACTCACGCTGAGGGTTTGCCACTACAAGAATAGTTGTTATCATGAGGAATCACTTCAATGTATTGAAGGCCTACTTAAATCTATCTGACTATAAGAAATTCTTCGCTTTCTGTTGATGGGAAGTGATAGGGTGCGGAATCTGAGAGAAGTCTTGAAAAACCCTCCTATAGTATCCTGCCAATCCCATGAAACTACACACCTCTGTCACACTAGTGGGTGCTGGACAATCCATAATGGCTCTAATCTTGGAAGGATCGACTACGATTACCCATAAATGATATGGCCCAAATAATTCACCTCTAAGTGAAACAATACACAGTTCTCTAGGTTCCCGTAAAGTTGTTTCTCACAAAGACACTGTAGAACCTAACAAAGGTGCTCGTCATGCTCCTCATGTGTATGTGAGTATATGAGAATGTCATCTAGAAAGATGAACATGAAGAAATTTAAAAATGTCCTGAACATGCCATTCATCAAGCTCATGAACATTATGGGGGCATTTGTCAAACCATAAGGCACAACTATGAGCTCATAGTGCCCATATCTTGTGTGGAAAGCTAAATTTTTGTTATCTTTCTCTATAATCCTTAGCTAATGGTATCCAGACTTAAGATCAATCTTAGAAAATAATGTGGTCCCCTTCATACTATCGAATAACTCATCAATGCGAGGAAGGGGGTAATGATTCTTGATTGTTACTTTGTTCAGATGTATTGTGCCCACACACAACTATAAATATTTGTCCTTCTTAACAAAAATCACTGGTGCCCCCTAAGGGGATATACTAGGATGGATTAGGCCTTTCTCAATAAGGCCCTCTAACTACAACTTAATCTCACAAATCTTAGGTGTGGTCATCATATAAGGAGGGCATGAGATAGGTTCTACTTCGAGAACCAAGTCAATACAAAAGTCTATCTCACATTGGGGAGGCATCCTAGACAACTTGCTAGGAAAAACATCATAAAACTCTTACAAAATGGGGTGATCATCAAGTGAAGGTCAAATAGCCCCATCCTCTGACCTATCACTAACAATAATAGCATACAAATGAAACCCAAATTGTGCACACCGCTTAAGCTGCATAGAGAAAATAGTGTGGATAGAAATGGGTCTCCTATTTCCAGCTATCATAGACTCAACTCCCAAAATATTTTTTAATGATATAATCTTATGGTAACAATAAAATCTAGCTCTGTGTGCAGATAACCAATCCATACCCAAGATAACTTTGTACAAACCCAACGAAAGGATACAAAGATCCAAGGTATTGGTGAAGGGTACCAAATCTACTATGCACTGCTTAACTAAATATTTTACAAATATTTTAGCTCCAGAAGCCATCTTGACATCCTAACTAAGGCCCTGTGTAACTACCACCGGCCTGCAATGCTCTGCTAAAGATTGCGCAATAAGAGAATTAGACGAACCAGAATAAAACAAAATAGAGGTAGGAATACCACCAATACTACCTGTAGTCTCAATCATTATGCCCTAGTGACCAACCTAGTGGATCTCAACCACTGCATAGATCTTATGGCTACATCCCATGTTGCCAACTATAGGCCCTGAAATCAGTGCCTTGCCCTTGTTATTAGGGTTCCATGGGAACTCTCTTTAATGATGTCCATGAACACCACATCCACAACAACTTCCTGGCCATCTCTAATGAGATACAGCTCAAGCAAGTACTCAAGTGGTCTAAGTCATGGATCCTAATGATCATATTATGGAATGTTGCGGTCCTTTACAAGGAGCTCTTTCTGATTGATCCCTTAGTACACCTTGTGTCCTAATGATACCTGTATGGGGAAGCCCCATACTCTACTCCGTCTGAGTGTTGAATGTTTGAGTAGGTATGAAAGGTGGACAATTCTTCTACTGTTGCTGTTGAGGTGGTTTTTGTGGTGGCTTGAATGAAGACTTTGTTGAACCATGTCCTCAACAAGGAGGAGGAGCTGACCCCCTTGACCTACTATCCTGCTTCTACTTGATTTATCTCTGCACTCTTTCTATGTCCTACTGAGTCTTCCCCCTAGTATGCTATGTAATGTAGGGCTTCTCAATGGCCTCTAGTAATGTCTACAAATAATGAATGCATACCACATCTCCCAAATCCAAATTCAACCCCCTTATGATCTTGTGAATCCTGACCTTCTCATCTAGCATGTAGTCAACATACTAAAGTAAGTCCATAAATCAAATCTTGTACTTCGCTACTTTCATGGATGCTTGACGTAGGTCATGGAACTCATCTATCCTCTCCTGAATAAGCATCCTATATAGGTATCTACTCCTAAATTACTCCTCAAATATCTCCCAAGTAAATGTATCTGAGTCTACATGGAGCTTTATCTCCTCATTTTTCCACCAGACACCTGTTCCATCCCTCAGAAGATGAATCGTAACACAATACTTACTATTTCTAGTACATGGGAAAATCTTAAACCACCCACTCAAGCTCACTAACAAAGCCTCTGCCTAAAAAATAACTTGTATCATCGGAATAATGAGATGGAAATAGCTTCAGGATCTCCCTGATATTTCATTGTGTCTTGGAGATACACGAGCCTCTACTGATGGCTCTCTATCATGTCTGCTAGGTTGTCCCCCAAAATACCCTCCGCATATTTTGGCATTAACATCCTATAGTATTTATAATATCTGAGGAAAAATAGTCGCTACAGCCTTTTTTGGGGGTGGTAGGTCTAGGTCCACTTGTAGGAACCCCTTGTCTTATCCGCGCCTCCTGCACAGACCAAGGCGGGAGTTAGCTCATCATTCTAGGTTTTGTTTTATTTTTCTAAGTTTGTTATATTATAAAAATATCATATAATGTTGTTTTCTAGGTCTAGAGGTACACTAGGTCTAATGTTCATGGTTTTTGTTTTCAAGTGTGCTCAATGGTTTAAGTTTTGAACCCACAGCTTTCATATGAAGTGTAACGCCAACAATTTTTACCCACACAAAACCCAAGACAAAAAAATTTTAATAGAGAAATTACAGAATATTTTTTTTTTGTAAAACCCAATCCTTAACATTAAATTAATTTTTGGTCAGCACCTTATCATTAATTAATATTTAATTAATATCATTAATTTTTAAGTTGTTTCCAAAATCCTCTTAGGTTCATCCTTAATTAATTTAGTAACATTTTTGTATTTTCATTTAATAATTTAGATAGTTTAGGGTAATGGTTAGACTTCCCTTCCTTGAATTTAATACATTTTAATTAGATCTTATTTATTCACCATCAAATTAATTTCAAAGGATTGAGGTCTAGCTATTTAATAATAAATTTTATTTCTACCCAAAACAAGAGGTCAAGGCTATTGTTTTAAAGAGGTTTCCAATAAAACATTTGGGTTAGGAAATTAATCACACCCCCTACACCACTTGATTGAGCTCAAAATAAATCTACCCATGAATTTTAAATTTTAAATTTATCTCACCCACTTCTCACCTAATTATTGTAGGGATGAATCTCATCCCTTAGATGGATTCATTTGGAGCCCTTGGATTTAGGGCCAAAACTAACCCTAACCAGGATTATTAAAAAAATCTTTTTTAATTCATTTGTCTTATTGTTTCTTTTCTTGTTTTGCAGGTTCGAGGAGAAACGAGGTGGAAGCAATGAGAGGCAAGCTCAAGTGCATGGAATAAAGGAACATTCTTCCCTTCTTTTCAAAGTTATATTTACACCCTCTTCTAGGGTTTACATCTATTTTCATTATTGTTTCCATTATTATTTTTTATTTTTATTTTCCTTATTGCATATATGGGCATGCTGCCCTATATTAAATAAATAGATGGAATGGTGTATTTACACCTGGGGTAAAAGGATCTGTATATATATACACATAAATATATCTATATATATTTATATATTTATATAAGTGTGTGTGTGTGTGTGTATACAAATATTTATTTAGTTCCAATAAGCAATGAACTTGGCACGAGATTTATTACATGGTCCATAATCATGCCAAGGTCGAAGCCCACCTATGTCATTCATAACCACACAAAATACAGTGGCAAATATTATAATGTGGGGGGTTTTGTTTGATTAGTGAGGGTGAGGTCGCCAACCCCACCCCCCATCCTATAGTATATGGGGTGGGGGGTTGGGGTCGGCGACCTCCCCCCCCCAATCATTTATCTTACCCAAAAATAGAACAAGCTACATGACCTTAGGTTCAAAAACAATATTTTATGTTAATTTCCTTTTTTTGTTTTAATAAATTTCCACATTATAATATATTTTAATATATATAATATAAATATATATGTGTTTATATATATCTTTTTCTTAATACATTTAAATATGGATATTAGCTTTAATATAATTTTTATTAAATTTAATATTATAAAACATGTACTTTATTAATAAAATTAGTATTTAAGGGATATAAAGTATATATATATATAATTTTTCCCTCATAACCATTTGGATTTAAAAATTTAAAATTAACTTCATTTCTAAGTGTTGAATATGAATTTTCTTTTGGAAAAATGAGTTTAAATAATTGTATGAGTCTAAATCCAAATTTAGCCATAGTTTAAGCTATAGCAAGATGGTTTAGGGATTTACTTAGGATATCTAAGTTTGAACAAATTGATTTTGAAATGTCTACATATTCATTCAAACGTAAAGTTGAGAAAATTCCTGAAATTTAATGTTCTATCTAATACAAAAAAATAAAATATTTCACTCACAATACAAGGGACTACTAACTATTTTATTCTTTCCTTCATTCTAAAATGAGAATAAACAATATTAAGTCACTTCCAAGTTACTTTTATTTAGGAAGCACGATAACTAATTCCTCATTTATTTCAACCATTTCACTTAATAGAAGCACAAACAAGTAGAAATTTAATTTCAAAAAAAAAAAAAACACAATATCCATTTAGCGATAACTTCCTATCCTTATTTGCATCCCTTCAAATTTTACAACAATGGTCATAAGACAATGCAAATATTTCTCTAAAACGTGGTTCTCTTTAAAAATCTAATAGTCTATTTTTCCATCATGTAAGGAAATAATTTTCAAGCTTTTTCTTTCATTTACAATGTCAACTAAGATCACATTTTTTATAACAAAACAACTGAGTTCATTTTAAACTATTAAAAGTCTACAATACCTCCGTACACAATGGAGAGAACATGATAAAATA
Organism: Taxus chinensis; assembly: GCA_019776745.2. Taxonomy (NCBI): domain Eukaryota; kingdom Viridiplantae; phylum Streptophyta; class Pinopsida; order Cupressales; family Taxaceae; genus Taxus; species Taxus chinensis. The sequence goes on along the minus strand of CM034154.1, from coordinate 166,796,370 downwards.
TTCCCAAGGGTATTCTTGGTCCTTTCTCCCAAATGCAACCAGAACCAAGATTTCTCCTTTGAGTTCCACCTTCTACCAAGATCAAACACAACATCCAAAAATGGGGGAGTAAGAAACACTCTCCACCCAACCAATACTCCAATGAGGAAGTGAATCCTACTTCCTCATTGGCCCCCGAGCCTCAAAAATGAAAAAATATGGAATATTTGACAACCACTGGAAACAAGAGACAAGACTTCCACATTTAATTTCAAACCAACATTAATACAGGAAAATAACAATAAAACATTGATTTTTACACACATGAACTTCCTAAAACAATGGCTCTATAGTCTAGCCAAGTAGAGAAGGAAATATGGGGTTTTTCCTTATGCCTCACAAAGATTTGGGTGCCCACATCTAATCCTCCAAAACTCAATCAAACCCCAATATCTCTTATGCCTACCTACAAGTAAAATATCTATTATGTCTCCCTCACTCTTATGCCTCCCACAATGAACAAAACAACAAGATAAGTACAAGGTGGGGCACCCAAACCATTCCCTCCTTAATACCGAAGAGAAATATTCCTCCCAACAATTTTTTTCCCCATTTCACTTTCTCATACACATCGTAAAGCCATTTCACTACCCAACAACACTCATGCAATAAAACATTCATTCAACACATAAGCACACAAAGAAAGATAAGAAACCAAGGGTTAAGACTCTACCTTTCTATAGCAATAATTCACTCCATAAGAAATTTCCAAAATTCTCCAAGCCCAATAAATTCCAAAAAAATTCAACTCTGAAAAGCACTCCAAAATTCAAGGACCACCGAAAAAATGGGAGATAAAAAATTAATAAAGTAACCCCCAAAACCTCAAAAAAATTGAAATAAATATAAAAGAGGGAGAGGGAGATTATGTGGCTACATGTAGGATGTCACATAATTTTTTCTCCATCCCACATCACCAAGGTCAAATCCAAACCCCAAAGCATAATAAATTAGTGGTTGGGGAAATGACCACCCTCTTATACACTCAACCCAAACCCCACACCCCTTAACGACAAATGTAATTAACCATGTAGGAAAAGTGCAATTAATTTCTCTTTTCATCCATTACAACAAAAATAGGACCTAAAATAATTTCCTCACATCATCGGTCTAGTTGTTGGGTGACTTTAAAATGTGTGGGTCAAGTTTAGCTTGTCCCATAAGTCTCCAAAATAGCCTATAAGGTTAGAATCTGAATTTCAAAAGGAATATTGAGTACACACTAACACAAAATTTATTGAATTCATTCCAATCCAACACACATTTGAGGCTACCAAATCACATTTATTCCCCCCCTTTCTTCACATCCTACTAGTTAAACAATTTTAAATTAACTTAAGAGGGGTGTTGAACAAGATTTAAGAAAATTTACTCCTTCTACTAATAAAATATGATAACTCACAATGAAGTAAATTCAACAAAATAAGTCACAATCTTACCAAATATCACATTTGAGGTCACCCCCCAATGGGGACCTCCAAACCAACAAAAAAAACATATAAAAAAATACACATGTTGCCATGGTGACCTATTGCCAATAATCCATATTCCTTCACTGTTCCTCTCCTATCCCCATTTGGCTTATTTTGTTGTGAACATCTACAAAATTCAAGATAATACCTTTCTATCCTTGTGGTCATATTAATGACATCGAAATAGTGAAACCAAATGTATATATAGATATCATTAATTATCGCAACTAAACCATCACAAACAAGTAATTCATCATTGTTCATGATTTCAATTATTTATACTTTATCGATTATCACATAATAATAAGATCGTGAAATAAAATAACTCATCTAGCATTATATAATTATCGAATTAAATGCATTAGTCTAGTATAAGCTCGAAATCATCAAATTTGGATATATCCAAAACATGCATATAATCCGTCTTGTAAATCATATCATAAGTCTAAACATTAATACTTTCTATCAATTAAGCAATCAAAATAACATTGTTCGTCTTTCAATATCTAAAATGTGATAGAAATTTCCATAACTCTAATCTATAACAAGAAAAATAATAAACATATAATTGTCAAAGAGGAGTGGGCTCAAAACATTGCCATGGATTTATATTTGTGCATATCATTGCTGATGGATTTTATCTTGATTATGCTTATTTTAAATAGATATTGTGAAATCCATGAGTATTTGATGGAATGTAATAGAAATTAAGAAGATTCATTGCAATGGTCGAGTAGCTAATATTTGATTATTACTCTAGGTCTACCATGATTTGAGAGAATCATTGTCTCACTATTTCATATACATGGGTCATAATGCATATCTAATCGGTAATCATCTAAGCAGTGACTATAGCGATGCAATTATCATCAAAGCTCTTAACAAAGGTGTACAGGTCAAAAATTAAGGAGACGCCACTGATCAAAGTTGTGAACTATGTGGGAGATGCCGACTTAACTCCATTTGAATGGTGTGTTAAATATTAAACCGTTTATGTATCAAAAATTATACAGCCCATTAGATTTGACATTTATATAGACTATCACATACATGTGAGTGTTTACAAGATTCAACCACCCTTACTCTAACTTTAAGATGGCTTCAACATCATTAGAAATCCACGTGAAGTTTGATAAGGAAAATATAATGTAGGAGATGAATTTGAAGAGATAAATTTGAGGGAGTAAATAATCGACGGAGGAGGATGTCCATTGAACAAGGGTTGTAAGTGAGGAGAAGTCAAAGGGTGGGGAAAATGCTAGGGCGAAGCCAAAAAAATTCATAATTCTTATGACCAAGTATATATGAAACATGTTTTATTTGAGTGATTCAATTGAAGGAGAAAGGGGTGATGTCTTGATGTAAGTTTCTTCCTCAGTTCTCATTTACATATATACAAAGAAATGTCTATGAATGAATGGAACAATTCTAGCTAGAAACAAACAACTAAATTCGAGAAGAATTTTCGTAATCTTCTTGATCATCTTGCGAAAACACATGAAGTTATCATCAAATGGTTTCAACACTTGTGTTTCATGCCAAAGTCCAATTTTTTTTATAGATGTCTACAATGTTGGGGAGATAAAACACTTGAAGAAATGTTATAGTTCACAAAAGGAAAAAAATAGTATTGGATATGATTTTGGGAATACCATGGGAAGCAAAGTTGGGTAACAAAAAGTTCTTTATATGGGATAGAACTTACATCTTCATTTGAAAGCTATATATCCTGATAGAGATGATCAACAATGTAGTGACCATGTCAGACCCTTCTCTTTTTTAGTATAGTCGTTAAGTGGATTATAAAAAATGGGTAGATGAAGCTTCAGTGTCCCTCACAAGATCATCACTTCAAAATGAAATTCCTTAAAATAAAAACCTCAAGAAGCTTTGTGAATCATATAATATTAAGATTAGCTTCTCTTCTCCATACTACCCTTAAGCTAATTGTAAAGCTGAAGCAACTACAAAAAGTATTTGAAACATTATTTCCAATACTACTAATAAATTGGGTCTTAGTTGGAAACTTCGTATTCCCTTTGATATTTGGGCTTATTATACTATCATCCACACCTCTATGGGCACTACTCATTTCTCTCTTATTTATAGTTCTGAGTTCATTCTTCCTCTTGAATTCAAAATTCCATAGTTTCACTTTTCTCTTCGCAACTTCATGTCTAACAAATATTATTTCCAAGAGACTCTAAAATATCTATAGTTATTATATGAACCACGCGTTCTTACTGTTGAACATCATCATGTCTCTCAAGAGTGCATTAAACATGCTTACAAAAAAAATATCAAGGAACAATTTTAACATTTGTGACATTGTCCTTAAAGAAAATTATAATGTCACTACTCTAGAAAGGATTCAATGTGGAAATTTTACTACAACCTTGATTGGAACTTATCTTGTCACACATAATTATGGATCTAGAGCCTATCATTTGGCTTGAATTGATGGTGTAGAGGAAATAAAACCCCTTAATGTGTTACACTTGCACCATTTCTAATGTTAGGATACATTTCAACATGAAATTATTTATCTCAATTGTTATCCATCCATACATAGCCTCTTCCATCCTTCATAATAATGATTTAGAATTATGTGGTCTACCTTCACTTTTATATCTTTGTCCTTGAATATGGACAGGCTCTACTCATAGTATATTCCTTATGGGTAGGTTCTTACTTATTACTGAGAACTCTATAATCATTACATTAATCAACTTCTTATCTACTGAATGAAACCATGCTAAGTTTCCATATGTTTCAGTTGTATATTTATTATGGCCTCTCCAGTGGTCTACCTAAATATCGCAAGATCTTTCATAAAATTTTAAAATTCCATGGATGCTCATCTTAAAATATATTTTCTCTAAAATAAAACAAAATTCTCCCTAAAAGGATAGTTGTTTAGAAACATAAAAAATATCAAAAAGAATATATTGTACCCTCAAAGGAATACTATAATGCATATCTTATCCTACTATTCGTAAAATCAAAATCCCAGTTCCAATAATAAAAAATAAAAGTGTAGGCCACCCCCTTCAAGGATGGTTTGAATCTCATATCATGGGAGAAAAGGGTTCCAACATATATCAACCTATCATATACTATAAGAAAAAGCATAATGTTTTGCAATCATACATCCTAAGAAAGCTTCCCGCATTGACCAACATCCTCATCCATATCAAACTTCCCACATTGATGATTTTGCACCATATTTCTAATAGTTGGGGTATAGACATACATACTACCACCTATGGGGAACCTATATTCTCATGTACAAGTATCATCCAAGCCCCTTATTTCATATCAACATTAGGTTTATAAGTACACCTTCCATACTTTTCCTTGCGAATCTTGGGATTACTAACCAAAAATGGTTGTGTATAAAAGACTATTATTTGTTGCAAGTGCATTGTTTTGATTAGATCCTTTTTTTTATCTTCAATCCTATTCTATGTATTGTTTCTTCATACACTCCTTACTATGATGGAGTTTCATTTAACTCATTTTTGTCACATTCTAATGATGTCTCATCCTTTCTCTCGCATTGATCATGTTCTTCCTAATATAAAATTTTTATTGATGCTTATATGTATACTTTTAAGTCTAACATCAATCATGCCATACCATCTAAAGTTAACATATTTATAAATCCATCACAAAATTTGTACATTATTTCATCATGTCTAACACCTATCTATACATGTTAATCATAACCATCACAATTTATCACATCACATCCATATAACATTTATAATTTCCAAAAACATAATCACTATAATAATCAAATTATAGAAATATTAATCTGATCCATAATCACCATCATAAATATGTACACATCTAAATCTAATACCCCAAGATCAAATTTTTAAAACAATACACATAAAATACGACGAAACCATGAGATAAATCAGTAAAATCTACATCAAAAAGTCTCATATATTTCCCAAGGGAAACTTCATGAATATATCTCTAGGCCTCATCTCCTCCATCATGGCCTACATCAAACTATGGTTGTGCCACACTTGTTATGCTCCCAAATGGCATCGTTCAAACTCCACTACATGTCCCTCCCTACTAACCTATGCATTTTTTATATCCCTACTTCAATGATATCCTTAATGTAATGATATGCTCATAATACAAGGTGGTTCCATCTATTTAGCCCCCTGTGAATCATCCATTGGTGCACCACTCCTTGACTCTTCTAATAGTGTAAGTGCGATGTCTCAAAACCTAGCTATGTAGGCCTCAAAATGCCTCTTGTACTGATCCCTATACTAAATGTTCTAGTCCCTCTCTTTGTGCAGGACTATGGCCTTTTAGTGCACCATCTCACTCTCCTCGAGTGATGAATCACACTTTGCACATAACTGAGCTATCTTTGCGGTAGCCCCTCTATCATCACACTCATCACCCCTAATTTTTTCCTAATCCTCCTCTACCATATCCTCCATCATCCAGGATGCCCATGTAGTCATCATACAATCCAAAAACCTATCATTGAATGCCACATGTTCATCATCTTCCCACAGTGCCCCCAACTCCTACAACGGGTCTACCATATCGGATCTTGGAAGGTACCTCTCTAACTCATCCTAGATATAAATGATATGGTCCCTGGGCACTATCTACACTAGTCCAAACTGTCATCTAACTTGATGAAACTTTATGGACTCTATCATCTCAATCATGTGGCTCCGTAACTATCTCATCTATGTCATTCTTATAATATCTACATTCACCCTAGGCTATGCAGGATAATAGTGATGCAACCACCATATAACCTGGTCCACATCAATATCTTTCAATTTATCTGTATACCACTCTTTTCCTATCTTCATCATGTTGACATGTGCCTGATCAGATCACCATCTCAAGAACCCAATATCCAACTCAGTGTTATCACTCATAACTCATGGGAGTCTTGTTGGCCTAATCACTCTAATATTCTCATATAAGAAAAAACGTAGTAAGAATCCTACATCTATCCCTTTCTTCCACCTCTTAGAATATATACACAGCTCATGATATACAAGGGCCAATAATGATGTGCTAAATAAAAACACCACCCTATGATCAATAATATCCATAAATACACCGGCTAACATCTATGGGAATCTCACACCCCCTGAATTAGGTAGTGTATGGCTAAAAATTTCCCTTATAACTAATCATATCAATTTATTCCTAGACACGCCACATGCATATCATGTCTCTATGTACAATGTCTCAGATGTGAAGGTAATATATGGGGTATCATCTCCAAACAGCCATGTCAAAACCCCTAATCTATTATTGGTTATGGTAGTTAATATAGGAATCCCTGCATATGAAGCCTAAGAATTAGGTATACGTCCTCAAGCATCACAGTCATCTCGCTTGTCCCGATCGAAAATGTTCTTGCACACACATCCAATCTCTCCACCAGTGTAATAATCATCCCAACATCCCATGTAATCCTCTGGTAATAGAAGAATCCACCCAATAAAATTATATTCAAGTGGTCCTACTTAGTATCTATGACATTTTATTTGATTTGAGCATACAAGTCTGAAACTCTATCCCACATATATAAAGTGTCTCAGGTCTCTAAAACCTAATCAAAGAAACAAGGATTAACAGTTCTCATCATCCAAAACCCCAAATCAACCATCCTATCCCTAGTCAATGTCGACCTAGGTTAGGTTAACATCTTTTAGCATGGTTCGACCCCATTTTTGGCCCGGTCCATGGTGACTCTACCTAGTCACCGAAGACCACCCCTTGCGACAACCACAAAACTTTGAAAAATTCAAAAAGATACAAAAATACTATAAAAATACTTAAGAAGAAGGCTACGGTTTAGGCACTTACCATCCCATGGGTCCTCTAGTGCTTTCTCATTTCTCCACTAGCTTCCATCTCACTCACAATCTCAAGTTTTCTTTTAACTCTAGGATCTTCATAGTCACTTTACACCATGTAAATGATCCTAATCGGTTTACCTAGGGACATGTATAGCCCATTGACCCTATTCATGGTCTCCTCGACCATGCCTTTTTTTTATCAATATTCCTTTTTTCTATTTTTGATCAATCATTCCTTTCAAATTATCTTCTCTTCCAATTTTTCCTTGTGTGGTCCTTAGATCACACATTTTTTTGTCCCCATGAACTGTGTAGTTTAAGTTATCCTGCATTTTTTATCATCTCACCTTTATATCCATCTTTTTATTCTGTCTCAAGTAAAATTTATTCTTCCTTATTTATGTCCCATCTCAAACTAATATTTTTTATTCTTCTTATATAAAGGACATTGATTACATTTTCCCCAAAACCTATCCTCTTTGTCACAACCCTTGTCTCAGCCATTTTTGAATTTGTTTGGACATAGTTGTCATTTTCCTTTGAACCATTGTTCCCCAGGATTACACATCCATTTGAGTGGATTCCCCTTGAATTCCTTCCATTTATTAGTGGTTTTCACTGACTCATGGTTCTTTAGGGCATTATTTTCATCTCCATTACAGCCATACTTTGTTCCCCTACCGAATTTATTCCAAAATCAATGCCATATTTTCATTTACCTTTTTGGTTTTTGTTTATCCTCATTTGGGATATCTTATCTCTCCATTTTATTTTTCTCCTCATTTCCACCCTTTCCTTCTTTAGATTTATCTCTTTCAAACTAATGATCAACTACCCTCATGTCATCAACTCCTATTTTGAGGGGGAACACCTCAACCGCCACCATTCTCCATACTTTCTTATTTTTATCTCATGGATTTCCTAGCACAAACCACTCAATAAGCAGTGAAATATTTAGAAACCATTTTTTAGTATTCCTACCCCATACCACGTGTTCTCTCTCTGTCATATTTTAACTTACATACCTCTCTTCCCATTCTATTTTCCACCTTAATTATGTATTGACCATCCCTAATATTATTTAGTTAAGTCTAAACCCTCATTTAATTTATTTCTTGCTCTTAAATCCTTCATTTTATCCTTTATAGGACATTATTTAATGGTTTCACATCTCCATTGACTTTATTTAATATTTTCCACCCTCCACCTACTTGTTTAGTCATCCTGAGGATCCCTAATTTGTCTTAACCCTTCAAAAACATAATGCCTCCTCTTATGGGATATTTGTCTCAATATCGTGACCTTTCCACCACCTAAATGGATGGATCCCCGTGATTGGCAATGACCGATATGGGTCAATGTTGACAATATACATCCACCCTTACCCATCCCTTTCTCAAGATGTCAGTTTTGATATTTCAAGATTTCTTCTGATCTTTCCTTCATTCTATATTTTCACTTATAGCTAAAATAATATACCTTAGAGATCTAGTGCTTCAACCTTGTATATTTGGATATCCTTGTAACCCTTTCACACTTGGTTTGTTTGCTGCAATTTTTTCATCATATCCTTCACCAAGGTATTTTTCAGGTTCAAGTATCATCAAGAGTCATGTCTTTGCCTTCCCAAACCTTCATTTATCATATTAAAGTCTTCATTCTTTCTCATCCTTTTTCATTTAACCCTAGATCAATGTCGTTCGCCATAAATTTAGCTCTGATTTTTGTTACTCTTACACACTTCCATCCTTGATATCCTATAGTTCTACCTTTTTTTCATCTAAGATATGTTCTTTCAGTTCCCAGTTTCCATCAAATCACCCCAGTTGTCATCTATCTTTATTGTATTCATTGTCATATTTCATAATTTTCTTGCATCCTTTCTATCATATCTAGTTTCAGATCTCTTGTAGGTTCATGTTTTCCATTGTAGTGCATTATAAGCTTCATATATTCCTCCAAATCCTTCATATCTTCATTTTTCATCACTATTACAGTTGATCTAATCTACTCACCATCAAGTGGGCCATGTAATATCTTTTCTCCATCAACCCACTCAGGTTTGGTTTTATTTTAATAGATATGATATGCATTTAATCACTTTTATTGCATTTCAATTTTTATTACACTTTAGATTTTGCTACACCCAAATTTTTAATATTCTATCTTATCTTATCAAAAGCATGGGTTAACACCCATCCTTGGAAGTTTTTACTTCTTACGACTCACTTTGTTAGGTAGCCCACCCATCTATCTATTAATCCATTTTTGGTGTTCAGTTCACTTGCTTTTCCAGTCACTTAGCTCATTGTAAAGAAGGATCTCTTATTCTATGCATGTATCTATTATCATCCCATCTAGAGGTACCTTAAACCCTTACAAATTTGAAGATACTTATTTTATTTCATACTAGTTCACTAATTTTAAGTAGGAACGAGGGAGTTTACTCATTAGAATCACTGTAGTTCCATGAATCATACTTGACTATTGATGGTATAGATCTGAAATAAACATCACCACATTCACACTTTAACACTCTATGCTTCATGATCACTCTTTTTGGCACACATTATCAAACTATGTCCCTATGATGTACCCTAGGCCCATAGTTCATTAAAAAAATTCGAGGATCAAAATTTTAAATGATCCTCACCGCATTCACTTTTTCCTACTCTATGCTTCATGATCTATCTTTCTAACACACATTACCAAACCATTTCATAATGATGCAATCTTGTTCTATGGTTCATTCTTGATTATTGAGTAGGTTTTTATAAATGATCCCCATCTCATACATATCCATTGGTGTGCACGTTGGTCCTACCATTGCAATATTTTTCATACCACATCATCACACTCATACATTACATTTACTTATCTTGGTTGTATCTATTCTTGCTATCTTATTCTACCAATATGATGCTATTTTCTTACTATGTTTTTCAGATACTCATTATGTTATTATATTTCTATATATGCACACATGCATGTTCACTTTGTCTTTTGAGGTGAATGTAAATCTGTTACAAAATTCAACACACTACAATGATTCTTACCACTGCACCTTTTAAAAGTCCCAACGAGGCTCCTAAGGGAATTTACATTTAATGCTCTCACACACTAAAAGTCCTATTGTTCCATTATTTACTACTTCTTCTTTTTAGCACATTACTACTTGTTATTCCATTGAGACATGCTACGACATACTTTCTATCTTTCTAACATGTTAATGGGTGATTCATCTACAAAATTTTCTTTGCGGGACTACATGCACCCATGGTTGTGTGATACATTATGTTTTACAATATATTATATTATTTGTGGGATATGCCCTATGTATTATCTAATCACTATATGATTTTTTCCTTCTTCATCTCGAATTGTCTAGTGACATTGTGAGTGATGTCCCATATATGAAATCTATTTTTCAAGGTATATGTTGTTTGCAAACTTGGTTGATTATATCTTCTTCTATTACATTATTTCTACTTTTTATAGTAACACATGTTTGCAACCACATTTTTTACTTGTACGTCCTTGGTTTCTAGCAAGAACACCCCCTCCCCCATAGGGATATATTTTACATTAGCACCATGTCCTCTCTTTTAGTCTACACTCTTCTATAGTTGTCGCATGCATCCCAAAAAAAGGGGCATACATTAGGTGAAAAATCACCCTTACATTAATTTAAAGCTATAACATAGTATCGTACATCATAGGACTAGAATAGGAAAACAGTAAGAGAATGGATTAGAATATAACTTGGGTCCTCAAAATAGCATATATACCAACACCTAGTATCATACAGTAGCGCTTAGGTGCATGTGTCCTCCCATGGGTGTTAATGTCATGGGGAACATATAAGTAGTTTATAAGATGAACACAACCTACAGAATCCTTTAGATTATTTTCATAGTTACAAATACATACCTTCAATTATAGAATGCATGCAATCTCCTATAATCAACATCAATCAAAACAATGAGTATAATCGGAACTAACTCAAGACAAAAGGAATGAATCATGGATACACAATATAGAGTGGTGCTTATTGGGCAGAGTCATAGATGGAGTTTAACACTAGACCACTCTCCCCAACACTTTCTCCTTGGTGTGACAGCACCCAAAAACATGTTTTTGGCATGAGATAACCTAAAAAACTTGCTATTGGTGTGAGATCACCATAAAACTCGTTATTGACATGATATCACCCAAAATCTTGCTCTAAGCATCATTTGAGGACATTTTTATATCCTTTACACTCTTATACATCAAGTGTACTCTTTGCATTAAAAATTTTTAAATAGTTTTAAATAATTTTGTACATGTTTCTTTGAATTATCATCTCAAGGACTTTGATTCCATTCTTTCTCTTCTTTTGTAGGTATATCATTATAAGAAGGAATAACTACAAGATACAACATTATGTACAACATGTATGCTTCACACCACTAGATCAACATTCCTTTCCTATTTTTTATACTTCACTTTACATTACATAGGTTTCACAAAATGAGAAAAATTATGTAAAATATGATATACAACTGCTAACTACAATATGACGCAACTAAATAATCAAGTAAGTATGAAAATGTAAGCAAGAGATATAGAAATAAAAACTTAGTTGATTTATGTTTGATCTAGATGTGCTAAGGACTGGGAAAACTATTAAATAAGAAATGAACAATGTCGTAAATTCTCAAGATAAATTTTACATCTCGGAAATAGATTCAGACATGGGTTCCTAGGTTAAGGCAAAGGCGCGTAGGTGCTAGATACTTCTACTAGGTTCTCATGATGAAAAAAATCATTGCCTCTATCCATCCTTATGCAATTGCACACCATTACTCGCATGCAATTTTCCCTGTTAACTCCTGTATGTGTTACTCCATGATTCATCCGACATTTTTGAGCCTATAACGTACAACATAGAATTGGAGCTTGCATCGAGCCTCCCAAACGTACATCAAATATTAAAAAAATATTTAATATGGGGATTCGTCCCCCCAATGGTCACCTAGTAGAGTTGTTTCTCATCATACGATCACTACACAACATATTTTGAATCCATGCCAATTCCTGTCATCAGTGTGAGCTATGAATTGTGCCCTAGAGATTCCCTTTTGCAAGTTCCATTTGATAACTATGGGTTATCTACTTAATGTAGCACATGTTGCAAGCAATACCAGGATGGACATAGACATGAAATTCTTCAGTAATATTGCAGTGTATTTTAGTGCATGTTCTTATTTAAGACTTCCATTTTCCAAAAAATTCATGATTGAATGGGTGGGAGAATGTCTACAATTGGGTTTTTCCAATGCATGCACGTTGAACTATTGCATAACAAAATGTCGTGGCCTCTTAGGTGATTTGGCAATATATACTAAGTTATTTCAATGCATGTTCTTATATTTTAGTATTTATTGAGTTATTTGAGCCATGTTATGAATATACAATGTTATTAGTTGAATATGACTTTGAATCTAAATGTACAATAACTAATAAATGAGGTTACATATGTACTAGATTATGATGATTATACATCTCCCCTACTAGATGGAGTACACATTGGATGTACTAGTCTACCATAACAACTTGTTAGACGTGTGATGGGTGTGGGTGTGGGTGTGGGTAAGAAAAGTTTAGATGACTATGTCTTCCCTATCAGGTTGTTACATTATTGAATAGTCCATGGTATAATTTTATACTTAGAATAGGTTGAATCTACACTGGAATTACTAAACATACATTAAATATACTGTGTTGCAATTTTTCCTCCTCTCTACTATGCATGTCATAACTTTTAAGATGACCATCTGAAATTACTCTAATATATATTGAATATGTTACATTGAATACACCCCATCATAACACAAATATTATCTCTTAAACACTTAATGGTATTCGTGCTCATGCAATTAGATGCCTCTCCCCTAGACGATCACCCTCTAAATGATCTAATCTATACCATGTGTAGATATACAGTGTCTATTTTTGCAATGGGCATACAATGCATGTCCAAGGAAAGAATTCTTGGACAATTTGTGTATGTTAGTATATATTTTATAATTTTGGTGTATGCTCATAGTTTCTAGATGAAAATATAATATCAGAATTGCATAAGTTAAATTTGAAAACTTGCTCTTCATTCTTGTTACATTCATAGGAAGTATTACACCCACTTATATAGGAAAGGTTGTTCCTATATTTAAGGAGAGATAATTTCCATAAATATCTCCACACACAACTCCTAAAACAACTCCATGTTATTTTACGTGAGATTTTGTTTTCTCACAAAACTAATATTGTTAATGAGTTGTTTACTTAACAACTCATAACAATATTTTACTCACCCACTCATAATTACATTTACAATAATGTAATTAATTATTACAACACATATTATATTATCCTAGATAATATAATCACTTACATAATATTCTATGTTCACACTACAACATAGATATTCCTAACAAATACATCTCAAACCCCTCTTAGGGGGTACCCCCTTGCAACCCCCCAAGCTATGTATTATACCACGACATTTATGAGCGCAGTTTGATTAGAAAAATTAGTGAAATACATGCATATGTTCATTTTAAGTGTAAATAGTAGGTTAATTGACTCATACCAATGAATTGTTAGCCAAAAGTTTAGGCGAACTGGGTAGAAAATTACTACCTAAAAATTCACTATTTCCAATTTGTAAAACCCCTAATATTCACAATTTTACAAAAATTCAAGACTAAATTTTTTTCCTACTACATGCATAGTTGATGCAGCTCTTGTCCCTTGAGTGTATGCTAGATGAATTATTTTAAGTACTTCAGGTTCCATTGGGATGGAAACTTACGTGATGATAGTAATGCTTAGTGTTTGGTCCTTTATTTTGAACTCATTACTATATATTTATATGATTCCCTTGTTTGAATTTCATAATTGACAAATGGAAGGCCAAACCATAAGTTAAAACTATTTCAAAAAATAAAAGAGATCCCAAAAAGTAAAGGTAGAAAGGGTTCAAGTGTGCTTGGGTGCTTCTATCATGGCTAGGAACTAGTGTCAGAAGCCATAGAAGATAACGTAGTCAAATCTTGAATCTGTTGTAGGGTGTATAATACCAAAGAGAAATTAAAAGACACAAAAAAGAGGCCAAAGATAGTTATTAATTACTAGTTTTCTTGCTAAGGAATCATATAAATGCTAGCTTTCTTTTAGGACCAAGAAATTGAGCCAAGTGAGTTATTTGTTTTGTACAAAAACAATAAGATAAGATAAGCAAACTCATGTAAGTGGGAAGATAAGTTAACAATCAAAAAATATTAAAAAGTAAATAAGGAGCTATATAAACCAAATTAGAAAAAGTGGAATAAAAAATCGATAAGTTAACAATCAAAAAATATTAAAAAGTAAATAAGGAGCTATGACAAGGGTGAAAAATAGCACCCAACTTCCACCTTCCTGGTGTACAATCTCCTTCAGCTGTGATCGGCCTTCTCGACGCAAACAATGCGAAGCTAGCACTCTAGTCGACAATCCAGGATTTGCAAGTAATTGGTGTGGCTCAATGGGCCTATTGGGTAGTTTACATTTTACTCCCAATCACAAATATTCCATCTAATATTGCCTTAAAAAATAGGCTAATAGACAATACTTGTCAACACATCCCGCAAATAAGCTTAACAAATAATAAGCTCGGGATCAGTGTCTCCGTGTTTGTGTGTCTCCAATGTGTCCACAACAATAGAATGGGTCCCCTATTTATACAAAAATAGGGCCCCTTAAAATATGCACTTAATATCATCCTTAGGCTATTTTTAACCTAGCCTTACCCGTACATAACAAATGGGATTAAATCCCTATGTGGGCGGATATACATATTTAAATAATAGGATAAAAATCCCATTAAGAACGGCTAAGGAGAAGTGGGCGGCTAAGCATATTTAATGGGATAAAAATCCCATAGTGGGCGGATGAATATTGTTTACGGCTTTTAATAGCCTTTCCATGTGCATGAATTCAAAGACCACGTTGGATAAACCGCTCCCAACCGCTTCATCCTCCTTTTGCCACATGGGACAGTCCACGTATGGGCCTAGCCCTCTTACCACCGCTTCACCACTTTCCACGTGGTAAAACATGGTTTAATATTAATGTATTAAACATTAATATTTATATATGTGGCATTTGGAAATATATGGCGCCATTTGGAATGTGAACTTACCAATATAATATTATTTCGATGGATACAATGGTGGAATAGAAATAATCCTGTAGTCCACTTATCGTCTCCCGATAGGCAAATCAAGTGAATGCGACGAGTGTTGGCAAGCCACGTGTCACAGTGCGATTGGTCCAAATATTGACCAGTTGACCATAGTTGACTTTCCCGTTGACCGAACATATCTAGAGCTCCCTATGTCCGTTTGTCGCATTCTCACAGTCGTTGGAAAGCTCTCGAGATGATATTCTGCACTGACACCATTTAGAGATGTTTAGGGAACTTTCAGAAATGATCCCCTGATCACACCTCCCCACTGAGAAAAGCTTTTTGTCCCAAAAAGCTTCCATACTGTCCTGAATCTAGAAAAATCTGCTGTCTCCTCGGAAGTGCTGCTGTAGTAGACCCTTCGGTCTTCTCCTCCAACCTTCTCATTTCGACAACTCTGCTCCGATCCTGGGACTTGTGGGTTATGGGTCCACGATGCTTCCGCTACGCCACTCTGATATCCGAAGAAGACCTCAACGCCTCCGCTTTTTGGTGCTAAGTTTCTGAATGAAACCTCAACGCTCCTTCTGTGCGGTGCTAAGCTTCTTGATATCTGACAACAAGGATCTTCTTTTACTATATAACATAGCTCCTGGCTCCGAGTTTATTCCGCAGAATCCGAACTGATTCGAAGGAACTCCATGTTACGTAGAGCTTTGATTGATCCGATGTCAACGATGGACAATGCCTTGTCCCTTTACAGACCTCAACGCCTCCGATACATGATGCTAAGCCTTTTTCAAGACCTTGAGCCTCCGATGCATGATGCTAAGTTTCTGTAGACCTCAACGCCTCCTATACATGATGCTAAGCCTTTTTCAAGACCTTGAGCCTCCGATGCATGATGCTAAGTCTATTTATCAGCTACCATTCGTATGTGTGGTCGCAATGCCTTGACACCGAATGACGTTCCGAGCTGATCTTTTGAGAGCTCCTCTTGTTGACATACTAATATCAGGTACCATTCTGCTGCACGATCGCAATGCCTCTACACAGAATGAAGTTCCGACCCGACGTCAATCCCAATGGTGATTTAGCTACCATTCTGCTGCACGGTCACAATGCCTCTACACAGAATGAAGTTCCGAGCTGATCTCTATGAACTCTATCGTCTACACAAATAGCAGATCAATCTCCAAGCTTTATATGAGTCAAATCCTATATCCAAGCTGTAACAGGTACTCACACGCTGATTAGGAGATATGTTAGGAGCATTAATCAAATTTTCTAAGTAAGAAAATCCACTGAGTATTGTAAACCTTTCTCTCAGCATTTTCTCACAAAATCTTATCTCCAAACTTAATACTGCATACGATCCATCAATCTGAATTATGCAATATATAATTGAAAAATTGTTTACTTACCCATTTCAAAGGACTTTCACTTTCAGGTATTACCTGGTCCTGGGTTGTATTGTCAATTGGTGGTGGAGTAGAAACTTCCTTTGCCTTTGCAATAGGCCTCCATTCCATCTTTGGCTTGCCATTACTCAGATGGCGAGATGGATGCAGTTTCCAGCAATTTTCCACCCGATGCCCATTCCTCTGGCAATGAGCACAAAAATTCGTCTTAATCTCCTTTATCTGGGATGAGGAACTTTTTTTGCCATTTCTCGACTCTGCATGACGAGATTGGTCTTTCTCCACTGCATTGCAATGTGGATTGACTTCATTTGTCTCCTCCCTGTCAGAACAATGACTAAACAAGGAAAATATACTGCATTTTATGGTGTTAGACAAATCACCAAAATAATTGCCCTCTGGGGTCTTACTAATGCAAGTATAACAGAGTACAAACATTGCCCAAAATTGGGTCTTTAACTAATGTGCCATGTCTGGTTAGATGTATACAAACGTTGCCCTCAAAGGGGTCTTACCAATACATTCTACCCTACACAATAGTTTTTCAGGTTTTATCTACATATGAGATATAATGGATTCATACAAATAGAAATGAGAAAATTACTGAGTATGTTAAACCTGTCTCTCAGTCTATCCCACCAATCTGGAAATCCAGAAGTACAAGCCAATGCCATCCCTGTCAAAGCAACCTGTACTGATTAACCTGCTCCATACCAACTTGCTTCGAAGATTAGTAAGTTTGCAGGTGTCGATTACCAGCTCTGATACCAAACATGATCCAAAAATAACCAGATTATTACTACCTGATCTCGGACCCTTATAGGCTTTAATTATTTGCCGATAATTTACTCCTTTTAAGTAATCAATTTAAAAGAATGCAAGACAATAACGACAATTGCACACAGATTGATTACGGAGTTCGGCAATTGCCTACGTCTCCAGGTTCATGATCAAACCGTTCCACTAGTCAAAACTTGTAAGTTACAATAGTAATTTCACAAGAAAACCTAATGGAATTTTACTTGCCTATCAGTACACCAGTGCTTCGGATGACAAGGGTGAAAAATAGCACCCAACTTCCACCTTCCTGGTGTACAATCTCCTTCAGCTGTGATCGGCCTTCTCGACGCAAACAATGCGAAGCTAGCACTCTAGTCGACAATCCAGGATTTGCAAGTAATTGGTGTGGCTCAATGGGCCTATTGGGTAGTTTACATTTTACTCCCAATCACAAATATTCCATCTAATATTGCCTTAAAAAATAGGCTAATAGACAATACTTGTCGACACATCCCGCAAATAAGCTTAACAAATAATAAGCTCGGGATCGGTGTCTCCGTGTTTGTGTGTCTCCAATGTGTCCACAACAATAGAATGGGTCCCCTATTTATACAAAAATAGGGCCCCTTAAAATATGCACTTAATATCATCCTTAGGCTATTTTTAACCTAGCCTTACCCGTACATAACAAATGGGATTAAATCCCTATGTGGGCGGATATACATATTTAAATAATAGGATAAAAATCCCATTAAGAACGGCTAAGGAGAAGTGGGCGGCTAAGCATATTTAATGGGATAAAAATCCCATAGTGGGCGGATGAATATTGTTTAAGGCTTTTAATAGCCTTTCCATGTGCATGAATTCAAAGACCACGTTGGATAAACCGCCCCCAACCGCTTCATCCTCCTTTTGCCACATGGGACAGTCCACGTATGGGCCTAGCCCTCTTACCACCGCTTCACCACTTTCCACATGGTAAAACATGGTTTAATATTAATGTATTAAACATTAATATTTATATATGTGGCATTTGGAAATATATGGCGCCATTTGGAATGTGAACTTACAAATATAATATTATTTCGATGGATACAATGGTGGAATAGAAATAATCCTGTAGTCCACTTATCATCTCCCGATAGGCAAATCAAGTGAATTTGACGAGTGTTGGCAAGCCACGTGTCACAGTGCGATTGGTCCAAATATTGACCAGTTGACCATAGTTGACTTTCCCGTTGACCGAACATATCTAGAGCTCCCGATGTCCGTTTGTCGCATTCTCACAGTCGTTGGAAAGCTCTCGAGATGATATTCTGCACTGACACCATTTAGAGATGTTTAGGGAACTTTGAGAAATGATCCCCTGATCACACCTCCCCACTGAGAAAAGCTTTTTGTCCCAAAAAGCTTCCATACTGTCCTGAATCTGGAAAAATCTGCTGTCTCCTCGAAAGTGCTGCTGTAGTAGACCCTTCGGTCTTCTCCTCCAACCTTCTCATTTCGACAACTCTGCTCCGATCCTGGGACTTGTGGGTTATGGGTCCACGATGCTTCCGCTACGCCACTCTGATATCCGAAGAAGACCTCAACGCCTCCGCTTTTTGGTGCTAAATTTCTGAATGAAACCTCAACGCTCCTTCTGTGCGGTGCTAAGCTTCTTGATATCTGACAACAAGGATCTTCTTTTACTCTATAACATAGCTCCTGGCTCCGAGTTGATTCCGCAGAATCCGAACTGATTCGAAGGAACTCCATGTTACGTAGAGCTTTGATTGATCCGATGTCAATGATGGACAATGCCTTGTCCCTTTACAGACCTCAACGCCTCCGATACATGATGCTAAGCCTTTTTCAAGACCTTGATCCTTCGATGCATGATGCTAAGTTTCTGTAGACCTCAACGCCTCCGATACATGATGCTAAGCCTTTTTCAAGACCTTGAGCCTCCGATGCATGATGCTAAGTCTATTGATCAGCTACCATTCGTATGTGTGGTCACAATGCCTTGACACCGAATGACGTTCCGAGCTGATCTTTTGAGAGCTCCTCTTGTTGACATACTAATATCAGGTACCATTCCCCTGCACGATCGCAATGGGCCTCTACACAGAATGAAGTTCCAACCTGACGTCAATGCCAATGGTGATTCAGCTACCATTCTACTGCACGGTCACAATGCCTCTACACAGAATGAAGTTCCGAGCTGATCTCTGTGAACTCTATTGTCTACACAAATAGCAGATCAATCTCCAAGCTTTATATGAGTCAAATCCTGTATCCAAGCTGTAACAGGTACTCACACGCTGATTAGGAGATATGTTACGAGCATTAATCAAATTTTCTAAGTAAGAAAATCCACTAAGTATTGTAAACCTTTCTCTCAGCATTTTCTCACAAAATTTGATCTCCAAACTTAATACTGCATACGATCCATCAATCTGAATTATGCAATATATAATTGAAAAATTGTTTACTTACCCATTTCAAAGGACTTTCACTTTCAGGTATTACCTGGTCCTGGGTTGTATTGTCAATTGGTGGTGGAGTAGAAACTTCCTTTGCCTTTGCAATAGGCCTCCATTCCATCTTTGGCTTGCCATTACTCAGATGGCTAGATGGATGCAGTTTCCAGCAATTTTCCACTCGATGCCCATTCCTCTGGCAATGAGCACAAAAATTCCTCTTAATCTCCTTTATCTGGGATGAGGAACTTTTTTTGCCATTTCTCGACTCTGCATGACGAGATTGGTCTTTCTCCACTGCATTGCAATGTGGATTGACTTCATTTGTCTCCTCCCTGTCAGAACAATGACTAAACAAGGAAAATATACTGCATTTTATGGTGTTAGAAAAATCACCAAAATAATTGCCCTCTGGGGTCTTACTAATGCAAGTCTAACAGAGTACAAACATTGCCCAAAATTGGGTCTTTAACTAATGTGCCATGTCTGGTTAGATGTATACAAACGTTGCCCTCAAAGGGGTCTTACCAATACATTCTACCCTACACAATAGTTTTTCAGGTTTTATCTACATATGAGATATAATGGATTAATCCAAATAGAAATGAGAAAATTACTGAGTATGTTAAACCTGTCTCTCAGTCTATCCCACCAATCTGGAAATCCAGAAGTACAAGCCAATGCCATCCCTATCAAAGCAACCTGTACTGATTAACCTACTCCATACCAACTTGCTTCGAAGATTAGTAAGTTTGCAGGTGTCGATTACCAGCTCTGATACCAAACATGATCCAAAAATAACCAGATTATTACTACCTGATCTCGGACCCTTATAGGCTTTAATTATTTGCCGATAATTTACTCCTTTTAAGTAATCAATTTCAAAGAATGCAAGACAATAACGACAATTGCACACAGATTGATTACGGAGTTCGGCAATTACCTACGTCTCCGGGTTCGTGATCAAACCGTTCCACTAGTCAAAACTTGTAAGTTACAATAGTAATTTCACAAGAAAACCTAATGGAATTTTACTTGCCTATCAGTACACCAGTTCTTCGGATGACAAGGGTGAAAAATAGCACCCAACTTCCACCTTCCTGGTGTACAATCTCCTTCAGCTGTGATCGGCCTTCTCGACGCAAACAATGCGAAGCTAGCACTCTAGTCGACAATCCAGGATTTGCAAGTAATTGGTGTGGCTCAATGGGCCTATTGGGTAGTTTACATTTTACTCCCAATCACAAATATTCCATCTAATATTGCCTTAAAAAATAGGCTAATAGACAATACTTGTCGACACATCCCGCAAATAAGATTAACAAATAATAAGCTCGGGATCGGTGTCTCCGTGTTTGTGTGTCTCCAATGTGTCCACAACAATAGAATGGGTCCCCTATTTATACAAAAATAGGGCCCCTTAAAATATGCACTTAATATCATCCTTAGGCTATTTTCAACCTAGCCTTACCCGTACATAACAAATGGGATTAAATCCCTATGTGGGCGGATATACATATTTAAATAATAGGATAAAAATCCCATTAAGAACAGCTAAGGAGAAGTGGGCAGCTAAGCATATTTAATGGGATAAAAATACCATAATGGGCGGATGAATATTGTTTAAGGCTTTTAATAGCCTTTCCATGTGCATGAATTCAAAGACCACGTTGGATAAACCGCCCCCAACCGCTTCATCCTCCTTTTGCCACATGGGACAGTCCACGTATGGGCCTAGCCCTCTTACCACCGCTTCACCACTTTCCACGTGGTAAAACATGGTTTAATATTAATGTATTAAACATTAATATTTATATATGTGGCATTTGGAAATATATGGCGCCATTTGGAATGTGAACTTACCAATATAATATTATTTCGATGGATACAATGGTGGAATAGAAATAATCCTGTTGTCCACTTATTGTCTCCCGATAGGCAAATCGAGTGAATTCAACGAGTGTTGGCAAGCCACGTGTCACAGTGCGATTGGTCCAAATATTGACCAGTTGACCATAGTTGACTTTCCCGTTGACCGAACATATCTAGAGCTCCCGATGTCTGTTTGTCGCATTCTCACACTCGTTGGAAAGCTCTCGAGATGATATTCTGCACTGACACCATTTAGAGATGTTTAGGGAACTTTCAGAAATGATCCCCTGATCAAAGATCACCTTTAGAGATTGGCCATATATGTTTAAGAGGGCTAAACACATTGCAGAGGAGCTCCAAATTTTGAGCTAGTTTAGGGAATGAAGGAGCTCTGAAGGTCGAAATTCAGACTTCGGAGGTGAGGTCATTTGGTGGTCAGACGAAAATAAATTTGGGGTTTCAGCATTTTAGAACATTGTACCCCCAGTACATGCGAATCACCACTTAAAGCCCAAAACCTGAAGTCCAAATTTGTTTTGGTATTTACGGAGGTTCCATGAGCTCAAGAAAGTGAACAATGTCAATAAACTCTAAAGTATAAACACTCGAAGCTTTGAATCTTGAAATTCCAAAAATTTTGATTTAGGAGGGTGCGATGTAAGCTTGAGGTCCCAAAAAATAGAATCAACCACTTGCATTTAATGCAATATGGAACCTTGATCTTCATATGGCCATAAATTTTGACTGGGAGCTCATATTTGCACAAAATAGGACTTTTTGGAAAGCTCTCAATGTACTCTATATAACTACAATAAACAATTTCTTAAGAGTGGTTTAAAATTTCTCATCTACTGAAAATGATTAGATATGGGATTTTTTTTTTCCCTAAGAAGAAAGGTATAATGGAGTATGAGATTTACAACCTTTCCCATAACTCCTACAAGCAAAATGATGGATTTTACAGGATATTGGAATGTAATTTCGAATTTCCTCTATCTCTCTCTCCTCAAATTTCTTCCTCTATACATTGTGAAGGGGTTGCATTGTACAAAAGGTTGGTAAATTTTTCTCTCCTACCATGCACCCCATTCTTCTTAGGGCTTCAATCATTCCTCCCAAGATTTGTAATTACTTCTTGCTTCATTATTCTATAGTAATGTGTTGTTTCTATTCATATGGAGCAATAAGATTATATTTGTGTTGATCTATTTAACTGCTTACGGTTTATTATCTCCATGTTACCTTTCATTGTGCTTTCTTTACATTTGAATTTCCTTGGTTATTACATGATTTTGGTGTGTTGTGCTCATTCAATAATTATGCATTAGATGTAATTTAGTTTGTGGTGCAAGTCCACCCTTTGTAGGTTCATCTATTTCATTTTTTTGTACGCTAGGAGAAGTGATCAATACTCCTTTGTTTGTGTATCAATGTTTCTAGTGTAGGTTTATTTCATGCAAAAAAAAAATCTATGTCCCATTGGAAGCATTAGATTAGGATTAGTCAATAGTTTTTCTACATTAGGAGTAGTTAATAACAGGTAGGTTAGGAGCACGAACCAACTTTCTCCAAAGAGCTATCTCATTTTACAATGTCACAGACTAAGGATAGATCCATGTTTTGAAATAATGCTGAATGCCCCATCCTAAACCAAGAAATTTGGGGGGTGATGTGATTTGACCATAAAAAGACCATTATGCCACATGAAGGTGTATCTCAAAAAATTCATGTTCTACCATGGCATAAACTTGTCGCTTGGATAATCAATTTGAAACACCATACCGACTTGATGGGTAAATGTATGTTACTATGTCCCACTCGTTATCTAAAAAATTCTAGTAGGGATAGTTGTGGGATTGGTAATCTGGGGTGTTCACATAAACACCTCCTTCCTGTGAACCACATTTGCGCGAAGTGCCATGTATCGTATGTTTCTGCCATGTATGGTACGAAAAGTGGGTTCATGCAAAGAAGTGTTTACGCAAACCTATTTCATGTGAACCCCTTGTTTTATATATTGGAGGTAGCGTAGATGAATTAAATTTTCATTTGCCTTCCTCCTTCACATGAATATCTCACTGTAGATCCTGAAACAAGGCATGCAAGTTTCCATTGGCGATTAGACAACACACATTGACCCGCATGACCCCATTGGATACCAACGAGCACACACGTATGGAATTTTTTTTTATTGTTTGAAACGAAGTTGGGAATGAAATATTCTAAAAATAAATGAAACCCTAACTTCAAAAACTTACTTAGATCTCTTGTATCATGAAAAGGATTCACAAATTTTATTATTCACTGGGCATCAATATTATATTATGGTGTTCTTTAAATGTGTTTATTGACATGCAAATTACTATTTTTATGAACCTAACAGAGTAGTACATTTTTGGTCAGAGGCATTTCTTTGAAAACATTAATTCCTACCTTTAATCTCCTTCTATTATATGACAGGGAAGAACTCGGGTTATGTGGAAACTTCTAACATTTTTTTCCTTTCAAATTCTATAGTGTCATGCAATAATATCACAAAATCCTATATTATTGAATCACTTCATATAATAATGTTTGCAACCTTGTATAAATTTAGCTAGCAATATGCATGGCTTGTATAATGTCACTTTATACCTCACAACCTCATAGTATTACTATATGTTTATGAATTTCTTCTCAACATGTTATTTTTATCTACATTCCTATGTAAGGCCTTTTTGCTATGTGTTATCTTCATAGCATCTCATTGTCATATAATGTTCTAGATTGCATGATGAAAACTTGCAACATAGTAAAACAACTCACTAATAATTCCACATGTTGGATTATGGTCATAATTTTACAGTGGCACATAAAGAGGCTTCAAGACAATATATACTCCAACTATCATTAGTTGCAACCACCTTCCTATAATCATACATGTATTTATGTAATGTAACCACACTCTGAGAAACATAACCTGTTGGATTAAAATTAACACATACATATGATATAGTCAACATGCTCTAAATATGTAACTTTAAACACATATGTATTTTTGTATTCTTTCATTAGTTTAGCACATCAATAAGGAATCATTCCCATTTTGATTACTAGATTTTGCATTTATATACTCACTAATTATTTTCACAATCAAATGTGCTAAAAAAACTAATTTGCTTAGTCTTTCCTAGACATTCTACAATCAAATTATTATCTTAAAGTGGTGTATTATCCCTTCACACAACATCATGGTCCTCATGTCATGCATAAAAGTGTAGGAAGGGTATTTATCAAGTGAATTTTATAATAAAGGTACTTTCCCTTGCAATGGATTTGGGAAGTGTTAAGATATTTACAGAATTTTTGTTAACAGGGTATCTCATCAAGATATTTAGAGTTATATTCCACGTGAACTATTTTTGTAAGGCAAGTACTTTTTAATATATAAATATTATTTGAAAATTGTGAGTGTATTCATGGCATATCTTATTAAGATTACACATTATCAACTTGTGGTTCTAATTGTGATGTCTATGGGAAGTTTCAAGAGATTTATAGTTTTCTTTGTAATTTTTTGAGATGGTGACTTAGAAGATATTTATAGTTATGTCCATCCTAACTATGTTTACAAGGAAAATATTTTGTGATTTATAAACATTTTTTGCAAGTTGTGAGTATTGTGATATCCATTTAATTTTCTCAATCCTAAATCTTTAGCAAGAATTATTATTAATGCCATTGAATTTACATCAATAAAAAATAGGAAATTTTGACACTATTATTGTAGTGCTCACTCCTCTTCGACACTTATTATATATTCATTTTGATTATTGTTGACTATACACATGGATAATACTATATCATTTTGGTTTAGCATGATGTTAGATGATAGAGATATTCTGACTATTGATGGACTTTGATTCATAGTATGATTGTGTGGATTCTTAGATACGTAGAGACATTTTATATTGATGATGATGACGTGTTGTTATCATATATATTACAAAAATTCAGAATACTCATCGTGATTGATTAGGATTTAACATTTGAACTAATCTTGTGATCTTGCTAATATTGATAAAAGATAGGATTGAGATGTTGTTGAAATTTTAGAAAAATGATAGCATTATTAGTAGAGATGATGCTTTAGTTATATGTGAATGGTTAGTGATTTATGTGTGTCTATTTTATCTTAGATGTTTTTATGTGGCCGTGAGGAAGAAGGAGGTATTGTGTTATTTTTCATGTAGTTAAATCACAACAATCAAAAGGGGGATTGGAGACCAACCACAACATAATACTACATGGATACAACGAATGTCACCATGGAAACTTTTGTAATGTTGTTGTGTTGTTTTATTCTGTTAAGAGGGTTCCCCATGGGGGATGACCTCAAATTGTGACCATGGGATTTGTGTGTTTGTTTCCATTTTTATTTTATTGATTGTAGAGTAGGTGGTTTAATTGTGATGTAATTTATTTAATCATTGTTGATTAATGTGTTTTTCTTAAGTAAATAAATCATGTTATTAAGTTATTTGGGGATGTGAAAAAAGGGGTCATTTATTAGAGTTTTTGGTCTTTTGGACTATGTGTTATTGATTGAGTGTAAGTGACTTTGAGTGGTGTACACTCTACTGCACCTTGGAATTTCGGATTTCAGCTTAAGGGTCATTCTTGGAGGCTTGTGGGACAAGCTAAGCTTGTCCCACACCTCTTAATTAAATATACCAACCCTACCTATGGATTGCGGTGTAAAAAATAGACCACATTGTGTGTTTTGTAAGACAAAAAGAGAAATTTATTGAACTTTTCTTACTTGGGTTTTAAAATTTGTCCTTAGGGGGTGTGGGTTTGGATTGTGTGTGTAAAAGGCTTGAAATTCCTCTGAACCACCAATTTATTGTGCATTGGGGTAGAGGTTTGACTTTTGATGTGGAGTTGAGGATAAGTGATATGGCATCCTACATGGAGCCACCTCACTCTCCTATCTCCTTTTTCTATATATACAAGTTTAATTATTTGTTTGGGTGTTACTTCATTTCATTTGTTCTCTTGTATTTTTGGAGTTGGGGGATTTTGGAGTTCTTGTTGAATTATTGGAGCTTATTGAAGTTAGATTGCGCTTGAAGGAGATTGGTGTGTAACTCTTTGATCAAGATCTACCATGGAAAGGTAGGAGCTACACCCTTGTTTTATTTGTTTTCTATTACATGTGTATATTTGTATGTTAATGAATGTTTTGGTATGCTTCTTGGGTTCTTCGGTAGATTTCCTAAGTATGGTGTAGGAGAAGGCTACAGGGATCTTATATGTAGGGAGGAATAAAACTTTATTTTATGTTTTTGTGGGATTTTGGGTTTGGTACCCCACCTTGCATAAGATAATGCTTGCATTTCTTACTTGGTTCTTTTGAGGGAGACATAAGAGATTGTAGGGAGGCATAAGAGTATCTTGAGGGAGGAATAAGAATTGTGTAGGGGTTTTGAGATGTATATTGTAAGGTTTCTAAGGTGGGTACCTAATCCCATTGGGATGCATACGCGATCTCCCCATATATCCTTGCTCCATTGGCTTTGTATTTTACAGACTTGTATATTTTGTTAGTTTCCTTATTGCGATTGTATTTTGTGTTGATTTTGTTTTAAAATTATAGTGAAATCTTTTTATTGTGATGTGGAATATTTGTAATATTTTCCATAAGTTGGATCCATATTTAATTGCATCGTGGTTAGGTATCGGGGGTCGATGATGAGGATAGCTTCTTCTGATCATTAGATTATTTGTTGGGTGGAGAGGGTTACCTCTCTCCCATTTTTGTTGTTGTGATATAGTGAAGACATTTTGGATCTCTTGTTGGTGATTTGGAATCATTTGTTGAAGTCCAAAAAGAAATCCTCCTTTGTGAGAAAACATTACTTGTAATTCCAACTTAGATGGGAGACTTTTAAACTTGTATTTTAAAAGGAATGTTTTATTGTAAGTTTCATGTACCAAGTTGTATTATTATATTTGAAGGCAGTTAATTAAAGAATTTGTATCTTCCTTTCTCTCCAAATTTTTGTATGTAAAGGAATGAATTATAATGGATATCATGTTTAAAATTTTACTTGGAATGAAAAATTAAAAAAAGGGTTCATTAGTAATTGTGGAAGTTGCATGTTTGTAAGAGTGAAGGAAGAACATAGAAGTGTACAACAATAATAATGTATTCTTAGTAAATATTAAACGTATAATAGTTGTTGTGTTTTCCTTGAGAAATTATTGTGATGGAAGTGAAAATATGCAAAAATTTATAATAAGTTACCTTGTTGATAGATTCTATTTTGTTGTAAAAAGGGAAAACAATGATTATTAGAATTAGAGTAAGTTTCATTCTCCTCTGAGTTCAAAACAATTTTGTGATAAAAATAATCTTATAGTTGTGCTTCTTGTTACTATAGAAAGAACAAATATTTACATTTAGTAACTAAGCATGGAATGAATAAACGGTTAAACCCTTCAACTGGAGAATTTAGGAATGTAAACACAAGCTAAGGATAATCCCTAAAACATGCTAGTAAAACATTTGTTTCTTGAAAATTTGCGGAAATGAAGGTATTGTTTTCAAAGAACAGGATTGTTGCCCTATGTATAGTGGCAGTTCTTGAACCACTGCTCAGGTAAAGCAGAAGTTTGGGAATCATCAACCAGGTAGGGAAATGGTCCAAGGACCGTTGGCCTGCTTTGGGTGGCAGTTTCAGCACTTATGGTGGAAAAATACAAATATGTGTTTGTGCAATTTTAAAGTTGACCAAATTAAAATCTGATCATATTAAATGTAAAAATAAGACTACTAGGATACTAAGGGGGGAAAAAATCATTGTTTAAAGAAAGTAAATCTTTAAATGAATATTTGAAAGCTCTCAATCTCATACATTATAATGGAGGTAGGGTTTGGCCTAATTAGATAACTCAAAATGGAAATAACTTTATAATAACTCTAGATTTGGAATGGAAACCCCTACAATCTTCAAATGGAAGGCATTACACCAATAAATCTATAATGTAAACTAAGCTAAGCTTTATTCTACTAAAATTATTCATGGATTTTTCCTTTCTTTCACCCATGGCTTCCAATTCTCCAACCTACAAAATAAACAAAAGAAAAGTTACCAAATGAGGAGGTTATGGAAAAAAATGGATTAATAAGATTTCATAAGGATAGTTACGGTTAGTATGGAACATTAAGATCTAGTGGCCACAATGGATTTGATCCAAGGGTCAAGAATCAACCCTACAATTGTTAGGTAAGAATAAATAGTATGGGTCTTGGGATAATTTAAAGGTATGTGTAAATGGGTGAATGGGGGCATTTTATATCCTTGTATGTTAAGTTATTTATTTAGTTCATAGTATGTTTAAGAAATTAATTCAATGAAAATTAAAGAAACTAATTTAAGTGCACTAATATATCGATGGATAAGAGTTGTTAAAGTGTGGATTAAATGTGAATTTCCAAGAGAGAAACTATTTAACCTAGTGAAAGGAATTATTGGACTTTTTTCTAGTGATGATAATTAAATTGACATTAAAACTAGATCGAAAATAATGAACTAATAATATAGAAACAAATCTATCCTATGAAATGTAGCATTGCGGGTAGGATTTAATTAAAATCTTATTAGGATTTAACACCCATGCAACTTGTTTTTAAAAAACAAATTCCGCAAGTTTTTGAATAATTGTTTAAGGATTAATGTTGTTTTTTAACATCAAAATTGTCGGTGTTACACTTGGTATAAGAGCCATGGGTTCAATGGTAAGACCCCGAGAACACTTGGAAACATAAGAGATAACAAGAAAACATAATGCAACTCTAAACCTAGATCACATAAATTACATGATATTTTAAATGAAGAAAACGTAGAAAACTGAAACAAAATCTAGAGTAATAAACTAACTCTGACCTTGGTTTGTGTAGATGGGGTGAACTACACAAGGGGTTCTTACACGTTGACCTAGAATTACCACCTCTAGAAGTCATATTACCTTAGATACTTTAGACATTACAAGATGTTAATGCCGCTATACACGGATGATCCTTGGGAGGGAGACACATCAGAAAGAAAAATCCCATGTGGATTCATTCAGATGAGATTTACAAGAGAGAGGTCATGGCGATAGGGCTACAAGACACAGGAACAAATCTAGGAGCCCTAGATAGCATGATAACCATGTTGTGAAACATAGAGATAAACAGTCTACAATATAAGATAGCATGAGAGAGATCCTGAAAATCCATCCATCTCATTTCATTGTGGATGTTGGAGGATTTTAGGTAGAGGCATGGTTGGTCAGCTTGAATAGATGGTTCAAGCTATTTTCGTGCACTAGTAACACGAAGAATTGTGCTGCCATCCACCTTTTGAGAGATGGAGCTAGGGTTTGGTAGAGGACTAAGAAGTACAAGCTCCATGTAGATTATGAGACAATCACTTGGGAGCTATTCGAGGAGCAATTTAGGAGTAGATACTTTTCTAGGATATTCATTCAACAGAGGATAGATGGGTTCAATGACCTACATTAGCCATCTCTAAAATTCACAAAGTAGGAGAGTCATTTCCTAGACTTGCTTCAATACATGGACTATATGCAGGTAGAGTAGGTGAGGATCCATAGGTTCATCAAGGGCCTAAACCTAGACATTGGAGGGCTAGTATTCATTTATTACCTACATACATTAGTAGCGGCCTTTGAAAAGGCCTATATTATGGAGGAGACCAGGGGGAAGACGTGGCAGGAAAGATAAGAGTACAGAGCCATATCTAGAAGATGTAGGATAACATGTTGAGGGGGTCAAATCCTCCTCATCCTCGAGGGGGATAACAATCTTCATTTAGACCACCACAAAATTAGTAGCAGTAGACTTAACCTTTATTTATGCCTCCATAGATATTCAATGGTCAATGGGGATGTAGTGTGGGGCCTCGTCCTAAGGGACCAGTCAGGACTCAGCCACTACCTAGAGCTCAGTAAGCTAGAGCTCCTGATTAGTGACCATAACAGTCCATATCAGGATCATTAGGATCAATAACTCATACCACTAAAGTACTTACAAGAGCCACATCTCATTGGAGGGGACCTGATAGTTTTTACGAGTGCAGTGTAATTGAGCATGATTGGAGAGAGTGCCCTCAGAACCATAATAACAAGGGTAATGCATCAGTTTAATAGCCTATATTATGTGACAAATATAAAAGCCACAAGATATATGCCATGGTTGAGAACCACAAGTCTGAGCAATAGACCATGGTGATTGAGATGATGGGTAACATTGATGGAATTTTTATTCCTATTTTATTTGATTCAAGCTCCTCAGATTCTTTTATTTCCCCATTTGTAGTAGAGTAGTGCAGGATGGTGGTAGTTAGACAGAGCCATAGTTGGGATGTGTATATGGCCTTTGGAGCCAAGCTCACAGTGGACTCCTTAGTCAAGGAGTACATAGTTTACCTATGACCCTTTTCCATGACCTTGGATCTTCGTATCCTTCTATTGGGTTCCTATAGGATTATTTTAGGCATGGATTGGTAATCTGCATACAGGGATAGGATTAATTGTTATATTAAGGTAATATCATGTGTAGATCATTTTGGAGTGGAGTAACTGATACTTGGAGTTAAGAGACCCACCTCTATTCACACCATATCCACTGTGCAACTTATGCAGTGTACACGATGCGGTTGCCAGTTGTATGTTGTCACAGTTAGTGAAATATCAGAGGATGATTCTACTTTCCCATAACTTTACAATTATCATATCTTGAGGGATTTATCAGATGTCTTTCTAGGGGAGATGTCAGGGTTTCCACCCCCACGTGATATAGATTTTTACATCGATTCGGTTACGGTAATAGAGTCTATCTCAAAATAACCTTATAGGATTACTACCCCTGAGATATGTGAGCTCAAGTTAAAGTTGGAGAGCCTTCTAGAGAAAGTAATAATTCATCCTAGTGTATCCCCTTGGGGTACACTAGTGATTTCCATGAAGAATACATATGGATCTCTGCAGTTGTGTATTGATTATAATTAGCTGAACAAAGTAATGATCAAGAATTTTTACCCTCTTCCTCGTATTAATGATTTTTTTTATTAGATGAAGGGATCCCTAGTATTTTTGAATGTTGAACTTAAGTCCGGATACCATCAGCTGAGGATTATGGAGGAAACTATTCATAACACAACCTTCTATATGAGATATGGTCATTGCGAGTTCAAAGTAGTGCCTTTTGGTCTGACGAATGCCCCCATAGAATTCATGAGTTTGATGAATGGGGTATTTTAGACATTTTTTTATTGCTTCATGCTCATATTTCTTGATGATATTTTGATTTACTCAAGAATGTGTGTAGAGCATGAGGAACACCCTCGATAGGTTTTATAGTGTCTTCTTGAGCAACAACTTTATGGGAACTTGGAGAAGTGTGCATTATTTCAGTGAGAGGTGTAGTACTTCAGTCACATCATTTATGGGAAAGGTATCACCGTTGATCCTTCCAAGATTTGAGCCTTTATGGATTTTCCTGTGTCAACTAGTGTGACTGAGGTGCATAGTTTTTTGGTTAGAAGGTTACTACAGGAGATTCGTTTAGGGATTTTCTCAGATTGTGCAGCACATCAGTTCTCTTCAGCAGAAAGGGAAGAAATTTTTTTGGTTTGAAATATGTGAGTAGGAATTTAGTATACTAAAGGGATGCCTTACGAAAACACAAATTCTTATAGTTCCAGATCTGCATGGAGAGTTCTTCATCTGTACAAATTCTTCTTTGGTAGGACTAGGAGGTGTATTGATGCAGGAGGGCCATGTGATTACCTTTGAGTCTTGCAAAGTCAAATATCATGAGTTCAATTATCTTATTCATGGACTTGAGCTTGCAGTAGTTTTGGATGCTTTAGTTTGATGGAGATATTTCCTTTTCAGCAAGAGATTTATTCTTAGAATAGACCATTTGAACTTACGTCACCTCTTCATGCAACCTAATTTCAACACTCATCAACGACATTGGATGGAGTTCCTATGCGAGTATGGAATAGAGATAGAGCATTCGAAGGGGAAGGAGATTTTTTTTTCTGAAACTCTAAGTAGACAAAGACATTTTGCTATGGCTACATCAGTTGGTACAAATTAATGGAGTAGGATTTTCCAATAGCTTCCTCATGACAGTTTCTACCTTAAAACTAGATTAGATATTGAGTCACAGAGACTCCTTGAGGGGAAGTTTGATGCTTTTTCAATAGAGTCAGATGGAATTATCCAACACAAAGGCTAGATCTATGTACCTAGCAATGGAGGTTCAAGATAGGATATCTTGGAAAAGGCTCATCGTGCTCCTTATTCAACCCATCCAGGGGTGAAGAAGATGCATGCCACCTTGAGACAAATTTATCATTGGAGAGACCTTTTGAGATATGTAGCTGAGTTTTTGTCGCACTATTTAGAGTGTTAGAGGGTGAAGGCCAAGCATCAGCATCCAGCTGGCATTCATTACCCACATACTATCCCAGAGTGGAAATGGGACACCATTTGTATGGAATTCATAGTAGGGCTACCGATGTCAATATACCACCACGATGCAATCATGGTCATGGTTGATAGATTAAGGAATGTTTCTCATTTTTCTCTGGTGATGACCACCTATACAACTAGCTGAGTTACGAGAGTGTACCTAAATGACATTGTTAAACTACATGGGATTCCATGGAGGATCATTTATGACCATGACCCTTTGTACTCTTCTCACTTCTGGACTACCATGAAATAAACCCTTGGGATGAGTATCAACTTTAACACATCGTATCATCTAGAGACAGATGGACATACGATGTTGGTAAATAAGATTTTTGAGGACAACTTTGGATGTATGTCATGGATCATCAGTCGCAGTGTGAGGAGTATTTGTATTTAGTTGAGTTTTTATACAACCATAGATTACAAAGTTTTATTGGGATGACACCTTTTCAATAACTTTATGGTAGGGAGTGTAGGACACCTTTGAGTTGGGATATACTTGAGGACAAAGTATCTATTGGCCTAACCTTGTTACAGGAGTGGAGCAGTAGGTTGTTTTGGTCTAGAAAATATTGTAGGAAGAGCAGGATAGGACGAATAAGTATGCATATCAAATGAGACTTGACCATAGTAATGAGCTGAGAATGAAGGTATTTCTTCTTATCAGACCTCATAAGAGTCT
This sequence comes from Taxus chinensis, assembly GCA_019776745.2. Lineage (NCBI taxonomy): Eukaryota > Viridiplantae > Streptophyta > Pinopsida > Cupressales > Taxaceae > Taxus > Taxus chinensis. The sequence continues at coordinate 166,762,031 of CM034154.1, read as the reverse complement.
TATCCGTTATAGAAAAGGCTCAATGTTGTCTCCTAGATTTGTGGGTCCTTTTGAGATTCTAGAGTGGACCGGTCCCGTAGCTTACCATCTAGCCTTACGCCCCATCTTGTCTCAAGTGCATTATGTGTTTCACATTTATGTTCTTAGGATAAATATCCTAGATGCATCTCATGCATTGTATTGGAATGCATTACAGGTGCAAGAGTAGGCGCAGATGATGGTGGATCTTGTACATATTTTAGAATGTAGGACCCTATGCCTTCGAAGCCATGAGATTAATCAGGTGCGAGTCCAGTGGGATAGGTATGATGAGAAAGTGGCCACATGGGTGGATGCTAAATTACTACGATTCTAGTTTTTATACCTATTTCAATGACTTACAGGAGGAAGTCTAGTCTAAGGGGAGGGGGATGTAGTGCCCAGTCCTCTTTGACACTTATTATATGCTGATTTTGATGACTCTTGACTATAGACATGGATATATTATATCATTTTGGTTTAGCATGATGTTATATGATAGAGATATTATGAATATTTATGGACTTTGAATCATAGTATAATTGTGTGGGTTCTTAGATACATAGAGAGACATTTTATATTGATGATGATGATGTGTTATTTGCACTTGTATTACCAAAATTTGGAATTCTCATCATGATTGAGTAGGATTTAACATTTGAACTAATCTTGTGAGTTTGCTAATATTGATAAAAGATAGAATTGAGATGTTGTTGAAATTTAAGAAAAATGATAACATTGTTAGTAGAGATGATGCTTTAGTTATATGTGAATGGTTACTGATTTATGTGTGTATATTTTATCTTAGATGTTCTGATGTGGCCACGAGGTAAAAGGAGGTATTGTGTGTTTTTTTAGGTAATTATATCATAACAATAAAAATGGGCATTGAAGACCAACCACAATGGAATACTAGATGGATACAACGAAGGTCACCATTGTAACTTGTGTAATGTTTTTGTTTTATTTTATTTTGTTAAGGGGGTTCCCCATTGGGGGATGACCTCCAATTGTGACCATGGGATTTATGTGTATGTTTCCTTTTTTATTTTATTTATTGTAGAGTATGTGGTTTTATTGTGTTGTAATTTATTTAATCATTATTGATTAATTTGATTTTATCAAGTAAATAAATCATGTTATTAAGTTATTTGGGGATGTGAAAAAAGGGGTCATTTATTAGAGTTGTTGGTCTTTTGGACTATGTGTTTTTGATAGAGTGTAAGAAAATTTGAGTATTGTACACTCTACCTCACCTTCGAATTTTGGATTTGGGCTTAAGGGTAAATTTTGGAGGCTTGTGGGATAAGTGAATCTTATCTCACACCTCTTAATTTCATATAAAAACCATAGCTATGGATTGGGGGGTCAAAAATAAACCCCATTATATTTTTGGTAAGACAAAAAATGACATTTATTGCACTTTTCTTACTTGGGTTTTAAAATTTGTGCTTACGGGGTGTCGTTTTGAATTATGTATGTAAAAGGCTTGTCACTCCTCTCAACTACCAATTTATTGTGCATTGGGGTTGAGGTTTGACTTGTGATGTAGAGTTGATGATAAGTGATGTGGCATCCTACATGGAGCCACCTCACTCTTCTATCTCCTTTTTCTATATATGCAAGTTTAATTATTTGTTTGGGGATTACTTCATTTAATTTGTGCTCTTGTATTTTTGGAATTGGAGGATTTTGGAGTGCTTGTTGAATTTTTAGAGCTTGTTGAAGTTGGATTGGGCTTGAATATCTTGGTGTGTAACTATTTTATCAATCTCTAACATGGAAAGGTAGGAGCTACACCCTTGTTTTAGTTGTTTTCTCTTATATGTGTATATTTGCATGTTATTTAATGTTTTGATATGCTTGTTGGGTTATTAGCTAGATTGCCTAATTATGGTGTAGTAAAAGGCTATGGGGATGTTATATGTATGGATGCATAATATTTTATTTCATGTTTTGGATGGATTATGGGTTGGGTTCCCCACATTGGATAAGAGAGTTCTTCAATTTCTTACTTGGTTCTTTTGAGGGAGACATAAGTGATTATAGGGAGGCATAGATAATGTGGGAGGTATAAGAGTATATTGAGGGAGGAATGAGAGTTGTGTAATGGTTTTGAGATGTATATTGGAGGGTTTTTAAGGTGGGAACCTAATCCCATTCAGAGGCATAAGTGATCTCCCCATAGATCCTTGCTCCATTGGATTTACATTTTCAAGCCTTGTATATTTTGTTAGTTTCCTTTTTGTTATTGTATTTTGTGTTGATTGTGTCTTAAAATGGTTATGAAATATTTTTATTTTGATGTGGAATATTTTTAATAGTTTCCATGAGTTGGATCAATCTTTTATTACATTGTGGTTGGGGCTTAGGGGCCAATGAGGAGGATAAGTTCTTCTCCTCATTGGATTATTGGTTTTGTGAAGAGTGTTGCCACTACCCCATTTTTGTTGTTTTGATCAAGTGAAGACATGGTGGAGTTCTTTTTGATGATTTTGAATTTTGAGCATTTGTTGAAGTCCAAAAATAAATCCTCCTTTGTGAGAAAACCTACCTTGTAATTGCCACTTAGGTGGGAGACTTGTAGACTTGTATTTTAAAACAAATGTTGCATTGTAAGTTTCATGTACCAAGTTGTATTATTACATTTGAAGGAATTTCATTAAATAATGTGTATCTTCTTTTCTATCAAAATTTTTGTATGTAAAGGAATGAATTACATTGGATAACACATTTAAAAGTTTACTTGGAATGAAAAATAAAAATAAAAGGGGTTCGTTAGTAATTGTGGAAGTTGCATTTTTATAAGAGTGAAGGAAGAACATAGAAGTGTAAAAAAACAATCATGTATTCTTAGTAAATATTAAATGTATAATAGTTGTTGTGTTTTCCTTGAGAAAATGATTATAGTGGAAGTGAAAATATGCACAAAGTTAAAATAATTTTCCTTGTTGATAGATTGAATTTTCTTGTAAAAAGGGAAAATAATGATAATTAGAATTCAAGTAAGTTTCATTCTCCTCTGAGTTGAAAACAATTTTGTGTGAATATTAATATTATAGCCGTGATTCTTGTTACTATAGAAATAGAAAATCTTTAAATTTAGTAATTATAAGCATGGAATGAGTAAATGGTTAAACCATTCAGCTTGAGACTTTAGGAATATAAACAAAAGCTAAGGATAATCCCTAAAACACACTAGTAAAATTTGTTTCTTAAAAAATTATGGAAATGAAGGTTCTTTTTCCAAACAACAAGACCGCTGCCCTATGCAAAGCAGCGGTCCTTGAACAACCTCTTAGGAAAGGTGGTTGTCCCTAAACTACCGACCTACTTTGGGTGGCAGTTTCATCACTGACGACTGAAAAATACAAATCTACATTTGTGTAATTTTAAAATTGACCAAATTAAAATTTTATCCTTTTAAATTTAAAAATAAGACTACGTGCATACTATAGATGAAAAAAATCATTGTTCAAAAAAATTAAATCTTTAAATGGATATTCACAATGTCTCAATCTCATACATTGTAATGGAGGTAGGGTTTGGCCCAATTAGAGAATTCAAAATGGAAATAACTTTATAACAACTCCATATTTGAAGTGGAAACTGTACGTACCCAAAATTGTAAGGTACTGTACTGCGGAACAGCGTAATAAGTGCCCCAATGATGATACAGGTATATTCGCAAGGTGTTCGAGATCCAAAAAAGCTCTCCGAATATGCGTTAACATCCCGCATATCCCGCTTAGCCCCTGCGTGCTTTGCTTTCCCCTTTCCCCCTCTTTTTCTTGCCCCTTTCTCTTTAGTAACGAAACCGCCACCCTGAATAGGGCGGAGGTCCTGTAACTGCCGCCTTGAGCAGGGCAGCGGTCCTTTGCGCATTTTCCAGAACATTCTTTTCACGTGACTCACGTGAAATATCACGTTTCACCAGCTTTCCTTGCCGACTTGAGCATGAATTTATGTTTTTGGTCCCCTGGAATAGTGTTTTTCCTTTGTTTATTGTTTAGGAGTTCAGTTTGGTTTTGATCTTTGGGGGATTGAATTCCTATAAATGCATGGCTTGTGGTCAAACAAATGGTCTGATCTTTGGACTGATCTTTTGCTCTCATCTCCTCATTTTTCAGTAGTCCAGCTTGTTATCTTATTTAGAAGCCATACTTTCAATTCACTTGCATGTTTAGTTAGTATTGTTCAGCTGTTAGTAAGCCACATACCCATCTTGTGCAGGTAGTGTTGTTATTTCACCCAATCCGGTCTGAAGTTTGTCTCTAAATTTCTCTTTGCATTAGATTTAGCTATTATTTTGCTTAGAATAATTGTTTTAGTTCATTTGCATGCTCATTAGCATTGTCCAGTTGTTGGTAAGCCACATATCCAGCTCCTGCAAACAGTGTTGTTGTTTTATCCAATCCATTGGAATAGAATAGCTTAGGAAGCCATTAAAGTTGTAGGTTTTGCTCTTCAAACAGGATAGTTTCAGGTTCTGGTCACTCCATATTACATGACTTGCAGTAAAATCCCGCTAGGAATCGCATAAGCCAAGCTCTGTAATCTTGCCCTGTCCCTCTCCTACTAGCATTTTCGGTTTGCATTCTGAGCTATCCTTGTCCCAATATCTACTCCTGTCGATGCTAGTATTACACACTTTTTTTGGATCCATGTGAACACGAAAGAACGAGGAGATCATACTGAGGGGAAAAGATCTCACACACCATCGGATTCGCCACTGTTATGCGGAATCCAGGTTCTAGCTTTCAAAGTTCTAGTTAGAATCATATCAAATAGAGTAGATAATTGCTTCATTTCAGTGGATTCTATTCTCGATATTGCCAGGGAAGCTGTGAGGATTGATACTTTCTGAGAAACTATGATTCACTCCTCACGTCTGAGGTAGGATTGAGAATCTTGCAGATAGGTTAGATGAGCTATTTTATTTAGAATAAATCTACAAATTGCACAGGCTGATAACTACACTCGGTTATTTTGTCTGTTTTAAATTATTGTTTAGTTGTTATTCCTAGATACATTTAAATAGCTTGCTTTAATTATATTCTTGAAAGGTTTCTTAGAAGAATAGAACTTATTTATGTTTTAGGTTTATTCCACGTAGTTAGAGTTTATTTAGTTACAGTTAGATTTACATTTCGTTTCGTATGACAATCACGGGACCTCAGGAGCCCAGGGAATATATATTTGAGCCAATCGTGCCTCAACCAAACCTCGTCACAGCAATAGTTGACATAGACCAAAATCTCAAAATACAAGTATTCCAAACAACAACAGATTTACAACTGATCAATTCTCAGTTGAGAGGGTTAAACATAGAAGACGACTAAGCACACACATTTTGGTCAAATCAGCCAAACTACAGACTACCCTAGAAAAATATCTATATGACTGTAGAAGGGTTTGAAAGAGAAAAAACATTCGGGTGTGACCCTTTAGTTCCACAACCAAACGTAGGAGACACCCTCACAGATATAGATACCGGCCTAAGAATCCAGGCTGCAAGAATGACTGTGAGGTATTCTGAGAAGATCGCACAACTGTTGATTCTAAACATAGAAGCTGAGAAAGCGTATGATTATTGGATACTAGGGATCAGGATTTGACTCCACGCATGACCATAGCTAGCCCACAACAACCACGAACCTATGGTTGTGACCCACAGGTCCCACAGCCTAACGAATCCATAAGTCAATCAGATATAAACACTGGCCTATGCACACTAGTATTCCAATCCACTCCACTTCCACCTATTATCATCGAACAATTGTCCTTACTGGATATAGCAGCTAACGAAGCTAGAGAATTCTTGACTAGGCTAGAGAATCGTTCGTAAAGTCAATTGTTTTCACCATCCACCCTATGACCTTATCTGGAGACATACACGAAACTATCCTAGGTCATTTTCCACGTATTCCACAGCCCATAGATAGAATCACGCCAGAGCTCGATATTGATTGGAGCCTTCGAGCGGTCATCCTTTCCGATCGATCTATCACACCAGTCCAAGTTAGAAGGGCCTTCTTTGCCTTAGATTCACAAATTCCAGTAGTGCGTGTCAAAGACATTAGACTGCCTAACTAGTTTTTCTGCATCCCACACATATTCTACCACCACCGGCTGTCTCGGCACGACCTCGAGAGGTCAGGTACACAAAAGAGTCACTTGTAGATTCTCACGCTCACCTGTCGCTTTTCCGGCATACAAAACTGGTGAACCCAACGTGAAACAAACAACTGTTTCACCTTCTCTTTGAGAAGTTTTATCTCATCTCAATCACCTTCGCTCCTTCCCATTATTCTACGGGTGTTCATATACCCCCCGAATATGTCAGAATTCGATGAATATGGCAGACCCCTCTTGGGTCTCGAGGCATACTACGCCCAAAAGAATAGACAATCATCACCCTCACTCTCAGTATGGGGCAACAACTATTCAACTAATCAGTTGTCAACACAAACCCCAAGTATCAGATATAATTCATCTTTTCAAAACAAGGAGTTAGATCAACCCCCTCGAATGTAACAAACTGAGCCTTCGGGCTCGAACAATATGACGTTTACCGGGGAATCTGGTTTGTCTCCTCAGATGCTACTTAGACCACAAATTAGTAGACAATCAGACCCATATCTGGTCTTAGATGATGAACGGTCAATACATTATCCTAGGAGTGAACAACATTCTCGGGGTATGTACCCACCCATAGGAAGTTTACAAATACAACCCGAGGTCTCTTTTCAAGAAAATAACTCTATGCCACTGCATATAGGAAATACTCTCGGAGAAACTTGGCAAGATAGCAATCAGTTCATGACAGGCTATCACATGCCTATACAACACCAGGGTATACAAAAAATGCCGCTCAGGCAAAGCACCGTGACTTCACCAAATGAAGTCATTTCAACGTTAGTAGAAAAAGTGAGAGGGTTAGAACTTGCTCAAGCAAGTCAAAATTCTCCATTCATACAAGCAAGAAGTTTCAATCCTCCATACAACTCTGGCCAAATAGATCTCCTCATAGGAGTAGGCACGTTAGGTATGCCTCCTCACTATCCACAACAAACGCCAACAAGGCCCATCGTCTCTAACACTATTCCTCCCAGTCTAGTATCAAAATAATCCATTCCTAGACAATACCTCGTCATACTTAAACATGTACTCCAAATCACCACAAGGAGATATGTTCTCTTCTCCTGGCATGTTTGCTCAAACACAGGGACTTCCCTATGCCCCTGTTAGTGCATATCAACAACCCATTCCACTACCACTCCCTCAGCAACCACCATCAATGGTCAAAACCTATGCGATAGGGACTTACTCAGAATATTTAAAAGAGCCCTTAGATTTCGCCATACGAAGCGTCATGCTTCCAAGACCCCTTCTCGATTTACCCAAGTTCAAAGGCGAGGGAGATCCAAACGCACATATCAAGGCTTACACTACAGCTATATGAGAATTACTCCCTTGGGATGGGGTTGTTGCTAAAATATTCCCCAAAACCTTGGAAGGCATTGCTCTCGACTGGTATTATAGAATACCTGAAGCCTCCATCCATTCATTTAAACAGCTCGTATCAGAATTCATTAAGGCATTCGACATGAACAAATTGTTGAGAATAGGAATCAGGGAATTCTTACACATCAAACAAGAACACAACGAATCTGTCGCCCATTTCATCCAAAGGTGGCGTACAGTCCTTTATTCCTCGGCAAGTGCTCCAAACATGGACCAGATGGAACTATGCGATTTATTCCTTCATTCTCTCAGCAAAGAGGTGAAGGAAGAAGTCTAGAAAATCCTGCTAAGAACTTACAATGAAGTACTTGAGAGTGCTCTTTGAATAGATCAAGCAGCGATAGATAGTGGCCGTAAGACATATGGAACAAATGGGAGGTTAATCACCTCCACTCAGAACACTACAACTATCACGAATGTCAACCAAGGACCCAAAATCCTTAACAAAAATCGTGGGGTAACAACGGATGGAGTAACCGACCAGCCCAAGAGGGTAAATGTCGTTAATACTCCGTCACAAACAAACAACCAACGAAACAACAACTTTACCCCGACGATCAATACAGTGGATTTTAACCATCCACAACAACAACAACAACAACAATGGCGAAATCCCATACAAGGGCCAAGCCAAAACTCATTTGGTTATCAAAACCAAAGCTAGAAACAATAAATGCAAAACTTTAATCCTAATAGGCAACAGTTTGATCAGAAGTTTAGGCCACAATATACACCAAACCAACAAAATAGGAATTACAATCCCAATTCTTATTGTGGTTTCCACAAAATTCGGGGTCACGATACTAGAACGTGTCGTGACTACAATAAATTTATGCAACGTTTGCCATGAGAACAAAGACAATTCTTCATAGATTTGTTTTTTGCAGATCTCGTGTCATCACAACCAAATACACTCTCAGGAGTAGTTTCCCCTCAGAATGCTCCCCTCAAGATCTTTAACGATCCGCTCCCAAATCATGATAGCAATAGGCTGAATCCAACTGGAACAAACAAAGGTAAAATGACAGGAAACAATGATCATGAAGCCTCGAATTCATTAAATCCATCAGTTGCACCACAGTTAGGAAGTCAACCGAGACCCAAGATAGTCAGTTTGGTAGAATTAGATGTTGAACTACCTATCGAAGCTATAACAAGAACGCAAGAATATTTCTCTCAACCGAGCTCAAGTCATCTGCCAGAAACAGATAAGAGTCAGCAAATAGTAGAAAAACCCGTAGGTGCCTATGATTTAATTAGTGACCTAACAAAGACCTTCTCACACATTTCATTCTTGGATTTACTAAAGAACTCTCCCCCTCATAGAGCTGCTCTTTTAGAAGAATTAGGTCTAGGCCATCTAATTAACATCACCCCACCTCCTGAAACACAAATAAATCATGTAGATTTTGATATCCACCCTCTGGGGCAGCCGGACAAGGATGTCGAATTCATATTCGAAATAAGTAAAATGCCCACAGATGCTGAGATCACATGCCGAGGTGATCCAGCCTTACACTTACAAGTATGAGTTTATAATAACTATATAAAACAGGAAATGGTTGACGATGGGGCCGCAGTTAACATAGTCCCTTTCTCTTTCCTCCAAAAACTTGGATATAGGGAAACAAACTGTTCCACTACTCGAAATACATTGAGAGGCTATGATAGCCTTAAAGCCACTTCGATAGGAACTATAATACTGCTGGTCACCTTAGGGCCCAAAACAATCCTGACTGAGTTTTATATTATAGATCGGGAAACTAATTATAATATGATACTCGGCCGATCCTGGATACACCGAATGAAGGCAATCCCTTCTACTTTATTTCAGGAAGTAAGATTCTTACATCTAGGAAAGGTATTTGTAGCCAAAGGTGATCCAAAACCTTTCGATTTGCACCTAGCTGATTTAAAGAAAACACTAGGGGTGCACTCAGAATTTGAACTTCCAACAAACCAAATTAATAAACCCACTGACCCAAAACCAGAGGAAAAGTTGGTACCTAAGAAGGATCTTGAAACTATCAGCATAGCCAAAACAATTCCAACCCCTAAAGATAAAACTAAAGAAACAGTATCATTAGGGACTACTGCGAAAATCTTTGAGTTGATAGAACAAGATTCACCAATGTTCTTACCATTTGATTCAGTAGGCATAGGGTATTCCCTAGTTGTTGGTTCCCTTCCAGTAGAGGACCTCTGCATGGTAGAAGTAGAGTGCATAAACACAGTAGATGCCCCAACATCTATACTCCCGACTAAGTATTGGACTCTCCATTTTGATGGAGCTAAATTCCGTTATGGAGCGGGGGCAGGTATAATTCTTACTTCGCCTGAGGAGAAAGTCCTCCCATTCGCTTTTAAGTTAAACTTTGAATGCACAAACAACAACGCTGAGTACGAATCCCTCCTCCTTGGCTTCACTTTAGCCAAGAGAATTGGTGTTAAAAAAATCAGAGTCTTAGGAGACTCGCAATTAGTGGCAAACCAAGTTTCTGAAGTATACGAAACCAAAGCCGAACACTTGCAGCTTTACAAAGGAGTCGTATTAAATTTAAGCAAGGAATTTAACTTCATATCCATTGAAGCAATCCCGTGAGATAAAAATCTTCTCGCCGATTCAATAGCAACTTCAGCATCATGTTTTACTCCAAGTAATGAGTTAGAAGATACCCAGTTCACGGTGTCCATTCATGATGAGCCATTGATAAAAATAATGATAAATCCCCTTTCAAGCGGAAGTGAATCTACCACCCCAGACCACATCGATAATAATATGGCCACTTTGGAATACTTGGATGCCTATGTAGCATTACATCTCTCCTATCATATGCTAGATTTATCCTTAATTCCACATTCGTCTTCCTGTTTCGGGAATCCCATGATGGATTTCCCATCACAAATGGAACCTAGCATATACACAATAGACAATGGGGAGGGTTTGGATTTACCTCTAGCACCACTTGAGTTCGAAGAGGGTAACGCCTCTTTGATCGAAGAAACAATCGATGTCAACATCGGGACAGAAGATAAACCGAGAATATTGAAATTAGGATCATCCTTAACCCTAGAAGAAGTGGAAATACATACTCAGATTCTCAAAGAACATCAGAAGGAATTTGCATTTAATTATAAGGAGATGATAGGAGTTGCACCCCACATTGCGGTGCACAACCTTGTCACTAAATCAGATGCAAAGCCAATTAAACAAAAATCAAGACCCATGAAGCACAAAGTAGCTCTCATGGTAAAAGAGGAGGTAATAAAACTCCTACAGGTAGGATTCATCAAACCAGTCGACTACTCCCAATTGGTATCTAATATCATCCTCGTTCTCAAGAAGAATGGAAAGATACGCATCTGCATAGATTTCCGAGACATCAACAAAGCATGTCCTAAGGATGACTTCCCATTACCATCCATAGATGTTATTCTTGATGCAACGGCTGGTTTTGAACTTTTGTCTCTCATGGATGGATTCTTGGGATACAATCAAATCAGAATATCTGAGGAAGATCAAGCTAAAACCATGTTTATAACTCCTTGGGGAACCTATTGCTACGCTGTTATGCCATTCGGCTCTCAAGAACGCCAGTGCTACGTACCAGTGGGCCATGATATACATATTTCACGATCTAATTCATAAAATCATGGAATCTTATGTAGATGACTTATTGGCTAAGGCCAAGAAGCATTGTGACCATCCCGAAGTACTCCGCATCATTCTTTCACGTCCAATAGAATATGGAGTCACGCTAAACCCAGAAAAATGCGTCTTTGGTGTAATGGGAGGGAAGCTCCTAGGTTATATCATATTGTCACGAGGGATAGATGTTGACCCAACTAAAATTCAGCCTGTCCTCGAAATGGTCCCACCTTCAGATGAATCTAGAATCAGATCATTTCTCAGAAAGTTGGGCACAATCCGGAGATTTATCCTGGACTTAAGCTTCGCCGTTCATCCAATCAACAATTTACTCAAGAAGGACTATAGCATTGATTGGACCGAAGACTGTAATGAAGCATTTGAAGTAGTTAAGCATTTTCTATTATCACCACCTACGCTAATGCCACCTAAGCTAGATCACCGGTTAATTCTATATTCATGAGCTACCAATGTCTCGTTGGCCTGTATGTTGGCCCAATAAGACGATAATAAGAGAGAACGTGTGATTTATTTCATTAGCCAAATGCTGCTCGACTATGAAACACGCTATACACAAGCAGAAGAAGAATGCTTTGCCATAGTCTTTGCCACTAAACGCCTAAGACATTATATGCTGAATCAAGAAACGAAGGTCATGGTAAAAACGGACCATCTATGGACTTTCCTCACACAAGGGTCATTGTCTAAAAAGGCTGGACGTTTTATAACCTTAATGGGAGAATTCGAATTAACATTTGTAAATCAAAAGTCAGTTAAAGGGAAAATCATTGCGGATTGGTTAGCTGACAACCCATTAAATGGAGGTGATCTAGTAGATTTAGACTTTCCAGATGAGTGCGTATACTACATCGAAACCCAACCTGCTATCTCTGAGTGTCCCTGGTACGCTGACATCATTAACTATATCATGGACCATACATATCTAGAAGGAGCTACACCACAACAAAGAAAATGGTTACGCATAATCGTAGCTAAATACGTCATCATAGAGCAGGTGCTCTATTGAAAAGCATTCGATGGAATGCTCCTAAGGTGTGTCGACACAGAGGAATCGAAGAAGATTCTCTATGAATCTCACAGCGGTATATGTGGAGGCCACTTCAGTGGCCATGCCACCGCTCGAAAAATACATCAAATGGGCTATTTCTGGCCCACTCTGGAATAGGACGTAATAGAGTTTACACGTAGGTGTCATAAGTGCCAAGAAATCTCCCACGAGATCCACATGCCAGCACAAGCTCTACAACAAATCACAACTCCATGGCCCTTTTCTACATGGGGTCTAGACTTAATAGGGAAATTCTCTCCCTCATCTACAAATGGCCATAATTTTATAATCACGGCCACTGAATATTTTACCAAATGGGTGGAGGCCATGCCTCTTACTACTGTACCTGGTTCTGTGATCGCCAAGTTCATTTTGTAACCAAATCATTTGTAGGTACGATATCCCGTAAATCATTATCTCCGATAATGGAACTTATTTTAAAAATGAAGAGGTTCACGAACTATGAAATAAATTTAAGATAAGCCATCATACAGCTTCCTTGTATTACCCTCAAGCCAACGGACAGGCTAAAGGGACAAACAAGACACTGAAAGCCATTCTCCTTAAAACGGTGAAAGAAAACAAACAAGATTGGCATTTGAAGTTATATCCGGCTTTATGGGCCCACCGAACCTCAATAAGAACACCAACAGGAGAAACTCCTTTCTCGCTAGTATTTGGGGCAGAAGCAGTTCTCCCACTTGAGGTCAAAATACCCAGTCTCCGCATTTCATTACAAGGGATTCTGGATAAAGACGCTTACAAGAGAAGCACGTCTTTCACAACTAGAAAGCCTAGATGAAACTAGGTTAGATGTTGAGCAGCGGCATAGAGCTTATGCTGACCGAATGTCCCGGCAGTATAACAAGAAGGTCTATGAATGTGATATATATGAAGGTGATCTAGTTTTAAGACTAGACAACCGGATCGACAAGAAGACCGGCGAAGGAAGGAAATTCTGGCCCAAATGGTTGGGCCCATACCGAGTCATGAAGGACTACGGAAATGGTGCTTACCTCTTATGTACGCTAGAAGGTGAGGAATTTAGTGAAACAGTCAATTCCCTGCACCTCAAGCGATTCTACGCATAAGCAACTAGCACTACTTGTGTAATTATCTACATTGCATCTTCATATAGATTTAGATCATTTTGTCCACTTGTTTCTTACATAAATTGTGATCAAGGAATCTATTCTCAAAGAAATTCATTACAAACTCCTGATGTTTTTGGCATTAAGCTCTTTAATCATACCTCTCCATCTTCATATACCATCGAATCATCTCAGAATCTTTTAATCAAATAAATCTAACATGACAAAGTCTTAACGGTAACCATACCAAGATCTGCAAGTTTGTTCTCACTTTGATTTCTTCTTAGGATAGGTGTCTTGCCTATGGTTTGTTCTAGAAGCTTCATGGTGTCACATCTATCCCATATATACATCTCTTTGGAAATAAGCATATACTGACATTTTACTCAAAGAAGCAAGTCAAAAAGTGATTAAACAAAAAATTTTATTTTTACACATTTCCTTGCCCCACCAACCTTCGATGATGAGCTTGCGTCTCTTACTAGTGACGTAGGGTTTGGAAAGGATGGAAATGCCCTTACTTGCCTATGCCTTGCCCACGGTGATAAACCCACGCTTCTTAGTAGTAGCATGGGGCAAAGTATAGGGGGTCCTCTTGACACAACAAACGTTAAAATGTCATAAATAAACAATTCAAGCTTTGAGTCAAAAACAAAGGAATCAGATGTTCAAAATTCCAAGAGAGTTAAAATCCTAAAAACCTAGATCTTGTCTACTGTGTGGCCATCTACGGGTCTAAGTCTAGATAAACCACAAAGCAAGTGCATTCTAAACTATGAAGTCATTCGGGTAGAGTAAGCTTGTAGCTTCCAATATGGTTCCGCCAAAGCTTTGTCTGTCTTTCATCACTATCATTTCACCACATTTCATAACTTGCGCCCTTCTTGGCTCTTGGTGATGAGCCCTCGCATCTTACTAGTTGTGTGGAGTTGGGAGTGGGGAAAGTTAATATGTTCATCATACTGGTTGTTTTCATCACTTTGCCAAAAAAAACATGAGGTATCCGGATCGCTCACAGAAGCTAGGATTCAAAATCACAATATATCTGCAATATCATGTATCAGCATCATGAAACATAAAAAGAAAGTAAACATTTGCACCATCTGTTATCCATTGCATACATTCTAAAAAGCATACAAACATACATCGTAGTATATACAAAGAAGCTAGAAATAGAAAAGAAGCCATGAGTGCCAAGATTTTGATCCAAAACGAATGCGTATATATAAATAATCAATGTTTATATACAATGCCATCATGCAATAGGCATGATCAAAACACTCAAAGAGCCTGTGATATACAATAATACAAAATACACAAGGGCCAAATGGCCTCTCAACCCCTACGTGACCCCTCCGAAGGTGCACGCCCTCGCCTAAGACTCCGGCTACGCCGGCAGTCTGAATGTACGGAGGGCTCAGGGTCCCGAGGGGCAGCTGCGGTCTCACCATGAGAATGGCTCCTCATAAGGCACTCAGCCATCATGTAGCCTGCTAACTCTATGCGCAGGGTCGACACCATCCTGGCCACGTGCCAAATGGGAACAAAGACATTGGTATGCCTACCAGCTGTTGAGGGCTCCCCGGCATCTACGGATAGCTCCACGCGGGTCCTATCCATGGGGATCATCAGGGAATCGGTACATACCCTGCGGATCAGATCCCGCCACTTGTCAATAGTCTCTGCAAACAAAGGAGAAAAATGAATCAGAAACTAAGCAAGAGGCTAAAAGATACAAGATAAAAACACAAGGAGAGATAGCAATTAAAAAAAATCCTAAATTAAACAAATGTTAAAGAAGGAAGAAAGGATAACTTACTCGGATCACCGGGCCTCCATGATGGATCGCTGGGGCCAGCACCCACCGCGGATGCCGCTGCCGACTGAGGGGCTGCTCCTGTGGCAGGGGCAACATGTCGCCCTGCAACTGACTCATCCTCTCCACCATGGCCCTGAGAGAGTGGCTCCTCTGAAACTAGAGTGTCCTTCTCTGCGCTCTTCTCAGCCCTCTCTACCTGCATAATGTCCTGAGTGTCATGCCACTCAGGATCACTGTCATCAGTCTGCTCCTCCGACCCTCCCTCTGTAAGCTCCTCAGAGTCAGAGTCAATATCTATGGGGTCATCGCTACTATGAGCAGGACCTGCAGCAATCTAAAGTAAAGGTGCCCGAGGCACACCAACTCTCCCTCTAGCCCGAACTATCCTCCCAGATGTAATGGGAATGCCAGGAGTGATCACTGTCCAACCACGGCCTCTAGGGCCCCCTCTGGCCTCGCAAACTGATCTGTAAACTGGCACCACTGGGGGAAGCATGCCCATATATGGTAGGCCAAACTGCTGAGGAACTCTGCCAAAAGGATGCACCTCCACTCGCCCCACTCGATCAATTAGCTGCCCTATGGTGGAGCAAGAGATCAAGGTAAGAGTCTCCTCTCCCCATATGCCGACCATAAGCTGGTACGGTGTAGCCTCCATGTCTGCAGTAGTAAGGGAGGCAACTGGCTGGTGAGGTTCTCTAAGCACCGACATATCTATCCATCTGGCTGCCCTCACAGCCCCAGGATCTGCCACCTCTACACCTCTGCCATAAGGGATAAAACGCTCATACACCCAACTCATGACTAAAGTCGGGTGGCTCAATGACTGTCCCTGTAAACGGACCACCCTATATAAATCATGGTAGGTGGTCCCCAGAATATCTGCACCCTAGGCGTATATCCAGCCATGCCCCTCTATCTGTGCAATGATGGGGGCCCAGCAGTATAACAATGTATTGCCTCCGTTGTCCCCGATCAGTCTCGAGGCAAGGATCCCCATGATGGCCTGTCGAAGTATGGGGATAGGCAAAGAAGGAATGGATCGAACTCTCACTCCCTTATTCGACCCCGTGGAGATAACTGCATCTCCCATATATACTGTCCACTGTGTAATCTATGCCTGTGAGCCTGCTGTCTCCAATGTAAGTCTCCTCCCGATGATCGGGACCCCCAAAATATGGTAGACATCCTCGAGTGTGATGGTCCACTCACCATGGACCCCTGGCAGTCGGAAGGTGTTCCAATCTGCATCCCAATAAGAGAATAAGTCACAAAGGATGTGACTAGATGGTGCAACATGAGGCACACGCGATATATGCAGTATACTAGCCCTCTGAAGTGTGTCCTCCTTGTCCTGCGAGAGACCATCCAGTACTCCTGAGAGCCAATCACACACTCTCTCTCTCTGCTCCATCTAATATACTCCTCTCTCACCTGCATACACCCAAAAACACATAAAACAGAGCAAGTTAATATCCGAACAATACCAAGAGAGTCATAAAATGCGTAGAAATGTAAAAAAATACAAGTGTAATCTCAAATATAATTTCCTTTTGCATTCTGTGCAAAACCGCCACCCTGAGCAGGGAGGCGGTTTTGTAACCACTGCCTTAAAGGCGGTGGTCGTGTAACCAGCGCCCTGAATAGGGCGGCAGTCATGTAACCGCCGCCCTGGCCAGGGTGGCGGTCGTGGTCCGAAAACCCACGTGGGTTTTTAATCTTAAAAATCCTAAAACTAACAAAAAATGACCATTTGACCTAAAAATGGAGCCTACCCAGTAGGCGCCCCCCCCCTAGGTGGACCTTTTAAACCTAATATTTTCAAAAATAACCCCCCCATTACGACAAATTTAGCATTTCAAATTTAAAGGGGGAAAAACACAAAATTGAAGAAAACCAACCTGTGATCTAGCAGGACGGTGTTCCACACGTGGAGGCATGATCGTGATCTCGCTGCGGACGTTTTGACTCTACTCATGCAAGAAACCATCACCGTGGATCCCAGAGCTCAAAATCAATCAAATCAACTTGTGAAAATGAATAGGAAAATGGGCCCACTTTCATATATATAGCACCCTGATTCATTTTAAAAGACTTTTTCACAGGTTTGGAGTGCTGATGGAGGTAAGTCCCTATCCCCGCGTGAATAGTACATTCTCATTCCCTATTATTTTAGCATTTATTTTCCAAGTTATTGTATCTATCTGCACTTGAATCCTCTTTTCATTTTGCAGGTAGCGGGAATTTTGGATGGCATAATTTCAACACACGGATGTGTAAGGTATAACTTCTAACTTCCCATTTCGGGACTGCCATACTCGGACCCACCGTTTTATGCCTCTTCATGGCTAAAACGCTTCTCCGAGGGGGCAATATGTACGTACCCAAAATTGTAAGGTATTGTACTGCGGAACAGCGTAATAAGTGCCCCAATGATGATACAGGTCTCTTCGCAAGGTGTTCGGGATCCAGAAAAGCTCTCCGAATATGCGTTAACATCCCACATATCCCGCTTAGCCCCTGCGTGCTTTGTTTTCCCATTTTCCCCTAATTTTCTTGCCCCTTTCTCTTTAGTAACAAAACCACCACCCTGACTGGGCGGCGGTCCTGTAACTGCCGCCCTAAGTAGGGTGGCGGTCCTTTGCACGTTTTCCAGAACATTCTTTTGACGTGACTAGCATGAAATATCACGTTTCACCAGCTTTCCTTGGCCGACTTGAGCATGCATTTATGTTTTTGGTCCCCTGGAATAGTGTTTTTCCTTTGTTTATTGTTTAGGAGTTCAGTTTGGTTTTGATCTTTGGGGGATTGAATTCCTATAAATGCATGGCTTGTGCTCAAACAAATGGTTTGATCTTTGGACTGATCTTTTTCTCTCATCTCCTCATTTTTCAGTAGTCCAGCTTGTTATCTTGTTTAGAAGCCATAGTTTCAATTCACTTGCATGTTTAGTTAGTATTGTTCAGCTGTTGGTAAGCCACATACCCATCTTGTGCCGGCAGTGCTGTTATTTCACCCAATCCGGTCTGAAGTTTGTCTTTGAATTTCTCTTTGCGTTAGATTTAACTATTATTTTACTTAGAATACTTGTTTTAGTTGATTTGCATGCTCATTAGCATTGTCCAGCTGTTGGTAAGCCACATATCTAGCTTGTGCAAACAGTGTTGTTGTTTTATCCAATCCATTGGAATAGAATAGCTTAGGAAGCCATTAAAGTTGCAGGTTTTGCTCTTCAAACAGGATAGTTTTAGGTTCTGGTCACTTCATATTGCATGACATGTAGTAAAATCCCACTAGGAATCGCATAAGCCAAGCTCTGTACTCTTGCGTTGTCCCTCTCCTACTCACATTTTCGGTCTGCATTCTGAGCTGTCCTTGTCCCAATATCTACTCCTGTCGATGCTAGTATTACACGCTTTTTTTGGATCCACGTGAACATGAAAGAATGAGGAGATCATACTGAGGGGACAAGATCACACACACCATCAGATTCGCCACTGATATGCGGAATCCAAATTCTAGCTTTCAAAGTTCTAGTTAGAATCATATCAAATAGAGTAGATAATTGCTTCATTTCAGTGAATTCTATTCTCGATATTGCCAGGGAAGCTGTGAGGATTGATACTTTCTGAGAAACTATGATTCACTCCTCACTTCTGAGGTAGGATCGAGAACCTTGCAGATAGATTAGATGTGCTATTTTATTTAGAATAAATCTACAAATTACACAGGCTGATAACTACACTCGGTTATTTTGTCTGTTTTAAATTATTGTTTAGTTGTTATT
Source organism: Taxus chinensis (assembly GCA_019776745.2). NCBI lineage: Eukaryota > Viridiplantae > Streptophyta > Pinopsida > Cupressales > Taxaceae > Taxus > Taxus chinensis. The sequence continues at coordinate 166,743,071 of CM034154.1, read as the reverse complement.
CCTAGATACATTTAAATAGCTTGCTTTCATTATATTCTTGAAAGGTTTCTTAGAAGAATAGAACTTATTATGTTTTAGGTTTATTCCACGTAGTTAGAGTTTACTTACTTACAGTTAGATTTACATTTCGTTTCGTATGACAATCACGGGACCTCAGGAGCCCAGGGAATATATATTTGAGCCAATCGTGCCTCAACCAAACCTCGTCACAGCAATAGTTCACATAGACCAAAATCTCAGAATAAAAGTATTCCAAACAACAATAGATTTACAACTGATCAGTTCTCAGTTGAGAGGGTTAAACATAGAAGATGACCAAGCACACACGTTTTGGTCAAATCAGCCAAACTACAGACTACCCTAGAAAAATATCTATATGACTGTAGAAGGTTTTGAAAGAGAACAAACATTCGGGTGTGACCCTTTAGTTCCAAAACCGGACGCAGGAGACACCCTCACAGATATAGATACCGGCCTAAGAATCCAGGTTGCAAGAACGCCTGTGAGGTATTCTGAGAAGATCGCACAACTATTGATTCTAAACATAGAAGCTGAGAAAGCGTATGATTATTGGATACTAGGGATCAGGACTTAACTCCACGCATGACCATAGCTGGCCCACAACAACCACGAACCTATGGTGGTGACCCACAGGTCCCACAGCCTAACGAATCCATAAGTCAATCAGATATAAACACTGGCCTATGCACACTAGTATTCCAATCCACTCCACTTCCACCTATTATCATCAAACAATTGTCCTTACTAGATATAGCGGCTAACGAAACTAGAGAATTCTGGACTAGGCCAAAGAATCGTCCGTAAAGTCAATTGTTTTCACCATCCACCCTATGACCTTATCTGGAGACATACGCAAAACTATCCCAAGTCATTTTCCACGTATTCCAAAACCCATAGATCGAATCACGCCAGAGCTTGATATTGATTGGAGCCTTCAAGCAGTCATCCTTGCCGATCGATCTATCACACCAGTCCAAGTTAGAAGGGCCTTCTTTGCCTTAGATTCACAAATTCCAGTAGTGCGTGTCGAAGACATTATATTGCCTAAGTAGTTTTTCTGCATCGCACGCATATTCTACCCTCACCGGCTATCTCGGCACGACCTCGAGAGGTCGGGTACGTGGAAGAGTCACTTGTAGATTCTCACGCTCGTCTGTCACTTTTCCGGCGTACAGAAACCCCTACATTCTTAAAATGGAAGGAATTACACCAGTAAATCTATAATTTAAAATAAGCTAAGCTTGATTCTAGTAAAATTCTTCATGGATTCTTCCTTCCTTGCTCACATGGCTTCCATTTCTCCAACCTCCAAGTTAAGAAAAAGAAAAGTGAAGAAATGAGGAGGTTATGGAAAGAAAATGGATTAATAAGATTTCATAAGGATAGTTAGGGTTAGTATGGAACCTTAAGATCTAGTGGCCACAATGGATTCGATCAAAGGTTCAAGAATCAACCCTACAATTATTAGTTAAGAATAAATATTATGGGTCTGGGGATAATTTAAAGGTATGTGTAAATGGGTGAATGGGGCCATTTAATACCGTTGTAAGTTAAGTTTTTTATTTAGTTCCTAGTATATTCTATAAATTAATTCAATGGACATTAAAGAAACTAATTTAACTGCACTAATATATCTATGGATAAGAGTTGTTAAAATGTGGATTGAACGTGAATTCCCAAGAGATAAACAATTTAACCCGGTGAAAGGAATTATTGTACCTTTTTCTAGTGATGATAAGTAAACTAACATTAGAACTCGATCAAGAATAATGAAGTAATAATCTATAAACGTATCTATCCTATGAAATGTAGCATTGTGGGTAGGATTTAATTAAATGTGTATTAAGGTTTAACACTTTTGTGACCTATTTAAAACAACAAAATAAAAATTCTATAACTTTCTGAATAATTGTATAAGGTTGAATGTGGTTTTTGAATGTTGAAATTGTGGGCATTACAATTGCTCACACTAAATCATAAAAATATACACAAGGAAACAATATAAAACCTTAACAAATTTATAATTTTGGAAGATCATTTATATTTTTGCAAATGTACATCTTGGACACAATTTTATTTTTTTCATTTAACATTAAAATTTCACATCATTTTTGTCTTATATACTCACAATAACATTCTAAAAGCTATACACAACAAGGAGGATTCTTTGTTCATCATTCGCTCATAATTTCATAGGCTTATACAAGCATATTTAAAAAGAAACTCTCAATATTGATATTCTTCATAACACAGTACAGGTTCTTAGAGCTTTTTAGCTCTTCAAAAATTACCAGCAACTTCTATCAATTACTCTTTTCCTCTTAAATTTGAATAGCTTCACTAAACATAATATTGGGTAAGGAAACTAACACACCTCTTCACTTGAGTATATTTTTTTCATGTCTTTCGTAGTGTGCCAAGGCTTATCACCTAATTGTGTATGTTCATAATATTAAATAGACATTTTACACAAAAATTTAGTTTGGTCCTTCCCATGCTTACTCGCAAAATAATACATACTTTGTGCCATTTATAGAGCTTCAAATCCCCACAACATAGATTTACATATTTTGGTACATGCCCAAATCTAGTCATGTCATGTCAACCTTGCGATTACATATCCATTGATGCCATTCCTAGGGAGAAAAAACAACTACAAGATTCAATGGTTTTCTCTTGTTCACATTTTAGCTTGATGTAGAATTGCTAGAAATCAAGTTTATCATATCCATAAGGTAGGAGCCTTTAATAAAAAGAACATTAAGCATAGTGATCCTAACCTATGTAGAAAATAAGGATGAACCCTTTTATCATGGAATTTATCAATAATGATATATTAATTCTAGAGTTATTCCGAGAATATGAATTTGGTTTAGCTTTCAAAAAATAAGTGCATTTATTTATTTTAATTATTTTAGGATACTTTTACATAAATAGAGAAAACATTTTTGTAAGTGTTTATACCTCAAGTCATGTTGAAAAACTTCATCTTATCTCCTGACTTGATCTTTCATTTATTTTTGATGCCTGGTAATAAATTTGTTCGCTTAGCACTTACTTTATCAATGAATTTAGTAGTGACTTATAAAATGCATTTTTTGTGATGTATCTCTTTCATGTACTTTGTCTTGAACTATGAAATTTGAGGTTGATTTACTATGTGATCTATTTATATTTGAATAATTTATATTTTACATTATTCAATTTTTGAATGGTAATTCTATGTTAGTGAGTTTTTATTACAAATGACAATAGGATAGATGAAATTTCTTATTTTTTAAATTGTTTCCTTTCAAGCTTGAAAATCATATTTCTATTTTCATTAAAATAGTAGAATATATTAGGAGAAATTTTTCATTAAATTACTATAAATTTAATTTTACTTTCATTTGTTTATAATCATGGCTTCTTCCGCTCCTCATTTTTTTGAGAGGACCAATTTAGATATTGCAAAATTGCAATATATTTTTGAGAATCCAACTATAGTTGGGAAATATAAAGCCCATTTTGAAAAATTATTGGTTGATCTTTATAGAATGGAAAAAAATTTAATAACATACAACCCATTTGAATTTGAGTTAATAAAAAAATATGGATTCATTAAAATCAAGTGTCTCAGGAGATGTAGGATATAATGAGATTATGTTATGAATTTCGTATAAAGAAGTCATTAGGAGGTCTTGGTGGATTTTTTATGTAGACAAACAGAAAGTAAGGCAATATTATGTAGCCAAATGTTCATGTTTGCTATGTTCACCTTTGATTTATCCTATATTTGTGGCCTCTCAAGGTCACTTTTTGAATAAGACCAATTACTATTATACTTCATAATGATGTGACATATTGAGGTTCGTCTAAACATAACGGTGAACTATTTAGACATTTGTAGTTGTTTGGGGTAATGCAGTGGCCATATTAGCCAAAAGTAGGCATATAGAAAGGGGGGAGCTCCTACAGTTGTTGATGTGTGATGGATTTTACAGATTCCATGACCATTCTTATCAGGATTTTAGGATGTCACATATCCCTTTGTTATGATTGCACATGAGGATGCTATTCAGGGTCTTGTAGGGATTTCTCGCAAAACCCAATTGATCTCTTCTGAGCATGTGGGTCAGTACCTTTAGAGACACAATACTAGTAGTGGAGGTGCTAGTAGTAGAAGTGATGCATGCAACGAGATATACGCTCGTGCATCTTTGATTTCTCTTGATGAATTTGAGGCAATTACATATCCCACTGAGACACGTTGGCTAGGACACCTCATCATTTCTGTTTTTTTCCATGAAAATGAGGTGATTTCATGGTATTGTTTTGTTTCAATCTCAAGGGTTTTATATTTTATACAACATAGCGGTAGTGTATCTTCTAGTCAGGGTACTACTGCCGCTGCTACAATCAGACCTCTTATTGTTAGGATTTTCACACCTGATTTTCAACACATTTGTATTCATGTGTGTGACAATTAAACCTTAATATAATTCAAATTTATATTATTTCATCTTTACTTTACAATTTATTGATATTAAAATTGAACATTTACTTGTGTGTTTAGGCTTCTACTCCAGTGTGTGGTGCTTCATAGCCCACACCCTTTACCCACATGACATACACAAAGGAATTGACTAAGCACAACATGGATCTTGATGTTTCATGCCTGAGTCATCTTAAATCACTTGTCGACATATTATTTGGTGTTGAGGTCATGGGTGGCAGTCCCATAGATTTGGAGAATCATTCCATAGAGGTATATATACATGTTTTTTGATAGAATTAATATTTAATCTAAATTGAAATGCTATAAATTAATGAAGTTTATTCAAAAAACTTATTTATCAACTTCTTACATTTAATTTATTTTGTTTCGCAAGGATCTACGAGATAGATATCTACACATAGTGTAGATACTCCCAACATCTTCCTAAGGTCAGATAACGATTTTATCAATTGAACCTATCTGTTATATAATGTATTTAATTAATCAATAAATTGTTGTAGAATTTTGGTTATAAATTTTAATATATGTTATAGGTTATATATAGTTTATGAGATGTATATTTATTTATTTTAACATGCAGGTTGCAATAGAGCCTAGTGAGGGGTGTGACACTCACCCTACTACGTGGAAGATACTTCAATGATATTTTATAGATTTTAGACATGTATCTACTCATTATACATGAGGTATTTCTATTTTAGACATGAATATATACTCATAGTCATTCTAGATGTGATTATTATATTTTGATATATGTCTTACACACGTGTGTATATATATTCAGTAAACATGTGGTTTTTATATTTATTTTTATACTTTCATTCGACGTGAATTTCATATATTTATATGTAAGGTAGAATAATTTTATATTTTTATGATTTGGTGTATATTTACAACTATGGAGGTGAATATAAAACACCCCCTTATATTTCAATTTTGTATCTTGATGAAATGATAATAGGTGTAATGATAGATAATATCTTAAATACCCTTCTTTTTTGTGATATAATGTAAACATCGTTTAAATTATGTATTGAATCATTTGATGCTTAGGTAATTTAGTAATAATTTATGTTACATTAACCATTCCATGGCTTATATATAGATTTTTTTATTTCTTATAGATGAGGAAACAAAGCTCTATAAATTGTTTAAATACTTCAAAATTTATTAGTGTCGATTTTTAGAGATTCGATGTTGTTTTAGGTTTATTTATGAGATATTCATATTAAATTAGGGATGTATTTATGATCAGAGGGATTACAAGTGGTACGTAGTGGATATATTTACTTTTATAAGAATTCGTAACTTTAATTTTATAATAAGCAAAACCTATATGGGATATGAAATTATCAAAGAATTTATATAAAAACTTAAAAAGTTACCATTATGTGGTAGTCAATCGGGCTAGATATCCTAGAAAGAAATTGTTGAATCCTTTGGTCCCTTTTATAGGGTCATGAAGTAAGATAATGATAATGATAATCGATGAAGTAAGATAATTATAAGTGATGTAGGTTTTGAATGTTCTTATAAGTCATTCTTAATCTCAAAACCCAATATTTTCCCCCATGAACCTTTAAATTTAAATAATTTTCTATATGTTTTTCTAATCTCCATAATATATTTCAATACCTTGAGTCATGTGTTCTTAATTGTCTATAAAAATTTATTTATTTTATCAAAATTTAAAAATTTCTATAATCTGCTACAAAAATCCCCCAAAATGGAAATTTCAGTAAGGGGCCATAATGTCTATCATTTTTCACACATGAAATTTTAAATGATTCAAGTTATATTTATTGACACTAAGAACTTGGTTCAAATTATTATTACGAATGTCGGAAAAGAGAAACTAACATTAGGAAAAAATAAAAAACATAAGAGTTGATGTAAAATGTTTTGAATGAAGAAATGACTTATATCTACATCTTCAAGGGTTTTAATTTCAATAAAAAAACATGATAGTAATAGTTTTTTGATAAATCTATTTAAAATATTCCATTAGGTAAGGCTTTATATAGGTTTCATCATGTCCGTGGTATATCTTTGAGCACATTCTAGGAACTTGAAGAAACATTGCTAATAAATTGTATTCAAAATAAGATTCCAAGAGTTATATATGAACACTTAAGATTTTACATCAAAGGAAACTCAAAATGAATGGGTGAGTACATTATGAGTTTTAAGACTTGTATGCAACAACAAATATATCAACTAATATCCATTGATTTTTTATGAACTTAAAATTATGCATGTTGGCTACATCCATCGATGAGAAAAGAAATCATCAACTCAGTTTTTGAAAAATGGTTATTAATGTTGTTTTACATGTACACAATATCTAAAAACACCATCAAAACAAGACATGTTAGGTAGACCTAACACAAAGGTTTTTTAACTCATTTGTTATATATATATATATATATATAGTTCAAGTATCCAAATCCTTCATGATAAAAACATTGATATATATGGAAAGAATAATATTGGAGATACTAGGGAACAATATTACATCATTAATGAACCCATACTCAATATCATAACAAGAAATTGGTCGAATATGTATGCCAAATAAAAAATAAAATAGATAAAATATTCCATTCATAGAGGACATCAATATATAATATTCTAGCTCCTTTTATATAATACCAAGTAGCTTAGCTCGTTGTTTAATGAACTGTAATTTTTTTTTATGGTCTTCTACATCTAGTCTCATTTTTTTGCATTGACCACTTTAGTCTTCACCTGATACAATTGAAACTATGTAGTAATTATGTGATGGGTGTAGTGATACACCTTTTTATTCAGTTTAAATCAACAAATTGAATCCTAATTTTGAGGGATTTCACTAGTTGTAAATATGTTCCTTGCACAACAATCGAGTCAGTATAAAATGTTGTCTCCTCACTTGTTATTTAACATGTTGTATTTGTTCTCTCTTTTGTGTAAGCAACAAGTAGTAATCCACTTTCTCAATATAGCCTTCTTCAGAAATGACTACAAATAGATAACCAAGAAAAAAATGAAAATAAATATTCAATGATCCATATACTATAAATTCTACATATTTATTGAATTATCAAATTATATAATCCATTTAAATAAAACATACCTTGTTTAATCAGTCCTGGTATGTTGTCATAATCAACTGAAATTAATGGTATATATTCAAAACTATCATCATGATCTGATCCATATGTGTCATCCAAAACTAAAGGAACTTTCTTCCACTCACCTACATACCCATGTTTTTGACTATTTCAATTTGAATATGATTTATTCATTCATTCATAATAAAAAAGAATAATATCTTGTACAGATTATATACTTATTACTAATCATAGTCATCACATAGTGAAAAGACCTAGAATTAGGAATCCTTTCACATCCATACTATGTCCTTCAATCAGTACCTTCAATTAATCATGCTTAAAATCAATAAAGTTAAAAACAAACATCAAAATTAAGGATACCATTTTTTAATTTTTGTACCTTGTCGTCAATAAATCACATCAAGATACATATATGTTTTAAATGCACATACCTATTATATCCCAAAACACTTTGTGTGGGGTTAAGCCTATGAAATTGAAGCTTGTGAGGTTGAAGCCTAAACTGTAAAATGTTTCTTACACCATTCATCAATGGTGTGGGCATTAATCAATTCATTTCCCTTATAATCAAACCCTTTATTAGAGCATGTTTGATGCATGCACCCACACCATCTTGTTCTCACTTCCCATAAGTTCCACTCTAAAAGAACTTCACAAATGAGGTATTTTGTGATGACGATGATAATGATTGAGTGTAAATAAAGGAAGAGAGGATTTGAAATTTTATACACAACCATTAGAAGAAACAAAATGTTGATCTATTTGTACTCCTCATTGATGAAGATATTGAAAGAACAAACAAAATAAATGTTGTAAAAAGTGGGTGTAATGTTCCTTGTCATCACTTATATATAAGTGATACTCTTTCTTGATCATTTGATTCACATCTGTTCTTTCAACCCCATCCAAATCAAATTTTTGATGCCTATAAAATTCATGAACCATGATGGTGATCTGGTTAGTATGATAATAGTGTGTCTAAATGTATTTTTGATGAGAAAAGGAGTAATTATGAGTAAAATCAGCCATGGAAAATATGGTACCAATAGGGAATGTGTCTCTATTAGTTCTGAATTGTGTAGCATACCACATAGCATAATGAGAATGTTTGATGTACAGACTAATTAAAATTTAGTAACTTTGCATGAATGTCCAAATGGGGATTTACTCTTCTACCAAATCTAACTTGGTTGCATCGTTTCCAAGCCATGTTGAATATTTTAAGTATTTGAACCAACAAAATAAATAGGTAATGGAAAAAAAATCATATTCATTTGTAGTAAACATAAAAATAAAAATAAAATATGTACATCCAAATTTAAACACACACACACACACACACACACACACACACACACACACACACACACACACACACACACACACACACACATAAACATATACATATAAATATACATATATCACCACTTACAAAGCAACATTTAAATTGTGTCCAAATCTTCTTTTGTTTTTGGCAATAATTTCAAGTCCTCACACTTGTCACATAAACCTGTAATGTAAGTCATATGATCATTGACATGATCATCGTATATTATGAAAATAATAGAAGCTATGAATTCATTGACAGGTGTAGGGGGGATTTTTAGGACGATTTGATGTTTCCCGTAACTTTCTATATAACTGAAATAACATAGATATTTACATAAATTAATTTTAAATCACAACTCAAACAAAAAAATTTAATCAAATTTCTAATATATAGATATAAATAAGAGAATGCGTCAATATATATGTAAGATAAATTTTATTTGTACCTAATACTGATAATCGAACTCAATGTGATAGCGAAAAAACATGTGTAAAGAAATTTATCAGCTAACACATACGAAGGCTTCAAATTCTCAAACATTCGTTTTCCAATATCAACATCTAGATGTTCTTCTATAAAATTTATATACATCTCATGTTGAGTTATTTTGAGCCAATGTTTTATGTGTCCATCATAGTTATTGTGAGATATTCTATGTTTTAAACTACCCCTCACATTTTGAGAAGGAAACATCCTCTCAGTCCAAAAATTAAGAAAAATATCTTCATATTATTATCCTTTATTTTATTAGAACATGGATTTCTACACATTAGTGCCCAATTTCCTTCCACAATACAATCATCCATTTTTTTACTCCTCTTTGCATACCTACTAACCATATTTATAGATACACACAATTACTTGGCAAACATGACAATTATTTATCATATATTCACTTACAACTGAACTTAAAATTCCTCTACAATACATACTCTTATCAACAGACCTAGTTTTTGTAACCAAATAACTCATTGCTTTAGAAAACTTGCCAACAAATTCTTCTTCCATACGTTTTTAATTTTCCTGTCCAAAATCAACACCTAATAATTCTAATGTTTCCTTCATATCAACAAGATTCAATAATGTCACCAACAATGTGCTCTAGCAACTGTAGTCAAATTGATAAATTCACCATATATTATCTCTACACTTTCTGTTGTTATCTTTCATGATAGTGGTTCTTGTTGGGAATATTCTTTTAATTTTTGGAAATTCATCTTCACCAAGTGTTTCACATTTTTCTTGGGAAGTAATTCCAAAACTTTTGTTATCACTACAACATATTATTGCACATCATGATCTGTGCGCATAAACAAAATTTGCAAAAAAAATAACATACACATGTGATTATACCTTTCATGAATGATTTAATATATATAAGAGGTTATTTAGGAACATGAATATATTAAAAGATTTTATGTTGATAAATAAATTACTATCTAGTAAACAATAATATTAAGTTGACTAAGCTAATTATATATTTAGATACCACTTCATGAGGTCCTTATTAAAATATACTAAACAATAATATATTTTTTCATTTTTATTTGTGACCTTTTCAACAAAGTGTTTGAGTGTGACATAACGATCTATTATTGATTACTTTGGTCTAAAACCTACTTTCCCCTTTTCTGAATTTCCTTTTTATTTTACTTTTTTACAAAATACCACATAACACATTTATTATGTGGAGTAAATTTTCACCATGTCATCGAACATATCTAAATTTAGTAATCAATTTAATTTCCTTATTACATGACTACCATACCAAATGCATATTTGGATGTGTTAGTGTGAATCTCAAAAGTTTTAGGAATTTTCATGCATTATGACAGAAAATAGTACGTAGAGAAATAGTCTTACTAACTCAAAATATTTTTACCATGCATTGGTCCAATCAAACTTATATTTTACGTGTATTTTGTAGTTGATGGGATAATACATATATAATAAATCAAGGATGAAACTATTATCTAAATTTACATACACCGTCTAAGACAACTAAGAAATTATTTAACATAGTATGGAGTAATCAAATACTAAATCACTATTATATTTTGAATATGCATGTATAGCTATAATTTTAATGTTGATTTAGCATGTGTAATGAATCTTTGTTACTCCAAATAGAAAATTACGAAATTTTTCATATAATTTTTTTTTTCCAAAGATTGTAAGATGCGTAGGAGTTTACTACCATGTGAATATCAATCCTTACTAAGGATGAAGATTTCAACCAATTAGAAAATGATTAAAGAGTTCAGGAATGGATGAAGTAGTTATCCATCATATACTTAAATTTAATCAATTTTTTTGTCAAGTAGAAATTTTTAACAAACTCATTTGTACGATTATTCTAGTGTCTTGTAATATTTATCCATAATTTATATAGGATGGATTACAATATGGTGGTAACTAGATTTCGTGTAAATATTTGAGGAGTAATTGTCAACTAATATTTTATTTGGGAGGTCAAAATTTCCTTATAGTAGATATTGGTTCTTCATCATTTGATATTTCAATTTTTTTTTCATTTCATATATATGTTATTTTCTAGAGCTATTTAAATAATGAAGAATGGTATGGTACAAGCCTAATATTTCTCTCGACTAGGATCTCTTGTGTTATGAATCATACTAAATCATTCTCACAAAAATGATCTATGATATAATGGGATGTTTGGAAGACAGACTCAAGGAAAAGATTAATGTGGTTATTTACTCCATAATGTTTTGGAATGTCTTTTATCTCCATAAGGACTTTACTAATCATAATTGTTAATATTGTGTTCTATCATGCTCGTAAAAATATTTTTGAAGCAGTGATTAATCATGATAGTTTGGTATTTTGAAGGATTATTAACATCTTCACTCTAAAACAAAGGCAAGGTTAGGTCAGTTATATTCTCTTTTATGTGAGGGCCATGAATAAGGGTTCAATCAAGGCATAATGGTTATTAGAACTAATAGGGGAATTATGGAGGAATCTCTCTCACTAGGACATCAACCACTACAAATGGGGATTAGATACCAATAGGTCCTACCTTCTAAAAGAAGTAAGAGATGAGAGAAAAAATCAACAACAAATTAAGTTATAAGAGGCTAAGACCTACACAAAAGTAATAAAATAACCATTACGAAAGCATCAAGAGTTGATAGAGAGGCGAGTCAAGAGTCAAATGATAGTTTAAGAGAGAGAATAACATGATAATTATAAAATAAAATTATCAAAGGGATAAAATATTAGGGAGAAGGCTATAATGGAAAAGGAAAATAAAGCAAGCAAGTAGAATTAGTAAGATGAGAAATGGGGGAAGGGATATGCATATTCATGTCACAATCGAAAACAATGTGGATACAGAAAGAGTGCTAAGAAATAAAGTTATGTTGAGAGGATCATGTTTCTATCTAGACAAAGATAACCTTTTTTACAATTGAAAGAGAGATATGATGAGTGGGAAAAGGTGAGGTTAAAAATAAGAAATGGATAGAAGCATACCTAAATAATGGGAAAATAGATATTATAGCTGGATAAACAATAAGTAAATAAGGAATATGACCCATTTGGGAGCATCTTTTTATGGTGAACTAGAATTTAAAGGATACCCTTGATAAAGAGGAATTGGGTTAAGGCCTATATCATGACATAGAACATTATTTTAAATAGGACACATAAACACGGTGGATGAAATATGCAAAATTTTGAAGGATATGAGAAGGTAAAATCTAGGGTAAAGAAACAAATGTCAAGGGGTTAACTATAGAGATATATATGGGAGGAATACAAAGGTTATTATTTTATGGGAATTACCCAATTATGAGGATTAAGTTAGCAAGGTGTTGATGGGTACTTGTTGGTTGTCAAAGTAGGACTTTAATGCAAGAAAAAATCAAGGGATGAAAGTCCCTACTCTTTGATGGGAGAGGTGCCCTTATTGAAAGCAAGAAGCAAAACTATTCACAAATGTATAATTTTCTGCTTCAATGAAGAGCTTTGATATCATAAAAGTGTTTTAACTCCAAGAGAGATTATCAATACAAAGGAACAAAAGAACTAACGAAGGAAGAAAAGGGAGAATATAATAGCACTCTTTAGGGAGTATAGATAGAAAAATAGTTCCTTATAAATGTTGAGAAAGGATAATATATAGAACATAATCATTCATATTAAAACCACTAGATGTTATTTCACAGACCCAAAGTTCCAAAGATAACATCCAAAAGAATACAAAACTTCTTAATGCAATACATTAATGATTCAAAAAATTTAGATACATAAGAGAGAATAAAATGCAGATAGAAAAAGGAAGGGAAATATTTTGTATTGATATATTTTAATTCTTTTACACTTTCAAAAATAATCAGAGTTCCATCTCCTTGGAATGACAAGGAGAGCTCAATATATAGCTTACAAAGTGGTTACATTTGGTAACCGTTTCTTTTAACCGAAAGTTTACTTAAGAAAATGCACAATACAAAGTCATTAATTAATTTACAAGGAGATCCAAACTATAGATAGAAAAGGAGAGTGAAGAGCTAGAAGTAGAGACATCTGGTTGTGGTCGAGGAGGGCCCACTACTTTGAGAATCTGATTTCTAAATCTCTTCAATGCTTCTACTATCTCCATGCCTCTTAGAATTGTTGTGTTAGCAGTAGCATGAGTCCATGTGTCGAGCCATTTTTCTATATATTTTTCAAACTCGGTATGCTCTTGATACTCCTTATTAGTCTCGACTATAGCTGAATGGTGAGAAAAAATGTCCTTCATTTTATCTTTTAGGATTGACTCTTCTTTGAACAAATCATCCTTGACAAATGTTTTAAACTAAGCCTTGATTTCTTGAAGAGAGAGGGATACACCTGTAGATTCATCCTAAAGATGAAAGTGGATATCTTTGAAGGAATATAAAACAAAAATTTTAAAAGACTCCCCCTTTTTCCATACATTCCTTAATTCTCCTAGTGCTTCTTCCAGAACCTTTATTTTCCATTCAATGCTAAAGATCCATGTCCTTGACAGGTTATTCTTGATATCATCAAATAAATTATTGGCTAACATGATCCTCTTATTTGTTTGGCCCATTACATGGAGATATGTAATACACCCACTCCAGAGCATCATCTCCTCATAGATAGCTTTGGTTGAGTAAGTGAGTTTCTTCTACAACTTGATCACCTTCTCATTGGTTTTTAAGGCTTCCTCAATGAATTTTAAACCTTCTATAATCATATCATATACCATGGCCTCAACATCCTTCCCATAAGTAGAAATATTATGTATGTATTTGATGCTTTGAATCTCATCTTGGATGATAACAATGGGAGGTGGGAGAGTAGCCAATGGAGTTGGATCCAAAACTTATCTCTGGCCAATAATGATATGATAAAGTTAGAAAGGACTTGTATTTGTACTTCCAACTACTCCATGGTTTGATTTCCTTTCTCAACCAATTCAATAATGCTAGTGAAGGTTTCCCAAAGGTTATAAACTTCACTCTCAGGTGTAGATACTACCTTTGGAATCCTTGAAAAATCTAAGTCAGAGATAAAATGATATTTTTCCTCTTTGTACACCTTGGGTTTTGCAACCTCCAGGAACTGCTGGCCTTGAGCATCAGATACCATCCTCAAAGTGGTATTTTCTTTCTTTTTTGGAGGGGGGGCATAGTAAAAAGTAGATATTCCACAACATCAAAATCGGGCCCTGTCAATTTGGAGGAAGATATCCTTTTTTTGCTATCAACTAGGGGCTACACCCAGGAAACGGAAGAAGAAGAAATGGAAGAATCAATGGAACCAAGTGCAATTGAACTCATGGCACTTAAATTATGGACCAAAGGGGGAAAAGAATGGAACCTCAGGAATTTACTTTGCAGAGGAGTCTGGTAGACTTGGAGGTTCAGTTCTTGATCCTTCCTTCTCCACCTCAGCAGTGGTTTTAGTTGTTTCTTCTGGTTCTTTCATATCCTTCTCCTCCTCCTCATAATTTAGAGCAATAATTTTCTCTAGCCCAATAGGTAATTTTGATTGCTCCAGAGAAGTTTCTTCCTTGACCGGTTCTTGATTAACCTCTTTGATTTTCTTCGGATATACCCTGGTGGAAGAGGAAGGAGTAGACAACTCTAGTTATTTCATGGCCGAAGAAGAAGGAGTTTTCTCAAGTACCTCAGTACTAGGTGTATGTGCTTCCTTCTAAGGTGTAGAATCCTCTCTTGAAGAGGATCTACCTTGGTTCCTTCTGAACTAATTAAATTTCCTATCAAACCAAACCTTAGTTGTGATGATGACAGGGGTAGTTATCTCACTCAAAACATCTCTCTACTTAACATACCAATCTAGGGTTTCTAGAGGTTTGTGCTTGATTTATCTTTCATACTCAAAGGATTGCATGGCCTCACCATCATCAACAAGCCCTTTAGGAACCTAGTAGAGATTGACATCTAAGATCTGTTACAGAGACAATCTACCAAAACACCTCCTCCTGGCTTCAAAATCATCAACACAGTCAGCCCAGTAATCCTTAGTATCAAGATGATGATGATAGGCTATCCTGATATTCTAATAAATGAATTTATTTAGATCAAAGCAAGCCCTGGGTCTGAAGAAATGACAGTAAGAAGAGCAATAGCCCTTTCTATATTCTGGGCATCTAGAGTTGTCCTGCACGTATAATTCCCCAAAGTGATAGGAAAATGAAGAGTAGTGATTTTTTTATCTCGGCAGGTTTTATGAAGTTTATCTTGTTGCTTACACACCTCAATGAAAGCCATATTATCATTGTAGAACATGGTAAGCTTGAGAGGTGTTCTTCTAAAACAGGCCAGTCTGATGTATGAGAACTTTTAAAACTTGATGAAGAAAGCCCCGTAATTATCTATCAAAGCCATAGCCTCCTCAGAGAACCTTCTAGTAGTGTCACCCTCCAAGAGCCTCACAATGTATATGGTGAAAGCATCATTTACCCTTCTAAAATTGTGATTACTGGCCTTGATTGTAAACTGAGGGAAATTTGTGTATATGGGCTCATCCTTCTTGCCCTCAATGTAAGTGAAGCCAAACCACTCTCGAGATGTTGCTAGGGTGTAAATGAAAGAAGAAGTCATGTAGAACTTCTTAGTTTGCTGAACATTTGATAATTTCTCAGTGAGGTTTATATAGATAATCTCAGCCCAATTAATGTTTTGCTTACCATCGCAGATGATGTTTATACAAGGGCACATCCAAAAATGGAAGTCATTAGTAGAGGTAATTCCCATAATACGGGTGAGCAAGATGATGAAATCTATTAGTTCTTCATTGAAATCAGCCCTGAACAATGCCTTGGAGAGTCGAGATGATCCCTTATTAGGACACTTCAACCATGACTTAGCTACTCATTCCTTGTATTTCTTATTGTCTTGATTAAATAGGGTCTGAGCTTGAGAATGAGTGAGAAAAATGGAGTATTTTGTCTTAGGAATGCGTAGGGCAGTGGAGATGGCGATAAAATTTAGTTTTATAATCAATTCTCCATGCACATTAACAACCTCCTTGGTATCCAAATTGAAATGAGCCCCATAGGTGAGCATGATGTCGGCACACTACACAAAGATAGGAAAACCAACAGCATAAGTGATTCCACTATCATTGATCATTTGGGCCTTGGGAGTAGGATTATCACATGCCAATCTGCCCCAAAAAATCATCAAAATCTAAGTGTCAAACTTCGTTGTCTCTGATATTTGACATAGAACTCTCTGAAGGTGATAGATGCTCGTGCCCTTGAAAATTGATCTTCACTTTTATAGTGTATAGAAGAATGGCCTTCAAAGAACAGATTCACGATAAAAATGCAAAGGGATACAAGAATATGAATAGATGACTCAATTACAAGATTGTGGGAAAGAGATAACAAGCAAGCAATGTGTCAAATGCATAGATGGTAGTCCCATTAAATAGTTGTTTAGGAGAGAGAAGATCATAAATGCACATTAAATACACCTTGCACCAACTCAAAAAAGGTGAAATGCGGGAAAAGTGGAAAAAATTAGCCGAAACGGTCCATGGGACATGAGGACATGAGGGACGCAAAAAGCCAATTTGGTTGATGTGGGTGACATGGGGAATGTGGGCCAAAGGAGCACGGGTGGTCCAGGGACATAGAAATTTGAAGGATGTGAAGACCCAATTCAATCAATGCAGACGATGTCGAGAATCGGTGAACAAGATGCCTAGATGTACTTAGGACAGATAGGTCAAAAATGTCCGATAAAGCTGGCAGACAAGGACTTGTAGGGAAATCGGCCAATCGGTGAAAAAAATTCCCACAGGTACTTGGGACATGAGGGACAAAAATTTCTGACAGACCCGCAAGTCACTAAAATGATCCCAATAAACGTAATTTTTGCCATCTCTTCAAATTTTTACTTCACTAGAACACTACTGAAGGGTGCCAACTCAAAATTTTAAAAATTTTCAACTTTCAAAAGAGGGAAATTTTGAGAGGACAACAACTAGCTCTTTCTGGGGATGACTTGACTAGATCACAAGAATGAGACAATACAATAACTCAAGAAAACTTGGGGAAGAGGACCAGTGCCTTATCCATTGGTAAAATAGAGTAAAAGGAAAATCAATATAGAAGGAAATACATGGGAAAAACAACAAAGAAAAATCAAGGAAAGGCAAACACACACTATACATAATATACAAAGGACTTTCTATTCACCTAGGAATTGAAAAAATTTACATACTGCCCACTATAAGGAAGTGGGAGAGAAGAACCGTCCATGTAATTAGGATAGAAAGAATTTTCACTAGAAAAGTGCCTGATTCCCAAAGGACCAAGCCAAAGAGAGTCAAAATTACCATGGCTTCCTCGAGGTTCATGTCTTTTGTCCCACAGTAGAACAATATCTCCAACTTTTAAATCTATGGGTCTAGTTTTCTTGTCAAATAAAGATTTCACCTTTTTCTAATGGGAAGAGATTCTATCATAAACCTGTGACCTATCTTCATTTAGCTTATGGAGATACATGATACTCTTATCCAAAGAATGAATGAAACTGGTGTTCCTAATAGCTTTCATCAAATGTAAATCTAGTAGTTCCACTATCACTAGTAGTTTAGCTTCCACACCATACACCACTTGAAAAGGGGACATCCCAATTGCTTATTTGCATGTAATCCTGTCTACCCAAAGAGCATCATAAATATTTTTGTGCTAGTTTCTCTAAGATTAATTGACAATATTTCTTACAATGGTCACTAGATTCTCATTTGTTGATTCCACCTATCCATTCCCTTGAGGATAATAAACTAAAGAATGAGTGAGGGAAATCTCATACCCATAGCAGAACTTCATCATCTTAGTAGAATAAAAATTTGAAGCATTATCGGTCACGATCTTGTTTGGCACTCCAAACCTTATCAAGATGTTTTCTTTGATGAAATTACATATTACCTCTGAAGTAGTACTTTTAAGTGGAATGGCTTCTACCCACTTAGTGAAATAATATGTGATAGTCAACACATGAGTATGTCCTGCAATTGAAGATGGGTTGAGTGTTCCAATGAAATCTAAACCCCACTGTTGAAAGGGCTCTTCGATCATAACTAGCTTAAGTGGCAAAGTACCTAACTTAGGTCTTTGCACAAAGGTTTGACAAGCTTCACACTTGTCAGCCCACCTTGATGCATCCTTAAACAAAGTAGGCCAATAGTATCCTGTACGAATAATTTTGTGAGCAGTAAAGGTAGATGAGAAATGACCCCCATAGGCTTGATCATGGAAGGCTGAGAACAACTTCTTCTATTTTAATTTATCCACACACTTCAATAATCTTCCATCCACTCCTTGTTTGAACAAAGAATTCTCCCACAACATGTAATATGTTGACCTTAGCTTGATAGCTCTCCTCTCTTTAGAATTTAAGTGAGATGGACACTCACCATAGGTGAGGAAGTGAAAAATGTCAACATACCATTGATCTGTTGAGCTAAGGAAAAGAACAATAGGGATATAAATTTCATCCTTATACAACACTTGGCCAGCTCCTTCAGCAATAAGTTCACACATGCCTTTACCCTGAACTAGCTTCATTGGTTTTATGTTGAGATCATATTCCTGAACATTTACTTCCTAAATTCCTCTCTTGGTTCTAAACTCCTATTGTGTAAGAATAGAGTTCATAGTCATATCGGGCACAAACACAACAGAGTGAGAGTTAAGAATGTAAAATTGAAACTGCTTAACAACTTTAACCACTGGAAAAGCATGTTTCTCCATCATAGTGTACCTCAACTCATGAGTTTTCATAATATAACTCATGAATGCAATTGAGAGCTCATGATCTTTAGAATCTTTCTGAGTCAACACAGCAGTAAAATTACTCTCAGTGGGATAGTAATAGATAATAAAATCTTTACAAAAACATGGACATGCTAAGATAGGAGTCTTAACAATGACTTTCTTAATGCCCTCAAATGCTTAGTTTTATTCATAAGACCAACCAAATATCTAATTTTATTTCATCATCTGGGAAATATTCAGAGTCAGCTCTATAAATTCAGAGATGAATCTTCTTAGGAGGTTGATCTTACCAAAGAAAGAGTGCACTCCCTTTTTGCTTGTGGGAATAGGAATCTGCTAACTAGCTTGAACTCATTCAGAATCAATCTTGATTCCTTCTCTAGAGAAAACATGTCCCAACAACGTTCCCTCTGTGACACAAAAGAAAATTTTATTTTGATTCAGAGAGACCCCATGTTCTCTACATTTCAAGAGAACTGTTTCTAGATGTTGAAAGTGATCTGCTCTAGATTTGGAAAACACAGTTAAATCATCTAGATACACAACAATGAATTTTCATTTCAAACCTCCAAAGGCCAAATCCATTTCTCTCTGAAAAGTGTAACCAGCATTAAGGAGGCCAAAGGGCATCCTTTTGTAGGCAAAAGTACCCCAAGGAGTGGTAAAGGCAGTCTTGTGTTGGTGTGCAGTATTGAATTCCACTTGGTTATATCCTGAGAAACTATCAAGCATGGATGAAATTCCAGAACTTGTGATAGCTTGTATCGCTTGGTCCATCATGGGTAGGGGATAATTGTCTTTCAAAGAAGCCTTATTTAGATTCCTGAAGTCAATACAGATCTGAATCTCATCGTTTTTCTTCCTAACGGGGAAAATATTAGCAACCTATGTGGAATGATGAATGGGGAAGATGCTCTTGGATTTCAATAACTTTTGTATCTCTTGGAAAATGGTTTCAATAATTTTTGGATTGTATTACCTTTGCTTATAATTGAAAGGTTTTATCCTAGGTTTGAGGGGAATGAAATGCTACATTTATTTTGGCTAGAAGGCTTTTAGATCATCATAAGAATAAGAAAGGACATTAACGTACTTCTTTATAATATTTACTAACTTCTTCTTCTCCTCTTAGGTGTAGCACTTTCCAACGTTCACCATTTTGGGGTCAGTAGAGCTCTCAAAGTTAATCTTTTTGTATTCAGCAGACTTCTTAGCTCCTTTGGAAGCCTTGGACTTGACATGTCTATCATGTTTATCAAAGAATTCCTCCAGACTTACCATCCCTCTAGGGATCTTGTTACCTTTTATCTTGATGCATCCATCATGATCCATCTCCTCTTTGACACCTTCATCATTATAAGAGACACCCTCTCGAGGGAGATTATCACTTCATTCAAAATACAATTGATCAAAGTTATCCTTGAGCTCCAGGAAAGAGATCAAATGTTGATCATCACTAAAAACTCTCCATTTTTTTGCATTATCTGGTACGCTTGGTCTATGGATCATTTCAATGGTTAATTTTTCCTAAGAAAAATTAGGATGAGGTATTAGTAAAGACCCTAAAATAACTATGGAGTCATCCCTATTGTTATTTTCCCTTGGCACTGCTACAATGGAGAAGGCATCAAGGAATTCAATAGAATCCCAAACCACATTTCTATATTGCTTCAACCTTCTATTCTTTACTTAGAACAAATATTTGACTTGTTTGACAACTAGTTCTACATCTCCATGAGCCAGAAGATTCTTCACACCTCTTTCTTTTGCCATGTTTAGTCTAAGGATGAGAGCTTCATATTTTGTTGTATTATTTGTATTTTCAAACTGTATCTTGAATGAGAAAGGATGAATCTTTCCCTCTGGAGATATCAATACCACACCACTCCCAGCACCAGCTAAGGAGAAACTTCCATCAAATTCAAAATTCCAAATGCCATTAGGATCATGGAGAACTTCTTTGGGACATTCTACCTCATCTTGAGACATGATCATATAGTTGTCATGCCTAATATCTTCATAAAGTATTTGTGCTTTGGGATCATCCATCTTTTGCAAAATATATTCAGTTTGCTTCTCAGAAATAATCTTCTTCATCTTTCCATTGACAGGTATAAGGGCATGTGTCCAATCCATTTTAATTTCTCCTCCTACATCCTTACAAAAATTCCTAATCAACAACATGCCATATGAAGGAGGATTATCAACTACCAAAATAGTAGCTAAAACCTTTTTATCTGGTAAGGTAGCAAAAGCTACTTTTGCATCCTTAATTCTACCGACCAAGGGCACCTCCATACTCTCCATGGAATAACAAGAACCAGTAGTGCATGTGCCAGTAAGACCCAAAGCATGAGCCACTTTGGTAGGCATCACATTGTTCGATGCTCCTAAGTCTGTGACAAAGTTGTTAAGTCTGTGGCCAGTTATGAGGAGGGTCACATAGAATGGTTTGATTTTATCATTAGGTGAGGTGATTTTAGCCACAAAATTTGGTTGGGGTGTGGAAGATGGAGTTGGAAAAATACCTTTACAAGTTTGGGATGAAGTTTTGGAATGGGAATTGACAAAGTGGACCATTTTGGCAAAGGATTTTTGATGGGTTTGATAAAAATCATCCTCTAAAATCTAGATTTTTGTCTTTTTGAGGTGGTTAATGATATCAAAAGATCCAAAGTTGGATGGGGAATCATCACTAGGAATATTAGGCTTATCAGGATTTGGAATTGGATAATAAGAAGTTTTAGAAGTAGGAGTAGAAGAAGAAGAATTAGTAGAACTTACCTTTTGCATGGATGTAGTGGGAAGATGAGATCCTCTTCTTGCCACCACTGGAAAAGTCATGGGACACTCCTTATATTTTTTAGTGGGATGCATCACTTTTTCTTTCTTGTTTGTCTACTCCCGAGTCATAACATCATATGACTCACTGTTCATCTCTGCTACTACTTCATCATAATCATATTATTTATCAATGCCCTCAATAGTAAGGAAATTAATTTGAGATCCATCAAGTTCTTCCAATTTTTCCTCAGCCTCTTCTCCAAGTTCTTCAAAGTCTTCATTAACCTCTTCATCATCAGGTTTTTTAACTTCACAAGTTGCATTAACATGGACCTTGATGGGTGGTCCTTCGATTTTCAGCCTTGTTTGAGAAGAAGGCAAATGGTTTCTAGGCCGAAAGTTCTTCCTTTGAATTTCTTGATAGGGAGCATGTTGCACCAATTGTTTCTTGATGGCAATGAGGTCATTGGAACGCTTCTATACTAATTGATCTACACTAGTTTCAGGAGTAGAGGGAGAAGAAGAAGAAGATTTGGATTTGGAAAAGTCTCTTTTCAATTTACTAGACATGATCAGGGCATCTTCCACACTAATGGCCAATCTCTGATCAGCATCCAAAGTTATAAGATTAGCTATTCTCAGTGTGTATCTTACTTTAGGAAATTGAGCATTCAAGAAGAAACATTTTTGAATTTTATCTACAGCCCGGGTGTTTTCTGGGATCTTGTTAATAAGCTTATTAAACTTGGCCACAAATTCTCTCATGTACTCTTGTGATTCTTTCTTGATTTGAGAAATCTGGGTTAGCAAAGGACGCACATCTTCACTAGGTTTGAAATGGTGCTCAAATTGGGTTGTCATAGTATTCCAATTGGTAATGGCCTTAGTAGGGAGATGGTAAAACAAATATGCCACATTGTCTTGCAATCTCTCTACAAAAAGCCTCACAAAGACATCTTCATGTTTAACTTCGAGGAGTCCACATGCAACTATGAAGGCTACAATGTGCTCATCAAGATGTAACTTTCCATCACCTTTGAACTTGGGAAAGTTATCTCTATTACCCCTAGTTAACTCATGTAAAGGAAAATGGAGGGGAAGAGGCCCAACTCATTGGCCCCAAGGTAAAGGAGTTGTCATTCTTGGAAAAAATTCTTGAAGTGGAACTGAAACACTAGCAAGAACTAAAGCGTGAAGAGTAGGGATGAGTAATTATTGCGGGATACCACTCAAAATAGACATGTCTTCAATAGGGGGTGTGCTCACGAAATGAGCTCTTCTATTTCTACTTATTGAAGGAAGAGGAAAACCTTGTTGCTCAAGGATTTAAAACTGAGAATCTTCAATTTCAAGGGCCCTTCTTCCACAACTAAATATTAGAGTCACCAAATCATAAATGATCTATAAATTGTTCATTAAAACTATAATCCATTAAAACGAATCCCAAGTAGAGTCATAAATAACTGTTGGTTGTCAAAATAGGAATTTAATGCAAGCAACAGTCAGAGGATGAAATTCCCTCCTCTTTGATGGGAGAGGTGCCCTTATTGAAAGCAAGCAAAAAAACTATTCACAAATGTATAATTTTCTACTTCAATGAGGAACTTTGATATCATGAAAGTGTTTCAATGCCAAGATAGATTATCAATACAAAGGAACAAGAGAACTAAGGGAAGGAAAAAAGGTAGAATATAATAGAACCCTTCAAGAAGTATAGATAGAAAAATAGTTCCTTATAAATGTTGAGCAAGGACAATATATAGAATAGAATCATTCATATTAAAACCACTAAATGTTATTTGATAGACACAAAGTTCCAAAGATAACATCCACAAGAATACAAAGCTTCATAATGCAATAAATTAATGATTCACAAATTTCAGAAACATAAGAGAAAATAAATAGACCCATATATAAATAGAAAGGGAAATCTTCTGTATTGATAGCTTTTAATTCTTTTACACTTTAAAAAATAATCAGAGTTCCAGCCCCTTGGAATGGTGATGAGAGCTCAATATATAGCTTACAAAAGCGGTTACATTTGGTAACCATTTATTCTAACCAAAATATTAATTAAGAAAATGCACAATACAAAGTCCTTAATTAATATACAAGGATATCCTAACTATAGATAAAATAGGAGAGTCAAGAGCAAGAAGCATAGAAATCCGGTTGTGGCGGAGGAGGGCCCACTACTTTGAGAATCCGATGTTTGAATCTCTACAATTCTTCCGCTGTCTGTTATGTTTGTGGAGCCTATTTTCATGTTAGAGTATGGTATACCTTCCATGTGTTACACTCAGGTATTTTTTATGGCGGTCCCGCTCACCAGTGAGCGGGTCAGGGGGGTTCGGGGCGTTGAAGCCCCCTCGATGGAAGAAGGTTCGGGGGCGAAGCCCCCGAAGCAAATTTTCATGGGTGGTTTATTAACCCATGGGTAATGGGTAACCGTTATGGGCTGTTTTTGGGCCCATGGTTTTTCGGTACCCATTGTTTTGTAAAACCTCCTCTTCGGTTACCCATAGGTTTATGGGACGGTTTTTTTTTTGGCCCTTGGTTTTGATACCCATGGTTTTGTATCAAACTGCTTAAGTGGTTATCTATTTATATGGTCTTATGCATATGATAGATGCACAAACAAATGTATTACAAATGTGTTTTGAATTCAGGTGTGAATTCTGTAGAGTTTGTTGAGCATAGCTCCAAATGGATCTGGGTATTGTATTGAGAGAGTGGAGGCTTGTAATAAAATCTGAGTAAGTGATTCTTGGTGGACGTAGCCCAAATTGGGTGAACCACGTTAAATCTTGTCTCTCTGTGTTGTGTTATTTATTTTGCACTTTTATTTGCGATCTATAATATTTTCTGCATATTAGTTTCTACTGTTGTGACTCTGTAAGGGATTATTCCACATATTTTATCCCTTATTTCCTTACACTATCTCCATGCCTCTTGGAATTGTTGTGTTAGCAGTAGCATGAGTCCATGTGCTGAGGAATTTTTAAATATCTTTTTGAAACTCGGTATGCTCTAGATACTCCCTATTAGCCTCGGATATAGCTGAATGGAGAGAAAAAATGTCCTTAACTTTTTCTTTTGTGATTGACTCTTCTTTGAAAAAATCATCCTTGACAAAGGTTTTGAATTGAGCCTTGATTTGTTGAAGAGAGGGGGATACACCTTTAGCTTCATCCTGAAGATGGAAGTGGATATCCTTAAAGGCAGATAAAACATAAGTTTTAAAAGATTCCCCTTTTTTCCATACATTCATTAATTCTCCCAGTGCTTCTTCCATAACCTTTATTTTCCATTCAATGCTAAAGATCCATGTCCTTGATTGGTTATTCTTTACATCATCGAATACAGTATTGGCTAACAGGATCCTCTCGTAAGTTTGACCCATTAGATGGAGATATGTAATACACCCACTCCAAACCATCAGCTCTTTGTAGATAGATTTGATTGAGGAAGTGAGTTTCTTCTATTGCTTGATCACCTTCTCATTTGTTTTTAAGGCTTCCTCAATGAACTTTAAACCTTCTATGATCATATCATCTTACATGGCCTCGACAGCCTTCCCATAAGTAGAATTTTTATGTATGTATTTGATGATTTGAACATCATCTTGGATGAGAACAATGGGAGGTGGGAGGGTAGCCAATGGAGTTGGATCCAAAACATTATCTTTCACCAATAATGATCTGATAAAGTTGGAAAGGACTTGGTTTTGTTCTTCCAACTACTCCATGGTTTTCTTTCCTTTCTCAACCCATTCAATAACCCTAGTGAAGGTTTCCTGAAGGTTATGAAATTCACTCTCAAGTGTAGATTCTTCCATTGGAATTCTTGAAAAATCTAAGTCAGAGATCAAAATATATTTTTCGTCTTAATACACCTTGGGTTTTGCAACCTCTAGAAACTACTGGCCTTGAGCATTAGATACCATCCTCAAAGTGGTCCTTGTTTTCTTTGCTGGAGGGGAAGGGGTAGTATAAAGTAGATCTGCCACAGCATCAAAATCAGGCCCTGTCAATATGGAGGAAGAACTCCTTTTCCTGCTATCAACTAGGGGCTGCACCCAGGAAAAGGAAGAAGAAGTAATGGAAGAATCAAGGGACCCAAGTGAAATTGAACTCATGGCACTAAAATTATGGACCACTATTGTCTTTATTGGGGAAATTAATGTAACCTAAGGAACTACCTTTACAGAGGAGTCTGCTAGACTTGGAGGTTTAGTTCATGATCCTTGCTTCTCCACCTCACTAGTGGTTTCAGTGGTTTCTTCTGGTTCTTTCATCTCCTCCTCATCATCATTTAGAACAATAACGTTCTTTATCCCAATAGGCAATTCTAATTGCTCTAGAGAATTTTCTTCCTCGACCAGTTCTTAATTAACCTCTTTGATTTTCTTCTGATATACTCTCGTGGAAGAGGAAGGAGTAAACAACTTTGGTTCTTTCATAGTAGAAGAAGGAGTTTACTAAAGTACCTCAGTAGTAGGTGTGTGTGGTTCCTTCTGAGGTGTATAAGCCTCTTTTTAAGAGGATATACCTTGGTTCCTTCTGAACTCACGAACTTTCTTGTCAAACCAAACCTTAGTCCTAACGATGATAGGGGAAATTATCTCACTTATATCATCTCTCTCCTTCACATACCAGTCCAGGGTTTCTAGAGGAGTGTGCTTGATTGTTCTTTCATACTCAAAGGATTGCAAGTCCTCACCATCGTCTATAATCCCTTCAGGTACCTAGTAGAGATTGAGATCTAAGATCTGTTGTAGAGACAATCTACCAAAACAAATCCTCCTGGCTATAAAATATTCAACACAATCAACCTAGTAATCCTTAGTATCAAGACAATGATGGTAGGTTATCCTGATATTCTGATCAATGAATTTATTCAGATCAAAGCAAGTCCTAGGTCTAAAGAAATGAACAATAAGAGCAATAATAGCCCTTTCTATACTCTGGGCATCTATAGCTATCCTGCATGTATAATTCCACAAAGTGATAGGGAAATGAATACCAGTGATCTTATTATCAAGGTAAGTTCTATGAAGTTTATCTAGCTACCTGCACATCTCAACCAAATCCATTTTATCGTTGTAGAACATGGGAAGCCTTAGAGGTTTACTTTCAAAATAGGCCAGTCTGATGTATGAGAACTTTCGGAACTGGATGAAGAAATCCCCATACTTATCTATCAAAGTCATAGCCTCATCAGAGAACCTTCTGGTAGTGTCCCCCTCCAAGATCCTCACAATGTACATGGTTAAAGCATCATTTACCCTTGTGAAATTATGATTACTGGCCTTGAGGGTAAACTGAGGGCAATATGTGTATATGGGCTCATCCTTATTGCCCTTAACGTAAGTGAAGTGGAACCACTCTCGAGATGCTGTTAGGGTGTACATGAGATAAGAAGTCATGTAGAAATTATTAGTTTACTAAACATTTGACAATTGCTTAATCAGGTTCGTACAGATAATCTCATCCCAATTAATGTTTTTCTTACCCTCACAGACGATGTTTATATAAGGGCACATCCAAAATGGAAATCATTGGTAGAGGGCATTCCCATAATACGGGTGACCAAGATGATGAAATTTGATAGTTCTTCATTGAAATAAACCCTAAACAATGCCTTGGAGAGTCGGGACGCTCCATTCTTAGGACACTTCAGCCATGACTTAGCTACTCATTACTTGTATTTCACACTGTCTTGATCAAATAGGGTCCGAGCTTGAGCATGAGTGAGCACAATGGAGTCTTCTGTCTTAGGAATGCATAGGGTAGTGGAGATGGAAGCAACATCTAGTTTTGTAATCAATTCTCCATGCACATTAACAACCTCGTTGGTATCCAAATTGAAATGAGCCCCGCAGATGAGCATGGGTCGGCACACTACACAAAGATAGAAAAACTGGTAGCATAAGTGATTCCACTGTCATTGATCATTTGGGCCATGGAAGAATTATTATCACATGCTAATATGCCCCAGAAATCATCGAAATCTACGTGTCTAACTTCACTATCTACGATATTGGGTACAGAAGTCGCCAAAAGTGATAGATTCTCGTGCCCTTGAAAATTGATCTTCATTTTTACAGTGCATAGAAGAATGGCCATGAAAGAACATATTCGTGATAAAAATGCAAAGGGATACAAGAAGATGAATAGATGACTCAATTGTAAGAGTGCATGCAAGAGAAAGCGAGAAAGAAATGTGTCAAATGCATAGATGGTACTCCCTTTAAATATCCATTCAGGAGAGAGAAGATCATAAATGAGCATTAAATACACCTTGCACCGACTCAAAAAAAGGTGAAATGTGGGAAAAGTGGCAAAAATTGGCCTAGACAATCCATGGGACATTGGGACATGAGGGATGTGAAAATATGATTCAGCCAATGCGAGCGACGTGGGGAATGTGGGCCAAAGGAGCATGAGTGGTCCAAATACATAGAAATGTGAAGGATGTGAAGACCTGATTTGGCTGATGCAGACGATGCTGGGAATCAGTTAACATGATGCCTAGACGTACCTGGGACAGATGGGCCAAATTTTTTTGATAAAGCCGACAAAAAAGGAGTTATAGGGAAATTGGTCAATCAAAAAACAAAATGCCCACCAATTCTTGGGACATGAGGGACAAAAATGTCTGACAGACCTGCAAGTCACTAAAATGACCCCAATAAACACAATATGCGCTATTTCTTCAAATTTTTACTTCACTAGAACACTACTGAAGGGTGTCAACTCAAAATTTTAAATTTTTTCAACTTTTAAAAGACATGAATTTTGAGAGGACAACAATTCTAAAAAAATATGCTCTCTATGAGGTGAGAGATGATGTTGAAGAATGGAAGTTGATGTTAAATAGAAACCCTAGATTTAACTAAGAGACAAACACAACCATGTGTGCTAGAGAGTAATAAGAAATACAAAAAAAATTAGATTCCTAGATCAAGATCCAAATTATACTATTGAGTGGTTGCAATATTTTTCATCATGTTTTAGATTTAGGGAGATTACCTGATGTTTTGTTGATATTTCAGTAATTCGTGTTTCATTGATTGATTTTTCTGTGTGGATCTTTTTTCACTAAGATTGATTCTTACATTTTTTTGTTTATGGGATCCTATCAAAACCCTTACCTTTACCCATTCGAAAAAACATATTATCATATTTACCCTAGAATGAAAAATAAATTATGACCTATCAAGGATTTCTATGTATCTACAAATGTTTACAGCCTTGTCTTTAAATTTTTGTGCCTTCTCTCTCTCTCTGTTTGTTCCTTCCTATGAATTGATCTTCTAGCATTCTTCTTTGCTTTCTCTTCCTCGGTATTTTTTTGTTTCTCATTCTTTTCATTTTTCATGATTCCTACACTTCAATAATTTTCATCTGCACACATAAATTGATGTAGATCTAAATTTCTAATATTAAACTCAATAGAAAACTATACACATGAAACTCTTAAAATCTCAATAGA
This sequence comes from Taxus chinensis, assembly GCA_019776745.2. NCBI lineage: Eukaryota > Viridiplantae > Streptophyta > Pinopsida > Cupressales > Taxaceae > Taxus > Taxus chinensis. Next base: position 166,713,534 of record CM034154.1, on the reverse strand, counting down.
AAGTAGGTTATAAATTTGCTTATTTAGAATTTCAATATTTTTAACTTTAAAAAAACTTTTTTAATTTTAATACAATTTAAATTTAATATACAATTATTTAGTTTTGTAATATATTTTTAAATAAAATAAGTATATGTTTTAAAGTCAATTGTATTATATATAAATAATTAAATCTTATTAAAAAAATAATAATATATTAAATATTTTTCGTCAAAAATAATTTTTTAAAAACTATAATTGCTTTTAAACTCTAGTTTTAAAAATTAAATTTAAAACATAAAAATTGAACAATATTATTTTAAAACTATAGGTTTAAATAAACATATTGCAAAACGATCAAATTTATAAGGAAAGCGTACGGGTGACACTTTGGCTGAATGTAAGTGGTTAAGGGGGATCATGCAAACCACCTTCCCGCAAAGGCGAGTTCACGTGAACCCCCTTATGTGGTAATTATGTGGAATCTATATGGCACATTTTGGCGCCAAATCCATTTGGAGGATTATTTAAGCCAAAATATGCAACTTAGGTGCAACGTAATTTGGGTTAACAAACAAATAAAATAACAAAAATTTAACACAAAATTCATATTTTTGTTAGCTTTCTAAAAATATAATTTTCATTTTTTAAAAAAATATATTTTAATATTTATTTTATATTTTTTGCCAACATATGGTATTTTAGGACAATCAATAATAAACAATCAACCAAATTTGAAAAATAGTAAAATATATCTAGTAAAAATATATATTTTTACTTATATATTGAGGTCTTCTTCTTACCTGTGAAAACAAAAATTGATATAAATCTTAAAATTCAAATCTTGAACACAAATCTAAAATATCATGGTGAAAAAATAACTTTTCATTTAAAAACATGTAATGCCCCATTTAGCGTCAACTCTGTTTATATCCCTTTGCACTGTGGAAAAATGCCCAATGTTTATTTGAGTTCATGTTTGATCATTAAGTTATTGCAATCTCTGTTGTGAAGTAAAATTGATATTTTATTCTATTTTATTTATTTTTATTTTTCTTTCCTTCTATTATGCCATTTTTCCATGTCGCAAATGCTTTTGATAGTTTAACAGTACTTTGTTTCATCTCGTGAAGACCTTATTGATAATTTATTATATCCTAATTATCAGGTTGTGATTGATGTTTTGTTAATGGTGCTTATGGAATCTTAAAACCCTTACATAGGTATTTGGTTTATTTTTTTTAATAAAAGGTACCTAAATTTTAGCTAAGTTAGCAAAATTACTCTCTCTCTCTCTTTTTAAAAAGGGGGAAGCTTTGCACTTTTGTTGCTTGGACATGGGAGGAGGTTGGTGGTGGCGCCAAGATTTGAAAGGAATATTGATTAATACCAAATTTTAACTTTCTCTATCTACCACCTCTCATTCTCCTTGGCATCGACTTTTCCGTTTTGTGGTTTTCACCAAATGAAATTTATTTGTTGTTGGGCATTGTTCTTTTTCCTCATTCTAAAATCTAGTTATTTGCTAAATTTAGTTGTTTGAATCCTTCTTAGCGAGTGGAGGGTGGTTGCGAACTTTTCAAACTTTAAATGCTTTTAGTGAAGGCACCCCACCCAATATTTCTCCCTGCTAGCTGCCTATTTCATTTATTGGTTTTATTAAGACTTCTTGGCTTTCATTTTGGGGACTAATTGCCAAACATAAGTTTCTAGCCACATAGGTTATTTTGTGAGAAGATTGCAAACTGGGGGCAAGCATGGATGTCCAACAAGTTGAAAAAAAGGGAGAGGTTTGATGTTGTTGCTATATCGTGGCTCTTCTATGTGTCTGTAATGTTTGGGACCTAAAATACAGGCATGTTTAGCACTACCTAATCTAACATCTGCTAGTTTCAAAAATCTCCTGAAATGAAATTTTCTGATTCTCTAGATGGTATTTTTCTTGGAACATCCCCTTTTCTCTCTTTACAAATTATTCCACTTCATACTTGAATAAACGCAATCCCCACAATGGTTCCTTCTGTGTCTTGTTTAAACTATGTTTTAATTAAGAATTCCTTTGGGTTTTGATGTTCTCCCTTCACATTTTAAATGTATGGATGAAGTTTGTGTTAAATGTCTTATTGCACTATTGTAATGCATTGTGAGCTTTGTTAGTTGTATTCGAATAAATAAAATAAAATAAAAGTGGAAAGATATCTCCTTCCTTGATTTTAGTGGGATCAAATAAATTGATACCCATTTATAATTTAGGTGGTTCCTATTTTTATCTGTGTTCCATATTTTTATATTATAAAGAAAATACAGGTCTCGCCATGATGTTTATTGTAATAGTTTTTTGGTGATGCTACAATTTTTTGGTATGGGATGTAACAATTTGTTTTTTTCGGACGAGAGCTTCTCTAGCTTAAAATTTTGAGAAGATTATTCTTGGGTATTATTGCTTGACCTCCTTGGAAGTCAAATTTTAGTTTTCATTACTAAGGAATGTTCATCCATAAATCTATTTGGGTTTTTTTCTTGAGACAACTATGGGTTTGCAAAAATTTACGCTTATATTTATGAAAATCTATCTTCTAGTTCAAACCATGGTCTTTTTTTTCAAGAGGATTAGAGATTATTAAGGTAAATATAATCTACCTTAATTCATGCAAACTGTATTAGGATTGCATGGTAACGATAAGTGATCATGGAACTTCTATCCTCTATTATGTTCTGATTGGCTTAAAGTAAACTACGATTACCTTATCAAATTCGATTACTAATAATTAAATATTATTGGAGTAGTGTTGTTTTTGTGTTATCGTGAATTCAAACTTGAATCTACTTGTATAACCAAGTATGACTGCTTGAATACTTGTGAATTAAGGCTTATTAAATCTAGATATTTATATTTTTGAGCTCTTATATTCACCATAAAAAATAATTACTGCCCTTTCTTCTAGGTGAGATGGAAAGTAAGTTGGGGCAGGGATCTAATTAAAACTAGCTATTTTAATAACACCATTGTTGTTGCGGCTAACACGTGAAAGTCTTTAATCAAAAGTGAAGAGTAGTTATAATTTCCTGTATGATTAAAGTTTGGTTTTTTATGTTGTTATAATATGAATTAAGTTTTGGTAACTTGGTCATGAACCTTGCAATATAATGACTTGTTGATGGTTGTAACCTTAGAACTCTCTATTATTATGATCAGGTTTGGTATGTGGCTATCTAGATATTTTTTAATGGATTTTGGAGGTATTTATTATTATCTGGTTGAGTAATGAAATAATTTGTTGTTAATATTGTTAATGACTATTGGTGGTATATGGAAATATATAAGGGTGGCTTTGGTATGGTAATGATGATTACATTAAGAGAACTTGTGATCATAAAGTAACGGTTTTTTTATTAACTAAAATTATAAATGACCTAAGAAGGATTATGAATTTAAGGTACTATGAAATTTGGATGGATGTTTAGAATGCCAACTTCAATGAAAAACTTCGGTAGTTTATAGTCTTCTTTTTGTTCGGTATTTGGATATATCAGGTCACTTGACTACTGGGCAATGCCTATTTCGGACATTTTTTTAGCCTTCTTTTTTTTTTATCATTATTAATTGTGGAGCCACTTGGTAGGTAAGATAGTATAGGTTGATAGAATTATATTTTAATCATATAATCATTGTGATTACGTGACTAAAATCCCTATACATTCGACCTTTGGATATACCTTATGGCTTGTGGCCTTTCTTGACTAATTAATAAACTATTGCATTTTAGTGAGAAATGATTGGAACTGGTGCATTTTTAATTCCCTATGAAATATTGATTGATGGGTTGAGTATTATATTTCAATCATGTAATGTATAGGATTACATGATTGAAATCCCAATACACTCAACATTTTGTTTCTAAATTTTAAGGCCTATGGTCTTACCTGATTGGTTGCTAAAATCTTGTTGTTTTTAGAGACGTGTTTCATAACTGAAACACATTACCTCCTTCTTAGTTGGCATGGTGAAAATTTTATTTTGTCTTAATAATTTGACTAGTGGTGAGAGTCTCAATCCATTTCTTGAAAATAGAATTTTCCTTTCATGATATTGTTAATAGTAGCATAATGTTTTTTTTGTAGTCCTTAACATGCTCAGTTCTTGTGAGTTGACTTAGCCTTATAATTGTGTAGATGGATTTTGCGAGTAGAAAAAAGGGAAGAATTGTAGAAGTTGCATCTTTTTTTCTTATGAATTTCTTTTGTACGAATGCTTATTGTGTTGTAAGATTTTGGAATGGTGTATGTGTAGAATTTTTGGAGGGCTCACTTTTTTGGTTTGCGGTATTTGTGGATTAAGGTTGTCATAACCAGCTATAAAAAAACTTGTAAATTATTTTGTGAATGATATAAATTGATCATTGCTTTGTTATGAGTAGTTATGGAACTATAGAAACTTTGGAAGATAACTTAGTTTGTTTGGCCCAATTTTGTCTCCCTGTTAGTTTTCAAGTCAAGTACTTTAAAATATATTTATCATCCTTGGTTGTGTATCCTTTAATAGTGTATTATGTATCCTTGACTAGATCTTAAGGGCAATGGTAAAAGTTTCTTTGAGTTATAACTTTGTTGTAGTAAACCCTTCTAGGTTACAGTAATAATTTAATTCTAGGCATAATAAATGGGGTGGTAATCATTTTTAAAAAAATTATTCAAAAAAAAATAGAATATTTTGATGGTGTGATCTTCTATATAAAATCACGATTCCTTAAGTGGATGAAGAGGAAAGTGTTTTCTTTTGTAAAAAGGATATACCTTACCGCCACTAATCCAACTAATAAACTTTACCCTTATTGTGGTGACTCCTTAAACGATCTTAAGGTGAAATCCATGATTGGATTTTTTGAAGATAATAAGGGTATAATAAGTAATATGAAATTGATTAAGAAACCATTCAAGCTACTTCTATCATTTGAAATGTAATTTGTATACTTTTTTCAAATTCATCAAGTGAAGCCAAAGTGAAATTTTCAGCAATTCTATATAAATTATTAGCCTCGTTACACGACTGGTTAATAACTATAGAGACCATAAAGGTTAATTTAAATAAACCTTATTCCACTAACGCTTGCCAAGGATGTACCTTATTATCCTTTCTTAAGTGTTTGCATCATTTGATCCTTGCTCAAAGAATGTTTTAGTTTCAAACCCATCATAACTCCACTTCAATTGGAGCTTATTCTTGTCTCCTTGTGAAATGGAGGTTTGAATTGAGTTTTTGTAGTGGGAGTTTGGACAATAGTCTTTTGGAATTGTGTGTCTACATGTTCTTATTTTAATAAACCAATTTAAATAAGTAATTGACCTTTTAGTGATGATCTTAAGCTTCTTACTCAATAGTATAAAAGGAATAAATTTATCTTTTTTAGATGAATTGTATGAATCATAACATGAATCTTCTATAAGTAAGTTATAAATTAGAAGACATTTTAGTAAATGATAAACCTTAAAAATACTTTCACTGTGGGATTTCCCTAATCATAAGTGTGTTTTGTGCTTGGACTAGTATGTGATGTCTTCTCGAAATGGGAAGTCAACAGTTTCATGCTAGGTGTCATATATTCCCTTGAACCTAGGTGGTCCATGTTATGTCAAGCCTATTGAAAGTTGGTGGTAGCCATTATGATCACTTGTGGTATCATTTAAAATTCAAAAAAAAATTTACCCAACATTTTCCATGTCATTCGTGTGTATGTTTTTATGATGTTACAAAACAGCACCGGGGGTCAGTCGTTCCTCTTTTATAACATAAGAAACAAGGTATGAATAAAATTAAGGAAAAGAACATATTTTTTGCCAAATTTTTTATAGAAAAGGTACATGTATTCTACACTCTAAACACAAAATTTCGTTAGTTTGTGGAATTTCATGAATGTGTACAATTTTTTGGCTATTTCCTTTAGAAAATTAATGAAACTAAAAAATTCACGTTTATAAAGGTACAAAACATACAGACAAGTAGGACATTCTATTATTATTTGACTCAATGTTAAATGCTATATAAAACAACAATACACATGTAAAACAATCCTAGTCAATCATATGCTAGATGATCCAATTAGTTACACAAGCATCCATCCATCAAATAAAGTATTATTAATTTAAATAATTGTCTATGACATATCCATGACAAATACATGCTAATCTCAATCCGCAAGATCTATACATCACATCCAAATTAGATAATAATGCTAATGATAGAGAATTGGCCTCATGTGCCACATACACCATCTTGCCAAGACAAGTTATCATATAAAATGTAATGTGATGATAAATTCATAAATGTACCTCAATAAATTACCATAATAGAAATGTGTAAAAATATCTCAATACAGTAAGTATAATGAGTTAGCCTAGTCAAAATAAAATAGAATCTTATGGGCACTATAAGATCGATGCCATTTTATAAGGTACGTAGAGTTACTCAAGTTTAGTATCTAATAGATCCAAGATAGTAGTTGTATTTTGTTTCTTATATAATTATTGTGATTATGAAATGGTCACCTCTTGCAATATTATCCCTCATGAGACAAGAATAGTAAAATTTCTTTATAAATCATAAATGGATTATCACTATTTCCATATTCTCCCAACGTGTATATGAAATCTTAGCTATTCAATCTTAGAGGTACTAAAATAATACATTATATAATAAGTATTTTGCATGAGTTAACTTTGAGACAAAATATAGAAAAAATTAAAATTTTTAATCAATACAATTAATTAGATAACCATTTCTAGAGGCAAGAATTACAGCTCCAAGTTCATGTAATGCCCCGAAAAATGATTTTCCAGGAACACGTTAAAACTTAATACTTATCCCAAAAATTGTGAATAATTTTATTTTGTTAAGATAAAAGGTTACATGGGTGTTAACTCCTAGGGTACATCAAATTAATTTACACCAATAATCTCAACTTTACAAATGATAGATAAGGTCTAGTTAAATGATTAAATATTAAAATTACTTTACCTCTAAGGTTGATTAATTAAAAGACACTTAGTAAGGTGCCCTAATTTAATTTATTTGGTTAAGTGTTTTCTCCTCTTTAGTTAATGTTCAATCACAATATGGTTAACCTCATGCTTAATTATTTTAGTTTCATTATCCTAATAGCTTAACATCCTTTTTATTAAATTCCTAAAACATACCAAGAAAAAATAAAAACAATGCACCCCAAGGAAATTAAAAGGCCCCATTCACCCATCTACACATACCTTTAACGATTTATTTAAAACTTTAAAAAAATACATTCCTACCAAACAAGAGTATGGTTGATCCTCCACCCTTAGATAAATTCAATTGTGGCCACTAGATCCTAGGGTTCCAAACTAACACTAAATTTCTTATGAATTATTATTAAAACCTTTCCTTTATTCTATTCTCCTCATTTGGTCTATTTTATCTTTATTGATTTGCAGGTTAGAGCAACGGAAGCCATGGGAACAAGGAAGGGAGAAACTATGGAGAGATTCTTCAAGATCAAGCTTATGGTAGTTTTGTTTATGGATTTATCATTGTAATTTATCCCATTCAAGGATTTAAGGGATTTCCTTTACCAATCTGGTTTTTTTTCAAAACTATTTGTATTTGGGGTTCTCCATTTTTGGAAAACCCTACCCCCATTAATATAAAAGAGAAAGAGTGTTGTTAATTTACCATTTAGAGATGTATTTTATTTAAACAATACGACTTAGACATTCTTTAGTTGTTGGTGGTTTTCTTGTGGTTTTAATAAGCATAAAAATTTAATTAGAACAAGCTAAAACTTGCACAGGCGTGGAATTTTGAATTTCCATTATAAGTGACAGAACTGTTGCCCATAGGAGGATGGAAGTCCTATGACCCCCACCCCACCCGGGTGATGATTCATGAACTACCACCTTGCTAGAACGGTGGTTTTATGACCAACATCTTGCATGAGTGGTAGTTACAAGACTATTGCTCTACATAGGGCGACAGTCTTATTTCTTAGAAACAAAACCTTAAAATCTGAGATTTATCAAAAAACAAAAGTTACTAAAGTGTTCTAAAATACATTCTAAGCTTAATTTTATATGCCTAAAGTTTCCAATTATAAGATTTAGTTTCATTTATTCATTTCTTACTAAAAACTACTCATTTTAAAGCATTATCTATTCCAATAATAGCAAAAAATGTACAAGATCATTTTAATTTTTTTTCCATAAACTTTTTTACAAGTCCAAAAGTAAAAAATAAATCTAAATCTACTTCTAATATTTTTATTTTCTTACTGAAAAATGCAACATATCAATAGAACAATATACTTCAAATTTGTTGTCTCTTTCCATTTTCACTACAACTTATATATTCAAAATAAGTATAAAAGTTTGTTATACATTCAAGTTTTTTATGCATACATTTCCCCATCTTAAAAATTCCATAATACTTCTTTCTCATTTACAATAATACAACTACACAATGAAAGTAAACTTTCATTTTCATTTCACAAGACTAGCTTTACAACACAATTTTTTCTCTCTTTTTTTCAATATACAATACAACTTTCATATCCAATAATTGAGAAAATTTTCTTCACAACATTATTACAATGTCTTCCACTTAAAGTGGGAAATTATACAAGAATGTAAGCTACAAATATATATAATATTACAAGTTCCCCCACCTTAAGTTGGAATAACAATAAGAAGGTTTTATCACAAGAAGGATTTCATAAGGACACCGAAAATGCTCCTAGTTTCCCATCACCAACAAGAGAGATCCTTCATACTTGCTTGATCCACAAAAAAAATGGGGGGAGAGGAAACTCTCTCCACCCAACCAAAATATCCAATGAGGAGGAGAATCCATCCTCCTCATTGGCCCCCGAGCCCCAATCATATTGCAATGAAAGGTGGATCCCACACATGGAAACAATCAAGATTCCACAACAAAAAAGCAATTATTTCACAACCATTCAATAATTAAACCAACTCAAAATACAAACACAATTAGGAAAACAATAAAATATGTAAGGCTTGAAAATGAAAAGCCAAAGGAGCAAGAACCTATAGGGAGGTCACTTATTCCTCCTGATGGGATATGGGTGCCCACCTTAAAACCTCCAACACATATCTCAAAACCACTACATACTCTTATGCATCCCTCAAGTACCTCTTATGCCTCCTGCATACTATTATGCCTCCATAACTCTCTTATGCCTCCCTCATAAAATAAACAAGTAAGAAATGCAAGTATTCCTTTTTCAAGGTGGGGCACCCAACCCAAACTCCCTTCAAAACATGAAATAAACTCTTATGCCTCCCTACATGAAATATCCCCATAGTCCTCAACTACACCACACTTAGGAAATCTACCCAAGCACCCAACAAGCATTCCAAAACACTAAAAAACAAGCACATATACAAAAAACAAAAGAAGAACATTAAGAAAGAGTAAAGCTCCTACATTTCCATAGTAGATCTTGTTCCAGGAGTTAATCTCCAAGATTCTTCCAACCCAAGAAATCACCAAAAAACTCTAAAATTGACCACAAGAACTCCAAAATCCTCTAACTCCAAAAATGCAAGAGTACACAGAAATGAAGTAACCCCTAAACAAACAGAAGAACTTTAATAAATAGAAATGGGAGAGAGGACGGTGAGGTGGATCCTTGTAGGATGCCACATCAATCATCATCAACACCAATGCACAATAAATTGGCGGGTGAGAGCAATGACAATTACTTACACACACTATCCAATCCCACACCCCCTAAGGAAAAAATTAATTATATGAAAGAAAGTGCAATAAAATTTTACCTTTTTATCTTCCCAAAACACATAATGGGGTCTATTTTTGACCCCCAACCCATAAGTATCTTTGTTATAGCAATTTAATAGGTGAGGAACAAGTTTGACGTGTCCCATAAGCCTCCAAAATTAGCCCTTAAGGCCAAATTCGAATTTCCATAAAGGGGTAGAGTGTAGAACACTCAAGATCACAAAAATTCAACTTACAACACATAATCCAAGAGCCATCTAATCTAATACATGCATTCCTTTTGATTCATTCAAAATTAATTTAGGAAAAGGTTAATTTACTAATCTAGATAGATATCAAGTAATTAATTAAAGGAGATTACATCACTATAAATTAAAAACAAAAATCAAATAAATGAATATTAATAAATGACAAAAAATAATCTCGTGGTAACAATTGGAGGTGATCTCCCCCACGGGAACCCCCTAACAACAATTCAAACACACATACACAAAAATATATGTTGCCATGGTGACCCTTGTTGAATTCACCTAGCATTCCAATGTGGTTGGTCTTCAATCCCCCCATTGTTTGTTGTGAATATATTTACCTGCAAACCACATAATACCTCCTTCGGCCTCGTGGACGCATCAAAACATCCAAGATAAAATTTAAAATTTAAATCCACAATCATCTACATATGAAACAAATCATCATCTAGGAAATTATGATATCATTTATAATTTCGAACAACATCTCTATTCTACATTTCATCTGTGTCAAAATGATCACAATGTTATTTCAATTCTAAGGCCTACTCAGTGTCATGAAAATATCGCATGTCAAAAATATATATAACCATGTCAATAGCATATCATCATCAATATTAAAATGTCTCTAGAAGTCCACACACATCATACTAAGAATTGAAAACCAAAATTAGTTTGAGTATCTCTAACATCTAACATCATGCTAAGCTAGAATAATATAAAATGTCCATAATCATAGTCAATAGTATCAAAATCAACAGTAATAAATGTCGAAAAGAAGTTGGCACTACAGTTCACTCTATGTTTACATATCTGTCAAATTTAAAAATATTAAATTATTTTTTTAAAATACAAATGCAAGAAATTTGTATACCAAAACTTATTATTTTATTTCATTTATTCATAAACTCTTTTGAATGGATATGAGTTAGTGTTAGAGTCAACCATCATCACCTTCAAATTCAATTCATTCTTCAACAAACAACCTAGCTTCACATCATCCATCCATACCTAGCCTCAATTCAAGTTTCTATGGCCCAAAAGAGCATGTGACTCAAAAATGTTGTACTTGAATGGAGTGGGAAGTAAGCATCCTACAAGACCATCTCATCAACACCTCATCAACATAGAAAAATTTCCAACTAATTAATTTTCTCAAACTTATAATTTTATACAAAAATATAAATATTTTTTTAGCTGAAAGAGTGTAATAAATATCTCAAAAGATCATGCGACTCACAAATGTTGAACCTAAATGTAAAAAATTGAGCCACGTCTCTCTGAATTCCTCTCCATTGGTACAATTGTCTCAAAGTGGCGTGCATCTTCTTCACCCTGGGATGGGCTGAATAAGGTGCATAGTGGGTCTTTGTCAAAATTTCATGTCTCAAGCCTCCATCTCTAGGAACATAATCTGACCTCTCTTTCTTAGAAGATGATATGCCTCTAATGAAAATCCATGAAATATCCCCTCAAGGGGTCTCTGAGACTCACTCTCTACTCTAGCTATAAGGTAGAAGTTGTCATGAGGAAGCTACTACAAAATCCTACTCCATAAATTTGTAACCACTGAAGTAGCCATAGCCACATGTCTCCATCTACTTAGGGAATCTACTACCACAATTTCCTTCCCCTTCACATGCTCTATCTCCATAGCATACTTATAAAGAAACTCCACCCAACGCCACTGATGAGCGTTGAGATTGGGTTGCATGAATAGGTGGTGAAGACTCAAGTGATCAGTCCTGAGTGTAAATCTCTGCCCAAGAAGGAAGTGTCTCCACTACACCGAGGCCTGCACAACTGATGTAAACTCAAGATCATGGCTCAGATAATTGAGCTCATAATCCTTGATTTTGGGACACTCAAATGCAACTACTTTACCCTCTTGCATCAACACATCTCAAATTCCTGCCAAAGAAGCATCTATGCAAATGAAGAACTCACCTTGAGGGTCTGGCACTACCAGAATAGGATCTCTCATGAGGCATTCCTTTAGTGTCCTGAAGGTATGCTCACATCTATCTGACCGTACAAAATTATTCCCTTTATGCTAAAGGGAAGTGATGGGGTGCGTAATCATAGAAAAGTCCTAAACAAATCTCCTGTAAGATCCTACCAAATCAATGAAGCTGCGCCCCTCGATCACACTTGTGGTGCTATCCAATCCATGATAGCTTGAATATTTGAAGAATCGACTGTGATACCTTCCCCAAAAATTATGTGGCCTAAATACAACACCTCTATCTGAAAGAACACACATTTCTCTAGGTTCCCATAAAGATGTTTCTCATGAAGACACTGAAGAACCTAACGAAGGTTCTCTTTGTGCTCCTCATGTGTATGTGAGTAAATCATAATGTATAGAATATGAGCATGAAGCAATACAAGAATGTATAGAATACCCCATTCATCATGATCATGAACACTATGGGGTCATTCGTACAAAAAAAAGATACCACTGTGAAGGTGGTCTTGTGAATATCTACCTCTCTGATCCTCAACCGATGATACCCTGACTTAATATATATCTTGAAGAATATTGTAGCCCCCTTCATATGATCAAATAAATCCTCAATGAATGGAAGGGGGTAATGATTCTTGATTGTTACTTTGTTTAGCTAGTGGTAAACAATGCACAACCGCAGAGATCCATCCTTATTCTTTATGAAAATCACTGGTGCACCCCAAGGGGATACACTAGGATAGATTAGACCTTTCTCCAGAAGGCCCTAAGGTTGTAACTTGAGCTCACAGAGCTCAAGGGTAGTCATTCGATACGGTGCTCGCGAGATAGCCTTTATGGCCGGAACAAGATCTATGTCAAAATCTATATCACGTGGGAGAGGTAACCCCGATATCTCCCCTAGAAAAACATTAGAAAAATCTCTCAAAATGAGATGGTCATCAAGGGATGGTCCACTAGACTCATCCTCAGATTTTTCATTAATAGTAACAACATACATCCGACAATATCGTCGTACACACCGCTTAAACTACATAGCGGAAATGACACAAATGGAAATGGGCCTCCGAACTCCCGCTATCACTGACTCAACTGCTAGATCATTTTTACAAGCAATAGTCTTATGGTAACAATCCACTCTAGCTCTATGTGTACACAACCAGTCCATGCCCAAGATGACTCCATATGAACCCAAGGAGGCCCCATAATCCCCCCCCCTCTATGTGTCAAATCTCTAAGGAGGTATGTAAGGTGGACGGGTATGTCATTGTTGTTGTTGAGGTGGCTACTGTGGTGGCCAGAATGAAGACTATACTAAACCTTGTCCACCACAAGGAGGAGGAACTTACCCCCTTAATCTATTATCCTAAATTTGCTAGATGAAGCTTTGAACTCTATCTCTAGCCTATTGTGTCTTCCCTCTTGTCTCCTCTATAATATAGGCCTTCTCAACGGCCTCTGCTAATGTCTATGGGTAGTGAATAAACACTGCCCCACCCAAATCCAAATTCAGGCCCCTCATGAACCTTTGAATCTATAATTTCTCATCCTCTAAAGTCGACATACTAGAGTAGGTCTAAAAATTGACTCTTATACTCAGCTACAATTATAGATGCCTAACGGACGTAGTAAAACTTGTCTATTCACAGTTGAATAAACCTCCTGGGAAAATACTTGCTCTTGAACTGCACCTCAAATAATGCCCTGGTAATTGTCTCTGATTCAACATGGAGCTTCTGCTCCTCAGTCCTCCACCAAAATCCTACTTCATCCCTCAGAAGATGGATCACAAATAGAAATTTGTGTGTTTCTATTACAAGGGCAGAGCAGCATCCACTCGGGCTCACCAACTAGGCCTCTTCCTGAAACCCACATGTATCACATGAATAGTGAGATGGTCGTAGCTTCAGGATCTCCCTGATATGGTATGTAGCTGATGATTGACAACCCCTAGGACTCTCTGTATTCTCCTCCCTTTGTCTAAGGCTTTGAGATTTATCCCTATAACCTAAAATCATGTCTCCATGTCCTCTTTGTGGTTACTCTTCCCTAGCTGAATACATGGGGAATTTCTCTACCCCATACTCCTTGCTATGTCGAGGAGATACATGATCCTCCAATAATGTCTCCATATTATGTCTAGTAAGTCGTCCTCCCAGAGATCCTCCACGTATAGTGGCATTGACGTCCTAATGCATTTGTAAAATCTGAGGTAGAATGACTTCTATCACTTGCTCTGGAGGTGGTAAATATAGGTCTATGTAAAAGGATCCCTCTCCTGGTCTACGCCTCCTACATAGACCAATGCGAGAGTTAGTTCATTATACTAGGTTCTATTGAAGTTTTCTAGTTTTTCTATATTATATAATTATCAAATAGTGTCATTTTCTAGGTCTACAAGAAAACATAATTGCACTAGGTTAAATGTCCATGTTTTGTGTTTTCTAGTGTGCCCAAGGGTCCAAGCTTTAGACCCACTGATTTGATACCAAGTGTAACTCCCAAAAAAATGACGTTTCAGGAACATGTTAAAACCTAAGACTTATCACAAAAATTGCGACTAATTTTTTTAAGATAAAAGGTTATAGGGGTGTTAACCCCTAGGGTACATAAAATTAATTTACACCAATAATCTCAACTTTACAAATGATAGACCATATCTAGTTAAATGATTAAATATTAAAATTACTTTAGCTCTAAGGTCGATTAAGTAAAAGTCACTTAGTAAGGTGCCCTACTTTAATTTACTTGGTTAAGTGTTTTCTCCTCTTTAGTTAATATTGAATCCTAATATGGTTACCCTCATGCTTAATTATTTTAGTTTCATTATCCTAATAAATTAAGGTAATTTTTATTAAATTCCTAAAGCATACCAAGAACTAATAATGACTTTACACCCCAAGGCAATTAAATCGCTCCATTCACCCATCTACACATACCTTTAAGGATTTATTTAAAACATTAAAAAAATACATTCCTACCAAACAAAAGTAGTGTTGATCCTCCGCCCTTAGATAAATTCAATTGTGGCCACATGATCATAGGGTTCCAAACTAGCCCTACATTTCCTTATGAATTCTTACTAAAACCTTTCCTTTATTCTATTCTCCTCATTTGATCTATTTTCTCTTGTTTGATTTACCGATTGGAGCAAAGGAAGCCATGGGAACAAGGAAGGGAGAAAATATGGAGAGATTCTTTAGGATCAAGCTTAGGGTAGTTTTGTTTATGGATATATCATTGTAATTTCTCCCAATCAAGGATTGAAGGGACTTACATTACCAATCTGGATTTTTTTCAAAACTGTTTTTATTTGGGGTTCTCTATTTAGGGAAAACCCTACCCCCATTAATATAAAAGAGAAAGAGTGCTTTTAATTTAACATTTAGAGATTCATTTGCTTTAAACAATAAGAATTATCCATTCTTTAGTTGCTAGTGGTTTTCTTGTGGTTTTTACAAGCTTAAAAAGTTAATTAGAACAAGTTAAAACTTACACAGGCGCAGAACTGTGAATTCTGTTAAAGCGACAAAACTACCAGTGAGAGCAAGATGACGGTCCGAGGACTATGACCCCACTTGCGTGAGGATTCATGAGATACTACCTTGTTAGAGCGATAGTTTTGAGACCACCGCCTTTCTTGAGCAGTGGTTAGGAGATCATTGCTCTATACAGAGTGGTAGTCCTATTTCTTAGAAACAGAAACTTAAAATCCAAGACTTCTCAAAAAAAAAAGTTACTAAAGTGTTGTAAAATTCATTATGAGCTTAATTTTATATGCTTGAAGTTTCTAGTTGTAATATTTAGTTCCATTTATTCATTTCATAGTTAAAACTACTCATTTTAAAGTATTATATATTCCAATAATAACAACTACTATAAGATCATTTTCATTTTTGTTCCATAAACTTTCTTACAAGTATGAAAGTTTTAAAAAGGTCTAAATCTACTTCTAATATTGTTATTTTATTACTACAAAATGTAACATATAATTATAACAATATACTTCAAATTTATTGCCTCTTTCCATTTTCACTACAACTTATAAATTCAAAATAACTATAATAACATTGTTATACATTCAAGTTTCCTATGGCTAATTTTCCCCATCTTACAACTTCCATAATCATTCTTTCTCATTTACAATAATACAACTACACAATGAAAGTAAACTTTCTTTTCTATTTCACAAGACTAGCTTTACAACACAAATTTTTCTTCCTTTTTTTCAATATACAATACAACATTCATATCCAATAATTGAATGTAACTTTTCTTCATAATATTATTACAATGTCTTCCAGTTAAAGGGAGAAATTATACAAGAATTTAAGCTACAAAGGAATATGATATTACAAGTTCCTCCACCTTAAGTGGGAATAACAATAAGAAGGTTTTATCACAAGAAGGATTTCATAAGGAAACCAACAATGCTCCTAATTTCCCATCGCTAACAAGAGAGATCCTTCATAATTGCTTGATCCACCAAAAAATTGGGGGGGCAAGGAACCAATCTCCACGAAACCAAAATATCCAATGAGGAAGAGAAGCCATCCTCCTCATTGGCCCCCGATCCCCAGCCATATTTCAATGAAAGATGGATCCAGCACATGACAACAAACAAGCTTCTACAATAGAAAACCAAGTATTTCACAACCATTCCAAAACATAACCAACTTAAACTATAAACACAATGAGGAAAACAACAAAATATACACACTATTACAAGAGGGGGTGTTTTGAGACATTAATTAGAGACAAAAATATATTTTTGTCTCTAATTAATACCCTCTCCATATTTTCGTCTCTAATTTACCTCTCTTTTGTTTTTTTACTTTTATTTTAATATTAATGTATATTTTTTAAGTTTAATTATACATCAAAGTGTATACTCTTTCTTCGATGCAGGGCCAAAGAGGAAGGTGCATCTTTTTTTAGGGTTTTTGTAGGGAGTAGGGAGAAGCGCGTGAGGTATTTTGTGCAGGGCATAGGCGCATGAGGGATTTCGGCAGGGGCGCCAGAGGTGCGTGAGGATTTCCGCAGGGGTGCCAGAGGTACATGAGGATTTCGGCAGGGGCAGAGGAAAAAAAATAGCGGCCGTAAAAATACAGGTGCATTTTAGAGGTTTTTTCTTAAGGAAGCCCCAGCCATCAAAAAATTTGAGGGTCTAAATGAAAACCAAGGCAGAGTCTGCATAAATAAGAAGGCGTTTAAGTGACTGCCATCTGGTGGACTTAATATGGCAGGATGAGAAGGAGCGGCTCAAGATAACTGAATGCATCATGTCTCTGTTTCTCAGACTTAACGCTATTCAGGTGTGTTGTTTTTTCTTTACAAATCTGTTTAATTTTATGTATATTTCACAAGATGACAGATCTAAATCTATTGGGGTTTTGTAGATATCAGATCTATTGATCTTGTACGGAGAAGCTTTGTGGATGTTGTAATACCCAATCAAGCGGACTGTGTAGATTTCTATCATCATCGCCGTCAAATATCAGTCAACATCTTAGTATTGACATAACAGGTAATAACAGCTTAGATCTCCACATTTCTTCATCTTAGGGTCACATTAAGATTGTTACAATGCTTACATATTCTGGTGCAGATGTCTTTTAACAATGGCTCAATCTGGATGCCAACAACATTTTTCTCCATTGTAGTGAAGCTCTCTGCTATCGATGGCTCATACTTGTCACACTGCACACATTCTTTATCACATCTCACATGTTGAAAACCCACACAACTCAGGTCAGACAACCTCCTTCCAGTTCTCTTATGAACACCCTTGTTTGAAGGTTTTCTCTGAGATGAAAACCTTGGGGTTTTTTCCCTCATGCTTGCATATGAAGCATCAGAAGAAGAGTAGGACCCCTCTGCATCAGAACTGCTAAAGAATCCATGCAAGGACATAATCTCCTCATCTTTCTGAAGTAGGAGACTATGATAGTAATCCAATCGCTCTTGAGAAGATTCAATTTTTTGTGGGTTTCTCTCTTGAACTACATGACTTCCATCTCCAACTGAGCTTTCTCCTTCTGTAACATGGAAATATTTTTCATGGCCTCATCCATGGCAGTGGAGGAGGCATTTCTCTCAGCTTCTAGTTGAGAATAAACATTTTGCAGTGCCTGGTTATGTGCAGAGCTGCTACCTTGAAATATGTGGCGGTCCCATGCATCTGTGTTGGTATTACATTTGAGATACAATTGTCCACAATCCCAGCTTCTACTAAACCGATGCCTCCCATGGATCACTTGAGATGCAACAATTTCCATCACTGACCAAACATTAAATTGTAAAATTTGACAAAAGGTAAAATTAAAGAACTGAGACATGCATAATGTTGAAGATGTAAGGTTTTCACAGTCCATAAATATGATAGAGAAGTTTTTTTTAATCAATGCCAATATGTCATACCCATTGCCATCAATTTTACTCACATTATATGAAGAATGATTCATGAAATTTAAAGATGTTGTGTCTCTAGAATATTGAAAACAAAGTTTTCACAGTTAATGTAAGAAATCTTATTTTGTGTAGTAGTATGGCAGCGGTTTTTCACAGTTCATAAGTGAAAAACTATATTTGATGACCATCATTATTCGCATAATTAGGATCATGATATATTGAACTTTAACCAGGTTAACTAATTAATACATGAATAATTTATTCAAGATCGTACCTGTCACTGGGCTGATTTATCGATCTTAACCAGCTTGTGGAAATGAATAATACCAGATACGTTCTTTATATGCATGATTTCAATGACTTTGTATACGCCATATGATTTTAAAACCTGTGTGAGGAGGGCACATATCTCCCACTTTGTATTTATTTCATCCCTGCAATCTATATAGCCAAAAATATTTTTATTTATGTGATCTCTTGGAAAGGATTTTTAACTGTTCCACTGGTGCTCATGTTGTTTTCCCAGGTCTTTGCATTGATTTGAATGGGGTCATATCTCAGATCGACATATTTTTTTGATGTTAATCACCATTTGAAGCTTGGGGGGAAGACAAAAATTAAATCCTAATATAAAGTAATAAAATCAGGCAGCACCTCCCACGCTTCTGCCTCTGCTCAAACTTATATCATTGACCAATATAGCCCCTTGTTATCTTCTCGCACTGTAGATGATTTGCATACCTTGTCGGATTTGAGCATCAAATCAAGAAGTTTCAAATACCACTCAACTTTAAGTGTGTGAGGGGATGGTCGTATTCAACATTGGTGGTCAGAGGATCTACAGTCAGCTCTCAGAAGGAAAACCAAGGTTTTCTTGATATTTATTACTCATTCTTCATTTCATTTCCCATTTACATTCTCTCAACTGCTATGCTTTTAAGCTTTCTTGCACCGTATTTTTAAGGCAATCTTAAACCAAACACTTCTCATTTGATTGAATGCTTTTCTGATTTAACTAAAAGTAGGTTTTACTCAAATTTGGTTGCACTTGGGTTCTTTTCCTGTGGGTATACATGAATTTGAGTATTTTATTTATTGATTGTATTCCTATGTTCCTAAAAATGAGGGATTTGGATGGTTTATTTGAATCTGGTTTAGCTTATTTTGGTGGGTATAATGAATGCCAATCTGAGTCCCTGTTCTTGCAGGGAGGAGAAGTTAATGCTATATGAGCATGGCTGGGTTGAATAATAAAAGCAGAGCATTGGGAGATAATTGGAAACCTTTTTAGTGTCCTCTCTACCAGATGTTATGTAATTAAAGGTAGAGTAGTAGCAGCAGGAGCAGAGTATGTGTTTTTGCACATTTCATTCTTGTAATACTTAAATTATGTTTTATTTCTTCCATTTCTAATATTTCCAACATTTCAGGAAAAAATCTATTGCTGCTAAGAATTTTATTCAAATGGATCGTCTTGTAACTAGGTGAATTTTGATATTAACCATAAATTGAACCCTTGCTTGTGCATTTGTGTAGCCACATAAGGCTCAAATTTATATATTTTATAAATGCAGCTCAATTTTGTATTTCCAGGAGATTTGGCGCAACTTCGGCAAAAAATCATCTCTTGACACAGGTTGGACTATATTCTCCTGTATCCAAATTGTTTGTTACCCTAAAATAAAATTCATATGATTTTCCCTTTGTACCAATGGAAACCACTGTTTGGAATTTTTAATGCATTTACAATGTGTTATCACCGGATCACAGCACCCCTGTGCATGTATTTGAACTCACAGTGTGATTGGATAACATGGGTACTATCTCCAAGTTGTGGGACTTGCTACTTGAGATAGACCTCCAGAGAAAGCTGGTTCTTGCTCCTAAACTACCTGCCACAATCTACTCTAATGCAGGATAAGCTAACTGTTCTAATCTAAATTTCCAAGGGACCAGGGAAATAGAATACATAAAATGAAAGCCTACACTAAAGCGGTGATACACCAGAAAAGGAGGGTGTGAGAGTAATCTCCAAATGTGTGAAATACAGAGGGAAAGTGCACACTAGAAGAGGTGATGACAGTTCACCACAATCTAGCAAAATGCATTCACAACAATATTCCAAGCATACACAATGTTAATGAATCCCTGCAAGAACACAATAATAGACACAATATTATTATAGAAAGATCAAAGGGGCAAGAAGGATGCAAGAAAACACAGCAGGGGAAGATACATCCACAAACTGGTATTTTATTGCTTCATGATATGTACAGTTCGATCTATTACAAGATAAGGGCCTGGATCACCATACAAGGAGTCCACTACAAGGGCCTGAAACACACTAGCTTCACAAAGCAATTTTTGGTAGAGCTTTGCTACCCAAAAACTCTCTCCTTTACAATGAGCCCCAACACTTCAATTTATAGAAAAATGAGAAGGAAAAGAGAAGGGAAAATGGAAATCCCGAAATCTATCCTTCAAACCACCTGTAAGAGGCATTAAATTAGAGTGAAAAGGTTGTCCATTACTTGAAAAAGGCTCCCCATACTGTCCCATGTGCTGCAGCAGAGAAAGAATGATGACCATGCCTCTTAATTGCACTCCCAGCTACCAAATAGAACACTGTTCTGAACCCGGCCACGTTTTCTTAAAAAACCCAAACAATTTCTGATCAAATCTATAATTTCTTGATTTTTTTGCATCAGGCTCGGAACCATGATTCCAACGGTACCAATTTTGTGTGATTTCGTTGAGAAATGCAAAAGTTATGGCCTTCTGAGTGTGGGCAGCTATTTTGGGTCTGGCAGGCGTTTTCTGTCATTTGACGGGAATGAGCATTGACTGACTGGAGCCGAATATGTTTCTTTTATTTAAATATAGCTACCCTCATTAAAATTAAGAAATCTAGTTTTTGTGGTGTAGAGGACGTCGTGCTCGTTCCAGAAAGTCCAATTTTATGAAAATCGGAGCTCGGAGTCAAAAGTTATGGCCGTTTGAAGTTTCCAGACCAAACGTTGACTTTTCTTCCCTGCCTTCGGCCATTTCGGCTTTTCGCGTCGCGCGCATCCCTTTGTCCCATTTGGTTTCGGTGCTGAAATTTCCCATTTTGGCCGAACCGGCCGGTTCACGTACTCGCAGCCCATATGTCCCATTTGGTTTCGGACCGTCTGGGACAAATTCGCCCGGTTCGGCCGGTTCGCGCCCTTTTGTCCCAACTGTTCCGGGACAAAAGTTCTCATTTCAGCCGGTTCGGCCGGTTCATGTACTTTTGGCCTGCGCGTCCCAGATTGTTTCGGGCTGCCTTGACTCATTTCACCCGGTTCGGCCGGTTCGCGTCTTTTTGTCCCGCTTGTCCCAAAGGCGACCCTCTCAGCAGTTTAGCCAATTTTTTCTCTCTTTTGGCCAGATCAGCTTTTTGTGCCCGCTACGTACTTTTGTCCCAGATGTCCCAATTGCTATTTGGACCGCCTGGAGGATTTTCAGCCGATCCGCGGCATTTTTGTCCCAAATGTCCCAATTGCTCCTAGGACTAGGACTTAGCCATTTTTCATGATTTTTCTTGGCCCGAACTTGTTTTTTGCAAATTTTTTCACATTTTCTCAGAACTTGCTCTCTTCTTCTTGGACAGGGGAGTTAGAATAAATCTGAGGGGACCCTAGAAACATGACTTTCTTTTCCCGGACTCAATATAATTGCTTGGGACTAAAGAATTTGATGCATGTTATCAAAATTTACCTTGAGGGGTGAATTTTGGATAACAATTTTGGTGACTCAGCGGGGTCATCTGCCTGCCAGATGAAGAATGGCCAGCTGCTTGTAGCAATCCATTGGGCATGGAGTCTATTTGATAGCCTCTTAGCTGATCTGAAATTTGAAAACCTGTGTCCTTGAGCCATCAAAACATTCGTTGAGCTGGTTTTCCTGTGGCTGCAAATTCTTTTCCAGGAGCTTGATGAACTGCAAACATGCACATACTAGAAGCAATAGGACATGTGCACAAGCACTTAGGGAAATAAAAACTACTCTAACAGCAGTACAATGTGCATAAGCACTTAGAGGAATGGAAATTCTAAATTAATATTTATAAGGGTGAGAAGCTTTCTTTCTAGTAGCATCGTTTGAGATAGATCCCATTGACCGGAATCTGCAATTCTTCACCATCCAACTTAGCCAGTCGGAAAGCATTGCTACCTTTGCATTCAATGACCATGTATGGGCCACTCCAGATGGCATCAAACTTGGAGTGCTTTCCTGGTTTTGCACGATCAGCATCCCACTTCAGTACCAAATCTCTAGTTTGCAATATCCTGGCCTTAGCTTTCTTTTCAAAACTCTTTTTGACCAATGCTTTATCTTTTTCTATGGTCTGCATTGCGTGCTCTCTTGATTCTTCTAATTCCATCAGCTCTGCATACCTGATTTTCCATAGGTTCAAACTCAGCTAGTTCCAACTGTTTCATGAGTTCCAACGCTGGCAACTCAAGCGATATAGGTTAGAACTGCTTCCTTCCCGTACACAAGCTTGTATGGAGAGCTTCCTGTAGATCTCTTGGGCGTGATCCTATCAGCCCATAGGGCTGATTTGAGCTTTGCGTGCCAAGTCCTTTGATTCTCATCAAGAGTCCTCCTGATGATTCTTAGTAGATTCTTGTTTGTAGACTCGACTTGGCCATTACCTTGAGGGTAATAGTTTGATGAAGTGCTGAGATACACACAATTTTTTACAGCCCACTCAGTGATCTTTGTGCCAAGGAATGCCAATGCATTATCTGATATGATAGTGGCAGGGGCACCGAACCTCGTGACTATCCCTTCATAGAAATCTAAGATATTAGATTTCATTTTCCTCCTTGAGTGCCACTGCCTCAATCCACTTGGTGAAATAGTCTGTTGCTGTTAGTATCCACTTGTGGCCCTGACTTGAATTGGGATTGATAACCCCCAATGAAGTCCAGTCCCCATTGCATGAATGGTCTGATTTACTGAAATTGGACGAAGGGGCAGCGCTGCTAACCTTTCTTTCCCTGTGAAGAATGCACATTTCTTGCATTTCTTGACCCATGAGTAGCAATCATTGAACACAGTAGGCCAATAGTAACCAGCTTTCATGATTTTTAGAGCTGTTACTCGTGGAGCAAAGTGGCCTCCTGCTTCCCCGTCATGGAACTCGTGTAGGATTTTCTCAACTTGACCTGTTCCAATGCATCTTAATAGAACACCATTGATGTCCCTTTTAAACAAAACTCCATCAACAAGCACATATGGAATGGCTTGTAATCTGAAGTATCTCCTCTTTTCTTTGCTTACTTCTGGAGGGCACAAGCCTGTTTGGAGGTAATGCACAAGGTCTTGAGTCCAACATGGGATGGATGCATCATCAGCTAGCTGTTCTTGATCATTCTGTAGTAGTAAGACAACATCCTCTTCACTTTTTGACTCGTCTGGTTGTTTGGAAGCGAGCTGCTCACACAAGCCTTTGCCACGAACTAGCTTGGTCACTTTGATTTCAATATCATATTCCATCACCCGAGTGATCCAACCTGCTCTCTTTTCATTTAAATCCTTGTTTAGGAGGAAGTCCTTGACACCAGCATGAGACACCAGCGAGTTGAATCTTATTGTTTGAGACCAAGTGTCTGAACTTCTTCAAGCTCCTGATGACAGCAAGGACATGCTTTTCGATGAAAGAATACTTTATTTCGTAATCTTCCAAGGTTTGACTGAAGAATGCTATGGGCTGTTCTGAACCTTCTCTATTCAGCTGTGTCAAGATAGCTGAGATTGTGTCTGATCCTCCAAACGCATACAACATGAAGTCCTTCGAAAAGTCTGGGTTGATAAGAGTTGGAGCTTGTGATATTGCATGCTTGATGTCTTCGAAACTCTCTTTGCCTTCTGCTGTCCATTTGAATGCCAGATTCTTCTTCAACATCATTGTTAGAGGCTTCACAAGAGTGGCAAAATTAGGCACAAATCTGCGGACAAAGTTTATCCTTCCTAAGAAGCTTTGGAGAGATTTCTTGTGGTGTGGCAATGAAGCGTTCGGATGGCTTCAACCCTTTCAGGATCAATTGTTAGCCCTTCCCTAGAGACAATGTGGCCCAACAGTTTGCCTTCGTGTGCCAAGAATACACACTTCTTTGGATTCAAGACACTCCAAACCTTCTACACCTCTGAAACACTTGTCTGAGGTGAAAGAGATGGTCTGCTGCATTCTTTGAGAAGACAGTGATATCATCCAGAGTATACCAGCACTATCTTGTTGATCAAGCCTTTGAACGCCATATCCATAGCTCGCTGAAATGTTGCTCCGGCATTTGACAGTCCAAATGGCATCTTCTTGTAAGCATACGTGCCCCATTTTGTAGTGAAGGCCATTTTGAATTGATCTTCTTCTTTCACCAATATCTGATTATAGCCTGAATATCCATCTAGCAATGAAAACCTTTCTGAACCAGCTACAACCTGCAATATTTGTTCCATTGATGGAAGCGGATAATGGTCTTTCAGTGATGCTCTATTTAGATCACGAAAGTCCACACACAATCTTATTTCTCCGTTTCTCTTTCTTACCGGCACCAAATTTGCAACCCAACTTGAGTGTTTGATGGGGAAGATGATACTGGCCTCAATGAGCTTGGTCCTAACTCTTTTCTCATGAGAGGCTCGATATGAGGATTTACTGGCCTTTGCTTTTGCCTGACAGGCTTGGATTCCGGATCCAACTCAATAGTATGTTGTGCCAACTTTGGATTGAAACCTCTTAAATCTTTGTAAGTCCAAGCAAAAACATCTGGGAATTCTTGACAAAGCTGAACAAAATCAGATTTCTCTTGTGGAGTACTTACTTTGCCAATTTGTAATGTCTTGCCTTCATCTACTAAGATAGGTTCTGAATCTTCACCCTTTACTTGAATGTTCACTTTCTCCTTCCGGAACTGATCATTCGGGTTGAAGATTGACTCCAGCGTTATGAGGCCTTTTGGTAATTTGTTAGTCCTCAGCTGCACCACTTGGTCACCATATTGCTGCTCCAGCTTGTCTTGATTTCTCATGGAGAACTCAGCTTCTTCTTGCAGGAAATTAACAATTTGCTGATCATTCTCGAAGACTTGCCAACTTGTGTTGTTATCCGGAACAGCTGGTCTCACAACCACTTTGATATGAGGCTGAGTTTTCTCACTTTTGATACTTTCTACAACATCAAACGCAGCCCCAATTGCTGCCAGTCTGTCAGCGGCTTCATTCTTTTTTCTTGGGATGGAAATGATGCTAAAAGCTTCAAAATCTTCAATAAGATCCCATACCCGATTTTTGTAGTTCTTCAACAGATCATTTTTGGCAGCATTTTTTCCTTTGACTTGGTTTATGATCAGCTCACTATCACCAAATTACTTGTAAATTCCTGATGCCTTTCTTCTTTGCCCAGTGCAGTCCATGAATTAAGGCTTCATACTCAGCTGTGTTGTTTGAACAGGAAAACTGGAAACGGAAGGCTGAGTAGTACCTTATACCTTGTGGTGAAATGAGCATAGCTCCTCCTCCTGCACCTTGTCTGCTCCTTGACCCATCAAAGAACAATTGCCATACTTCATTCTTGTCTTTATGTTCTGGCTTGGTGATGCTAGGAAGAGGTTGATTCTCTTCATGTATGCAATAAAGATTCCTAGCTCAGATTCTTCTATCTCTTGATAAGGATCAAAATCATGCACCTTGCTTGCCCATTCATCAAGAGTCAAATCTGGTATGCTTCCAACCTTGGTGTCAGCTTCATCAGTGCTTGGATAATCCTCTTGATCAAATGCTGAACAGTTGGCATTGATTTGGCTTGGAGTGTAAGGCTCAATGTGGAAGTTTGCAATAGGTTCAGACCTAATTGTAGCCTTAGTTCCATACCTTGTTCTGAACAACATGTGTGACCAATCCGCTGAAAGATAGCCTCCAATTTTAGCAGTGAAGTCTCTTGACAAGCATAATGCAAAGAGTGGTGGTAGGTCTATGACTGACACATCTTGCAACACTGTTACGTTAGGACATGCATCCAGTGTGAGGCTCAAACCTTTGATTACTCCAACCGTTGTCACTAGCTGTCCCATCTAATTGCACTACACCCTTGGAGAAGACTTCATATTGGAGTCCTAGCTGATCAGCTATTTGTTTTGGCATTACTGAACTACTTGCCCCAGAGTCAATCATGCAATTATGCACCAGCTTATCTCCTATGATCAATGAAACATAAAATGGAGGGGGCTTCAACATTTTACCTTGCTGTCCTCCATGATTTCCTTCAGGCTGGGCAGCATTTGTGAGTACCTCCTCTTGCATCTGGACATGGTGATTTGAAGTTGACCAGTCCTTCATGGCAGCTTGTAGCAAATCTCTTTGGCCTGGGATGGATAGTGATTGCCACATTGATATGTTGACATTTGTCTTCTTCATCTGATCAATGATATTGAATGGGGATGAAGCATCTCTTTGTTCTACCTTGGCTTGTACATTCATTCCTTGTGTATGGGCAGCAACAACTGGCATTTGAGTTGGCCTAGGGGCCGTTTTAGGTGCTCCTTGTATGTTTGGAGCTACAGTTTGTCTGCCAGCGGCTTGTGGAGTGATAGAAGGTTGTGGATTACTCGAAGCCAATGGCTGTTCTTCACCCAAATTTCTCCTCTTTGACCTTGTGTTGGCTGCAACACTCTGAGAGGGCATTTGATTCGTACCACAGAAATCTTCAGCCTGCCAATTGACAAGAGTAGTTTCGTTCGGAGATGTTACTTGCTGAGGTGCCCCTTGCTGCTGGTCTTCTTCGTGGCTGGACTCTTGTGACCCACCAATGGTTTGCACCATAAGGGCCTGATTTAATGCACCGTTAAAGCACATTGATTGGTTATGTGGCTGACTGCACGGGAAACACCAATCATACTCTTGGGCCATGTTATTTTGGACTGGCACCAAAGCTCTGGATGCAGATGCAACATTGGGGTTGTAGGGCTGAAATGGTCTATTGGCAGGAGGCCTTGCTTGATTCTGATTTGCAGCTGGATTGGGTGGTCTTTGAGGTTGATATGGTTGCCTATTTGGTTGAGCTTGAGGCTGATAGGAAGGTCTAAAACTTTGAGCTTGCTGTCTCTTGAGTGTGACCAGCTCATTACCTAAATTTTGCAATTGTTTCATAACTTCTTGAAGCTCATTTGGGGCACTCGGAGATGAAGTGGAAGCTTCATTTGAACTTTGATTTCTAGGAGTGGGAATAGGAGCTAAGACAGGTGCTTGACTAGTACTTGGGCTCTCTAAACTTGGATATAATGGCATTGGGGGCCTAGGAGCTAGCTTACCAGCTTGAATAAGACAGTTTTCAGCCCTAATGGCAATGCTATAAGAAGCAGGTAAGGTTGTGCCTCCCATAGATTGAATTAACATAGAAATATCAGAATTCAAAGCTTTAAGATAGTATAGAAAAGCACCTTCTGCTGTTGGCCTGACTGCCACTGGAATCCTATCCCAAGACCTTTGAAATCTGAAGTTGAAGTCAGTCAGCTGCTCGTTGGGAGCTCTCTTGATAGTTGTCAATTGTTCTAGAAGAGACAAGTTGTCTCCCTTCTCTCCAAACTGCTCATGGAGAGCTATGCATAACTGATTCCAATTCGTGATAGAACCAGCTTCAAGGCTTCTGAACCATTGCAATGCCTTCCCTTTGAACGATGATGCCAGCAATTTGACAGCCACATCCATTTCATTTATCTCATGGATTGACACAGATGTTAGCAATGTCTTTGACATGATCACCAGGAGTGGTATGATTTTCTCTAGTGAAAAATGGAATGTTCTTCAATGCTGCAATTGGAACTGGATTCTGTGCATTGAGGGCAAGTGGGCTGCTGCCAGTGAAATTGACAAAGGGATTTAGTGGTTGCGCCATTCTGATTGGCCTGAGAACCCTTGTTGATGCGAGAAAAGGTCTACCAGGTGGAGGTGTAGACAAAGTTCTATTAGGTGGAGACGCAGATCTTTGAGCTCTTCTTCCCCTTCTTTCTCTGCCTGGAGATAGATGCAGATAAACAAACAGTCCTTCCTCCTTAGTTCTTGATCTCGTCTGTATTCTTCTCATAAATTCACCAAGCTTGGACTGTAGAAACCAGCGGATTATGCCTGTTGGGAGTCGCTAGATGTGTAATTTTAAAGCTCCTTCAAAGCTGGAACTTACAACAAGTGCACATCAATCTTGTTGCAATGAAAGTAAAGACCTCTAAGGTCCCACCGGCCGTGCCAGAATTGTTATCACCGGATCACAGCACCCCTGTGCATGTATTTGAACTCACAGTGTGATTGGATAACATGGGTACTATCTCCAAGTTGTGGGACTTCCTACTTGAGACAGACCTCCAGAGAAAGCTGGTTCTTGCTCCTAAACTACCTGCCACAATCTACTCTAATGCAGGATAAGCTAACTGTTCTAATCTAAATTTCCAAGGGACCAGGGAGAGAGAATACATAAAATGAAAGCCTACACTAAAGCGGTGATACACCAGAAAAGGAGGGTGTGAGAGTAATCTCCAAATGTGTGAAATACAGAGGGAAAGTGCACACTAGAAGAGGTGATGACAGTTCACCATAATCTAGCAAAATGCATTCACAACAATATTCCAAGCATACACAATGTTAGTGAATTCCTGCAAGAACATAATAATAGACACAATATTCTTGTAGAAATATAAAAGGGGCAAGAAGAATGCAAGAAAACACAGCAGGGGAAGATACATCCACAAACTTTGTATTTTATTGCTTCCTGGTATGCACAGTTCAATCTATTACAAGATAAGGGCCTGGATCACCATGCAAGGAGTCCACTACAAGGGCCTGCAACACACTGGCTTCACAAAGCAATTTTGGCAGGGCTTTGCTACCCAAAAACTCTCTCCTTTACAATGAGCCCAACACTCCAATTTATAGAAAAATGAGAAGGAAAAGAGAAGGGAAAATGGAAATCCCGAAATCTGTCCTTCAACCACCTGTAAGAGGCATTAAATTGAGTGAAAAGGTTTTCCATTACTTGCAAAAGGCTCCCCATACTGTCCCATGTGCTGCAGCAGAGAAAGAATGATGACCATGCCTGTTAATTGCACTCCCAGCTACCAAATAAAACACTGTTCTGAACCCGGCCACGTTTTCTTAAAAAACCCAAACAATTTCTTATCAAATCTGGAATTTCTTGATTTCTGTGCATCGGTCTCGGAACCACGATTCCAACGGTACCAATTTTGTGTGATTTCATTGAGAAATGCAAAAGTTATGGCCTTCTGAGTGTGGGCAGCTATTTTGGGTCTGGCAGGCGTTTTCTGTCATTTGACGGGAATGAGCATTGACTGACTGGAGCCGAATATGTTTCTTTTATTTAAATATATCTGCCCTCCTTAAAATTAAGAAATCTAGTTTTTGTGGCGTAGAGGACGTGGTGCTCAGAAAGTCCAATTTTATGAAAATCGGAGCTCGGAGTCAAAAGTTATGGCCGTTTGAAGTTTCCGGACCAAACGTTGACTTTTCTTCCCTGCCTTCGGCCATTTCGGCTTTTCGCGTCCCGCGCGTCCCTTTGTCCCATTTGGTTTTGGTGCTGAAATTTCCCATTTCGGCCGAACCGGCCGGTTCGCGTACTCGCAGCCCATATGTCCCATTTGGTTTCGGACCGTCTGGGACAAATTCGCCCGATTCGACCGGTTCGCACCCTTTTGTCCCAACTATTCCGGGACAAAAGTTCTCATTTCGGCCGGTTCGGTCGGTTCGCGTACTTTTGGCCCGTGCGTCCCAGACTGTTTCGGGCTGCCTTGACTCATTTCGCCCGGTTCGTGTCTTTTTGTCCCGCTTGTCCCAAAGGCGACCCTCTCAGCAGTTTAGCCAATTTTTTCTCTCTTTTCGGCCAGTTCGGATTTTCGCATCCCGCGCGTCCTTTTGGCCTGGATGTCCCATTTGCTTTCGGACCGTCTGGCGGCCTTTCGGCCGGTTCGCGTCTTTTTGTCCCAACTATCCCAA
Organism: Taxus chinensis; assembly: GCA_019776745.2. Lineage (NCBI taxonomy): Eukaryota > Viridiplantae > Streptophyta > Pinopsida > Cupressales > Taxaceae > Taxus > Taxus chinensis. The sequence goes on along the minus strand of CM034154.1, from coordinate 166,683,122 downwards.
ATGCTGCGAGGACTAGGACTTAGCCATTTTTCGTGATTTTTCCTGGCCCGAGCTTGTTTTTTGCAAATTTTTTCACATTTTCTCAGAACTTGCTCTCTTCTACTTGGACAGGGGAGTTAGAAAAATATGAGGGGACCCTAGAAACATGAATTTTTTGCCCTGACTCAATCTATTTGCCTGGGACTAAAGAATTTGACACATGTTATCAAAATTACCTTGAGGGTGAATTTTGGATAACACAATGATAACATAGATATCTAATAATGACATGGAAAACATTGATGAAAATTGTCTACGTGTCAGGGGAAATGTATGTTTCAAATAGTGTTGATTTCTTGTTATATATTCATCAAATATGGCATGTCTAGTGTTAATAGGATGTATTAGACTCCAAAATTTCACTTGTTTTGAGTATGTATTTCACCACATGATTTAATGGGATTTTCTAAATATATATTTTCCTTTTCTTTAAAATGATCCTCCATATGTTATAGTTGGAACTGTTGTAGAGTTAATACTAACATTAATGCATGCTCTTTTTCTGGAAAATCTTTCTATTGGCTCTTGGTGGGTAAGTGAACAATCGTGAAACTCTTCTATTTTGTGAGTAATTTATTTTACATATAAGAATAAATGCAGATTTAATAGTGTCAAAAGACTGCCAACAATAAAAGTAAAATTGCACTTGTTAGAGGAAGAAAAAGAAGTATCTCTGAGATATAAATTTCAGTGTAGAAACTCAAGAATTGTCTTATGAAATAAGTTTGAAATTTGAACTTTATTGGGTGTCATGTCACTTTCTCTTTTTAGAAAACTATCAAATTCTTCATGTGAGCGAACTCTATAATCAACAAAGTTACAAAAGGAAAGATAGAATACATGAAATTTCTTCCTGAGAATGATTTTTTCCTGATTTGTCATTTGTATGCCAGGAAGATATCATATTCTTTTATTCACCAAGTAATCCAATAGGATCTATGGCCACAAGAAATCAAATGGAGAAACTTGTTACATTTGTGAAAGACAATGGTTCTATTATAGTTTACGACTCTGCTTATGCAATTTACATGTCTGATGATAATCCAAAATCAATATATGAAATTCCCGAGTCAAGAGAGGTATGATTTTGTTCTCAAGGTTTTGCATTCATCCTTGCTATATCTAGTATGAATATATGTATATATATGATTGCAAAAACATGTTGGAAACTATGTGCTTTTATTTATAGGATATAGGTGTATTCTGGTGAAATGCAAATTTTGATAGTTAGCATATTTCCCAAGATATCTGATATGAATTTGATGTTGTAAATTTTTTCTTGTCAGATCTTATGTGGTCACTAAAATAATTTCTATGCATGATGTATATGCCACTTTCTTTTGTTGCTTGAGGGGTGCATTTTCTGTAGATGTATGTTTGTATTGTAAGATAATATTCAACAATACAGAATAAAGAAGTCATGCATGGAGCTTCTGTAAATATTCCTCAAAGCCATAATGATATGCATATACATATACATTTATACATGTAATATGTACATATATGTATTTTTACATGTCAATTTTTGAAAACAATGGTTGTATATAAGCTATTAGGCATATCTGTTTCCCTACATCTGCTGTGAAGTATTTTCTGAAATTAAGTTAATGAAGAAACTTGCATTTGTTTTGTTGGATTAGTTAATGAGGCACTCAACATTCAAACTCTTTGAGCCCTTCATCATTAGACCTGAATTTTTTTGTAGACCACTTGTAGCCACCTATGGAGCATTGGCCTTGAAGCAGGACAATTTCTGTAGGCATCAGTTTTGATATAAACATAATAAGGCTTTGTAATGTCTTGGAAAGACTTAAATGTAATGAATGTATTAGCTGACTTATATATTTTTTGTTATGTAGGACTTCTCAAAGATGTAAATGTCCAGACATCGAGTTTTATTTTGGTTGGTTGAGTAAAGTGATTCCTGGTGGTTTCCAAACTAGAACAAATTTTAATATTCTAGGTGGTTAGAGTGAAGGGAGTAGAATAGATTTTACTATCCTATCCCTATTTATTTGTATTCCTAATTGGTTGGTTCTGGTAGTTGTTTTGTGTAAAATTTAAACTACACATAAGCTTGAACGTGGATCTTCTTTATGCATTTTGGTTTTTCTTAGGCATTTAATTCCTGGTCATTATCCTTGCGTCAAAGCTTTAGTCTACTAAGACACGGTGGTGCTTGTAGCAGTTATCATAGTGTAACAGTTTAACCGTGTGAGGTGTATTTCATTTGTTTTTTTTCAACTTTTGATGAATAAAATTATAAACTTGGTAGTGTTATAAATTTTGTTGTAGGCTGCTATCAAGACTAATCATTCTTGAAATATGTTGGCTTTACATGTGTTTGTTTTGGATGGAATGTTGTTCCCAATGAGCTTTGGTTCTCTGATGGATTTCTTGTTGCAAATGATTTCAATAGTGTCATGTGTAAATTATTCAATGTTGCATCTAACATTGCACAAGCTGGTGGGTCGTCATTGGATTAAATTTCTCCAGAAGGGTTGAAGGTGAGTGCTCCTGCTAATCAAAATAGTTTTGACACCATAATGTGTTGTATCTTTATTTCTATGTTGCTGATAATTTTCCAACATTACCAAATGACTGCCTTTGAAGTTTCACCTATGGAAGTGAATTCAAGGAATTCCAAAGATGTTTTCTTTATTTAAGACTTCGGTTGTCTTCTACCTTTTGGACTAGTTTTGATAAGCTATTTTTATGTAGTTTTTTTCGTTGTCTCCTTGACTATCTGTGACTTTTATTTCAGTTTCTATATTGGAAAGAGCAGCAAATAGGTTAGTAGTTTTCATTTGAGACTTGGGTATTGGCTACTTTTTACCTTTCTTTTGATAAGGTATTTGAAATTTGTCCAGTGTTTATCACTTTGTTAATTTAATTTTTTTTGAAAGTAAGAAATAAATAGGCATGTGTTGGCTAGATAAGGCCAAACACACACTAAGAAAAAAAATAATTTCAAAGTTAAAAATATCTATAATAGTGTTTCTCATAAATTAGTTCCTGCTGAGTGGAGTTTGTCTCCAACTTTTTCATTTGATGAGGACTGGTATGGTTGGATCCATTATCATGATATATTCTAATTGTATAATGTGTTTTTATGATTAACCATATTCATAATTGTTCATGTCGTTTTTAGTAGGGAGAAGAATGGACGAAACCTGGCAGGGCCATTTAAACAAGATATACGTAAGGAACCTATTTATAGTAGCCCACTTCTTTTACCTACTCATGCATCTACCCATAGTTTATCGACACCATTAAGATCATCAGGAGGAAGAATATGTTTTCTCTTGTGTTCTATTTGATTTGAATTGTTTGGTAATTGTCAAATTGTTATTCAGTTTTCCTCACATAGATTATGTATGAGGGTATGAGTGTATTAGAAAGTAGTTGAGATATATTATATTTACTTGAATCATTTCTTATGTATGAGGGTATTAGAAAACAATTGAGATAGATTACATTTACTTGAATCATTTCCTAATATTTGTTTCCTTGCAGGTTTTAAGGATTACTAGGAGGACAAATCTAAGGCAGATGTAGTACAAAAAAGTTCATTTCTCAGTTACATCAGATGATGTCAATATAGTGGAGGTCACCTTTCTTTTCCATTTTGCATAATTTCAAAATAATTGCAATACATGACACTCATCATTTGTTGTATATTGTTTTTTTTTTCCTGATTTAGCAAGTACAACTTGTTGCAGAATGTTCACTTGCCATCTGTTTGTTGAAGGACCTCCTAGGTTCGTAGCACAAATAATCCATGTTCATGTTCAAGTTGAAGTTATTTCCATGGATTTTTTTATGTCTCGGGGGATGCTAACTTGGTTTATGGAAGGTTTTTTCTGTTATGAATGTATTCATAGAGCATAGCGCTTTGTAAGTCTGCAAGTGTTGGAGATTGGCTTTCTGAACAAAAACTAGTAATTTTCTTCTTTTCCTGATTTTATTTTACTTCCATGACATCTTAACATTTTTAAAAACTTATAGATGACTTTTATTATGTAAAATTCTTTGTGGTTTCCCCTACTTTTTAAATATGTTGTTTGGATTCAACTTGGATGTGAACATGAGGGTCAATATCAAAAGCAATTTTAACCCTAGTTTGCATTTGATTTAAGTCATTTTAATTTATAGACTCAATGTTTTTCTGCAAGGACTATGAATAAAGAAACAAAAGTTTTTCTTGGATGGCGGGTACAGATGATCAAATGGATATTTGTGTTTTGGGAATGGCAGAAAAACATGGATTTTATCATACAGGTATATGAGTGTGCAACTTAGCTTATTAGTTATGTGCAAGGTTTTAATTATTTTCTTAGTTTAAATGTAATTTGTGAATACTTTCGGCATAACTAGAGTAAAATCTGTTCTTAATATCTCATAATCTAATGCACCTTCGCTGCTAATGAGAGTAGAGAATTGTATCAAAGTTGAGACAATAAAAGCGAAGAACATGAAGATGACAACTGTCGGTGGAGAGGCAGTTGCTCAAAATAAAAGTTAAGAAAAATAACTTCAAAGTAGAACTAAGGAAGCAGACGAATCACTTGAAACTAGTGGTGGAGAGAAGGTGTTAATATTGTATGTCAAGGGCTAACGGCGTTTAGGCACCCTTTTGTATTTTATCATTGTATTTCAAGGGCTAATGGAAATTAGACACCATTTTGTATTTTATTTTATTTGATATTAATAAAATATTTTTGGACCCATTTATTGGGCACAAGATTCAAATAAAATTGTTCTTAATTTATAATATTAATTACCAGCGCAATCTGACATCATAGATGATATGTAGCTGTTGATTGCACTATATGACATTTGGTTGTTATTTACTCTTGAAATTCATATTTTTCATTCTTTGAATTTGTATCTTCTCTAGAGAGACAATAAAAAGTGAAATTAGTATTGTCTCTAGAGAGACACAAAATTATTATTTTGTATTGTCTCTAGGGAGACAATAATGATATTGTCTCTAGAGAGACAAAAATGATATTGTCTCTCAAGAGACAAAAATTGTACCAAACTATATTGTCTCTGGAGAGACAATAATTAGAGACAATATTAGAGACACCCGCTTTGAGACAATAATAGAGACAATAGACAACTTTTTTATTGTCTCTATTTGAGACAATTTGGTCAAGTATTGTCTCTATTATTGTCTCAAAACACTCCCCCTTGTAGTAGTGACAAGGCTTCAAAATGAAAAGCCAAAGGAGCAAGAACGTATGGGGAGGTCACTTATCCCTCCCAATGTGAAATGGGTGCCCACCTTTAAAACCTCCGACACATATCAAAAAACCCCTACACACTCTTATGCCTCCCTCATTCTCTTATGCCTCCGTCATTAAATAAACAAGTAAGAAATGCAAGCATTCCTTGTTCAAGGTGGGGAACCAAACCCAAACTCCCTGTAAAACGTGAAATAAAATCTTATTCCTCCTCCATGAAATCTCCCCATAGTCCTCTCCTACACCTCACTTAGGAAATCTAACCGAACAACCAACAAGCATTCTAAAACACTAAAAAACAAGCACATATACACAAAATAAAAGAACAACTTTAAGCAAGAGTAAAGCTCCTATCTTTCCATGGAAGAGATTGTTGTAAGAGTCAATTTACAAGCTTCTTCCAACCCAAGCAATCACCAACAAGCTCCAACAAAGACCATAAACACTCTAAAATCCTCTACCTCCAAAAATGTAAGAGCACAAAAGAATAAAGTAACCCCAAAACAAGTAAAAAAAAATTCAATAAATAGAAAATGTAGAGTCGAGAGTGAGGTGGCTCTATGTCAGATGCCACATCACTCATCCTCAACTCCACCTCACAAGTTAAACCTCAAACCTAATGCACAATAAATTGGTGGGTGAGAGGAATGACAAGTTACTTACACATACTATCTAAGCTCACACCCCCTAAGGAAAAAATTAACTACATAAAAGATAGTGCAATAATATTTTACCTTTTTGTATTCCCAAAACACATAATGGGGTCTATTTTTGACCCCCCAACCCATAGGTAGGGTTGGTATAACAATTTTATAGGTGTGGGACAAGTTTGACTTGTCCCACAAGCCTCCGAAATTGGCCCTTAAGGATAAATTCGAATTTCCATAAAGGGGTAAAGTGTACAACACTCAAGATCACAAAAACTCAACTTACAACACATAATCCAAGAGCCATCTATTCTAATAAATACATTACTTTTCATTCATTCACAATTAATTTAACAAAAGGTTAATTTACTAATCTAGACAGAAATCGAGTAATTGATTAAAAGAGATTACATCGCTATAAATCAAAAACTAAAATAAAATAAAGGAACCCAAATAAAAGACAACACACAACCCCTTCATCATAATTGGAGGTGATCCCCCCACGGTAACCCCCTAAGAACATTTCAAACACACATACACAAAAATATATGTTGTCATGGTGACCCTCGTTGAATTCACCTAGCATTCTAATGTGGTTGGTCTTCAATCCCTCCATTATTTGTTGTGAATATATTTACCTGCAAACCACATAATACCTCCTTCGGCCTCGTGGACGCATCAAAACATCCAAGATAAAATTTAAAATTTAAATCCATAATCATCTACATATGAAACAAATCATCATTTAGGCAATTATGATATCATTTACAATTTCTAACAACATCTCTATTCTACATTCCATCCATGTCAAAATGATCACAACATTAGTTCAATTATCAAGGTCGACTTAGTGTGACGAAAATATCGCATGTTAGAAATATATATTACCATGTCCATAGCATATCATCATCAATATCAAAATGTCTCTAGAAGTCCACACACATCATACTAAGAATTGAAAACCAACAATAGTCTCTTTATCTCTAACATCTAACATCATGCTAAGTCAGAATAATACAAAATGTCCATAAGCATAGTCAATAGTATCGAAATCAAAAGTAATAAATGTCAAAGGGAAGTGGGGACTATAGTTCACTCTATATTAACAAATCTGTCAAATTTAAAAATATTAAATTAATTTTTTAAAATACAAATGCAAGAAATTTGTATAACAAAACTTATAATTTTATTTCTTTTTTTCGTAAACTCTTTTGAATGGAGATGAGTTAGTGTTCAAGTCAACCATCATCACCTTCAAATTCACTTCATTATGTAACAAACAACCCAACTTCACATCATCCATCCATACATGGCCTCAATTCAAGTTTGTATGGCCCAAAAGAGCATGTGACTCACAAATGTTGAACCTAAAGGAAGTGGGAAGTAGGCATCCTACAAGACCAGCCCATCAACACCTCATTATCATTCAAAAATTTACTACTAATAAATTTTCTCAAACTTATAATTTTATACAAAAATCTAAATATTCTTTTAGGTGAAAGAGTATAACAAATATAATAAAAAATAAACTTTATAAGTTTTAACTATTGAGAGTGTGGTTGACAAATACAATCCTTGCGTTCTAATCATTTTAAAAATTGAAATAGGTTAAGGGTGTATGGAAGTGATGAATTATTTCATTTCAAGGATATTACAATTGAGAAATATTTTTTGTTTTATGTTATTATTTATTTTCAAATTATTTTGAGTTGGGTATGCTAAGCGGTATTTTAGAACATGGGAGTAAGTGGTAATTGGACGGAGATGGGAGGTGGAAGTGGTCGTGGCTGCAATATTTGTAGGTGTGGTCATTTTCAATTGTGACCTTAAATTTAATATCTATTTCCCCAGACTATATATATATATATATATATTAAAACAATAAATAAAAAGTCAGATTCTCTTAGATTAATGATAAAATATGGAACCCTTTTCTTCAATAAAAATATTTTGCCTGTACCATTTTCCCATTGCTTATCAATAAAAATATTTTCCCCATACCATTAAGCAACATGTGGGATAACAGTCAATCGGAGTAAAACAGGTATAACAACTCGGTCAGAAATTAATACCCAGATCAAGATGGCTCAATCCATTACACAGGAAAGCCCAGAGAAAAAATTCTACCACGTGCTTTTGCAAAACTATGGGCATATTAGGATTGAAAGGTCGTTATCAGCAAGATAGTCGCCCAAGAATATTTAGAGCAAATCTGAGCGACGAAATCCACGATTTCAAACTTATAACAGTGTTCTTGGTCGTGCAAAATTGTATTCTACAACGTGCAATTGCCATGGAACGGCAGGGATGGATAACTTGACTATCACAAAGGCCATATGCGCTTCACCGTCTTTTACAAAATACATACCTGTAATCTGTAAAATAAAATTCCTCCAGAGTCCAGACTATAACAAAGACTTATTCCTCCATGTAAATACTCATACGCGATAAGATGCCTGAATTTTTCCTACGAGCGAAACATCAATTTCACAGCCAATTCGCGTTTACATCAATTTGGCGTCCATCACTTTCAACTAAGTTTTTTTATTATTATTATTAGAAAACGAACAACTTTATATAGATATTGACATCTATGTCTTGTGTTTGAATTGATTACACTTGTTGACTAAGTATATATTTTTATTGAAACTAGAGGCATCCAATTCGCTAAAATCATTCATGGAATGATCTCAACCTAATCTATGTTTTAAGTCTCTATGTCAAGTATCCAGAAGGATTTCTACCGTCTTGGATGGTATAACAAGTCTTGATCCTCACCATCGGACTACAACCCTATCAATTCAAATGGTCATATGGCAGTCACTACATAATTTTACTATCATTTTTTTTAATTGATCAGTAGCCAAATTAGGCACTAGATTACATAGTTTAATGGCATCTCTCCCTAAGTTCCGGAGGGAACATATAGATTTTGCGATACAAATAAGGTGAAGAAACTAAACTAGTGAGAACCTTCAGCTAAGAATCTATGATTAAGGGGCATCCACGCCATCAAAGTCACCAAGGGCATGATCCTCACCTCCACTGTTTGACTCTCCGTGTTCAGTATCTCTAGGTCTTGCACTCGACAAGACTTGATCCTTGGTGGGCTCTTTGGGAGCAAACAACATCACCATTAGACTAAGACCCTTTCGCTAATTTTACTCTCATTTTAATTTATATTGTATACAAATTTACAATGAGGATTTTAGGGGTAAGGCATGTATTTTATCCCCTACAAACTACTATATTGTGTACTTAATTGAGCAAACATTACACATTTGAATCCATCTTCGTTAGATGGGTGGAGTTGGGAAACAAATATTTTGGGGATTGAATGAACCTTTTTATATGTAAACGTTCATAACATTGCATATAATATATACATGTGTTCCAAGTTAAAAAACCATACAAATTTTTTCTTTCAAATACAAATACTACACTTTAATGATGTTTAGCTACTAAGTATAGTTAGAAAGGCACATCGCTAATAGAAAAGTAGGTTGGCAATTTAAAGTACAATTCAAGTTTAGAAGCAATTTTTTTTCTTAACACAAAGTGTTAATTACAACAAAAACTTCTAAGTCATTAAATGTGTTTAAAGAGGAAAGAATGAACTTGACAAGTTGGATGTGAAAACAAATACTCTACTAAAGATTCTCGATGCTATACTACCATTAATGAATGTATGAAAGCTTTGTTGTATCATACATCTTATTTACTACATGATAGTTAATACCGCCTTTGTGGCGACTTCAAATTTTTAAAATTCTCACATTATCAACTCATGTAGTCATTTCTACATATGATATTGATGGAGCAATGTATACAAATGGTAACTAAGTGAACCAAGAAATTTGTTCCGAAGGTAATCTAAGAGGTAATGAACAAAAACCTTATACTTTTCTTGATGTAGAGTTAGATTTTCCTAAATTTAATAAGGGATGGAAATATTTTGAGAACTTTATCCTAGTTGTATATTTTGTGTGTCGAGTTTCCCTAAAAAACACCTTCAACACATGGGTTAACAATTCATGGACTATTTCCCGTGACATGAAAATGGAAGGAATGCAAAAGAATGATTAAATATTTCCTTGTTTTTATTTATCAACCACAAACATTGTGTATCCAAATTTTCCTAAAGTTTGTACTTCATTAAAAACACACTTGTATTTTCACATTGGATTGATATTTTTATTGTTACTAAAAAAAACCTAGTTGAAAACACTAATGTGATTGAATTTAACGTCCTTTTAATTTTTGTTTGGAATTTCATATAATAGCTCTAATAAAGCCACTTGGCGAATTCATAGTGTTTGAACAACCCATGTTTTGTATGGCAAGGCCACAATAATATGTATGCACTTACATGGACCTCTCTAGGGACTAAGAGACTTTTTTTGATATTCAAAATGATGACAAGAGGCTGAAGTAGTGCATGTTGTAAATCAACTTATTGAAATAGATGTTGGTGGAGGAAATTTGTATGGCACGTAAGTAAAAACCCCATTTCCCTGTGTGCAAGGAATTGTTGCGTAGGGCCTAAATGTTTCTCGGTGGTTTTTTGAAAAATGACAAGTTGGAGACTTTTTTGAGAGCTCATGAACACCTTATCTCTTGGTCACATAGGAGGTCACGTGAGGAATTAACACATGTGATTCCTACTAGTGGTTTCTTAAGTGTAGCCCCTATACATTTTTTATTTAGAAAAAGGTACAAAAATATATTTTTCTATTTAAATGGTAAAAAATAGACATTTTTTGAATTAAAAAATTGTTCATTATTTAAATTGACCATTACTGATGGGAAACTAAATATATCACAACATTTGATCGGTATCTTGGAATTGAGTTTCATTTTTTAAAAAAATGTATGATTTTTTGTGCTCTTTCCATTTTTGTCACTTAATTTGTAAAACACGTCATTTCATAAATTTCCAAAAGCTTGGGGGTGTTCTCATAACAAACGGATATATTTTAAGTTGAGCTCGATACCTTGTTACACAATTTTCTGAGTATTTATTTCCTATCATGGATTATTACCCATTAGAGAATCATATCATTTTTTTTGAATTGTGTGAACTTTAAGAGGACATAGTAGAATCTGTAGAAGAAAATATATCACTTAAGAAGAAAATATCACATCTACATAACCTCATTTACAACAAACATGACCTTATTGACTCCGTGAAGCAAAAAAAATTCTCACTTACAACAACATCCTTGCATTGTGGAATATTTTCCCATGTTCCTAGTCCACTTGAAGTTTCTGCTCCCACACCCACTAACCTTGGTTTATAATTTTTTGATCTTTCTTCTATTTCTAATGCTCCTAAATCTATTTCACTTTTCATTTCATGTTCTACTTCCACACATATACCTATTGTAGTATTGCATTCAGTATATCCCACTTCAGCTCCTTCTAATAACATGGTAGGCCCCTTTTAGAAGCATAAAGCTAGATTTTCTTGTCACAAGCTCTATGCTATGGGTTTCATTGGTGGAGGCATTGCCATACATTTATAAGGTATTGGTTCCCCTATTCATCTTGTAAAGTGGCATAATCTCATTGGAATTGGTGTTTAAGAAGGTACTACTTTGGGATCACACCTTGATAGAGATACTATTTTTGTTTGTTCAACTCTTTTAGAGAACTAAGTTCTACACATGAGCTATGCACCTTCACTTAGGACTTATAGCCATGAGATTTACGTTGTAAGAAATGATTGACCTGACACATATTCATATTTTCCTTTACATGACCGTATTGTGCTCTTTTCATGTAATCGTAAATGTTGGCTACTTCATCATCCATACGTGTTACTTTGTGGTGCATTTATGATCACTTGTGGTGGTGAAATAAGCATTCGTTGAGAGGAATATATAAGTATGGATCCTATACCATTTAACTTCTTACTCAAATTTCTATACCATCTACATTGTAATACTCCTTGTTTTGATAAATTTTATTTTGCAAGTGAATAATACCTCTCTTTTTAATTAAGAGATTTTGTATCTATATTTTTGACACTATTGGTCTTGTTGATAGTCTCTATTGTCGGGGATCTATTATAGTGAAACCTAGTGTTAGTTTTTCAATGTTCAAGTAGTTGTTTTGACAACTCATATGTATTTGAATCTGTACTCCACCTATTTATACGTATGGGAGGTTGTGGTGTTTATCTTGCTTCTTCGTGTCTTGTGTCCTTGACTTGTTTCATTGGCTATTCTTGGATAGTGGTTCTCTTAATACTTTGCATATTCTATACATGCCTTATTTCCTGGTTATTTTTTTTGGATCGTGGAACACCTATTTGTAGCAGTTGACAAATTATTTTTCGTGTGTTTACATTTTCAAAATCTCTCCATTGAAAGTATCTTTGTATGGAGATATTTTTGTGTATCCTAGTGTCAATTGATTCTTGTATTTTTTTATTGAGTAGTGGATTCAAACAACAATTCACACAACAGTTCCTCATCATTGTAAGATATTTTTCTTAGCCGAGATTCTTGTCATGCCTTGTAGTGAGTTTTTTACTCTTTCAAAAAAATTGGTAGTAGTTTTTGAGTATCTTGCAGTGATATTTTTCATCCATGGTTAACTCCTTTTTGCTAATTATTATACATGGGTATGTCATTAAGACTTGTTTTTTGTACCCAACTTCATTTCCTTGCACATAATCTATGCTTATGGGGCGTGTTATTGTAGCTTATTATTTATATTTACACTTTTTGTTAGGATAATTCTTCTACTTATGTTATCCCTACATTTCTTGAGTTATCATGCTTACGTTTACTATTTGTGTGAAATTATCTTGTTAGTATTGTGGAGTTAGCTTGATAGTCTTATGGAAGTATATTAACTACTAGTTTAAGTTACTTAAATTTATCTCCACTGATCTTGTTGGTAGTTGCACTGCACTTCTACTATATGTTTATTGTTATGTTTGTGCCAGCGTATGAGAATGTACTTCATTATATGTGATGTTCTATTAGCATATAAGATCTTCTAGTTTGGAACACTCTTTTGATTTTCCTTTGAGTATAAAAAATAACAAATACACCAATTACCAAATATATTGACTTTCAAATATTCTCAATGCCATTTTGTCCCACTACCCTCAAGTATTTTTGTATTCAACCCTTCACTTCTAAGTTGGAGAAATATTTTTCTTGATGGTCGAAAATGGTCCACTGCATTTTTTCATAAATCCAATAAATGTTTTTTAACAACCCAATATCAATAAAATATAATCATGAAACAACCCTACACATTGTTGTTGATAAATCTCTAGTGATACTTGGATTCCCTTCCAAACTCTGTAAATCTCTACGGGACATTGTAGAGACAAACCTACATAAGGTCTACCTCAATTTTACTAACACAAACTCTCTCAATGAAATGATGGTAGCTAAGGAAAAATTAAATTTATTCCCATGTCTTGGAAGCTAAATCTCATCATTAACTAGTGGATGATGTTATTTAGTATATCCAACAATTATTTTTTACATGATCTCACCTTATTGGTTATACATATTTTTCTCTAGATTATGCAACATGAGAATATTAGGTTCATTTGTATAGAATTAATTTTGGACAAGATCATTTCCTTTCAGGAGGGCATGGACTAGGTTAAGATTTCAAACCCAAAAAAATTCTAATGAAATTTAATTTTATAGAATTCAATGATAGGATTTACTAGCCATTTAATCTCGCGATGTTTTAATATCTTGTATTTCATCACAATATTTTCACCTTGGTGAAGATGTACTTATAATTCATAGGGTCATGTATCATTATTAATGGTTTCTATATAAACATTTTATGCTTCAATGGTCTATTAAAAATAGTTTCCCTCTTACACCCTAGATTTGGGTATTACATGTTGAAAGGATTAATTACCTCCTTACTAATTTCTTATAAAGGGATCATTAAAAGGCATTTCCTTTGTATAATGCTTTGCATAATGGTTAATTAGAATTTCATAGATGAATGTGGAAGTGTAAAAAGGATTGGAAATCCAACATGTGTATATGGTATGTGATTGCACAATCATATTGCAATGTATAATTAAATTAAGACAATGGATATAACATATAGGGCTCTCTTAGATATATAGAGGATGTGAAGAGTATTGTTTTGAATAAAACGAATAAGGGACTTGCAACTCAATAGTCACCTCATGATGTATAAAAGAAGGTATGTTCTATGAGTATAGGGTTAATCTTCAATCCGAATAGAAATATATCTTAATTCCTTCCATTCGGAACCATATCTGTGTTATATTTCAGTCTTAAGTATTCCTATTATATTGTGTATTTTATCACAAATTGTCGTTTATATTGATAAATTATGTCCACTAAGTATATATTTTGATGATTCTAATGTATACATTTGAAGGAACTAAATATGAATTAATATCGACTAGAACATAATGTTAATTCTAATGTCATGATCACAACATGTTTTCTATTGAAATGGTTCTATTTTTATGAGCTCAAAATTTTAATGTGTCTATAAAAAAAAAGATGTCGAATGATTGCAAGAGGAGAAGATAAAATAATTTGTTGAAGTTGAAGTGAATTTGATAAGAATTTATTTATAAAACTATCTATTAGGATTACATCTCCTGAAAGATTCATGATATTTCGTTGTGCATGCTTCCTCATTAGTTAGGTTCTCATTTCTCTTCATCATTATTTTACTATGTTAGACATGAACACATAGAGGAATAAAATTGATTGGGGTATAAATTTAAATGTTTCGTAAATTAGATGTTCCATGTGTTGGCATGTGGTCTTAATTGGTGTTGTCATTGTTATAGAACCACATAATTAAAAATTGAATGGTGAATTAAGGTCATATAAATTTTTTTATGATGCTAACATACTGGTTCAAATAAGTTTGATCAGCTACAATGGGATTCAGTGAGGTGTGCTTATTTTAGCAAGTCTATATAGGCGTCTAGGAGATATAGCTTAATAGTGTGAGATTCTTGCATACATGGTAAGAATTTTCATATGATTTATAATAAATTTATTGTTCTTTTTCATTCATAGTAGTGGTGTGGTGGAGTTACAGGTGGTTCACTTTGTTATAAGTGCTCATTGGGAGCATATATGACAACTAGGAGGTGTGATAGTGTGAATTGGAGCCATTTGAGCTTATGTAAGCATACAATCAGGTGTCTAATGGAATATTATGTATTTTTGGGTCATTTTGAAAGGTTTTTTGATGAGTTGTTGCATTATTTAAGTTTACCCTAGCTTCTACAGTGAGAATCCCTAAAGTAAAGCTAAGAAAATGAGATAGGATTAAGAGATTAAGGTATGAAATTGACATTATTATGATTGTATATATTATAGGAAATATTTATCATGCTCTCAAAAAAATTAATGTTCCCATGAGGTGAAATTTGTAAGATATGACTGATCTTGTGAGACAGGGTGTATAATAAGAGCAAATCCAACTCGAGGTGCAACTTCAAATGCTCATTTTGAATAGTTTTATTTGTATAGGACATTTTTAATTTTATGGATTATTATAAGGTGATTTTATAAGGTTTAAAAAAAATTATGGCTATTGATCTTTAATTTTTTATGAATGAATGTTAAGAAGGTAAAGTGGTCTAGAACCCTAGTTAAACCCTAGTTAGGAGCAGCTGCCAGGAAATGAAGTATTGTGACCCAATAATGATTTTTTACTCAAAATTGATGATTGGATGTTGTATACGACTCCTTAGGATTTCCATAAATGTATGGTTGAGGTCATGGTCATGAGTGGACCCCACTTATAAATAAGAGTTTTTGGAATAGAGAGTTTTATGACAAAATGGTCCAAAGGAGTAGCATGAAAAATGGATTTTATAAGATTATTGGGAGTTCATATTGATTTATATGGAGGTTTTAGGACATGATCATTCAGGTTCATTGTGTTTTGAGGACCAAACAGATTGATTGGTTAAAGGGTAGTTTTGGGATCTCAAATAGTAGTCTTCAGTAAAATGGATATAACTTGAGCTATAGGTGGAATTGTGAAGTGATTTAAGTTGTGCTAGAAATATAATTGAGATATATTTCTAGTGATATAAGTTTTTTTATGATTATGTCATTTCACAAGATTTATAGTCCATTATTTGGACATGATGACTTTTCGCAATTCAAGACACAATGTGTTACAGTGACAGTTTGGTGTTATTTGAATCATGAGATGGATTTGGTGATGATTCATATAACCTTGAAAGTTAATTACAATTATTTGGGCATCTAATGAATCAATTTTTGGGTCATGCATATATCAGTATAGTTTTGTGCAGGACTTTGAAGCATTGAGAAGTGATGAAAGAGCTAGATTGTGCAAGTTTAAGACCTAGGGTTTACGTAAGGGTTTGAAAGATTTTGGAGCTGAATATTTGGATCAGCATTGTAGTGCCCACTTTCCTTCGACACCTTTTTGTTATTGATTATGATACTTCTGGCTACACTTATGGACATTCTTGTAGCTGTTTTATTTACCATGATACTAGATGTTAGAGATACTGGACTGTTGTTAATTTTGATTCATAGATGATGTATGTGGATTATTAGAGAATGTTATATTGATGTTGATATGTTGTGGACATGGTTATTTATATATATTTCTGACATGTGATATACTTTTGTCACCATGAGTAGGCTTTGATAATTGAATTAATGTTGTGATCATTTTGAAATGGATGAAACGTTGGATAGAAATGTTTCTAGAAAATTTTGAATGATATCGTATTTTCCTAGATGATTTTAGATTTAGATTGTATATTTTGGCATAGATGTTTTAATGCAGCCCTAGGGCAGAAGAAGGTATTTTGATTTTTTCATGTGTGTTTGTGTGTGTGTGTATTCACAACAAATAACAGGGGGATTAGATACCAACCATGTATTGGAATTCTAAATGAATTCAACAAGGTTCGCCATGGCAACATGTAATTATGTGTGTCTTACAATTATTTTGTTAGGGGAAAATTGTGACCAAGGGGTCATGTGTTGTCTTTTATTTTAGTTTTTCCTTTTATTAATGTTAGTATGTTTTTCTTTTGAGTGATATAATTTACTTGTTTTATTTATTTAGATTTTGATTTATTCTATTTCCCTATAGCTTAGTGGGTCTAAGTGTCCTATTAAAGTTAATAAATATTTTTCTAAACTAATTACAGATGTGACCAAAAGAATTTCATTTATTAGACTTGATTTTCTTTTGGATTTTGTGTTGTTTGTTGAATGCTTGAAATCTTGTGTGTTGTACACTCTACCCTTCATGGGAATCTCCAAATTAGCCTTTAGGGCCAATTTTGAAGGATTGTGGGACAAGTTAGCGTTTCCTCTCCCCCCATTTTGTGGTGAATCAAGAAAACCTTGGACAAGCTATCTTTTTGGAGTTGTGAAGCTTAGAGTTTTGTTTGAGACCTTGTGAAACTTCCTTTGTGTTGTTCTCACTTAGAGTGGAGGATATTATAATTTTATATTCTAATTTTATCTTATATTCTTGTATTATTTCCCACTTGAAGTGGAGGACATTATATTGAACTAGTGAAGGAAAATGGAGAGGATGGATTCTCCTCTTCATTGATAATCTTGGTTGGGTGGAGAGCGTTTCCTCTCCCCCCATTTTGTGGTGAATCAAGAAAATGGACGAACTGTTGGTTATGAAAGTTGTATTATATGTTGAAAAAGAGAAGAAATATTTGTGCTGTAAAGTTAGTTGTGAAATAGAAACTTAGAAAGTAATTCCCTATATTTGAGTTTGGTTGTTTGTGAAAAAGAAAGTCACTTTCATTATGAAGATGTAATGTTGAAAATGAGAAAGGATATATAGAAGTTGTAGATGTTGAAAATGTACACATAGTAAATCTGAATGGAAAATAAAGTTGTTGTAGTTGTTTTGAACATATATATGTTGTAGTAAAAATGGGAACAATTTTTTTTTTAAGTTTACTGTTATTGGAAATGTTGATTTGTAGTAAGAGAATAATAATGTAAAAGTAGATTTAAATCCCTTCTGCTAATGGAACATGAAATAAGACTAGTTGAACATAGGATAATGAGTTTGTAAAGTATATGTGTTTTATGGGATTAGAAAATACTTTAAAATGATTATATTTAATAAAGTAATGAAAAACTAGCATTAAAACCCAAAAATAGAACAATAGATGTACAAAAATGAGCTCATAATGCATTTTAACACTTCTTAGTAACTTTTATTGTTTTTGAAATCTTAGGTTTTTAGGTTCTATTTTTTAGAAACAGGATCACTTCCCTGTGAAGAGCGACTGTCCCATAACCACCACTCAGGCTAAGGCGGCGGTCTCAAAACTGCCACTCGGTAGGGTGGCGGTTCACGTGTTGTCTCCCAAGTAGGGCGGCAGTTGCTTTACTATTGACCTGCTCTAGGCGGCAGTTTTGTCACTTACGATAGAAATCCTTGGACCCATGCCTATGCAAAAAATTTAATTGGTTTATACCAATTTATAAGTTGTTCAATTTAACTAATAACTATAAGCAATCAAATAATGAGTAAATCCCTTAGATTTGGAAATAAAAACCACCAAATGGTGGATTAAAAACATTATTTTTATTGATAACAAGGCGGGTAAGGTTTTCCCCAAAATTGGAAACCCAAATACAAATGGCTTGAAATAATATCAGATTGGTGAAGGAAATCCCTCCCAATCCTTAAATGTAAGTAATAACAACAAGTAAACTACAATCTAAATAAATCTAAACTAGATCTGCTTGTAGAATCTTCCATAGTTCTTCTTCCTTTGCTCCCATGGCTCCCTTCTCTCCAACCTTCAATTTTTAACAAAACAAATAGACCAAATGAGGAGAATAAAATGAAGGAAATGTTTTAATAGAAATTCATAAGGAAATTTAGGGCTAGTTTAGAACCCTAGGATCTAGTGGCCAAGATTGTTTTGATATAAGAGTGGAGGTTTCACCCTGCTTTTGTTTGGTAGAAATATAATTTAAATGTTTAAATTAAATCATTCAGGGTATGTGTAATTGGGGAGTGGGGCCATTTAATTTCCTTAGAGTACTAAACCTTTTTTAGTTCTTAGCAAGCCTTAGGAGTCAATGGAAAGGACTCTAAGTTAATAGTATAATAAATTTAAATAAATCAACATAAGGCTAACCCTTTTAGGATTAAAAATTAAGTAAAGAGAAGAAAACATTTAGCTATGTAAATTATTCTATGGCACCTTCCTAGTTGACTTTTAATTAATCAACCTTAGAGGTAAAGCAAATTATAGTATGTAATCTTTTAACTAAACCTAGCCTATGAGTCTTAAAGTTGAGTTTACTGATGTAAGTTAATTCAATGAACCCTAAGGGTCAAACACCCTTGTAACCTTTTTATAACTTTAACAAAAAAAAATTAGTCACGATTTTTAGGTTAAGTGTTAGGTTGTAGCGTGTTCCTAGAGTGTAGTTTTGCGGGTGTTACACTTGGTATCAAAGCCATGGGTTCAAAGCTTGAACCCTTGGGCACACTAGAAAACATGAGAAATGAACTTTTAACCTAGTGCAAAATTGTTTTTTTAAATCTAGAAAACCACATTAGCTGATATTTGAATAATTTTAGAAAACATAGAAAACTAAAACAAGACCTAGAACAATGAACTAACTCTCACTTTGATCTGTGCAGGAGGCGCACATTAGATGAAGGGTATTTTAACATAGACCTAGATATACCACCTCTAGAGCAGGCTATAACTGCCATTATAGCTCATATTTTACAGATGCTTCAGGACATCAATGCCACTATATGCGGAGGGTCCCTCGGAGGACGACCTGCTAGACAAGATATGGAGCCATCAGTTGAGGCTAGGGAATATCCTTGATACAACAAGGAGTATGGGGTAGAGAACTTTTGTGTTGAGATTGGAAAGGCAGAGTCACCACATATAGGGCATGAAGACAAGATTTCAGGACATATGGATGAATCTCGGAGCCCTAGACAGAGAGAGGAGCTTGTAGAGAGTCTTAGGGATCATCATTCATTTGCTGCGAACCATATAAGGGAGATCCTGAAACTACAATTTTCTCACTATTAGGGAGATACAGGTTGGTGAGCTTGAGTGGATGCTTCAAGCTCTACTCTTATACTAGCAACATGAAAGCTCGTGTTACGATCCATTTTCTAAATGATGGAGTAGGAGTCTGGTGGAGGACCGAGGAGCAGAAGCTCAATATTGACTCGTAGACAGTTACATTAAAGCTATTTCAGAATTAGCTATTTTCCCAAGAGGTTTATTCAGTAGCAGATAGATGCATTTCATGACCTCCATTAGGCATTTATGATAGTACCTGAGTATGAGAGTCAATTTCTGGACCTACTCCAGTATGTTGACTACATGTAGAATGAGTAGGTGTGGATTCACAGGTTCATCATGGGCTTGAATTTAGATTTGGGTGGTAAAGTCTGCATGCTGCATTCATTTCCCACAGACATTAGTAGAGGTTGTGGCTAAGGCCTATATTCTGGAGGAGACATGGGGGAAGATGCAACAGACTAAAGATAGAGTTTGGAGCCGTATCAAGTAGATGTAGGATGAAAAATCAAGGGAATCAGTTCCTCCTCCACATCGTGGAAAAATTTTAGGATAGTCTTCCTTCAGGCCACCTCAATAGCAGCAACAGACCCGCCCACCTTATAGACCTCCTCAGAGATTCAATGCACACAAGGGCGGATTATGGGACCTCCTCCTAGGGGTCCCATCAAGACACAGGGTTCATAGAGAGCTCAATCAGTAGGATCTTGTTAGCAGAGACCTCTTTAGTCCATAGCTAGGTTGTCAGGATCCACAATTCAGACCTCTGTAGTACCAGCTAGAGCTGCATCCCAATGGAGAGGACCAGGTAGTTTTTATGGTTGTGGCATTATGGGAAATCATTGGAGAGAGTGCCCACATAACCCTAGCAACAAGGGTAAGATGTAGATCTCAGATCATACTTTTAGAGATATGTCATAGAGCCATCGAATCTATGCAGTGGTCAAGAACTACCAGGATGAGCACCAGAGTACCGTAATAAAGATGACAGGTACTATATGCCGTGTTTCCACCTCTATATTATTTGATTCCTTTTCATATGATTCTTTTATTACACCATCCTTATTAGAGAGCTACAGGCTGGTGACAGTTAGGCAAGGTCGTAGTTAGGATGTTGAGATGGCTTTTGGAGCCAAATTTTTTGTAGACTCCTTAGTTAAGGAGTGTGTAGTGGATTTGGGACCCTTCATCACTAGCTCGGATATTTGAATCCTTTCTTTGGGTTCATATGGAGTCATCTTAGGCATGTAGTAGTTCTTTGCACACAGAGCTAGAGTGGATTGTTACCATAAGACTATTACTTGTACAAATGATCTAGGAGTGGAGTCAGTGATAATAGGGGTTAGGAGGCCTATTTTTATTTGCATCATCTCCGCTATGCAGCTTAAGTGGTGTGTGTGATGAGGTTGTCAGATGTATGTTGTTATATTTAGTGATAGATCTAAGGATGAGTCTAGTGGACCATCCCTTGATGACCATCGCATTTTGAGAAAGTTTGTTTATGTTATTCTAAGGGAGCTACCAAGGTTACCTTCGCCACATGAGATATATTTCCACATAGATCTTGTTCTAGGTGCAAAGACTATCTCACGAGTACCTTATCAGATGACTACTCCTGATCTATGTGAGCTCAAGTTGTAGCTTAAGATCCCTTGGGAGAAAGGCCTAATTCATCCTAGTGTATCCCCTTCAAGTGCACAGGTGATTTTTGTGAAGAAAAAGGAAGGATCTATACAGTTGTGTATTGATTACCACCAGCTGAAAAAAGTAACAATCAAGAATCGTTGCCCCCTTCAACACATTGATGATTTATTTTATTAGATGAAGGGGTCCACATTTTTATCCAAGATAGACCTTAATTCTAGCTATCATCAAATGAGTATCACAGAGGTAGATATTTATAAGACCACCTTCTATACAAGATATGGCTACTACAAGTTCACCGTAGTGCCTTTTGGTTTGACTAATTCCCCCGCATTGTTCATGATCTTGATGAATGGGGTGTTCAGGAAATTTTCAGATCACTTCATACTAATCTTCCTATATGAGATTTTGAATTACTCACGTACATGTGAGGAGCACGAGGAGCACCTTTGTTAGGTTCTTTAGTGTCTTTATGCGCAACACCGTTACGAGAACTTGGAGAAGTGTGTGTTATTTCAGACAGAGGTGCAATATTTGGGCCACATAATTTATCCAAGTGAAGGGGAAGGAGAATGTGGTTTCAGAGGTTTTGAGTAGATAGAGACATGTGGCTATGGCTACTTTAGTAGTTATAGATTTGTAGAGGAAGATTTTAAAGCAACTTCCTCATGACAACTTCTACTTTGTAGCCAAAGCAGAGTTTGAGTCCTAGAGACCCCTTAAGGGGAAATTTGATGCATTTTTATCACAGGAAGACATTATTCTCAGACATAGAGGTCTAATATATGTTCCTAGAGATGGACGCTTGAGATAGGACATTTTGACAGAGGCTCATCATGCACCTTATTCAGCCCATCCCAATGTGAAGAAGATGCAAACCACCTTGAGAAATTTTTACCATTGGAGAGGACTTCGAAGAGACGTGGCTCAGTTTGTGTCATGCTTTTTAGAGTGTTAGCGGGTGAAGGTTGAGCATAAGCATCTAGTTGGCCTTCTTTTTCATCATGCCATACCTGAGTGGAAATGGGACACCATTTCCATGGAATTCATTATTGGGTTAGCGACGTCAAGATACCACCACGACGCCATCATTGTTATAGTGGATAAATTGATGAAAGTGGTTCATTTTTCTCTTGTAAAGACCACCTACATAGCTAGTGTAGTGGCATGGGTATATCTTGATGAGATTGTCAGATTACATAGGATTCCATGGAAGATCATTTGCAACCATGATCCTTTCTACATTTTCCATTTCTGGACCACCTTACAACATGCTCTCAGGATGAGGACTAATTTTAGCATGGCATACCACCCTGAGATTGATGGAAAGACTGAGCAAGTGAATTAGATCTTGGAGGACATGCTTAGAATGTATGTTATGGATCACTAATCGAGATGGGAGGAGTATCTATACTTAGTTAAGTTTTCCTACAACAATAGTTTCCAGAGTTTGATAGGCATGGATCCTTTTCAAGCATTATATGGCAGAGAATGCAGGGCACCTCTTAGTTAGGACAGGTTAGAGGACAGGGTTTCTCTTAGGCCAGCCTTATTGCGGGACATGGAGCAATAGGTTGTCTATATTAGGTAGAGATTGTAGGAAGCGCAGGACACATAGAAGAAGTATACCGACCAATATAGGAAAAATCAAAGTTTTGTGGTGGGCATGAAGGTGTTCCTTTGTGTCATACTGCATTAGAGCCCTATCCATTATGGAAAATGTTCTAAGATTTCTCCTAGGTTTTTGGGTCCATTTGAGATATTGGAGCGCATTAGTCCCTCAGACTATCATCTAGCATTGTCACCTATCTTGTCTCACATCCATAATGTGTTTCACTTTTATGTGCTTAAGAGATATGTTTCTAATCCATCTCACATTTTAGATTGGACTGCATTATAGGTGTAGGATCAGGGGCAGGTGATGGTGGATTCCATCCTCATTATAGATTACAAGACCCTGGGCCTTCACATTAGAGATTAAAAAGGTTGGGGTTAAGTGGTATAGGTATTATGAGACTATTGCTACATGGGAGGATGCTAATTTAATATGATTTTAGTTTCCACACCTATTCCAGTGACCTCCAGGAGGAAGTCAAGTCTAAGGGAAGGGGGATGTAGTTCCCATTTTCCTTCGACACCCTTTTTTTATTTTTTATGTTAATGTCGAATACAATTATAGACATTGTTGTAGCTTTTAGATTTAGCATGATACTAGATGTTAGAGATATTGGAGTGTTGTTGATTTCGAGTCATATATGATGCATGTCGATTATTAGAGACATTTTATATTGATGTTAATCTACTGTGGACATGATTGTTTATATATATTTCTGACATGCGATATACTTTCCTCACCATGAGTAGGATTTGATATTTTAATTAATGTTGTGATCATTTTTACATCAATGAAACATTGGATAGAAATGTTGCTAGAAATTTGTAAATGATATCGTATTTTCTTACATGATATTAGTTCATATATAGATGATTTTAGATTTATATTTCATATTTTGGCATAGATGTTTTAATGCGGCCACAAGGCCAAAGGAGATATTTTGTGATTTTCAGGTGTATATATATATTGACAACAAATAATGGGGGGATTGCAGACCAACCACATTGGAATTCTAGATTAATTCAACAAGAGTTGTCATGGTAACATGTAATTGTGTGTGTGTTAGAATTATTTGATTAGGGGAAAATTGTGACGAATCGGTCATGTGTTGTCTTTTATTTTATTTTTCCCTTTTATTATTGTTAGTATGTGTTTGTTTTGAGTGACGTAATTTACTTGTTTTATTTATTTAGATTTTGATATATTTTTTTCCCCTTTATCTTAGTAGCTTTAAGTGTCTAATTAAAGTTAATAAATATTGTCTTAAAATAATTAAAGATGTGACCAAAACAAGTTCATTTACTAGACTTGATTTTCTCTTGGATTTTGTGTTGTGTGTTGAATGCTTGAGATCTTGAGTGTTGTACACTCTACCCTTCATGGGAAACTCGAATTTGGCCTTAAGGGGCAATTTTGAAGGCTTTTGGGACAAGTAAAACCTGTTCCATACCTCTTAAATTGTTATACCAACCCTACCTATGGGTTAGGGGGTAAAAATTAGACCCCATTAGGTGTTTTGAGAGGATAAAAAGGTGAATTTTTTATTGCACTTTCTTTCAAGTAATAAATTTTGTCCTAAGGGGGTGTGGGCTTAAATTGTGTGTGTAAGTAAAATTTCATTCCTTCGTTTGATTATTAATTGTGATTTGGAATATGAGGTTAACTACAGTGATATGGAGTGGAGAGGAAATCAGGTGGCATCCTACTCAGAGCCACATCATCCTCCTCTCTCCTTTTTCTATTTATTAAAGTTCTTTTTCCTTTTTGGGGGTTACTACATTATTTTGTGCTCTTGCATTTTTGGAGAGTTAGAGGATTGTTGGAAGTGCTTGTGGATTATTGGAGTTGTTGATGCTTCCTTTATTTTTAGGAGCTTGGATATTTACTCTTGGAACAAGCTCTACTATGGAAAGGTAGGAACTTTTCCTTGCTTATGTTATGCTTTATTTTGTGTTTATGTTCTTGTGTTGAGTATTGTTTTCCTTATAATTATTGTTGGGTGTGGGTAGATTGCCTAAGTTTAGAGTAAGAGGAGACCATTGAGAGATTTCATGTAGGGAGGCATAAGATTTTACCTTTTTGTTTGGAGGGATTTTTGGTTAGGTGCCCCAGCTTATACAAGAAATGCTTGCATTTGTTTGTTTTTCTTTTATGGGGGAGGCATAAGAGATGGAGGGAGGCATAAGAGTATGTGGGAGGTATAAGGGTTACTTGAGGGAGGAAAAAGAGTAAGTAGGTGATTTGAGATATGCATTGGAGGCTTTAAGGTGGGCACCCATTCCCATTGGGAAGCATAAGTGGCCTCTCCATAGGTCTTTCTCCTTTGACTTTCATTTTAAGAATTTTTTGTGTTGTTGTTGATTTGAATGTAGTTGAAATGGTTGTGAAATATTTTTTCTTATTATGGAAGCTTGTTGTTGCCATGTGGTGGAATTATCTCCCATTGTAATGTGGTTGGGGCTCGGTGGCCAATGGAGAGGATAGCTTATCCTCTTTATTGCATATCATGGTTGGGTGGAGAGCATTTCCTCTCCACCCATTTTGTGTTGAATCAAACAAACCTTGGAGGAGCTATCTTTTTGGAGTTTTGAAGCTTGGAGTTTTGTTGGAAACCTTGTGAAACTTCCTTTGTGTTATTCCCACTTAGAGTGGAGGATCTTGTAATTTTGTATTCTCTTTTTATCCTATACTCTTGTATGATTTCCCACTTTAAGTGGATGACATTGTATTGAACTAGTGAAGGAAAAATTGCATTCCATTGTTGGTTATGAAAGTTGTATTATATATTGAAAAAGAGAAGAAATATTTGTGTTGTAAAGTTAGTTGTGAAATAGAAAAGAAAGTAATTCACTTTCATTGTGAAGTTGTAATGCTGAAAATGAGAAAGGAAATATAGAAGTTGTAGATGTTGAAAATGTATACATAGTAAATTTGAATGGAAAATAAAGTTGTGGTAGTTGTTTTGAACATATATATGTTGTAGTAAAAATGCAAACAAGAGAACATATTTGAAGTTTATTGTTATTGGAAATGTTGATTTTGTAGTAAGAGAATAACAATGTAAAAGTAGATTTAAATCCCTTTTGCTTATGGAATTTGAAAGATGACTATTTGAACTAGGGTTCATTTTAAGAGACCTATTAGAAATTGGAGGTGGAAAATACTTGGCGAATATCCTTGGAACCGGTTTCACGAAAAGGTGAATTTTTTGGGGGTCTGACAGCAAATTTTTTTCCTAATTTTTAAGTGGTGGGATAGAAGGCTACATATGCGCGATAAAGATTTGTTGATCTATGTCAACAAGGTGGTTGACGTGCATCAATGAACGTCACTAACACATGTCAATAACCTTGTTGACATGCGTCACTGAGGTTCTTTTGACGTGTCCTAACCACCTTATTGACGTACGTCAGCGAGGGTTTTGTTTGACAACATCCTCGATGATGCACGTCAATAGAACCTCATTGACGTGACTCAACAAGGTTGTTGACACACATCAGTGAGGTTCATTGATGTGCGTCAACCACCTTGTTGATGCATGTCGGCAAATCTCTATCGCGTGTCTGCAGCCTCTGCCATCTGGTCACATAACAAAAAAAATCTTTGTGTCGCACATCAGAAAACTCTTTTTCATGTGTCTAATTCCTCCGCATTCCTGTCGTGCATCAACAAAATCTCCCTATCACATGTCAAAAAAATCTCCTTATCATGCATCAACAAACTCTTTGTCGCAGATCTACAACCTCTACCCTTATGTCGTACATTTACTGTACTTGATAATACATATGCCCCTAGGTGGTATGAGTGAGCTATTAGTGTTCTACATGGTGAATAATATAGGATTATATAGGGGATAGTTTCAAGGGTAGGAGAAGCCAACCCCTAAAAAAAATTAAACTGTAAGTTTTAGGTGAACAGGTCACTAACCTGCACTATAAAATTCACCTTTTCAAATTTTTCAAAAATGAGATATTCACCATATTACAAATATTTGCCACTAAAATTATCCCTGAGTTGAATATAATAGAATGAATTTGTAAAGTATATCTATTTAATTGGATTAAATAATACTTTAAAATGAGTAGATTTAACAAAGGAATGAACAAATAGTATTAAATTTGAAAACCAAAACTCTAGATGTACAAAAATGAACTCATAATGCATTTTAACAATTCTCAATAACTTTTAGTTTTTGTGAAATCTCAGGTTTTTAGCTTCTATTTTTCAGAAACAAGATCGCCGCCGTATGCAGAGCGGCGGTCCCATAACCACCACTCAGGCTAAGGTGGTAGTCTCAAAACCACCACCCGATAGGGCGGCAATCCCAGGCCTGCCGACCTACTCTAGGTGTTGGTTCTGTCACTTATGATAAAACTCCTCAGATCCACACCTGTGCAAAAGACTTTAACTAGTTTATACTAATCTATAAGTTGTAATATTTAACTAATAACTACCAATAAGGAAACAATGAGAAAATCCCTTGTATTCAGCAATATAAATCTCCAAATGGTGGATTAAAACCATTCTTTTCATTTATAACAATGGGGGTAGGGTTTGCCCATAAATTGGAAACCCAAATACAAATGGCTTGAAATAAAATCATATTGGTGAAGGAAATCCATCCCAATCCTTGAATGTAAGTTATAAAAAGAAATAAACTACAATCTAAAAAAATCTAGACTAGATCTCCTTTTAAAATCCTCCATGGTTCTTCCTCCTTTGCTCCCATGGCCCCCTTCTCTCCAACCTGCAATTTTTAACAAAACAAATAGACCAAATGAGGATAATAAAATTAAGGAAAGGTTTTAATAAAAATTCATAAGGAAATTTAGGGCTAGTTTGGAACCCTAGGATCTAGTGGCAAAGATTGTTTTGATCTAAGGGTGGAGGTTCCACCCTACTTTTGTTTGGTAGAAATGAAATTGAAATGTTTAAATTAAATCCTTAAGGGTATGTGTAATTGGGGAGTTGGGCCATTTAATTTCCTTAGAGTGCTAAACCTTTTCTAGCTCTTAGCAAGCCTTAAGAGTCAATGGAAAGGACTCTAAGTTAATAGGGTAAAATATTTAAATAAATAATCATAAGGTTAACCTTTTCAGGATTGAACATTAACTAAATAGAAGAAAACATTTAGCTATGTAAATTATTCTATGGCACCTTCCTAGTTTACTTTTAATTAATGAATCTTAGAGGTAAAGTAAATTACAGTATGGAATCTTTTAACTATACCTAGCCTATCAATCTTAAAGTTGAGTTTAGTGATGTAAGTTAATTTAATGAACCATGAGGGTCAAACACCCTTGTAACCTTTTTATAACTTTAAACATAAAATAGTCACAATATTCGGGTTAAGTGTTAGGTTGTAGCGTGTTCCTAGAGCATCATTTTTTGGGTGTTACAAGTATTAGATATGGTATCAACATATTTTCAGTGATCATAATTAATCAAAATCTTGTGTGATGAGTCATATTCATGCAAGTCTCTTATTGTGTGTAGTATCTATAAGGGTTTATGGTTTGGCACTCCTTGTGGGGTTGGCACCTCACTATATTAATCTCTTGAGATGTCTAATATTTACTTGATTCTTTGTTGTGTGTAATACCAACAAATTTTTTTTTGTCTTTTCATCCCCTTGAGGGTTTCCCACTGACATATTTTTTTGTGGTATTGTTTATCTTGTTCTTGGTTTATTGGATAAAAGCTGTATGTTTTTGTGCACACATTAATGAATGGATAAATGTTTAATGGTTTGTGTGAGTTATCTAAAATAGAAGTGTTTTTTGTAAGGACCGATTCACCCTTCCATCTCTGTCCATTATTCTTTGAATAATTTGTATCAGAGCAAGTACTTTTAGAGAGCTATGACAATTTGAAAGGATATCCTAAATTAAAAAATAACAAGTATTAAATTCAAATACAAAGCTCCTATGTTTGATAGATCAAAAATTACATTCTGGAGGCTAAGGATGAAGACCTATATTATGTCACAAGGGTTCGACGCTTGTTAAATAGTGGCAGATGGCTATATTCCTCCTTTCATTCCTATTAAAGATAAGGCAGACAAGGATGCATATGAACATAATTATAAGGCCTTTAATGTTATTATTCAGGGTCTTGGAGAAATTGAGTTGGGAATGGTTATGTATTGTAAATCACCAAAGGAAGCATGGCATAAATTACAAGTTCTATATGAAGGTGACTCAAAGGTAAGAATTGGTAAATTTCAAACCTTTAGAAATCAGTTTGAGTCTCTTAAGATTAATGATGAAGAGTCCATTTCTACATATCTACTTAGGGTAAACAAAATTATTTATAGAAATAAAGGATTAGGAGAATAACTGAAATAAGAAATGGTTTTTCAAAAGGTACTAAGATCACTAACTACAAAGTGTAATTCCAAAGTATTTTCTATAGAAGAAGAAAAGGATTTGAATACTTTGAAGATGGATGATTTTCATGGTACCTTGATTGCCTATACGATGTGAATATGTAACCTCAAATAAGCCAAAGAATAGGTAGCATTCAATTATGAAATGAGGTATAAAAACAAGAAGGTAAATGATTATGAAGCCACTCTAGTGATTGAATATGAAGAGATCTTTGTTATGGTGGCTATAACAATGAAGCTTCGATTAGGTAAGTAAAAAGATAAGCTTACTATAAATATTTGTAAAATGTGGTAAGATATGATGTTTTGTTGTCAATTTACCTAATAAGAATAAGAAATAAGATCATGATAAACATGAGCATTATAGTGATCATGGCAACAAAAATGAAAATTATGATAAGATCAATAAAACCTTTAAGAAGTTTGATTACAAAAATGTAGGAAATGAGTTTATATACAAATGAAGATGATGAATTAAGTAATGGTAATGGTGGTGTTTCATATTATGAGTCTTAAAATGATCATGATTACATAGGTCATGAGGCTTTGTTGAAGTATTCTAGTGAAAAATCTTCTTTGATAGGATATTCTCTTTTAGGTTATTACAATTATTCTAGTGGAGATGATGAGGTTTTAAAAGATTACTTTTAAGGAATTGAAAGAAAATTAAATAAAACATGTTGAGATAAAGAATAAGAAGATGAGACTTCAAGTCAAAGAGTATGAAATCATATGTAAAAGATAGAAGAAACGTACCAAAATGAATCAATCAAGCAATGTGAGTCAATAAGATTATTAGAAGATAAGGTAAAATATATTACTTCAATATTACAAGATAAATATGTTTTGTGCTCAAAATTCAAGAATATATAGAGTTCTTAAGGGCTAAGTTGCTAGAGGTTGGTAATAATACTATGTCTTTTCAAAAGTTTTAAGAAAGTACCAAGGCTATTAATGAGATCTTGAGAATTAGAAATTTACAGGTGATAGAGTTGGTTTGGGATTCAAAACTGAAGTCAAGAACAAATAAATGAAGTAGGAGAAAATGATCACATGCAAGTAAATTGGTGAATCAAGAACCAAGGAAGAAAATAAGGAGACTCTGGTTAAGGATAATGTGAAAGAAAATCATATACGACAGCCTTATGCATAAAGGTATTGTTATTTTAATTCTTCCCCCCAAAAAATTGATCAAACATGACCCTATGTAGGAAGAAATCCAAGGGATGGTTCTGTCATATGATCCCATGCTTCAAATCTAACAAACAAGTTGTAGACAGGCTCTAAAATGGAGGAACATGGTCGGGAAAGGACCAAACAATGTCTCAAAAAACTAGAGGGTCAAAGGAGAGAAACAGAGAAAAGTGCAAAGTCTGCGGGTTTTACAAACGATTAAGGGTGAGCCAAAAATTTGCTAAGTATGGAAGAATTAGAGGAAGCCTCCACATGCCTCATCAGTGCATCTCTAAGGGAAAAACTCAAATGAGTGCGAAGCTTCCATGTGTCCTAGGCCTGACAAGGGACAAAGTCAACCTTTGAAAAGTATAAACAAGTGGAAAGAAACATGTGTCATCTCAGTGCAATTTAAAGATGGGAGCCAAAAGAGGAGACTCAAACTTGAGCCATCCCTCCACATGGCCAAGGGTCAACAGAGGTCAAATTCGAAGGGGGCCCAAATCAGTTAAGTATAAGAGTGCAGGCGTGTTAGGTTTCAAAATGAAACATGGATTGAAACCACAGTTAGGGGACAACAAGTTCTTCCTCTTTAATGGGAGAGGTTCCCTTATTGAAAGCAGGAAAAACGAATGTATAGATCTATATAACTTTCAATATTTGGACCCCGATATCCTAGAATGTTTTCATACTTAAAAGATTATTAATCAGAAGGAATGGAAGAATATAGAAATTGGAGAAAGAAGAAAACAACAATTCTTTTGGGAAATATAGATAGCAAAGTATCTCCCTACTCACATTGAACCAGGAAAATATAGAAAAGGATCAATTACTTCACCATCTACACAAATCTTCAGACACAAACTTCTAAAGATTCACATAAACCGGAGCACAAATATTCTATCGAATGAAAAACAAAAGATCCATTGAATTGATTGAAGAGAGAGAAAAATATAATAGAGGAAATTAAGAAAAGAAAGAACTTATGTATTGAATTACTTCAGAATTGAAAACTTTCCCAAAAGACCAAAATCCCTTAACCCATGGTCAAATTCATATAGTTATAAAAATTTGTATACATCCATACTTTGTCCCCAAGAAAATAATATCTGAAAAGGATAATATTTGTTGCAGATCCGCTTTTGGAAAGTGACATGAAACAAATGCACTCATGAAAACAAGAGGTTCAAAAAGGTGAATATCGGGTCAGTTTGAGCATGATTATTTTAGCATGGGACATCTCATGATTTTCTCCATCACATGGTCCTGCCATTTCCGCCTTTTAACAACTTTCATAGCACTTAAGTGCTTACTAATAAGTTTTATCCCATTTTATCACGTATGCTTGATAAAAAATTTTTTCTAATGATTAAAATTTACACCTCTTTAAAATTATCAATTTGGCTTCAAAACCAACTAGAAATTCATATCATGGAGAAATGACAAGAAATACAGAGAAAAGAATGAAGAATGATCCATTTTTTGTGATTTACAGAGCTCTTGTTCATTAATGGCGATAAAAACCAGAAGAGGGGATTCGGCTATCCTTTCTCTTGACAATGAATACTTGAAAACAATATTGACATAGAAAATTTACAAAGAAATAAGACGGTGCTTGTGTATTTTATTAATATCAAAATCAAGCATTACAAACAAATGAGAGAGCTGCAATATTTATAGATATTAGACAACTTCTATCTCATCCACAATATATGGAAACAAATCATCTAATTTGAGAAAATAGGCAGAAATAGCATATTGCCCCTAACTGCCCCTATTGCCCCTCATGGAAATCATCTGGGAACAAAACATGTAAAAGATAGAACATGATCCCACAAACATTGGGATGATAACACTATCACTTAGTTAACTAACAACTAAGGACAACTAATATCTATTGACATAAGTTTAAAGTATTTAATTAAATAATTTAACTTATTACATTTATTCAACTATCAACTATCAACTAATGATGAATTAAGCTAAGTTTTATTCATAACATTCCCCCCCTTAATTCAGCATGGTCTCAAGTGAACAGGAGAGAAATTCTCTAAAACCCTCAAATTTACCTCGAGCAAGTGACTTTGTGAAGACATATGCACGTTGCATATTTGTTGGGCAATATTGGAGCTAGATGTTGTTGTTCTAAACATGTTCATGAACGAAATGTACCTACACCTCAATATGTTTGATGAACTCATGAAAAAATGGATTCTGAACAAGTTTTACTACTCCTTTGTTATCAACATATAGGATAGTTAGATATTTTTGTGTTATTCCCAATCCTTCAAGTATACATCAGAGCCATATCGCTTCATAGACATCTCCACCTACTGCACGATATTTTGATTCTTTGGAGGATCTTTAAACACAATTTTACTTCTTAATTCCCCATGATATCAGTCCAGATCTCAAAAAGAATACAAATCCTGAAGTGGATTTCCTATCATCTATGTTTCCTGCATGATCTAAATCTGAATATCCTATCAAGCAAAAGTTATTATTCTTCTTGTATTCTAGGCCATAATCCATAGTTCCTCTTATGTACCTCAGTATCTACTTTACTTCTTTCCAGTGAGATACCCTTGGTTCTTGCATGAACCGTGAAAGATAGCTAACTACATAGCTGATATTTGGCCTAGTGTAAGTCAAGTAGATGAGACTCCCGATCAACTGTCGATAGAGAGTTGCATTTACTTGTGCTGATGGATTTGTTCGAGATAGTTCAAGTCTTATCTCCATAGGTGTTGAAAATGGCTTACAATCCATTATATTGAATTTCTTGAGCATTGTCTTGGGTAAGTGCACCAAGTTGGAGGACAAAAAAGGGGTCATAAGTGGACATCATATTGCAAATAACAACATAATATCAACATGTAGGGATTATTAGCAATGCATACACTCAAAATTAGAAAAAATTAATATGAATCGTAGCATCCGGAATCTAGTTTCTAAACTACTAATTTTAAAAAAAAATTGGACAAGTTTAGCTATATTAAACACTCAAAATTCAATGACTTGGTATTTTTTTTTTAAATGCTTATAAGATTGTAGTTCGTTTGCCTGCAATTCGAATGACCAAAAATTGATATATATTTTTTTCATTTAGTGAGAAGTTAGATGCTACTATCTATCTTGGGATAGATTTTATTTTTTATGATTTTTTCCGTGAAAGTGGTCTGAAAACATAAAGAAAAAAGAGCACTTTCCGTTTTCCCGCCATAACTTCATCAAAAAATATTGAAATCAAATAATATTTTTTTGAACATGTAGATAATTTCATCATGGTTGGGATGGTATAATTTTTATCACATTCTGACAAGTGAAACAAAATTTGCAGTCTTAAACATAGACATGAACATTCATAGGAAAAAGTGTCTTAGAGACCTACTACTAGTAAAAAATTATAAAATGATATTTATCCTATTCTATTCACTTTAAAATCAATATTTCTACAAAGCTAATAGTCTCTCCTACATGATGGTACCATTTTTATGACATATTTTTAACTTTTCAACATGGTTCAAGTCTGCAGAAGACTAAATTTGATGTTTTGTTGTTTTTGATGTAAAATTTAGGATTTGATGTCAACTTAATTGTCCCCCAACTTGCTGCACTTACCCTCTTGGAGTATCTCAATTTTGACACAAAAATATGATTTTCTATTTTCCAAACTTCAAGTCCAAGACAATAATGCAGAAGCCCAAGATCGGTCATGTTGAATGATCGTGTTAGATCTTTCTTTGTTGACTCAATCATCCTCACTGATCCTTGAGTGATGACCAGATCATCGACATATACTACAATAATCACTATCTCCTCCCCTTGATTTTTGAGATAGATATTAGGATCATATGGACTCCTATTGAATCCATGTTGAATGAGATGCTCGTCGATTTTTATGTACCATGCCTTGGGAGATTGCTTTAGACTATATAGTGATTATATTAGTTTACATACCTTTTCCTCTTTACCTGGTATGACAAAACCTTCTGGTTGAGTCATGTAAATTTCTTCCTATAAATCACCATTAAGAAAGGCAAATTTCACATCCATTTGGAGTATTTTCCAACCAAATTATGCAGCTAGAGAGAATATTAACCTAAATTTTTTTTATCTTAGCTGTGGGAGCAAAAGTCTCCTCATAATCAATGCCTTCTTTTTAAGCATATCCCTTAGCAACTAGTCTAGCCTTATGCTTATTATATTTTCCATATGATTTGTAATTCGTTTTGAAGATCCATCTGCATCTAATCAAATTTTAACCTGGTGGAAGATCTGTAAGTTGCCATGTATTATTTTTCATAAGTGACTTATATTCTACATCCATAGCATCTTTCCAAGGTTTAGACTGTAGGGCTTATGAAATTGAGGATGGCTCAATAGTTTCAAAAAATTTACTCATTAAGGCCAAATTGACCTCATTTTGAGCCATACTATGAGTCTTCATTCAGTGGTAGATGTGTCGGGGACACTATCCAATTTTGCATCTCTAATCATACTTGTATACCATTTAGGCATACTTTTTTTGGTTTATGTGGGAGGTTGAATTTCATTATCTTCCCCATCATCACTGTCATCATCAGAGTGACTACCATCCTTTCTTTTTTACTATAGGGATGAGTTTTTCATCATGTGAGTGTATGGAAGGATCATCTTCTTCTTTCTTCTCAAAGAACTCAACATCCTGACTGGTGTAAACCCTTCTTGTTCTTGGATTCATAAGTCTACAGCCAAGTGCTTCATCATTGTATCCCAAGAAGATAAGTTTTTCTGATTTCATATCAAGATTAGTTCTTTTTTTCTTAGTAATGTGCATACTTGTTTTACATCCAAAAACTCTTAGGTGTGAAATAAATGTTATAAGCTAGGAAAAATGCACTACTAACAAGGAAGTAAAATACCAATAATCATACCTCATCCTTCACGTTCTATAGCAAACCTCGGAATGGTCC
Organism: Taxus chinensis; assembly: GCA_019776745.2. Lineage (NCBI taxonomy): Eukaryota > Viridiplantae > Streptophyta > Pinopsida > Cupressales > Taxaceae > Taxus > Taxus chinensis. The sequence goes on along the minus strand of CM034154.1, from coordinate 166,647,326 downwards.
AGAAAACTTGGATTGATCCTTGATTGAGTGATATGTAGGTTCTTTTCTTCAAGACGGAGCAAGGCCTTCCTACAATAATGATCCTCTTACTTTGCACTATATGGGGAAAAGGATTATGAGGCTATTTGGGCATTAGGAAGAGGCAAAAGGATGTTCTTTACTCAAATAATGCAAGAGCTTAGACAGGGTATTCAAGCTTATTCTCTATGTCCTTAGAGGGGAGGGGTAAGGTTGTATTTATAGCCTAGGGGAATGATTAACTTAGAGTAATTTAAGTAATTATGGTTTGAAAATGTGGGCAAGATTAGGTGAGTGGGGACCATGAAGAATGGGTGAGGATTTGATTTGGGTGAGATTTTTAATTCATAAGTGCAGGATTTTAGGTGAGTGGGGACCATGAAGAGTGGGTGAGGATTTGAATTTGACTTTTTATTTCAATAGTATAGAAACATGGAGAATAATGACATGTGGTGAGGATTGGGTTATTTTTTAGATTTTGAAATGGATAATTAATCAAATTATATTTCATTAATTAAAAGTGTATTTTTGTGCAAAGTGAGGAAGGGGAATTAATTGATTTAGGATAGATGTTAAATTAGGGGTTTTACATTTTCCCCTCTTTGAAAGGGTATTATAAAAGTAGTGTCCTTTTAAATAAAGCAAACAAGATGGGGGAAGAATTCAATCTACTTTTCTTAAGAAAAAGGTAGAGTGAATGTTGGTTGGAGAGAATAGAAAGTGGTGAGTGACGGATGTCATAGTATCATCCAAGAAAAAAATGTCATGAAAAGATGTGATTATGGATAGATGTGGTGATGCCCTCTCGAGAGGACTAATGAGAATGGAATATACGACAGAACTCTCGAAAATAAGATAAATGAATTATGAAGAGAAGAGGATGATAATGGAGTGGAAGAGACTGGAATGACTGCACGATGCAAATGGAGAAGGGATTCAATTGGCCTTGAACGCTAGGTGTGAGGGTGTGTGGAAGGATAAAAGGGAATGGATAGGATTAGGGGTTGATTATGAGAAGAGTAAGGAAGATAGGGGAGGGGAAAAAGGGGAATGAAAGAGGTAGAAATAAGAGATGGGGATGATAGGGGAAGAAGGGAATGATGAAGGACAAACCAGGCAAAAATAGGAAAATGATAGAGTAGAGGGTGAAGGGATGAAATTAAGAGATGTGCCAAATGATGGAATAAATAGATATAATAAAGAGGGATGCGTGAAAGTGAAAGAAATGATAGAGCTAAGAAAAACAGGAAATAGGAAAGGATAAATAAGAAGGAGAAAACGAGGTGGGAGTAGGGGATGAAATGGATGAAAATGGAAAGAGGACGAAAGAAGTAGAATAGAGAAAAAAATAAACTATGAGGGGCGAGGAAAGTGTGAAAAAGAGTAGAGAAAAGAAGAGAAAAAATACATAATGAATGAAAAGGTAGGGGTGGTAGAGAAAAGAAGAAGTGGTTAGAAGAAACATGAAAATTAGGGGAGAGGAAAGGAAGATAAATCAAATACAGGGTGAATATTGAGGGAATCGTGTCATTGCGAGGAATACCAAGGTAAAGAATATGGAGTAGACTGTATGGAGATGCATGTGGAGGGTGGTATGATAATAAAAAAAAGAAAATGTTGACGATCCAGGTTATCGATGGGGAAGTAAGGAAGAAATGTGATGCAAAAAGGGGAAGAAGATGATATAGGGGAAGGAAAATAAGACGAGGGGTGGGAGAGAGAATAGGATAACAAATAAAATGATGTAGAAGGAAGGGAATACAGAAAGGGAATAATAAGCGGAAAGGGAACAATATAAGGAATGTGCAGAGAAGAAAGAGGGGAGGAATGACATTGATTGGAAAAGATGTGGAGATGCATGAAATGAGGATACTAGGACTAATGATAAAATAGAAAAAGGATGTGTGATGAAGACAATAAAGATATTGAAGAGGGCAAAGAGGAAGATGGAGAGATGGGTAAGAAGTGAAAAAGAAAGGGTGGGAGTGAGGGAAAAGAATAAGAGAGAAAAGAGAATGGGGGAGAGAAGAAGCAATGCCAATGAGGGGATGTTAGGGAAATCCATTTTACAATGAGTGGTGGGGAAGGGTGAGAGAAAAAATGAAGAAAAGGAGAAAGCTAATGAGGATTGGAAAGGGTAACGCTAACAAAGGGACGTTAAGGAAAGGCCCTTTTACAATGAGTGGTGGGATTCGAGGAGGGAAGGAATGAAGGGAAACTATGAGAAGGTCCAAGGGAGTGAATGAGGTCTTGCGTGGAATGAGGATTGATGATTTTTAAGGAGAAAGCTCGTTTACAATTATAAGCGTAGGAAGAGAAGATGACGATGAAAGAATGATAGAGGAAGTGTTAACAATAATAGTGAATGCATGTGTGGTTAGAAATGTGGGGGGAATTTCAGAAGATGAACTGCAAAGAGTGAAGAAAATGGGATGGATTAGTTGGGACTAGGTGAAAGTGAGGAGAGGATGCGGGTGATAAGGATGAACAAAGTGAGGATGAAGAACCAAGACATGAAAAGAATGGGAAGAAACGGTATGAAGTATGATGGATCAAGTAGGGTAAAATGGGGGAAAGGACTGTGATTGTAGGTGGAAGAGATTAGTTCTATGTTCTAAGAGGATATGTGGAGAAAGGATAATAGTAAGAGGAAAAAGTGGGTAGTAGGAGATACTAGGCGGAAGAAGCGATAAACAAAGTGAACGAAGAATGAGGTGAGGGAGAATAGCTCACGATGACAAGTTAAGTGTAAGGAGGACCCTGACATAAGATTGTCATGTGACGGAAGTTTTTAAGTAAGATTACCATGTGAGTCAAAACTGGAGATGACAAATGGTCAAGCAAGAAGTGGTGTTTGCGAGAATGGAAAAGGAGGTGAAAGGATGTGATAATGGGGAATGCCAAGAAAAAGTGAAGGGTGAAGGGTGTGTAGTGATGGGGAAAGGAAAGGAGACAGATCATCCTTAAGAGGGACTCTTAAGTGAGATCACCATGTCGGGTGAGTGGTTAACTAAGATTGCCAAGTAGAGGAGGGTGATAGTAGTGGTAAAAATATGTGATAATGGGGAATGAAGAGGAAATATGGATGGTGAGATTTTAGAGTGATGGGTGAGTGTAAGATGACATGTCATGCTTAAGAGAATCTCTTAAGTAAGATCGTCATGCTACTAGAGAGGTTTCATAAGATCACCTAACCGATAGGGATGATATGAAAGGGGAAAGACAAAATGATATTGGGGATAGGGGTGGAATGGTAGGTTGAAGTAGATGATTGTGACGAGAGGAAGGAGAAATAAGATGGGGGATATATGATGGGATGGGGGAAGGCCATAGGGTAGATAAATTGTTAGAGTAGGTATTTACCTTAGCTCATGTTCACCTAGGTACATTATTTACCTTTATTGTATTTATCCTCACCCACTTATGTGTGTGGATTATTCTTTTTATTTATTTAGATATTAGGAGATATTATCTACTTGATAGGTATAGTTCTTTCCTTGATTAGATTGGCTGTAAACTCGACCATTTCGGGAGGCAGTCATTTTTTTTGGGTTTTTTGGTTGTGCAGAGAAACATACTGGATTCACCTCAGGATTCGTGCCGTACGAAAAAGGAAATCTAGAATTTTTTTTGTGTGTTGCTAGGTTTTTTTAGAATCGATCTGGGTAGTTTTTTGAAAAGATGTTTCTTTCCTTTTTTTGGCAGTGGTCCACAGATGGTATGCACAACTATTACTATTTAAGGAAAATATGCAGACCACTATTTTGGGTTGTAAAGGTCACTTTTAACACAGTATAGAAATAATTGTTTTTCCAAAAGAAGTAGTTGGATGTGACTTTCTCGAAAACCAGCGAGACACCCTAGAATAGTAAGTCGCACACACCCATTGAAATCCTTAGCCCATGGTCATATGGTATGGTCATATGAGGGCTTACAGCTTGTGATTCCTACTAGTAGGTGCTTATCTCTAGCCCCCTTTCATTTTATTTGTGTGGTGAAGGCAAGAGCATTTTATTCTATTTTAGTGGAAAGTAAAATAAATAGTAGAGCATAATATTGAAAAACTTGTATCTTTTGACCGGTAATTTGGTTTTGAGTGCCATTTTTTGCAAAAGTGCATAGTTTTTTATGCTCTTTCCATTGGAAATATTTATTTAGAGAATGAAACTATGAATGGAAACAATAATTGCTTGGTTCTTGCATTTATTTTGGTGATTTTTTGAGGATGGCATCTTTATCTACTTCTGCATTAGATAATTTTGAGCCATTAACAATAGATAATTACCACACATGGAAACCATGAATGGAAACAATAATTAAGCAGAAAGGATTATGGGCTTTAACTTCTTCAGAACAACCAATGTTCACTAGAGAATATGAGAAATTTTAGTACCAATGTAAATTTGATGAGTGTATGGGTTTGATAGGAACTTATGTAAGTGACAGTATTTTGTTTCATTTGGAAAAGTGTAACTCTCCTTCAAAAATATGGGAGAAATTAGAGGATTTATTTGGTAAGGTGGATCATATGAGAGCCGTGCAACTTGAAATTGAGATCACCTCTCTTAATCCTAAACATTTTCCAACAATTATAGACTATCTTACCAAGTTAAGGCATTTTTTGACACAGTTGAAGGGGAGTGGAAGAGATAAGAAGGATGAAGATTGTGTTTACTTGATTCTATCCAAGTTGAGAGGACCATTCCAAATTTTTGCTTCTGCATTTTTCTCTAGCATGGATGCCTTAGGTGACACATTCAAAATGCCTAACTTAGAAACATTTTGTGAAAGACTTACTAAGGAAGAATCCAAATTGTCTCACCTTGAGTCTTCCACCTCTCAAAAGGCATTAATTACATCTAATCCTAAGGGCAAGGGAAAATCAAATAGTAAAACCAAATCCATACCTTCTCTATCTCAAAATGTTCTTAAAGCCAAAGAAAACAACTCAAAACCCAAGGAGTCTTATAAATCCAAGAATAAGTCTAGTCCTTCATGATATTTTTGTGTGGGTAGTAATCATGAAGAATATAGGTGTTATAAGTGAATGCAAGCCATAGAGGATGTAGTCAAGAAACATAAAATTTCTATCTCTGCACCACTTCCTTCTTCTTCTTATTTCCCTTTCCTTATAGTAGGATTAACTCCTTCTTTTGGTTCAAGATTTCTTCATGGATATATTGTACATGAGTACCTCATCAAGCCTAGTTTCTAGGACTCATACTGTGGACATGCCACTTCTATTTTGACCCCTAGCTTCACTTGAGAGGGGGTGTTAGAGTAGGTATATAGTTTAGCTCATGTTCACCTAGGTACATTATTTACCTTTATTGTATTTATCCTCACCCACTTATGTCTGTGGATATTTATTTTTATTTATTTAGATATTAGGAGATATTATCTAGTTGTTAGGTATAGTTCTTTCCTAGATCTATGGTATGGACTAGATCCTTGATGTCTAGTTCTCTCATAAATCTATGGACTTGACTAGTTCTTTCTATGATTTATGGCTTGATCTATGAACTTGATTGGTTCTTATATTTTTATTCCTTTCCTATATAAGCAAGGTCCATTCTCATTGTATTTCATTGAGTTCCATAATAATATACAATATTACTACTCATTTTTTTACAAAGGTTTATGCAAAGTTATTCTGGTGAATTGCTTTCATCTTATTGATCATGATGTTTGATTAGCATCTATGTTCTTGGCTTGGCACGCTCTGGTTATCGTTCCTTTTCTCAATCTTAAGAGGAAGTCTTAAATAAGATTGTCATGCGACCAGAATGGTTAAGTAAGATCGCCAAAATAAAGAAGAGGAATAATTATGATAGAGTTGGTGGGAACAGGGTCTACAAAATGGATTAAAGCGGAACCCTCAAGTGAATTTTTCATACTATGAGAATGTCTAAGTAGGATGACCAGGCATAAGACGGATATGGGGAAGGATGAGAAATGAGTGAGTGAGGTATGCCTGAATAAAATAGGATACGAGATGAGGTAATAACAAGAAAGAAATGAAACAAAGGAGTGTAACATGAATGGATGAAGGAATATATGTAGTGGAGGGCGGAGAGTGTGAGGGGAATCCTTAATTGGGATGCCCCGCGTGGTGAGAGTAATGATGCAAGAATGAGAAGTAGAAGAGGTGGAATGGGAAGATGTGTGTGGTGGTGAGTGTTGTTTGATGAGAGGGGAGGTGGTGAAGAAGCTTCTACAGTAGGAAGATCTTATGGAGATGGTAAACCTCCATCGAGGATCCCATATAAAAGTGGTTATTAAGTAAGATTGTCAAGCACGAAATAGAAGGGTGAAAGGAAAGAATACAAATGGGTGAGAGGGGATAGGAAGGATGAGAAGGGTAATATGGGGGTAAGTGGCGGAGGAGTAAAAATGAGGAGCGACGATGAATGGATCAAATACATGGTGAGCATGGTGGGGGAGGAGGAGTTGCTAGATAGTGAATGCTACTTGATAAAGATCGTCAAGTAGGATTCACAAAATACAATGATGATCAAGTAGGATTCCCAAACTGGGGAACGTATTATTATGGGTGAACGGATGGGGTGCAAAGTAAGATGTTGATCATGCAGGAAGATACTCACATGACAAAAAGTATCTTAATTTTAATATAACACATAACATGATGCATTGTGTTATAAAATATCAGAATGACTAGATTGTAATATGTGTGATAGCATAGACAGGGGCCATCAAAAAGGTTTGATGCCCTAGTATGATATGCAAATGGAAGAGAGCATAGATAAAGGCGGTTAAGAAAATATGATGCCCCAGTACGACATGTAATCAGATAACATAATAATATTAGAGAGAACACGAGGATACATAAAATCAAGATGCCCCCTATAATATATCAAGATACAAGAAACTAATTAATAATTTATAACTAATAATGTAACACAAGAACTAATAAACATGTCCCTAATGTGTTCCATAATGAGGATTGATTGGATGTGCCCCCAAGCAGGGGTATGAGGACATAGTAAAGTATTGGTTCATTGTCCTCAAACAAGGAAGTAATGACAGCCAGATTTTCCCTAAGCAAGGATTCATGTGAGAAGTGTTTTGAATTAGGTAGTCATAAAGTGATTTGATCATCCGTTGGGGATAATAGTTCAAAGGTTGAATTGTGTTGGTATTTTTAGATTTTTTACGATTTTACAACATTTTTTTTTTGTTTATGATATATATATATATATATATATATATATATATATATATTCTAATGTTTTTTTGGATATTTGATAATCGTTTCTAATTTTTTTATTTTGATTTTTGATTTTTATTTATTTTTGAATGATTTTCAAATGTGTTTAGATTTTTTATGATTCTTTCTAATGTTTTTGGATTTTTGACGAGTGTGTCTAATGTTTTTGGATTTTGGACGATTATTTGTAATGTTATTGGTTTTTTGACGATTTTCAAATGTTTTTAGATTTTTAAACTGTTTTTAGATTTTTGACGATTTTCACACTGTTTGTGTATTTTTACAGTTTGATTGGAAATTTATGGACTAGAGTGCAGATTTATTTTTCAGAGGTGATAAACCATGATATTATCCATATCTACCATGTTCTGTGTGGTAACTTATGCTCAAAATAATACAAATTCTCTTTCCATTGGCAGGATATGGTTTTGATGATATGATGGAAAGAAGTCCAATTCCATTCTTGACTCCACATAACTACTAAAATGCATGGGCTCATCACTGAGAATAAAGAAGGATGTAGGAGTTAGGTAATGAATATAGAGACAAATGCTAACACCAATCCCCTTGGGAAATTGTGACTCCATTCTTCGTAATGGAGCTGAACTAGTTATAAAAATGGATTTCATGTTATGAGTCACGTGCTAGGCTTAGAGATTTATGTTGTTTGTTGTTTGGTAAGATATGAGGGGAAGGGATAGTTTTGTCTTAACTTAGGAATAAAAATTACTTCTTTGAGGATTCTATAATTTGCAAGCATTGTAAGATTTTGTATTTTTAAAATGACTCCCTATTCCTTGCCCCATGCTACTAGTGAGAAGCAAGGGCTCATCACCGAAGATAAAATATAGGCGAGTGAATTCCATTTTTATCTTTTTTTGTTTTGTTTTGTTTTTTTTTTAATATTTCACAAAAATTTTATGTTTTTATGAGAATGATTGCCCCATGCCACTTGTAAGAGGAAAAGGTTTATCATTGCAGACAAGACGTAGACAAGTAAGGGCACCTTCCTCCATTCCCAATCTCACACTACCAAGAAGAAGTGTGAGCTCAACACTAAAGACTATGAAGGATGCAAGATGTGATGATGAATTATTCATAAGTTATTGAATTAATGGATTTTACAATAGCGATTTTTATTTAGGAAAGAATGTCTACCTCCAATCTCAGCCCCACTTGACTAGTAGGATGCGAAGGTTCAACACCGAAGACTTAGATGGATGACCAAACAAACTAGGTAAAGAATTTTAGAGCTTTGTTATGAAAGAGAGAATGTCTTTGAAGGGAATATATTACCATCAGTAAGCTTTTAGGTATGACCATAGGTGAAAGCGACTGAACATGGGAGATATTATAAGAAGTATGATACTCACAAAATTAATAGGATCTATATTAGAACCTGTCTCATGATGATAAATATGCATATGTGATTTTGATAATAAAAATATCTGCCAATAGAAGTGAATAAATTTAAATTATTCATAGATAGGCAAGACAAAAGGAACAATGTACATGTTGTTTCCTGGAATAGTGAACATCTCAAGGATAAAATTTCTTTAATGAACTTCATTCATTAGTTCATCAAGATCTTGACCATCTTCAGTGGCTAATTTATAGGCTCCAAAGCCAAATTTTTCTCTAATTACATAAGGTCCTAACTAATTAGGCTCAAATTTTCTTTGTTTTTCTTGTTCTTTAGTGGTATTCTTTTGATTTTCTTTTTAAATGAGATCACCAATTTTGAATTCTTTGGGTCTTACCTTTTTATGATAGCTATGTTACAATTAGTTTTGATAGACTTGAATATGATTGAGAGCATTAAGTCATTTTTCATCGAGAAGCTCAAGCTCTTGAAGTTGTGACTGTTAGTATTCATCCTCATTAATTACACCTATAACAGAGATCCTCAAGGACGGGATTTCTATCTCAATAGGTAAAATGGTTTCACAACCATAAACAAGGGGAAATGGGGTGGGTTCAATAGGTATGCGGTAAGATGTACGATATGCCCAAAGAGCGGGGTAAATTTGAGTATGCCAATTATGTCCATGGGTATTGACAATCTTTTCCATGATGGATTTTAAGGTCTTATTGGTTACTTCTACTTGACCGTTACCTTGAGGTTAGTATGGAGTGGACCATTTAAGTTTGATGTGAAAAAAATTAGCTAGGTATTTTACATCCTTGTTTTTAAACGATTTACCATTATCTACAATAGAGCCAGAGATGTGATAACATATAGCAAACCCAGGTTCAAGTCCCACCGGGCGTTCCAGAATGTAAACTAGGAAAAATTCACTACTAACAATGAAGTAAAATACCAATAATCATACCTCCTCCTTTGCGTTTCGTAGAAAATCTCATAATGGGCTAGGAAACTTGGATTGAGCCATGATTGTGTGATATGTAGGTGCTTTTCTTCAAGACGGAGTAAGGCCTTCCTGCAACAATGATCCTCTTACTTTGCACTTGATGGGAAAAAATATTATGAGCCTATTTGGGCATTAGGAGGAGGAAAAAGGAGGTTCTTTGCTAAAAGGATGCAATAACTTAGATAGGACATTCAAGCTTATTATTTGTGTCCTTAGAGGGGAGGGGTAAGGTTGTATTTATAGCCTGGTGGAGTGATTAACTTAAAGTAATTTAAGTAATCATGGTTTGAAAATGTGGGTAAGATTAGGTTAGTAGGGACCACGAATAATGGGTGAGGATTTGATTTTAGATTTTTAATTCATACGTGGAGGATTTTAGGTGAGTGGAGACCACGAAGAGTGGGTGAGGATTTGAATTTGAATTTTTAATTCAATAGTAGAAAAACATGGACAATAATGACATGTGGTGAGGATTGGGTTATTTTTTAGATTTTGAAATGGATAATTAATGAAATTATATTTGATTAATTCAAAGTGTATTTTTGTGGGAAATGAGGAAGGGGAATTAATTGATTTAGGAAATATGTGAAATTAGGGTTTATACATATGGCTTATGCCCTAACCATGTTTCAAGTGGTGTTACTCCATCAAGAGCTGCAGTGGGAACTTTGTTTAGTAAATACATTGTTATTTTAGCTGCTTCGGCCCAAATGTTTTTGATAAACTTGCATCATCAATCATACATCACACCATGTCCATGATAGTATGATTTCACCTTTCAATAACACCTTTTTTTTGCACTGTGTGAGGAGGATCCATTTGATGATGAATGCTATGTGTTTTCGAAAAATCATTAAACTCATTGCTGGTGTATTCTCCCCGTTGATCTAAGCGGAGTGTTTTTATTTTCCTACAAGACTCTGTTTCAACAAGGGATTTAAATTTCTTGAAAGTTTCAAAAGCGTGGTATTTTGTAGAAAGACAGTATATCCATATTTTTCTTGAAAAATCATCAACAAAGAGCATGAAATATTGAAACCCAGAGTGGCTAGGTCTCATTGGTCCGCACAAATCAGTATGCACCAAGTCAAGTTTTTCCTTAGCTATAAATGTACTATGTTTGAATGGTGCCCTATTTTTTTTTCCTACCAAACAATGTTGACATTTATCGATACCCTTTTTTAGAGGTAGTAAACCCCTAACCATATCATATCGATGAACTGTGTCAAGATAGCCAAAACTCACATGTCCAAGTCTTCAATGCCATAGTTGAGCTGATAATGTATCCTTGCCTAAAAGTGCTTTATCATTTCGTTGAACAAAATCCAACTGAAACATTCTTGCAACATTCGACGCTTTTGAAAAAAAAATTGAGCTTCGTAACTTATCTCGAATTAGGCACATATTTTTATCACCTTTACAATCAAAGTCAATTTTGAGATTGTGATCCAATAATTGACTCACGGATAATAGATTTTTTGTTAAACCAGGGACATAAAAAACATCTGTAATTTTACAATTATGTTGCCCAAGTGGTAGTGAAATGGAACCAATGCCTTCAACACTGTATGATGTATCATCACCCAAAGAGACATGATTTTTGGTGGGTGTTTTACTCATTGTGAAGAACCAATCTTTCTTTCTTGTCATGTGTTGAGTTGCACTCGAGTCGACATACCAAATTTCATTTGTAGAATTGGATAATTCATTTGACTATACATAATACATGAATTCATCATCATCAAATTGATCTTCCTGTCGGGCTACATTTCCTTAATGAGTTGGTTTCTTCTTCCACTTTTTATAATTTTGTCCCTGTTTACTCTATTGTTGGCCTGATTTTGTTTGTTGGTAATTATTATTTTTACCACTTTATGATCCTTGTTGGAATGTGTTGTACCAACAATTTTGGAACTCATGTCCTTTTTGACCATAAATAAGACATTTTTGTTGGTCATTTTGGCCTTATTGAGTATTACCTTGCTTCTGAGGTTGTTTACTAGACTTCACCTGTTTTTTTTCTTTTTTATTAGAAGCAAGTGCCTACTCTTCAGTCTCAATAGTTGAATGAATAACTTCTTCTTATTGGAGCATATTCACTAACTCTTCAAAACTTGTTGTTCGACCAGTTATGTTTAACATGGTCACAAAAATCCTATAAGAAGGAGAAAGAGATCTCAATACTATAGGAACAAGTGATGTGTTAATTACTTCTTCTTCTAAAGCTTGAACTGATGCATGCAAAGTTGCCACTCTTCTCAAAAACATTTCAACTTTCTTAGTCAGTTGCATTTTCAAGTTTAATAGTTGAATTTGGAGATGAAGTATTGTGTTCTTATTGTTTGAATCATATACAATTCTCACCTTGTCCCAGGATTCTTTTGTTGTTGTGGACTCATGAATATGAGGTTGTTACTCATATGAAACACTAAACAAGATTATTAACTTTGATTTTTGATTTGCATGATCAAATTTAGCTTGTTGTGTAACATCTGTTGTAGATCTTGTTAATGTACCAGAAACAACGGTCCATAGATTTTCAAAATCAAGTTCTACGTAAATTTTTGTTTTCCATGCTGGATAATTATGAGAATGCAAAAGTTGAGAATCTAGAAAAAATAAATTTGGTGCCATAATTGCAACCATTGTGAAAGCTAATAATGAAAGAAGAAGAATTAAACAATTTCCCCATTAAAGCACGCACACCCTCGCAAAAAATATTATTTTATTTATTTTTGGACTCCTTTTCAGCCGTGTACAATGAATTTTTGGTACTATTGGCCTTGTTACAAATTTGGCTATATGGTCGATTTGCAAAAATAAGATGGCACTCTTGGCCGATTTGCAAAAAAATAAAAAATTGAACTCTTAGGTCTCTTTTCAAATACAAAAATCTTATTTTTTTTTACAAAACAAGTATTTTACAAATATGACTAAAAACTAGACCAAGACCTAGAGCTTGCAAAAACACACATATTAAAAAAAATGTCACCTCAATCTAAGGTGCCAGTTGAAAGTTATGCCTTTATTAAATTGCAATTTTAATATCTTTCCAGGCCCCTTTCCAAAAATGGAATTTTTTTTAAAAAAGATTTTTTTAAAACCCAATGTAGCTAATGACTTACATGCATGTGTACTACATTTTAGGGCACAACTGCAGCTCATCTGCTTTACATATGTGTTATAATAACCCTTTGCCACACTTTTCTTTTATTGTTTCTATTTGTACGCAGGTATTTCTTTTGCTTGGAGGCAACTTGTTCTTCCTTCTTCCAATGCAACTCTTTTGTTACAAGTTGCAAATATTCTCCCTATTTAATTTGTAGTATTCGTTTTGGATGTAGGAACATTACACATAATTCAAATATGTGATCTTCTACTCATTTGGAAGATGCAGGTTCACAGAGAACCTTCCATGTTTGATTGGATATCCTTTTTTTTAAATGCTCAAATATAGAGAAGAGGAAGAAGGATAAAAAGTATAGAGAAGAGGAAGAACAAGTAATGTGGGGAGCTTGAAAAGCTCGGGTACCCACAGATCAAAAATATTATATATATATATATATATATATATTAAAATGCCTCCAATAAAAAAATGGACATACAGTTAATTTTCTTTTTTTAAAAGGAACTAGAGAATGAAACATTGTCACCTTTTACAACAGATTAGCATCCAAGTCTTCAAAGGCCTGTGATTGCACTCTAGGTGTTCTTCAACTATAAATCAACCATTATTCAGGGTGTGGAGCCAAGTAGGGGCTGTGAAATGGCTGGGGGCATCTATGTCTCCTCATAGCTCTGTAATTTCTCTAGATCTCTCTAAACTTCCCTATAACTTCCTACACTCCTCTTTGGATGAGAATATTGCTCTGATACCAAATCTTAACAATGAATACTTGAAAACAATATTGACATAGAAGATTTAGATAGAAACAAGATGGTGCTTGTGTATTTTATTAATATCAAAATCAAGCATTACAGACAAATGAGAGAGTTGCAATATTTATAGATATTGGACAACTTCTATCTCATCCACAATATATGGAAACAAATCATCTAATCTAAGAAAATATGTAGAAATAGGAAATTGCCCCTAACTTCCCCTATTGCCCCTCATTGAAATCATCTGGGAACAAAACATGTAAAAGATAGAACATGATCCTATAAACATTGGGATGATAACACTATCACTTAGTTAATTAACAACTAAGGACAACTAATATCTATTGATATAAGTTTAAAGTATTTAATTAAATAAGTTAACTTATTACATTTATTTAAATATCAACTAATGATGAATTAAGATAAGTTTTATTCATAACACATTCCCCCTTTTACCTTCAAATTTGGACCCTACATGTGGTAAGATCCAAGCAACGACAGCCCTAGGGAAGAAATCTACATTTCCTGACATTTGGGAGGAAAAGCACATTTTCTCGATTTGCTCTGCCTACCACCCATAGCTCTACCAAAGTCTAGACACGTGGCATCATCTGAGTGGCTGAGGAAATGTGGGTCAAATTGTCCATTTGAAATCTTTTAACAAAAAGGATAAATTCTCAAAACTCTTCATTGGCCCACTTTGACTTTTCAACGTGAACATATGGCACCATGTGATTGGTTTCAGAGATGCGCTTCTACTTTAGACTTTATCTATTTTGAGAAAGGGGAAGAGTTCCAACTTTTTCCCAAAATTTTGTGCCTCCGCCATTGAATTTTCAACATAGGCCATGTGTCCCTCTCTGTTTTATTGCGGGCCTCAACTTAGAAAATTTTCCTTTCGCTTAGACGATGTCGTGGGCCATTTTAGAACTTTTCACCCTTTGTGGAAACAAGGCTAAAATTCCCAAAGTCTCCCACCGGTCCACCAAAGTGCCTATGAATTGAGAAATAACCACATGTTCGAATTTCATTTTTCAACATGTGGAGCCATCTAATTAGTTGTGGGGGTGTGTCTTGCTTTTTATTTGTTTTGGAAAAGGGAAAAATTCCAACTTTCCCCCTAAATTCCATGCCCCCGCCATTGAATTTTCAACATGAACACATGTCCTCTGATTGGTGTGGGCCTCAGCTTAAAAATTTATCCTTTCACCGTAATGCCTTAGAAAATAAAATGGATCCGCCAAACCAAACCTCCATTGAAACTATGCTAGCCAATCAAGGACCAGCGGGGATGTGGGGAAAATCTGGCATTTTTTCCAAAATCACCAAAATTAATAAGTTCACAAATAAACCCACTCGGCTACATCCAATGGGAAACAAACACATAGCCTTACCTTCCTGAGCAATAATTTGATGGGAAAAAGAACGTAGAAAGTTGCAAGAAGTAGGAAAACGCCATTTTTGCTCCTGATGAAGGATTTCTTTCTCTGCAAAAGGTTAGAAAGAAAAGATGAAAGGTCCCATGCATTCTAAACTCATCAAAGGAGAACCAAAATCATTTCCCACCTATTGAAAATAGGTAAAACATTTTAACGAGAGAAAACTGAGGAAAATGATTAAAAACATCTTGGAAAATGAAAACAAGAGTCATGAGGAGTTTTAAAAAAAAATCTTCCATTACAGGGCTCTAATTTTCATGAATTTAGATTTGAAAGGGTGGGGAAAATTGAGAGGACAACAACTGGCTCCTTCTGGGGATGATTTGGCAGAGGAAAGAGGCAAAATCAAGAACCTTAGAGAATTCTAGGTAATTAGATAGGATCAATGTCTTATCCATTGGGCAATGGAGTCAAAAAGAAGAAAAACCAACACAAAAGAGAACACAGAAATGGAAACAACCAAAACCAAAACAAGGAAAGAAAATAACTATACAAAATGTGAAGCAGGACCACAAAAACTGCTAGGTTTTGAACAACTTCAAAAATTTCCCACTATAAGGGAGTGGGAGAGGAGAACCATCCATGTAATTTAGGTAAAAAGAATTATCACCAGCAAAATGGCTTATGTTAAAAGGACCGAGCCAAAGGGAATCAAATTTAGCATGGCTTCCTCGAGGTTCATGTCTTTTGTCCCAAAGAAGAACAGTGTCTCCCAATTGAAATTTTTTGGGTTTATCCTTTTTGTCAAACAGAGCGTTTACCTTAAGTTGATGAGCTGATATTCTAGAAACCATTTGAAATTTGTCTCCAATCAACTTCTAGAGGTACATAATTCTTCTGTCTAATGAATTGGTAAAGCTGACATCCTCAATAGCCTTCATCAAATGTGAGGCTGGAAGTTCCCATGTCACTGACAACTGAGCTTCAACTCCATATACCACTTGAGAAGGAGACATTCCAATGGCTCTTTTAGGTGTAATCCTAGCCACCCACAAAGCATCATATAGGTTATTATTCCAATTTCTCTGAGAGTCATTAACAAGCTTCCGAACAATGGTGACCAAGTTCTTGTTATTTGATTCTGCTTGTCCATTCCCTTGGGGATAGTAATATGAAGAGTGGGAAAGGGAAATTCCATATCCATATCAGAAATCCATCATCTCAGCAGAAGAAAAATTTGAAACATTTTCAGTGACGATCTTGTTTGGTATCAGAAATGTGCTCCTTGATGAAGTTGCATACTACTTCAGAAGTAGTATTTTTAACTGGAGTGGCTTCCACCCACTTGGTGAAATGATCAGTGGTAGTCAAAATATGGGTATGCCCTACACTTGAAGTTGGATTGAGTGTCCCAATGAATTCCAAACCCCATTGTTGAAAAGGTTCCTCAATCACTACTTGTTTGAGAGGTAAAACAGCCATGTTGGGTCTTCCAACAAAGGTTTGACATGTTTCACACTTACCTACCCACTTTGATGCATCTTTGAACAAGGTAGGCCAATAATATATAGCACAGAGGATTTTATGGGTTGTGACAATAGAAGATAAATGACCTCCATAGACCTGATCATGAAAATATGAGAACAACTTCCTTTGGTTCTCTTTGTCAACACATTTCAAAAACCTTCCATCTATGCCTCGTTTAAACAATGCATTTTCCCATAACACATATTGGGTAGACCTTAATTTGATGGCTCTCTTTTCCTTGGCACTCAAATGGGATGGAAATTCTCCATAAGTAAGAAATTGTGCAATGTCATCATACCATTCATTAGTTGAGCTGAGGAAAATAACAATAGGGATATCAACTTCCTCCTTAGACAATTTGGCATCATTTCCTTCAGCAATGAGTTCATGTATGCCCTTTCCTCGAACTAGCTTGGTGGGTGTGATGTCAAGATCATACTCCTAAACTTTGGCTACCCAATTGCCTCTCTTTGCTCCAAAATATTGTTGTGTAAGAATGAATTTAATAGTTGTATCAGGCACAAGAAAAATAGAATGAGAGTTGAGGATGTAAAAACAAAACTGTTTCACAACTTTGACCACTACAAAATCATGTTTCTCCATCATGGTGTACTTCAATTCATGGGCTTTCAAAATATAACTCATGAATGCTATGGGGATTTCATGAATTTCAGCATTCTCTTGGGTTAACACAACGGCTAGATAACTTTTAGTAGCATAGCAATAGATAATGAAGTCTTTGTTATAATCAGGGTATGCCAAGACTGGAGTCTTTGCTATAGCTCTATTGATGTCTTCAAATGTAACCTTTCCTTCAGTAGACAAACTAAAAGTCTTCTTCCCTTTCATCATGTGGGATATGTTCAAAGTAAGTTCAGTAAAATCAGGTATGAATCTTCTTAAGAAGTTGATCTTGACAAAGAAAGAGTGCACACCCTTCTTGCTTGTTAGGAGAGGGATCTGCTAAATCATTTGGACTCTTTCTAGATAAATCTTGATTCCATCTTTAGAGATAATGTCTCCCAATAATTTTCCCTCTGTGACACAAAATATATATTTTTTGGGATTCAAGGAGATGCAATGCTATCTAAACTTTTGGAGAACAGTTTCAAGGTGTTAGAAATGATCAACTCCGGTTTTTGAAAACACAGTCAGATCATCAAGATATACAACTACACATTTTCCTTTGAGACTGCCAAAGGCTAGGTCCATTGCCATCTAAAAGGTGACACCAACATTAATGAGGCCAAAATTCATTCTCGTATAAGAAAATGTGCCCCAAGGAGTGGTAAAGGAAGTCTTATGCTAGTTTGCGACACTTACTTCTACTTGATTATATCCTGAGAACCCAACAAGCATGGACACCATTTGTGAACCTATTACAGTCTACAACACTTGATCCATTGTAGGGAGAGGATAATTATCCTTTAAAGAGGCTTGATTCAAGTTCTTAAAATCAACACAAATCCTGATCTCACCATTCTTCTTCCTGACAGGCACAATATTAGCAATCCACGTTGAATGGTGAATGGGGAAAATGATCTTATCCTTCAATAAATTTTGGATCTCTTGAAAAATTGTATCAACAATTTTAGGGTTTTACTACCTCTTATTTTTATATAAGGGCTTGATCCCAAGCTTTAGAGGAATGAAATGTTACATCTCTTTTGGTTAAAAAGCTTTGATATCATCATAAGAATATGCAAGAACATCAGCATACCTTTTCAATAGATTTTCTACCCTTTTCCTCTCCTCTTGTGTGCAACACTTTCCAATGTTTACTAGCATAGGTTTTTTAAGAATCCATATGTTTATCTTTTCATAGTCAACATATTGTTGAGCATCTTTGGAAGCTTTGGACTTGATGTACCCATCATGTTTATCAAATAACTCTTCCAAACTTACCATTCGTTTACGTATCTTATTACCTTTTAGTTTTATGCAGCCATTGTGATGCATTTCTTATTTGCTATCTCCTTCATTTGGAGGCACACACTCTCTAGGAAGATTCCCACCTCCTTCAAAGTACATCTAGTCAAAATTATCCTTAAGTTCAAGGAAGGAAAGCAAGTGCCAATCATCATTAAAGACCTAACAGTTTTTTGCATTGTCAGGGACACTAGGCCTATAAATCATCTCAATGGTGAATTTATCTTGTGAGAAATATAGATGAGGTATCAAGAGAGACCCTGAGACAACCAAGGAATCAGCCCTGGTGTTCATTTCCCTTGGCATGGCTTCAATTGAAAAGGCATCGAGGAATTCAATGGAATCCCAAACCAGGTTCATAGAATGCTTCAACCTTCTATTCTTCACTTGAAAGAGATCTCTGACCTATTTTACAATCAGCTCTGCATCTCCACGAGCAAGGATATTCCTGATCCCCATCTCTTTTTCCATTCTTAAATTGAGGATGAGAGCTTCATACTCAGATTTATTATTTATGTTTTCAAATTATAGCTTGGAAGATAAAGGGTGAATTTTCCCTTCTAGAGAAATAAGCACCACACTAGTTCTTGAAACAACTGAGGAGCAACTTCCATCAAATTCCAAGGTCCAAATTCCATTAGGATCAATAAACACCTCCTTAGGATGGTTAACCTCATCTTGTGACATGATCATGTAGTTACCATGACCAATGATTGTATAAAGTATTTGTGCCTTTGGGTCATCTATTTTTTACACAATATATTTAGTTTGTTTCTCAGGAATTAGCTTCTTCATTTTCCCATTCACTAGAATAAGGGAATGTGACCAATCCATCATGATTTATCCTTCCAATTTTTTGTAAAAAATTCTACTTAGCAGCATGCCATATGAATGGGCGATATCATCTACCAAGATGGTGGCTAAAAATATCTTCTCTAGAAAAGCAGAAAAGGCTACTTTTGCATCCTTGATCCTCCTAACCAATGGTATTTCTCTACTTTCCATTGAGTAACATGAACCAAAAGCACAGGTAAGTGTTGACCCTAGGGCATGAGCTACCTTAACAGGCATCACATTGTCTGAAGCACCAGAATCAATAACACAATTATTGAGTTTGTGGCTAGCTATGATGAAGGTGACGTAAAATGGTTCGATCTTCCCATCATATGAAGTGACTACTGCCACAAGGCTATGTTGAGATGAAGGAGATGGAGAGGGGTTTTGACCTTTGGAACTAAGGGATGAAGGCTTGTATTTGGAGTTCACAAAGTCTACCATTTTAGCAAAGGCCTTGGGATGGGTTTGGTAGAATTCAGCCTTTGAGATCTGGATCTAAGTTTTCTTAAGATGGTAAATCATATCAAAATAACTAGAGATAGGTGGAGCATTATTAATAGGGGTAGATGAAACTTTTGACTTATCAACTCTATCATTTGAAGGGCAAGAAGCTTTAGGATCATAAATAGAGGAGGAAGGAACAACAGAACTTACCTTGGATATGGAAGAAGTTGGAATAGGATATCCTCTCCTTGCAATGACTATAATGACCATACGAGGTTCCTTAGATATTTTAGTAGGCTGCACCACTTTCTCCTTCTTGTTGGCTTACTCACGAGTCATGATAGAGTTTGATTCACTGGTCATCTCTATAACTCTTTCTTCATAATCATCCTCTTCATGTATACCTTCAGTGGTGAGAAAATGGACATGAGATCCACTCAACTCTTCTAATTCTTCATCAGCTTCCTCTTCATGTTCTTCACATATTCCATCCTCTTCCTCATCATCAGGCTCTAAAACTTCACATGTTGCATTGAATGTAACTTTAACAGGTGGGCCTTCAATTACCAGTCTGGTCTGAGTAAAGGGAAACTTATTTTTGGATTGAAAGTTCTTCCTAGGAACATCCTAATAAGGAGCATGCTCGACGAATTACTTCTTGAGGGAGATAATATAATTAGCAAGTTTCTGTACCAACTGATCTACACTAGCCCCTGGAGAAGATGTGGAAGAAGGGAATGCTTTGGATTTGGATGAATCTATCCTTAGATTGTTAGACATGACTAGATCATCTTCAAGACTAACATCAAATCTCTAATCAGCATCCAAGGTGGTAGGATTGGCTCTCCTAAGTACATAGCTCACTTCAGGAAATTAGTCATTAAGGAAGAAACATATTTGAGTCTGATCCATAAGGCATGTGTTTAGTGGGATCTTGTTAAGAAACCTATTGAATTTGGCCACAAATTCCCTAATGGGATCATGTGAATCTTTATTGAATTGAGAAATTTGGGCCAAGAGGGCATGTACATCCTAGAAGTTTTATCTCTAGCAGGAGTGCTTATAGATCTTGTTCCTCTTCTTTTTCTTGATGAAGAAGGGAGGTAGAAACCTTAATGATCCAAAATTTGGAAATGAGGGTCTTCTTCTCCAAGGGTTCTTCTACCCCAAGTGTATCTTAGAGTCACCAAATCAAAGATGATCAAGAATTTTTTATTAAAACTTGGAATCCATTTGTAATGAATTCCCCAGCAGAGTCACCAAAAAATGTTGGGTTTCAGAATGGAACATGGGTTGAAACCAAAGTCAGCAGACAACAATTACCTCCTCTTTAATGGGAGAGGTTCCCTTATTGAAAGCATGAAAAACAAATGTATAGATATATAACTCTCAATGTTTGGATCCTAATATCCTGGAACGTTTTCATACTTAAAAGATTATCAATTAGAAGGAATGCAAGAATATAGAGATGAGAGAAGGAAGAAAATAACAATACTTTTGGGAAATATAGATAGCAGAGTATCTCCTTACTTACACTGAACCAAGAAAATATAGAAAAGGATCAATTACTTCACCACCTATAAAAATCTGTAGAGATAAAGTTCTAAATATTCACACAAACCAGAACACAAAATTTCTATCGAATGTAAAACAAACAATCCATTGAATCAAGAAAGGAGAGAGAAAGATATAACATAGGAAAATAAGAAAAGAAAGAACTTCGGTATTGACTTTAGAATTTACAACTTTCCTAGAAAACCTAAATCCCTTGTCCCATGGCCAAATCCATATATTTATAACAATTTTTATACATCCATACTTTTTCCCCAAGAAAATAATATCCGAAAGGGATAATGTTTGTTGCAGATCTTCTTTTGGAAAGTGACATGAAATAAACGCACTCATGAAAATAGGAGGTTCAAAAAGGTGAATATCTCATTAATTTGAGAATGATTATTTTAGCAGGGCACATCTCATGATTTTCTCCTTTACGTGGTCCTACCATTTTCATCTTTTAACCACTTTCATAACACTCAAGTGCTTACTGATAAGTTTTATCCAATTTTAGCGCATATGCCTGATAAAATCTATTTTCTGATGATTAAACTTTACACCTCTTAAAAATTATCAATTTGGCTTCGAAACCAACCAAAAATGCATATCATGGAGAAACATCAAGAAATACAAAGAAAAGAATGAAGAATGAGCCATTTTTTGTGCTTTACAAAGCTCTCATTCATTAATGGCGATAAAAACTAGAAGAGTGCATTCGACTATCCTTTCCCCCTTTTACCTTCAAATTTGGACCCTACATGTTGCAAGATCTAAACAACGACGACCCTGGGGAAGAAATCCACATTTCCTAACATCTTGGAGAAAAAGCACGTTTTCTCAATTTGCTCCACCCCCCCATAGCTTTGTGAAAGACCAAACACGTGGCATCATCTAAGTGGCTCAGGAAATGTAGGTCAAAACTGCCATTTGAACTCTTTTAACAAAAAGGCTCAAATTCTCAAAACTCTTCACCGACCCACTTTGACTTTTAAACGTGAACACATGGCACCATATGATTAGTTGTGGGGATGCACTTCTGATTTAGACTTTATCTATTTTTAGAAAGGGGAAGAATTCCAAATTTTACCTGAAAGTTTGTGCCTCCGCCATTGAATTTTCAATGAAGGCCACGTGTCCCTCTTTGATTTGTTATGGGCCTCAACTTAGAAAATTTTCCTTTCGCTTGGATGGGGCCATGGGTTATTTCAGAACTTTTCACCCTTTGTGGAAACAAGGATAAAATTCCCAAAGCCTCCCACTAGTCCACCAAAGTGCCTATGAACTAAGAAACAACCACGTGTCCCAATTTCATTTTTCAACTT
This sequence comes from Taxus chinensis, assembly GCA_019776745.2. Taxonomy (NCBI): domain Eukaryota; kingdom Viridiplantae; phylum Streptophyta; class Pinopsida; order Cupressales; family Taxaceae; genus Taxus; species Taxus chinensis. The sequence continues at coordinate 166,624,834 of CM034154.1, read as the reverse complement.
GTGGAGCCACCTAATTAGTTGTAGGGATGTGTCTCACTTTTTATCTATTTTGGAAAAGGCTAAATTCCAACTTTCCCCTTGAAGTCCATGCCCCCACCATTGACTACTCAACATGAATACGTGTCCTTCTCTAATTGGTGTGGGCCTCAGCTTGAAAATTTATCCTTTCACCATCATGACTTAGAAAATAAAATGGATCCGTCGACCCGAACCTCTGCTGAAATTGCTCCAACTAATCAAGGACCTGCGAGGATGCGAGGAAAATCTGGCATTTTTTCCAAAATCATCAAAAGTAATAAGTTGACAAAGAAACCCACCTAGCCACATCTAATTGGAAAAAACACGTAGCCTCGCCTTCTGGAGCAAGAATTTGATGGTGAAAAGAGCGTAGAAAGTTGTAGGTAGTGGGAAAACGCTATTTTTTTCTCCCGATGAAGGATTTATTTCTCTATAAAAGGTTATAAACAAAAGATGCAAGGTCCCACGCATTCCAAACTCATCAAAGGAGAACCAAAATCATCTCCCACCTATTAAAAATAGGTAAAATGTTTTAATGGCAACGGACTGAGGAAAATGATTAAAAACGCCGTGGGAAATGAAAACAAGAGTCGTGAGGAGTTTAAAACATGAATTTCTTTGATGGCAGGGCTCTAATTTTCATGAATTTATTTTTTAAATGGTGGGTAAAATTGAGAGGAAAACAAGGTAGAAGGCACCACGTGTCTTAACAACACACATTTAAAGGCGCAACCCAAAGTGGAGACTCAAATGAGCGTGAGGCTTCCACTTGTATAGGATTAATGAAAAGGAATAGGCATGAATTTTCTAAGTAACGCGGACTTGCGGAAGGAGCCACATGTTAGCTTGATGAATCTTTAAAGGTAAATCTAAAAGTGGGTCTTTAGACTAGTGCCAAATTTGCACATGTCCCAGGTCAGATATATGGCCCCGTCAAACAAAAGGTCTTAGTCAAAAAATATAAAGGAATAGAGAAAAGTAGCAGAAGGTGTCTGGTGTCAGCCCAGTGAAAATTTAAAATCAAAATCAAAAAGTAGTCCCCAAACATGCATCAGCCCTCCATGTGGCCACATTCCAAGTCAAAGTCGGAAGGCGGGTCTCTTGGAGTAATTTTTACTTTTTATCTACTTTTCCAAGAAACATAAAGTATAAAAATGAGTTGTACCTACATTGATGCCCAAAGAGACACATGTCAGGGATAAATTGTATGTGGTCTAGCGGGCCTTGGAGTGATTTCTTGCACAAATGGAAAATGCAGACTAGTATACCCGACAACGGTTTTTTAACAAAAAGGTATTTTGGTGATTCGGAGAAAATTTTGCATTTTTGTATTTTTGTATTGAAAGGTGTAAAGTTAATTTGAGGCCCACGAACTTGTTCTACTAACTGGTTTCTACCATTTTTTATACGGGCCCGATCCAAATATTCTAATGAACATATCTTCTGATCCAGTTCCTGAAATCTAGTAAATTTTGCACCATTAGAGAGATCTTGACAACGTCTACACCATGGAGATCTGAAACTTTAATTTTGAAGAAGTTAGGGGGTGAAAAATGGAAAAAAAAATTGTGCCATTAATGTAGGATCCATTTTCTTCAACAACCAGATCAAATTTTATCGGATCCGTCATTCTTCCTCCTCTAACACACGGAACAAGTAATTGAGGTAGATGTGACAGATTTGGGGCACATTTGCAAAGGCATTGATGGCTGGTAGTTTAGCTTCAAATTAGTTTTCTCTCCTCTATCTCCTTCTTCTCTATGTACTGAATCCATAAAATAAGGGGTGGGGCTCATTGTAAAGGGTTGGACAGATTTTTTTGCATCCTCCCTTCTTCCCTTGTCTTCAAGAGAATTTTCGGAGCCTTTAGAACCTCCCATTTGGGTTGTAATGCAAATTTTTTCCTCTTGGCCACTGTAATGTACTGTATCAACTTTAGAGTAATAATATATGTTTGTGGATGATTCTCAACCCTCTTATGTGTTCTTTTTTTCTTATGATCTCTCTAAGTAGTTTATCTATCTCTGCATGGTGTTTGCATTACATTTCTATGGTCTATGTTAGATTTCAAAATGATACTTTAACATTCCTTTGGTGCATCACATCATTAGCTTAGGTTTATTTTTTTATCCTCTTAACCCTATCTCCTTAGTAAGATAGAGAATATTTAGAGTAGATCCTCTGTAATTTAGTCATGTGCACCTAAATAGAGGAATAGGAACCGACCTTAATCTAGAGAGCTCTCTCGATTTGCAAGGTCCAACACTTTGAGAGATGCACTATGTTGTGCAATCACACTAAGAATGTCAACTCATATAGTTGCAGGTGTCTAAGGAGTGATGTGATTCTGTACTAATAATTTTGGCATGCCCAGTGGGATAAAGAAGTCTTCATTTTTATTGCAGCAAGATTGATGTGCACTTGTTGCAAGTTTTCAGCTTTTAAGAAGCTTTGAGTTTGCACATCTGGTGACTCCAAAGAATCAGAGTAAACTATTTTCAGTAGTCTAAGCTTTTCAAGTTCATAAGAATAAGAAAAACAAGGTCAAGAACTAGAAAAAAAGATTATTTGTCTATCTAAACTTATCTCCAAACAGAGGAAGAAGGGGAAGATCTCAAAGGTCTCCATCCCCACCAAATAGAACCTTGTCAACACATCCTACCGGTAGAACATTCAGTCAATGAAAAAGGGTTGTCAGGCCAATCATAATGGCACAACTATTAAACCCCTATGTCAACTTCACTAGTAGCATCCCACTTGATCGAAATTCACAAACTCCAGTTCCAGTAGCATCATTAAATAGTCTATCATACTTCACTAGAGAGAAAAAGACTTCTCCTAGTGACCACATTCAAGATATTGCAAATATATGTGCATTTCATGACATCAATGAGATGTATATTGCATTCAAGTTGTTAGCCTCTTCACTTAAGGGTAAAGCTTCACAATGGTTCATAAGTCTAACAGAAGGCTCCATTTAGACTTGGGACCATTTGTGTAGAGCTCTTCACAATCAATTTGGAGACAAGGGAGAAAATCTATCCATGTTGGAACATTTGACAAGCATTAAGAGGGATCCTAATGAGTAGTTGACAGATTTCAACCTTAGATTTCAAAGGACATGGGACATGATTCCATTAGAATTAAGGCCCATAGATGAAGGTTCTTTCTTATACTTTTTAGAGCTCTAACTTATGATGTTACTTCAATGATTCAATGAATTGGAGGCACAACCTTACCTGCAACCTATAACATTTCCATAATCTTTGAAATTTTTCTAATTCAAGATGGCAAACTTGATCCTAGGCCACCCATACCTGTATACCCAGAATTAGGAGACCTAAGCACTAGTCAGACACCTACATTAGCTCCTATACCTAATCCTAGGAATCAGAGTCTGGTTGAAGCCTCTTCCTCATCCTTTAACAGCTCAAAAGAACTTCAAGAAGTTATTAAACAACTGCAAAACCTAGGGAATGAACTAGTGACTATCAAGAGGAAACAAGCTAAGAGTCATAGGCCATATCAGCCTCAATCTCAGTATCAGGCTAGACCCCCATATCAACAAAATAGGCTACTAACACAGGGTGTAAATAAGAATAAAAAATAAGGACAACATCAAGCTGCTAGTCCCTTGGATGGTCATATGATCCAAAAACATCTTCAACATCAAGGGCTTCGGTTCAAGCACAAAACAACATGGCCCAAGAATATGATTGGCGTTTCCCATGCAATTAGCTCCATAACCAATCAATTTGTTTCAATGGTGCACTAAACTAGGACTTGATGGTACAGACTATTGGTGTGTCACAAGAGTCTAGCCAAGAGGAAAATAAGCATTGAGGAGTCTAACAAGAGGCATCTCCAAGTGAAACTATGCTTGTCAATTGGTAGGCTGAATATTTTTATGGTATGAATTAAGACCATTCTCAAATTGTAGCTACTAATACACTATCCAAAAAAAGTAACATTGGAGAGGGACAATCACCAAACTTAGGTAATCCTAAACCCTCCATTACTCCACAACGTATTGGCACTCAAAATGCAGCTCCCACTATGGAGAGTTAGTCCAACCCACCTTCCAAATCCACTCAGGGACTGGTTGTAATGACCCATGTGTAAGAGAAAAAGGTACTAGGGAAGGGGCAGAAAAAGGATAGCTCATTGAACAAATGAAGAAGACAAATGTGAACATTTCAATGTGAGATTCATTAGCCATTCCAGGGAAGAGATATCTTTTACAGACTACTATGGCCAATTGGCCAAACTAAAAATAACACCCCAACCAGCAAGAGAAAGTGCTTACGAATGTAGCTAAACCCAAAGGAAACCATGGAGGACAATAAGGTAAGAATCTAAATCCCCCTCCAAATTATATTTCATTGATCATTAGAGAGAAATTGGTACATAATTGCATGATCTATTCGAGGTCAAGTAGCTCTGTAATGCCAAAAAAAAGCTGATCAGTTGGGTCTTCAATACAAACTAATCTCCAGGGGAGTGGTGCAGCTAGATGGGACATGAATAAAAATAGTTGGAGTCATCAAAGATTTGAGCCTCACACTCCACGCCTACCCCAATGTGACTTTATTACAAAATGTATTAGTCATAGACTTTCCACCACATTTTTCATTTTATTTGTCGAGAGACTTCACTGCTAAGATTGGGGGCTATTTGTCTACTGATTGGTCGCACATACTTTTTAAAACAAGGTATGGAGCTAAGGATACAATCAGATCTGAGCCCATTGCAGATTACCATATTGAGTCTTATGTACCCAGCTTGATCCATGCCAATTGTTCAGCCTTTGATCAAGAGGACCTTCCAAGCACTTGTGAAGCAGATACCAAGGTGGGGTGTATCCCAAACTTGACCCTCAATGAGTGGGCAAACAAGAGGCATGATTTTGACCCATATAAAGAGATGGAGGAATACGAGTTAGGAGTCTACTACTTGCATGAGGAGAATCATCCTCTTTCTGACATCATTAAGGCAGAACACAAAGATGACAATGAGGTATAGTAGTTATTCTTTGACGTCTCAAGAAGTAGACAAGGAGCCGGAGGAGGAACTATGCTTGTTTACCCCCAATAAATGAAATACTACTTAGATTTTCGTTTCCAATTTTCTTGTTCAAACAACACAACAAAGTATGAGGCTCTGCTCCATGGACTACATTGGGAAAGGAAAATGGGTATAAGAAACTTGCAAGTTTTTGGTGAGATTGAACTGGTTGCTAATCAAGTACGAGGAAAAAATGTTGCTAAGATTGACCTTTTAAAGATCTACAAGGACCAGGTATGGGACCTCATTGAGGATTTTCAAGCATTCAACATCAATTCCATCCCAAAGAAGAAGAATGAAGCAGCAGACAAATTGGCTGCAATTAGGGCAGCCTTTGACGTTGTGGAGAGTATCAAAAGTGATAAATCTCAGCCCCATATCAAGTTGGCTATGAGGCCAGCCATCCAAAAAAAAAACACAAGTTTGAAAGCCTTCAAAAATGATCAACAAATTGTCAAATTTCTACAAGAAGAACTTGAGTTCTCCTCCAGGAACCAAGGAAAACTAGAGCAACAATATGGTGATCAAGTGGTGCAGCTGAGGACCAACAAACTACCAAAAGGTTTTATCACTTTGGAATCAATCTGTAACCCAAATGACAAATTCTGAAAAGAGAAGGTGAATATTCAGGTAAAGGGTGAAGATTTGGAGCCCATTTTCATAGAGGAAGGAAAAATGTTGTAGATTGGTAAGGTAAGCACTCAAAAAGAAAAATATAATTTTATTCAACTTTTTCAAGAATTCCCATACATCTTTCCTGGACATACAAGGATTTAAGAGGTTTCAACCCAAAGCTGGCATAACATACTATCGATCTGAATCCACGATCTAATCCTTTCATAAAGAAGAAAAGGCCAGTAAACCCTCATGTTGAACCTCTCACAATAAAAGAGTTTAATAAGCTTATTGAGGCCAGTATCATCTTTCCTATCAAATAGTCAAGTTGGGTTGTAAACCTGGTTCTCCGTGAGGAAAAGAAATGGGGAAATCAAACTGTGTGTGGAATTTCATAATCTAAATACGGCATCATTCAAGGATCACTATCCACTACCATCAATGGAATAGATCTTATAGGTTTTATCTAGCTCTGAGAGGTTCTCATTGTTAGATGGATACTCAGGTTATAATCAGATAATGATGAAAGAGGAAGATCAATTCAAGACATCCTTCACCACCAAATGGTGAACATATGCTTATAAGAAGATGCCATTTGGACTATCAAATTTTGGAGCAACATTTTAGCGAGCTATCGACATGGCATTCAAAGGCTTGACCAATAATATGGTCCTAGTGTATCTAGATGATATCATTTTCTTCTCAAATAATTTTGTACGCCGTATCTTCCACCATAGACATGTATGTCAAAGCTGTAGAAGGTTCAGAGTGTCATTAAACGCAAATAAATGTGTGTTCTTGGCACATTAGGGGAAATGGTTGGACCACATTGTCTCAAGAGAGGGATTGAAAATTAACCCTAAAAGAGTTGAAGCTATCCAGACACTACCATTACCACAACAGAAAAAGTATCTCCAAATATTCTTGGGGAGGATAAACGTTTGTCCCTAGTGCCTGAATTTTCCTCTCTTGTGAAAATTTTAACAATGATTTTAAAGAAGAGTATTGCATTTAAATGGACAAAAAATGCCAAATAAAGTTTCGAGGCTATCAAGCTTAAATATCATAGGATCCAACTTTTACTAACCAATGCTTCTCAAAAGACTTCATGTTGTATGCTTTTGGAGGGTTAGACACCGTCTCAACCATCTTGGTCCAGTCCAAAAAGGAAGGTTCATAACTACCCATATCCTTCTTCAGTCAGAGCTTGGAGGACTATGAGGTAAAATAATCTTTCATTAAAAAATATGTTGTTGTTTTTATTAGGAGCTTGAAGAAGTTCATACACTTGGTCTCAAATAATAAGATTCAACTACTAGTGTCCCATGCCAGTGTCAAATATTTTCTCCTAAAAAAGACTTGAATGACAAGAGAGAAGGTTGGATCACTTGGGTAATGGAATATGACATTGAGATAAAAGTGACCAAACTAGGTCGAGGCAAGGGTTTGTGTGAACATCTCACCTTCAAGAAAGATGTTGAGTCAATGGATGAAAAAGAGGTTGTCCTGCTATTACAAAATGATCAAGAGCAACCAGCTAATGATGCACCCATTCCATGTTGGACTCAAGCCTTAGTGCATTAACTCCAAATAGGTTTGTACCCTCCATAATGGAATAAAGCAAAGAGGATATACTTCGAACTACAAGCCATCCCATATGTGCTTGTTGGCAGAGTCTTGTTAAAGAAGGATATCAATAGTGTCCTATTGAGGTGCATTAGAATAGGCCAAATTGAAAATGTGCAGCATGAGTTTCATGATGGAGAAGAAGGAAGTCACTTTGCTCCTCGAATAACATCTCTCAAGATCATGAAAGTTGGTTATTATTGGCCTACAGTGTTTAGGGATTGCTACTCATTGATCAAGAAGTATAAGAAGTGTGCATTATTCACAGGAAAGGAGAAGTTATCATACCTTCTCATTCTCCCAATTTTAGTGGATCATCCATTCATGTAATGGGGACTAGACTTCATTATGGTGATTAACCCAAATTCAAGCCAGGGCCATAAGTGGATACTTACAGCAACAAATTATTTTACCAAGTGGACTGAAGTAGTGGCACTTAAGGAAGTAAATGAATCCAACATCTTGGATTTCTATGAAGGAATAACCACTAGGTTTGGAGTTCGTGCCACTATTATATAAGATAATGCATTGGCATTCTTTGTTACAAGGATCACTAAATGGTTGGTCAGGAATGGTGTATACCTGAGAACTTTATAAAACTATTACCCTCAAGGTAATGGCCAAGAACATTCCACCAACAAGAACCAATTAAGGATTATCAAAAGGAATATTGATGAAAATTAGAGAACTTGGCATACAAAACTCAAATCAGATCTATGGGCTGATAGGATCACATATAAAAGGTCCATGGATAACTCCCCATAAAACCTTGTATATGGAAAAGAGGAAATATTTCCTATATCATTGGATCTTCCCACTTTGGATCTCATGAAACAGTCGGAGCTAGCAGAGTTTGGACCTATGGAAATTAGGTATGCAGAGCTGATGGAAGTAGGAGAGGCAAGAGAGCATGCATTGTAGAGCATGGAAAAGGATCAAGAATTGATCAAGAAATGCTTTGATAAGAAAGTAAGAACGAGGACCTTTCACGAAGGGGACAAAGTTCTAAATTGGGATGCTGATCGGGTAAAGCCAGGAAAGCATTCCAAGTTTGATGCCATTTGGAGTGGCCCCTACATGATCACAAGGTGTAAAAGCAAAAAAGCCTACCAGCTAGCTAAATTGGATGGTGAAGAATTATAAATCCCAGTGAACAAGATCTATCTCAAACATTGCTATTAAAGGGGAAGGTTCCACCCTTGTAAATATTAGCATAGAACTTTAATTTCCCTAAGTGCATATGCACATTGTTTTGTTGTAGTTTAGGTTTTGTTTCCAAAAGTGTTATGCCATAGGTTTTTTATTGCTCCAATTTTACGTCATTATACAGTTCAACATGCCTTTAGGTGAATGCGACATTCCCTTCAGCATTTACAACAGAAAGATCCATAGTTGCAATAACAGTTGCTCACTTTAAGATAGAACAAATGCAGAGCAACTAAAATCGGGTCTCAAACGGTCCATTTTAAGGAGAACAGGATCAACGTCAAGTGACCACCCATGAATCTGTGCCCAATGATTACAAAAAGGCAACTGGTTTATTCATCTAGTAGGCAGACATCCTCGCGAGTCGCCAAATTGTTATCTCAATTTTCCCTCAACAAAATTGATCAAACATGACCCTGTGTAGGAAGAAATCAAAGGTATGGTTTTTTCATACGATCCAACACTTCAAATCCAAAAAAAACATTATATACATGGCTCTAAAATGGAGGAGCAAGGTCAGGAAAGGACAAAATAGTGTCTCAGAAAACAAGAGGCTCAAAGGAGAGAAATGGAGGAAAGTTCAAAGTCTATGGGTTTTACAAACGATTCAGAGTGAGCCCGAAATTGGATAAGTATGGAAGAATCAGTGGAAGCCTCCACATGCATCATCGGTGATATCCAAGGAAAAAAATCAAAAATTAGAATGAAACTAGTGCGGAGCTTCCACGTGTCCCAGGCTCGAAAAGGGACAAATTTAGCCGTTGAAAAGTCTAAACAAGCGGAAAGAAACATGTGTTAGCTTGGCACAATTTCAAGATGGGAACCAAAGGTAAAGACTCAAACTGGCACCAGCCCTCGATGTGGCCAAGGGTCAGAAGAAGTCAAATTCAAAGCAGGCCCAAATGGATTAAGTAGAAAAGTGCAAATGGGAGAAGGCACCATGTGTCTTAATGGTGCACATTCAAAGGCGCGACCCAAAGTGGAGACTCAAAAAAGTGTGAGGCTTTCATGTGTCTAGGATTAAAGAAAAGGCATCAACCTGAATTAGATAAGTAACATGGACTCGCGGAAGGATCCAGGTGTTATCCCGGTGCATCTTCAAAGGTAAATCTAAAAGCGGTTCCTTAGACTAGTGTGAAATATCCACGTGTCCCAGGTCAGATATAGGGCACTACCAAACAAAAGGAATTAGTAAAAAAACATAAACGAACAAATTAAAGCCACAGAAGGTGCTACGCGTCAGTCTAGTGTGACTTCAAAATCAAAATCCAAAAGCAGTCCCCAAACATGCACCAACCCTCCATGTTGCAACATTCCAAGTCAAAGCCAGAAGACGGGTCTCCAGGAGTAATTTTTAATTTTTGGCCCCATTTCCAAGAAACATAAAGTATACAACTGATTCATGCCTCCGCCGATGCCCAAAGATACATGAGTCAGGCCTAAATTGCATGCAGGCCGATCGGCCTTGAAGTGATTTCTTGCCCAAATGAAAAATGTGAACCGGCAGACCTGAAAAAGGTTTTTTGACAAAATGGTATTTCGAGGATTTGGGGAAAATTTTTATTTTTTGTAGTTTTGTACCAAAAGAAGCAAAGTGAATTTCACGCCCAAAAACCCGTTCTACTAATTGGTTTCTGCTATTTTTTGTACGGACCCGATTCAAATATTCTAATTAACATACCTTTTGATCCAATGCCCAAAATCTAGCAAATCTGGCACCATTAGAGAGATCTCGACCTCATTTACACCATGGAGATCTGAAAATTTAATTTTGAAGAAGTTAGGTAGGGAAAAATGGAAAACATCTTCATGCCATAAATACAGGATCCATTTGGTCCAACAACTAGATCAGATTTGATCTGATCCAACGTTCTTCCTCCTCTAATGCACTGAACAAGTAATTGAGGTAGATTTAATAGATTTGAGACAGATTGGTAGAGGCTTTGATGGCCGGTAGCTGAGATTCAAATTAGTTTTCCTCCATCTCTCTCCTTCTTCTCTCTATGATGAATCTATAAAAGAAGGGGCAGGGCTCATTGTGAAGGTTTGGATAGTTTTTTTTTACATCCTCCCTTCTTCCCGTTTCTACAAGAGAATTTGTGGAGCCTTTCGAACCCCCCATTTGGGTTGTAATGCAAAGTTTTGGCTCTTGGCCATTGTAATGTATTGTATCGACTTTGGAGCAATAATATATGTTTGTGGATGATTCTCGACCCTCTCATGTGTTCATTGTTACCTTCTGATCTCTCTTTGCAGTTTAGCTATCTGTGTGTGGTGTTTGCATTACATTTCTATGGTCTATGTTAGATTGTAAAATTATTTTTTAACATTCCTTTGGTGCATCACCTCGTTATCTAAGGTTTATTTTTGTATCTTCTTAACCCTATCTCCTTAGTAAGATAGAGTAGATTTAGAGTAGATCCTCTCAAATTTATTCTTGTGCACCTGAATAGAGGAATATGAACTAGCCTTAATCTGAAGAGATCTCTCAACTCGTAAGGTCCCACACTTTGAGATATTCTCCATGTTGTGCAATCACACTTAGAATCTCAACTCATCTAGCTACAGGTGTCTCAGGGGTGATGTGATTCTGCACTAACAGGTATGGAAAATATTTTAATGGTTACTTACTTGCAATGGATTTGGCCATAGGGTAAAGGAGTGTATAAGGTAGGATATATATGATCATCAATGGAGAAGTAGTAGAGGTTAGAAAACTAAGAGAGAGGTATCTTACAATTTCCATAAGAGAGGTCATTTTATTAGACATTACTTGAATGATCCACTTAGAAAAACTTAGAGTTACATGACGAATGATTTATTGGTTTGTTATATTTGTAATAGAGTTGGTCATGCTGAAACGAAATGATACCGTGGTATATCAGAGAAGAATCAAAGAGTTGAAGGACCTAGAGTGCAAGTTTGTGGCCTTGAAAGGCCTATAATGAACAATAAAAGTCAAGGAAGAGTGTTGGATCCTAATAGAGAAAATATTGTCCTATAAGGATTTTGTGTTGGTGAACAAATAAGTAAATCTCAGTTCTCAGATAAGATAAAAGAGGATAAAGGATTTTTACAGGTGCCCAAGAAGGTTTGGGACCTCTTCAAGACCTTATTTTAGGTGTCCTTGGAACACATATACCTTCATATCAAAGCATATGAAGCATATAAGTGAGGGGGATCTATCTAAGTCATCTTATGTCTTCTGCATAAGGACATGGTATCTTAATTGAGTTTTTTAGTATGCACCTTGGTTCATTTAATTTTCTCTTGTACGTAAGTAGTCATGTTCGCTGTGGTGGCATAATTAGATACATGTATTTGAGATCCTTTGGTTTGTATGGTGATATTCTTGATATGTGAATATTCAAAGCTTTTTTAATATGTTCAAAATCATCTTGGTCATCTCATTTGGTTTGTAATATTATCTTTGATTTTTGGTGTATGTTAAATATGTCAATGTATCTCAATATTACTACAATATGTAAGCTTGTCGTCTATGGTGTCTTGTTGACAAAGTTAGAGCTCTATACTATTTCTTTGAGCACTTATGAGGTTTCCAACATGTGTTAAAGGAGTGTATAATGAGTATGATGAGTTGAGTACATCGGTGAATTTGAAATTGGTCATTATGAGTCTCTGTGTACTCATTTCCTCTATGGTGCTAATCTTGTCAACATCTGTGTGTTTGATCTGTGTCTTTATCTTTACTATTGTGGGTTTTATTCATGAGTTATAAAAGTGATGCATAGATATCTGAGTGAATTTAATGGTTCTATAAGGAGATCAAGTTCTAACTTGATCAATTTTCACTCAAGAAGATAGACTATGATAGTGATAGGGTAAAGATAACATTGTTTTATAAGAAAAAATGGAGTACTACATGTATGAGAAGTGATTGTTCCTAATATTTATTAATTTTCAAATTTTTCATGGTGATTGAAGACATTTTTCAAGGTGATAATGCTACTTTCAAAGTGAAATGAGCTAAATTCAAGAAACATTTATGTCTCATTGCCTATGACTATGTTTACGTAGTCCAACTGGGTGGTATGCATGGAAACTAAGGTTGACCAGTCATATGATGGAATTTTAATCTAATTTTTTGATAAAATCATATAGGTTCATGGGGGTAGAGGATGTAAAAAAAATTCAGCCTCAAGTATGTAAAATTATTTATTTATCTATAACAGAGTTGAGGAGTTTATTCATTGTGCACAGTGAGGAGGGTTTGATCCATAAAACCTTATCTTTTGGTTTTATTAAGGCTTTAAAAAGATTTTTAATATATTGACCCAGTATAAGGAATGTTAAAATGTTGTTAAAAGTATATATTATGGTTAGGTATGGTTTTGAGGAATATTTGGTTGTGTTTCACCATGATTAATGCTAAAAATGGATGCTACAATACATAGGTAGTATAAATGATGATGGTAGAAGGGCACCATGTGTCTTAATGGTGCACATTCAAAGGCACGACCCAAAGTGGAGACTCAAAAAAGTGCGAGGCTTCCATGTGTCTAGGATTAAAGAAAAGGCATCAGCTTAAATTAGATAAGTAGTGTGGACTCGCGGAAGGATCCAGGTGTTATCCCGGTACATCTTCAAAGGTAAATCTAAAAGCGGGTCCTTAGACTAGTGTGAAATATCCACGTGTCCCAGGTCAGATATAGGGCACTACCAAACAAAAGGACTTAGTAAAAAAACATAAACGAACAAAGTAAAGCCACAGAAGGTGCCACATGTCAGTTCAGTGTGACTTCAAAATCAAAATCCAAAAGCAATCCCCAAACATGCACCAACCCTCCATGTTGCCACATTCCAAGTCAAAGCCAGAAGACAGGTCTCCAGGAGAATTTTTAATTTTTGGCCCCATTTCTAAGAAACATAAAGTATACAAATGAGTCATGCCTCCACCGATGCTCAAAGAGACATGAGTCAGGCCTAAATTGCATGCAGGCCGATCGGCCTTGGAGTTATTTCTTGCCCAAATGAAAAATGTGAACCGGCAGAGCTGAAAAAGGTTTTTTGACAAAATGGTATTTCGAGGATTTGGGGAAAATTTTTATTTTTTGTAGTTTTGTACCAAAAGAAGAAAAGTGAATTTCATGCCCGCAAACCCATTCTACTAATTGGTTTCTGCCATTTTTTGTACAGGCCCGATTCAAATATTCTAATTAACATACCTTTTGATCCAATGCCCAAAATCTAGCAAATCTGGCACCATTAGAGAGATCTCGACCTCATTTACACCATGGAGATCTGAAACTTTAATTTTGAAGAAGTTAGGTAGGGTAAAATGGAAAACATCTTCATGCCATAAATACAGGATCCATTTGGTCCAACAACTAGATCAGATTTGATCTGATCCACCGTTCTTCCTCCTCTAATGCACTGAACAAGTAATTGAGGTAGATTTGACAGATTTGAGATAGATTGGTAGAGGCTTTGATGGCCGGTAGCTGAGCATCAAATTAGTTTTCCTCCATATCTCTCCTTCTTCTCTCTATGATGAATTGATAAAAGAAGGGGCAGGGCTCATTGTGAAGGTTTGGATAGTTTTGTTTTACATCCTCCCTTCTTCTCTTGTCTACAAGAGAATTTGTGGAGCCTTTCAAACCCCCCATTTGGGTTGTAATGCAAAGTTTTGGCTCTTGGCCATTGTAATGTATTGTATCGACTTTGGAGCAATAATATATGTTTGTGGATGATTCTCGACCCTCTCATGTGTTCATTGTTACCTTCTGATCTCTCTAAATGGAGTTTAGCTATATGTGCGCGGTGTTTGCATTACATTTCTATGGTCTATGTTAGATTGTAAAATGATTTTTTAACATTCCTTTGGTGCATCACCTCGTTATCTTAGGTTTATTTTTGTATCTTCTTAACCCTATCTCCTTAGTAGGATAGAGTAGATTTAGAGTAGATCCTCTCAAATTTATTCTTGTGCACCTGAATAGGGGAATATGAACTAGCCTTAATCTGAAGAGATCTCTCAACTTGTAAGGTCCCACACTTTGAGATATTCTCCATGTTGTGCAATCACACTTAGAATCTCAACTCATCTAGTTATAGGTGTCTCAGGGGTGATGTGATTTTGCACTAACAAGTATGGAAAATATTTTAATGGTTACTTACTTGCAATGGATTTGGCCATAGGGTAAAGGAGTGTATAAGGTACGATATATATGATCATCAATGGAGAAGTAGTAGAGGTTAGAAAACTAAGAGAGTGGTATCTTACAATTTCCATAAGAGAGGTCATGTAGCCAAAATTTTCTTGAATGATCCTCTTACGAAATTTTAGAGATACATGAGGAAGGATTCAGTGGTGTGTTACACTTGTAATAGAGCTGGTCATGTTGTAAATAATTTCTACCATGGTCTATCAAGGAAGAGTCAAAGAGTTCAATGAACTAGAGTGCAAGGAAACGACATTCAAAGGCATAGAATGAACAATAACAATTAAGGAAGGGTGTGGGAGCCTAGGATAGGAAATAGTGTCATATCAAGAGATTTTTTTGTGAAAGAATAAGTGAATTTCAGTGAGTAGATTAGAGAAAAGAGGTCGAAGGAGCTTTGTAGGTGCTCAAGAAGGCTTAAGACTTATTCAAGACTTTTTAGGTGTCCTTGGAACAAGTATACCTTCACTATGCTTATTAAAGGTATATCAAAGCATATGAAGCATCTGAGTGAGGGTGAGATTTATAATTCATCCTATGTCTCCTCCACAAGGTGAAGGTATGTTCTTTGAGTTTTTTTGGTATGCATCTTGGTTCATTTGAATTTATATTGTATGTAAGTGGTCATGTTCTCTATGGTGGCATAATTAGATGCATGTATTTGAGTTCCTTTGGTATGTATGGTGGTTTTCTTGATCTGTGATTAGTATGACATGTTTCAATATGTTCAAAAACATCTTGGTCATGTCATTTGGTGTGTGTTAGTCTCTCTGAGTTTTTTGTGTATGTTGAAGATGTCATTGTATCTCAATATTGCTATAATAGGTAAGCTTGATGTTTGTGGTGTCTTGTTGAAAACATTAGAGCTATATATTGTGTCTTTGAGCTCTTATGATATTCCCAACATTTGTTTAAGGGGTATATAATTATTATTATGACTTCAGTAGGTATGTGAAGTTGAAATTGGTCATTGTGATTTTATGTGTACTTAGTTCCTCTATGGTGTCAATCTTGTTAGCATGTGTGCCTCATCTGTGTCTTGTTCTTGAGCATATTAGGTATGTGTCATGATTTTATAAAAGTGATTTCTAGACCTCTAAGTGACTTTAATGGTGGTATTATGTGATAAAGTGATAACTTGATCAGATTGCACTCAAGAAGATAGATTGTGAAAATGATATTGTAAAGATATTATTGTTTTATAAGAAAAAATGGAGTGCTACAGGGATGAGAAGTGATTGTTCCTAATATCTATTCATTTAAGATGTGATCATGGTGATTGAAGATGTTGTTGCAAGGTGATAATGCTAGTTTGGAAGTGAAATGAGCTAAACTCAAGAAAATTGATGCATCATTGCCTTTGACTGTGTTTACATAGAACAACTGAGAGGTATGCATGGAAACCCAGGTATGAAAGGTCATATGATGGAATTTTAAGATAAAATTTTGAGCAAATGATATAGGTTCATGGGGCTAGAGGATGTAAAAAAATTGGATCCTTAGGTATGTACAAATTCTTCAGTTATCCATAATAGAGTTGAGGAGTTTATTCATAGTGCATAGTGAGGAGGGTTTGTTCCTTAAAACCTCTATCTCTTGGTTTTATCAATGCTTTGAAAAAAAAATTTAATATTTTGACCTAGTCTAAGGAGTGTTCAATTTTTTTTCAAAGTATCTCTTATGGTTAGGTACAAGTGAGGAATATTTGGTTGTGTTTCAACATGATTTATGCTAAAAATTCATGCTATAGTACAAAGGAAATATTGATGATGTCTCAGGCATGGAAGATTGTTTCACTTCATTCTTGGTATGGTTATTAAAGTAATTATGTTGTTGGAGTGTGTTCAAGGTGTTTGGAAGTTCATGTTATGAAGATCTAAGCTAGTGTGTACTTGAGTGATCCTAATGTTGCTTCTTAAGAAAAGTGAAGACCCATAGGAATTCAATGCTTAAATGAGGTAGAGTATGAATATTCTTAGAGGGATTATAAGTTTTTTCAAAATATTTCTCACATTTGAAAATGTATTATCATTTCATCTATTAGTGGTTTTGCAATGTAATTATGTATGAAGAAGGTGATACGTTTTGCAAAGGATTGAAATCTTGTTTTTTCTCAAAGTAGCTACCTAAATTCTATGTAGAAGCATGTATTGCATGGTAATAGTGATATTGAAGCCTAATGATGGTTTTTCAATCCTTTGTTTGAACATTTCATGGTAGATATATATGGATAAGTGTCCTTATGGGTTTAAATGATCAAGTTTATTCCTGTTAGTTGGTTGTTGACTTCCTAATGTGAAGATTGAGACTTTGCTACAGTGCTACTGAGATAGAGGTATAACTTGTAAAAGGTTGTAATCTTACTTCTAATGATAGCTAAAGATTGATATAGATCTCTATTATACTAGGCGTAAGTGTTTAAAATCCACAAGACATTTTATTACTCTCTAAATGGATATTTTATTATTGACATGTTAATGAGTGTCCTCTAACAGTGTTGGAATGATGTTATTGTAAAAATAAATGTTGCTCAAGGTGTCTATGTGAGCTCTCCAAGACAAGGGGAGTAATTTTTTGATCCTTCATGGGATTGAAACTATGATCTTTAGGCCATTCAAGGTGACAAAATTAGGTTTCTTTCTTCATTAATGTCTATGATAATATGTAATGGCTTATATCAGTCAAATATGAATGTAGAAGACTGAAAAAGTTGTTTTAGGGACTACTAAAAGTTGTAAATGTGATTTAAAGGCATGGTAGAAACACTAGCTACACAAATTTGTGCTCTTGAGCTAGTATTTGAGGCATTGTTTCAAGGGGCAGTTGTGTTTGGTTGAGTAAATTCTTGAGTAACCTACAATTGTATGTTGAATTTTTTCATTGTTACTTTTAAATCCTTGTTTTGGACTCACAGTCAATGGTGTGATATGATGAGCAATAATACACATGAAAATTCAAAAACTAGGCCTAGAAAAGATGTGATATTTGATCAAGGATGAAAGTATGATGCTTAGTCATGATGATTTTTGACATTGTTGGCATGTTCAAGGATCTAGTCCCAGGTCTACTACAAAGGTCATATGAAGGCCAAAACAAGGGTAAAAGTGAAAAGTTGCTGGTTTGCATGCCTAGGAGATTGTTTATGTGGTTTTAGCCCCTTGGAAGGTGAGATATTGTTTCTTTAATTCTTTACTGATGGATTTCATATGTTGAAGTTCTTTTTCAAGGGGGTAGCTTGGTGTTTACATGCTTGAAAGTGAGGCCAAGAATCAATTTTTAAGAAAAAATAAAGAGTTTGAGCCTAGTATGAGACATTTGGTTGATTTTTCCAGCCAAAGTATGGAGGTATGAAATCTGTGGTAGGTGAATAAATTCAAGTTACAAGTATTACTTTTTCACTAATGTAAAAAGGGGGAGAAGTTCAGGGTGTTTTCTCATCAATGAAAAAGGAGAAGATTGTTCGCATGTGTGCCCTAATAGGAATGGTTTAATTGATTCAAAACCATATTAATTGATAAATTGAGTGATGTGTGATTGATGTCATGATTTTTTTGTTCATGATGCTAACATACTGGGTTCATATGTATATCAGTTGCTACAGTAGGATTTAGTGAGGTGTGCTTTCTCTAGCAAGCCTATACAGGTGCCTAAGAGGTGTATCTTGGAATGTATGAGATTCTTGGATGCTTGGGAAGAATGTTGAAATGATTTATAACATCACTTTTAGGGTTCTTTTGAACTCACAATAGTGTCATGGTGTAGGTACATGTGGTTCACTTTGTTACATGTGCTCATTGGGAAGAGGTTTGGTAGCTAGGAGGTGTGACAGTTTGGATTGGAGCCATTTAATCTCATGGAAGAATATAGTCATGTGTATCATTACATATGATGTATGTTTGGGTAATTTTTAGAGTTTTTGTGATGAGTTATTGCTTTATTTAATGTGACCCTAGCTTCTACAATGATAATCTCTAAGATAAAGATATGTGAATTAGATAGTATGGAGAGTTTGATGTATGAAATTGACATTATGATTATTTTAGATGTTATATAAATGATTTTTGATTATCTCAGAAAATTTTTAGGTGTACATGATGTGAAATATTCCAGAGTTGACTGATTTTGTGAGACAAGGTGAAAGACAAGGAAAAATCTAGCTCGAGGTGCAACTTCATATGCTCGTTGTGAACAATGTGATTTATATGGAAATTTTTTCCTTTCAAGGATGCTTCTTAGGTAAATTTATAATGTTTTAAAAGTCCATTTGATCGAAACGTTTTTATGAATAAATGTTAAGAAGGTAAAGTGGTCTAAAACCCTAGTTAAACCTTAGCTAGGAGAAGTTGGATGAAAGGGAAGTATTGTGACCTATTTTTTATTGGTTAATAACAATTTATAATTATATGTTGTAGAGTAATCCTGAGGACATCCATAAATTTATGGTTTAGGTCATGGTCATGAGTTGACCCCACCTATAAATAATAGTTCCTCGGAAAGAATGTTTTAGGACAAGATGGTCCAAATGAGTAACATGAAAAATTAATGGTGCATGATTATTGGGAGTTTATATTTATTTATATGGAGGTTATAAGACATGTTAATGCATGTTCATGGTGATTTGAGGTCCAAATAGGTTGACTGGTCAAAGGGCAACTTTGGGATATCAAACAGTAGTCTTCAATAAAATGCCTATAACTTGAGCTAAATGTGAGGTTTTGAAATGATTCAAGTTGTGTTGTACAAACAATTAAGAAATATTTCTATTGATATAAGGATTGAATCATGATGATGTCATTTTATAGGGTTTCTAGATCATGCTTTTGATGAAAAAACTTTTGAAAGTTCAAGAAAATATGTGTTCCAGTGACAATTTTGTGATATTTTAAGAATGAGACAGATTTGGTGATGCTTCATATCACATATAAAGTGAATAATTATGATTTTTGGAATCAAATGAATCCATTTCTAAGTCTTTAATGCATGTATAACTGATGTTATGAGTGAACATTTAGAAACTGAGTTTTAGGTAGGTTTATCTGGTAAAGGAAAATTTTGTTGTGGTTTGAATTGAAGGATGTTTCCTGACTTAAAATTTCTTGTAAGTGTTCAACAGGTTCCAAAATGTCTTTTGAGTGTTCATGTGGCATGTTTTGGTTGAGTATAATTGATTTGGTGATAAGATTATTTTTCCAGGGTGCTGAAGGGTGTAGGAAACAATTGTTTTGACATTTATAAAGGGAATTAGGCCCAATCAATGAAATAATTTGATTTCTTGATATTAATTTTTACAATATATGAATGTTTCATGATATTTCAATCATATTTAAGAGGTTTTTTAGTAATGAAAATTTTGTAAATCTAATGTTAGGGAAAGTTTAAGATTGTGTCCATGGGATTTTAAGTCATCTTTTACATATGTAATGTGGGTTTTAGCTCAGAAGAACTAATTTCGTCACTTGTAGCTTTTGTATTTAAAGTTTTCAATTTTAGATTGATGTGTGGTTTTAACCAAAAGGAGGAAAAAGGTTGGGCCTAATTTTGAAATGTGAAGAAGCATATAAAAGAATGTTTTTTGGATGCTTTTTTGGAACTAGTTGAGTGTGTAGATGAAGTGTGACATAAGTGGATGAAATTTTAAAGTGTTGAAGCATGAAAAAAAGGAAGATAAAGTGAGTTACAGGTTGAGAAATATCAAGATGCTTTCATGCAAGAATTTGAAGTATTGATAAGTGACAAAAGAGCTAGATTGTGCAAGTTGAATACCTACAGTTTGAGATAGGGTTTGAAAGAGTCTAGAGCTGAATCTTTCAATCACTATCAACTATGGTATCAGATTATTTCTTTTGGTTGTACTACATAAAAATATTGTGTTTTGAGTCATATTCATGCAAGTATATTGTTGTGTGTAATATACATAAGGTTCTAAGGATTGGTGCTTTATGCGGTTAGTGCCTCACTAAATAAATCTCTTGTGACTGTGTAATATTCACTTGATTCTTTGTTCATGTATAATAACAGACAATTTTTTCAATGTGTTTTTATTCCCCTTGATGGTTTCCCACATTACATATATGTGTTAAGCATGTTTCTTATCTTGTTCTTGGTTTATTGGATGAATGTTGTATGTTGTTGTCCACAAATTAATGAATGGATAAATTGTTAATGGTTTGTGTGAGTTATTGGTGCCCATTTTGATCCTATGCCATTTTTATGTGTTTCCCCTTTGCTATTTGTGCTTTGAAATGCTATTTCCTCATGAAATCGATGATGTGAAGTTGTAGCTCCATTCTTATGCATTGGATTGTTTGCAAACTCATTACCTTGCCCTAATTTTGCCTGTTTAAACGTCTCTATCATTTTTCTCGTGTTTTCCTGGCCTTTGGAGCTCAAAATTGTTCATTTTATACTTATTTACCCTCAAAAATCCCTTTCCATGGTCGTAAATTGTTTAAAAACACTTTCCATTTGTCTTTTGATCGAAAAATTCTTCACCCACGAAGAAAAAACCAATTTTAGGGGTCATTAACAATTTCTGTGTTTTTTGATGGTCATACGGGTGTCCTTTACCCTTCAAATTCTAGCTCATATACTTTTGCATGTGGCTTGTTCTAATTGGTAGAGGGGATGCGGATTGGCGGTGGACTTTGAGAAATTTAGCCTTTTTTGGTGAAAAGTACTAAAATGCAATACAAGGCCGTAAGCCCACTAGAGTAAATTAATGCCTTGGTCTTTTTTGTTTTTAAAGTCAAGGCGAAGTGGTGGATGTCCGAGAGAGTTTGAGATTTTTAACCTTTTTCCTAAAATGGGTTAAACTCTTAAAAGAAGGTGCAACCCCCATAAAGAAGAAAATTAGAGGCTTGAACAGGCCGGCGAGCCGCCAGAGGAAAAAAGGGAAATGTTACCTTTTTGGAAAAATGAGTTAATGTGGTAATTTGAAGTGTGGCTCCACAATGAATTAGAGGGAGACATGTGTCAAAAGCAATGGTAGAGGGGAGTGCGGGCTGCCAGTGACTTTTGAAAACTTTGAAATTTTGTGAAGGAAGTATGAAGCAAAAAAGGGAGTTATGGATTCGTAACGAATCAACGATCGCCATGTATCAAGGACAAAAGTAGAGGTGTGGGTCTATGGGGATAATTGTGAAAAAATTCCTTTTTTCCAAAAAATGTGGAAATGTGTAAAACTGAGCTGCGACCCTGGATCTAATCATATTGTGCCATGTGTCAGCGCCAAATCTCAAGGGTGGAGGAGTGGAGAAAAATGTTAATTTTTTTCATTTTTCCAAAGTGTTAAAATGTCAAAAACTGATCCCAAGCCCATTTCTAATCACATTGTGACATGTAGAGCGTAGATATTGAAGGGATAAAGGAAAATTGATTGGTAACTATGCATTTTTTAGTTTGGCCGCCATTTGAGATCCAAGAAGCTTGGAGATGTGAATCAATTTTCACCAAAATTTTGGTGAATTCATGTCATTTTTTCATTTAAAGAAGAATGGAATCAATTTGAAAATTAAATATGCAGATCTGAGGTACTTTTGAAATGAAATTTTGTTGGGGATCGAGAAGAGACGTGAAATACCAGATCCAAAAGTTGCAGAGGCAAATTTGGAAAGTGTAAATGTGAAATGATGGAAGAGGAAGATGTTGCGGGTGCCAAAGGAAGAATACATGCTCCCTTGACAAGGAATGATGAAGATTTGTTATAATTTTCTTTTTTGAAGGCTTGGCATCTCCTCTTCTCAAAATTGGTTGGGTGTCACTTTCAGAAAGTCATGAGTGAATTTGTAACAAACTAAGATTCCATCGGATATTCTTTTCTTGGGAAGGAAGGATCAAATGTAATAGAGAGATATATAATACATGTTTTGAGACATGTAAAGGGTCAGGAGTTAATTTTCACGAGAAAATTTTGAGAAAAGCTCATCTTCTGAGGAAAAATTTCAGAGAAACTAGGTTAATTTCCTATGTGTCAGAATTTCATTCATGATGAGTTGGTTACAAGTGTATAGCCATCAAAAAGCTCTGAGATTGTTTAAATAACTCTCTCCTTTTCTGATGAATCTGATAAAATTTGAGTTAATTTTTGTTAAATCTCTTGTAATTTTGTGTTTATTTCATTTTATAATGTCTGCAAGTAGTTGTTCTAGTTCCTATTGCAATATTGTATCAAAATCTATCTAAATCACATAGGTCTCAATCCTTGTGATAGTTTAGTGGCATCTGCAATTTCATTTTCCTAAAGATATTTCTTCTAGGAATGAAATAAATGATTTAAAATCATTTTTATTTCATCTGTTGACAAATATTGTTTGTAAGCTTTTGGATGTACCCTAGGCGTGATATATCTTAGATTTTTATGTATTATTGGGCTTTCTAACTTCAATATTTCATGCTAGAATCTCAAATATTGTGTGAACAAGTGCAAATCTGGGCCTCCATTGATGCACACCTTCTGCTTGAAGGAATGTTTTAGCTATTTTAAAGTTTTTTATTATTGAATTTCTCCATTATTGTTACACTCCTCAAGGATCTGGAAAAGTCCAATCTATCTTGTTGAACTCCCACCCAAAAATCATTCAAAGCAACTAATCCTACCCTGTTTTACCCCTGTTTTGACCTGTATACCCACAGAAGATCAAAATCCATTTGCTAAAGTATGTAGAATAGATCAGGATTTCAAAATGACTTCAGTAACCCTTGCTTTGCATTGAAATTATCTACATAATCTGGAAGTGACAACTTGTGAAAATTGGAGGGTTACAAAATAGGTCGTCTTACCTTGGTTGAAAGGCACAACCTAAAATAGTTAGGATAAGATCAAGTCCTATTTGAGTGCTATCCATCTCTCCACAAATCTGACTACCAGTTGGATCACATCCCCCAATAGGGTCAAAGCATACAAGTGTGTCCCACTTTGTGGCCATAAATATTTTAAAATCTGACTAGTAAATAAATAATTAAAAAATGCTATTAAAATTTAAAAAATCAGGTAAATTCTGGATGCCTTGCAACTTGGTGTTTATAGCCTCTTAAAAATTCATCGTTTGGTCATTTTATATGTGTTTGGTCATGTTTTTGTTGTTAGACATAGTTTGCTGAAAGTACAAAAACTACAAAAAAGTGGGACACCAGTTATATGCTTTGACCCAATACAAAATGACATACATCACGATCTATCTATCTTCAAGCTTTATGACATATCTTTAATACTGCTCAGACTGAAAAGGAGAACAAATTTGGGTAACAACATGTGTGATATGAAATAGAAGTTTTATTTGTAAGGAATGATTCACCCCCTCCTCTATCATTCCATTGTTTTCTTAACACCATGGACCTGTGTTTTTGACCATCGGATACAAACCACAATTGACAGTTACATAACTTAAATAACTATACATATTTCCATTGATTCTGATAAAGTACCTTTTATATTTAGATTAAGAGGAATTTTTTAGAGAACCTAATTTATTATTCAAGATGTTAGTGGTGTAAAATATCACGGTGTAAATTTTAAATAGTAGGGAGTAGTTAGATAGGGTCCAGATCTATGTAATCCTATAAGTGTAAATATGAAGGGGACATGCCCATATTTAAAGAGGATTCTTGAGGGGTGAAAGAATAATCCTTGAGAATAAAAGATAAGAATTGAAAAACTAAAGAGATGGGCTAGATAATACAATATATGGGGAATTTTGATTACTTTCGAGGGGAGGAAGAATTCAAATGTGGGTAGCAGTAAAGTAGTGAAGGAAAAGAAAGAATGAGGAATGAATCCTCCTAGAGAAGCTAAAGAATGTTAAATTGACCGAGAGAGTGCACAATGAGGTGTGGACCTTTAATATGTAGCCAAGGAGGAAATTATTGAAGAAAATTAGAAATCCATCTTAAAATACAGAGAAACCATCATGGAGAGCACAATATTACAATGTGAAATAAATTGTAGTCTACGCTAAATGAATCATACTAGATTAGGAAAGAAAGGTAGAAACACTCTTCTAGGGTATATGTCCCGATATCTAGATAGATAATTATTTAACTTCTCGATTATCAAAACTTATTAGATAATTTTAAAATAGTAAAATAAATGTGGATAAGATTAAGACAACCTCACACAGTCCATACATTTCTACATTCAAGAGATTAAGAGATACGTTTGGAAGAATATACAAGGGAGATATAGTTATCATTGAATAAACATTTGTTGGGAAGGAATGCATTAAGGTGGAACTATTATAGGAGTGAGGAGTGTAGAAATAATATTTTTGTAATAAAAATATATAGATTTAGTTTCCCAAAATCTGAAGTAAATAGAATAAAAGTTAATGTATAATAAATATAGTTTAAGATTCGTTATGAGTATTAAGAAGCTAAGTGTGTAAGTGAATCCAATGAAAACACCAATTTATACTACTCTTAAAATTCAACCAAAAAGTTAGTTTGGAATGAGAGGAAGGATGGCTCATTATCCTAATCTCTATACATGTTTGTAACATTACGATAGGTGTGTCGATCTAGATAATAATATGCCAAATTTTGATATCTGTTAAGGAGAAAAAGGGTTTATAAATGACACCATAAATAAGTTCTAACTCATAAGGACACTACCTGTAATATACTTAGAGATTTTATACTCTATAAATATTAGTACACAGATATTTTTATGACATGCAGAATGCACTAAAAAAAGAATTCAAAAGAAATGATTGTGTGGGGGAGACTATTGGAATATGTATTGGATTATAATAAAAGGTTATCTGATGTGACAAAAAAATCCAATTCTAATTTTTATAAATCATGTAAATATTATTTATTTATGAAAGGATTATGTGGAAAGATCATGTTTCCAATTGCACACAAAATACAAATAAAATAAGAGGATATTGAATTATTAATAAAGGTTGGAAGAATTAAGGACTATGGAGAAAGCACTAAGATCAAAAAGAAAAATGAAGGAAAATTAGACTCAATAATGCATAGACTAGAGGAACTATAAGAGCGAAAGAAAAAAAAGGCTTAATGTATGGTGCACAAAATGTTGGGACAAAGGAAAAATCAAGAATAATTACTGTTATCAATTTTTTTCCCTCAAGAAAAATTGAACAATAATGAAATTATGCACTTAGAAAAGGGGGTTGATTCAATAATGGGATCTTTCATTTCGAGTTTGGTAAAATATGGTTGAAGAAGGTCAATAATTGTGGAGATTTTTAAGAAAAAAAAATATCCGAAGTCCAAATTTCAAACTTCAGAGGTGGTGCCTTTTGGAGGTAGGAAAAGGTAAAAAATTCAAGAAAAAGGCCTGAAAGCTCGAAATCCTGAAGTTCGAAAAGGCTTGGGGTTTTTGGGGTCAACTTCCCTTTTGGGGTAAGCAACACTATGGATCAGATTCCGAACAATGAAGTTCAAATTTTGGACCTTGGAGGTTAGGAGGTTCAGGATTTCAAACTTTAGAGATTCAGAGTCTTCACAGCGAAAAATGAAAAAAGTAAACAAAATTTCCAAAATCATGAAATTCCAAATTCTAAAAGCATTCAGATTTAGAGGTCAACACTGTGCATATTTTTAGACTTTCAGAGGTCCCAATTTTGGAATTTTGAAGGTTTAGGGTTCGGAGTTTGGGAGGTCTTGATGGGATCAAGTGGATGAATAGTGTCAACGAGTCCGAAAGGGACAATGTCTGAAACCTAAAGTCTAAATTTCAGACTTCAGGTTTTCAGAGGTCCAGAGTTTTGAATTTCAAAAGTTTGGAGCCCCAAAACACAAAAATCACATATAAAAGTCTGAAGTTCTGAAGTCATAATGTCAAAATTTTTTGACTTCAAACTTTCAAGGCTTCAGATTTTTTGCGTGTCCAAGTAGATGAATATAGAACCAGGTGATACAGAGGAAGAGGATGAAGAAGCTACAACTAGATACACACCAATATAAGACCTGAAGGAAATGATGTGTTTTCTATTTATTCTTCTTATTTTATCTTTTTGTACATGCATCATTTACTTTAGTAGTTATGAATAAATAACATTTAATTTTTGTACTTGAGTTGTATATTTATTTTTGCTTTCAACTTTATGACATACATATTGATAAGATAACAGAATAAACAACTAACACATAATTAAATTTATTTACATACAAAAATAATGATTTTTTTGGAAATACCTATAGCTTAGTAATGAACTCTCTTTGTTCCAAAATGCAACTCCGTTTTCTATTACAAAATTTACCGTTTCACCTAAATCGTGATCCCTGCCTTCACCAATGCAATGCATTAGTCCTTTAGCGATTTTTTGTTTCCTTGCTGAAGACAAACATGGAATGGCAGGTTATGTGAAGTGTTACATTTTTTTATAACACACATAGTTGCAAATTACATGTAGTTAATCAATCAATGCAACTAAAAACATAATAAAGATGTAATGCATTCCCCTACTTAGGTCCACTTCATCAATACCATCCATCGTAACTAAGTTTTGAGTTTCCTTCAATAATTTTTGTGTATCACCTTAAGTTTTCAATATAGTTACAGTCATATTTTTACCCTCAAAACCCCTAAAACTTATCTTGGGATACATTAAAAAGGAACCAGTGTTGATACCAGAGACTCACCTCAACAATAGGATTACCCATAGACCTGAGGTGTTTCCTTTGTATGTATGATGAAACAGAGAGATCCAGAGCAAGCTTAGAACAACTGTAATCATCTCTCTACAGGGTACAATTTCGAGAGATAAATTTTTTTTGCACACCCAGTGGGACCAAGAATTAGATCTATAGGCAAATTAAAGTAATTTATAGCATATTTACAAAAGTAGAAAAGTCACTTTTGGATTAACAAGTTGCATAAATTTATTCAAAAGATAAAAATATTTATTTGGTGACTTCGTAAGGCTGATTTCAGACCATTTTCACATTATGATCCATGCCTAAAGTGACTACAAGATCAAAGGTAAGAGGAATTCCTTCTGATTTTATTTCTTTTCCTTTGAATTATGCAAGAAAAAGAAGAGTTGGCAATACCTTACCTTATAATTAGCATGGTTTTGATAACCCTCCTCCTAATCTTCCTTCACCATGTGTTAATTTTTTTATTTAAATTATAGTTATTCCAATGGCTCTTCAACTACCAAGGAATTTTGTAACCTTTACTTATGGTATTCCTTTAGTAATACCAGTTTATCATGATATTCCCAATGCTGCCACGGAAAGTTTACCTTCATTCACTGGTGAAAATGCAATTACTCCTACATAGCACATCAAAGATGTTGCAACCCTTTGTGCATTCCATAATATAACCCTTGAAGATGTATACTTAAGACCTTTAGTTGCATCCTTTAAAAGTAAAGCCTTGCAATGGTGTATATCCTTAGAAATTGGGAGCATAAGAACTTGGGATGAGTTAGGCGAGAAATTGGTGAAGTAATTTCAAGATCATTCTGATAATTTATCCCTCATAGAGAAAATGTCTACAATTAAAAGAGCCCCTTATGAATTTAAAACTAGTTTCACTATCTATTTTTCTATAACTTGGGAAAGAATTACAGCAAGTGTCAAGCCTCAAGTTGATCATGCTTTTCTTTATTATCTTAGAGCCTTAAATAGTGATATCTCAACTGTGATTCAACATCTAGGATGAGACACTCTCCCAGCCACTTATGATATTTCCATTAGGGATGAAAACAACCTTATTCAAGATGGTAAATTATCACCAAGGCCTTCAATTCCTCTTATAGTAGATTTATCACCTATTCCACAACCTATAACCATTATAGAGCCTATTTTTTTAGCTCTATCAGATGATGTATTCAAGGATATTTATACTATGGGTAATAAATTGACATCCATTGAAAAAAAATAGCTCAGCTTAGTAGACCTTATCAATCTCCTTATCAGCAAAATCAACAAGGTCAATGAAATAGGCAATGTTATCAACAAAATCAGAATTATAGATAGCCATATCATCCAAGAAAATTTGATCCAAAATCCCCTAGTTCATCTATCACTTTAGTCCCAGTTAATATGGTCTCATAAGAATGGTGTCAACCTTGTAATCAGCCTTATTCAACTGCCAATTATCCAAATGCATTCATGTATATAAGCCTTCTTGCACAATCTCCACCTAAACCATTATTCATGCCTCAAATGGAGAGTGGGCAGCAAGAATCTTATAGTCAGAAACCACTAGAAATGTTTTTTTTAGTTTTGGGGAGGAAGATTTTATAGCAGTCACAACTAGATCTAAAGATAAGGCTCAAGAGAGAAAAAAATCAAAACAAACATGTTTTGTCCATAGTCACTGATAAAACAACAACTACATGTCAACAAACAGCTAACAGTCCTATTGTTCCTAAAAAAATATCTAGTAGTTTAGCTCAAAAGGATCTAAAAAATAATTACAGTTCGATCCCAAAAGACTCTTCATACGTCATATTTCAAAATATGTTGAAGAAGAGTTAATTTTTACTAAAGCCTATGCTAAAATAGTAGAAATTGTTTCAAAAATTGTTTCTTCTAACATTGTCGATGTAATGAAAAAGCATAATATTAATATTTTGCTTTGGGATTTTATAAGTAATCCAGGAAAGCAAGAGTTACTTTCTCACGAGCTTGCTAAGCTATAAATATCATTAAAACCAACAGAAAAGGAAGCCCAAAAAGTAGACAAGGTCCTTGGAACAATAGAGCAAGAACACATTAAATAAGTTAAATGGATGGTTCAAAAGGTATTAAATGATGATGATATTAAGAAGTCACTACCATTTTATCTACCTCTAGTTATTGGAGACCATTTAGTTCATAACTACATGGTTGAAAATTGTGCAAGTAGCAAAGTTATGCCAAAAGAAATTACAGAAAAATTGGGCCTATAGTATGAACCTACAGAAAGAAGTGTTTTACAATAAGACAAAACAATAACTAACATAGTTGGAATTATCAGAAATTTGGAGGTAACCTTACATGCTTGTCCCAATGTCACTATTTTACAAGATGTAACTGTTTTATATTTACCTCCCTATTTTTCTTTATGTTTATCAGAAGATTTTAGAGAAAAGATAGGAGGTTATCTCTCTTCGGATTGGTCATTTTTGTTCTTTACTACACAGTATGGAACCAAAGTTTCCATAAATTTAGAGCCTCTGGCTAGATTCCATATTGAGCCCCATGCTTCAAAAACTGCAAAAAATAATGCAGCTTTAGATCAATCTAATTTTGATGTTACATCACATGTTTCTACACTAGACAGTGTTTCTAATCTATTTATGGATGAAAAGACTCAAGAGGAACATGCTTATGACTCTTTCGAAGAAGCAGAAGAGGATTTATTTTCTATTTATTGTTTGCATGACGAAAATGCACCAATCCTCTTGCTGTCCAAAATAGAAAAAACAATAGGACTATGGAGGCTTCACTTCAATGGAGGTAAAATAGGAAAGGACAAGGTGCATTTTATTGCTTACTTCCCCTTTAAACAAAAGGTACTTTTCAACTTTAGGTTTATAGTTTTTTTGTACTTGTAATGTAGCTAAATACGAACCGTTAATTCATGGCTTGCAATGGGCCAGAATGAGATGTATTAGTACTTTACAATTTTTTGGTGATTTCGAGTTTGTTATTAATGGAGTGAAAAATAATAATGTGTGTAAGAATTCATTGTTGAAATATTACAAACATAGAGTTTCAGAATTAATAGATGATTTTAATTCTATTAACATTCAATATGTCTTAAGAGTTGAAAATAAGCATGCAAATAGACTTGTAGCAGTTGGTGCTAGCTTTTATGTACTAGAATAGATTGAAAACAACAAATTACAGCCACATGTAAAGTTAATTATCAAACCTTTAGTGCGTGACAATGAAGAAAATTGGCAAGTTTTCGAAGATGATGAACAAATCTGCATATTTTTGCAGCAAGAAGTTGAATTTTCTACACCAAATCAGAAAAAACTGTAGCACTTCTATGGTAATCAAAATTTTCAATTAAATAAAAAACAAGTTACCTCAAGGATTGGTTATGGTAGAAGACATTTTCAGTTCTGATGAATAGTTAAGAAAGGCCAAAGGAAATATTTCAACTCATGTAGATAACTACGAAGAAATCTTGGTGGATGATTGAAAAACTATTTACTGGAAATGTATGTTCCTGAGCTAAAAAACAGTCATTTATAAAATTATGTACAAAATTCATAGATGTTTTTGCTTGGAAGTACCAAGATCTAAGAGGATTTGACCCAGTTTTCACTCAGCATACAATATAGTTATATCCAAATTCCAAGCCAGTTAGGCTAAAGAAAAGTCCTGTAAATCAAAAAATTGAGCCTTTGATGAGAAAAGAGTTATCTAAGTTGATCAAATCAGGTATTATTTTTCCAGTTAAGCATTTAGTTTGGGTAGCTAATCTTTTTCCTATTCGAAAAAAGAATGGATAAATTAGGCTGTGTGGATTTTAGAGACATTAATAAAGCTTCATTAAAAGATCATTATCCATTACCTAATATGGATCATATTTTGAGAATAGTTTTTGGCTTAGACATATTTTCTCTTTTAGATGGTTATAGTGGATACAATCAGATCCTTATGTGTGAAGAAGACAGATACAAGACAACCATCTCAACAAAGTGGGGTACTTACGCTTATAAAAGAATGCCTTTTGGCCTCTCAAATGCCGATGTAACATTTCAATGTGCAATGGACATGGCTTTTCATAGCTTATTAAATAGATGCATATTGGTTTATTTAGATGATGTCATCATATTTTCAAAATATTATGATGAACATCTAATGCATTTAAGGTAGAATTTTGAGCTTTGCAGACAGCTTGGAATATCTTTAAATCCCAAAATTCCATTTTTTTAGTACATCAAGGTAAATTACTTGGTCATATTGTCTCTAAACAAGCTTTAGCTATTGATCCTTTTATAATCAAAGCTACTTCACACTTGTCCTTTCCTCATTATAAGAAATAATTACAAAGTTTTCTCACAAAAATCAACTTTATTAGAAGATTTGTTCCATATTTTTCAGCTTTAGTCAAGTCATTAACATCTATGTTAAAAAAATATAAGACTTTCTCTTGGACCAACGAAGGGAGAAAAGGATTTAGCCATTAAACCGGCCATTTCACAAGCTCATACTCTTACAAATCAAAAAATTTATAAATATTTTACAATGGATGCACTTGTCGAAGCTAATACTATTTTAGCTATTTGAACTCGGGTCAATGATGAAAGCACTAAGCAACCAATTTCTTTCTTTGGAAAAATTTTGCATGACTACGAGATAAGGTACACCTTTCTTGAAAATTAAGTACTCTCAGTAGTTAGAGGTTTTAAAATATTCAAGTTCATGTTTTCTAATAATAAAATACATGTTTTAGTCTCTCATCTAAGTGTTAAAGAATTCTTGTTGAACAAAGATTTGAATGAGAAGAGAGTAGGTTGGATTTAAAAATTTATGGAATACAATGTTGAGATCTATGTTGTGAAAAAAATTCAAGGAAAAGTTTTGTATGAGCATCTAATTGCTGATATGGAAAAACAACAGGCTGTAGAATCAAAAGATTCATAACATTATGTTGAAGTTACGTATCAACAATCAGATACTATGGTATAACCAGAAAATTAGCAACCTGAACTTAGTCAAGAAGTCCAAGAATCAAGATGGATGGTTGATTTAGTTAACTACCTATAACATGGTATTTATGTGGAAGATATGGACAAGCATAAATTAAGGTATTTGAGGTTACAAGGTATACCTTATGTTTTCATTGATGGAGTTTTATTTAAAATAGATATAAATGGAATTTCATTGCGATGTATTGATTATGATATAATTCAGAAATTATTATCTGATTTCAATGAAGGACCTGTAGGAGGTCATTTTTCAGCATGTACTACAACTTTAAAAATTATGAAATTTGGTTACAATTGGCCCAACATATTCAAGGATTGCTTCAAATGGATCATCAAGTGTAAGAAATTTTCTTTCTTTGTTAGAAAAGAATGTTTAGCTTCGTTGCCCCTACAGCCTATTTCAATGGATCAATTGTTCATGCAGTGGGGCCTTGACTTTATTGGCATGATAAATCTACCTTCGTCACAAGGACACAAGTGGAACTTGACTGATACAAATTACTTTACACATTGTAATGAATAAATAGCCATAAAAAAAGCTAACAAAACTTCGGTACCATCCTTTTCTGAAGGCATAGTTTGAAGATTTTGTGTTCAAACAACTATCATTTCAGATAATTTCTTAGCGTTTCTTGATGAAAAGGTATTAGATTAGGCTATCAAGCACAAAATTTATTTAATTACATCATCTAATTATTACCCATAAGGTAATGGGTTAGCTAAAAGTACTAATAAAAATATTTTGAGGATCATCAGAAGAAAACTTAAATACAACCAAAGATCTTGCCATATAATGTTGAATTCAACACTTTGGGTTGATAGAGTGACTCCTAAAAGATCAGTTGACAATTCACCGTATAATCTTGTTTATGGAAGAAAGGAAAGAATTCCCATCTTAGTTGAGTTACCTGCATTGAATGTACTGCATCAGATGAAATTACTTGAAAATGAACCATTACAGGTTCAGTATGTAGAGTTAATGGAGTTGCAGGACCTAATATATCAAGCTCATATGAACATGGAAACGAATAAAAAACAGATAAAGAAAACTTTTGATAAGAAGGCTAAGTTTGAAATATTCAATGAAGGAGATATTGTGTTAAAATGGGATGTTGATCGTGCAATGCCAAGAAACCACACAAAGTTAGATAGAATCTAAAGTGGTCCTTACATGATTTTAGATTACAAAGAACATAATGCATTTAAAATTTCAAGGTTGAATGGAGAGGAACTTCCCATTCCTATGAATGGCATGTTTCTTAAACACTGTTATTCAAAATTATGCAGTGTCTATTTAGAGTAGGATTTCCCTTCCAAATAAGTGCTTCATGCACATTACAATGTTTTTCAATTCAATAAGTGAATTCATACACATGATCTGGTTTCCATATCCTTTCCCAACTTTCGTATGTTTTTTGGAAAGATTGTTTTAGTTATATGTTTTAACTCCATGCCCAATGGACAAGAGCAGGGCATTGGTCTACAAGCTAGTAGGTAGCTTTCCCCACAAGATCGCTAGAAAATTTGACAATTTTTGCACTTGTGCAAAAATGGGCAACTTGAAACTTCATTACAATGGATGGTATTGATGAATTTGACATAAATAGGGGAATGCATTACATCTTTATTATGTTTTTAGTTGCAGTGATTGATTAACTACATGTAATTTGTAGTTATGTGTGTTGTTACAAAATGTGACACTTCACATAACTTTCCATTCCATGTTCATCTTCAGTAAGGAAACACAAAATCCCTGAAGGACTAATGCATTTCCATGGTGAAGGCCATAATCATATTTTAGGTGAAATTCTAAATTTGGGAACAACAAACAGAGTTGCATTTTACAAGAAAGAGAGTTCATTGCTAAGTCACAGGTACTTTAAAAAAAATCATTATTTTTACATGTAAATACATTCAATTATGTGTTTTAATTATTTATTCTATTATACTATCAGTATACATGTCATAAATATGAAAGCGTAATGAAATGTACAACTAAAGTACAAGAATTAAATGTTATTTATTCATGAAGAAGTACAATATTTCCCACACAATCCGTGGGATGTAACTCATAACTACTGAAGTAAAATATATATGACATAAAGTAAAACGTAAAATATTATAGAGAAAAACCATCCTTTCCTTTGGGTCTTCTGTTGGTCTTTATTCCATGTGTGGCTTCTTCTTCCTCTTCTTGCGCATCACCTGGTTCCATCATCATCCTTGAGAAAAGGAAGAAATTTGTCATTAGACATTGAGCTCAGGGTTTAATCTTTATACCTATGCTAATAGTTTCATGCAAATGAATCGATTAACATCAAGAGGCATATGTTTCATCATAGACAGATACAAAATTGATAGGATTAGTATTCTACATCATCACATGTGATTCCCAGAGTCATTGCAGAAAAGAAAGAGAAAATAAAAACTATGGAAAATAAGAGATGCCGAAAGCATAAATATTTTCTAAATTTTTCTTTAAGTGTGTAGGTACAAGTAGTAGACTAGGGAGAAGAAATCTTGTGCGAAATGATTACTATGTTAAAAGTAAAATACTTATGGAAAACAAATCCTTTCATTATATTACACCCAAGTGTAAAGTACATAATGAGTATTAGAATATTTAACAGCTATTCCAAAAAAAGGAATAGTGCAGAAGGAAGATTATAAAAGAGAGGCATTGAGACAATTAAATCTGAAGTGAGGAAAACATATGTAATTAACACTTCTTTTAGAACAAGGTTTCATCACAGGAATAAGAAATGAGAAAAGGTATCTTCTATTTTTCATTAACAAACCTCTACCAGAACCCATGAAGAGGATAGATATAGGAGATACCACAATGAGAAAACTTTAAGGTTGTAAGTTTTATTTTCAAGGAATATTTATTTGAATAACATGATACATTAAAAAAATTAAGGCTTATTAGCAATCTGAAATATGGATCAATCAAATAAGAATCAATTTTCCTTAGCATTATCTTGAACAGGAATAGAAAAGCTTGTAACACAATTACTTCCAGACGTAGTAAAGAAAAGTAGACTTTACAATCAGTTACAACAGTTGCAAAAATCAAATATAATATCAAGATTCACCAGCACTGAGTGCAAGGTACTAGAAAATCTATCAATGGTATGTCAATCTCCATTATCAAATAAAGATATAGCCAGTTATTAAGGTAGAAATAGATATACATACATTTGCAAAAAAATACAGGTTTAAGTTTTCAAAGTCACATAACAAGTAAAATAGAAATTTGAGGAAACAAAATTTTAGTTTTGTAGTGACAAAAATCAACAAATGTTTATATTCTCCATGATTAAGAAAAGGGAATGCATTCATGTGTATAGGCTCAGAATGGCCATTATGCTTTCAAAAAACATAGGTAGAAATAGAAATGAACAAGTATGGTTATGTATTTGTAGGTTTGGAAATATTATTGTTATCAGAGGAATGCAAAGTCAATTACACTGTCACATATCGAGAAAAGATGTAGATAATTTAAGCTACTTAATTTAAAAATGAAATAAAGTGATATTCTTAGATCAATGCAAATCCATCACCACATAGCTAAGAAGGCAGCCATGCCCTAAAATTGAACAAAATTAAGAGTAATGAATTGAAACTTATCTTCAAATTCCACACAATGTTAAGCTGCAGACATACAAGGACAAGTTGTATGAGCAAAGAAGATCAAGGTATGAAGAAAGAAACATAACTTTTATTAGATTGCGACAATTGTATGAACAAAAACAAATATAAGAGTTCTATACAACAATCAAACTCTATGCTGAAGGAAATTCAACTCAGAGTGTAATTGAACCAATGTAAAAACTACAAAACAAAAATGAGTTTATGAAAAATTATAGAAATTAAGCTTGGAAGGCCATTCCACACAACTAGTCAGGTTTCAAACAATAGATGAACAAAATCTCTCAACATTTAGGAGCTTCAGAATTTGAATACGAAATGCAAAATAAAGAATTGATATTCTGTAGCTCATATTATATAACGTTTAAGTTGTAAAGGTGTATTCGAAAAATAATTTCCAGTACTCCAGAACTTGTCATAAGTGTAGATTTCAGGAAAGGAAAGGTTGCACTGATTATTGTGAAGTATATAAGGAGCTTACAAACTCAATCATATACAACTATACAACAATAAATGCAGTGTCATTTATATCATAACCAGAGTTAAGTGATATGACATATTAAGCATACATGGAGATACCGACCATCTACCAAGACATTCTAACAGACAAGAACTTGAACAAAAGAAAGCATTGAAGCCACACACATAGCTCATTATAGGAAAAATTTAAAAAATAACTCATAATGGGTAAAAATGTTAGAGTATCTACTTTTCATTTCAATATACGATGCATGTAAATGGGAAAAACAAATACCCAAATTGAGTTCAAGCTCAAGATTTCCTTAGAGCCATCAAAATAACAAAGAACCAAGTCTATATGTATACCATGAAGATGGGTTCATAGAGTTTCAAAAAGGAAATAAGTAGATACGTATGCATTTCAATAAAGTTCACCAAGCATATAATTCAAGCTGAGAGAAATAAATTTAAGAGACCGAGTACTTGCAAAGATTTAAGAAACCAAGAAGAAACTCACTGAAAATAAACAATGCAAATTTAAAACCCTTGAAGATTTGAATCATACAAGTAATATACCATAATTCAACCACTCAGACCCTCGAGCAAATAAGACTTCAAAGGGAAGCATCGGAACATAGATGAACACAAATCTAAGAACTAGCTCGAGATGATAAATATGGCGGTACGAGCTAACAATATTTCAAGGAAAAATTATACAAGGTTGCAAAGGCTTGTGATGCCATGAATATTACTTTCACAAAGGATTCAAATAAACAATATTCAAGCTTACAGGTAAATGAAGATAGCCCAAAACAATAAAACACAACCACCGAGCCAGCAAATCGTGCACATATCTCAAATAAAAAAAATGGAATAAAGTTTCACATTCAAAGCTTCACAATATGATGGATTTTTAGAAGAAAGTGATCTCGGGAGCACACAAAAATGGTGATCTTGAGAAAAATAACTAGGGCTTCACCCTCCAAAAAGGATATTTCATGCAAAATGGTCAAAAAATCAGATCACAAATAAACTCACTCAACCAACCCATGGTTAACAAAACTTAATTAAAGTTAATTTCAACCGCTCAGAACATCAAAGTACTAAAATTGAAAATGTTAGATGCTAACCCAGGATAACTACCTTGTCAGATGGAGTTAACAAATCAATGTTTTCAGACCATCAAGTACCAAGATCAAGTAACCAAGAATCAGTCACATGACCAATAAATCCACAATCAATGCAACCTTTGTACTCAAAGAAATCAATGACTCAGATGATCACAGTGTAAGATCCAATGATGCATAATGATGAACCAAATCAACTACCAAGCAATTGCTAATGGTCCAGATCAAAATAGTATATAGATCGATGACCAAAAACTAGTTTGTTTTATCAATACAAACTCACTGTTACAATAAATCCTAATCAGGGTTAAATTCAAATATTCACCAATATCACAAAGGGTCAGAGCATCGTGTGGAGGGGAAAATTCCCCAATTAAAAATTAATCATTCACATTTACCTATTTAAGGTTTGAACTATAGTTCAAATTCCGACAAAGTAATTATAAAAAGGTAAGCTATTTATCTTATGAACGATTATTCAAAAGGTCTAAACTATAGTATATTCAAATTCTAGCAATGATTAAGCAAAAGGGTCCAAAAGAATAAGAGGTCAACATTTTCAAAGGAGAAAACATTTAATATACATCATAATTAATCAGAAGGTTAAATACATGTCATAGATTATATGTCATTGACCTATTATTTGTCATCATTTACTCAAAGGAGGAGTTATCGTTACCTTAGACTAAGGTTACAATGATAAGTAAGAAAAGTATACACATGCCCACAGGTTGCCCCACAAGAAGCCAAATTAGGACATGTGCACATCAAAGGTAGTCCCCACACATTATGGGTGAATTATTTTACAAATTATTGTAAATAAATAATTATTTTGGCTCACACAAAGAGATTTATTTTTGCATGAACCTCCAAGGGGAAAAATTAAAGTGCTAACTTTAGCATTGCAAGTGGATTAAATTGTAAGTTTCACATCAATCACTAGAAGACAGAGATTGCATGCACATTAGAGGATACTAACAAAACAAGAAAGGGATATTATTAGCCAAGTTATTCATCTTACTTTGTTAACAATATATCAGTAAACTGCAACTTGACTAGGATGTATTTTTGTAACCAAGGCTATTAATGCCTCATTATATTAGCATGTCTATTTTTATTCCTTTATTTATTCATGATAAAGGGGTAAAATAAACATGCATGGGCGAGTACAAATTTTAGCCTATTTTTAGGATTGGATGGGTGAATAATTTTGGATATATATTGTGTGCAATTGTGAAATGCATGGAGGAATTTTTGGACATAGGAGTGCTGAAGCAGATTTTTCCAGTTTAGCCAATTGAATGAGAAATTATTTCTTCCTTTCCAATTATTTGCAGTGGTGTGTATATCTCATTAATTCTTGTGAATGTCAAATTCCCCTATTAAGCATCTTACCTTGCTGCAAAATTAGTAATTTCTACATAATATTAGTGTGCATGTTATCTTACTGTATTGTTGTGACTCATTCCCTCAATACACCAAATGTTTTTCCATTGATATTCTACTGAAAAATATTGGTTTGTCCATTCAAAATCCATTCTGAAATAAATTATGCATATACTTAGTCAAAGCCCTCAATAATTTTGGTGTATCACCTTCAATTTCCAATATAATTATACCCATCTTTTTACCCTAAAAAACCCTAAATATTAGTTTAGGATGCATCAAAAAGGAATCAGCCTTGATACTGGAGACTCACCTCAACAATAGGTATACCCACAAAACTGTGATGGTTCCATTGTATCTACGAAAGAGAGAGATTGAGATCAAGCTTAGAACACCTGCAATCATCTCTCTACAAGGTGCATTTTCGAGAGATAACATAACATACATTTGAATTATATACCATAACATTTGTAACTCATAAATTAATTATTCAAGGTAGCAATCCAATTTTATTAATTAATAATGAAAACATTAAATTATCCATGTGAATAATCAACCTTGGATGGACATTATAATTTGTCAATAGGACATGCCACATAGAGTAGCTACTTGAAATATTGGAAAAACGTTTAACACTGTATCTATTCCCAAATTAAACCATACACTACATGACCTCTCTCTAAAATTTATAGGAAATAACCACTCAATGTGCTTCATTGCATTTGAATCAAATGGATCATGCTAATATCCATCACTAAATCTATGAACTTATAATACCATGACATTAAATTTGTATGTGACTTGGGATGGAAAAGTTTCCTAAGCCTAACAATTACTTGAAAATGTCTGTAGAACTTATTTTGAATGGTGACCCCTCACATTTCTTGTTGAAATCATGGTGCCCCAAAATTGGGACAATTGACACCATTCTCATATTATTTCCCAAACAACATGCAATCATTTGTGCGTACTCCATAGTTCACATAAACAATCCTTACATTTGATGACAACTTTTGTAGCTCCCTGTATGCGGAGGGAAGTGTTTTCCTTTAAGACAATAAACTAATTTGTAGAAGGGAATTTATTTTTTAAAGATGAAAATAAAAAATAATGTAAAACATGTGAAATACATATCAAATGTAAAATATAGAACTTTAATTTTTTATCTAATGTAAGTAAAGAAATAACACCAATTCCTGAAAAACCAATCCTATCTTCCAAGTTCATCAATGCAAATATAGCGCATAACAATGATTTTCTAGTCCCTGCCTCCGTAAAAAGGTATTTTTGATAAATTGAAAATCATCCTCTCTTTTTCCTAATATTTCTCATTGTCATCGTCATCGAGATGTTCTTAATCATCCTTAGGATCATGATACGAATGATTGTTATCATGATCAAAGAAATCATGAAACATGTTTTTAATCTCGATTTCATCTTTCATTAGAACATCTTCATTTGAAGTCTTAGGAAAAGATGTTTCTTTTGCCTAATATTCCATCATTCACTTTGAGTAAGTTATTTACGATGATATTTATGAGCCGTTGTGAGATTTTTATGACGTATTTAATCATTGGGATGACACAAATTCAAAATGTATGTTGTATTTTTCTATGGTCAAAATCATTCAACATCAGATTTGCTATTTGAATTTTCCATTTATTATGTCTTCCTATTAAATTAATATTAAAGTGAAATATCCATATAGAATACATTAATATTACAATGGTTTCATTTCAAATCAACATATACAATATGCAATTTATCTTAAATAACAAACCATGTTGCTGGATAATCAATCAACCAATATGCCCCACTCCTTTCTTTCCTCTATTTCTATACTACTTTAACCATGAGATTGTGATGAGTATCCCTATACATAAAATCAAAATAAAACATAAATTAACATAAAATTAAAATAAGTAGAAATGAAAATACGTTATATTAACAAATTTTATTTTATTTTTTAAATAAAATTAATTACTAACTTAAGGGTAACATATTTAGTCGTTGACTAAGTGCTACGTTTTATGGAAGTAAATTTAAATATATATAAAGAACATGGATCTACTAAAGTAGAAATTTATATCAAGAATGGTGTATATCTACTAGATGAAAACATAGTATTTGAAAAATAAAAATTAACTTGTTTAAAAAATTCTTTGTTTAGGAGAAAATTCAAAGCGTGACAACTAGAGAAAAAAAATCTGAAAAACCCCTATGTGGAGTTAAATTGTTGAAGATTAATTAATTTTGTATTGTTTTATTTTATTATAAAAAAAAATTATATGCACCATAATTTAATATTCAATGCAATAATGATAAAAAGAGACAATAGTAAAGATAGTTGACAAGGGAGAACACCAAATCCTATCTTTATAATTTGCAAAAATAGCTTGGTTAGAATGGGATATGCATATAATTCTAAGTGCCTAATATTTTTTATAGTTATCATTGTTTTCCAAAAAGCCACCAATTTCATACATCATGAACCCAAATAACTCATTTTGTATAAAAAATTCTAATAACCATAAAATAAAAAGAACAATCTAGTAAAGAGTTTGGAAGAACAAATTTATAATAATGGAAAATCTTGTTTAATATATCATGTCGAAACAACCAATTACTCACATTTTTATTAAAAAATTGGACCTCTACATTCCAATCTAAAATTAAGCAATATATCATCTCCATTTACAGGGAAAGTAAAATACAAGAGAAAAATTGATTACCATAAGCTCTAATTTTTCCTATGTGCTTAAAGATGCTTTAATTTTGTGGTGATGGAAGTTTACAATAAAGGGAAATAAATATGACATAATATATTATTAAATGGAAATATGAAGTGTGATGTACCTTTGTGTTGTGTAAATGGTGCAAACATTGTGGCACATTTGTCTCACATATTTCTATTTATTTATTTTTGTAAATTGAGGATCAATAATAAAAAAGAACACAAAATTTACACAATACATGACATTATTTGAACTATAGGTATTAGTGTGTGTAACCATGTTAGGTATATTTAATATTCCACATTGGAAAAAAATTCTCTCTTAGATGGACAAATTGGTACCTTGATCCTACAAAGTGTTTTCATGGTAGAGACCGTGACACAAAAAAATATCTAGAAAAAAAAAGATAAAGAAAAATCATGAAAATAATCATGTATAGTAGTAAACATGTACATTAGAAAATAAACATACACGCAATCTAATAGACAAGTGCATAAAAACATGGACATTGGAAAATAAGCATAGAAGTAATGTAATATATAAGTTCATATATATATATAAGGATCATATTAAACTCATAGATCCAACAACATGGGACACAAGATTCCAATGCCCAAATCCCTATTCAAAATGTTTTTGAATGATAGTGTGTCGAACGCATTATGTGCACATTAAAATTACCTTCTTCTCTTGGGTATACTAAGAAAAATATGACATACAATACTAAGACCTTCATTAGGCATGTTGGTATGCCTCTTATAACGTTGGCTTTACTACTATGGCTATTCTCTTTGATTTCATCTCTTTTGATTACCCATGTGATATTGGTATATATTATCCTTGGATACATACCCTTAAGATATATAATATATCTTGTACCACGATGTCAAGTTCATCTATAATCAACAAGTTGTTTCGATCAACGATATCCTATTAAGAAGACATTACCTAAACTTCCATAACAAAAAGTGACGATTTCCATCCGTAATATAGTTACCTCATATACTATCCCTTAGAGGCCTCTTGTAAGGTATCCTATTACACATAGTAGGTCTACTCCTCACAAGATTCAACTTATCTCTCATATGGCATATCCTACGACTTCTACATACGTTACATAACTAAGGAATTTTGAAGCCCGTCCTTCTTTATGTGTCTTCTTCTAACATAAAGGGGTGGCAAGGTAAATACAAATTTGTAAGATAATACCTTTTTAATCTTCAATTAAAATTTAACCTTAGTCATTATTATCTTTTTAACGTAAATGTGTTTCTAATTCTACCTCTTCCTTTTCCGAAATATATGCTTATCCTCCTAAATTTTTCTCCTAAAATTTTTGATGTTCTCAAAAACATCTCAAGTACTACTATTTATATAGAAAATTAACTTTCATGATCTCACACTTGAAAATCTCACACACATATACAACCAATTATGTAATTAGGTCACCATGGTTTTTTTATTACAAATGGAACGTAGGTTGTCTTATCAAACGAATATTTCATAGTTATATAAAGTGTACACATCTTTAGAGATGTGATTTTTGTGTCATGAATCATTTTTATTTTTAAAAAAATTAAACTTAAAAACCCTAAATAGTTTAGTTTATATATTATTGAAATCTAATGTTTTATCATACAAATGATACTTTTTAACCTTTGATCCAAATACAACAAAACATGGTGTAAACATCTTATCTAAGCTCAATAAGCTCTAGACATGAAATGTTCATTTGTTATGGTAGTCCTTTATCTTTAAGCCCTTTCTTTAT
This sequence comes from Taxus chinensis, assembly GCA_019776745.2. Taxonomy (NCBI): domain Eukaryota; kingdom Viridiplantae; phylum Streptophyta; class Pinopsida; order Cupressales; family Taxaceae; genus Taxus; species Taxus chinensis. Next base: position 166,581,367 of record CM034154.1, on the reverse strand, counting down.
TAGATATAATCAACCAATCTAATTATACATTCAGTTATGTTTTAAGACATAAAACTATCATTCATAACCAATTTTTCTTAATCATATCTTTCCTCTCCATCATGATGAACGACATAGACATCATCTTTCTCTATGGTTTAAGAATGCATACCTTATATCTTGTTTCAAAATCTCATTCCATTACTCACTACATCGTCACAGTGATTCATAATCTAAGAAACAACCATCTTACCGTTATTCTCAAAATTTTCCTTTATCATTCTTGACTAGTTCTAGTTTAAATGAAGAACAATTTTCTTTCTTAGCATCCAAATACATCTTCCAACAGATTTTTTTCGTTTCATGCTCACCAAAAAAAAATCTATCACTGAAAAAATTGTCTCAAAACGAATTAATTCTTCAAACTTTACTCATCTAGTGCATATTATTCCTTAGTGCTCTCTAAAACAAGAAAGTTGCATAGCTCATGGTTAGAACAATCTAGAAATCTCTAAAACAATATGAAAACATTATTAAGAACCCTTTATTAACACTATGATTTTTGGACAATGTTGAGAGCCAACTCCTTTCCAAGCTCTCTCTATCACCAACTTGTTCGTAAGAACAACATTCCTTACTTGAATCGAAACCATAACTGAATTGATTTTTCCTCATTAATTTTCACAGGCCTTACATAGAAATTGTGGAAAACCCATCTAAATAATGGAATAGTAAACCGACAATAACTATTTTTTGTTAATAGGAGACTATGTGCAAAATTTATCCTTGTTATCCCAAAATTAGGTTTGCACAATTTCCATAGTTCAGACTGAGTTTTTCTTAAGAAATGAAAAATTTGAAGTTTATCAATAAAATTAGAACATTTTTATATACCCTTTATTGTGTTTTAGAATCTCACAAATTTCCAAGTTTCATCTCTTAACCAAGTTTTTTCATCTCCCTCTTGTCCTAGTTTAATTATGCCTCTTGAGGATTTTCAATACCCATTCCTAGAATGTCATGAATAAATCACCTGTACGGAATTAAAATTACCCAAAAAGAATTTAAACATAAAATATTTTCTCCTATCATCTTTTTTTCCAAATTTCAAACTCTAACTTTTAATTTTACAAAAGTTATGAAGATTTTACTTCAAGTCCTAGTTGAGGGTTTCTTGTGAACCTGGTAGGAGACAAAGTGACATACCTTTATTTATAAATCTAACCAACATCTCTAGACACTTAAATAATCTGTATAGGACCTTCCAGAATTTTTTTCCTTTCGATACTTTAAAATAGAAATGCTTCTTATTGTTTTATAATGAGCTATACAAAGAAAACACCCTGCCATTCTTAAGAACAAGACTATTTTTCAACCTAATTGAAATTTATGAAGTACTATTGTGTAAATATTAATCTAAAAAGCACTAAAAAATATCTTATAATATCAACACAAGTTCATATAACAATAAATTTCTCACTCCATTCATATTTACTTTTCAATACATAAATTTCATACAAAAATATAGTCTTTTACTGTCAACAATGCCTACTAGAGGCTTGATGCACATAAAAAACCTTGCTTACACATATGATATTATTCATCCTATAATTTATTTAATCAACCATATTTATTCCTATGGTTGAAATACACCATTGTAGAACAATTTTCAAGCATAAAATTGTTTTGAAATCAACTTCCTAAATATCCTCAACTTCCCTCTTGCCTTGTCAAATTTTCTTATCTCTTCACCCAATGTATTTTTGAGGTTGTTGGAGTATTTCAAAGCTGGAAAATATTTGTACAAACCTTCATACCTTGTATAGGTATGCATACTACATTAAAATATTAAAATCTAGCTAGGTTGGAGGGAAATTGCCAATCAAGTTAGTTTAAGAAAAGTCCATACAAATGAAGCTTCCAAGACTTCTCATTGACCACAAAAAACTCCTAGAACATAATTATGCTAAGAATTTAACATTTACATCATGATTCTAAATCATCTCTTGATGCTCTTTCCTAAGAATCCATAGGAAGGAAAAATATGTGTCCTTCATCTTCTTGTTTCTCGCTCCCTTCTTGTATATATTCCTTCTCATCTCTTTCTCAGCTAAGATATTCCATGTCCATGCTTTGCTAGCATTAATATCTTCAATATCTTCATGATAATTTTTTTATGATCTCTCTCATCGATTTATATAGTTCATTCATCCTCATAACTTCTATACCTACACTCAAAACATCAAAGTAAAATTTATATGAAAAAAACTAAGGTCATGCATCCCCTTGAGTGTCGTCGAATTATTGTTCTCTTTCATCTTCATTTGTTTCTCAAATCATTGTTCTCAGATATGCCATCATCAAACTGGTTTGATCTTGATTTGAATTTTCCCCAATTTAATAATTGATCTTATCAGTATGATTTGAATTTATATACAACCCCTTAAAAGGATTTATAAGCTCCTCTATCTTTCTCAACTCTTCATTCAATTATATATCAGGGTAAGTGTAGGAAGTTGATGAACAAATATAGGGTCATCCGTGGACGTCATATTGCAAAAAACAGTGAAATCTCAACTTGTAGGGATTATTAGCTATACACGCACTCTAAATTAGAAAAATTTATATAAATATGAATCGTAGCATTCGGAATTTAGTTTCTAAAATACTAATTTTTTTAAAAAACGGATAAGTTTAGCTATATTAAACACTTAAAATTATATGACTTAGTTTTTTTTTTTTTTTAAACTTATAAGATTGTAGTCCATTTGCCCGCATTTTGGATGACCAAATCTTGTTATTTTTTTTTTCCTTTGGTGAAACATTAGATGTAGTTGTCTATCTTGGGATGGATTTTATTTTGTATTTTTTTTAGCAATATTTTTTTTTTAATTGATTTTTCCATGAAAGTGGTCTGAAAATATTTAGAAAACGGAGTGCTTCCCATTTTCCCACCATAACTATATCAAAAAATATCAAAATCAAATTTTTTTTTTAACGTGTATAGAATTTTTCCATGCTTGGCATGGTATAAGTTTTATCATATTTTGATAAGCGAAACAAAAGTTACAGTCTTAAACGTAGACATGAACATTCATGGGAAAAAATCTTAAAGACCTATTATTAGTAAAAAATTATAAAATTATATTTATCTTATTCTATTCACTTTAAAAACAATATTCCTACGAAGCTAAGAGTCTCCCCTATGCGATGGCACCATTTTTGTGAAATGTTTTTAGTTTTTTAGCATGGTTCAAGTCTTTGGAAGAGCATATTTGAGGTTTTTTGCCCTTTTACCCTTCATAATGACCTTCCATAGCTTTGGTTGGGGAAAAATAAAGATTTTCCGAGGCTTAGGTTCGGCAGATAGATCCGCGATCGCGGTTTATAAATCACGATCATGATTTTTTAACATAAACCGCGAGTGTGCTTTATAAACTACGATCGCAGTTTATAAAGCGTGCTTGCGGTTCATAAATCATATTTACACACATCCCAATGTCTTAATTACCATGTGATTTTTACTCTCTAACCTTACTGTACGAATTACTGTGAAATTCTATCTTTTTCTGCACGTTTTTCTTATCACTGGAAGCAAAACATCATGGGAGACAAAAAACGAACTCAAAAAAGGAAGTCATTAAGTAAAAAAACACCAAACGAATTAGAGGCCAGCAAAATTAAAAATGCTAAGCGAATGCGGAAACTTTGTGAATCTAGAAGAGGTTCATCTTCAATCCCAACTATTGTAAGCAATGAAGAACTAGGTAATGTTTCTACTGTTAATGTTGAAGTTGAATTAAATACTCGTGATGAAGAATTTTTTACTGTCAATGTTGAAGAAGAATTAAATACTCATGATGTAGCAAATGTTGAAATTGAAGGAGATGATGAAAATGTGAATAAGGAAATTCACGTTGAAACTGTAGACAAACAAAATTTGACAAAAACACCTCCTAGGATTTTACGTAAGAAACCTATTTTTTTATTGAAATTGATGAAAATATTTTGAAACCAATGTCTGAAAAACTTTCTGAACGACAAATTAAAAGAAAAGCCATTGAAATTTGGGATAATCATTTTGAAATTTTAAATGATTCCCAAAGATGTCAGTTGTTGGTTAGTTTGATGAAATTGATTAAAATGAGACCTACATTAAACACCTTAGGATTGACATCTAATATACGTGGTCAAACCTCTACAATTGTTGAAAACCTTCATGATGCATATCAAACTGTTGGTGTCAAGAGACGCACTAGGGATAGTAATATTGTGCGTCATGTATTTGCTACTAGTGTTGTAAGTGAATCAATAAAAAAATAATGTTTGATTACGTACATAATTCGAATGTTGCAAGTTAATCAAAAAACTATATGAAAGCAATTGAAAGACGTAAATCCTTCAATCACTCAATAATGCCAATTTTTGGGCATTTTCTGCTAGAGCACCGTGTAAGGACAAAAATAATTTTGATGCTATAAGAAAATTTGTTATTAAATTTTGGCATGATAATACTAGAGTTTCACCTAATACAAGAGATGTTATAAAATGGAGAGTTGGTTCTACTAATCATGAACCACATCCAAAGAATTTCTTAGATATGACTCAAACTCAATTTTTTCATAAGTTTGAACAAGAGAATCTGGAAATTAAAATTAGTCAACGTTTTTCTAAAATGTTGAAACCATTCTATGTGAAAATCAACCATGCTCGCACCACTTTTTGTTGTAGGCAACATGTTGAATTTGCGATGCATTATGCTAAATTTTTACGTATTCGTTCTAATTTTCATTATGAAACTATGTTATCTAAATGTGGTGTTCAAGTTCCACCAATATCTTCCAGGGATTTCATTCCTACTATATTTTGTGAAAAAGAAGTTGGACAATTTTTTTATAGTCAGGATTGTTTAGATGGAAGTTGTAGTACATGCGGTGGATTACCTAAATTGGAAAGTTACATTCATGAGAAAATTGAAGGTAAAATAGGACATAATTTAGTTGAGTTTGATAAATATAAATCAGTTGCATACTAGTTGAAAGATGGAAAAGAGTCAAAATGGTGTGAGCTAGTTACAGAACAAATGCCCATTTTCTAATTTATGAGAAAATTTAAGGATGAAATTGTTTATGAGTATGCGAGGAATACACATAGAGATTGATGGTTGGATGAACAATTCAAGCTATGTAAAGACACATTTCCTATTGGTATTATTGTTTCAGTGGTCAATTTTGCAGAGAATTACACATTGCAACCACAAATGAAGGTTCAATCGCAATATTACAACTCAGTACAAGTTGTCATTTTTGTGCATATAACATTTCTACATTCTCCTGACAGTACAAAGAATAATCGAAATTTTTTAAGAGAGTACCACTTTTATATCAGTGATGATCGTACTCATTCTACTGAATTTGTGCAAGGGTGTTTCCAGTTATTATTGATGGTGAATCACAACACCACTGAATTTCTGTAACTCAATGGGTTGAGACTCTCAGTGCGATTACATAACATGGAGTTTTTCCCAAGTGTGGGACCTTGTGAATCAGGAAAGCTCTCCGGATGAAGGCCGGTTCCTATTCCTCTGTTCAGATGCACACATAAAAATGTAGAGGGTTTACTAAAAAAACTAATCTAACTTTCCAAGGAGACAGGGTAAGAAGATGCATTAAAAAAAACCTAAACTAACAAATGGTGATGCACTGAGGAATGAAGAAACACCTGTCTTGCCAATAAACACAAATAATTAAAATGAAATGCAAGATCATGCACAGATAACCAGATTTGTAGTGAAAGATCAGGAGGATGCAAATGAACACAGAGAGGGTTGAGAATCATCCACAGACATGTATTATTTTCTCCAAATATTGATACAATACACTACAAAATGCCAAGAGGCAAAGTTGCATTAAAGTTTTAGATGAGAGGTTTGGACTCCACAAATTCACCTGCTAAAGAGAATAAGGGAGGGGAAAAACAAGAATGACCAACCTTTAGAAAGAAGCCCCTCTTTACAATTTATGGGAAGAATGAGAGAGAAAAGAGAGAGGAATTCCAAATCTACCCCAACCACCTCTAGGTTGCATTTAATTCATCTCATTATGGTGGTAGGTGAGAACCTTAGCAAACCCAAAAAATGTCAAATTGTATTTTGCATTTTTGAAGAAATTTTTCTCACACAATTAAAGATATCCAGTTGTAGTTGGACAGAGGACATCGTAAGCTTTCTGAAAATTCCAACCTTGTGTGAATCCAATCTCCCTGTGAAAAGTTATGGCCATTTGAATATCTACGACAGGGTTTTCTTTCTGTCGGGTTCGGGGTGTCAATGCTCAAAATATTGTGCCTCCTGAAGATGTACCTCGGCACAACTATCCTCATGTCAACATACTCTTAAGTGCACCATAAGCACTGAAAATTTGGTGTTGACGTTTTGTACTTTGCACCCCCAACCTACGCCAGGGCGCGAATTTTCACATGTTGACACCTTCTGATGTGCACCTCCAACCTGCGCCAGGCGTAAATTTTCGCATGTCGACACCTTCTTATGTGTGCCCCCAACCTGCTCCAGGGAAAAAAATTTCACATGTCGACACCTTCTGATGTGCACCATCAACTTGTGCCAGGGCACGAATTTTTGCATGTCAACACCTTCTCATGTGCGCCCCCAACCTGCGTCAGGGCACAAATTTTCGCATGTCGAAACCTTCTGATGTGCGCCCCCAACCTGTGCCATGGCACGAATTTTTGCATGTCATCACCTTCTAATGTGCACCATCAACCTGCGCCAGGGTGGTAATTTTCACATGTCAACACCTTCTGATTTGCGCTAGAGGCGTTTGGTAACATAATAAATGTCAAGTTTTCAACCATGCAATGCACTTTCAAAACCTGAAATGAAGGATTTTGATTTTCCTTGATTTCCATAATCTTCTGCTCTTGACTATATTTACCCGGGGGGAGATATATACAACAATTTGGTGACTCAACGGGATCGTCTGCCTACTAGGTAGAAGATCAGTGGCCTTTTAGCAATCCATTGGGCATGGAGTCATAAGCAATAATCTGAAACCAACTTGATCTCTGATCCCGAGCCTGATACCGCAACTCCTTCTTCGAGAGCACGTTGGACTGTAGAAATTCAACTCGAGAGCAACAAAACCTGTGTTGAAGCACTTATGGAAATTAAAACCTAACTACAACAAGACAATGTGCATCCGCACTTAGATGAATTAAAATCTAGGCTAATATTTACAAGGGTAAACCTTTTCCTTTTAGTAGCAATGTTTAAGATAGATTCCGTTAACCGGAATCGGAAGTTCTTCTCCATCCAATGTAGACAATTAGAAGGCATTACTACTTTTACATCCCGTGACCATGTAGGGGCCACTCCAAATGGCATGAAACTTGGAATGCCTTCCTAGTTTTGCCTAAATCTGTATCCCATTTCATAACTATGTCCCCTTCCTGGAAGGTCTTTGCTCTTGCCTTCTTATCAAACCATCTTTTTACTAAGGCTTGATCCTTCTCAATCGTTTGAACTACATGTTCTCTTATTTCTTCCAATTCCATAAACTCTGCATACCTAGCCTCCATTGGTTCGAATTCAGACAACTCCAACTACTTCATGAGCTCCAATGCTGGCAATTGTAACGATATAGGAAATACTGTCTCTTTCCCATAGACCACTTGTAGGGAGAACTACCTGTAGACCTCTTTGGTGTTATGTTTTCAGCCTATAACGTTGATTTTATCTTGGTCTACCATGTTCTTTGGTTTTCATCTAGAGTCCTTCTGATGATCCTTAGCAAATTCTTGTTCGTGAACTCTACCTGTCCATTACCCTACAGGTAATAATTTCAAGAGGTGCTCAAATAGATTCCATTCTTGACAGACCATTCTGTAATCTTGGAACCTATGAATTCCAATGCATTGTCTAATATGATAGTGGCCGGCACACCGAACCTGGTCACTATTCCTTCATAAAAGTCTAGTATGTTAGACTCATTTGCTTCTTTGAGCGCTACTGCTTCGGTCCACTTGGTGAAATAGTCTGTTGCCGTGAGAACCCACTTATGGCCCTGGCTTGAGTTTGGGTTGATGACCCCGATGAAGTTCAATCCCCATTGCATAAATGGTTGGTCAACCAAAATTGGTTGTAATGGAAGCACTGCTAGTCTTTCTTTTCCCATGAAGAGTGCACATTTCTTGCACTTTCTTATCCATGTATAGCAGTCACTGAACACTGTTGGCCAATAATACCCTGCCTTCATTATCTTGAGAGCTATTACTCATGGGGCAAAATTTCCTCCAGAATATCCATCGTGAAAATCTCGTAACACGCTCTCAATTTGACCTATCCCAGTGCACCTCAATAGAACTCCATTGATGTCTTTTTTAAACAAAACACCATCAACAAGCACATATGGAATGGCTTGTAATCTGAAGTATCTCCTTTTTGCTTTGGTCAATTCTGGAGGGCATAGGCCTACCTATAGGAAGTGTATCATATTCTGAGTCCAACAAGGAGCGAGCACATCATCATTCTCTTGTTCTTGCCCATCATGTAATACCAAGACAGTCTCTTTTTCATCACCTACTTCAACTTGCTGACTTGAGGCTAGTTTTTCACATAATCTCTTTCCACAGACCAGCTTAGTGACCTTAATTTTGATGTCATATTCCATGACACGAGTGATCCATCTTGCATGTTTCTCATTCAGATCCTTTTTTAGAAGGAAGTCCTTGACTCCCGCATGAGAGACCAATAATTGGATCTTGTTATTTGAGACTAGGTGCTTGAATTTCTTTAAGCTCCTGATCACTGCAAGGACATGCTTTTCAATGAAAGAGTGCCTAGTTTCGTATTCCTCCAAGCCTTGATTGAAGAAAGCAACGGGTTGTTCTAATCCTTCTTTGTTTCATTGTACCAGGATTGTAGATATTGTGTCTCTATTACCGAAGGCATATAACATGAAGTCCCTGGAGAAGTCTAGATTGACGAGAGTCAGAGCTTGAGATATAGCCTCTTTTATTGCCTCAAAACTTTCCTTGCCTTCAGATGTCCACTTAAATGCCATGCTCTTCTTTAACATCAGCATTATTGGCTTTACGAGAGCTGTAAAGTTTGGAACAAACCTGTGGAAAAAATTGATCCTTCCTAAGAAGCTTTGAAGAGCCTTCTTGTGACTTGGCAATGGAAATGCTTGAATTGATTCAACTCTTTCTAGGTCAATTATCAACCCCTCCTTTGAAACAATATGGCCTAGAAGCTTTCCTTCATGAGCCAAGAATATGTATTTTTTGGGATTCAATGATACCCCAAATCTTCTGCACCTCTGAAATACCTGCCTCAAATGAAAGAGGTGATCCGCTGCATTTTTAGAGAATATAGTGATGTCGTCAAGATATATCAGAACTATTTTTTTGATCAATCCCTTGAATGCCATATCCATCACCCTTTAGAAAGTGGCTCCAGCATTTGATATCACAAATGGCATCTTCTTGTAGGCATAGGTGCCCCATTTGGTGGTGAAAGTCATCTTCAACTAGTCATCTTCTTTCACCATTCTCTGATTATACCCTGAGTAGCCATCTAGGAGAGAGAATCTCTCTGAACCAGACACCACTTGCAATATTTGTTCCATTGAAGGAAGTGGGTAATGGTCTTTGAGAGATGCCCTGTTGAGGTCTCAGAAGTTCACACACAACCTAATTTCTCTACTCTTCTTCCTGACCGGAACCAAGTTCGTAACCCAGCTTGAGTGCTTGATCAGGAATATAATGCTTTCCTCTATTAGCTTGTTTAGCTCTTTCTTCATTAGAGGCTCAATGTGAGGGTTGACTGGTCTCTCATTCTACCTGATGGGCTTAACATCTAGATCCAATTCTATGGTATGTTGTGCCAACTTCGGATTGAATCCTCTCAAGTCTTCATATCTCCAAGCGAAGACATCTAGAAATTATTGGCAAAGCTGTATGAAATCTGATTTCTCCTACTCAATGGCCACTTTACCAATTTGAAGTGTTTTACCTTCCCCAACCGGAATTGGCTCTGAATCTTCTCTCTTGACCTATATGTTAGCCTTTTCCTTACGGAACTGGTCGTTAGGGTTGAAGATACACTCCAACGTAACTAAACCCTTAGGAAGCTTGTTTGTTCGCAGCTACACTACTTGATCCCCGTACTGCTGCTCTAGTCTGTCCTGATTCCTAGCTGAGAATTCAGCCTCTTCTTGTAAAAAATTGACGATCTGTTAATCATTCTCAAACACCTGCCATCTTGTGTTATTATCTGGAACTATTGGCCTCACAATCACATGCATATGTGGTTGTGTTTTTCCCCTTCTGATGTTGTCAACCACATCAAACGTTGCTCCAACTACTGTGAGGCTATCTGTGGCTTCATTTTTCTTCCTCGGTATGGACACGATGTTGAAATCTTTGAAATCCTCAATGAGGTCCCATACCCTATTCTTATAGTTCCTCAACAGGTCATTCTTTGTAGCATGTTGTCCCCTGACTTGGTTAATGATTAGCTCACTATCTCCAAACACCTGCAAGTTCTTTATGCCCTTTTTCCTATCCCAATGAAGTCCATGAATCAAGGCCTCATATTTAGCTGTGTTGTTTGAACAGGAAAACTGGAAATGAAAAGCTGAATAATATTTGATTCCTTGATGTGAAACAAGCATAACTCCTCCTCCTGCACCTTTCCTAATCCTTGATCCATCAAAAAATAATTGCCATACCTCATTGTCATCCTTGTGGTTTGGTTTGGTGATGCTAAGAATAGGCTGGCTTTCTTCATGTATGCAATAGACTCCTAGCTCAGATTCTTCTACTTCTTGGTAGAGATCAAAAGCATGAACCTTTCTCACCCATTCATCAAGAGTCAAATCTGGGATGCTTCCAACTTTGGTGTCAACTTCATTTGTTCTTGGATAATCTTCTTGAGAAAATGCTGAACAGTTGGCATTGATTTGGCTTGGAGTATGAGGCTCAATATGAAAGTTTGCAATTGGTTCGGATCTGACTGTGACCTTATTACCATATATTGTTTTGAACAACATGTGTGACCAGTCAGCAGATAAGTAGCCTCCAATTCTAGCTGTGAAATCCCTTGTTAAGCATAGGGCAAAGAGTGGTGGCAAATTTATCACTGACACATCTTGCAAAATGGTAACGTTGGGGCATGCATGCAAGGTAAGATTCAAACCTTTGATCACTCCCACCATTGCTATTGTTGTCCCATCCAATTGCAGTACCCCCTTTGATATGACTTCATATTGTAGACCCAGCTGATCAACTATTTGCTTGGGCATGACAGAACTACTTGCCCCAGAATAGATCATGCAATTATGTACTAGTTTATCCTCAATGATTAATGAAACGTAGAATGGAGGGGGTTTCAAAAATTTACCTTGTTGTCCTCCATGATTCCCTTTAGGCTGAGTAGCATTTGTGACGACATTCTCTTGCATATGGACCTACTGGTTTGAAGTTGACCAATTCTTCATGGTAGCTTGTATAAGATCTCTTTGGCCTGGGATGGATAAAGATTCCCACATTGATATATTCACATTTGTCTTCTTCATTTGATCAATGATGCTAAATGGGGATGAAATATCTCTTTGTTGTCCTTTAGCATGCACATTCCTTTCTTGTGCATGGGCAGTAACAGTTGGCATTTGATTTGGCTTAGAAGGTGGTTTGGGCTATCCTTGCGTGTTTGGAACTATATTTTTCTTACGAACACCTTGTGGAGTGATGGAAGGTTGTAGATCACTTGGAGCCAATGACTTCCCTTCACCAACATTCCTCTTATTTGATCTTGTGTTAGCTGCTACACTCTGAGAAATTGTTTGATTCATGCCATAAAAATCCTCAGCTTTCCAATTCACAAGTGGGGTATCATTTGGAGTTGTGTTTTGCTGAGATGTCCCTTGTTGCTGATTTGTTTCTTGACTCACTTCACCCTCTACGCCAGTAGTTGTCACCATCAAGGCTTGGTTCAAAGCACCATTGAAGCACATAGATTGGTTGTAAGGTTCATTTCATGGAAAACACCAATCATACTCTTGAGATATGTTGTTTTGCACTGGCACTGATGCTTTAGAAGTAGATGCAACATTGGGGTTATAGGGCTGAAATGGTCTATTAGTGGGAGGCCTTACTTGGCTTTGATTTGCAGCTGGATTGGGTGGCCTATTGGGCTGGTATGGTGGCCTATTAGGTTGAGCTTGAGGCTGATAAGAAGGTCTAAAGCTTTGGGCTTTCTGCCTCTTGAGTGTAACTAGCTCACTTCCCAAGTTTTGCAATTGTTTCATGACCTCTTGGAGTTCATTTGAAGTACTAGAGGATGAAGTAGAAGTTTCATTTGAACTTTGATTTCTAGGAGTGGGAATAGGAGCCAAAGTGGGTGCTTGACTAGTGCTTGGATTTTCTAAGTTTGGATACAAGGGCATGGGAGGGCTAGGAGAAAGCTTACCAGCTTGAATAAGACAGTTTTCAGCCCTAATGGAAATGCTATAAGCAATAGGTAAGGTTGTGTGTCCCATAGATTGAATTAACATAGAAATATCAGAATTCAAAGCCTTAAGATAATATAGAAATATACCTTCAGCTGTTGGCCTAACGGCCACTAGAATCCTATCCCAAGAACTTTGAAATCTGAAGTTGAAGTTAATCAGCTGCTCATTGGGAGCTCTCTTGATAGTTGTCAATTGTTCAAGTAGAGACTAACTTTCTCCCTTTTCTCCAAACTGCTCATGGAGAACTATGCATAACTGATTCCAATTTTGGATAGAACTAGTTCCAAGGCTCCTAAACCATTACAATGCCTTACCTTTGAACTAAGATGCCAGCAATTTGACAGCAACATCCATTTCGTTTATCTCATGGATTGCACAAACGTTAGCAATGTCTTTGACATGATCACCAGGAGTGGTATGATTTTCTCTAGTGAAAAATGGAATGTTCTTCAATGCTGCAATTGGAACTAGATTTTGTGCATTGAGGGCAAGTGGGATGCTACCAATGAAGTTGACAAAAGGGCTTTTTTGCGCCATTCTGATTGGCCTGAGAACCCTTGTTGATTGGATGAAAGGTCTACTAGGTGGAGGGGTTGATAAAGTCCTGTTAGGTGGAGATGGTGATATTTGTGGTCTTCTTCCTCTCCTTCCTCTGCTTGGTGATAGCTGCAATTAGAAAAATAACCCTTCTTCTCAAGTATCAAACCTGGTTTGAATTCTTCTCATGTACCTGGGAAACTTGTGCTGCTATACCACTGAATTCTATCCCTTTGGAGTCGCCAGATGTTTTGGGGAACGAGCCTCAAAAGGATAGATTTTGCCAAGTTACACACCAACCTCGACAAAATTAAACTCAAAATTTTTAAATACCTGTATATTTGAGATTTTAGGTTTTGGAATTTGATTTGGAATGACAGTCCCGAAAACCTGAAAATGCCAGACTTCCGAAATCCTGAAATCTGAAATTCAAAAAACTCTGAAAAATCAAAAATCAAAAATTCAAAAAAATAAAGATACCCTTTTGAAGATTACCCCCAGATCTATTAGGTGGTGAAATTTTGACTTGTTTTGAGCAAGTTAAGCCCTTGAAAATAAATTTTAGAGTTCAGCTTGGAAAGTGAAAAATCTAAAATTGGAGAACTTGTAATTTCTAAGTCCAAATTTCTTGAAAATTCCTTCAAATCGTGTGGAATGACCTCTTGGTCCCACCGGGCATGCCAAAAATGTTGATGGTGAATCACAGTACTCCTGAATGTTTGCAACTCGATGGGTTGAGACTCTCAGTGTGATTGTATAACATGGAGCTTTTCCCAAGTGTGGAACTTTGTGAATCGAGAAAGTTCTCCAGATGAAGGCTGGTTCCTATTCCTCTGTTCAGATGCACACATAAAAATGCAGAGGGTTTACTAAAAAACCTAATCTAACTTGCCAAGGAGACAAGGTAAGAAGATGCATAAAAAAATAAACCTAAACTAACAAAAGGTGATGCATCGAGGAATGAAGAAACACATGTCTTGCCAATAAACACAAACCATTAAAATGTAATACAAGATCATGCACAGATAACCACATTTGCAGTGAAAGATCATGAGGATGCAAATGAACACAGGGAGGGTTGAGAATCATCCACATACATGCATTATTTACTCCAAAGATTGATATAATACACTACAAAATGCCAAGAGGTAAAGTTGCATTACAATTTTAGATGGGAGGTTTGAACTCCACAAATTCACCTACCGAAGAGAAGAAGGGAGGGGAAAAACAATAATTTCCAACTTTAGAAATAATCCCATCCTTACAATTTATAGGAAGAATGAGAGAGAAAAAAGAGAGGAATTCCAAATCTACCCCAACCACCTCCAGGTTACATTTATTTCATCTCATTATGGCGGTAGGTGAGAACCTTAGCAAACCTAAAAAATGGCGAATTGTATTTTTCATTTTGTAAGAAGTTTTTCTCACCCAATTAAATATATCTAGTCGTATTTGGATAGAGTGACCTCGTAATCTTTCTGAAAAGTCCGAACCTTGCATGAATCTGAGCTCCCTGTGAAAATTTATGGCCATTTGAATATTTGCGCCAAGGTTTACTTTCTGTCGGGTTTGGGGTGTCAACGCTCAAAATTTTGCGCCTTCTGAAGATGCACCTCAGCACAACTATAATCATGTCAACATACTCTTAAGTGTGCCATAGGTGCTGAAAATGTGGTGTTGATGTTTTGTACTTTGTGCCCCCAACTTGCGCCAGGGAGCGAATTTTCACATGTTGACACCTTCTGATGTGCGCCCCCAACCTGCGCCATGGCACAAATTTTTTCATGTCGACACCTTCTGATGTGCGCCCCCAACCTATGCCAGGGCATGAATTTTCACATGTTGACACCTTCTGATGTGTGCCATCAACCTACGCCAGGGCGCGGATTTTCACATGTCGACACCTTCTGATGTGCGCCCCCAACCTGTGCCAGGGTGTAAATTTTCGCATGTCAACACCTTCTGATGTGCGCCCCCAACCTACGCCAGGGCATGAATTTTCACATGTCGACACCTTCTGATGTGTGCCCCCAACTTGCGCCAGGGCAAAAATTTTCGCATGTCGACACCTTCTGATGTGCGCCATCAACCTGCGCCAGGGTGCGAATTTTCACATGTCGACACCTTCTGATGTGCACTAGAGGTGCTTGGTGATGCAATAAATGTCAGATTTTTGACCATGTAATGCACTTTCAAAACCTAAAATGAAGGATATCAATTTTCCTTGATTTCCATATTCTTCTTCTCTTGACTATATTTACCCAGGGGGGAGATATATACAACAGTTATTTTATGGAAACTTGTCTGATAGGGACATCCACTTCAAACAACATTATATATGGTCAGATAATTACACATCTCAGTTTAAGAATGCACAAATGTTTTATTGGATGAGCAGAATGCATGTCAAGATGGGTGTGTAACATATTTGGAGTTTCACTGAGGCTGGACATGGAAAAGGAGAGCATGATGGTGCAAGGGCATGTGTGAAAAGAGATCTTGCAAGAGAATAGTTGAAGTACAAAGATGGTGCTAAATTAAAATATGCAAAGAGCATAGTGGAATGGTGTACTGACAACATGGCCCGAGGTTCTCAAGAAAATTCCACATTTCGCAGATATTTTTAGTTGATAGAGGAACAACATATTGCTAATTATGAGGATTTTATGACACTCACTGGGTCTAGTGATATGCACTCATTTTGTAGCTTAGACGTTACTTCGTGGGCCGTATGGACAAGAAAGTTGACATGTTTTTGTGCATCTTGTATCGAATTTGTCACTGCTGAGTGTGATTCACAAGAATGGGTGGAAGGATGGATTTGTAGGCCTCTAACTCCGCTTCCTAGTTATCAACCTCCACAAGCATTACGACTTGTTTCTGCAGATGAAGTTATAACATCCAAGGACTTTGACAAAATTTTGATTTTAGTGCGACAAGGTATTTATGGTTATTTACTTTATTTTTTTATTGAGTTATGTCCATTGAAATTTTAATATGTAATTTAAATTTGAGTTGTTCAACCTTGGTTATTTTTTTGTAAGACATGTGTTTACAGTAATTGCGACAAAAGACAATGAAGAAGGAACAGACTATTTCTTATGTCGTTGCATCGAGGAAAGAAAGAAGTTGACTTCTCCTATTATAGATGGCGAAGATATTGAGTATCCTACAGGGTCAATGGTAGTTACTGGAACTTGGCTTCGACGGTATCCATTAAAAAACTCCTTTGTTTGGGTGTTTGAATACTTTGAAACACACAGGAAAATACTCTTATATTCACATCTAGTTCTAGCGACAAATATTTAGCTGTATAGATATCGAGGAAGGCCTAATAACAAGATTCTTTGGAAGGTTCAAGAGTCAGATCATGAAGCAATATTGTCTGCTATTCAGATTAGATCCAATCCTGATGGTTCATTGGAATGAATTTACAATGCTCATGTCTGGTATATATAATTTCTTTTCAATATATATATAATTTTTTTTAATTTAAAGATCTAGATTTAAGTTTGAATATATTTTATTTTAAATTTTTGTATTTTGTACATATATAGATAGTATATGGTTTTGATTTGAAACTTCAATTTCTTTGACTAACACTTTTATGTTTAGGTTAGTGGTGCTAGAAAAGCTTCTACATTCATGTGGTTGGCACTATTAGTAGAGAATTTCAAATTCTCGAAGCTAAGAGAAGCTTTCATTGTTTAACAAAGTTGTAAATTTTGAAAATGTTGTAAATTTTGAAAATGGTGTAAATTTTAAAAATGTGGTAAATTTTGAAAAATTTGTATATTTTTAAAATGTTGTAAATTTTGAAAAAGTTGTAAATTTTGAAAACGACTCCTCCCCAAGTGTTTACAAGACCATACCTATACGTGTGCACCGAAATGAGAAGGAAAAAACCGACAGAGGCTATTGTAGAGGGTCTCTACGCCAAGGTGCCAGATTAGACGAGGCATCTCTAGGTGCCACGGAGTCTGAGTAGTCAACTGTCGAAGTTGAATGATATTTTGGTCTCAGGGCTTTTAAGGGACTATGCCCAAATGAAGTATCCCAGAAGCAACGACCCTTTCACGCACCGAAAGACCACCTCCTCTAGCGTTCACCTGGCCACTTGAAAGTGCCGATATAGTCAGTTTGGTGCCATGACCCACTGTTTGCAAAATATAGTGTTTGACAACCTTACACTGGCTCCAACTGCACTATTTCACACGTTTGCAAACAATAGGACAGCGAGAGCACTGAAATGAGAAGGAAAAAACTGAGAGAGGTTAATGTAGAGGGTCCCTATGCCAAGGTGTCGGATATGATGAGGCCTCTCTAGGTGCCATGGAGTTTGAGTAGTCACCCGTCAAACTTGAATGATATTTTGGTCTCAGGGCTCTTAAGGGACTACGCCCAAATGAAGTAGCTCGGAATCAATGACACTTTTGTGCACCGAAAAAATACCTCCTCTAGCATTCACCTACCCACCTAGACATTTTGGTGTAGTTGGTTCAATGCCACGACCCACCGTTTGCAAAATGTAGTGTTTGACAACCTTACACTGGCTCCAACTACACTATTTCGCGCATTTACAAACAATTGGACAACAAGATCACCAAAATGAGAAGGAAAAAATTGAGAGGGTAAATTGTAGAGGGTCCCTACACTGAGGTGTTGGATCAGATGAGGCCTCTCTAGGTGCCATGGAGTCCGAGTAGTCACCCGTCAAAGTTGAAATATATTTTGGTCTTAAGGCTCTTAAGGGACTACGATCAAATGAAGTAGCACAGGAGCAATGACCCTTTCACACACTGAAATAACACCTTCTTTAGCATTAACCTGGCCAGCTAGATGCGCCGGCGTAGTCGGTTCGGTGCCACGACCCACTGTTTGCAAAATATAGCGTTTGACAACCTTACACTGGCTCCAACTACACTATTGCACGCGTTTACAAACAATAGAACAACGAGATCACTGAAATGAGAAGCAAAAAACTAAGAGAGGTTATTGTATAGGGTCCCTACACTAACATGTTGGATCAGACGAGGCCTCTCTAGGTGCCACGGAGTCCGAGTAGTCACCCATCGAAGTTGAATGATATTTTTGTCTCAGGGCTCTTAAGGGACTACGCCTGAACGAAGTAGCCCGAAAGCAACGATCCTTTTACACACCAAAACATCCACTCCTCTAGCATTCACCTTGCCACTCGGACGTGTCAGCACAATTGGTTCGGTGCCATGACCCACTGTTTCCAAAATATAGTGTTTGACAACCTTACACTTGCTCCAACTGCACTATTTCACGCATTTGCAAACAATAGGACAAGGAGAGCACCGAAATGAGAAGGAAAAAACCGAGAGAGGATATTGTAGAGGGTTCCTAAATCAAGGTGTTGGATTAGATGGGGCCTTTCTAGGTACCACGGAGTCATATTAGTCACCTGTCGAAGTTGAACGATATTTTGGTCTCAGTGCTCTTAAGGGACTACATCCGAACGAAGTAGCCCGAAAGCAATAACCTTTTCATGCACACAAACACCACCTCCTCTAGCATTCACCTACGCACCCAGACATGCGAGTGTATTCAGTTCGATGCTATGACTCACCGTTTGCAAAATATAGCGTTTGACAACCTTACACTGGCTCCAACTGCATTATTTCACGCGTTTGCAAACAATAGGACAGCGAGAGCACTGAAATGAGAAGAAAAAAACTGAGAGAGGCTATTGTAGAGGGTTCCTACACTGATTTTTTAGATTAGATGAGGACTCTCTAGGTGCCACGAATTCTGAGTAGTCACCCATCGAATTTAAATGATATTTTGGTCTAAGGGCTCTTAAAGGACTACGCACGAACGAAGTAGCCCGGAAGCAACAACCCTTTCGCGCACAGAAACACCACCTCCTCTAGTGTTAAAATTACCACCCATATTTTCCAGCATAGTTGGTTCAGTGGCACGACCCACCGTGTGCAAAATATAGTGTTTGACAACATTACACTGGCTCCAACTACATTATTTCACGCGTTTGCAAACAACCGGACAATGAGAGCACCAAAATGACAAGGAAAAAACTGAGAGAGGTTATTGTAGAGGGTCCCTACGCTGAGGTGTTGGATCAAACAAGGAATTTCTAGGTGCCACGGAGTCTCAGTAGTCACCCGTCAAAGTTGAACGATATTTTGGTCTCAGGGCTCTTAAGAGACTACGCCCGAACGAAGTATCCCAAAATTAATGACTCTTTCGCGCACTAAAACACCACCTCCTCTAACATTCACCTAGCCACCTGGACATGTTGATGTGGTCAGTTTGGTGCCACAACCCACCGTTTACAAAATATAGCATTTGACAACCTTACACTGGCTGTAACTGCACTATTCCGCTCGTTTACAAACAATAGGATAACGAGAGCACCGAAATGAGAAGGAAAAAACTGAGAGAGACTATTGTAGAGGGTCCATACACTGAGGTTTTGGATAAGACGAGGCCTCTCTAGGTGCCACGGAGTCTGACTAGTCACCCGTCGAATTTGAATGATTATTTGGTATGAGGGCTCTTAAGGGACTACGCCTGAACGAAGTAGCCCGGAAGCAACGACCCTTTCACGCACTAAAACACCAGCTCCTCTACCATTCACCTGGCCACCCGAAAGTGCCGATATAGTCAGTTTGGTGCCACAACCCATTGTTTGCAAAATATAGCGTTTGATAACCTTACAATGGCTCCAACTACACTATTTCGTGCGTTTGCAAACAATAGGACAACGAGAGCACCAAAATGAGAAGGAAAAAAATGAGAGAGGTTATTGTAGAGGGTCCCTATGCCAAGGTTTCAGACATGATGAGGCCTCTCTAGGTGCCATGGAGTTCGAGTAGTCACCTGTCCAAGTTGAATGATATTTTGGTCTCAGGGCTCTTAAGGGACTACTCCCAAATGAAGTAGCCCAGAAGCATCGACCCTTTTGTGCACCAAAATACTACCTCCTATAGCGTTCACCTAGCCAATCGAACATTCCGGCGTAGTTGGTTTGATACCACGACCCACTGTTTGTAAAATATAGTGTTTGACAACCTAACACTGGCTCCAACTACACTATTTCACGCGTTTACAAACAATAGGACAATGAGATCACCAAAATGAGAAGGAAAAAACTGAGAGGGGATATTGTAGAGGGTCCCTACGCTAAGGTGTCAGATCAGATGAGGCCTCTCTAGGTGCCATGGAGTTTGAGTAGTCACCTGTCGAAGTTGAAATATATTTTGGTCTCAAGGCTCTTAAGGTACTACGACTGAACGAAGTAGCTCGGAAGCAACGACCCTTTCGCACACCAAAACACCACCTTCTCTAGCATTCACCTGGCTATCCAGATGTGCCGACGTAGTCAGTTTGGTTCCATGACCCACTATTTGCAAAGTATAGTGTTTAAAAACCTTACACTGGCTCCAACTACACTATTTCATGTGTTTGCAAACAATAGGACAACGAGAGCACCGAAATGAGAAGGAAAAAACTGAGAGAGGCTATTATAGAGGGTCCCTGCACTGACGTGTTGGATCAGACGAGGCCTCTCTAGGTTCCATGGAGTCCGAGTACTCACCCATCAAAGTTGAATGGTATTTTGGTCTCAGGGCTCTTAAGGGACTACGCCCGAACGAAGTAGCCCGAAAGCAACGATCGTTCCACGCACCAAGACATCGACTCCTCTAGCATTCTCCTTGCCACCTGGACATGTCAGCGTAGTCATTTTGGTGCCACGACCCACCGTTTTCAAAATATAGCGTTTGACAACCTTACACTTGCTCCAACTGCACTATTTCACGCGTTTGCAAACAATAGGACAGCGAGAGCACCGAAATGATAAGGAAAAAATCAAGAGAGGCTGTTGTAGAGGGTTCTTGTTGTATATATCTTTTCCCCAGGTAGATATAGACAAGAAAGAGAATGGAGAAATCAAAGAATCTCAAATCCTTGACATGCCCAAGGTGCACAGAATGGGCGCATGACACGGAGTGTCAATAGAGGAAACGGTGCGCCCAAGGTGCATAGAATGGGCGCACAACACGGAGTGTCAACAGAGGAAACGGTGCACCCAAGGCGCACAGAATGGGCGCACGACATAGAGTGTCGACAGGGTAAATGGTGCACCCTTGGCACATGGAAGAGGATGACGAAACACACATGAATGCGCCTTTGGCGCACCTTCAAGAGGCGCAACATTTTGAGCGCTGACAGGAAGCAGATCCTGGCGCAGATATTCAGATGGCCATAACTTTTGACTGGGAGCTCAGATTCATGCAAGGTTGGACTTTTCGGAAATATTACGAGGTCCTCTATCCAACTACAACTAGATATCTTTAATTAGACAAGAAAAAATTATTAAAAAAGTAAAATACAGTTCGCTACCTTTGGGTTCATTGGGTTCTCACCTACCATCATTATGAGATGAGTTAAGTGCATTCTGGAGGTGGTTGGGGCAGATTTTAATTTTGTCTCTCTTTTCTCTCTCATTTTTCCTATAAATTGTAGGGAGGGGCTTCTTTCTAAATGTTGGACATTTCTGTTTTTCCCCTCCCTTCTTCTCTTTGGCAGGTGAACTTGTGGAGTTAAAACCTCCCATTTGAAACTGTAATGCAACCTTACCTCTTGGCATTTTGCAGTGTGCTGTATCAATCTTTGGAGCAAATTAATGCATGTATGTGGATGATTCTCAACCCTCTCTGTATTCATTTTCATCCCCCTGATCTTTCACTGTGAATCAGGCTATCTGTGTATGATCTTGCATTGCATTTTAATGGTCTGTGTTTATTGGCAAGATAGGTGTTCTTCATTCCTCGGTGCATCACCTTTGTAGTTTAGGTTTTATTTTATGCATTTTCTTACCCCTGTCTCCTTGGCAAGTTAGATTAGGTTTTTAGTAAACCCTCTGCATCTTCTACGTGTGCATCTGAACAGAGGAATAGGAACCGGCCTTCATCCGGAGAGCTTTTCCGATTTCGCAAGGTCCCACACTTGGGAAAAGCTCCATCAGGGGTGCTGTGATTCGACATCAATAGTTCCTACATCGAGGTGTCAGATTAGATGGGGCCTCTCTAGGTACCACAGAGTCTGAGTAGTCACCCGTCAAAGTTGAACGATATTTTGGTCTCAGAGCTCTTAATGGACTATGTCCGAACGAAGTAGCCCGGAAGAAATGACCCTTTCGTGATCCAAAACACCACCTCCTCTAGCATTCACCTAGCCACCCAGACATGCTGGTGTAGTCAGTTCGATGCCACGACCCACCGTTTGCAAAATATAGCGTTTGACAACCTTACACTAGCTCCAATTGCATTATTTTACGCGTTTGCAAATAATAGGACAGCGAGAGTGCCAAAATGAGAAGGAAAAAACCAAGAGAGGCTATTGTAAAGGGTCCCTATGCTGAATTTTTAGATTAGATGAGGACTCTCTAGGTGCCACGGAGTCTGAGTAGTCACTCGTCGAAGTTAAATGATATTTTGGTCTAAGGGCTCTTAAAGGACTACGCATGAACGAACTAGCCCGGAAACAACAACCCTTTCGCGCACCGAAACACCACCTCCTCTAGTGTTCAAATTACCACCTGGATTTTTTGGTATAGTTGGTTCAGTGGCACGACCCACCAGTTGTAAAATATAGTGTTTGACAATGTTACACTGGCTCCAACTACACTATTTCTCGCATTTGCAAACAATAGGACAGCGAGAGCACTGAAATGACAAGGAAAAAACTGAAAGAGGTTATTATAGAGGGTCCCTACGCTGAGGTGTTGGATCAAACAAGGCCTTTCTAGGTGCCATCGAGTCCGAGTAGTCACCCGCCAAAGTTGAACGATATTTTGGTCTCAGGGCTCTTAAGAGACTACACCTGAACGAAGTAGCCTGAAACCAACGACCCTTTCGCGCACTAAAACACCACCTCCTCTAGCATTCACCTGGCCACCTGCACATGCTGACATAGTCATTTTGGTGTGACGACCCACCGTTTACAAAATATAGCATTTGACAACCTTACACTGGCTCTAACTACATTATTTCACGTGTTTACAAACAATAAGACATCGAGAGAACCGAAATGAGAAGGAAAAAACCTAGAGAGGCTATTGTAGAGGGTCCCTACACTAATTTTTCATATTAGATGAGGACTCTCTAGGTGCCACGGAGTCTTAGTAGTCACCCGTCGAAGTTAAACGATATTTTGGTCTAAGGTCTCTTAAAGGACTACGCACGAACGAAGTAGCCCGGAAGCAACAACCCTTTTGCACACCGAAACACCACCTCCTCTAGTGTTAAAATTACCACACGTATTTTCTGGCATAGTTGGTTTAGTGGCATGGCCCATCATTTGCAAAATATAGTGTTTGACAACATTACACTGGCTCCAACTACACTATTTCGCGCGTTTGCAAACAATCAGACAACGAGAGCACAAAAATGACAAGGAAAAAACCTAGAGAGGTTATTGTAGAGGGTCCCTACATTGAGGTGTTGGATCAAACAAGGAATTTCTAGGTGCCACGGAGTCCGAGTAGTCACCCTTCGAAATTGAATGATATTTTGGTCTCAGGGATCTTAAGAGACTACGCCCGAACGAAGTATCCTGAAATTAATGACCCTTTCGCACACTGAAACACCACCTCCTCTAACGTTCACCTGGCCACCTAGACATGCCGATGTGGTAAATTTGGTGCCATGACCCACCGTTTACAAAATATAGCGTTTAACAACCTTACACTAGCTCTAACTGCACTATTTCGCATGTTTACAAACAATAGGATAGCGAGAGCACCGAAATGAGAAGGAAAAAACTAAGAGGGACTATTGTAGAGGGTCCGTACACTGAGGTTTTGGATAAGACGAGGCCTCTCTAGGTGCCACGGAGTGGGACTAGTCACCCGTCGAATTTGAATGATTATTTGGTCTGAGGGCTCTTAAGGGACTACGCCCGAGAGCACCAAAATGATAAGGAAACAAAACGAAGTAGTTTATGCTTATTATTTTGGGATAATTATCCAATTATACATTGTATTTCTCCAGAATATTTGCCCTGAAGTAGAATCCGGAAGTACACTGAAGTTGCCAGTTTCACGCACTAAAACACTAGCTCCTCTACTATTCATCTGGCCACCCGAAAGTGTCGATATAGTCAATTTGGTGCCATGACCCACTGTTTGCAAAATATAGCATTTGATAACCTTCCAGCCGAATGGCTTTGGTGCCAACTCAAAATATAGCACTTACAATTCACACTATTTCGCGCGTTTGCAAACAATAGGACAATGAGAGCACCAAAATGAGAAGGAAAAAACTGAGAGAGGTTATTGTAGAGGGTCCCTACGCCAAGGTGTCAGATATGATGAGGCCTCTCTAGGTTTCATGGAGTTCGAGTAGTCACCTGTCCAAGTTGAATGATATTTTGGTCTCAGGGCTCTTAAGGGACTACTCCCAAACAAAGTAGCCTGGAAGCAACGACCCTTTTGTGCACAAAAACACTACCTCCTATAGCATTCACCTAGCCAATCGAACATTCCAGTGTAGTTGGTTTGATGCCATGACCCACCGTTTGTAAGATATAGTGTTTGACAACCTAACACTTGCTCCAACTACACTATTTCACGTGTTTACAAACAATAGGACAACGAGATCACCAAAATGAGATTGAAAAAAATGAGAGGGGATATTGTAGAGGGTCCCTACGCCAAGGTGTCAGATCAGACAAGGCCTCTCTAGGTGCCACGGAGTTTGAGTAGTCACCCATCGAAGTTGAAATATATTTTGGTCTCAAGGCTCTTAAGGTACTACGACTGAACGAAGTAGCCCGGAAGCAACGACCCTTTCGCACACCAAAACACCACCTTCTCTAGCATTCACTTGGCTAGCCAGATGTGCCGGCGTAGTCGGTTTGGTTCCACGACCCACTCTTTGCAAAGTATAGTGTTTGACAACCTTACACTGGCTCCAACTGCACTATTTCGTGTGTTTGCAAACAATAGGACAATGAGAGCACCGAAATGAGAAGGAAAAAACTGAGAGAGGCTATTCTAGAGGGTCCCTACACTGACGTGTTGGATCAGATGAGGCCTCTCTAGGTGCCACGGTGTCCGAGTAGTCACCCGTTGAAGTTGAATGATATTTTGGTCTCAGGGCTCTTAAGGGACTACGCCCAAATGAAGTAGCCCGAAAGCAACGATCCTTTCAGGCACCAATAAATCGATTCCTCTAGCATTCACCTTGCCACATGGACATGTCAGCGCAGTCGATTTGGTGCCACGACCCACCATTTTCAAAATATAGTATTTGACAACCTTACACTTGCTCCAACTGCACTATTTCACGCGTTTGCAAACAATAGGATAACGAGAGCACCGAAATGATAAGGAAAAAATCAAGAGAGGCTATTATAGAGGGTTCCTACATCGAGGTGTCAGATTAGATGGGGCCTCTCTAGGTACCATGGAATCTGAGTAGTCACCCGTCGAAGTTGAACGATATTTTGGTCTCAGGGCTCTAAAGGGACTACGTCCGAACGAGGTTGCCCGGAAGTAATGACCCTTTCGTGATCTAAAATACCAACTCCTCTAGTGTTCACCTAGCCATCCAGACATGCCGGTGGATTCAGTTCGATGCCATGACCCACCGTTTGCAAAATATAGCGTTTGACAACGTTACACTGGCTCCAATTGCATTATTTCATGCCTTTACAAATAATAGGACAGCGACAGTGCCGAAATGAGAAGGAAAAAACCGAGAGAGGCTATTGTAAAGGGTCCCTACGCTGAATTTTTAGATTAGATGAGGACTCTCTAGGTGCCACAGAGTTTGAGTAGTCACTCGTCGAAGTTAAATGATATTTTGGTCTAAGGGCTCTTAAAGGACTACGCACGAACGAAGTAGCCCGGAAACAACAACCCTTTCGCGCACCGAAACACCACCTCCTCTAGTGTTCAAATTACCACCTAGATTTTTTGGCATAGTTGGTATAGTGGCATGACCCACCACTTGTAAAATATAGTGTTTGACAATGTTACACTGACTCCAAGTACACTATTTCTCGCATTTACAAACAATAGGACAACGAGAGCATTAAAATGACAAGGAAAAAAATGAGAGAGGTTATTGTAAAGGGTCCCTACGATGAGGTGTTGGATCAAACAAGGACTTTCTAGGTGCCACGGAGTCTGAGTAGTCACCCGCCGAAGTTGAATGATATTTTGGTCTCAGGGCTCTTAAGAGACTACGCCCGAACGAAGTAGCCCGAAAGCAATGACCCTTTCACGCACTAAAACACCATCTCCTCTAGCGTTCACCTGGCCACCTGCACATGCCGACATAGTCATTTTGGTGTGACGACCCACCGTTTAAAAAATATAGCGTTTGACAACCTTACACTGGCTCTAACTGCATTATTTCGCGCATTTACAAAAAATAGGACAGCGAGAGCACCAAAATGAGAAGGAAAAAACCTAGAGAGACTATTGTAGAGGGTCCCTACACTGATGTTTTTGATAAGATGAGGCCTCTCTAGCTGCCATAGAGTCCAACTAGTCACCAGTTGAATTTGAATAATATTTTGGTCTCAGGGCTCTTAAGGGACTACGCCCAAACGAAGAAGCCCGGAAGCAACGACCATTTCATGCACCGAAACACCAGATCCTCTTCCTTTCACCTATCCACGTAGATATGTCAGCACAGTCAGTTCGTTTCCACAACCCACTGTTTGCAA
Organism: Taxus chinensis; assembly: GCA_019776745.2. Taxonomy (NCBI): domain Eukaryota; kingdom Viridiplantae; phylum Streptophyta; class Pinopsida; order Cupressales; family Taxaceae; genus Taxus; species Taxus chinensis. The sequence continues at coordinate 166,554,593 of CM034154.1, read as the reverse complement.
AATATAGCGTTTGACAACCTTACATTGGCTCCAACTGCACTATTTCACGCGTTTGCAAACAATAGGACAGTGAGAGCACCATAATGAGAAGGAAAAAACTGAGAGAGGCTATTATAGAGGGTCCCAACGCTGAGGTATTGGATTAAATGAGGCATCTCTAGTTGCCATGGAGTTTGAGTAGTCACCCATCGAAGTTGAACAATATTTTGGTCTCAGGGCTCTTAAGGGACTACGCTTGAACGAAGTAGCGCAGAAGCAACGAACCTTTTACACACAAAAACACCACCTCTTCTAGCATTCACCTCGCTACCCAAACATGCCGATGCAGTCGGTTTAGTGCCATGACCCACCATTTGCATAATATAGTGTTTGAGAACCTTATACTGGCTCCAACTGCACTATTTCACGTGTTTGCAAACAATAGGACAGTGAGGGCACCGAAATGAGAAGTAAACAACTGAGAGAGGTTATTGTAGAGGGTCCCTATGCCAAGGTTTCAGATAAGATGAGACCTCTCTAGGTTCCATGGAGTATGAGTAGTCACCTGTCGAAGTTGAATGATATTTTGGTCTCATGGCTCTTCGGGGACTCTAGTGTTCACCTTTCGTGCACCGAAACATCCTCTCCTCTAGTGTTCACCTTGCTAGTTAGACGTGTCGGTGCAGTCGGTTTGGTGCCACGACCCACCGTTTGCAAAATATAGCGTTTGACAACCTTACACTTGCTCCAACTGCACTATTTCACGCGTTTGCAAACAATAGGACAACGAGAGCACCGAAATGAGACAGAAAAAATTGAGAGAGGATAATGTAGAGGGTCCCTAAATTGAGGTGTCAGATAACACGAGGCATCTGTAGGTACCACAGAGTCTGAGTAGTCACCCGTCGAAGTTGAATGATATTTTGGTCTTAGGGCTCTTAAGGGACTACGCCCGAACGAAGTAGCCCGGAAGAAACAACACTTTCACGCACCAAAATACCACCTCCTCTAGCATTCACCTAGCCACCCAGATGTTCTGGTGTAGTCAGTTTGGTGCCATGACCCACTGTTTGCAAAATATAGTGTTTGACAACCTTACACTAGCTCTAATTGCATTATTTCGTGCGTTTGCAAATAATAGGACATCGAGAGCACCAAAATGATAAGGAAAAAACTGAGAGAGGCTATTGTAGAGGTTCTCTATGCAAAGCTTTCATATTAGATGAGGACTCTCTAGGTGCCACAGAGTTTGAGTAGTCACCGGTTAAAATTGAATGATATTTTGGTCTAAGGGATCTAAAATGACTACGCCCGAACAAAGTAGCCCGGAAGTAAAAACCCTTTTACGCACCGAGACACTACCTCCTCTAGTGTTCAACTATCCACCTGGATTTTCTGGCATAGTTGGTTCGGTGCCATGATCCACCGTTTACAAAATATAGCATTTGATAACCTTACACTGGCTCCAACTGCACTATTTCACGCATTTTCAAACAACAGGATAGCGAGAGCACCGAAATGACAAGGAAAAACCAAGAGAGGTTATTGTATTAGGTCCGTACGATGAGGCGTTGGATTAGACAAGGCCTTTCTAGGTGCCACAAAGTCTAAGTAGTCACCCGTTAAAGTTGAACGATATTTTGATCTCAGGGTTCTTAAGGGACTACGCCCGAATGAAGTAGCCCGGAAGCAACGAACCTTTCACGCACCGAAACACCACCTCCTCTAGCGTTCACCTATCCACCTAGACGTGCCAACGCTGTCGGTGTCATGCCATGACCCACCGTTTGCAAAATATAGCGTTTGACAACCTTACACTGGCTCTAACTGCACTATTTCGCACGTTTACAAACAATAAGACAGCGAGAGCACCAAAATGTGAAGGAAAAAAATGAGAGAGGCTATTGTAGAGGGTCCCTACACCAAGGTTTTAGATTAAACGAGGCCTCTCTAGGTGCCACGGAGTCTGACTAGCCACCCTTTCGAATTTGAATCATATTTTGGTCTCAGGGCTCTTAAGGGACTACACCCGAACGAAGTAGCCTGGAAGCAACGACTATTTCACACACTAAAACACCAGCTCCTCTACTGTTCACCTAGACATACAGATGTTTCGGTGCAATCGGTTTGGTGCCAAGACCCACTGTTTACAAAATATAGAGTTTAAGAACCTTACATTGGCTCCAACTGCACTATTTCACGCGTTTGCAAACAATAGGACAACGAGAGCACCGAAATGAGAAGGAAAAATCTGAGAGAGGCTATTATAGAGGATCCCTACACTGAGGTGTTTCATCAAAAGAGGCCTCTCTAGGTGCCACGGAGTTCGAGTAGTCAGCCGTCGAAGTTGAACAATATTTTGGTCTCAAGGCTCTTAAGGGACTACGCTCGAATGAAGTAGCGTAGAAGCAACGACCCTTTTACGCACCAAAATACCACATCCTCTAGCATTCACCTCATCACCGAAACATTCCGATGCAATTGGTTTAGTGCCATGACCCGCCGTTTGCATAATATACTGTTTGACAACCTTACACTGGCTCCAACTACACTATTTCGCGTCTTTGCAAGCAATAGGACAACGAGAGCACCGAAATGAGAAATAAAAAAGTAAGAGAGGTTATTGTAGAGGGTCCCTATGCCAAGGTGTTGGATAATATGAGGCCTCTCTAGGTGCCATGGAGTATGAGTAGTCACCCATTGAAGTTGAACAATATTTTGGTCTCAGGGCTCTTAAGGGACTACGCCTGAACGAAGTAGCCCGAAAGCAATGACACTTTCGCGAACCAAAACATCCTCTCCTCTTGCATTCACCTTTCCATCTGGACGTGTTGGTGCAGTCAGTTCAGTGCCACGACCCACTGTTTGCAAAATATAACATTTGACAACCTTACACTTGCTCCAACTGCACTAGTTCACACGTTTGCAAACAATAGGAAAGCGAGAGCACCGAAATGAGTTGGAAAAAATTGAGAGAGGCTAATGTAGAGGGTCCCTACATTGAGGTGTTAGATAAGACGAGGCCTCTCTAGGTACCATGGAGTCTGAGTAGTCACCCGTCAAAGTTGAACGATATTTTGGTCTCAGGGCTCTTAAGGGACTACGCCCGAACCAAGTAGCCCGGAAGCAACAACCCTTTTTGCGCACCGAAATACCACCTCATCTAGCATTCACTTGGGCACACTTACACTTGACAACCTTACACTGGCTCCAACTACATTATTTCATGCATTTGCAAACAATAGGACATCGAGAGCACCGAAATGACAAGGAAAAAACTGAGATAGGCTATTGTAGAGGTTCCCTACATTGAGGTTTTAGATTAGATTAGGACTCTCTAGGTTTCATGGATTCTTAGTCATCGGTCAAAGTTGAATGATATTTTTGTCTAAGGGCTCTTAAAGGATTATACCCGAATGAAGTATCCCGGAAGCAACAACCCTTTCACACTCCAAAACACTACCTCCTCTAGTGTTCAACTATCCACCTAGATTTTTTGACATAGTTAGTTCGGTTTCACTACCCATCGTTTGCAAAATATAGCATTTTACAACCTTACATTGGCTCCAACTGCACTATTTTACACGTTTACAAACAATAGCACAGCAAGAGCACCGAAATGACAAGGAAAAAACTGATAGAGGTTATTGTAGAGGGTCCCCACACTGAGGTGTTGGATTAGACAAGGCCTTTCTAGGTGCCATGAAGTTTGAGTAGTCACCCATCGAAGTTGAACGATATTTTGATCTCAGGGCTCTTAAGGGACTACACCCGAATGAAGTAGCCTGGAAGCAATGAACCTTTTGCAGACCAAAACACTGCCTCCTCTAGCGTTCACCAAGCCACATGGACGTGCCGACGCTATCGATTTGGTGCCATGATCCACCGTTTGCAAAATATAGCGTTTGACAACCTTACACTGACTCCAACTGCACTATTTCGGGCATTTACAAACAATAGGACAAAGAGAGCACCAAAATGAGAAGGAAAAAACCGAGAGAGGCTATTGTAGAGGGTCCCTAGATTGAGGTGTCAGATAAGATGAGGACTCTCTAGGTACCATGGAGTCTGAGTAGTCACCCATTGAAGTTGAACGATATTTTGGTCTCAGGGCTCTTAAGGGACTATGCCCGAACGAAGTAGCCCGGAAGCAACGACGCTTTTTGCGCACCGAAACACCACCTCCTCTAGCATTCACCTGGCCACCTAGACATGCCGGCATAGTCGGTCCTGTGCCACAACCCACCATTTGCAAAATATAGCGTTTGACAACCTTACACTGGCTCCAACTACATTATTTCGCGGGTTTGCAAACAATAGGACATCGAGAGCACCGAAATGAGAAGGAAAAAAATGAGAGAGGCTATTGTAGAGGGTCCCTACACTAAGGTTTCAGATTACACGAGGACTCTCTAGGTGCCACGGAGTCTGAGTAGTCACCCGTCGAAGTTGCACGATATTTTGGTCTAAGGGCTCTTAAAGGAGTACGCCCGAACGAAGTAGCCCTGAAGCAACAACCCTTTCACACACCAAAACACCACCTCATCTAGTTTTCAACTATCCACCTGGATTTACATAGTTGGTTCGGTGCCAGGACCCACCATTTGCAAAATATAGCATTTGACAACCTTACACTGGCTCTGACTGCACTATTTCGCGTGTTTGCAAACAATAGGACTGCGAGAGCACCGAAATGACAAGGAAAAAACCGAGAGAGGTTATTGTATAGGGTCTCTAAACTGAGATGATGGATCAGACAAAGCCTTTCTAGGTGCCATGAAGTCTGAGTAATCACCTATCGAAGTTGAATGATATTTTGATCTCAGTGCTCTTAAGGGACTCCGCCTGAACGAAGTAACCCAGAAGCAATGAACCTTTCGCGCACCGAAACACCACCTCCTCTAGTGTTCACCCTACCACATGGATGTGTCGACGTAGTTAGTTTTGTGCCATGACCCACCGTTTTCAAAATATAGCATTTGATAACCTTACACTAGCTCCAACTGCACTATTTCACGTGTTTACAAACAATAGGACAACGAGAGCACCGAAAAGAGAAGGAAAAAACTAAGAGAGGCTATTGTAGAGGGTCCCTACATTGAGGTGTCAAATAAGACATGGACTCTATAGGCACCACGGAGTCTGAATAGTCACCCATCGAAGTTGAATGATATTTTGGTCTCGGGGCTCTTAAGGGACTACGCCCAAATGAAGTAGCCCGGAAGCAAAGACCCTTTTTGCACACCGAAACACCACCTCCTCTAGTATTCAACTAGCCACCTAGATGTGCCGGCATATTTGGTTCTATGCCATGACCCACCATTTGCAAAATATAGCATTTGACAACCTTACACTGGCTCCAACTGCATTATTTCATGGTTTTTCAAACAATAGGACATCGAGAGCACCGAAATGAGAAGGAAAAAAATGAGAGAGGCTATTGTAGAGGGTCCCTACACCGAGGTTTCAGATTACATGAGGACTCTCTAGGTGCCACAGAGTCTGAGTAGTCACCCGTCGAAGTATCCCGGAAGCAACAACCCTTTCGCACACCGAAATACCACCTCCTATAGTGTTCAACTATCCACTCAGATTTTCATAGTTGGTTCGGTGCCAGGACCCACCATTTGTAAAATATAGCCTTCTACAACCTTACATTGGCTCACACTGCACTATTTTGTGCGTTTGCAAATAATAGGACTGCGAGAGCACCGAAATGACAAGGAAAAAACTGAGAGAGGTTATTGTAGAGGGTCGCTACACTAAGGTGATTGATTAGAAAATTCCTTTCTAGGTGCCATGAAGTCTGAGTAGTCACCCGTCGAAGTTGAACTATATTTTGGTCTCAGGGCTCTTAAGGGAATACGCCCGAACGAAGTATCCCTGAAGCAAGGAACCTTTTGCGCAACGAAACACCACCTCCTCTAGTGTTAACCCTACCACATAGATGTGCCGACACAGTCAATTTGGTGCCATGACCCACCTTATGTAAAATATAGCGTTTGACAACCTTACACTGGCTCCAACTACACTATTTCGTGCATTTACAAACAATATGACAATGAGATCACCAAAATGGGAAGGAAAAAACTGAGAGAAGCTATTGTAGAGGGTCCCTATTCTGAGGTTCCACATCAGACGAGGCATCTCTAGGTGCCATGGAGTCTGACTAGTCACCCATCGAATTTGAATGATATTTTGGTCTCAGGGCTCTTAAGGGACTACGCCCCAACGAAGTAGCCCTGAAGTAATAACCCTTTTGCACACCAAAACACCAAATCCTCTACTGTTCACCTAGCCATGTGGATGTGCCAATGTAGTCAGTTCGGTGCCACAACCCACTGTTTACAAAATATAGTGTTTGACAACTTTACACTGGCTCCAACTGCACTATTTCAAGCGTTTGTAAACAATAGGGCTAAGAGAGCACCGAAATGACAAGTAAAAAAATGAGAGAGGTTATTGTAGAGGGTCTCTACACTGAGATGATGGATCAGACAAGGCCTTTCTATGTGCCATGAAGTCTGAGTAATCACCTGTCGAAGTTGAACGATATTTTGGTCTCAGGGCTCTTAAGGGACTACGCCCGAACGAAGTAGGCCGGAAGCAACGAACCTTTCGCGCACTGAAACACCACCTCCTCTAGTGTTCACCCTACCACATGGACGTGCCGACGTAGTCAGTTTTGTGCCATGACCCACCTTTTTCAAAATATAGCATTTGACAACCTTACACTGGCTCCAACTGCACTATTTCGCGCGTTTACAAACAATAGGACAACGAGAGCACCGAAAAGAGAAGGAAAAAACTGAGAGAGGCTATTGTAGAGGGTCCCTACATCGAGGTGTCAGATAAGATGAGGACTCTCTAGGTACCATGGAGTTTGAATAGTCACCCATCAAAGTTGAACGATATTTTGGTCTCAGGGCTCTTAAGGGACTATGCCCAAACGAAGTAGCCCGGAAGCAACGACCATTTTTACACATCAAAACACCACCTCCTCTAGTATTCACCTAACCACCTAGACATGCCAGCATATTCAGTTCTATGCCATGACCCACCGTTTACAAAATATAGCGTTTGACAACCTTACACTGGCTCCAACTGCATTATTTTGCGGGTTTGCAAACAATAGGACATCGAGAGCACCGAAATGAGAAGGAAAAAACTGAGAGAGGCTATTCTAGAGGGTCCCTACACCGAGGTTTCAGATTACATGAGGACTATCTAGGTGCCATAGAGTCTGAGTAGTCACCCGTCGAAGTAGCGTAGAAGCAACAACCCTTTCGTGCACCGAAACACCACCTCCTATAGCATTCAACTATCCACTCAGATTTTCATAGTTGGTTCGGTGCCAAGACCAACCATTTGTAAAATATAGAGTTTGACAACCTTACACTGGCTCCAACTGCACTATTTCGTGCATTCGCAAATAATAGGACTGCGAGAGCACCGAAATGACAAGGAAAAAACTGAGAGAGGTTATTATAGAGGGTCGCTACACTAAGGTGATGGATCAGACAAGGCCTTTCTAGGTGCCATGAAGTCTGAGTAGTCACCTGTCGAAGTTGAACGATATTTTAGTCTCAGGGCTCTTAAGGGACTACGCCCAAACGAAGTACCCTGGAAGCAACGAACCTTTTGTGCACTAAAACACCACCTCATCTAGTGTTAACCCTGCCACATGGACGTGCCGACGTAGTCAGTTTGGTGCCATGACCCACCTTGTATAAAATATAGCGTTTGACAACCTTACACTAGCTCCAACTACACTATTTCGTGCGTTTACAAACAATAGGACAATGAGATCACCGAAATGAGAATGAAAAAACTAAGAGACGCTACTGTAGAGGGTCCCTATTCTGAGGTTCCAGATCACACGAGGCCTCTCTAGGTGCCACGGAGTCTGACTAGTCATCCGTCGAATTTGAATGATATTTTGGTCTTAGGGCTCTTAAGGGACTACACCCAAACGAAGTAGCCCTGAAGCAACGACCCTTTCGCGCACCGAAACACCAGCTCCTCTACTGTTCACCTAGCCATGGGGATGTGCCAATGTAGTTGGTTCGGTGCCACAACCCACTGTTTACAAAATATAGTGTTTGACAACCTTACACTGGCTCCAACTGCACTATTTCGCGCGTTTGCAAACAATAGGACAACGAGAGCACCGAAATGAGAAAAAAAAACTGAGAGAGGCTATTGTAGAGAGTCCTTATGCTAAAGTTTCAGAATAGACGAGGCCTCTCTAGGTGCCACGGAGTTCGAGTAGTCAGCCGTCGAAGTTGAACAATATTTTGGTCTTAGGGCTCTTACGGGACTACGCTCGAACGAATTAGTGCGGAAGCAATGACCATTTTACACACCCAAAAACCACCTCCTCTAGTGTCTAACTCACCACCCAGACATTCCAGCACAGTCGGTTTAGTGCCATGACCCACCATTTGTAAAATATAGCAATTGACAACCTTACACTAGCTCCAACTGCACTATTTCGCGTGTTTACAAATAATAGGACATCGAGAGCACGGAAATGAGAAGGAAAAAACTGAGAGAGGTTATTGTAGAGGGTCCCTACACTAAGGTGTCGGATAAGACGAGTCCTCTCTAGGTGCCACGGAGTTTGAGTAGTCATGCGTCGAAGTTGAATGATATTTTGGTCTTAGGGCTCTTAAGGGACTATGCCTGAATGAAGTAGCCCAAAAGCAACGACACTTTTACGCATAAAAAAACCACCTCCTCTAGCATTAACCTAGCCACCCAGATGTGCTGGCATAGTTGGTTCAGTGCCATGACCCACTGTTTACAAAATATAGCATTTCACAACCTTACACTGGCTCCAACTACACTATTTAACGCGTTTGCAAACAATAGGACAGCGAGAGCACGAATATGAGAAGGAAAAAACTAAGAGAGGCTATTGTAGACTTTCCCTATGCCGAGGTGTCAGATCAGACAAGGCCTTTCTAGGTCCCATGGAGTCCGAGTAGTCACCCGTCAAAGTTGAATGATATTTTGGTCTCAAGGCTCTTAAAGGACTACGCTCGAACGAAGTAGCCCGGAAGCAACGACAATTTCACGCACCGAAACACTACCTCCTCTAGTGTTCACCTGGCCACCCAGACCTACCAGTGTAGTCAGTTCGGTGCCATGACCCACCGTTTGAAAAATATAACGTTTGACAACCTTACACTAGCTCCAACTGCACTATTTCTCGCATTTGCAAACAATAGGACAGCAAGAGCACCGAAATGATAAGGAAAAAATTGAGAGATGCTATTGTAGAGGGTTCTGACACTGAGGTTTTAGATCAAACGTGGCCTCTCTAGGTGCTACGGATTCTGAGTAGTCACCCGTCGAAGTTGAATGATATTTTGGTCTCAGGGCTCTTAAGAGACTACGGTCGAACGAAGTAGCCCGGAAGCAATGACCCTTTTGCGCACCGAAACATCACATCCTCTAGCATTCACCTGGCCACTTAGATGTTTTGGCATAGTCAGTTTGGTGCCACGACCCATCGTTCACAAAATATAGTGTTTGACAAGCTTACACTGGCTCCAACTGCACTATTTTACGCATTTGCAAACAATAAGATAGTGAGAGCACCAAAATGAGAAGGAAAAAACTTAGAGAGGTTATTTTAGAGGGTCCCTACGCCACGTTTTTGGATCAGACAAGGCCTCTCTAGGTGCCACGGAGTTCGAGTAGTCACCCATCGAAGTTGAACAATATTTTGGTCTTAGGGCTCTTAAGGGACTACGCCCGAAAAGTAGTCCGGAAGCAACGACCCTTTCACGCATCAAAACACCACCTCCTCTCACGTTCAACTACCCACCCAAATGTGTTGACGTAGTTAGTTCGGTGCCACAACCCAACGTTTACAAAATATAGCGTTTGATAACGTTAAACTGGCTCCAAATGCACTATTTTGTGTGTTTGCAAACAATAGGACAGCGAGAGCACCGAAATGAGAAGGAAAAAACCAAGAGAGGCTACTATAGAGGGTCCCTACATCGAGGTTCTGGATCAGATGAGGCCTCTCTAGGTGCCATGGAGTCTGACTAGTCACCCGTCAAAGTTGAATGATATTTTGGTCTCAAAGCTCTTAAGGGACTACATCCGAATGAAGTAGCCCGGAAGCAACGACCCTTTCACGCACCAAAACACCAGCTCTTCTACTGTTCACCTAGACATGTGGATGTGTCGGTGTAGTTGGTTTGGTGCCATGACCCACTGTTTGCAAAATATAGCATTTGACAACCTTACACTGGCTCCAACTGCAATATTTCGTGCGTTTGCAAACAATAGGATAGCGAGAGCACCGAAATGAGAAGGAAAAAACTGAGAGATGCTATTTTAGAGGGTCCCTACACTGAGGTGTCAGATCGGACGAGGCCTCTCTAGGTGCCATGGAGTCTGAGAAGTCACCCGTTGAAGTTGAAAAATATTTTTCTCTCAGGGCTCTTAAGGGACTACACCCAAACGAAGTAGCGTGGAAGCAACGACCCTTTTGCGCACCAAAAATCCACCTCCTCTAGCATTCACCTGGCCACCTAGATGTGTTGGCATAGTCAGTTCAGTTTGATGACCCAGGGTTTGCAAAATATAGCGTTTGACAACCTTACATTGGCTCTAACTGCACTATTTCGCACGTTTGTAAACAATAGGATAGCAAGAGCACCAAAATGAGAAGAAAAAAACCGAGAGAGCTTATTGTAGAGGGTCCCTATGCTGAGGTGTTGGATCAGATGAGGCCTTTCTAGGTCCCGCGGAATCTGAGTAGTCACCCGTTGAAGTTGAACAATATTTTGGTCTCAAGGCTCTTAAGGGACTACGCTCGAACGAAGAAGCCCGAAAGCAACGACCCTTTCACGCAGTGAAAAACCACCTCCTCTAGCATTCACCTATCCACCCAGACCTTCTGGCATAGTCGGTTCTGTGCCACGACTGACCGTTTGCAAAATATAGCGTTTGACAACCTTACACTGGCTCCAACTACACTATTTCACCCATTTTCAAACAATAGGACAGCGAGAGCACCAAAATGAGAAGGAAAAAACCAAGAGAGGATATTGTAGAGGATCCTTACACTGAGGTGTCAAATAAGACGAGGCCTCGCTAGGTGCCACAGAGTCCGAGTAGTCACCTGTTGAAGTTGAACGATATTTTGGTCTCAAGGCTCTTAACGGACTACGCCCGAACGATGTAGCCCGGAAGCAATGACCCTTGCGCGCACTGAAACATCACCTCCTCTAGTGTTCACCTTGCCACTTGGACATGTTGGCATAGTCAGTTATGTCGACACTAAAATTTTCCTCCGTAATTTCTTTTTCATTAATGTATGTATTAGGAATAGGATGTTGTTAAGTATAATTAGTAGTAACGTCTGATAAAAGATAACGGTGTGGTCAGTACGGTACCGCCAATAATGTGGAGTACGGTAACAGTCAAAGTACAATATGAATGTTGTAAAAAGTAAATATTTTTCGTAAGTGGTCCGGTAATGTTAAAATGTCAAAGTTTGGGTAATTAGAGAAGTAGGGTCTACATGATTAGGAATTAGAAATATTATATTGGTAATAAGGACATCGAGTGAGGTCATAAATATTTTGTGTATTTTATTTGTAAAAAGTCTAAAAATGTGGAACCCATGTAAAATGATAAGGTTTATCTTATCTTAAAAGATAAGATTACATGTACAGATAAGAGTTAAGGTATGGAATATGATTCGTCAGAGTGGATTTCTTATCCTATCTTAGAGATAAGATGGATAAGCCTGGAAGTTCTATAAATAGAGAGGCCACCCCCTCATTTAGCATAGAAAGTAGTGAGAAATACTGTAGGAAGTGTGCAAAGGAAGCCATCAGTTTAAAAGTGTGTTGAAGAAGCCATTAAGAGGTGTAATTGTAAAGTTTCTCCCATAGTCTTGGTGAAAGGCAAGTGAAGTCAATAACACTTGAAGTACCTCATGGGTGAGATTGTAACAATTTCATGTTAATATTATAATTTATTTTGATATTTCAGATTTTTCATCATTCTGTCTTATCATAGTCAATGGTATTCTTGTGTTATGTTGTTTTGTTTCCAGATTACATCCACCAAACTAAAGGTTGTGCATTAGTAAATAATCATAGCACGAGGAGTTCCCGGTGAAGAATTATCATAGTGCCGGATTGGTGATGACATTTTGGTTCCGTTGCCTGGACCATTCCTCGTTGGTGGATTTTCTGGAGAGATATTCCCACTTAGTCAAAAATTAATGTGAGGGTAACCTTGTTTTTACTGTGCATAGTAGTTACCATGGTAAAGTCATTTTTTCCATAATAGTAGTTACCATGGTAAAGTCATTTTTGCTGGGAACAGTATTTACCGCAGTAACTTCACTTTTTACTATGAATAGTATTTACCGCAGTAACTTCACTTTTTACCGTGAATAGTGTTTACCACAGTAAGTCAAGTTTTACCATAGTTACCGTGGTCATTTCTATTTTACTGTAGAAAGGTGTAAAGTCACTTTTTATTACAGTGATTCAATTATTTGTGCACATAAGTCTTGTTGATTGTACTTGTGGGTTGGTATTTCACGGTGGTTACTTTTGAAAATGGAAAAGATTCCTATTTTTTCAGCTCAATCTAATGAAGATGCTTCTTCTTTCATTGAAGAGTTTAAACGATCTTGTATTTGTAATGGCGTTATAAGAAGGGAACAATGGATTGAATTTTTTCTTACCTTTTTGGATGGTTCAGCGCTTAGGAGGTTTGAAACACTAGGTGATAATATGAAAAATTCATGGGATTTATTAACTGAAAGTTTTCTTGAAGAATTTGGTAAACAACTGAAATATGCAGATCTCATGATCGAGATCACAAAGCTATCCCAAGGAGAGAAGGAGAAGATAAGGGATTATCATGCTCATGTTTTAGAGCTAAGGAGGAAGCTCGATGCCCAGATCTGGAAGGAAGGATTAGCGGATGGGTTGATGAACGGCATGGATAATCTCCTATGTAAGCACTTCATTCTTGGGATGAAGCCAGAGATCAGACAACGAGTGAAGTATGACTACCCAGCTACCATTGAATAAGCAAAAGAAATTGCAAGAAGGAAAAAAGAAAGCATGGAAGAGGAGCCCAAAGAAATTGTTGCTAAAGTAGATCCTACACCAACACCTTTGGTCCAGAATCCACAACCACTCCCGGTGAGCACAAATATTTCTCCTAGTACATCTACTGAGTATGAAGATCTGCTCAAAAAGATGGGTCAGTTAACTATCAATTTTCTTCAAGGAAAATAATTTAGTTCTCAGGGAGGAGATAGAGGTCCAAAAAGAAATATTTCTGAAGTTGTTTGTTATGGTTGTTATAAAAAGGGTCATTATAAGTATAATTGTCCAGATAGAGCTTCTACATCTGGTAAAGGAGATAATGACAAAGGAAAAGCACCTATGAATTCTTTTAATGTAGTAGATAAGAGAAGAAATAAAGAAGTAGATGTGTTTGTAACAAAAAGAATGAAAGAAAAAGATAATCAAGATGGAAATGATCCTAAGAAGATGAAAAGAGAAACTAATAAGAAACATAGGAGAAGAAAGCTAGGTGTGCAGGATTTTCTTATTTCACAGGGGCAAGGACCATACTCCATCCTGGAAGATCTGTCCAAAAGGCCTGTAAATATTACATATGGTCAACTCTTGGCTATGTCTTCTGAGAAGAGGTGGGAGCTGTGAAGTGGACTCAATGCTCAACAAAGAAAGGAGGTTGAGGTCCCTATTTTTGAGATAGAGGCAAATCCCTATGCTCCACAAGCAGAGGTATTATGTAATGGTATTTCAATTCATGATGTCTTAGTTGATGGAGGTGCTGCAGTTAATGTAATGACCGAGTCTGTAATGAGTATGTTGGGCTTAAAAATTGATCGCCCTTCAACACTTGTGTTAAGGTCATTAAATAAGGGAAAAATTAAACCAGTAGGTGTAGTTTCAAATGTGGAAATATCTGTTATGGGTGTTGTATGTGTGGTAGACTTTCAGGTGATGAAAAATGGTACTGTTGTGTTGCCAATGCTGCTGGGAAGACCATGGCTAAGGAGAGTTCATGCAAGAAACTATTGGAATGAAGGTTTCATGACACTTGGACGTGGTAGAGAGAGGGTGAAGATAAACGTGTTCCCTCGACATCATAAGGCAGAACCTGTGGATTCAAGTGATGAAACTGATGATTGGACATCCTCTGATTACTCTAGTACTAATGAAGTGGACACTGAAGATGAAGAAAGTGAGGTTGATGTTTCAGTCATGGATATCCTTCTAGTCATACCAACTCATGGCCCCATAAAATTATCTAAAGAAGAAGTTGATGATCATCTCCAACAAATAAAGATTGGTGATGCTGTGATGGAGAGTGAGAAGGAATCCTACCTCCAGCTCTTTCGAAGGTACATACACCTATTCACTTTTGATTACAAGGAACTCTGTCAAGTAAGTTGGGTAGAACATTCTATTGAGCTGGTAGATGGTGCTAAGCCCATAAAGAAAATTCCATATAGAATGAATCCTAATTTTTCCAAGACTGTAAAAGAAGAAATAGATAAGTTGCTTGATGCAGGATTCATATTTGCTGTGGAGAATTCAGAATGGTTTTCTCCCATTGAGATCTCAATAAAAAACAATGGGAAGCTACGCATTTGTGTTGATTACAGGAAGCTCAATAAGGCAACAAAGAAGGATCATTACCCTCTTCCATTTTCAGATCAGATCTTGGACGAAGTAGCTGGCTAGGAGTGCTATAGTTTTGCTGATGGATATAGCGGCTACAACCAAGTTTGTATAGCAGAGAAAGATCAGCTGAATACCACGTTCACCACTCCTTGGGGAACGTTTTCTTATAGAGTTATGCCTTTTGGGTTATGTAATGCTCAGCAACATTCCAACGTTTGATGAATAGGGTGTTCGAACCCTACATTGGGGCCTTCATCAGAGTATTTCTAGATGATTTTTACATCTATGGGAGCATGTTGGACCACCTGCACCAGATGGAGACAGCATTTCAAAGGTTAGATGAAGGACAAGCCTCACTAAACCCTACAAAGTGTCTTTGGATGTTTTAAAGGTGTTTTGTTAGGGCATGTTGTATCCAGAGATGGTATTGGTACTGATCCTGATAAAGTTTCAAAAATCAAATATTTACCATTTCCTATGAATAGAAGTAAGTTGAGATCATTTTTAGGCCATTTGGGTTACTATAGAAGGTTCATCAAGAATTTCTCAAAGATTACACAGCCACTAACCCAGTTCTTGAAGAAGGATGTTACTTATGAACCAAGAAATAAGGCGCATGAAGCTTTTGGACAATTGAAGGAAGCCCTGGTGTCTTCACCTGTTTTGAAGAATCCAAATTGGAGCAAGCCATTCATTATGTACACTGATGCCTCAGATACAGCACTAGGAAGTACTTTGAGCCAAAATGATGAAAATGGGAATGAACATCTAATTTATTTTGGAAGCAGAAAAATGAGTAGTGCTGAGGTAAATTATACTGTAACTAAAAAAGAGGCTCTGGCTATCATTTTTGCTGTAAAGAAGTTTAGAAATTACTTGCTAGGGCAAAAAGTTCTAGTTGTAACAGATCATCAGGCTCTAAAATATATTGTAAATAAGCCTAACCCATTAGGGAGTATAGAAATATGGATAATTTTGCTACAAGAATTTGAATTTGATATTATAGATAGGCCAGGAAAGAAGCATGTCAATGCAGATGCACTCTCTCGAGCCTATGATGGTTTAGGATCATCTTGTGATGATGATGATTTCCTCGATGCAACATTGTTATCCCTTGACACAATCCCTAGTGAATACATAGATATTTGAAATTATTTGAATGAATTCAAGTTTCCTTATGGTGCCAATGCAAAGACTAAGAGAAAGATTATTCAAGCCAGTCATCCATATTCTATTCTCCATGGATTATTATTTCGAATAGGACCTGATGGATAGTACAAGAGGGCAGTTGGACATGATCAAGGGAAGGAACTGCTAGAAGAATTCCACAATGGTACATGTGGAGGGCACTTCTCTGGACAACTTACAGCAACAAGGATCTTGGATGTAGGTTATCACTGGCCCACTCTTTTTAAAGATTGTTATAATTATTGTAAGACATGTGATATTTGTCAAAAACATGGTAACCATAAGACTTCATCAGCTCCATTATGCCCTATTCTTCCACTTGGTCCCTTTGAAAAGTGGGGAATAGACATTGTAGGTCCACTTCTAACTACATCACGCCAAAATAAGTATATTGTAGTTGCCACAGATTATTTAACCAAGTGGGTTGAAGCTAGGCCATTGAAAACAACTTCCATGGATGAAGTGGCAAGGTTCATATATGAACGTGTTGTCACCAGATTTGGTTGTCCATTAGAAATTGTAACAGATCAATGAAGCCACTTCATTAATGAGGTGGTAGAAGCCCTAGTCAATAAGTTTTCTATTAAGCAGAGGAAGGCAACAACATACAAGCCAAGCACAAATGGACAGGTGGAACGAACAAATTTTGTGTTGTGTCAAATTCTAGCAAAAGATGCAGCCTTGCAGGTACATAAGTGGGATAAAAGGATTCATGCAGTATTATGGGCATATAGGGCAACAGAAAAGTCAGCAATAGGATACTCCCCATTTCAGTTGGCCTATGGCATTGATCTAGTTCTTCCTATTGAGTTTGATATTCCCACTGTGAGAGTTATGAAAAATGAAAGGATGGATGAAAGTGATTCAGTAAAAGAAAGGTTGGTACATCTTCATTTGCTAGAGGAAATGAGGGAAATAGCAAAGGATACAAGCCATAAGAAGAAAATGAAGCAGAAGGAATACTTTGATCAAAAGATCTGGTGGTCTCCATTTCATGTGAATGACTTGGTTCTAGTATATGATTCCAGATACAAAAAAAGAAGACAGAGAAAATTTCTTCCAAAATGGATGGGGCCCTACAAAATAGCAGCTGTGCATAAAAATGGTACGTACCGACTGGAGGAATTGGATGGCACTCCCATTACGAAATGGGTCAACCACGACAAGTTGAAGATTTTCCAAGCACCAGAATAAGTCTACTCTGAGGACAGAGTAGAAGCTAGGAAGGGGGAAGATGTCGACACTAAAATTTTCCTCCGTAATTTCTATTTCATTAATGTATGTATTAGGAATAAGATGTTGTTAAGTATAATTAGTAGTAGCATCTGATAGAAGATAACGGTGCCATTAGTATGGTGCCGCCAATAATGTGGAGTACGGTAATAGTCAAAGTACAATAAGAATGTTGTAAAATATAAATATTTGTCGTAAGTGGTCCGGTAATGTTAAAATGTCAAAGTTTGGGTAATTAGAGAAGTAGGGTCTACATGATTAGGAATTAGAAATATTATATTGGTAATAAGGACAAGGAGTGAGGTCATAAATATTTTGTGTATTTTATTTGTAAAAATTCTAAAACTGTGGAACCCATGTAAAATGATAAGGTTTATCTTATCTTAAAAGATAAGATTACATGTACAGATAAGAGTTAAGGTATGGAATATGATTCGTCAGAGTGGATTTCTTATCCTATCTTAGAGATAAGATGGATAATCCTGGAAGTTATATAAATAGAGAGGCCACCCCCTCATTTAGCATAGAAGGAAGTAGTGAGAAATATTGTAGGAAGTGTGCGAAGGAAGCCATCAGTTTAAAAGTGTGTTAAAGAAGCCATTAAGAGGTGTAATTGTAAAGTTTCTCCCATAGTCTTGGTGAAAGGAAAGTGAAGTCAATAACACTAAAGTACATCATGGGTGAGATTGTAACAATTTCATGTTAATATTATAATTTACTTTGATATTTTAGATTTTTCATCATTCCATCTTATCATAGTCGATGGTATTCTTGTGTTATGTTGTTGTTTTGTTTCCAGATTACATCCACCAAAATAAAGGTTGTGCATTAGTAAATAATCATAGCACGAGGAGTTCCCGGTGAAGAATTATCATAGTGCCAGATTGGTGATAATAGTTCGGTGCAACGACCCACCGTTTACAAAATATAGCGTTTGACAACCTTACACTGGCTCTAATTGCACTATTTCACGCGTTTGCAAACAATAGGACAGCGAGAGCACCGAAATGAGAAGGAAAAAACTGAGAGAACCTACTATAGAGGGTCCCTACATCAAGGTTTTGGATCAGACAAGGCCCCTCTAGGTGTCACGGAGTCCGAGTAGTCACCCGTCGAAGTTGAACGATATTTTGGTCTCAGGGCTCTTAAGGTACTACGCCCAAACGAAGTAGCCTGGAAGCAACGACCCTTTCATGCACCAAAAAACCATCTCCTCTAGCATTCACCATGCCATCTAGATGTGCTGGCATAGTTGGTTCAGTGCCATGACCCACTGTTTGCAAAAAAGAGTGTTTGACAACCTTACACTGGCTCTAACTACATTATTTCACGTGTTTACAAACAATAGGACAGTGGGAGCACCAAAATGAGAAGGAAAAAAATGAGAGAGGCTATTGTAGAGGGTCCCTACACCGAGGTGTCAGATTAGATGAGGACTTTCCAGGTGCCATGGAGTCTGAGTAGTTACCCGTTGAAGTTGAACGATATTTTGGTCTAAGGGCTCTTAAAGGACTACACATGAACGAAGTAGCCTGGAAGAAATGAAACTTTTGTGCACCAAAACGCTGCCTCCTCTAGTTTTTAAATGGCCACCCAGATGTGCCGGCATAGTTGGTTCGGTGCCACAACCTACCGTTTGCAAAATATAGCATTTGACAACCTTACACTGGCTCTAACTGCACTATTTCACGTGTTTGCAAACAATAGGACAACGAGAGCAGTGAAATGAGAAATAAAAAACTGAGAGAGGTTATTGTAGAGGGTCCCTACGAGGCCTCTCTAGGTGCCACGGAGTCTGAGTAGTCACCCATCGAAGTTGAACAATATTTTTGTCTCAGAGCTCTTAATGGACTACGCCCGAACGAAGTAGCCCAGAAGCAATGACCCTTTCGGGCACCAAAACACCACCTCCTCTAGCATTCACCTTACCACCTAGATGTTCCAACATAGTTTGTTCAGTGCCACAACCTGCCGTTTGCAAAATATAGCGTTTGACAACCTTACACTGGCTCCAACTGCACTATTTCACATGTTTACAAACAATTGGACAACGATAGCACCGAAATGAGAAGGAAAAAACCAAGAGAGGCTATTGTAGAGGGTCCTTACACTGAGGTGTCAAATTAGATGAGGCATCTCTAGGTGCCATGGAGTTTGAGTAGTCACCTGTTGAAGTTGAACGATATTTTGGTCTCAGGGCTCTTAACGGACTACGCCCGAACGAAGTAGCCCGGAAGCAATGACCCTTGCGCGCACCGAAACATCACCTCCTCTAGTGTTCACCTTGCCACCCAGACATGTCGGCATAGTCAGTTTGGTGCCATGACCCACCGTTTGCAAAATATAGCGTTTGACAACCTTACACTGGCTCTAATTGCACTATTTCACGCGTTTGCAAACAACAGGATAACGAGAGCACTGAAATGAGAAGGAAAAAACCAAGAGAGGCTATTGTAGAGGGTCCCTACATCAATATTTTGGATTAGACGAGGCCTCTCTAGGTGCCACTTATTCCAAGTAGTCACCTGTCAAAGTTGAATGATTTTTTGGTCTAAGTGCTCTTAAGGGACTACGCCCGAACGAAGTAGCCCGGAAGCAACGACCCTTTCGCGCCCTGAAACACCACCTCCTCTAGCATTCACCTAGCCATCCAGACATGTCGACACAGTTGGTTTGGTGCCATAACCCACCATTTGTAAAATATAACGTTTGATAACCTTACACTGGCTCCAACTGCACTATTTCACACGTAAACAAACAATAGGACAGCGAGAGCACCGAAATGAGAATAAAAAACCAAGAGAGGCTATTGTAGAGGGATTTCTTCCAAAATTCATCGGTGTAATCTTGCACATCTTGGCCTTTTTTTTCCTGAGATATTTTGAATACATGGACCTCTCTTCATCATAACAAATACGATAGAATTTCTTTTTTATTGGTCTCTTAAATTCATCCCACTTAGAAATAGGTGGAAGATTCTTAACAACCAAGAAATGAACATAGCTTTCAAACCAGGTTAAAGCCTGAATGGTTAATTTTAACCTTGAAAATTAAATTCATTGACTCTCATTGATTTGATGCAAATTGAAATATACCTCAATTTGAGTTAGCCAATGGTCTAACTTATCGGCATTCATGTCCCCATCATAAGGATAAATTTATATCTTCACCTTCTCTTTAAATGGAGGAGGAGTAATTTTTGTATGGGGTTGTTCTTCCCATGATGGACTAAATATTTCCCATAAACAAGGAAATATTTCCCACATATTTGGATAGACTTGCCACATCTGCCTCCATCTTGTAGAAACGTTCTTCTTCAGTCTCATGTGCATGTCACTACGAGCCATATTTCGTATTCCTTGCTTCCACTTCTTGGTGGAAATATCTTCTTGAAAAGGAATGAGGATACCTTCATCACTTTCACTACCCTTCTGGGTGAGGGTTATCTAACTAAAAATGTCAACACAAGTTAAACCACACAAAAACACTTGATCTTAAAATCTCTGATCCATAAACTGCATCTTTTAAACAATAAATGGATCTTATCTTAGTGATGATAAATGAACAATTACCAAAGTTATTATTATCCAGTATGTTATGAAATAATCATTCATACAATACTAAAATTTAGATATGCAAGACAAGGAGACAAGAATTTTATCCTAGAGAAACCCAATGTGGGAAAAACTCTAGCTAGGTAAGAAATTTATTCACTTCACTATATAAATTTCCAATACAATACAATACAAGATCACTACCAAAAGATGTCCTTTAACAAGGATTTAAGATCTCTCTACTTGCATCACTTGTTTATAACCCTCAACGAGAAAGAACTTAGTTGTCTATGAACAAAACCAGAACAATTTGAAAACTTTCCCCCTTTTCTCACACTTGAATTCACTCTAAATGACTTACTTAGATGATTAAATGTGCTTGCATTTATAGTTTTTATATCCAAGGATGAAAGGAGATGAGAAACGAACTGATTTGGGAAGTCCAAACATTTTTAACTATTTAAATTCCCATTTTGGCATTGTCAAGGAAAAAATCACTACTTTCTACAGGAGGTGTTTACATAATCACTGCGGCAATTACGTAACTGCTGGTGCTTGCAGATAGCAGTCCCGCAACTACTACTCTGTGAAGAGAAGCGGTTCCACAACTGTCGCAGTATTTGTGTAACCGCCACACAATCAATACACAAAATATAATAAGAATCATCGTCAACCTGAATTCGCCATTTTCCATAACGATGAACATGTTGAGGGTATATTTTCCAAGTTTCAAAAAGTAAATACATCTAATTTGGTACTTCTAGATCTATTTTTTGGATCATACTCATGCTTTAATAATTTAATACTTTGTCAATATCAATGTTGTGTCCTAGCCTATTTACAATGAAGAGAAAATTTGGAACATATTAAGAATGTAAACTTAATCAAACTAGAAATAACACAACTTCCATGATTAAAGGATCTATTCTGAATTTATTTAAGATAGTAAGAACTGGGGACAATACTTCTAATTCTATGTTCATGAAAACATAAACATACATGAATGAAAATATTGTCTAGATAATTCAAGCACATTAATACTAGAAGTAAAAAACATTAGAATAGATGAACAAGAAATAAATAAAACTTCCATTCACATCGGAGAGGAGTGACCCTTGCTCCTTCCCTCTGATCTGGTTACTAATGTGTACTCAAAAACACAATTTATTCTAGAATCATGTTATTTATTTATCAATTGTTCAGTTTACAGTACTCTTATTATCTTTCTTCAATGTCCAACCATTTATTCTATAATGATATAAATAGAAGGATATCATACATGCAATAAAATCAAATCAAACATATATAGTTCAGATTTATTGTTATGAAAACCAACACACATGGATATATATAAGAATCAAACAAAATGTGCTCCAAACGCACGTCTCTGAAAATATATATGTATAAGTTCATAATGTATGTGTACATCTCAAACTAAGTGTGTCATAATGTACATATGGGACCACATGCAGTCGCAAAAGGCTATACATATACAATGGAATATGAATCTACTCATGACCACATATTTACATCCAGGTGGACTATAAATCTACTCATGAAACATCTTCCCTCTCTTCGCCTTGCTAGAAGTAGCATGTCCATGACCTGGGGATGTAGTGGAGGGAGATGCCACTATGGATTTCATCCATGTGGTCCTAGGTGTCTCTAACCATGCCTGCAACCTAACCTACACATTCATAAACAACAAGTTTTTAACACCCAAAATTTTAAAATACATTCAAAATTTAGAAACTTGTAGAATTTCGTTAAAATGCATGTGAAATCTTACCGCAATGTCATGATCCCTATCAATTTGTTGTTGATGTGTCGCAAGGACAACAATAGACTCACGAGGAGTAAGCTACATACAAATAATTAATTTTCAAATTAAATATTTCACATATAAATACAACATTTGATATTGTAGATTTAAGTTTAATAAGAAATAATGAACCTCCAAAATTTAAAAAAATTAAAAAATTGTACCTCAGTTAGTGGATCTGCAGATGCTATGGTAATATCTACAGTAACCTCCACAGTTTGCATATATGGAGGAGTCTCTCTAGCAGTCATAAGCTATACAAAAAACATGTACAAATCAATATTAAAATCTACATAACAGAGGTCCAAAGCATGTAATCCACGTGAACTTCCAGTAATTAGAAACAAAGTGTAAAGAGACTTACTAACCTACGTAAAACACATGTGAGGCGTGCTAGTAGCCTCATTTCCCTGAGTAGATGATGACCTGACAGGCTTCTGTGTACAAAAGAGAAAAATATTAATACATGTACAACATACACGTGAAACATTATAATAATAATCTAGTGCAATAAAATGAAATTAAAAATATAAGTTTGTACAACTTGAAACTTACATTTGAAACACGCCCAACCGCAGTAGCTAGCATGTCAATGCTAGATGTTTCCTTGACCGACTCTTGCTATTTAAAATAAAATAAAAAATTAGTTTTTTACATGTATGTACATGACGTACAATCAAATATATATATATATATATTAATATCTCAAACATGTGAATTAAAATATTATATATATAATTTAAATTTATTTGAAATTTACCTGTGAAAGACCAATATCAGTGGCACCAGTTCCAAAAACATTCCCCAGCATCTCATCTATAGAAAAGAAATCATATGAACTAGCAAATGATGTCTCACCTGTAGTGCATATGACACCACATGATTCACAGTGGTGTGGTGCACTAGAACTGGCACCTCCACCAACATCACCAAATGCAATCTGGTCACTATTTTGGGTGAGAGTGTTAGTGAGCTCCCTTAATGCATGCAATGTATCAATCTCCACAACTTGCTTCACTGTAGGAGGGATAAATGAAAGCAGTGGAGGTTTTGGGGCATGGGGTATCCTAGGCTGACCTATGCGTGCACCAGGTCTGCTCTGTATAGAGCCACCTCCTTGACCAAAAAAATCAGAAAAGTCAAAATAATTCGGGACCTCATTGAGCACGAACTCGCAATATAATTTCTTCAAAAAATAAAGAGGAACCTCATTGTTTTTGCATGGTGGATAATCAAAAACCATCCACCATCGGTCCTAAAAATTGTGTTTGATTCTGTCATATGGCACCAATGGATTGATAACCATTTGCAAGTAACTGCAGGGGGGGCATTGGCTCTAGGGTTGGTAAATAATGCACAAATGAGGTATTTTCCAATTTTTTTGTCTTTAATGGCTGCATGGGATAGTTTATCCGCATACCACTGCCTACAGTCACTTCTAAAGGTGTTCCATCTATGTATTTGGTTGGTTGCAGACTCGACTTCGCCAATCAATGTTTGCAATGTATTGGCTAAAGTCATGCGGGATGGATTTGTAGCATAATTTTGTCTTATAGTTTGAATTAGGTTCTCAATGACAATTTAATTTTCTCAGATTCTTCCAATGATATTATCTTACATTCCTGTTGGCTCAGTGGGAACAGAAGCAGCCACAAGAGGTAGATCTATGTTTGGAGGAGGGTTTTGAGGAATGTTCGGAGGGTTTTGAGGAATGTTCGGTGGGTTTTGAGGAATATTTTGACGGTTTGTGTGATTTCAAGCTTGTCGACTAACTGATAAAACAATAAAATTGTATACATAAACAAACATTTCAAAAAACCCATGAAAATGCAAAAAAGGACCTAAAATGCAAAAAAAAAAACCTAAAATGCAAAAAAATGATTACAATCAGGGACTTACCTCCTCGTCTTGGCGGCATGGTTGAATCTATCGCTATCCAGAAGTCCGATGAGAAATTTTGAGGTGGTATTCAAAGCATGAGTGAAAAATGTTTAGGAAAAATTGCGGTTTGAAATGAAAAATGAGGAAAATAAGGAGTTGGAGGATTGTTAAATTTTGTCTCAGAGTTCCGTGATCACAGTTTATAACTGCTCTCGTGGTTCTAAACCATGATCATAGTTTTAGGTTCGGTAATTACCGAACCTAGATTTCAGGAACCGCGATTGCGGTTCCTTTATTTCAGGTTTTTATGTCGATGGAATTGTCCACCAACTTCGTGCACTTACCCATCATTAATAACATCATTGTTTTAATCAAATCTAGGAGTTAAATCTTTGTTTTCTTCCTCTAAGATTTTTTTTACATCAGCATGCTCTTTCCCCACTTCTTCTTGTCTCAAAAAGTTGTTATGAGTTTCATTAGAGAGGTATGAATTCTCTTCACTCGTTACCATCACTTGATCACAACAATGATCTTTGCTAGCTAATTTCGATCCTTCTTTGTGCTCCATGTTAGTCAATAAATGTAACTCATTCCACTCTTCATCCTCAACTAAAGTGATTGGAGATAATAAATCATAAGTATACTCATAAACATCATGATTCAAGTCATCATACACAACTTTTTTACCATTAATTTCCATTGTACACCTCTTGTCCTCATAAGATGTCTCTTATATGCTTCTCAATTCACCATCATCCTCTTTCTTATTTGGATGTGCTTAATTTTTCTTTCAAAGGTTTCTTGGTGCTATCATCACTTTCTCATGCCCATCATTATTAGGTGCATATTCTTGAGATGTATTTTCATCACTTATTACATTCCTATCTACCCACATTTGAGATATCACCTTTTGATTTGATTTCCTTAGCCATTTACAAAATGTATATCCATATTGTAATGCCCACATTTTTTTCACGTCACCACACCAAGACTATATCATATTACTATAAAATTACGTGAATTTTTTTGTTTAAACATACAGGTATTGCATGTATTAAAGTATTGGGACATTTAAATAATTTCTCATCTATTAAATACTATGATCCCTTAAAGGAATCAACACCAAATCAAAAATTAAATACTATTATTTAATTCCCCAAAAATTATTATGAAGTTAAATCCTCCTCCCGAGTTCCCATTAATTTTAATTTAAATATTCCCTAAATTAGTCTCGTTTATTTTATCCACTTAAGTTCCTATTAAATGTAATAAAATATTTTCCTAAGTTAAGTTTAAATTTATTTCCCTAAGTACATAATACCCATGCTACACATTAACTTATTTATTTTACTACACATTTACATTTATTCACTTAAACCCCTTTGATTAATTTATTACAATATCCCCATGTTCAACATTAATTTATTTGTCCCATAATCAAAAGATCACAACATAATCCTAACCCACTATTACCCATGTATGAAGTTCTGTAGGTGTATCCATTAAATAAATACGCATACACTTAATAAAACATCTATTCCCATCAATTTCAAGTGGTGATGATTAAATTAGGGCTTTGGATTGGTTTAATCCTCACCCTAAATTCTAGGTATTCCTAAAAAGTCCTAATTCTTCCTTATGTTTTCTTTTTTATTCCCTTGTTTGCCCTAATTTACTTCATTTGCTCATGTGGGTTTTGTAGGTAAAAGAATATGGATGCCATGAAAGCTTATGGGGAGATATGGAGTCCTCTTTTTTCTGTTCAAGATCTACCAAGGAGAAAGAATATCTTCCCATATTTACTCTCTCATCTATTTTCATTTATTACTAGGGTTTCTAGTTTCGACATTATTATTTTTTGAAAATAGACTACCATATTTTCTGGTTATGAGTATTTGCACTAAGATAAACATGATTCAGTTGAATATATATATATATATATATATATATATATACATATCTGTTGTGTAATGGGATAACCAAAGGGTTGCACACCGAGTTTTTTATGGGTTCTATGGCATGGTCATGGTCGTAATAGAGAGGGGAGGGGGTGTGGGCAGTGCCTACAATACTGCATAGTCCAGTGGGGGAGTAGTCCCCCTCCCCACCACCCAAATCCCTATTTTTTATAATTAATTTTAACAGTCAAGGCGCAGTCTGGCCTCCTCCCCCTGAATTAATATTTTTTTAATATTAATTTTCTTTAATAAAACAACCATTGAAACCAATTTCCTTAGTTTATATATTCAATATTATTTTGTTTATAAATATATGTATATTATATATATAAATATAAATATGTATATACATACGTACATATATAATTGTTGGACTAATAGTTTAAAAGGAATACACAAGTAGGAGGAAAACTAGTTTCTTTCTTTTTTGATAAAAGGAATCACGTGCATTTTTTGTAATATTGTTATAATTATAACAACAATAATAGAATTCTACCATCATACACACCTATTTGAAAACAAAGGAATAAGTATCAAAATTCAAACATTAAAAATTCCCCCATTTTTAAAAATATATATAAAATGAAAATAAAATTTCCAAAAGGAAAACAACCATTTATTTCAATATATTTCTAATTTATAGATGAACAATTCCAAATTTTAAATACAATGCAAACATTAATTTTGATTGCAAGTTTAAACACAATGTAGATTTAAATGGGATTTAACTTCAATAAGATGCAACTTTTAACCATGTACATTTTTTAGCTTTATGATTTACAACAAGTTGGAGTAATCCATTACAAGAAGCTCAACTTTAAAATGCAATTAAAAAAATCCCTCCACTCAAATGTGGAGACAACATGATGGAATTTACATCAAATCCTTTTTTTAACACAACTACAACTCCATCCCATAGATTTAATCTACATCTTATTTTTCTCATCCATCTCCAACACATCAACAAAGGAAGGGAGCTAGTAAGCACTCATCTACAGACCTTAATCCAATGAGATGGTGAAGCCTACCTTCTCATTGGCCCCTGAGACCTAACAATGGAAGTTCACAACCATGGCAGCTCTCACAAGAAGGCTTCAATATACAACACTCACACACAACAAAATTTCAAACTATATAGAGCAATAAAACAAATAAACCCTTAATAATACAAATGTACATAGGCTCCAAGTGGAGCCAAAGGATAAAATAGTATGGTATCCATCTCTTTAAGCATCCCAAGTGGGATAGGGGTCCACCCAATGCCTTTAAGTGCACTAACACAAATCACATACACCATTTTCCCTCCATATTGAAAGACAACAAAATAGCTTATTTCTCTTTTAAGTCCACATAAGTGGATTCCCTTCACACACTCCCTCTATAAATATCCTCAAACACTCCCTTTTACATTAACAAATGGCTCCATTTCTCTCCCCCTATACAATCCCCATGGCCAACTCTACCTAAATCCATACAAAATCACATACATTCATACATTCACAACACAAAACATAAAAAAGAAATACTAAAATACAAGGTATAAGATCCTACCTTTCCATTGGGAACTGCTTCAATCCTTTAAGCACCCAAGCTTTAAATTTTTTTCATAATGCAACCCAGCTCCTATGCAAGCTCTCCAAAAATCCCCAAGCAAGTAACCGCAAAAACAACAAAGAAACTCGAATAAATAGAAAATGGTGGATAGGATGGTGAGGTGGATCCATGGAGGATGCCACATCATTTCTCCCAAATCCACCTGACAAGTCAAACACATAATCCGAGAATCCATAAATGAGTAAGGTGGAGGTATGACACTTTTATTATAACACACAATCCCCCATTCCACACTTTCATGAACATTATTAAGAGTGTTAGGAAAAAGGTGGAAATTCATTACCTACTCTCCTTTAAAAACATATAATACGTGCTAAATTTGACCCCTCATATCACAGGTTGGGTTGGTGGAAGAGTTTAAGTGGTATTGGATAAGTAAAACTTGTCCCACAAACCTCCGAAAGTGGGCTCAAAGCCCAAATCCGAGTTTTGGATATGCAGATGGGTACAAAATCTAAA
Organism: Taxus chinensis; assembly: GCA_019776745.2. NCBI lineage: Eukaryota > Viridiplantae > Streptophyta > Pinopsida > Cupressales > Taxaceae > Taxus > Taxus chinensis. The sequence continues at coordinate 166,526,191 of CM034154.1, read as the reverse complement.
ATAAAATAAAATCCATCCATAATCATGAAGAAAAATAAGGGCTATAGACTATATTCATTGCCCCCATTGTCACATCAGCTTAATTGCATAATCCACATAGTTATATAACTTAATCAAGACCATACTAAAAAACAAAAATGGGAAAAAATTAGAATTCAATAAAACAAGATACTCAAGTAAGACAAATAAATACATGAACAATTACAACATTCACATGCATGGTCACTTACGAGTTCGCTTCCTCTTGGAGACCTCCAAACAACATGACAAGTAAAATGAAAAAGCACATACACGCATAATTTCTAAGGTGACCATGTTTTAAACATACAGTATTATTCCATAGTTAATCTCCTAGTCCCTTCTTTTTTTTTATTGTGATTTCATTTCTTGCAAACAACCAATAAAATACCACCTACAGTTTTAAGGCCATATCAATACGTCAAGAAATAAAAACACATATATCATTTATGAAATAACATCATCATTATCATGGTTAAGAAATTGTATTCTAAATCAATTATTTACAATTATTAATCATCGCAACTCTACCATATCCATTACCATTTATTATCACCCTAGGCCTATGCATAACCATCTACCACAACTCGTATTTTATGATAATCATCCATTTCATACATCCACTTTAACTTATATCTATCTAGATGCAGTCAACTACATATTATTGATCACCTATTATCATCACATTATTGATAAATCATAACATCAATGTGCTCATATGGTTAGTCCAATCGTCAAACATAATCATCACTATCAAGAGTCCAAGATATCATCATATAACAAAACAACACTAAATCATCATCACGTACATCAATATTGATAAATGTCCTATATATACCCATATAGTCTATAAGAAAAGTCAAAATACAATGATTATCACAATGTCCATAGTTTCTAACAATAGGTTATCCAAAATATCATAATAATATCCATGTCACTAAGAAACTAATAAACTTGATCATAGCAAAATAGGTGTCCAAGAGTAGTGGTCACTACACTCTGGTCCTCTTAGACTTGACTTCCTCCTGGATCACTAGAATTGATGTGGTAATTGTGCTCGTAACAATGTGGCATCCTCCCACGTAGCTAATGACTCATCATATCGATCCCACTGGATGCAAACTTGGTCAATCTCACACCCTCTAAGGCTCAGGTTCTTACACTCAAGGATGTGCACGAGATCCACAATCACCTATCCCTACTCTGGAACCTATAAAGCGGTCTAATCTAAGATATGTGATGTATCTGGTATATATCTCCATAAAACAGAAAAATGAAAGATATTGTGGATGTGAGGCAAACTAGGAGGAAAAGCAAAGTGGTAGGCTACAGGATTGATCTACTCTAAGATCTCAAATGGACCCATGAATCTTGGAGCTATCTTAGGTATTTTTCCATAACAAATGTGGATATTATGAGGTCTGACTCTTAGGAACATCTTTGTGCCAACCTCATAACTGTAGTATATCCTCCTCTCATAGCATATTGTTTCTATCTATCTTAGGATTCCTATAATATATACCTTATCAAAGTGACTTGTTGCAACGTATCTTGTAAAAAAGATATCCCAATAGTAACCATGTCCCCTAATTTGTCCCATCTCAAAGGAGTCTTGTACTCTCTATTGTATAATTCCTAGAAAGGTACCATTTCGATGGAACTCTGGAAACTATTATTTTATGCAAAATCTACTACATACAAGTAATCCTCCCATCATTACTGATGATCCATAACATACATCCAAAGCATACCCTCTAGTACTTGGTTCACCCACTCAATTTAACCATCCATGTAAGGGTGATAAGGTGTACTGAAATTTATTTTCATCCCAAGTGTAAACTGCATGGTGGTCCAAAAGTGTGAAGTATATAAGGGGTTATGGTCATAAATGGTCTTATACAGAATCCCATGTAACCTCACTATCTCATTCAAGTAGACACATGCAACTACATTGGTTGTGTAGATAGTCTGAACTAGAGAAACATGAGCCACTTTGGTCCATTTATCTTTCGTGACCATGATCACGTCATGGTGATATCTTGACATAGGTAGCCCAACAATTGATTCCATTGAAATGGTTTCGTATTTCCACTCTGTTATAGCATGAGGATAAAGAAGGACAACTGGATGTTGGTGCTCGGAATTCACCTTATACTACTCAAAACACTAAGACACATACAAATCTATATACCTCTAAAGTCAACTCCAATAAAATAACTATCTTAGTGTAGTGTGCATCCTCTTCAACCTTGGATGGGCTAAATAAGGTGGATGATGAGCCTTTGCTAGAGTGTATTTTTGAAAACCTCCATCTCTAGGAATATGTATCTAAACCCGTGTGTCTAAAAATCCCATCTAACTCCAATGATATCCCCTCAAACTTCCCCTTAAGGGGAATGTGTGACTCAAACTCTACTCTAACTGAAAGATAGAACAGGTCGTGTGGAATTTTTTGTATCATCCTTCTCCGCAAGTTTGTACCCACTAATGTGGTCATGAAAAGGTGTCTTCACCAACTTAATGCATCTACTACCATATTATCCTTCCCATTCATATGCTAAATCTCCATATCATACTCACACAAGAGTTCCATCCAATGCCATTGACATGCATTGAGATTAGGCTATGTGAAGAGGTGTCATAGGCTCAAATGATATGTCTTGAGTGTGAACCTCCTACCCAACAAAATATGACACCATCAAACTAAAGCATGTACCATTCCTACAAGATCAAGGTCACGAGTTGGGTAATTTATCTCATAATCCTTGAGTTTTCGATACTCAAATGTGATAACTTGGATATCTTGCATCAGTACTCCTCCTAACCCTACCAATAAATTTTTTTTACAAACAAACAAGTCCCTCTAAGGAACTAAATTGCTAGTATAGGTGTTATAGTAAGGCATCCCTTCAGAGTCTTGAAGGCCTATTCACATTTTTCTGACCATAAAACATTATTCCCATTTGATTGCATGGAAGTTATGGGATGAGAAATGTGTGAGATATCCTATGTAAACCTCATAAAATATCCTGATAATCCTATAAAATTACGTGTCTTAAACACATTGGTTGGTACTACCCAATCAATGATAGCTTCGATATTGGAATAAGAGACTTTGATACCTTCTCTAGAAATATTGTGACCCAGATACAACCTCTGTGTGAAAGAACGTACACTTCTCTAGGTTCCCATAAAGTTTCTACTCTCAAAGACACTGCAATACCTATCAAAGATGATTCTCATTCTCCTAACACGTGTGTGATTATATCAATATATCATCTAGGAACACGAGTAAAAAATTATACAAGAACATCCTGAATACCCCATTCATCAATCTCATGAATATCGTGGGGGCATTAGTCAGTCCAAAAGGCACAACCATGAACTCATAGTGACTGTATCTACTGCAAAAAGATATATCATGGATATTTTCCTCTGCAATCATTAGTTGATGATACCCTGACTTAATATCTATCTTTGAAAAATATAGTAGCCACCTTCATATGATCAAACAAATCATCAATGTATGGAAGGGGATAATGATTCTTGATCGGTAATTTTTTCAGCTAAGTGTAGTCAATGCAAAATCTAAGGGATTTTTCCTTTTTCATTACAAACATCATCGGTGCACCCCATGGAGATACACTAAGATGAACTAGGCCCTTCTCAAGAATGCCCTCCAGCTATAAATTGAGCTCATGAGGATCATGGGTGGTCATCTTGTATGGAATTTCTGATGTAATCTGTATGATAGGGAAAAAATCGATATGGAAATCTATCTTACACGAGGGGGTGGTAGGATAGGTAATTCACTAGGAAATCCTTCTAAAAACATCACAAAACGTGAGGGTCATTAAGTGAAGACCCACTAGTCTTGTCCTCCAACCTATCACTGATTGTGATGGCATATAACTGGCATCCCTTATGAGTGCACTTCTTCAACTACATAACAGATCTAGTGTTAATGGATATAAGCCTCCTATCCCCAAAAATCAATGTCTCCACTCCCAAATCATGTGCACAAGAGATCAAATTATTGTAGCAATCCTCTTTAGCCTTGTGTGCTGAAATCTAATCCATACCCAAAATAACTCCATAAGATCCCAAGAGAAGAATGTGAAGATCCAAGGTTGTGGTGAAGGGTCCTAGGTATACTACACACTCCTTGATTAAGGATTCCATTATGATCTTGGCTCTAAAATTCATCTCTACATCCTAACTAAAACCCCTGCCACAATCCTGCATTTCTCTACAAAAGATTGAGAAATGGAAGAACTAGAAGAGTTTGAATCAAATAGGATAGAGATAGGAATACCACGAATTATACATGATGTCTAGACCATAGTGCTCTAGCACTCTACCTATTGGTTCTCGATCAATTCATAAATCTTATGAATTTGTACCATATCTCCAACTATCGTCTCAAAAATAGGAGCCTTACTCTCTTTAGTAGGGTTCTATGGATAATCTATCCAATCGTGTCCCTATGCACTGCATCAATACTAACTACAATTTCCCCTTAAATAGGAAGAGACTCCTCTAGGTTCTATAGTGATCCATGTTGTAGACCCATATAATCCTTCTCTAGACTATTGTGGTTGTTTTGGACGAGCTTCGATTAACTGAACTATAGGTGGTGTCTGTGTCCTAACAAGTCTTATAGCAGGAGGCCCCATACTTGACCCTCCATGCATATCATATCTAGGTGGAGTACTCAAGGGTGGGTGGTTTTTGTTATCCCAATTTTACCCCGTGGGGAAAAATTGATCAAACATGACCATGCATAGAAGAAAATCTAAGGGTTGGTTTTTTCCCACGAGCTCTCAAGCAATCCCAAATCAAAGTGGAGGAGTAAGGTTGACAAAGGAGGCCAATAACATTAAACGAAACTAGAGGTTCAACAGGAGAAAATTAGAGAAGAAGCACAAAGTTTTTCGACTTTGCATACAAGTTGATTCAGGGCTAAACAAATAGACTCACGGGAGGTGATACATGTCAACTCGGTGCAATTCTAAAAGGCACAGCAAAACAGAAACCCCAAGCAAGTGCAAAGCTTCCATGTGTTTAGGACCTAACATAGTCGAGATGTAAAGGGGGGTCTCATTGTCCATTGAAAAGTCAAAGACCCACAGAGGGTGCCACATGCCTCATCAGCGCAACTCTAAGGATAGAATACAAGGTTGGGTCCCTAAGTGTTCATGGGATCGCCACATGGCCAGGCATCTAAGTGGAGGTAGAATTAGTCATTGAATTGGCTAACTATCGTAGAGTTAGTAGAAGCCTCCACGTGTCCTGGGTTAGACATAAATCCTTCATAAAAAATAAAGGACTTGGGAAAAACATGAGGGAGGTAGAGCAGAGCCACGGAAGGTGCCCCATGCCTCATCGACACAATTTCAAAGGCACAACCCAAAGAAATAACCTTAACTAGTGCCACCCCTCCATGTGTCCAAGATCTAAAAAGGGGACGTCGGCCGTTGAAAAGTCCAAGCTCGGGATAAGCCAAAAGAAACCTCTACACATCAGTTCGGAGCATCTTCAAGATCAAAATCTAGAGGCAGTCCCCAACTATGCATGGGATTGCCACGTGGAAAGAATTCAAAAGGGGTATAACAAGTCGTTGAATTGGATAAGGAAAGGAGAACTAGCAGAAAGCCCGATGTGTCCCTTCAACACTCTTTCAGGGGGGTGAATCCAAAGGCAGGTCCCAAATGTGCATTGAACCTCCACATGTCTCGGGTCAGGAATAACTTCTCCTACAGCAAGAAGGGCTTAGGAAAAATGAAAAGGAAACAGAGCAGGATGCAGAAGGTGCCACATGTTAGTTTGGCACAACTACAAGAGCAAGAGGAAGGAGTTGAATCTTCAAAGCAAAAACAGCTGCCATGTGGATCCTGTATGAACAGACACTTTTGCATATTGTGAGCTCACATTAAGTGCATGACCTTGACCTTTAAATGGCCATATATTTCAACTGAAAGCTTGGAATCGAGTAGGAAGGAATGTTTTGGAGAGATCTTGGCACCTTCTACTCACCTGCCACCATTAATGAAGAATGGTAAATTCAGTCTTCAATTTTTGAGGCTATCAAGTCTCCCACCTGCCACCATGATGAAGAATGAGCCTCCTTTCTTGCCCAGCTAGGAACAACACATGGAGGCATGGGTCTTACAGTAAATCCCATCATTGTTGAAGGTATATTTTAATTCTTTCTGGGGTGGTTAGAGTAGGTTGATTCAATGCTCTTGCAGGGGTGGTTGAAGCAGGATTTGGGTTTTCCCTCTCTCCTTGTCTTATTCTTCTATATATTATAAAGAAGGATATTTTTTCTAGGGGTTGGTCATTTTTTCTCTTCTACCCCCTCTCTCTTTCTCCCCTCAAGTTGAATGTAGAGCTTAAGCCTCCTCCAATTTCTCTATAATGGCATTATCTTGCCTCTTTCCCACTAATGATGAACTGTGTGAACTCATGGAGCAATAAAATCTGTTTTTTGATGCATTTTGTCCACCCTACCTTATTTTATTGTCTCTTCTTTCCTCTCATCATTGCAGGGTATATTGTGCATAACTCTGATGTCTATTGTAGGTTCTAGGAGTTGTGTTTAATGGTTTGGAAGTGGTGTTCTATGTGAACTTCATCTCGGGTCTATGGTGTAGCTTCTCCACCCACTCCGTTGCTCATCTCTCTCCACTTCAGGAAGCTAAAATTGTGACCAAAAACCTCCTCCTCTGCTGTATCACCATTTTAGTGTAGATTTTGTTTCCATGCACTCTCTCTCCCTAGTCCCTTGGAAGGTTAGATTAGGATTATATAGTTTTCTTGCATTAGAATAGCTTGTGTTAGGTAGTTTAGGAGCAAGAACCAACATTCTCTGGAGGTCCATCTCAAGTTCACAAGTTACACATCTTAAGAGATGGTAAAATGTTATGCAGATTACACCGAATGCTCCACTAAAATCCAAGGCCATTCGGGGTGCTATGATTTTACAACAACAGTTTTGTTGTTTCACCTATGGTTGGAAGAAGCATTATGTTGATCCATGTCCACCATGAGAAGGAGGGGTTTCCCCCTTCAACCATCTGTAATGCATCTATTAAATGCAGATCCTCACCTTTTCTATTTCTTTCTCTATCTCCCCCTAGTTTTCCTCCACAATAAATGCCTTCTTAATTGCCTTAGCTAGATTCTATGGACAATGCATACATACCGCCCCACCAATATCTAAATTCAGGCCCCTGATGAACCTATGAACCTTGACCTACTCATCTTGTATATAGTTGACGTACGATAGCAAGTCTAAAAATATACTCTCGTACACTTCCACCATCATAAATACTTATCGTATATAGTGTAAATCATCAATCCGCTATTGAATGAATCACCTGGAAATATATATGCTCAAGAATCAGTACTCAAACAGCTCGTAAGTCACGGTCTCTTAATCCACATGGAGATTATACTCTTCTATCCTCCACCATACTCTTTCCCCATCCATTAGAATATGTATAACAACACGAGCCTTTGTGTTACTAGTGCATGGACATAGTTTAAAGAATTTTATCAAGCTATCTAATCAGGCCTTAGCCTGAATCTATCCTATGTCTCTGATGAACTGAGGAAGATGGAGCTTCACTATCTCACAGATGTGATCGAATTCTTACACTTTTTTTCCCTTTGGATTCTCCTTACAACCACCTCTCTTCCTAGGGATCTTACATCTCCCCCTCTATTTCATAGACCTATCTCCCTACCATCTCTATGGTGAGTCTTGTCTAGTTTCCTTCACATGGAATTTCTTTTCCCTATGCTCCTGACTATGTCATGGAGAGTCATGAGCCTCTTGTGATGGCTCCCTATCTCTTTAGATAGGTCTTCCTCCAAGTGAACCTCCATGCATAGTGGAATTGACCTCTTGTAAGGACCATAGGATCTATGGTAATATACTAGCTACATCCCTCTATAGGGGTGGTCCCTGTAACTCAACATGCAAGAACCCCTTGTTTGTTCCACGCATCCTTCACAGAACAAGGTGGGAGTTAGTCCGTCATTATTTAGGTATGTTTTCAGTTTAATAAGTTGCTACATTTTAAATTATCAACAATACCAAGTGTCCTAGGTATAGGTTATGCTTAGTGGTTTGTTGTGTTCCATGTTTTGCCAGTGTCTAAGTGTTAAACCCATGTTTTGATACCAAAGTCTAAAGCCCACATTTTTTTTCACGTTAAACATACCAATACTATATCATATTACAAGAAAAGTATAGGATTTAATTTTATTTAAACATAACATACATGTATTACGTGTATTAAAGTATTGACACATTTATTTAATTTCTCATCTATTAAATAATATGCTTCCTTAAAGGAGTCAGAACAAAATTAATAATTAAATATTATTATTTAATTCCACAAAAATTATTATGTTGTTATATCCTCCTCAAAAGTTCCATTTAATTTTATTTAAAATATTCTCTAAATTATCTCATTTATTTTATCCACTTAAGTTCCTGTTAAATCTATTAAAATATTTTCTTAAGATAAGTTTAAATTTATTTCCTGAAGTACATAATACCCATTCTACACCTTAAATTATTTATTTAACTACACATTTGTATTTATTCATTTTAACCCCTTAAATTAATTTATTACAATATGCCTATGTTTAACATTAGTTTATTTGTCCCAAAATCAAAAGGTCACAACATAATCCTAACCCACTATTACCCATGAATTAAGTGCCCTGGATGTCTCCATTAGTTAAATACTCATACACTTAATGAAACATCTATTCCTATCAGTTTTAAGTGATGAGGTTTAAATTTGGGCCATTGAATTGATTTAATCAAGACCATATATTCTAAGTATTCGTAAAAAATCACTAATTCTTCCTTATGTTTTTTTTTCCGTTGTTTGCCATAATTTCCTTCATTTGTTCATGTAGGTTTTGCAGGTAGGAGAAGATGGAGGCAAGAGAAGATTTTAGGCATCTATGGAGACCTAATTTTTTGTGTTCAATATCTTCCAATGAGGAATAATATCTTCCCATTCTTACTCGCTCATCTATTTTCATTTACACCTCAGGATTTGTAGTTTCCACGTTATTTAAAAAAAATATATAATAACATATTTTCTTGTTATGAGTATATATTTTACCCTCATTTTTTCACTAAAGCACTAGGATAAACCTGATTTGGGTGGATGTTTGTGTGTGTGTGTCTATATGTTGTATATACATACATAATAGCTATATGTATTTATATGCAGAGTATAACTGTAATGGTATATATATATATATATATATATGTGTGTGTGTGTGTGTGTGTGTGTGTGTGTGTGTGTGTGTGTGTGTGTGTATGTATATATATATATATATATATATATATAATGTAATAGGACACCCAAAGATATGTGTACTAGCTTTTATATAGGCTGTATGGATTTCCCATGGCTATAATAGAGAGGGGTGGGTGTTTGTGTGGTGCCCAAAACACCATGATGATCACACAGTCTAGTGGGAGGGGGGCTAGTCCGCCCCCCAAACCCCCTCCCTTTTTATTTAATTTTAACAGTTAGTGGGGCAATTTGCCTCCCCCCCCACTCGCCGCACCAAATTAAACAAAAATAAATTATGTTAAGTTTTTTTTAATAAAACAACCATTGAAATGAATTTCATTATTATATATTGTTTAGATTAACTATATATATATAAATATATGTATATACATATATACATATATGTACATATATGTACATACATACATACATACATATATATATATATATATATATATGTATATATATATATACATATATGTATCTATATACGTGTTTGTATGTATGTATGTGTTTATATATATATATCTATATATATATATATATATATATATATATATATATCTTCCCTGGTTTAATATTGCTTTTAAAAGTATGAAGACAACATATTTATATAAATGAATATATATAAATATACATACATACTTACACACACAATATACACACACACACACATATACACTGTGTGTGTGTGTGTGTGTGTGTGTGTGTGTGTGTGTGTGTGTGTGTGTGTGTGTGTGTGTGTGTAACCCCTTTTAAAATAAAATGAATAAGTATGAAAAATCAACCATTTACAACACCCCCCCCCCCCCCCCCCCATTTTTTTAATATATATAAAATGACAAGAATATTTCCAAATGTAAAACAACCATTTACTTCAATATATTTCTAATTGAAAAAATAAATTTTTCAAATTTTAAATAAAATGCAAAATTTTATTTAAATTACAGGTTTAAACATAATGCATATTTAAATGGGATTTAACTTCAATAAGATGCAACTGTCAACCATGTAGATTTCTTATCTTGATGATTCATAACAATTTGGAATAATCCATTACAAGAAGCTCAAATTTAAAATGCAAGTACAAAAGGCCCTCCACTCAAAAGTGGAGACAACATGTTGGAATTTACAACAAATCATTTTTTAAAAAAACAACTATAACTCCATCCCGTAGATTTAATTTGCATGTTATTTTTCTCCTCTATCTCCTACACATCAAGAAAGAAAGGGAGCTAGGAAAAACTCACTTCCCAACCTTATTCCAATGATAAGGTGAATCCTACCTTCTCTTTGGCCCCCAAGCACCAACAATGGAAGAATTACGGGTGTTCAAAAGCATGACAACTCTCACAAAATGGCTTCAACATATAACACTAAAAAACAACAAAATCTACAACCACAAAGAGAAAGACAACAAATAAACCCTTGATAATGCAAATACACAAAGTATCCAAGTTGAGCCAATGGAGAAAATAATATGGTAGGCATCTCCTTATGCCTCCCAAGTGGGATAAGGGTCCACCCAATACCTCCAAGCGCACTAACAAAAATAACATACACCCTTTTCCCTTCATATTGAAAGACAACAAACTAACTTATTTCCCTTTGACTCCACATAGTTGGATTCCCTTACCACACTCCCTCCACAAATATCCTCTCACACTCCATTTTACCTCCACAAATGGATCCATTTCTCTCTCCCTACACCATCCCTATGGCCAAATCTACCCAAATCCATACAAAATTACATACATTCATAAATTTACAACAGAAAATATAGCTAAGAAATACTAAAATACAAGGTATAAGAGTTTACCTTGCCATGAGAACCCCTTCAATCCTTCAAGAACCAAAGCTCTGACTTATTTCCATAATCCAAGCCAACTCCTATGCAATATCTCTAAAACACCCAAGCAAGTAACCCTAACAACAACCAAGAAATACTAAAAAATTATAAATGGTGGATAGGATGTTGAGGTGTATCCATGTAGGATGCCACATCATTTCTTCCCAATCCACCTCACAAGTTAAACACACAATCTAAGACTGCATAAATGAGTAAGGTAAAGGTATAACACTTCTATTATCACACACAATCCACCATTCTACCCTTTTAAGGACATCATTAAGCGAGTTAGGAAAAAGGTGGGAATTAATTTCCTATCCTCCTTCAAAAAATATAATAGGGGCTAAATTTTACCCCACATATCATAGATTGGGTTGGTGCGAGATTTTAAGGGGTATGGGACGAGTAAAAATTGACCCACAAGCCTCCAAAAATGAACTCAAAGCCCAAATCCGAGTTTTGAATATGGGGATGGGTATGAAAACCAAAATAAAATAAAAACCATCTAAATTCATGAAGAAAAATAAGGAATATCTACCATATTAATTTCCACCATCATCACATTACCTAAATTGCATAATCCACATAGTTCATTAACTTAATCAAGAGCATACTCATAAATAAAAGGACATGGGAAAAAATTAGAATTCATTAAATCGACATGCTCAACTAAGAAAAATAAATAGAAGAACAATTACAACATTCACAGCCATGGTCACGTATGAGTTTGTTCCCCCTTGGAGACCTAACAACATGAGAAGAAAAATGATAAAGAACACACACACACATGGTTATCAAGGTAACCATGTTGTAAACATCACGTATTATTCCATAGTTAATATCATAGTCCCTTATATGTTTATTATTATTTCATTTCATGAAAAAAATCAAGACAATACCACCTTCAGCCTCAAGGCCATATCAATATGTCAAGAAATCAAAAAAATATATCATTTATTAAATAACATAATCATATAACATAATTGAATCATTCTCATGGTTAACCAATTATATTCTAAAGAAATTACTTAACATTACTAATCATCAAAATTCTACTATATCCATTGAAATTTATTAGCACTCTACGTCAAAGCACAACCATCTATCATAATTCATATGTTATGATAACCATGCATTTCATACATCCATTGTAACTTATATCTCTCTATATGTATTCAACTACATATTACTGATCACCTATTATCATCACATTATTAATAAATCATAACATCAATGTGCTCATATGGTTATTCCAATTGTCTAACATATACATCACTGCCAAGAGTCCAAGATAAAAAAACCATACTAAATCATCATCATGTACTGCAATATCTATTAATGTCCTCTATATACCCATACAGTGTATAAAAAAAGTCAAAACAAAATGATAATCACAATGTCCATAGTGTCTAACAATAGGCTATCCAAAATACCATAATAATTTCCATGTCTCTAAGTAACCAATAAACATGATCATAGAAAAATATTTGTCCAATAGGAGTGTGCACTACACATTAATTTGGCCAATTTTGAGAAATCAACTCACTTCTTCCTTCTACCATGTTGTGCATCTACATTTTTATTAGAAATATGATAAAAATCATATTTAGAAACAAATTTTTATTTCTTAAGAAATTATTGGTTTGGTCTATTCTTCTCCATGGATTGGATTCTTGATTTTTCCTTGTTTAATGCATAGCTGAAATCAAAATCTAAAGTATTTTCCATTCAACCTTATTTTCGTGCAAATGTGCAATAGGTAAATTGACAATTTTCCATCATGACAACGATACCCCTGTGCAAACAATTTCATGTCCTATCCTTCCCAGGAACTCGAGGTCCACTCAATCAATCTAGTGGCCTCCTATATGATGTCATTTATCCCCTAAGTTATTTAGGAAAGTCAACTGAACCCCTTAGGTGATTTTAGATGCCCTTGGAAAATGTAAATTTTGGGAAATCATGGGAAGGGAAATCACTGGTCTTACTAGAATGAGCACAACCCCCTGGAGTGGAGAATAAAAAATAATCAATGAGGAGGTGAATTGAAGGTATAGAAACATAATTGTAGTGATTTTGGAAGATTCAAGGAAGATTGGGAGAGTTTCGACTAGTTTGATCAAAAACATGTTTCACAAGCCTAGGCAGCCCACAAGCCAAAAAACCTGTTGAGCTTTAGAAGGTGATTCCATGAGCTCCGGATGGAGTTAGGAGAAAACCAAAACATCGTCATAAATTTAATTCCAAGCCCTATAAGGTGGTGAAATTAGGTTTTTCACAACACTTTGGTGTAATGTGTTTGCAAGAAATTTTTCACATGTATAAGTGGAGTACTAGATCCAAATGCCATTATTTACAGAATATATGGATGAATAAAGACCTGATAATCCCACCATTAGATTCATAATGCCTTTTCTAGTCAATATCATATAACATGTCATCAAAAATGTCCATTGGGAGCTCAAGTTATCGTTGTTTCAAGTTTCCCTCTTGGAGTAAGTTCGGGAGTTAGTCAAATTTTAGAAGGATAGGGATCAGCTCCAAGAACCTAGCACAATTTTGTGTCCCTCACATCCCTCAAGGTTAGAGACATCGAAGTTGGAAAAATTATTCTAGCCCCCATAAGCTCCTTGGACCCTCATGCAACCTCCATGATCACCAATTCAACCCTGAGGTGGTTGTGGGATCTCAAAGCCTTCACCGTCAAATCGTTGTCACATGTCATCACATGACGTGCCATAAAAACTGATGTCCCTCATGTCCGTTTGAGGTGAGGGAGATCAGACATGGAAAAATGATCCCATACCCTCCATGATTTCTCAAGGTCCCTCATGTGATTAGCTTCTAGCCCCTCATTTCTTTAAAGCTACTTTTTTGGCTTTAATCCCCTGTCCTCAGATCTTCCCCACGTGTCAACCTAAGGCGTGCTATGAAAATTGATGTTCGTCATGTCCCTTTGAGGTGAGGGATGTCAGGGAAATTAAAATTTTCCTCTGTTAATGTATTTTAATTTTTCAAATTTTCAAAATCCCTCCTCATTCTTACATCTAACTCTGTCGTGCACAACTTGGTCTATAAAATCCTCTGCAACTTCCCACCATGACTCCACCATTTCCAATGCTCAAAAAATGTTCACAACATAAATTAAATCATCTACCCCATAGTGATATGTAGGTCCTAGGAGAAATATTGAAAAAATGAAAGAGAATAAATGAAGAATGAAGAGAAAATGAATATTTTTTGGCAGATAACCACGAAGTCACCCAATCAAAAAAATTCATATCTTGAAAAATACAAGTCAGATTGAGATTGCATACTTTTTAGACTTTCTCATTTATTGAGAATATCAAGATGCAAAAAACATGAGCTTGAATGGTTCACTGAAACATTTTTTCCATATTCGTCAGATTTCCCATCAATTCGGCAGTCAGATCGAGCTAAAAATTACACATAGAATCCAAATGAAAAAACTATCACAATGGAATTGATTTTGTCATGATCGAAGACAAAAAATAGACTTACAAATTTCAAGCTCCATTAATTACTGCCATGGCAGCTCCATTCTCAAAGCCACTACCAGGTGAAAATTTTAAATTTTATTTCCAAGCATTCTAGAGAGCGAAATCATGTGAAATTCAGAGGTTGTGACCTCAAAAACAAACCGAGTCCAAAAAAATATTTTCTGTTGAAAACCGTGCAATGTAAGTATACATTCTAAAAATATTAAGTTTTCCTATACGGACTTACTATGTTTGAGAAGTCACCATTAAAAGTGGTTATGGAAAAGGGAGTGTGCATTGTAGATCCCCAGGGAGCTGAAAGGATTGTGCAAGGAAGATAAAAATGAAAATGACCACTTACTAAAAAAAGTAAGCCCCCTATATGTGTGTTTACTACAAATAGTAAGTCACCTCAGGAAGTGGCTGAGACGAAGGCAACATGCACATGAGTGAATGAATAAATTCATCACATCGAGATGGTCAAGAAGAGGAGAAAATCACCTCTTCCTAAAAATAGTAAGTCTCGCATCTAGACACCTGCTATTAATGGAAAATGACACTAAAGGGGAAGTTTTGGAAAAATGGGACATAAAGCGATGATCTTTTAGGTCAACACCATCATTCGGGATCATACATGAGTTTTGTTCATAGGGAATGCGAGACTCATCTAAGGGAATTCAACAGTGTCTCCCGAAAGTCACTTTGTTGCTCGTGTTTCAAGAGTATCTTATGCAATGTGGAAGTTCTGGTCATCGACAGAACCATTCAACATTATTTTTAAACACTCATTCCAAAGCATCTGTAAGCTTATTTGAGGGATTTTCACACAAGTTTAAATATTTAGAGTTTCATCGCATTTGAGCTTTCCATCAACGAGGATTGACGGAATTCATTAGGAGCGACATCTCTTCTTCTTCTCTCTCTTCTCTTCATAGCCACAACTTTCTCTCTTCTCAATATTCTAATTTTTTGTTGGGGTTGTACTTTTTCATATGTATTAATGTTCTTAATGTAATAAGTAACCTTTATATTATAAAAACAAACTTAAAAGTTTCCTAGGAATTTGAAAAGTTCTAAGTTGTGTGAGGACATATGAAAATCCATTAGGGGTAGATTAATATTTATATCTCATTCGTTAAATTCTAAATCCATTCCCATCCTAAAGGGTTTGTGATTCATTTTGTAATCTCAAGACTGCATTGTACTTTGAGAGTACAAAGGAGATAGCCTTTGTCTTCCATTTCCCCCTTCACTAGTTTTCCTCCATTCCCACAATATGTACAATTTTTTCTTAAGGAATCAATGGAAGAAGGAGTTTTTAGATTTATTTGACTAAGGTGTTTCTTAATACTTGGTGATCATGAATTCTATTTGGTCTTGTTGCTATTTGTAGAGTTATTTTTTCTCATAAATGCATGTGTTGAAATTTCTAACTAGTGTGTGTAGGAATCTGATTTTCTACCTACAACATTAGTTCTCCTATGTAATTTCTCACTCCCCTATCTCGCTTTATAGACAAAATCCTCTCTAGTAATAATTTTCTAGCTTTACCGCAGGCACAATAGAGTGGTCCTATTTGATCCTAGACTGTAAGGCCACCAAGAAAATCTACATTTTTCACTCATGCATACAAGTACGTTAACTGAACTGATTAATTAGAGGGACTTAGAATCCTAGAACGATGGCAAGAAATCAACCAATTTTTCCTTGACAAATGTTCTTGCCAAAAAAAATTGGCACCCACTGTCAGGAAGATTTAGGAGCATTTTCACCCAAAATATGAGTGTAAGGTAAAACAAAAAGGAGTTCATGAAAAGAAATTGTTGAAAGATACAATGTCAATTCCTCCAAGTGAACTTTTATATTCCATAATGCCTTTTTCGTATTCCCACTGTAAGCATTTCCAAAAGATGGCCAACAGAAGATACACCAGGTTAAGTGGGTCAAGAGGTGTTGTTGATTTCAATTATGAGGCTCTGTAAAATCAGCAAGAACAGATTCCAGATAATCCATACTTCTTCTCTAAAGCCTTCTCTCCATCTGGCTCTTCAATAAGTTCACCTAAAAATCCTATCCAAACTCTTGCTGATACTCCCCCTTTAAATTCTCCCATTTTTCAACCACCATTGAGCATTAATTTCTTGAAAGAAGAAGAATTTGAAGAAGAATTTTTAGAAGACAATGCAGAAATAGAAACAACAATGGCAGATGAATTAGAAAGACCCCAACCCATTATTCCATGTGGAAGAAATATAGGACCACTTTCTCTTAAAACCTGTCTTCATGATCTAATAATAGGTTCCCGCTGAAATTTCCAAAGGTCAAAGGCGATGACACAAAATTCTTGAATAACACATCATTGGTTTCATGACATTATGTGAAACCCTTAGTGTTGAACATGAAGATGTTTCCATGAGACTATTTGTAGATTCCCTCTAAGAAAAAGTGGCATAATGTTTCTACCTCATACCTACTCAATCCATTACTTTTTTGAATGACATAAAAAACAAGTTTAAAGGAAAATTCAAATTTATTAAGGACTGTAAGGACCTCTCTTTACAATTGTCTCAAATGAAGAAAGAAGAAAGTGAAACTATGAGAAACTATGTGGCTTGTTTCAAATGGTCACTTTGTAGGATACCAGAAGAAGATTCACTATCTGAAAACAACATCAATAGATTCTTCATCAATGCTCAATCACCAAATGTGGGATTTTTTATACGAAGAGTTCAATAGAGGGATATTTCAGAAGTGCAAATATTAGCAATTAAACTAGATGACGATCTCATCCTATGTGGAAAGATCAAGAATCTCTCAAAGGGTAAAGCTTAATGTCCAGTGATGGGTGTCATTATTCCCTTCATTTAATCAAATCTTTGTTAATGTCATATTCAAATCGGGGGTGGTGTTTGAAACTATATGCAACAAGAAATCTTAGTGATCCAGTAATTGACTATAGTTATTTGTTTCTTTTTTTATATTTTCTTAGGGATTTTATTAATGTCTTGAGGATTTCTTGGCCAAAACCTTATTGAAATCAAACTATGAAAACTTGTAGAAAGTAAACATTCTCTGCAGAAATAAATTGCTAGTAATAAACAAACATTTGCATAATGGAATAGATTGTTATAAGTAAACACACGTTATAGAAATAAACACACTTGATTTTGAAATAAGCACACAATTGAGACTATTGAAAGATGATTGCAAATAAATAATAATTTAATCTAAAACACGTGTAGGAACAAGTATACGACAGATTTCAACTTGAGTAATCAAAAGCATTTATAGAATTAATAGATCTATACTATTTCCTCTAGAAATATAAATACCAATAAAATGAAGATCCTGGTTCTTAGAATAATGGGCCCTTACTCCACATTGAAACATGATTTGACAAATTAATATACTCTCAAAATAGAAATAGATATTTTATTGATAAAATGTTCTATATTACAAAAACATACTGTCTCTTTTCATCTCTCTATCTATTTATCTATGTATACATATATCTATCTATCTATGGGTCTGCATATATATACTTCTTCCACAGGTGTATTTATAACCATATTTTTCTTAATGATTCAGATAGAACTGAATTGTTCCCAAAATAGATGTTGAAATTGATCATGGCTCGACGTACTATTGTATGATAGTTATCCCTAGATCTGTGAGTATGAAGAATTGGAAATATTCTAAACTTCTCCTGATTGAAAGGATCATTTATTTCTAAATCACAAGAAATTGTTGGAATAAAAACATTATCACCGGTTTCAAAAATTTAGAGAAGTTACATAACTAAAGGAAATCATTCCAGATCTAATTGTGAGGTTTCAAGAGCTACATGCCGGAGTTCCAGAGCTATGTATAAAATTTCCAGAACTAAGTGATGGAGTTACGGAACTAAGTCCATAATTTCCAAAACTAAGTGATGGAGTTCCAGAACTAAGTCCAAAAGTTTCAGAACTAAGTGAAAAAGCTTGTAACTGTGTAATGGAGTTCAGAAACCAAGTCTGAAAGTTCTGGAACTGAGACATATTGAAATAAATGCTTCAAAAAACATGCTGACCACTTCATACTTTGTTCTTGTGACTAATTGTGACCTATTTTATTACAAAACTTAATTTCCAAAGAACTTTGTTAGGAATTACAGAGGTTTTAAATGTTAGAACTATAATCAACAAAAGATGGACAATTACATCCTAACTTATATTAGATCAAGCAAAAGTCACAAAATGCAGTCAAACTTGATAAAAAAGAGAGTAAAATAAGATCATTTATTATACATTAACGAGACATATCCTCCCTTGTACTTACTTGTTTGTAATTCCTCTTACAAAATTTATTCTTCAAACCTTGGGTTGTGTATTCTACATTCCAATGGACTTCTCATGTCAAATGGTTGCAACTAAATATCCCAGTGTTTTATTTCAGAAACACTATACCCTAATCCCATTTCTACTTTCCTCTTCCATTCCTCAAATTGAGTTGGATCTTGAGGTTCTCTATTTTTCCATGGAGACATGGGAGCGAGAAGAAGGGGAGGCATTTTTCTCATCCCCAATCATATGCCCATGTGCTTTTCATTGATTTGAGAGATTACTGTCTGTAAATATTTTTCTCTTTCTAGACTCCAGATCAAATTTGTAGGAGATATTACTTCCCTTCTCCTCAAGGAAACTGTAATTCTCCCATATTTTCAAAACATCCATCATAAATCTCCTCAAAATTTTCCATCTCATAAAAGGTGAAGGCATCAATACTTTTCTAAAAACTAGAAAGATAATGTGTCTTGAACCATCTATCAAAGGCATGGGTTCTAAAATATTTAACGAAAGTAGATGGTTTACCATAATGAGGCCTCATGTAGAGACCAGATGAGCTAGATTTAAATAGATGCTGAAAATCCATTTCCTTCCATGAAATCTTATTTTGAAGAACAAGAATAAATGTATTAAGTTGGATTTCTCACACATATAAATTGATCATGAAGCCTTTGTTATTTTCTAGCATAAGATTGCAGAGATAGAGTTCGCAGAGAATATTTTTGGCTCTACACGGGCTACAGAATAGGTTGTCATGAACTCAGATTCATCTTCTATTTCATGTGGAAGGTGACATGCAACTCTTGACATCTTCCAGAGAATGAATTGTTCTTCTAGAAACATAGTATATACAAGAGAAGGTCTCCTGCATGCAAGCAATTTGTCAGTCATTATGCAAACCATTTGTATTTTTGCAAGACATTTAAATTTTTCTCCCTCTTATTTGTAAAAAAATTCTTCCCATTCCTTTCTTGTTTTATTTTCATCTTCCATATTGCTTCTCAAATCCTCATTGGATTTTTTGATTTCACTGATTTCTCTACAAGTATCATCCCATAACTACTTGAGTGGCCAATAAGTTAATTTAGTCTGTGCAGAGACTATTGACATAGTACTTTATCTTCTGAAAAGTTTACATTCTTCCTTGTTCTCCATCATATTTTGTTTAACTCTTGTAAATTCCTCAGTCATGTTTATGAGCTGAGTTTTTAGTTCCCCAATGAGCATTTCTCTCTATTCCAATTAGAGTTTGATGAAGTTTAACTCCACATCCTTTTCTTTTATAATGAGTTCTTCTCTAGACAAGAACAAATCCTATCTAACCTTTTGTTTCTCTTCTTTCTTCAAAAGTTCTTTTGGGGTTAAGCATTCCTCTTCTATCAAAGGAAACTTCCCTTTCCATCTCCAAGATGCCAACTCTTCAAAAACATGTTCCTCAAATTTCTCATCTTCTTTTTTCCATCTCAATTTGGCTTGGTCTAGGAGGATTCATGGCCATGCTGCCCAAACTTATCAATAGATTCTTTTTCCAACTTGTCTTGTTCTTTCATCTCCTCTTGAATTTCTCTAGACCTCTTATGAATTATTCTTCTTTCAGGAGCTTCAGTATGTTCAGAAGTAGGTTTCCTCCTAGATCTTCTAATTTTCACTTCTTCCTCTTGCCTAGTTGAACTGTTATTGTCAAATACATATATTATCTCTCCTATAGCTATTGTAGAGGAAACGGTTTCTTTTAAAGGTACAGTAGGTTCTGTAATTTTAATTCTTATTCTAGATATTCTCCTTTTTCATACACCTCCCCACCTATTTCCTTCTTTTCCTCTATAGGGGCATCAATGTCCAAATTATTTCTAGGAGAAAAAGGAGTTGATATTACACTCCTGATAATATCAGGGTTTTTCTTAAACTTGTTAAGAAATTTCTCCCATATTTCTTCTCTATTTTTCTTTGTAAGAAAATGGATCTGGCACACCAAATGAACTAACCCATGATGTCTGATTGTTCCAACACCCCAAGAATACCTCTAGGCCATTGTATGAATGGAGTCAAAAAGAAACCGTGGAAGGTTTACTATATATTATAGTTATTTAGCTCCATATCTAAGATGTATGAGCATCTTCAGGACTTCTCTTCCTACCGACACAAATTGACCATCACAAGTTAAATACATGACTATCCAAAATTCCACTATATCAAAGGGTTTTGGCAAGCAAGCCCTTTTGACCCCTTTTATGATTTTCTTAGTGTTTTAAATATATTGGGGTTCCATTTCCCCCTATTGTAGCAGGGTTTCAACTAGTTCTTTTAAGGTCCCTTTGACATGATTTTAGACATGCACAATAGGCACACCAGATACATTACTTATTGTATTCAAAGAAAAATAAATTACAATATTTCTAACCTTTGTTTTGGATTTTTCTAAATTTATAATGAATTCTATTACTAATTCGTCGTTATACTTCAAGAACGTTTTCAAGAATTCCAACCACCCCACCTATTCAAAGATAGCTGCCACTTCTTCATCTGCAAGAAGATGGGTATCATCCTCAGGTTCTCACTTCTTTTTAATCCCCATGGTAAAGAGGGAGATTTTGATTCATTCTCCTTCAAATTATTTCTCTTCCCGGATTGGCTACAGAACTCTTTTCTTAGCTACAGAATGGATGGGTTTAGTTGTTGAACCGCTATGCTTAGTTGCAAAATGCAAATTTAATTCTTCTTCTTCTTCCTCAAAGTTTTTCTACAACTGCTTCTTCACTTTGTTTATTCCACAAAAATGATAGATCATTATAAACATGCTGCCACTTTTGTTCCACCGACATCATCCTCATCATTACTCTCTTTTAATCATAATGTACAATTGATGACTCATCATACCATTTTTAAATAAAATCCAATCACACATGCAAAATTTTAATCTAACCTTTAATAAGTAAAGACATAATTACCATCCTTGATGATGTGATCCCTCCATCCTGATGACTCAGCATTCCTAAAAGTGAAACAAAAGGGAAAACAGTTAGAAAAGACAACTAGAATTTCAAAGAAGTTTCTTTTATTTTTGGATTAGCCATTTATTTGAGGATATCAAATGTCATTGCTAGTTTTCAATTGACCATAGAGAGATTTTATTTTTGGGAAGAGAACTCCATTTACTGTTTTTCATTCCTTCCCTTTTTATTTATTTTCTTTTTTTAGAAGAGAATTCCATTTATTGGTTTTCATTCTCTTCCCTTTATTATGGACTTATCCATTTGATTATTTGATCCTTTTGGAATAATTGGGTTCTTCCATATGATAAAATTCTTTGTCTGCTTCAATCTGCCTCAAGAATTCATCCTTAGTAGGAGGCATCCTATGAACTTTTAGCCTATGTCCATTGAACAAAAGTGTCCTTCTGATTCTATAAATGGGAAGTAACTGAATAGAACCATTTTCAAAGATCTGCTCAATCCTATAGGTTCCTAACCATCTGGTTCTCAACTTGCCCTTGAGTTATTGGTACTTAGAATCAAACAGTAATGCCCAATATCCTACCTTGAATTGCCTCTTCTTGATATGTGTGTCATGCCATTACTTTATTTGATCTTGGATTATCTCTGTCTACTGAAGTGCTTCCATCCTTAACTCATCCAACTCATTGAGTTGAGGAATTCTCTCCTTTTGTGCTGCATCCAACTCAATACCTATTTTAGATGATGTCCTCAATGTTCGTGGTTCAAATTCCATAGGTAACAAGGGATTTTTCCCATAGACTAAATCATATGGTGAAAATATCGTTGTATTCTTCCAAGTTGTATTATAGGCCCAGATAGCTTCAGCTAGTCTCTTTTCCCAATCTCTTGTGCCTGATTCAATTGTTTTGGTAAGGATGTTTTCCAATTCTCTATTTGTTACTTCAGCTTATCCATTTGATTGTGGGTGATAGGGAGATAAACTTCTATTATTGATCTGATAATGCATTTTGATGGCTTGGATCATATTAGAAATGAATTGTGGCCCCTTATTTGAAACTATACTTCTTGGTGTGCCAAACTTTACCATAATTATGTGCTAAAGGAAATCAACAACTGCTTCTTCAGTGGCATTTGTTAAAGTCCTGCACTTCTACCACTTTGTCACATAATCAGTACACACAATAATGTACTCCTTTCCTTATCAAGGAGGACTTAAAGGACCAAAAAAATATAACCCCCATCTTTCAAATGGTTCAATCACCACTTGAGGTTGTAGAGGAATTTCATTGGTAAAAGTTGGTTGTCCCATTCTTTGGCAGGGATCACACCACTTGATATATTCCTTCACATCCTTGTACAGATATGACCAATAATAGCCAGTGCCAAGTATCTTGTAAGCTATTCTTTTCACTGAAAAAGTGTCCTCCACTTGGTTCATCATGACATGTCCTCAGTATGTCAAATATTTCATCGTCTCTCACATGCACTTGCATAAAACCAAATTAGGACCACATTTAAGCAACATTCCATTTAACCATTTAAATTGTGCATTGGTTTTGAGCAATTTTTTCATTTGTTTCTTAGTGAAAGAAGGATGGAACTTCCTTGTTGCAAGATAATTTTCCATATCAGTAAACCATGGTGTATCAGCTGAAATAACAAATAATTGTTCAACTGGAAATTTTTCCTTAATTGGATCTTGCTCCCCTATAGTGTTCAATCTTGACAAGAAATTAAATACCACATTATATTTCCCTGGATTATCTAATATGGTAATATAAAGTTTTTGTAAAATTAATAACCATCTAATTATCCTACCTCCAACCACTAGTTTGTTCATTAAGTACCTAATTGCTGAGTGATCCAAATGTACACATATTTTGTACCCTATTGTATAATGTCTAAATTTTTTAATTACACAGATCACATCAAGAAATTATTTTTTAGTGGTAGTGTAATTTCTTTCAGTGGGAGTAAGATTTTTACTGAGGTAATAAATAGCATACATCTTCCCTTCTTCATATTTATGTCCCAAAACTGTACCAATGGAGTTATTTGAGGCATCTGTTTGAATGTGAAAAGGTTTTTCCTAATTAGGTCCTCTCAATATTGGGGCAGTGATTAATTTTAATTTGATTTCCTCAAAATCATGCTAACATATTTCATCCCAAAGAAATTTACAGTCATTGGTAAGAAAATTAAACTTGGGGGTAACAATTTTACTAAAATCCTTGATAAAGTGCCTATAGTATCCAACATGCCCTAAAAATGACTTGATATCTATGGGGGTTTGAGGAATAGGTAAGTCTGAAATAATTCTAATTTTATTTTTATCAACCTAAATTCCCCTTTTTGAAATTTGGTGTCCTAATACAATGCCCTCATCAACCATCATCAAACACTTCTCATGACTAAGAGACAGATGGTGTTTCTCACATATTGTTAATACTCTATCTCAATTCCTCAAAGTATCATAAAATTTTTCTCCATGTACGTGAAATCATCCATGTATACCTCTACATAGTCATTTGTTCAGTTTGCAAAAATTTCTAATACAACTCTTTGGAAAGTTTCTGGAGAATTACATAATCCAAATGGTAATACTCTGTAGAAAAAAAAAACCCCATGGACATGTAAAGGTAGTTTTTTCTTGATCATCAACAACAACTCTGGGAAATTGTTGTAATCAGTCTATCACAGAGAAGATGGGAGGACCTCCCTGCCAAATTGAGCCATGTGCGGACCCCGACTGGAAGGAAAATATCGAGCTTTGGAACATTATCAGCAAAGGTGGTATCACCAACTTCATGGAGAAGGTGCAGGGACATGATCAAAGCATTTTTCTGCATTTTGCTAAGGAATGGAAGGAGCGGACTGTTGATTACGGGGGGTAGAAGATATTGGTCAATGAAGATCTTATTGCTGATGTGACCGATCTTTGTTTGGAGGGATACCACTTCTTCAACAAAAGGGTTGGGCCAAGAGATGCGTGAAGAGCAGAAGATTTGAACTGGCCGAAAAGATCTGGAAGAATTGACTCACTGTTGAAACAGGCGGGCCTGGGACATCTGGGCAGTTAATACGCGAACCACCCGGATCAGCCGAAATGAGTCAAGGCAGCCCGGAACAGTTGGGCCGAAGGTATGCGAAGTATGCGATCTAGCCGGATCGGAAATGTAGAACTTTCAGTCACTGACGCGCAGGACTAAACATCTTACTTTCTAACCGGCCGAACCGGGCTGAATCGGGAAAATTTGTCCCAAACAGTCCAAAAGCAAATGGGACATCTGGGCCACGAGTACGCGAACCGGCTGGTTCAGCCAAAATGGGAAATTTCAGCACTGTGCTAAATGGGACAGAGGGATGCGTGGGACGTGAAAAGCCGAAGGAGCTGAAAGCCAATCAGATCACGCCACGTGTCACCGGCAGAAAAGGGACATGGAAGCCCATTTCGGGTGGTTCGGAAGAATTTGTCCCACATAGCACTGGGACATTTGGGACAAAGGGACGTGTGGGACGCGAAAAGCCAAAGCGGCCGAAGGAGAAGAAGAAAAGTCAACATTTGGTCCGGAAACTTCAAACGGCCATAACTTTTGACTCCGAGCTCCGATTTTCACAAAATTGGACTTTCTGGAACGAGCACGACGTCCTCTATGAGGGTATATATATTTAAATAAGATAAATATATTCGGCTCTAGTCAGTTAATGCTCATTCTTGTCAAATGACAGAAAACGCCTGTCAGGCCCAAAATAGCTGCCCTCACTCAGAAGGCCATAACTTTTGCATTTCTCAACGAAATCACACAAAATTGGTACCATTGGAATCATGGTTCCAAGCCTGATGCACATAAATAAAGAAATTCCAGATTTGATCAAGAATTGATTAATATTTTTAAGAAAACGTGGCCGGGTTCAGAACAATGTTTTATTTGGTAGCTGGGAGTGCAATTAAGAGGCATGGTCATCATTCTTTCTCTGCTGCAGCACATGGGACAGTATGGGGAGCCTTTTGCAAGTAATTTGAAATCATTTCACTCAATTTAATGCCTCTTATAGGTGGTTGAAGGACAGATTTCGGGATTTCCATTTTCCCTTCTCTTTCCCTTCTCATTTTTTTTATAAATTGGAGTGTTGGGCTCATTGTAAAAGAGAGAGTTTTTGG
Organism: Taxus chinensis; assembly: GCA_019776745.2. NCBI lineage: Eukaryota > Viridiplantae > Streptophyta > Pinopsida > Cupressales > Taxaceae > Taxus > Taxus chinensis. The sequence goes on along the minus strand of CM034154.1, from coordinate 166,500,048 downwards.
GTAGAAAAGCTCTGCCAAAATTTCTGTGTGAAGCCAGTGTGTTGCAGGCCCTTGTAGTGGACTCCTTGCATGGTGATCCAGGCCCTTATCTTGTAATAGAGAACTGTGCATACCAGGAAGCAATAAAATACAAAGTTTGTGGATGTATCTTCCCCTGCTGTGTTTTCTTGCATTCTTCTTGCCCCTTTTATCTTTCTACAAGAATATTGTGTCTATTATTATGTTCTTGTAGGAATTCATTATCATTGTGTGTGCTTGGAATATTGTTGTGAATGCATTTTGCTAGATTATGGAGAATTGTCATCACCTCTTCTAGTGTGCACTTTGCCTCTGTATTTCACACATTTGGAGACTACTCTCACATCCTCCTTTTCTGGTGTATCACCGCTTTAGTGTAGGCTTTCATTTTATGCATTCTCTTTCCCTGGTCCCTTGGAAATTTAGATTAGAACAGTTAGCTTATCCTGCATTAGAGTAGATTGTGGCAGGTAGTTTAGGAGCAAGAACAAACTTTCTCTGGAGGTCTATCTCAAGTAGCAAGTCCCACAACTTGGAGATAGTACCCATGTTATCCAATCACACTGTGAGTTCAGGTATATGCATAGGGGTGCTGTGATTCGGTGATAACAGTTCCCTATAGTAAAAATAAATTCTACATTTTCCGTTCTTTTTAGGAACAATTACAAGAGGAGACACCCACCAACTATCTGAGATAGGGTAAATACAACCTACTTGTAATAGTTTTTCAATTTCTTGTGTGAATATATCTCTTAAGGATGGATTAATCCTTCTCTGAGGTTACCTAACTGGTCTAATGTTCTCAGTGTAGATTTGTTGAGTGTAAATACTTGGATGGATTCCTTTCATATATTTCTAGTCCCAAGAAAAATATCTAGTATGATTTTTCAGAACATCAAACAATTTAGCTTCTTCATCATTCTTAAATAAGTTGTTTATGTTCAAAATCTTACCTGGCTCAATCTCAACATGTTTCGTTCCAATGTGTGATGAATTGATTTGTTGAAAGGGTTCCATTAAGGTATTTCATGGACATGCATGTGGCAACAACATATGATATGTAGCAAAATCTCCAAAAGTTCCTCGAGACAGAATATTGGGAAAAGGACAATAGGAAAAGTTATGATACTTATCTTGTTGTAGGTTGAACTTCTCGTCACTACTGCTATCTAGAAATTCTTCACCATTTCCTGATATCATAGAAACTGAATCTACTGATTATTCCTCCCCCCAAGAGAAATATTGTTCCTCTGGAGTGAAATTATGTACAGTCACAGGGAATTACTATTGGTGTGGTTCCAAAACTAAATATGATGGTTCCAGAAATAAATCTGATGATTTTGGGACAGAGTCTGTAGATTCTGGAACTAAGTTCGTAGGTTTTGAAACTATTCCTGATTGCTCCAAGGACAATTGGTGTTCATTGAATGGTTTATTAATCATATCTTCTACCTCGTGTATGTGATCCTACAACGTGATCATGGCCAAAGAAGATAGGTTTTTCTTATTAGTATCAGGAGAATCAACCCATAATTATTCTTGATTATCAATAGAAGGTTGTGTAGAAGGATATAACGATATTTTTCTTAGAATTATTACCATTTGAGATAGTCATATCACCTGATCTACAATCATTTAAAGCAAAAAATGTAGCTAACCATGGTCAGCCCAAAATAATGGGATAACTAGTGTTTTACCTTTTGGCTCCAATATAAGGAAATCAACTGGATATTCCCATGACTCCACCATAATGACCACATCTTCAATAACTCCTTCTAGTTTCGCTATAGACCGATCTGCCATCTTCAATATGGTGTCAGTATGTTGTATACATGTTAATGGTAATGTTTTCAAAGTGTCCATTGTCATCACATTTATAGCCACTCTGAAATCAACCAAAACATTATGTATATATTTATTCCCTATAGAGAGAAATAACAAGACTTCTAGGATCTCAATATTTGGGAAGAAAAAGTATTCCTTCTAATAAATCAACAAGTTTCCCATCTACCTTAATAGTCCCGGGGTACTTCTTCCTTCAAGGTCTTTTAAAAGATATCATTTTGATTAATTTGTTCAATTATGGAATGTCCTTAATTACTTGTAACAATGGTATTTTAATATTCAATTTCTTTATCTCCTCTACCAACTTAGATTCCTTAGTCTCTGTGGCTTCTTTAAATATCTCTGGAAATGGAGTCTCAGTAGTGTTGCTATCTAGCTCATTATATTTTTCTTTTTCATCCTTCTTGGGAACAACCGTACTAGGGGTTTCAATTTCTTTTGTTATCTCAGTGATTATAACATGTGGACTGCTGATTATTTTGTCAGATCTAGATTGAATATCACTATAATCCATGGCATTAAGATCAACTAGTTTTTTTGGTTCTATTTCATAGACTGGAGTTGTTTGTTTGTTTCTTGGATTTGCTACTGGCTATGCTGGTATTTGGGTTTGGACCATATTTTCATTTTGTGAATTTTGTGTTGGGGAACCCATTATGGCTTATTGATTCTAATTGGGATATGTCCTTCCATGAACATAATTATTAGGGCTCCACATAGGTCTTGACCAAGCATATAGGTTTCCTTGACCAGACCATGGTTGTTGGTGTCCTTGGGCATACCAAGATTGACCTACCCAATCCTTAGGATTCCATGTTGGTTGATTTGCCAAAGGTGGCTATCCCCAATTTTGTGGCACTATCTGAGCTACCCATGGCATCATCCAGGGGTTAGGAAATGACCTTGGCATGAAATTCCCTTGGCTAGGTTTTCTCTGAAAAAATTTACTTCTTCAAATGTGGATGGAATGCTACTTTGTTTAAGCTGATTTTTAATAAGTGGAAGAAGAGAACATGCATCACTCTCATGGTCCCTAGATTCAGAGATAAGACACATTTCTATTTTTTCTAGGGGATAATCTCTTATTGCATGCTTCTTCCTACATCTAAAATAATACATAGATAATGGTTCAGTTTTAGCATTCGCTTCAGCTTGTAATCCATCCATTGTGGAGGTTAATTGAACTAAAATGTCTGTTTTGAAATTTTTCAATTCATCCATCAGTTTTTTCATATTTGGGTTTAAATTTTTAACTTCTTTTCCTTTTCTAGGTCCATCCCTTGTTCATGGATATCTTATATAAATGTCTTTAATATCATTCATTCTTATTTGATAATGGTTTCCACCTCCCATCAGATCAAGTGCCTCCCTTGATTTATCATTCAAACCTTTAAGAAAAATGGTTTTTCTTAAGTCTTCTTGTAGTACAAATCCACATATTTTTCTCACAAAGAGGAATATGTCTAAATAATATTACATATTCTTATCCTACTCCTACTTGATTTTGAAAAATTCTTCCTTCTTATTCCTCCCTCTATAGTAATCCTTATACTTTTCTAGGAAGGCAACTTCCATTTGTGTGAAAGTGGTAATAGAGTTAGATGTTAATCCCATAAACCAACTCATTACTGCATCCTTCAAGGTAGATGGAACCAACTTGAGTTTCTGATTATCTATTTTGTAATCATAATTGTTACATAATACTTTAAATTCAAATAGAAATTAGTCAGGGTATTAAGATGACATCCCTCTAAACATGGGTAAATGTGCAAGTGAAATATTTTTCATAGGTGTATCATCATCATCCAATTGAATTAGATAAGTGAAGGTCCTATAGTGTTCTCTTTCATCTTCTCCTTCCATTTTTGTGGTAACTTCTATAATTTTCTCCCAATCATTATGTTATGTGATTTATTTTAGGGAAGGTGAAAAGTCAGGAGTAGGAGGCTTACTACTCAATTATGAATAAAAAGTTTCTCTAAATGGGTCTTGGGATATGATCTTTTTCCTAAAGGTTCTACTTCCTTCTGGTGATTGATCTAAGAATTCCAAAGGTAGCAATTTTGCTTCATGCCTAACAGGGGACAATGGTGCTTCTAATTTTTATCAATTTCCTTATTTGATCGAGAAGATGATGATTCTTGTTCAATTTTTTTGGGAGGAATCGACCCATCGGGTGTCTTGGTATACTCATAAATTTTACAATGACATAGGGAAGATTATATAATTACTAGATGTATGATTGATACTCTTGTTCACACCTAATTAGACAATTCTAACTATTGTGTCCCGAAAAATGTGCCAGAAATGATGGGTGTCATTATTCCCTTCATTCAATCAACTCTTTGTTGATGTCATATTAAAACTAGGGGTGGTGTCTGAAGCTATATGCAACAAGCAATCTTAGTGATCTAGTAATTGACTATAGGTATTTGTTTCTTTTTTTAAAATTTTCTGCGGGATTTCTCAATGTTTTGAAGATTTCTTGGCCAAAACCTTATTGAAATCAAACTATGAAAACTTACTAGAAAAAAACACACATTTACATAATGGAATTGATTGTTGTAAGTAAACACACGTTACAGAAATAAACACACAATTTAAAATGTTGAAAGATGATTGCAAAGAAATAATAATTTAATCTAGAACACCTGTAGGGATAAGTATATGACATATTTCAACTTGAGTAATCAAAAGCATTTACAGAATTAATAAATCTATATTATTTTCTCTGGAAATAGAAATACCAATAAAATGAAGATCTTGGTTCTTGGAAGAGTGGGCCCTTGCTCCACCTTGAAACGGGACTTGACAACTTAATATACTCTCAAAATAGAAATGGTTATTTTATTGATAACATTTTCTGCATTACAAAAATGCATTGCCTCTTTCTATCTCTTTGTGTCTTTATCTATGTATACATATATATATATATCTATCTATCTATAGGTCTGCATATATATACTTCTTCCATGGGTGCATTTACAACCATAGTTGTCTTGTCGATTCAGATAGAACCAAATCATGACAAAAATAGATGTTGAATTAGATCATGGTTGGATGTACTGTTGTATTATAGTTATCCCTGGATCTGTGAGTATGAAGAATAAGAAATATTCTAATCTACTCCTAATTGAAAGGATCATTAATTGCTAAATCACTGGAAATTGTTGGAACAAACAAATTATCACTAGTTCCAGAACATTATATAAGTTTTGGAACTAAAGGAAATCATTCCAGATCTAACTATGAGGGTTCTAAAGCTACATGTAAGAGTTCTAGAGCTATGTCCAAAATTTATAGAACTAAGTGATGGAGTTTCAGAACTAAGTCCAATATTTCCATAACTAAGTGATGGAGTTTCAGAACTAAGTCCAAAAGTTTCGGAACTAAGTGATAAAGCTCATAACTACGTAATGGAGTTGAGAAACTAAGTATTGATGTTCTGGAACTAAGACGTATTGAAAGAAACACTTCACGAACCATCCTGACCACTTCATACTTTGATCTTCCGACTGATTGTGACATATTTTATTACAAAACTTAATTTCCAAAGAACTTTGTTAGGAATTATAGAGTTTTTAAACATTCAAACTGCAATAAAAAAAGATGGAAAATTACATTCTATTTTAAATTAGATAAAAAAAAGTCACAAAATGAAGTTAAAATTGATAAAAAGGAGAGTAAAATAAGATCATTTATTGTACATTAACGACACATATTCTAGCCTCATCATCCAGGAGATGAAAGAATATCCCGTTGTTACAAAAAGTAGAGAATGAGATGGCGTCGTTGAAGATGGAATTGTTTGACCAAGATTATTCCCAAAGAATCAACACAAATTAAATTATACGAGAACCCCGAAGTCTTTCCTTGGAGGCCCCACCTATAAATCCAATTTATAGTAGTAAGAAAAATGTAGAAGAGCTTGAAAAAGAAAGTGATTGTGGTGATTTTCTAGATGTTGATGAACTTGTGAATGATACATAAATCATATTCTTTGAGTATTATAAAGGTGATGAGGATGATGATGAAAATTCACCCAATTTATTATATGGAGTATTCATTCGTTCTCAATCTGACAAAGGAGCATCTCCCTTCACTGTTGCAAAGAAAAATAAGACTTAATAACCTCTTGTGGTGACTTCGCAAAACAAAATAATCATTTGAGGATCTTTGCTCCCACACTCCATGGAATCCATGTTGTTGAATCCTGATACTGTAGAAAGTGAGAAGGCTCCTGTAATTCCAATTAATTCTTCCAATGCCTATTAAAATTCTAAATCTAAATATGCTCCTATAAAAACTAGTGCTTCAAATGTTCCTTGTGTTCCATTAAAAATAACTTCCATTCCCCAAGCATCAAACCCTACTTCAAAACCTACCCCGACTCAAAAATTAGTCCCTTCATTTTTGTTGTCCACATATGCTCCCTTTGACTTCATAGAAAATGCGAACAGAGCCAAGGTGCAGATTACTGAAATAGAATATCTGTGGACTCACCCCAAGCAATTTGAGGGGTTTTTTCAATACATCAGGAGTGGTAGTTTAACACCCAATGATTTAGCCCCTAGTTATAAATGAATACTACCAAACATGCCTACACATCCCTCATTAAACATGTTTTCTTTGAGTGCATCAAAGACTGATAAGTTTGAACCTTTCTATGTCTCCCTTCTTATTGGAGAATATGTATTGAACAACTACATAATAGATTTATGTGCCTCTAGAAAATGTAATTCCTATAAAGGTAACCAAGGCTCTCAAACTCACCAAGACTCCACCTTGTGGCTCTTCTTAGTCCCTAGAGTCAAAAGAGGTCCCACTTTTAGGGAAGGTCAAAGATTCACAGGTGGCTCTCGCTAGATTTCTAGACAAGAAAGTTTCAATGATGATTTGTGTAGGAGACATTCCGGCTTCATTTGGAATGATACTAAGTAGGGGTTTTTGTTAGTAGTTATAGGGTATAATTCAGATGAATTTGTCTTCCATAACCATACAAATGAAGGGGGACATAGATAAATTGCTTCCAGAGAATAATATGAGGTACACAGTGTGAAAGTATGGAATTACAGAAACCAACATCTTGTATCAAGATAGCACGAGGATGAAGCTTTTCAAAAAGACTGAAGAAGAAGATGATATTCCCATCCTGACAGGTCAAGACATGCCTTCCCAGAGTTGTATAGACCTTAAAGAAGCATTGAGGAGATTCAAGTTACAATAGGGCAACCCCAAATTGCCAGATAATGCAAACCATGAAAAAGAGGAAATGTTTCTTGATTTTTTTCGAGCAGAAAAATCAGCTTAAGTGTTTATCTCTGATGAGGAGATATTCTCATTCATAGTTGAAGATGAGAAATCCCTTGATCATGTCACCTATGAAGAGACCAATCCAATTTGAAATGAGATCTCAAACAATGGAAAAAACAAACTGTAAAAGAACTGCTAAGAGATGTGGAAGAAACAAAATACCCTGAGCTTAGTCGACAACTCCATATGCAAGCCATGAATCTCCAAGACATGCATGAATTTTATTTGAAAGCCTTAACAAATGTGAATTTTGGCCATGTTGAAAAAAAGTAAGACAAGGAATCCAACGTCCCTCCTGAGCCAACAATTTATGGATACAATGACAAAATGGAGATATTTTATTTCCCATTTCAAGAGGATGACTCTTTCCATGATGAAGAAATTTAAGCAAGGAGTTTTGAGGCCTTCGAAGTTGTAGCTCCTCTTGACAAAGGAGTGATAGAATGTGAAAATTCCAAAGATGATGAATTAATCCCTCTAGATATTTGCCTTGATTTCAAAAATAAAGATTCTTCGAAGGCGTACAAAGATGAGGTATAATAAGTAACAAAGGAGATATACGTTCAAGAATTTTTAGATGTAGTATAAGTTGCAGAGGATCTCGTGTTGATTCTTGATCTCTTAACTCGTTCCATGGCCATACAAGACAAGTATGAGTTTTCCTCTTATCCTCAGTACTAAAACATCTCATAGTGCAGTAGATGAATCTAATTTTTCTCATGGAGAAGATGTCAATGAGAATAGACCTGAGAAAGAAAGTGATTCAAAATATTCAATAAATTTGAACAAAAATCTACTTTGGGGAAGTGATGAGATGCTGAGTGAAGAATCAACTATGTGGATAAACATGGAAGGTAACTGACACTATGAAACCAATTTCAAAGTACATTAAGGCAATGGAATTTCTAAGTGAAGGCTTGAGCATCAAGAATATCATGTATAATCACTCCTACTAAGTACACAAATAATCATGGAATAACTTGGATTTCATAAAAAATTAAGGAAAGGAGGCTAGTTTCTAGAACCAGTCAATGGATTTGTAGAATAACATCAGTTAGTGTTTCTCAGTCACAAGTAACTTTTGAGGAATGAAAATTATTTTAGTGAAAGTGGGTTGTCCCCCACCTTGTACCATAGGTTATTGATATGTGTGTTTCCTTTTCTATTGTGTGTGTCATTTCCTTTTCATGTGTGTTATGTGATTCATCTCATTGGTATCATTGGTCTTCCTAGAATGAGCACAACCCCTTGAAGTGGAGAATCAGAAAAATAATTAACATGGAGGTGAATTGAAGGTCTAGAAACATCATGGAAGTTTTCTTTGAAGATTTAGGTAATATTGGGAGAGTTTGGCATATTTTGATCAAAAACAAGATTCACAGGCCTAGGCAGTGTATAGGTCAAAACATACGTTGACCTTCAGAAGGCGATTCTAGGACCTTCGGAAGGAGTTTGAAGAAAAACAAAACATCTTCAGAAACTAAATTCTAAGCACTATAAGGAAGTGAAATTATTTTTTTCACAAAATTGTTCTACAATGGGTTTACAACAACGTCTTCTTATGCACACGTGGAGTAGTAGATCACAAATCCACTTTTTTGGGGAAAAAATAGACGAATAAAGACTTGCGACCCCCACCATTGGATTAAAAAGGAAATTTCAAGTCAAGATAATATAAAACATATTCAAAATGTCCATCATGAGATCAATTTAATGTCATTTGAAGTTTTCCTCTTTGAGTGAGTTCGAGAGCTAGTCAATTTTTTTAACCTGACACGTGTCATCTCGTCCAACCTGATGCACTTTTTTGTCCCTCACGTCCCTCAAGGTCATTAAAATCAAGGTTGGTAAAATTCTCATAGCCCCCATAAGTCATGTGGACCCTCATGCAACCTCCAAGATCACTGGTTCAGCCCCCAAGTGCTTGTGGGAGCTCAAAGCCTTCACCATCAGATCGTTACCATGTGTCATCACTTGGTGCCCCGTGAAAAATGATGTCCCTCATGTCCCTTTGAGGTGAGAGACATCAAACATCGAAAAACTCACTTAGATCCTACATAATTCCTCAATGTCCCTCATGTGACCAACTTCAATCCCCTCAGTGCTTTAGAGCTACTTTTTTGGCTTTAATCCCTTGCCGTTGAATCTCTGCCACGTGTCAACCTAAGGAACATTTTGAAAATTGATGTCCCTCACATCAATTTTAGGTGAGGGGTGTCAAGGACATATAAATGAAACTCTCTCCAAGCCTTTGAATTTTAAAAATTTTAAAAATCCCTCTTGCTTCTAACATCTAACTCATTTGTTCATAGCTTTCTCTGCAAACTCTTCTGCAACTTCCTACCACCACTTCACCATTACCAAAGCTGAAACAAGATTTGCCACAAAAAATCCTATATCCCATGGTGATACATAGTTTATAGGAGAAATATTGAACAATTGAAGGAGAAGAAACAAATAATAAATAGAAAACAAAGATTTTTCATGAGATAACCACAAAGTGAGCCAATCAAAAAATCCTCATATCTTACAAAACGCAAGTCAGAATGAGATGCCATATTTTGGTGTTTTTATCATTTTGTGAGATGATCAAGATGCAACAAACGGGAGGTTTAATGCTGCCATGAAACATTTGTTCCAACAAAAATCCCATTTCGTTCCCTAGCTCATATTCGTCAGATCGAGCTAAAAAAATGAACACAGACTCCAAATGAAAAACGTATCAGAATAGAGTTGATTTTTTCATGATATGAGACAAAAACCAGATCAAAAAATTTCATGCTCCATTAATGGCCCCCATTTCATCTTCGTACTCGAAGCCATTACTAGGTGAAAATTTTAAATTTAATTTCCAAGCATTCTAGTCACCGAAATCATGAAAAATTCATAGGACATGACTACGATGATGAGCCGAGTCTAAAAAAATATTTTCCATCGCAAACCGAGTAGTGGAAGTCAAGTTTCTAAAAATAGTAAGTTTTCCTATACAAACTTGCTATGTTTGAGAATTCACCATCAAAAGCGGCTATGACAAAGGCATTGTGCACTGAAGAGAACGAGGGATACAAAATGATTTTCCAAGGTATAAAATAGTTAAAACGACCACTTACTAAAAATAATAATCCCCCTATATGGGTGTTTTACTAAAAATAGTAAGTCACCCTAAGAAGTGGCCGAGACGAAGGTAGTGTGCACATGAGTGAATGAATAATTTTATCACATCAAAATGGTCAAGAAGAAGAAAAAATCACCTCTTAGTAAAAATATTAATCCTCTCATCTAGAAACATATTATTAATGGAAAATAACACTCAAGGGGTAGTTTTGGAATAATGGAACATAGAGGGATGATCCTTCAAGTTGACACCATCATTCGGGATCATCCATGAGCATTGTTCATAGGTAATTCAAGAATTATATCAAGGAATTCAACAATGTCTCCCAAAACTCACTACGTGGCTCAAGTTACAGTAGTGTCTTGTGCAGGGTGGAAGTTGTGGTCATCAGTAAAACCATTCATCAGTGTTTTTAATCACTTATTCCAAAGCATCTGTGAGCCAATTTGAATAAGTTTCACACGAGTTTGAAGATTCAAAGTTTCATCGCATTAAATCTTTTGATCAATGAGGATTGACAAATTTCATTTGGAGTGACATCTCCTCTTCTTCTTCTCTCACTTCTCTTCATACCGACAATTTTCTCTCTCTTCTCAATGTGCTAATTTTGCATTGGGGTGGCACTTTTTCATATGTATTAATGTTGTAAATGTTAAAAGTCACCTTTATGTTATAAAAAAGGGACTTAAAATTTTCCTAGGAAGTTAAAAAGTTTTAAGTTGTGTGAGGACATATGAAAAGCCATTGGGGGGTAGATGAAGAGTCATATCTCATTCTTTAAATTATAAATCCATTCCCATTTCAAAGGTTTGTTGATTTATTTTGTAAACTAAACGGTGTATTGTACTTTGAGAGAACAAAGGAGATAGCCATTTTCTTCCATCCCCCCCCCCCTTACTGGGTTCCTCCATTCCCACACTATGTACAAATTTTGTTTAAGAAATCAATAGAAGAAGAAGGATTTTCTAGCTTTCTTTGACTAAGGGGTTTCTTGATACTTTGTGATAATGAATTCTATTTGGTCCTGTTGATATTTGGAGAGTTGTTTCTTCTCATAAATGTATGTGTTGAAGTTTCTAACTAGTGTGTGTAGGAATTTTATTTCCTACCTGTAATATTAGTCCCCCTATCTCATTTCTCAATCCCCTTTCACACTTTACAAAGAAATTATTCTCTAGCAAGAAATTGCTAAATTTTCCACATAGATAGTAGAGTGCCCCTGTTGGATCCCTGACTTTAAGGCCACGAGGAAAATCCATCTTTTTCACTAATGCATGCATATATTGTAATTTCACTGATTAAGTAGAAGGACTTAGATTCCAAGAGCATTGGAAAGAAATCCACACATTTGTACCTGATAAATTTTCTCTCCAACATTCCCAAAGTCTCCTCTATGATTACATTCTTCTTCACGTATTCATTTCTTATTAACATACCCTTTTGGTGTACTCAATATATATCTTATTCATCATCTTCTAAAGCATAATAGAAATATAATTTTTCCTCTTCCTCACCTACTTGTAGTTGTGTGTTGTAATCATGTTCTTCTTGTATGAATGCTTCAAAATGCATCTCTTCCTATTGGACTATCACAATTTCAGTCATTACTCCATATCTCTTCACAAGAACTTGGTTTGATCCATTTTATCATAGCTTCAATATCATGTCTTTGGTATTCTTTAAGCGCTCATTCCAACTTTTATATGCAAACTGAAATACAAAGTTAGATAGCATAGAAAAATACCGAAACATCTTCACAAGTGCCTCCATCATGGACCCTTTCTCGTTCTTCCTTTTTTATTTCTCAAGTGTTGTTTTTGTCACTTATTTCATGTTCATTACAATGAGAAATATCTATAACTCTTCAAAAGGTAACTCATTATTCTTCATCCTCTTACAAGTACCTTTCTTGATTTATTTTTGCAAGGAAATTAAATTTTTCCTCTTATTCTCCATTAGTAGCTTTATTAACCACTTCACTCTCTTTCTCAACTTCCATTCAACTTCTTGGATCATCATGGTATCTATCATGGTCCCCAATTTCACTATCCTCTCACTTATTTCCTCTATCTCTTCATCTGAGATTAAGTTTCTTCTTTTCCATTAGCATTTCACTTTTGTTAATCTCGATACTCTTCTAAACTTATGCATTTTTGAGTTATTCACGAAAGTACATTTCACCTTGGTCTATGAATCATGTATTTCCTCACCTAGGTCTTTTTCATCATAATATTTTTCTTTATTCACTTGTCTCACCAAGTATTGTTCACCTTGTTCTTTTAGCTCTTCTTCTTGAGATTCAACTCCTCTTACTCTTCTTCTTACTGTTATCTCAATTTTTTCCCTGACAAAATGGATCAAACATGACCCTGTGAAGGAATAAATTTGAGATACGATTCCATTGCACAAGCCCACATTTCAAATCCAATAGAAAAGTTACAGGTGAGCTCTACAATGAAGTAACAGGGTTGGGAAGGGTCAAATAGTGTCTTAGAAAGCTAGAGGCATAAAGGAGACAAGCAGAGAAAGGTTCAAAGTTTGTCGGTGTTACAAATGATTCAAAGCGAGCCCAAAATTCCTATGTATTGAAGAATAAATGGAAGCCTCCACGTGCCTCATCAGCACATCTCCTAAGGGCCAAACACAAAAATAAGACTCAAATTAGTGTAGAGCTTTGATGTGTCCTAGGCCCAAAAAGGGATAAATCCATCCATTGAAAACTCCAAACAAGCAGAAAGAAACACATGTCATCTCGATGTAATTTCAAGATGGGAGCCAAAGGTGGAGACTCAAACTTGTGCTAACCCTCCATGTGGCCATGGTTCAACAAAGGTCAAATTCAAAGTGGGACCAAATCAGTTAAGTATAAGAGTGCAGGCAGAAGGTTCCACATGTCTTAACGGTGTACATTCAAAGGTGCGGCCCAAAGTGAAGACTCAAATGAGCCTGAGGCTTCCATGTGTCTAGGATTAAAGAAAGGCATCAACATAAATTGTCTAAGTAACGTGGACTTGTGGAAGGAGCCACATGTTAGTCTGGAGCATCTTCAAAGGTAAATCTAAAAGTGGGTCCATAGACTAGCGGAAAGTCTCCACGTGTCCCAGGTCAGATAAAGGGCCCCACTAAGAAAAAGGACTTAGTAAAAAACATAACGGAATAGAGAAAAGTTGCAAAAGGTGTCATGTGTCATCCTGGCATAACTTCAAAAGAAAAATCCAAACGTGGTCCCCACACATGAGCTAGTCCTCCATGTGGCCATATTCTAAGTCAAAGCTGGGAGGCTAGTCTCCGAGAGTAATTTTAACTTTTTTGGCTTCATTTCCAAGAGACATAAAGTATAAAAATGAGTCGTGCTTCCTCCGATGTGCAAAGAGACATGTGTCAAGCCTACATTGCATGCGGGATGACAGGCCTTGGAGTGATATTTTTCCCAAATGGAAAATATGGACCGACATGCCCGAAGATGGTTTTTTCACAAAAATGTATTACAAGGTTGTGAGGAAAATTTTACATTTTTGTATTTTTATGCATAAGGGCAAAAAGTGAAATTTCGGTCCGCAAGCCCATTCTACTAACTAGTTTCCAGCATTTATTTTATGGGACCGATTCAAAAAATTTAAATGGACATATCTTCTGATCCATTGCCTGAAATCCAACAAATTTGGCACCATTGGAGAGATCTCGACCTCATCTACATCATGGATATCTAAAACTTTAATTTTGAAGAAGTTAGGGTGGGGAAAAATGGAAAACATCTATGTGTCATTAATATAGGATCCAATCACTCCAACAACTAGATCGGATTTGATCTGATCCATCGTTCTTCCTCCTTCAAGGCACCTAACAAGTAATCGAGAAAATTTTGACATATTTGGGGTGGATTTGCAAAGGCATTGATGGTTGTTAGTTGAGATTCAACTTAGTTTTCCCACCTCTCTCCTTCTTCTCTCTGTGTTGAATCTCTAAAAGAAGGGATGGGGCTCATTGTAAAGGGTTGGACAATTTTGTTTGCACCCTCCCTTCTTCCCTTGTTTGCAAGAGAATTTGTGGAGCCTTTCAAACCTCCCATTCGGGTTATAATGCAAAGTTTTCCCTCTTGGCCACTGTAATTTACTGTATAGACTTTGGAGCAATAATATATGTTTATGGATGATTCTTGACCCTCTCATGTGTTCATTTTTACCTTCTGATCTCTCATTGTAGATTACCTATCTATGCATGGTGTGTGTATTGTAGTTCTATGGTCTGTGTTAGATTTCAAAACAATTGTTTAACATTCCTTTAGTACATCACCTTGTTAGCTTAGGTTTATTTTCTTGCATCTTCTCAACGTGATCCCCTTGGTAAGATAGAGTAGGTTTAGAGAAGATCCTCTACAATCTAATTGTGTGCACCTGAATAGAGGAATAGTAACGTGCCTTAATCCGGAGAGCTCTCTTAACTCGCAAGGTCCCACACTTTGAGAGAATCTCCATGTTGTGTAATCAAACTAAGAGCCTCAACCTATCTAGTTGCAGACACTTACGGGTGTTGTGATTCTACACTAATAGTTTTGGCACGCCCGGGTGGACCAAGAAGTCTCCTTTTTTTATTAGAGCAAGATTGATGTGCACTTGTTGTAAGTTTTCAGCTTTTAAGAAGCTTTGAGTTTGCACATATGGTGACTCCCAAAGAGACAAAATCCACTGGTTCCAATAACTCAAGCTTGTCAAGTTCATGAGAAGAATACAAACAAGGTCAAGAATCAGAGAGGAGGGACTATTTGTCTATTTGCACTTGTCCCCATACCGAGGGAGAAGGGGAAGAAGATCTCAAAGGTATCGATCCCAACCAAATAGAATCTTGTTAACACATCCTCCTAGTAGGCCATTCATTCAATTAACAAGGGTTCTTAGGCCAATTATAATGACACAGGCACCAAAACCCTATGTAAACTTCACTGGAAGCAGTCCACGTGCTCTAAATGCATAAACTCCAGTTCCAGTTGTAGCATTAAAGAGCATCCCATATTTCACTAAAGAGAACCAGACTTCTCCTAGTGATCACATTCAAGACATTGCAAATGTATGCACAATCCATGAGATCACTAATATGGACATTGCAATCAAGTTGTTAGCCTCTTCAGTCAAGGTTAAAGCTTCACAATGGTTAAGGAGTTTGACAATAGACTCTATTCAGACTTGGGACCATCTGTGCATACTCTCCACAACCAATTCAAAGAAAAGGGGGATAACCTGACCTTGTTACAGAATTTGACAACCATCAAGAGGGCCCCCAATGAACAATTGAAAGAGTTCAACCTCGTATTTCAAAGGACATGGGATAGGATTCCATTCGCTGTAAGGCCCACAGATGAAGGTGCTTTCTTATAGTTTCTTATAGCTCTAAATTATGATATTGCTTTAATGATTCAATCAATGGGAGGCACAACCTTACCTGTAGCTTAAAACACTTCCATTAGAGCTGAAAATTGTTTAATTTAGGATGGAAAAATTTCTCCTAGGCCACCCATGCCTCTATACCTAGAACTAGGAGATCCAAGCACTAGTCAGATACCAACATTAGCTCCTATACCTACTATTAGGAATTAGAGTTAAGATGAAACCTCCACCTCATCTTCTAACACCTCAAAAGAGCTTCAAGAAGTTAGGGAAAAGATGTAGAAACTAAGGAATGAGCTAGTGACTATCAAGAGGCAACAGGATCAGATAATAGGCCATATTTGCCTCAAGCTTAGTATCACGCTATACCCCCATATTAGCAAATTAGACCACCAGCTTAGGTTGTAAATCAGAACCGAAACTAAGGACCACCTCAAGTTGCAAGGCCCTTCTGGTCATATGATCCAAACATAGTTTAAACATCAAGGGCCTTGGTTCCAAAAAAAAATAATATGGCACAACAATATGATTGGTGTTTCCCGTGCAATCAACCACACAACCAATCAATGTGTTTTAATAGTGCAATGAACTAGGCCTTGATTGTATAGACCATTGGTGTGACACAAGAGTCTATTCAAGATGAAAATCAGCAGCAAAGAGTTCACTAATAGGCCTCTCCAAGTGAAACTATGCTTGTCAATTGGTAATCCTCAACCCTCCATTAGTCCACAAGGTATTGGAACTCAAAATTAAACTCTAAACATGCAAAGCCAGTCCCAGCCACCTTCCAAACCCATTAATTAACTAGCTATAATGACCCATGTTTAAGAGAAAAATGTATTAGGAAAGGGGCAGAAAAAGGATAGCTCATTTAGCATCATTACACAAATGAAGAAGAGAAATGTGAATATTTCAATGTGGGAGTCATTAGCTATCCCAAGATAGAGAGATCTATTGCAAACTACTATGGCTAATTGGTCAAGCTCAAATCAGCCCCCCAACCAGCAAGAGAAAGTGTTTACCAATGCGGCCCGACCTGAAGGAAACCATGGAGGAAAACAAGATAAGAATATGAAGTCCCCTCCATTATATGTTTCATTGATCATTAGAGACAAATTGGTACATAATTACATGATTTATTTGGGGGCAAGTAGCTTTGTAATTCCAAAATAAACAGCCAATCAACTAGGACTTCAATACAGAGTCATCTCCAAGGGCATAGTGCAATTGGATGGGACAGCGGTAACAAATATTTGAGCCTCACACTGTACGCTTGCCCCAATGTGACTTTATTTCAAAACGTATCAGTCATATACTTTCCGCTAAGATTGGGGGCTATTTGTATGCTGATTGGTCACACATGTTTTTAAGAACAAGGTATGGGGCTAAGATTACAATCAGATCTAAGCCCATTGCAGATTACCATATTGAGTCTTATGTACCCATATCGATCAATGGAAATTGTTCAACCTTTAATCAAGAGGACCTCCCAAGATCTTGTGAAGTATATACCAAGGTGGGGTGTATCCCAGACTTGAACCTCGACGAGTGGGCAAACAAGAGGCATGATTTTTACCCTTATAAAGAGATGGATTAATCTGAGCTAGGAGTCTACTGTTTACATGAGGATGATCATCCTCTTCCTGACATCATTAAGCTAGACCAAGAAGATGATAATGAGGTATGGAAATTATTCTTTGATGGCTCAAGAAGTAGACAAGGAGCAAGAGGAGGAGCTATGTGTGTTTCCCCCTGAGGTATGAAATACTACTCATCTTTCCGTTTCCAATTAGCATGTTCAAAGAACACAACAAAGTATGAGGCTTTGGCCCATGGACTACATTGGGAAATGAAAAGGGGTATAAGAAACTTGTAAGTTTTTTGCGATAGTGATCTAGTTGCTAATCAAGTCTGAGGACAAAATGCTACGAAGAATGGTCTATTAAAGAGCTACAAGAACCGGGTATGGGACCTCATCAAGGATTTTGAACCATTCAGCATCAATTCCATCCCGATGAAGAAGAATGAAGTAGTAAACAGACTAATAGTAATTAGGGAAGCCTTTGACATTGTGGATAGTATCAAGAGTAATAAATCTCAGCCTAATATCAAGTTGATTGTGAGGCCAGCCATCCCAGACAATAACACAAGTTGGAAAGTCTTCGAAAATGATCAACAAAGTGTCAAATTTCTATAAGAAGAATCTGAGTTCTCCTCTAGGAACCAAGACAAGATGGAGCAATAGTATGGTAATCAAGTGGTACAACTAAGAACCAACAAAATATCAAAGGGTCTTGTGACTTTGGAATCAATCTTCAACCCAAATGACCAATTCTGAAAGGAGAAAGTGAATATTCAGGTAAAGGGTGAAGATTCATAGCTCATTTTCATATAAGAAGGAAAAATGTTGTAAGTTGGCAAGGTAAACAGTCAACAAGAAAAATATGAGCTTATTCAACTTTGTAAATAATTCCCATATGTCTTTTCCTAGAGTTAAAAATATTTAAGAGGATTCAACCCAAAGCTGGCACAACACACCATCAAGCTAGATCCAGGATCTAAGCCTTTCAGATAGAAGCAAAGGCTATTTAACAAGCTAATTGAGGCAAGCATCATTGAGCCTCTCATCATTAAAGAGTTGAACAAGCTAATTGATGCCAGTATCATCTTTCCTATCAAGAATTCAAGCTGAGTTTTAAACTTGGTACCCATGAGGAAAAGAAATGGATAAATAAGGCTATGTGTGGACTTTTGTGATCTAAATAGAGCATCACTTAAGGATCACTATCCACTTCCATTAATGGAACAGATATTGAAGATTGTAGCTGGCTCTAAGAGGTTTTCATTGCTAGATGGATACTTAGGCTATAACCAGATAATGGTGAAAGAGGAATATCAGTTCAAGATAGCCTTCACCACCAAATGGGGTACATATGCTTATAAAAAGATGCCATTTGCACTATCGAATGCTGGAGCAACATTCCAGTAAGCTTTGGACATGGAATTAAAAGTCTTGATCAACAATATAGTTCTTGTGTATTTAGATGATATCATTGTCTTCTCGTAGAATGTTTCAGACCATCTCTTCCACCTCAAGAAAGTATTTGAGAGGTGTAGAAGGTTCGAAGTATCACTGAATTTGAAGAAGTGTGTGTTCCTGGTTCATGGGGGGAAATTATTGGGCCACATTGTCTCAAGAGAAGGGTTGAAAATTGATCCTGAAAGGGTTGAAGCCATCTAGACACTCCCATTGCCACAACACAAAAGGTCTCTCCAAAGATTTTTGGGGAGGATAAAATTTGTTCGCAAGTTTTAACCTGATTTTTCCAGTCTTCTGAATCCTTTAACAATGATGTTAAAGAAGAGTCTTGCATTTAAAAGGACAACAAAAGGAAAAGATATTTTTGAGGCCATCAAGCTCGCAATATCACAGGCTCTAAGTCTTACTAACCCATAATTCTCAAAAGACTTCATGCTATATGCTTTTGGAGGGTTAGACACCATCTCAGCCATCTTGGTCAAGCCCAACAAGGAAGGTTCAGAATAACCAATATCCTTCTTCAATCAGAGCTTGGAAAACTTCGAGGTAAAATAATTTTTCATTGAAAAATATCTCCTTACTGTTACTAGGATCTTGAAGAAGTTCATACACTTGGTCACAAACAACAAGATTCAACTGCTAGTATCCCATGTTGGTGTCAAGGATTTTCTCCTAAACAAGGACTTGAATGAGAAGAGAGAAGGTTAGATCACTCGGGTAATGGAATATGACATTGAGACAAAGTTGACCAAACTGGTTCGAGGTAAGGGTTTATGTGAACAGATCACCTCCAAGCAACAGGCTGAGTCGGTGGATGAAAAATAGGTTGTCCTACTATTGCATTATGATAAAGAGCAACCAGCTAATGATGCAACTATTCCATGTTGGACTCAAGCCTTGGTGCATTATCTCAAAATTGGTTTGTGCCCTTCATAATGGAACAAACCAAAAAGGAGATACTTCAGACTATAAGCCATCCCATATGTGTTTATTGGTGGTGTCTTATTTAAGATAGATATCAATAGTTTCCTATTGAGGTGCATTCAGACAAGCCAAATTGAGAGAGTGTCGCATGAGTTCCATGATGGAGAAGAAGGAGGCCACTTTTATCCTCGAGTGACAACTCTCAAGATTATGAAATCTGGTTATTACTAGCCTACAATGTTCATAGACTGCTACTCTTTGATCAAGAAGTGCAAGAAGTGTGCATTCTTGACAGGAAAGGAGAAGTTAGCAGCCCTTCCCCTTTCCCCAATTTTAGTGGATCAACCATTCATACAATGGGTACTATACTTTATTGGGGTGATTAACCCAAATTCAAGCTAGGGCCACAAGTGGATACTTACAGCAACAAATTATTTCACCGAGTGGACTGAAGTAGTGGCATTTAAGGAAGCAAATGAATGCAATATCTTGGATTTCTATGAAGGAATAACAACCAAGTTTGGAGTCCCTTCCACTATTATATCAGATAATGCATTGGCATTCCTTAGTACAAGGATCACTAAATGGGAAGTCAGGAATGGTGTATACCTCAGCACTTCATCAAACTATTACCCTCAAGGTAATGGCTAGGCAGAGTCCACAAAAAAGAACCTATTAATGATTATCAGAAGGAATCTTAATGAAAATCAGAGAACTTGGCATACAAAGCTCAAATCAGATCTATGGGATGATAGGATCACATCCAAGAGATCCATAGGTAACTCCCTATCTAAGCTTGTATATGGAAAAGAGGCACTATTTCCCATATCATTGGAGTTTCCCACTTTGGAGCACATGAAACAATTAGAGATAGTTGAGTTTGAACCTATGGAAATCACGTATGCAGAGTTGATGGAAGTAGGAGAAGCAAGAGGGAATGCATTGCAGAGCATGGTAAAGGATTGAGTATTGATTAAGAAAGGATTTAATAAGAAACCAAGAATGAGGACCTTTCATGAAGGGGACATAGTTCTAAAGTGGAACGTAAATCGGGAAAATCCAAGAAAGCATTCCAAGTTTGATGCCATTTGGAGGGGCCCCTACATGATCACAAGGTGAAAAATAAGCAATGCCTTCCAACTAGCTAAATTAGATGGCAAAGAATAATAGACCCAGTGAACGAGATCTATCTCAAACATTGCTACTAAAGGGGAAGGTTCCACCATTATATTTATTATCATAGAAATTTAATTTCCCTAAGTGTGTATGCACATTATCTTGTTGTAGCATAGGTTTTGTTTCCCTAAGTGTTGTGGCATAGGTTTTTTTCTCTAGGTTTACATCGTTATGCAATTCAATTTGCCTCTAGGTGAATGTGTCAGGCCCTTCAACATTTGTAACAGGAAAACCCATAGTTTTCGTAACAATTTCTCACTTTAAGATAGAACAAGTGTTGAGCAACTAAAATAAGGTCCCAAAAGGTCCATTTTTAGGAGAACATGATCAACATCGGTTCACCACCCATGACTCCGTGCATAATGGATACAACAAGGGCACTAGTTTATTCATCTAGCAGGTAGACATCCCCATGATATGCCCAATTTTTATCTCAATTTTTCCCCTAACAAAATTGATCAAACACGACCCTGTGCAGGAAGAAATTCAAGAGATGATTCTGTCACACAATTCCACATTTCAAATCCAATAGAAAAGTTACAGGAGGGCTCTAAAATGAAGTATAAAGGTTGGGGAAAGGCCAAATAGTATCTCAAAAATCCAGAGGCTCGAAGGAGAGAAGTGGAGAAATATTTAAAGTCTACGAGTTTTACAAATGATTCAAAGCGAGCCCAAAATGGCTGTGTATGGAAGAATCAATGGAATCCTCCACGTGCCTCATCGGTGCATCTCTAAAGGGCCAAAATCGAATAAGTAGACTCAAATGAGCGTGGAGCTTACACATGTCCTAGGCCCGAAAAAGGGAAAAATTTGGTTGCTGAAAATTCCAAACAAGAGGAAAGAAACACATGTCAGCTTGACGTAATTTCAAGATGGCATCCAAAGGCGGAGATTCAAACTTGCACTAGCCCTCCATGTGGCCAGGGGTCAATAATGGTAAAATTCAAAGTGGTACCAAATAGGTTAAGTATAAGAGTGCAGGTGGAAGGTGCCACATATATTAACAGCTCACATTCAAAGGCTCGGCCCAAAGCGGAGACTCAAATGAGCCTGAGGCTTTCACGTGTCTAGGATTAAAGAAAGGTAGGGGCCCAAATTGGCTAAGTAATGCGGACTCACAGAAGGAGCCACGTGTTAGCCCGGTGCATCTTCAAAGGTAAATCTAAAAGTGGGTCCTTAGACTAGTGCCAAGTCTCCACGTGTCCCGTGTTAGTTAAAGTGCCTTGCTAAACAAAAGGACTTAGTCAAAAACATAAAGGAACAGAGAAAAGCCATGCAAGGTTCCACGTGTCATCCTAGTGCAACTTCAAAAGAAAAATACAAAAACGGTTCCCAAACTTGCGCCAGCCCTCCATGTGGTTGTATTCTAAGTCAAATCTGGGAGGCGGGCCTCCAAGAGTAATTTTAACTTTTCTGGCATCGTTTCCAAGAGACATAAAGTATAAAAATGAGTCGTGCCTCTGCCAATGCCCAACTAGACTTGTGTCAGGCCTAAATTGTATGCAGACCAGCGGGCCTTGGAATGATTTCTTCCCCCAAATGGAAATACAGACAAGCGGGCCCAAAGATGTTTTTTTGACAAAAAGGTATTGTAGGGCTGCAGGGAAAATTTTACATTTTTATATTTTTGTGCAAAAGGGCATAAAGTGAATTTTGGGTCCACAATCTCATTCTGCTAACTATTTTCCACCATTTATTTTATGGGACCAATTCAAAAATTCAAATTGACATATCTTCTAATCCATTTCCCAAAATCCAACAAATTTTGCACCATTGGAGAGATCTCGACCTCGTCTACATCATGGAGATCTGAAACTTTAATTTTCAAGAAGTTAGGTGGGAGAGAAATGGAAAATGTCTTCATGCCATTAATATAGGATCCAATCACTCCAACAACTAGATCGGATTATATCTGATTTGTCGTTCTTCCTCCTTCAATGTGCCAAACAAGTAATCGAGACAAATTTGACATATTTGGGGTCGATTTGCAGAGGCATTGATGGCCAGTAACTGAGTTTCAAATTAGTTTTCCCACCTCTCTCCTTCTTCACTCTATGTTGAATCTATAAAATAAGCGGCAGGGCTCATTGTTAAGGGTTGGACAATTTTGTTTGCATCCTACTGGCTTCCCCTGTCTGCAAGATAATTTGTGGAGCCTTTCCAATCTCCCATTCGTGTTGTAATGCAAAGTTTTTCCTCTTGGCCATCCTAATGTACTGTATCAAATTTGGAGCAATAATATATGCTTGTGGATGATTCTTGACCCTCTCATGTGTTCATTGTTGCCTTCCAATTTCTCATTATAGCTTAGATATCTGTGCATGGTGTGTGCATTGCAGTTCTATGGTCTGTGTTAGATTTCAAAATGATTGTTTAGCATTCCTTTGGTACATCACCTCGTTAGCTTAGATTTATTTTCTTGCATCTTCTCAATCATGTCCCCTTTGTAAAATAGAGTAGATCCTCTACAATCTAATTATGTGCACCTAAACACAGGAACAGGAACCAACCTTAATCCAGAGAGCTCTCTCAACTCGCAAGGTCCCACACTTTGAGATAAGTTCCATGTTATGCAATCACACTGAGACCCTCAACCTATCTGGTTGTAGATACTTAGGTGTGCTATGATTCTGCACTAACACTCACCACATTATCCTCCTTTACTTATCTCTAGGAAATTTCTACCTCGAGTATCTTTAGCTCACAAATCACATTTAATCATTCAGCATTTCACAATTAGTATAACATATGAGAATAAAATAGTTATCTTCACACTCTAATACCAAAATGTTCCAAACAACTTAGCTAAGTAAAATAAGTTCTAGACATGAAATTTTAATTTATTACCCAAGGTCCTTTATCTTTAATTCCTTTCTTTACTAGAGATGATCAACCATCCTAAATATACATTAACTTATGTTTTAAGACTTAGAACTATAATTAATAACCAATTTTCCTTAATCATATCTTTCTTCTCCATCATGATGAAGGCCATAGACATCAGATTTCTCTATGATTTAAGGATGTATACCTTATATCTAATTTCCAAATTTCATTCCATTTCTCACTACATATTTACAATAATTCATAATCAATGAAATAACTGTCTTACCCATATTTTCAAAACTATCCTTTATCAATCTTGACTAGTTCTATTCTAAATGAAGCACAATTTTAATTTTTAGCGTCTGAATACATCTTCCAAAGTTACTTTTATTGTTTCATTATCACCAAAAAATTTTATATCACTCAAATAATTGTGTCAAAATAAATCAATTCATCAAACCTTACTCATCTAGTGCACACTATCCGCTAGTGCTCTAAAAAACAAGTTCCATGGTTGGTGGTTAGAACAATCTAGGACTCTTTAAAACAAGATGAATTTTTTTAAGTACCCTTTATCAACACTGTGAATTTTTTAAAATTTTAGGAGCCAAATTCTTTCCTATCTCTCTCTATTACGAATTTGTTCTTATGAACAATATTCCTTCCTTGAATCAAAACCACAACTAAACTGAATTTTCCTAACAAATAAATTTTGGCATTTCTCTATGAGGAATGGCGTAAAAACCATCTAGATAATATATCTATACATCTATAGTAAAAAATTTGTGTCAATTGGAGACTCCGTGCAAATAATATCTTCACTACCCCAAAACTAAGTTTGTACAATTTCTACAATTCAGAACACATTTTTCTTATAAAATGAAAAATTTGAAGCATATCAGTAAAATAATAACATATTTCGACACATTTTATTGTGTTTTATAATTTTAAAAAATTAAAAGTCTCAACTCTAAACCAATGTTTTCCATCTCCCTCTTGTGTTAGCTTAATTAGGCCTCTATGAGGATTTTCAATACCCATTCCTATAATTTCATGCATATATCACCCGTAAGGAATTAAAACTACCCAAAACATTTTTCAACATAAAACATACTCTCCTATCATCATTTTTTCGAAATTTCAAACTCTAACTCTTAATTGTGGATCCTCAACTTCTTTCTTACCTTGTCTAATTTTCTTATCTCTTCAACCAATGTGTTTTTGAGTTTGTTGAGGTATTTCAAAGCTTTAAAATATTTTTACAAACCTTCATACCCCATATGACCATGCATACTACATTAAAATATTCAAATATACTTAGTTTGGAGGGAAATTGCCAGTTAAACTAGTTTAACCTATGTCCATACAAATGAAGCTTCAAAGCCTTCTTATTGATCACAAAAACCTCGTAGAACATAATTTTTCTAAAATTTTAACATTTACATAATGTTTCTAAATCATCTCTTGATGTTTATGCATCAGAATATTGCATCAAGAAATCATAAAACAAAAACAATAATGAAATACCAAAAAGTTTAATTATAATATGAACGCAAAGAAGATTCTAGATCCCATGGAAAATGAAGCGCAATTAAGGAGTGTACAAATTTGTGAGACATTTGTGACACATGTTTATTTGATAAGTAGCCTCAGATACACTATAACGTGTATTTGTTAACCACCCAATGGGTCGAACAATTTTGGAAAGTTGCACCATTGGATTCAGGCATTAGAACTTTCATTTTCATTTATGATGAGCACATCCATTCTAGCTAATTACATCAATGGTAAACACTCGATATTGTTGAGTGACACATGATTCATGGCATTGAAATCCATATGTGAGCCGAATAATTCTTTTAAAAATGACAACCAACAAGGAAACGTAAAATGGAAGCATAATTTACATTTCTTTTAAGTCTTTGTTCAAAATAAAAATTCATGGATACTCGTATTAAAAAGTGATGATGTTGGGATCATGCCTCGTACTACTCTGACAAAATAGATATCCCTTAGACCTGACATCTAAAGTAATGGGGACTAGATTAATTCCAAACCTTCAATAAAAATTTTTTATCGGTTTTCTCAATTTAAAATTTTGATTTCACTTATACCAATGGTTCGTAGGTAAATTTGAATTTTAAAGTTTTGGTACTTACACACGTTTATGAAAACATATCTTGAAGATAGTTATAAGTAAACATCAATGTGTAGGCTTTTGTTTGTTTCATAAGTGGGTTTAAAATGCACTTTTTATCCATGTTGTGTAGGGTTGTGTTCCTTAAATTTGCGAATTTAAATTGGGGAAATGTACTTTTTATTACTGTCTTGGGATTCCAAAATGGATAAATGCACTTTTTTATCCTTGTCTTAATTAAATAAATATGTACTAAAATATTAAAGGAATAATGATATGTTATTGGTTTGTGTTGTATAATATTGAAAGTATTGTTCTATTAAATTTTGAGTTGTATTTTTTTTATGAATACATAATCTAACAAATTCATTATTAAGTTATAATGAAGGTTTAGTGTCTAATACATGTGAAAATGAGGAATAAATTAATATATGAGTTTATATTTGTTGGGTGGTAAAAAAATTTATATTTGTAATCATTAATTACTAATAAATTTTTAAAATAACTGTTTTTAATAAATTATATTGAAATTCATTATACATTAAAAAAATATTAAACTAAACGCGAGGCTTGCTTTATTATTATATTTATATAGCAGTATTCCTTTGTATATTTGTAAGGGAAATATATAAACTTTGACAAACCCAATTGTTTTCATGATTATAAACGGTTGTCAAATGTAAAATGGAATGGATACTCCATTTATAGGGCCTTAGTCTTAAAAAAAAACCTATATTGATGAGATAAATGAAAAGGAATCATATAGAAAATAATTGTAACTGGAGATTATTAATACATCGAGTGCTTTATAATCTATTTTATCGTCTGTCCTCCTAGTGATGGCAAGGGTATATGCTCTTCATAAAATCTGTTTTATTCGTTTTAGTTGATACACAATTTGTAATACCATTAAATTAATTTTATATTCCAAAAACTCTGAAATATAAGTTCTTAACTTTCCCTTTTTTCGAATTCCATGACAATGATGTATAGAGTTTTAACAAGAATTATATCAACTTTTCTTATTGACAAAAATAATTGGCAAATTACAAATTCCAAGTCTAGGAACATATTTATTCATTTCCACTTAATATCTTATAGAACTAAGGTCATGCGTTTATTATTAGATCAATCAGATTACCATATATTCAATTTGTTTATTTTTTTGTCTATTCTTCATTTCCCGGTTATCAAATGGAGTCCTTTCAAAACTTAATATCATATTTGTAAAAAAACAATTAATTGCCATTAGCTAAAACAATAATATATACCAAATGTTTTGAATTTTAATGTCTTTATCTTTTTATTTTTGAATATGAATGTAGTTGTAATAAAATTATAATTTATGATTTTTTTAGTTGTTTAGATTTGTACAACTTATAATTTTTCATTTTAGCATTGTTATGGATTTGTATAACTTATATGGTTACTTTATTAATTCTTAAATACCGTAATATTAGATTATTTTGTAAACTTTTAAGAAAAGTAATACTAATTTTTTTTTAATGAAAAAAAGTTATTACTTAAGTTATTTATTAGTTATAAAATTGTAGCAATTTAAAATGTTTATGTATTTGATTATTGGTCTAAATCAAATGCTATTAAATAAATTGTTGTGTTTTGAGACTCTTCCTTTCTTCAAAACCATTTTAAATTGTTGCATCTTGTCTAAATGTATTATTACTTCTGTCATGGGAAAATTACTATACCTTTCACCACAACTTATTACTTCTTGTCACATCCACCAATCAAAAACATTTATGTATTCTCAATGTCTATAGTTAAAATATTGGATATAAATTAAACAATTTCATAATTTAAAAAATATATATTCGATTTTCTACTGGTTATTGTTTCATGATAATACAAATTTTTGGCCTTATTCAAGTGCTTGTTTTATGAAAAAGATTCAATTAAACAATTTCACAAAAATTATGACAGTTTTAACATCAACATTTAATATAGTGTACAAATGAAGTGTTCTTCATTTTCAAAATGAAATATTAATAGTTACATGCCACTTATTCAAGAATGCACGATGTCATTATATTAATTATTTTTCCTTATCAAGCATGTCACACTCAATATTTTTCTAATTCTTTTATCATAATTTTATTGCACTATAACTTTGTTAATATTGTGAATTACAATTTCCCACTTTGATACATATTTATATATTAAAGACTTCAAACATAAAAATTAATTGTAACTAATTTTTAAACAACATTTTAAAAATTCTTCATAATATCAATTTTTTAACAATTTAATAGATTTATTGTTACATTTGAGAATAACATGTGTCCCAACCAATTATTATGATCCCATAGTAATACAATCCTAACAAAATATTCATATGTGATACTTGTACATTATTTTATTCTTATCTATTTTTGTCCTCTTTCTTTCAACTCTTGGAGGTAAGAACTGGTCGCTTGCAAAACGTTTTCGTGAATCATTACAATTCAATTCCATTTAATTCAACCGAAGTTCAACTTGTCAATTTTTTTTGTAGAACAAATGACATAGCTGAAGAAGGCAACCCGAGAATTCATCAGTCTAATGCTTTCATACATGGACATTTTTTCTAAGTCCCTTTGTAGATCATATTAATTCTAAACATCATTAATGTCTACAACATTAAACTATATAAGGCAGGAATTTTCAGTCATGCAACTCTTATTTTGATAAGCTAGTTGTTAATTCCCTTTGTAGAACATATTAATTTTCAACATCATTCATGTTTACAACATTAAATTATATAAGGCAGGAATTTACTGCTACATGACTCTTATTTTCATAAGCTATTTGCTAATTCCATTTGCGGATTACACTAATTTTCAACATCATTAATGTCTACAACATTAAACTATATAAGGAAGGAACTTGTCGCTACACGGATCTTGTTTGGATAAGCTATTTAGAGAAAATCAAATTGATTGTTATGATAGGATGAACATATAGAAAACATGTAACAACAGTATTATTCATTTTTATAGTCGAAAAATATTCATTTACTTAACATTTAATAAGGAAAAAACTTACTTTCTAATGTACGACCGATAATTTTATTAGAAATTTTTTATCATGCTAAATTTTTAGCATAAGAAATTGAAATTTTGGCCATAAAAACAAGCCCACACTCAAAAAATCCCTGAACTAGGTAATGTGAACTTGCCCTATGGCCAGTTTCTAACTATGTAAACTCAAATATGGATGAGAGAGATGTGCTACTTATATTTTTAAAGTATTATTTATGTGTAGGTAAGTCGAAAATAGAATATTCATAGATAAAGTTTCATTCACTGGGAAGGAGTTGCTCCCGGAGGCCTTAAAATGCTTATTTTCATACTTACGACACCTGTAGAGCACCTCTCGAGGAGATCCCAAGAAGATTTAAAACATACAATTAGTGTGTCAATTTTTTTTGTAATCCTTTGAGTTAGTTTAGGAAAGTTATTGAAGAAAATCAGGGTTTAGGAACAAGTTATGTGAAACTGGGTCCTTATGAGAAAGGTAATGGGAAATGCATGTTTTTAAAAATCTAGGCACCTTGTTCAAATAGTTTAGGAATCACTATAAATAGTTATAATCTCTTACCTTAGGCATTGGAGAGATAAATTATCCTAAATCATGTTGGAATCACCAAGGAAATATTTTGGAAATATTGAGATGTTCATCCAACAGTGTGACACAAAGATCCTTTTATAAGATATAAGTTGCACGGAACATTTCAAGAGCTTCACAAATATTTGCTACCCTAACCAAATCTCAAATAAAAATATATTTAATTATATTCCTATCCCATATGATGTGTTATTTCATAGTGATCATAAATTCTTATTATCACTCAGTCTAGTGGCTCACACCTCAAGGTAAATATGAAAATAGGGGTAAAACTTGATCAAGACTTCGTTTTCATGACTTCTAAATATTATCATTGCATTCATTTTCCTATTTCCATAAATATTAATATATCGGAAGAACGTTTTTCATTAAGTTTTGACCTAGGAGAGAAGAATTTAAATTTGGTCCTACAACACTAATGTGTTACTCAATGGAAACAAGAATTTGTTACCTATTGAGAAAATGAAATATATGTTACCGAAAAAGTAACAAAATGGATGTGTTGACATTTTGGAAAAACATTTTGATGTCTTCCAGAATGGCAAGACGTTAATGACGTTCAGGAGGAAGATTTTGATGTCAGCTGGAAATAGGAAAATTTTGATAATATCTAGGAGCAAGATTTTGATGATGAATGGGAACAGAAATATTTTGATGATGGATGGGAACAAGAAAAAGTGATGTATCACTTAAAAATAATGTGTTGACATTCAATAATAAAATAATGGTGTGGATGTACCATAACAACAAGGTATTGATGTGAGACAACTGGAACACAAAAGGTCAAGAATTCGAAAGGTAACAGTGGTGAAGGAAAACCAAAGGTCAAAATTTGAAAAGTCAACAGTCATGAAGGAAGGTAAAAGGTCATATAGAGGAGATGAAAAGACATTTTTAGCACTATAAAGATGAAATGCACTCTCATTTCAAGGAAATGGTTAATACTAATTCACTAGCTCACACTATATTTCTAGAAGCAAGTGTCTCCATTTCTTCTATTCCTTATCTATTATTGTTCTTTCTCCATCTCAAATATTACTCTAAGAGCATTGTAAATTTTGAAACATGATGAAATAAGACTTTTTTTTCTTGTTGATTATTCCTCTTTCTTTGCAAATGGTTTCTTCTGATTGATACAAGTGAAATGTTTTTGTTTTAATGCAACAAAATCTACTATGATATTTGTTGATTGAAATTTGTTTCTCAGTTTTCTCTCTTATCTCCTTGAATAAGTAATTTTCTTCTATTGTATTGAATACAAGAAATTTCCACAAGTTTAGGGAAGTATTCTTATGTGATCCCTGGTCTTCATTCCACCCTTGAAATTAGTTTAGATTATTTTCATTTCAATGTTTTCAATAAATAAATATGTCACATTCAAGCAGAGTCACTCAGTCCTGCACACTGTTGGTGAGATTCAACTAGTTTTCAAACTCAAAAAATTATTTCACTAACAGTTTTCGGCACACATAGTGCAAAAAATTTAACATATCTACACCCAATATTAATTCCACAAAATGTTAAAAAATCACATATTCCAAAAAAAATAAAAAATTATTGAATTTGAAAAGTCATTGGGCATTATTTCTTTCACTAATAGATATCCCCAGTAATCACATATTAGTTATTAGTCTTTATATTTTGTTCCATACCCAAGAGGATATTGCATAAGACTTGAGGGTTGTTATTTAGCATAATAGATTGAGATTCTTCCATTATGACGATGTTACCCTCGATATATAGTTATGAATTAACCCTCTTTCTATATGGTATACTTTCCCTACTCCATATATATTGATTCAAAAAAGAAAGAGAATGAATAAAAATGTGCAGAAGCATTGGAAAGAGAGAGAAAACTTCATAATCAGCAAAGGAGAGCCTGGAAGAATCTTGTTCAAATTGCACATTCAAGTTGGCTGACAGAACATATACAAGATCTTCTAGAGCTAGTGGTGTGTCTTATCCTAACTTTTAACAACAGGTCCAAGCTTCATTTATACACCCTCTCTTCAAATTACAAGAAGAACAGGTCGATAATACTCCCTAAAATTTGATCCTACTATGTCTTTTGAGTCCCTTCTTGACGGAGTTATAGAAAAATATTTTAACTACATCCCCCCATGAGAGGAGGTTGCTAAATAAGATATTGAAAGAATAGAATTCATTCTTGAAGGATTTGAAGAAGAAAAAGAATCCAAAGAGGAAGAATCGACAATGGCTCAACAAGCACCATTTCCCTAGTGGTAAAATATAGGTCCTTTAGCCCTCACCCTGGCTCCATATGATTTACTTAAAAGGTCTAGAAATAAGTTTCCTAAGTTCCATGGTGATGGGAAGCAACATCCAAATGACCACATTGCGTCCTTCATCACTAATAATAGAGTGTTGGGAGTTTCATATGAAGATGTATCAGTTCACCTTTTTGTATAATATTTGCTAGATGTAGCAGTAAACTGGTTATAACACTTATGAGCTAGATCTATAACTAACTTGAATGAAATGAAGACCAAGCTTGAAGTAAGATTTAAAATTCCAGAATATGCTCATGAAATTTTGGTGTAATGGTCAGAACTGAAGAAATAACCCTTCAAATCAATAAGGGATTTCATGGTAAAGTTCACCAGAATGCTTTACAAGATACCTAAATAATCGAAACCTGCCGAAGATAAAAAAGATAAGATTCTTCACAAACACCCAACTCCTTGAGGTTAGTTTTATGCTAAAAAGAACTCAATCCAAAGATTTGGATGAAGCACTGAAAGATTTTAATTGAATTCGAAGATGATCTGATCATGTCAGGAAATATTAAAAAAGGTCCAAGTAAGGAGAAAGGCCAAATATCAAAAACGTGTTCCACATATTCATTAGTCCATAAATTGGATAATGATGTTTTGTCTCTCAATAAAAAAATTTCTCAAGCTTCTATGAGCATAGAGGAACCTAAGAATAACTTTCAAAATAGGAAAAGGATCAGCCCACTACCTTGAAGACTTTCTCTAAAGGCTCCCCCTGTCATTGCATCCTGTGATACACAGGGTGATGAAAAAGATTTTATTTTTGAACAAGATGATGATGATGATGATGAATACATCCTTGAAATTATATAATTTTATGATGAAGAGATTGGGTATTTCCAAAAATATTTTGGAGATGAAATTGAATAAGGTGATACTCCAAGTTTATCTTGTGTGGTGTTCACTCCCTATGAATAAAAACAACAATTTTTTTCCGTTGCTACTCCTAAGAAGAAGAAGGATGTAAATTCTTTCGTGGTGACTCCGTATGGAAAACTAATCATTAAAGGAGTTACACTTCTTCCTTATATGGACTCTAATAAAGAAAAACTAAAACATGTGGTAGCCAAGAAGACCACAGCTAAAACAAGTAATTCTCCTAAATCTAGATCGGTTAAAGCATACTCTTCTAATGTTTCTAATATTAGCCCCAAAATAGTAAACATGTCTAGTAAATATTCTGAGGTACTTTTTAATTCCACAGTAGATTCCAAGTCCATCCCAAATACCAAAGCATTTTCTCCTTCCCAAACTTCCCCTGCCTCAGATATGTTTACTTCATCCTATTTTGATATCATAGACCATGTCAAAAAATCTAAGGTTCAAATCTATGAGTCTGAATATTTACAAAACCATCCAAAAAATTTGATAAACTAGTCTGGTTTATCAAAGGTAAGAACCCAAAGCAGAACATTGTCATGTCTTCTTCAAAAGGATTAATACAAACCACTCATTTCCCTTCATCTCCATACATGTTATCCTTAATTGCATCAAATAATGACAAAATTGAACAGTTCTACCTTTCTCTTCTTGTTAGAAGCTACCAATTAAATAATTATATCCTAGACTCAGGTGCTTATAATAATGTGATGACAATAAAAGTATAAAATTCCCTTTTTCTCACCTTAACATGGGCTAAAGGAAATTGTTATTCCATGAAAACTAAAGAAGTCCCACTTATGGGAAGAATAAAGGATGACCAACTTGCTTTAGCTGATTTTCCTGAAAAGAAAGTATTACTGACTATCTTGGTGGAATACATTCTAGCCTCATATGGGATGTTATTTAGTATAAAATTTTGTAGATATTTGGGAGGAGAAATCCATATGGATTGGTCTTTAGAGAATATATCTGTTAAGGGAAAAATTAATATTTGTTGCCGAGAAGAAAATTCAAGTATACAGTACACAAATAAAAATATCCTAGAGCCGATATTAATTATCAAGACAATGGACATGGGAAGTACTTTACAACATCTCAAAAGAAGAATGAAATTCCTATCTTGATAGGACCAAGCATTACTTTCCGATGCAGTATTGAGTATGAAGGAGAGAGGATAAATTTTGATTTGTAGCAGGGAATCCCTAAATTGTAAGATGATGTAACCCATGAAGGAGAAAATGATAGTTTTTATGAATCCCAAGAAAAAAAATAAGAATATGTTTTTATCCATGTTAAGGAGGTGTTTTCAATCCCATTCAAAGATAATGATTCTCTTAACCATGTCATTCTAAAAGAACAAAGACCAACTTGTGATGAGACTTTGAAATGTTTGAAAGAAGAATTTATGCAAGAACTGCTAAGAGCCACGGATGAGACAAAATATCCTCAAATCAGCTTTTAAATCCTAATGTAAACTATGGAAGTACAAGAAAAAGATGAATCTAATGTTTATTTCTCAACCAATTAAAAAAAATTCATGACAAATTCTATCAAGGTAAGTAATTTGATTCCCCTCCTGAGATAATTATTGATGAATATGTTGAATGAAATTAAGTTTCATCTTTTTCTTTTGGAGATAAATATTTTTATCATGAGGAGAAGATTTAAACAAAGGTCCTCAAGTCCTTTGATAGTAAATCCTCCCATATTAAAGGCACATTTAAGTTAAATTAACCTTGTGATGATGGACCAATTCCTCCAGATTATTTGGTTGAGTTTGAAAACAAAGATTATTCAAATGAATGTGGTGATGATATCTCAATAGGTTTAGAAAAGGAATCCTTACAAGAAATTTTCAAAGTTGTGTAAGGTACATAAGATCTTGATCTAAGTTTTTACCTCTTAACTCATGTTATGGCAATACAAGACAGGTATACGACTAGTTTTCTCCTTCATCCCATATTCAATTAGAAAAAAAGATAAACTCAATGGTTTTTTATGAAAATTGTTACCAATAAGAATGAATATCAGAAAAAGGGGAAATAAGATCTTTTAAACAATCCAATCGAAAATCAGTATTGGGGAAAGAATGAAATGATAAATAAGAAATAAACAATTAAACACAAAAGATGATTAATAATTTAAAATGGATAGACTATGTGTACAAATCTCCAAGCATCAAAAATATCATGTAAGATCACTTGTACCAAACATAAAGGAAATTATGAAAGAAACTGGATTTCATAAGAAGTTGAGAAAAGGAGGCTACTTCCTAGAACTTGTCAATGGCTTCATGGAACATAATGCTACGCATTGACAGGTAACTTTCGAAGATAAAAAGTACTTCATTGAAAGTTGGTCATCCCCCCATATATCATAAGTGAATATAGGTTTCTTTGATTCCTTTTGTTTCATGTGTTTTCCTTTTTTCATTTGTCTTTTCTTGTTTCATGTGGTGTTCAATAACTAAATTTTTATTGTATCCAACCTTGTTTTGTAATGAATCCTATATCCCAATGGCTAAGTAACTAGTTCTCTTAGTATCTTGAGATTCGGGGATTCCTACTTTCCTTGCCTTCATTTTGTTCAAACTAGGACAAATCCCCAAGCTAGAGCCAATTATTTTCATTCTAAACATCTAACATACAAAATTTAAATTTCGTCCATGACAATCCATCCCACACTCAAGAAAACCCTTAACTATGTAATGTGAACTTGCCCTCCAACCAATCTCTAATTATGTAAACCCCATTATGGCTGAGAGGGATGTGCTAACTAGATTTTTAAACTGCTTTTCATGTGCATGTAAGTTTATAGGAGACAATTCATAGATTCATTTTGATTCACCTAGGAGTTGCTCTCAGAGGCCTTAAAATGCTTATTTTCAGACTTTTAACACTTGCAGAGCACCTCTCGAGGAGATCCCAAGAAGATATAAAAAATTTAAGTAGTGTGTGAGATAAATGTGTAATCATTCGAGGCATTTTATGAAACTTCTAGAAACAAATTAGGATTTAGGAAGAAGTTATGTGAAATTGGGTCCTTATGAGCAAGGTATTGGGAAATGCATGTTATGAAAAAGTCAATCACCTATTCAAAAGAGTTTATTGATCCTTGTGAGGATTTGCAAGCTCTTACCCCAGGAATTAGAGAGATAAAATATCCTACTTCATGCTGGAATCATAAAGGAAATATTTTGGGAGTATTGAGATTTGGAAAATCATCCGACAGTGTAATGACATTCTAGGAACACGCTACAACCCAAAACCTAACCCAAAAATTGCAATTAATTTATTTTGTTTAAGTTAAAAGAAGGTTACAAGGATGTTTAACCCTTAGGTTTAGTTAAATTAACTTACCTTAGTAACTGAACTTAAGGTTGTTGGCCCAGATCTAATTAAAAGATTACATATTAAAATTTCTTTACCTCTAAGGTTGATTAATTAAAGATAAACTAGGAAATTCCATGGTTTAATTTACTGGGTTAATTGTCTTCTCTTCTTAGTTAACGTTCAATCCAAAAATGACTCACTTCATGTGTAATTAATCTAGTTTCTTTATCCTAATAGTTTAAAGTCCTTTTAATTAATTCTTACAACATACTAAGGGTTAATAGAGTATTTACACCCCAAAGAAATCTCCATGGCCCCACTCACCCATCTACACCTACCCTTAAGGATTTTAATTTAAACATTTAAAATTAGTTTCCACCAAACAAAATTAGGGTGAAACCTCCCTTAGATTATAACAATCTCGGCCACTAAATCATAGGGTTCCAAACCAGCCGTAAATTTCGTTATGAATTTTATTAAATCCTTTCATTTATTCTATTCACCTCATTTGATCTATTTCCTTTTGTTAAATTTGTAGGTTAGAGAGGAGGAAGCCATGGGAGCAATGGAGGAAGAATTATGGAGAATTCTACAAAGAAATCTAGATTAGATCAGTTTAGGTTTATGTTTTATTGATGTAATCTATTTCATTCAAGGATTGGGGGGGATTTCCTCCACCAATCTGGTTTTGTTTCCACACTAAGTGTATTTGGGTTTTCAAATTTGGGGCAAGCCCTACCCCAATTATTATAGATGAACAAAATGTTTTTAATCTAGCATTTGTATGTTTTATTTTTAAAATCCAAGGGATTAATCTATCTTTGTATGGTGGTAGTCATTAGTTAAATTTTACATCTTATAAATTAGTAAAAACTGGTTTAAGTTTACGCACATGTGCGGATACGCGGAGTTCTATCATAGGTGACATAACTGCCACCCAGAGTAGACCGGTGGTCCTGAGACCACCGCCATGTCTGGGTGATAAACCACAAACTGCCGCCCTACTGAGTGGTGGTTACAGGACCACCACTTTGCACAGGGCGGAAGTCTTGCTTCTGAAAAACACAACCTTAAATCTGAGGTAGTCTCAAACTCTAAAAGTTACTAAAAGGTGTTAGATTGCATTCTGAGCTTAATTTTGAACATATAGAGTTTCCAGTTTTGAGATTTCATTCAGGTATTGTCCTTTTCTTAGTTAAAATTTATTCATTTAAGCATTTTCCATTCTAAAAGTATCACTAAAACTACAAGGTCGATTTTGTGTTGTTCAACTAAATTTTTCCTCAATATCAAGAATGAAAGGAATTTATATCTACTTCTAACATTTGTATTTCCATACTACAAATCACCATTTCCAAATAGCGCATACTTCCAAATAGTTGTCTCTTCCATTCAAAACAAATTATAGATTCAAAATACTACAATAACTTTATTTTCCATACAAGTTTACTATGCATAAAAGTTCAACTTCTTACAACTTCTATATTTTATTCTTTCTCATTTACAATTAAACAACTTCATAATGAAATTTAAACTTTCTTTTCCCATTGAAAATGGCTGATATCATTTAACACAAATAACTAATTTTCTCACAATACAACCAAGATTTCAATAAAGAGAATTACTTTCCTTTCTATTTCACAAAAATAGTTTACAACACAAATCTTTCTTCTCTTTTTCAATATATAATTAAACTTTCATAACCAATAATGGAATGCAATTTTCCTTCACAAGTTCAATACAATTTCCTCCACTTCAAGTGGGAAATCATACAAGAATATAAACTAAAAATAGAATACAATATTACAAGTTCCTCCACTCTAAGTGGGAATAACACAAAGAAAGTTTCACAAGGCCTCCAAAAAAACTCCAAGCTTCACAAATCCATCAAGATAGCTCCTCCAAGATGTGTTTGATTCACAAAAAAAATAGGGAGAGAGGCAACACTCTGCACCCAATCAAGATATCCAATGAAGAGGAGAAGTCATCCTCTCCATTCATCCCCAAGCCCCAACCACATTACAATAGAAGATAATTCCAACACATGGCAACAACAAGCTTCCAAAACACAAAAAAAATATTTCACAAGCATTTCAACCATATTCAAATTAACAACACAAGAAAGGAGAACAACAAAACAAAAAAATACAAGGCTTAGAATGAAAACCAAAGGAGCAAGACCTATGGAGAGGCCACTTATGCCTCCCAATGGGAATGGGTGTCCACCTTAAAGTCTCCAATGCATATCTAAAATCCCCTACATACTCTTATACCTCCCTCAACTACCCGTTATACCTCCCACATACTCTTATGCCTCCTTTAATATCTTATTCTTCCCTCATACAAGAAACAAGAAAGAAATGCAAGCATTCCTTGTGCAAGATGGGGAACCCAACCCAAACTTCCTCCAAAAAAAAGGCAAACTCTTATGCCTCCCTATATAAAATCTCCCCATAGTCTCCTCCTACTCCAAACTTAGGTAATATACCCATACCCAACAAGCATTCCAAAGAAAAAATACTCAACACAAGCACATAAAAATAAAATAAGCATAGCCTAAGGAAGGTAAGTATCCTACCTTTCCATAGTAGAGATTGTTCCAAGGGTAAGTCTCTAAGCTCCTGAAAACTAAGAAAGCATCCACAAGATCAAAAAATCCACAATCTCCCTCAACAATTCTCTAAATCTCCCCAAAATAGAAGAGCACAAAATAATGAAGTAACCCCCAAATAAGCAAAAGAACATCAATAAATAGAAAAAGGAGAGAGGAGGATGATGTGGCTCCAAGTAGGATGCCACCTAGTTTCCTCTCCACTCCACATCACCTTAGTCAACCTCATATTCTAAAGCACAATTAATAAGTGGTTGAAGGAATGACATTATACTTGCACACACAATCTAAGCCCACACCCCCCTAAGGACAAAATTAATTAGAAGAAAGGAAGTGCAATAAACATTTTACCTTTTATATTCCCAAAACACCTAATAAGGTCTAGTTTTAACCCCCCAACCCATAGGTAGGGTTGACATAATAATTTAAGAGGTGTGGGACAAGTTTGACTTGTCCCACAAGCTTCCAAAATCGGCCTCTAAGGCCAAATTCGAATTTCCATGAAGGGTAGAGTGTACAACACTCAAAATCTCAAGCATTCAACACACAATAAAAATCCAAGAGCACATCAAGTCTAAGAAATGAACTCCTTTTGGTCACATATTTAATTATTTTAGGGATAAGGTTAAATTAGCTAAATTAAGACACTACAACCCATTGACAATAAAGGGGTAAAAAATACATCAAAATCCAAATAATTCAAATGTAAGTAAATTACATTACTAAAAGAAACACATACTAACCTTAATAAAAGGGAAGCTGAAACCAAAGACAACACATGTTCCCTTAGTCATACTTTTCCCTAGCCAAATAATTCTAACACACACACAATTACATGTTCCCATAGTGACCCTTGTTGAATTCATCTAGAATTCCAATTTGGTTAGTCTCCAATCCCCCTGATGTTTGTTGTGAATAATTTTACCTTCAAAACACATAAATACCCTCTTCGGCCTCATGAACACATTAAAATACCTATGATAAAATATACAATATAGATCCAAAATCATCCATATATGAATCAAATATCATCTAGGAAAAAAACAATATCATTTACAATTTCTAGCAACATTACAATTTCACATTTCATCCATGTCAAATTGATGACAACATTAGTCCAATTATCAAAGGTATACTCAATATGATGAAATATATCACATGTCAGAAAAATATATATATATATATATATAACCATGTCAATAGTATATCAACATCAATATGAAATGTCTATAATGATCCACATGCATCACATATGAATAGAATAAACAACAATTCAATATTTCTAACATCTAACATCATACTAAATCAAAAATCCATAATTATATCCATAAGAGTAGTTAACAGTATCAAAATCAATAATCAAAAGGGTGTCGAAGGGAAGTGGGCACAACATCCCATTCCCCTTAGGCTTGACTTCCTCCTGGAAGTCACTGGAATAGGTGCAGAAACTGAACTCGTAGTAAAGTAGCATCTTCCATTGTAGCTGTAGTCTCATCATATCTTTCCCACTGGACCCGAGCCTAGTCAATCTCTCTACCACGAAGGCACAGGGTCTTGCGCTCTATAATCCAGATGGGATCCACCATCACCTGCCCCTAATCTTGCACCTCTAATGTGGTCCAATCTATCATGTGAGAAGGATTAGAAATATATCTCCTAAGCAGAGAAACATGAAACACATCATGAGTGCGAGACAAGCTAGGTGGCAATGCTAGATGATAGACCAAGGGACCAATGTGCTCCAAGATCTTAAAGGGACCCATAGACCTAGGAGCAAGCTTAGAACCTTTTCCGTAATGGATAGGGATCTTATGTAGTCTAACATAAAGAAACACCTTTGTGCCTACCTCAAAACTATGATCTATCCTATATTGGTCTGCATACTTCTTCTACTTGTCTTGTACCTCCTATAATATTTTTCTAATCAACGTAACCTACCACTCCATATCATGTAGTAATGTTGGCCGAATAGAAAACTTGTCCTCTAACATGTCCTAACTAAGAGGTGACATGCACTCTCTACCATAAAGTGACTGAAAAGGAGCCATACCTATCGAACTCTGGAAACTATTATTGTAGGAAAACTCCACCAAGTACATATACTCCTCCCATCTCCACTGGTGATCCATAACGTAAATCCTAAGCACATGTCCTCTAAGATATGATTCACCCACTCAGTCTGTCCATTTGTCTCAGGGTGATATGCCATGCTGAAATTGATCCTTGTCCCGAGAGCATGGTGCATGGTGGTCCAGAAGTGGGAAGTGTATAAAGGGTCACAGTCGTAAATGATCTTCCATTGAATCCCATGTAATCTAAAAATCTCATCAAGATATACCCATGCTACTATGTTGGTTTTGTAGGTAGTCTTCACCAGAGAAAAATGAGCTACTTTCATCAATTTATCCACCGTTACCGTGATGGCGTTGTGGTGTTATCTCGACATCGGTAACTCAAAAAACTTAGCCCATGGAAATGGTGTCCCATTTCCTCTTTGGTATAGCATGACAAAAGAGAAGGCCAGCTGGATGTTGATGCTCGGCCTTCACCCTCTGACACTCTAAACATTGTGACACAAACTGAGCCACATCTCTCTAGAGTCCTCTCTAATGGTACAATTGCCTCAAAGTGTCGTGCATCTTCTTCACCCCGGGATGGACTAAATAAGGTGCATGATGAGCCTTTGTCAAAATGTCTTATCTCAAGCCTCCATCTCTATGAACATATATCCGACCTCTGTGTCTGAGAAGGCCATCTGTCTCTAACGAAAATCCTTCAAATCTCCCCTCAAGGGTTCTCTGGGACTCAATCTCTGATCTAGCTGTGAGGTAGAAATTGTCATGAAGAAGCTGTTATAAAATCATTCTCCGTAAATATGTTCCCACTGAAGTAGCCATAGCCACTTGTCTTTGTATACTCAAGGCATCTACAACCACGTTATCCTTCCTCCTCCATCTCCATATCGTACTCACAAAGCAACTCCATCCAACGTTAATGGTGAGCGTTGAGATATGGTTGTGTGAAGAGGTGGCGAAGACTCAAGTGATCAGTCCTGAGTGTAAATATTTGGCCAAGAAGAAAATGTCTCCACCGCATTAAGGCGTGTAAAACTAATGCAAGCTCAAGATCATGAGGCAAATAACTGAGCTCATAATCCTTGAGTTTGCTAGAGTCAAAAGTAACTACTCTACCCTCCTACATCATAACACCTCCAATTCCTTCCAAAGAAGCATTTTTTCAAACAAAGAACTCACCTTGAGGATCTGGCACTGCTAGAATGGGCAATATTGTGAGGCATTCCTTCAGTGTCCTCAATGCCTACTCAAATCTATCTGACAATAAAAAATTATTCCCTTTCCACTGAAGGGAAGTGATCGGGTGCGTAATCTGAGATAATTCTTGAACAAATCTCCTATAATATCCTTCCAAACTCATAAAGTTGCAAACCTTTGTCATACTCGTCGATGTTGGCCAATCCATAATAGCTCAAAACTTGGAAGGATCAACTACGATACCTTCCCCAGAAATGATGTGGCCTTACACACACACACACACACTTCTCTAGGTTCCCATAAATATGCTACTCACGAAGACACTGAAGAACCTAAATAAGGTGTTCCTTGTGCTCCTTACGAGTATGTGAGTAAATAAAAATGTCATCAAGGAAGATGAGTACGAAGCGATCCAAAAGGGTCCTGAATACCCCATTCATCAAGCTCATGAATATTGTGGGGGAACTTTTCAAACCAAAAGGCACCATTGTGAGCTTGTAGTGGCCATATTATGTACAGAAGGTGGTCTTATGAATATCTATGTTTGTGATCCTCAGCTGATGATACCCTAACTTAAGATCTATCTTGGAGAAAACTGTGGCTTCCTTCATCTAATCAAATAAATCATCAATGCACGGAAGGGGGTAATGATTCTTGATCATTACTTTTTTCAGCTAGCGGTAGTCAATACACAACCGTAGAGATCCATCCTTCTTCGTCATGAAGATCACTGGTGCACCCCAAGGGGATATACTAGGGCAGATTAGGCATTTTTCCATAAGGCCCTCTAGCTGCAACTTGAGCTCACATAGCTTAGTAGTAGTCATCCGATAAGGTACTCAAGAGATAGTATTTGCACCTAGAACAAGATCTATGTGGAAATCTATCTCACATGGGGAGGTAACCCCAATAGTTCCCCTGGAAAAACATTAGAAAATTCTCTCAAAATGAGGTGGTCATCAAGGGATGGTCCACTAGACTCATCCTCAGATCTGTCACTAACCGTAACATCATACAAATGATAACCCCGTCACACATACCGCTTAAGCTGCATAGCAGAGATGGTGTGAATGGAAACAAGCCTCATAACTCCTGATATCGCTAACTCGACTCCTAGATCATCTATGTAAGTAATAGTGTTATGGAAATAGTCCACTCTATCTCTATGTGTAGACAACCATTCCATGCCCAAGATGACACCATATGAACCCAAAGGAAGGATTCAAAAATACGAAGTAGTGGTGAAGGGTCCCAAATCCACTACACACTCCTTAACTAAGGATTGTACATAAATTTTGGCTCCAGAAGCCATCTCAACATCCCAACTATGACCCTGCCTAACTTCCACCACCCAGTAATGCTCCAGTAAGGATAGTGCAATAAAATAATTAGAAGATCCAGAATTAAACAATATAGAGGTGCAAAAACCACCAATACTACCTGTCATCTCTATCACGGTACTCTGGTGCTCAGTCTGGTGGTTCTCAACCATTGCGTAGATCTAATGGCTCCATGCCATATCTCCAACAGCAGGTTCTGAGATCTACGTCTTACCCTTGT
Source organism: Taxus chinensis (assembly GCA_019776745.2). Classification (NCBI taxonomy): domain Eukaryota; kingdom Viridiplantae; phylum Streptophyta; class Pinopsida; order Cupressales; family Taxaceae; genus Taxus; species Taxus chinensis. The sequence continues at coordinate 166,456,698 of CM034154.1, read as the reverse complement.
TCCTAAGGTTCTATGGGCACTCTCTCAAATGATGCCCCACAACACCACAACCATAACATTTTCCTGGTCCTCTCCAGTGAGATGTTGCTCTAGCTGGTACTCTAAAGGTTTGAGTTGTGGATCCTGATGAACCAGCTATAGACTTCTGAGGTCTCTGGTGACGAGCTCCTACTAACTGAGCTCTCGGTGTACCCTATGTCCAAACGAGACCTCTAGGAGGAGGCCCCATACTCCACCCCCTCTATGAATCAAATATCTGATGAGGTCTGTAAGGTGGGAAGGTCTACTACTGCTGCAGTTGCAGAGGTGGTTGTTGTGGTGGCCTGAATGAAGCCTATCCTTAACTCTACCCACTACGAGGAGGAGGAACTAACCCCCTTGATCTGCCATCCTACATCTGTTAGATACGACTCCAAACTCTGTCTCTACCCATCAGTATCTTCCCCCGTGTCTCCTCTATAATATAGGTGTTCTTCACGGCCTCATCTAATGTCTATGGGTAGTGAACATGCACCCCGCCACCCAAATCCAAGTTCAGGCCCCTAATGAGCTTTTGAATCCATACCTACTCATCCTGCATATAGTCAAAATACTGGAGTAGATCCTAAAATTGACTCTCATACTCAACTACGGTCATAGATTCCTGGCAAAGGTCATGAAACTCATCTATCCACTGCTAAATAAACCTCCTAGGAAAATACCTACTCCTGAAATGCTCCTCTAATAGATCTCAGGTAAATGTCTCTGAGTCAACATGGAGATTTTGCTCCTCATTCCTCCACTAGACTCCTGCTCCATCCCTTATAAGGTGGATTGCAACACAAGATTTCATGTTGCTAGTACAAGGGCAGAGCTTAAAGCATCCGCTCAAGCTCACCAACAAGGCCTCTTCCTAAAAACCTCCTGTATCACCAGAATATTGTGACTATCATAGCTTCATGATCTCCCAAATATGGTTTGCAGCTGACGTCTGACGATCCCTAGGTCTCTCTACATGCTCCTCCCTCTGTCTAGGGCTCTGTCATCTGTCCCTATGACCCGAGATCCTGTCCCCATGGCCTCTCTATGGTGACTCTTCCCTAGTCGACTCTGCGTGGAAGTTCTTTACCCTTTACTCCTTGCTAGGTCAAGGGGATACATGGACCTCCACTGACGGCTCCATGTCATGTCTAGCAATTTGTCCTCCCATGGGCTCTTTGCGTATAGTGGCATTGATGTCTTGAAGTGTCTGTAAAATCTGAGGTAGAATGACCACTACAGTATGATCTGTGGTGGTATATCTTGGTCTATGTGAAAAGCACCCTCGTCTGATCTACGTCTCCTACATAGATCAAGGTGAGGGCTAGTTAATTTTTCTAGGTCTTATTTCAACTTTTTATGTTTTCTAAATAATACAATTATCAAACATTGTGGTTTTCTAGATCAAAAGAAACCAATTTTGCACTAGGTTAATATTTCATGTCTCATATTTTCTAGGTGTGCAGAAGGGTCCAACCTTTAAACCCATGGCTCTGATACCAAGTGTAATAACCACAAAAATGACACTCTATGAACATGCTACAACCCATTACCTAACCTGAAAATTGCAATTAATTTATTTTTGTTTAACTTAAAAGAAGGTTACAAGGATGTTTAACCCTTAGGGTTTGTTAATTTAACTTACCTTACTAACTAAACTTAAAGTTCTTGGCCCAAATCTAATTAAAATATTACATATTAAATATTCTTTACCTCTAAGGTTGATTAATTAAAGATCAATTAGGAAATTCCATGGCATAATTTACTGGGTTAATTATATTCTCTTCTTAGTTAATGTTCAATCCAAAAATGACTAACTTCATGTTTAATTAATCTAGTTTCATTATCGTAATAGTTTAAAGTGCTTTTAATTAATTCTTACAACATACTAAGGGTTAATAGAGTATTTACACCCGAAGGCAATCTACATGGCCCCACCCACCCATATACACCTACCCTTAAGGATTTTAATTTAAACATTTAAAATTCATTTCCACCAAACAAAACTAGGGTGAAACCTCCACTCTTAGATCAAAACAATCTTGGCCACTAGATCCTAGGGTTCCAAACTAGCCCTAAATTTCCTTATGAATTTTATTAAAGCCTTTTGTTTATTCTATTCATCTCATTTGGTCTATTTTCTTTTGTTAAATTTGCAGGTTGGAGAGGAGGAAGCCATGGGAGAAAAAGAGGAAGAACTATGAAGAATTCTACAAATAGATCTAGATTACATCAGTTTAGGTTTATGTTTTATTGATGTAATCTATTTTATTCAAGGATTGGGAGGGATTTCCTCCACTAATGTGGTTTTGTTTCCACACTAAGTGTATTTGGGTTTTCAAATTTGGGGTAAGCCCTACCCCCATTGTTATAGATGAAAAGAATGTTTTTAATCCACCATTTGTATGTTTTATTGTTCAAATCCAAGGGAATACTCCTTGTTTACATGCTAGTAGTCATTAGTTAAATTTTACATCTTATAAATTAGTAAAAACCGGTTTAAGTTTTCACATAGGCGCAGATCCGCGGAGTTCTGTTGTGATAGAACTGCCGCCCGAAGCAGACCGGCGATCCTGGGACTGCCACCCTACCTAGGTGATAAACCACAGACCATCACCCTATTAAGTAGTAGTTTGGAGACTGCTACCTTAGCTTGAGTGGCAGTTACGGGATTGCCGCTCTGCATAGGGCGGCGGTCCTGTTTATGAAAAATAGAACCTTAAATCCGAGGATTTCTCAAACTTTAAAAGTTACTAAAAGGTGTTAGATTGAATTCTAAGCTAAATTTTGAACATATGGAGTTTCTCGTTTTGATATTTCATTCCTATTGTCCTTTTCTTAGTTAAAATTTATTCATTTAAGCATTTTCCATTCTAAAAGTATTAATACAACTACAACATCTATTTTTTCTTGTTCAACTAAATCTTTCCACAATAGCAAGAATGAAAGGAATTTATATCTACTTCTAACATTGATATTTCTGTACTACAAATCACCATTTCAAAATAGCACATACTTCCAATTTGTTTACTCTTCCATTTAATACAAACTATAGATTCAAAATAATACAATAACTTTATTTTCCATACAAGTTTACTATGCATACAAGTTCAACTTCTTACAACTTATATATTTCCTTCTTTCTCATTTACAATTAACCAACTTCATAATGAATTTTTAAAAAAAAAATCCATTTAAAATGGCTCATATCATTTAACACAAATAACTACTTTTCTCACAATACAACCAAGATTTCAGTAAAGAGAATTACTTTCCTTTCTATTTCACAAAACTAGTTTACAACACAAATCTTTCTTCTCTTTTTCAATATATAATACAACTTTAATAACCAACAATGGAATGAAATTTTCCTTCACAAGTTCAATACAATGTCCTCCACTTCAAGTGGGAAATCATACAAGAATATAAACTAAAAGTAGAATACAATATTACAAGTTCCTCCACTCTAAGTGGGAATAACACAAAGCAAGTTTCACAAGGTCTCCAACAAAACTCCAAGCTTCACAACTCCATCAAGATAGCTCCTCCAAGATGTGTTTGATTCACAACAAAATGGGGGGGAGAGGCAACACTCTCCACCCAACAAAGATATCCAATGAAGAGGAGAAGTCATCCTCTCCATTGGACCCTAAGCCCCGAACACATTACAATGGGAGATAATTCAAACATATGGAAAAAACAAGCTTCCATAACACAAAAAATATTTCACAACCATTTGAACCATATTCAAATTAACAACAACACAATAAATAAGAACATCAAAACAACAAAATACAAGGATTTGAATGAAAGCCAAAGGAGCAATACCAATGAGGAGGCCACTTATGCCTCCCAATGGGAATGGGTGCCCACCTTAAAGCCTCCAATGCATATCTAAAATCCCCTACATACTCTTATGACTCCCTCAAGTACCCCTTATACCTCCCACATACTCTTATGCCTCCCTCAATCTCTTATGCCTCCCTCATACTGGAAACAAGAAAGAAATGCAACCATTCTTTGTACAAGATGGGGCACCCAACCCAAACTCCCTCCAAAAAAAAGGTAAACTCTTATGCCTCCCTACATAAAATCTCCCCATAGTCTCCTCCTACTCCAAACTTAGGAAATCTACCCATACCCAACAAGCATTCCAAATAAAAAATACTCAACATAAGCACATAAACATAAAATAAGCATAGCATAAGCAAGGTAAGTCTCCTACCTTTCCATAGTAGAAATTGTTCCAAGGGTAAGTCTCCAAGCTCCTAAAAACCAAGAAAACATCCACAAGCTGAAAAAATCCATAATCTCCCTCAACAATTCTCTAACTCTCCGCTAAATACAAGAGCACAAAATAATGAAGTAACCCCCAAATAAGCAAAAGAACATCAATAAATAGAAAAATGAGAGAGGAGGATGATGTGGCTCCAAGTACGATGCCACATCATTTCCTCTCCACTCCACATCACCTTAGTCAACCTTATATTCTAAAGCACAATTAATAAGTGGTTGAAGGAATGACATTATACTTACACACACAATCTAAGCCCACACCCCCCTAAGGACAAAATTAATTACAAGAAAATAAGTGCAATAATCATTTTACCTTTTTATCTTCCCAAAACACCTAATAGGGTCTAATTTTGACCCCACAATGCATAGGCAGGGTTGGCATAGTAATTTAAGAGGTGTGGGACAAGTTTGACTTGTTCCACAAGCTTCTAAAATCAGCCTCTAAGGCCAAATTCGAATTTCCATGAAGGGTAGAGTGTACAACACTCAAGATCTCAAGCATTCAACACACAACACAAAATCCAAGAGCACATAAAGTCTAAAAAATGAACTCCTTTTGGTCACATCTTTAATTAGTTTAGGGATAAGGTTTAATTAGCTTAATTAAAACACTACAACCCATTGACAATAAAGGGGTAAAACATACATCAAAATCTAAATAATTAAAACAAGTAAACTACATTACTAAAAGAAACACATACTAACATTAATAAAAGAGAAACTAAAACCAAAGACAACACATGTTCCCTTGGTCACACTTTTCCCCTAGCCAAATAATTCTAACACACATAGAATTACATGTTACCATGGTGACCCTTGTTGAATTCATCTAGAATTCCAATGTGGTTGGTCTCCAATCCCCCCAATGTTTGTTGTGAATAATTTTACCTGTAAAACACATAAATACCATCTTCGTCCTTTTGGCCGCATTAAAACACCTATAATAAAATATAGAATATAAATCCAAAATCATCCATATATGAATCAAATATCATCTAGGCAAATATGATATCATTTACAATTTCTAGCAACATTTCTATTCCACATTTCATCCATGTCAAAGTGATCACAACATTGGTCCAGTTATCAAAGGTCTACTCAACATGAAGAAATATATCACATGTCAGAAATATATATATAAATAACCATGTCAACAGTATATCAACATCAATATGAAATTTCACTAATGATCCACATGCAACATATATGAATCAAATCAACAACAGTTCAGTATTTCTAACATCTAACATCATAATAAATCAAAAATACATAATCGTATCCTTAAGAGTAGTCGGTAGTATCGAAATCAATAATCAAAAGGGTGTCAAAGGGAAGTGGGTACTACAAACACAAAGATGCTTTTACAAGCCATAACTTGCATAGAATATTTCACGAACCTTGTAAATATTTGAGAGATTAACCAAAGCTCGAATGATATTTTATCTAGTTCTCTTCCTAGCCCATATGATGTGTTAATTCGTGGTGATCATAAATTATTCATATCGTTGAGTCCAGTGGTGCACACCTCAAGATAAAGATGAAAATATGGTTAAAATCTGATCAAGACTTCATTTTCATGACTTTTAAATAGGATAATTGGATTCATTGGCCTTTTTACATAAATATTCATATATTGGACTATAACTTTTCACTAATGTTTTACCCCAGAGAGAAGAAAATATGTTTGGTCCTACGACACAAATGTGTTTCCGACCAGGAACAAGAATGTGTTACCGACCGGGAACATGGAAAATGTGTTACCAGACAGTAACAAAATGGATGTGTTAACATCTGAGAACAAAGATTTGATGCTGAACAGGAACAGGAAGATTTTGATAACGTCCGGGAGCAAGATTTTTATGTCTGCCAGGAACAGGAAGATTTTGGTGATGTCTGGGACAGAAATTTTGATGACGGATGGGAACAAAAAGATTCTGATGAAAGTTGGGAACAAGAAAAAAGTGATGATGCATGTCAACAAGAATGTGTTGACGTACAATAATAGAATGATGGTGTTGACATACCGTAACAACAAGGTATTAACATGCGACAACTTGCACACCAAAGGTCAAGAATGTCAAAGGTAACAGTGGCGAAGGAAAACCATAGGTCAAAACTTGAAAATTCAACAGTCGCAAAGGAATGTGAAAGGTCATATTGAGGAGATGAAAAGATAGTCTTAACGCTATAAATATGAATGGTGCCCTCATTTCGGGACAGTGGTTAATTCATGTTTACTAGCTCTCACTGTCTTTCTAGAAGCAAGTGTCTCCATTTCTTTTGCTTCTTATCTACTACTGTTCTATTTTTATCTCAATTGCTACTCCAATAGCATTGTAAATTGTGTAACATGATGCAATAAGAGTTTGTGTTTCTTGTTGATTGTTCCTCTTTCTTTGCAAATGGTTTCCTCTTATTGATGCAAGTGAAATGTTCTAGTTTTAATGCAACAAACTCTGCTATGATATTTGTTAGTTGAAATCTCTCTCTCTCCGTTTTCTCTCCTATCTTTTGACTAAGTAATTTTCTTCTCTTGTATTGAATACAAGTAATTGCCACATATTTTGGGAAGTATTCCTGTGTGATCCCCGGTCTTCAGGCCATCCCAAAAATTAGTTTAGATTATTTTCATTTGTTTGTTTTCAATAAATGGAATTGCCCCATTCAAACAGAAGGACTCAGTCCCGCACATTGTTGGTGAGAGACCTCTAATTTGCCCACTCGACAAAATATTTTGCCAACAAAATTGTAAAAGGTATTGAAAACAAGAGAATTAATCAGAATATGATTTAAAAGTAATAATCAAATTGACGATGGAGACATTCACACCTACAACTAAAACAATAGACGAAGAAGACATTCATTTTGTACAATAACATTAGTTTACTCTATTTTCCTACTTCCAATCATGAATGTCATGAGCACAGTGACGACGATTTACAACATGCCATACAATGTTTTCACGTTGGAAATTGGTAAGTAATTATGGTTGCGTTTGTTGAAAGAACAGTCTGTTTCAGTTATATTTGTACTCTACACTTTTATGAAAAACCTACTCGCCCTACAAACTTAATCTTGAGGAATCACTTTACTCAATCAGTCCACAGCGAGTACAATGCCTCCCCTGATTCGCCGTCGTCGTTGTATCCCTCAATTTCTTCAACGAGACTGCGAGGAGGCGATAGAATGGGAGCCTCTGCCATATTCATCACCATGTTCTTCGACTCCCACATAAAATCTGCCGCAGGAACCTCTTCGCCTCTTGATTGTCTCATCTTCAGCCATAGGTCTTCATCCTTAATCTCTCCAGTGCTCGATTCCGGCCAAATTTTTCTATTAATTTCCCCTGACTGAACTTCAGCCGGATTCGAAGATAAACTTCCGCATTTGGAGTCTGAAGATTCGGAAAAAAATGCAATCTTTCGGCGCGGGTCGAATGCGCGCGCAGCCCTGGAAGCGGCGGATCTGATATCGTGGGCATCAGAGGAAGAGGGGCGAGGAAGCGCAGGTGCGCTCTCAGGGAAATTGAGCAGTGCAGATTCACCCTTGAGGAAGAGCGCAGCCACGTCGTATGCCCGAGCGGCCATGTGAGGAGTCTCATATGACCCCAGCCATATTCTCTTTTTTTTCTTCGGGTCCCGAATTTCAGACACCCATTTTCCCCAACTGCGACGACGCGCCCCTTTGTACTTATAGCATTCGTTCTTCTCCTCTATTTTATTATTAGAACACTCACTTCCTCTGTCAACTACACAATCCATAACAACGTATTATTAATTTGAGATACTACAAGAATTAATGATCCAGTGATCAAACAACAACAGAATTGAATTGGAGTAACAAGATTCTCTGAAAGCCATTAATATAATACAATCAACTCCATCGCAAGTTTATGTTACCCCACGTTTATCACAATGCTATCAGAGCCAGACGGCGACCGAAAAGCCAGGTTCGATTAAAATATCAACCCAGACAACGTGTTCTAATTTTGTCTTCGTAGCAGAGCAAATGGATTAAAAAAAAGATGACAAGACATGGAATGTTCGAAATTAGTATTTACACCTCGTAAAACACGTTTTACGGTCCTCGAGTTGTCGAATCTGCAGTAAACATCAAATAATCAGACTATCGTACCAAACGTGAAATTCATAATAATTTATTATTATGATGAGTTGTAAATTTTGCCGAAAGTAATATTAAGTCGAAATTAGCTTGTGATTTTATTTTGATGCCTACATTCCACCTATAATAGAAAGTATTTTAAAAATTATATTTGGTGTATTTGTATGATAATAGAATCTCTTTTCTAAAATTGTTTCATAGAGCATATAATACATACTGCAAAATTATTCTTGATCCTTTAATGTAATTACTGGCCAACCCTTCAACTTTGTAAATTCTAAATGTTTTGAACATAACATATGTGTGTATAGCTAATACAACTATCACTATGTAGTAAATTGATATGGAGTTAGAAAATCGTGATGGAATTGTAAGAATAACATATCTACGTATTTCACAGATAATTGAACGAAGTGTTTGAGGGGAATATAAAAAAGGGGAAGCATTTCCATTAAACACAATATTATGTGTCATATCGATTCGGTGCATTTTGACTTGTCTATGAATACTCTAACGTGCAGCATTGCGATTGTGTTCGAGAAGATGGAGAATTTGTTGCAACCTATATTTAATCGTATATATAATAATGATTATCTACAACAAGGTTAGTGTGATATACTAATATTGAAGCCAATTATTGTGTAAGCATGTATCGATACTCTAATTTCCAAGTCATGTAGTTTATGATCTATGATGAGCTCAATATGATTGTGATGCACATAACTTAAATATGTTGGAAATGAAGAGCAACCTCTTTAGAGCTAATTCGAGTCATGTCTTCTATTTTTTCTTTAGTATTTTTTTTGTATATCATTCTTGCATAAATGTAAAAGTTGACGAGATGTTAAGTTGTGTTAGTAAGAATACTTACAATTGCATCTATAAATGTTAATCCATGGAAATCAACATTGTTGATGTCTATTATTTCTTTATTTATTGTCATTCATTGAGCCTTATGGATGGTTAGGGGCCTAATGATATTTTAAGTGGGATATGTCGACAATTACCCCAGGGGACGGGAGGTATGGGAAAATGCATTGGGTGGAGGATGTCCCATGGGGGCTGACAATTTTTTTTAAGTCAACAATAATAATGGACGATAAGTCAAGGTACATGATTTTGTATTGAAGATGACATCCATCACTTTCCCGACTGCCCCATTAACCAATCCAAATTCAACACATAAATTTGATGTCAGCATGACCTACTATCCTTTGCACATAAGTATTGCAAACTCCAATTGAATGTTGTTTAGGTCTGATAACACTCCATGTCTACGTTGGTGAACTTTCCTTATTGTAACTAAAATGTTGAATGATTTTAGAAATCATATATTATGTGAGTTTGCTAATTGCTTTGTTGCATATAGATGCTTTACCCTTATAAAGCATGTATGTTGTATTGGAGACATAAAAGAGTCTATATTTAACATACGGATGTTCTAACCCTCTATTATTGGGTATGCATTTCTAATATTGGTTATTAAATGTTTAAATTCCAGCTGTCATGGGATATAACCTTGTTGACGTAAAATTGTATTGAATGTATTGAATATGTTGAATTTTTTGTCAAAGTGTGTTCTCAAAAGAATATTTGGCATATAATAGTATATCATTAACAGAGGAAGTTGGCCCCAATCTCTAATTAGTATGATGGAACATCCTCTATAATATTCACTACTATGTTGAGGGAATGCCTCACACAGTTTGCAATTGATATTACTTAAATTATTCCTCCATATGAAGCTCATTTCATCTACAAGAACATATTCAATAGTCTTCATATGTTATTGGAAAATTACAAGTGTCTATCCTCCAAGATCCTTGATTTCATGAATCGGTATTTAAACAAGAGAATGTATACTAGATGTGTTTATGTTGAATGAAACAATACCTGTTGGAGCTAGTAAGAGAAGGGATGAACCACTTCTGTTCTTAAATGATTGTAATGTGTCATGTATGGAACCAATCAAATAAGAATACCTTTTACCACTTGTACCTTGAACAACCATTTTTAAGGGTAGGATTTTTCCTTTCTTGATGGCATGTTGAACAAGATGTGTCTAGGGAAGTTATTGTTTTGTAGATAGAAAGAATGAAACTAACTAGTTGAATGGGGTACTAGTGGAAGGTGATTCTTAGGATGTGTGTGATCTATTAAATTAGGTGATGTAGTCTATAAGTTGATAGGGACACCATACATTGACTGATCATGACTTTTGTTGAAATCTCTCATTCTAAAAATGTCTAATTTATCAATTGGTGCATTTCTCGATAGGTGCATGCAAAATATGTTCTCCCATTCCTATAGTTTCATTTCCACTAGGTGATCTACTACCGAGTCAATCTCAATGGTTATTGTACCAAAAACACATCCACCACTAATTGTGGCCTTCTCTATATACAAAGGATGATAGATTATTTTTATTTATTCCCAACATGTAACTATTTATCCTAAGGTAACACCAGTGTATTTTTGAATTTTTCTAAATGGTTTGTAAAGTATCATCTTCAACAAAAAAAATTATTCGAAGGAAGGATCATCATTTGTAGTCAAATCATATTAATAAGGAAATACGTGAACGATTGTTGTGATTTTTCATTACCTCCATAGGGGATCTCTCCTTTGATTACAAAAATACCATGTGTATGTAGCCTCGAAGAGGGTAACAAGTTATAGATCACTCGGGTGCCTCATGTAGGAATCAATGAAAGGAAGCATTTGAGATGATATCAGCATGTCCAAGAGAATGTATTTTTAAAAAAAATATTTACATAGAGGGAAATGAATATATGGATATGCACTGAAAGTAGGAATTTATGAAGCATGTTGCAGGTCTCTTGTACACCAATGTCACAATCAACTATAGATTCATAAAGGAAATTACTATATTGTTGTCATATTAAATGTTTAGCATAAAAATTGATAAAAAAAATTCCATGACAACTAATCCCACATTCAAAATATTCCATGAACCAAGTACTATAAACCTGCCTTCTGAGAAATCTCTGATTATGTAAACCCCCATCATGGTTGAAAGGGATGTAGTAACTAGATTTTTAAAGTGTGTTTCATGTGCAAGACTCAAGTAAATTGGAGGGAAACTATTCATGAGCTCATTATGATCCACCTTGAAGGAGTTTCTCCTAGAGGCCTAAAAAGGCATATTTTCAAGACTCTTCCACCTAATGAACACCTTCCATGTATGTATCAGGAAGATATAATTCCTGAAGATAGTGTTTGACAGAGCAATGAAACCATACGAGGAATTTTAGGAATGTTTTTGATGAAAAATAAGGTTTTGGGACAAGTTATACAAAACTAGGTCTTTATGAGCAAGGTTTTGGGAAATGCATGTTCTTAAAAATCCATTCACATTGATTGAAGAGTTTCAAAAGCCTCACGTAGAGTTATAATATCATATCCTAGTAATTGGAGAGATAATAAATTCTACTTCATTTTATAATCGTGAAGGAAATATAATTGGAATATTAACATGTGGAAAATTGTCTGACATTGCGACACAATGATCCTTTTACAAGTTATAATTTACTGAAAAAAATTCAGGAGCCTCATGAAGATTTGATAACATAACCAAGATCAAATTAAATACTATTTAGTGATATTTATAACCCATATGATGTGTTAGTCCTTGGTGGTCACAAACTCTTCCTACCACTCAATCTATTGGTACACACCTTGAGGAAAAATTGAAAATATAAGTATATGTTGATGAATAATTCATTTTTAGGACTTATACATATACTCATTGGATTCATTGGAAATTTTCCGTAAATATTAATATATTGGATGATGAAGTTTCGTTAACATTTTCTCTCGGGGTGACGAAAACAAATTCTCAGTGACCTTCGTAACTCTAGTCACACGACAAAGAATCCTATGACACACATCAACAACTCTAGATGCACGAGACAGGAACTAAGACACTGAGAAGAAAGCCTCAAATGGCAAAAAAAAAAAATCCCCTTGCATCAATTTTGGTAACCTAACATCAACTTTTAGATGTTTGGGAGGTTCAAAATGTGCAATAGAAAAACCCATGATGCACATCAGAAACTTTGGACATGTGACGTAGTCCCTAAGATGCTACACACCACAAAATGTATTCATGTGAAAAAATTTCCTAGGTGACCATAGAATGGATTTGCGTGACATAGTATCCTAGGTAACCATAGATTACATTCCCCCGACACAGAGACCTAGGCGACCACAGAATGGGGACGTGCGACCACATAGTCTGATGTTGCGTGTAAGGAAGATGATGCCATGCACAACATGTTTTTAGCAGAAATTAAAATGAGATCTGTGTCAAGGATATTTTGAGAGACACGGAAAATAAGGTCATGCGTGAAGGAGATTTTGGGCGACTCAGTGATGATGCGACTAGAAAATGCACAAGGGAACCTACACAACAAAGGAAGGTGAAATGTCACAGGTGAAAAAGGAATACCAAGGGTTGTAATATAATTTAAAAGGTCAATAATCATGAAGGAAAGTCAAAGGTCATGTGGGGGAGATGAAAAGACAATATTAGCACTGTAAATATGAATGACACCCTCATTTCAAGGGCCTGGTTAATGCTTGTTTACTAGTTCTCACTATATTTCTAGAAGTAAGTGCCTTCATTTCCTCTATTTATTTTCTATTACTATTCTATCTCCATCTCAACTTGTACTCCATGAGCATTGTAAATTGTGCAACAGGATTCAATAAAACTTTGTTTTTGTTGTGGATTGTTCCTCTTTCATTGTAAGTGGTTTCTTCTCATTGATGGAACATAAATGTTCTGATTTTAATGAATGAAATTTTTTATGCTATTTTTTATTTGAAATCCCTTTCAATTTTCCCTCTCCTATCTCCCTCACTAAACAATTTTCCTCCCTTGTATTACATATAGGAAATTAAAATGGGTTTAGGGAAGTATTACTTTGTAATTATCGATTTGTGGGACACCTCGAATATTAGTTTAGAATGTTTTCATTTCATTATTTTCAATAAATGGATATTACCCATTCAAGTAGAGGTACTTAGTCCCGCACAATGTTTTTCAGATACCACCAATTTTTCCATTCGAAAAATTATTTCACCTATAGGTTTTCGATCCCATTGTAGGCATAATTAACAAATCTGTACCCAATATTGATTCCACAAAATCTAAAAAAAGTAGATATTCCAAAACAAATATCAGAAAATTCTTGAATTTGAAAATTAATTGACCCTTATGTCTTCAACTCATGTCTATTCATAGTCATCCCTTGCTCATGAGGCTTTAACTTCTATTCCATATATAGGAAGATATTTCATCAGATTCAAGAGGGAAACCATTTGGCATAATAAAGAAAACTTATCTCATTACCTTATTGATATAAGAGTCCTCGATTCTAAATGAGAACATGTAGAAGCCTTAGAAAGAACGAGACAAATTTAAAAATTGTAGATGAGATCCTTGAAGAATATTTTATGAATTGCACATTCAAGATGAATGAAAAAACATATACAAGATCTTAAAAATTAGGTGGTGTGACTAATACTAACTTTGAAGAATAGTTTAAAGCTGATTTTAGATTTCCCATCAGTAAAATTGCAATAAGAAAAGGTCGAAAGTGTTCCCCATAATTTTATCCTACATTTTATTTTGAGCCACTTCTGATGCAATTATATTTGAACCTTTAAAATACGTTCCTCCAAAAGAGGAAGTTTCAAAAGAATATCTTTAAAGAATAAAATTTTTTCTTGAAGGAGTAGAATTTGAGAATGAAGAACAACCAATGGCTAAATAAGTGCCACTACCCTGGGGAAAAAATACAAGTCCCTTAGCAATCACCCCACCTCTACATGATCTACCTAGAGGTTCAAGAAATAATTTTCCAAACTTCCATGTTGATTAGAAGCAATATCAAGATGACCACATCTCACCTTCATCACTATTTGTGGAGTGCTAGGAGTTGGACATAAAGATGTATCAGTCCTCCTTTTCTCAGAATATTTACAAGATACAGGAGCAGACTAGTTCTACCACTTGGCATCTAGATCTATAACTAACTAGAATGACATGAAGACTGATTTTGAAACCAGATTCTAACCTAAAAAATATGGTCATGCAATTTTCACCCAATGGTCTCAGCTGAAGAATGAACTCTTCGAACCAATGAAGGATTTTATGGCAAAGTTCAACAAAATGTTTTACAAGATAACTAAATTTTCCTAACCTACAAGAAACAACAAACTAAGATTCTTCACAAATTCCCAACTTTTTGAGGTGAGTTATATACTAAGAAGAACACAACCAAAAAATTTGGATGAAGCACAAAAGATTTCATTTGAATCAAAATAGGATCTGATAATGTCAAGGAAAATAAAAAAAGGTACAAGTAAGGAGAAAGGATAAATCTCAAGAACATATACTGCAAATTCATTATTCCATAAATTATCTAATGATGTCTTTCCTCTCAAGAAGAATTTTTCTCAAGTTTCCATTAGTAGAGAGGTACCAGAAAATAACTTTCCAAATAGATAAAGCATCAGCCCACTTCAACGAAGACTTTATCTAGAGATTGCCCTACCAATGTAGCCTGTAATACATAAGGTGATGATGAGAGATGATGTTTTTAAATAAGATGATGATGAAGATGATGTTTCTAAATAAGATGATAATGATGAAGAATAAAATAGGCTCGAAATTGAAGAAGTTGATGATGTTGATATTAGCTACTTCAAGTAATAATCTGGAGATGAAAGTGAAGAAGATGATGCACCAAGTTTCTCTTGTGTAGTGTTCACTCGTTCCCAATCCAAAAAGAAAAATTATTTTGCTTCTACTCCCAAGAAGAAGAAGAATATATATTCTCCCATGGTGACTCCATATAACAAGATAATCAACAGAGGCGCTACACTTCTTCCTTCTATGGACTTTGTTAAAAAAAATCAGACCTTGTGGTAGCTAAGAAGAGCTCGGATGAAACAAGCAAGTCTCCTAAGTTTGCATTTGTTAAATCATCTTCTTGTAAGCCTATTAATACTACTTCCATAATAGTGAATGTGTTTACTATAAAATTCTAGGTACCTAATAAGCCTGTAGCATCTTCCAATCGTACCTTTGTCACTAGAGTAACTCTTGTTTCCAATGTATCATCTTCTTCACCCTCCAAATATTCCATTTCCTTGGTGACATCTACTTCCCCCTCTTTAGATATCATAAATAGTGTCAAAAGGTCTAAAGTGCAAATCTTCGAGTCTGGATATTTGTAGACACATACAAAACAATTTGATAAACTAGTATGATATATCAAAGGTGGTAATCCAAAGGCCAATGTCTTCACACCCTCATCCAAAGGGTTACTACCAGCTCCTCCTTCCCCATCATCTCAAAACATGCTAACCTTAAGTGAATACAAGACTAACAAAATTGAATTGTTCTACCTTTCTCTTGTTGTTAGATGTTACCAATTAAATAATTTTATCATAGAGTCAAGTTCTTGTGAAAACGTGATTCCAATAAAAGTAGCTAATGTCCTGTTGACAATTTATGCACTTGTGCAATAATGGGAAACTCGAAACTTTGTCGTTATGATGAAATTCAGGGGTGAAGTATACCTAAACTAAGGGATTTAGATATCATTTATTACTGCTAAATTAGTTATAAGATTAAATGAAATCTACAGCTATGTGTGCTGTTACAAAATGTAACAGATCACATATTCTGTAATCTCATGATACCTTTAGCAAAACAACACAAGGTCCCTGAAGGACAGTTGTGTTGTCTTAATGAAGACACCAAATTATAGAGTAGGTGAAGTGTTGAGTTCTAGGACAACAAACATAAGTGCAGATTACAAAAAGATCATAGTTTATTACTGAATGTTACAGGTTCTCATTGATGCTCTTTCCTCCATGATTAATACATTCAATTATATGACTGAGTTGTTTAGTTTGTCATACAATCCATACAGAAAGCTGAAATGTAGGAAGAAATATACAACTCATTTCCGGAATTCAATGTTTTTTTCAAAAGGAAGGTCATATGTTTCCCACACAAGCTGTGGGATGTGACTAAAAAGTAAAGTACATCTACTAAAGAAAGAGGTACACATGCATTAAATTGAAAGCAAAGGAATATGAGTGAACCCATCATTTCCTTTGTATATTCTTTGTTGTGTAGAGCATCTCCTTGCCAACTCCTTTCATCTGTAAGGCATGGTATCTGAAAAGTAAATGAAAGGAATCATCAATAAAGATCTCAGGGTTAATCCATATTCCTACACTTCCTAATTTGTGCATATGGATCTCTAAGCAATAGGAGATATAACTTTCTCAAAGATCAGATTGTTAGGATAAAATTTATTATCCTAATATTTAATTATGCATAGTTGGATTATTTAATTAATTTTAAATAATTATATTGTTATATGGTTAATCAACCATATTTGTCTGTATTCAGATTGTTATATTGTTTTAAACAATATATTTGTCTTTATGTAATTTTGCTTCCCGGATGTTATTGGAAGCTTGTTTATTCTGGTTTTTGGTTGCACCTGTGCAACTCATTTTCCCGAATGTATTTTACTGTGCAATATCTATAAATATTGCAGCCCATCCTCTGTAATTTTTTACTAATTGAGATCAATAAAATCTACACAGGCTTCCGTCCCTGTTTCTCAATCTACATTTGGTACCAGAGCAAAATTTTGGCCCTGTGAAGGTGTGGAAGAGAGAGCAGCAAAGAGAGAGGAGATTGGAGACATGTTTGCAGCATTTGAGAGCCTGTGCAGCCTTGTGCAAACTCCCAGCCCCATCCCTGCCTCCCCCACATCTGCCTGTTCCTTCCAGGTACTTGGAAGGAAAATTTTTTTTGCACTGGTGCACTCAGCACCAGGAAAAATTTGCTACAGGTATTGAAAATAATTAAAAAAAAAAAACACAAAAAAATGCGGCCCAGGCATTAAAAAACGGGGCCAAGCATGAAAGAACAGTGCCCAGGCAATAAAAACGTGGCCAAGGTAATTCAAAACGCGGCCAAAGGGAAAAAACGCAGTCCAAGCAAGTAGAAAAGTGCCCAATCTCAGATCTGGACCTGTACAGTGCGTGGCAAGAAGAAAAAACGTGCCCAAACTCAAAAAAACACAACCTGCATCATACATTGAGCAAAGATCAAAGAAGAATTAAAAAAATGGTGAGAAATAAGGTAAAAGTGGCGGCCAAAGGAGATAAAGTGCTGTAGATGCTTCAGATCCGGATTTTTAGCTAAAAAATAACCTAAAAACGCCTCTCACCAGCTACTGCCACGTGGATCCTTCATGTAGGGCGCATTTTCTAAGGTAAGCCATTTTTTCACATACTTTAAATACAAGTTTGCTCATCTCTACATCAAGCGCCCTTAAGTGGCCAAGTTGGATAGAGGGAAAGCCTTAGAAGTGGGAGGTGCATGGTTCAAATACCACCCCCAACTTCACATTTTGCATTTGGCGGAATTTTTGGCAGAACTGCTAAATTTAGCAGATTTTTTGAATTTAGTTACAACTAACTAAATTTAGCGGAGAAATCCCTAATTTAGGGTAAAAAAAATTTTCTCCCATTTGGCCTAGTTTTTCATTTCGGACATTTTTTGCAAAAGGAGATCCATCTAAAAATTGCATTTTTAGCTGTTTTTTTGTAATTTTTAGCATTTTGGGTAGTATTGGGCTCAGGAGGCCACCAGGGCCCGCGAAATAGAATTTTTTTTCCTGCCATTCAAATTTTTTAGTTTTTTGAATGTAAAATATATACTGCTGCATATTGTACTGATTTTCAGGTTGCCATAGTCAACTGCAAACTATGGAATTGCTCAAAAACTGACAAAATTGTAATAAAAAACAATAAAATATTGGTTCTGTAACACTCACGAGATCCTAGATCTCATTCGCAGTGTTCGGTATATACGGTGCCTCTGGGAAGCGCTTACGGGTAAATCATTCATGACTACTATTGCACTTAATGCCTAATATAGCTGTAATAACATCGTCTAGGCATCATCCCTTTAAATCGACAGGGAGTAATAAGGTCACAGTACACACACTATGAGCCATCCCATCCGTTTGTGAACGATTACACGACATAAATTCAGACTGAGAAATTATCCAAGTATATAGCGAAGTTACGCGCATGTATGAGGATATTTCTTTGAGCCAGTGTCAATAATTGCACAGACCCCATTAGTACTGTCTTGGTACCACGTATTGAATTCTTTCACGTACATTAACGCTTCTTTCACTTATAGCCAGGTATATAGAAAGGGCGAGCTTCTTCCACATACCGATGGGTATATCGGAAGGGCACGTATATAGAAAGGTTTGGTATATCGAACTGACAGTATATAGATTGGGAGACCTAATACCTAGAGTGATAAGAGCCAAACCCTATCAATGATCTCTGTAAAATGGGCACCAATGCCCCAAATTTTTTCTTCCGGATTCACAATTGCTCAGAGGAAGCAACTATGCTGCATGGAAGACAAAAATCAAGACATAACTTGAGTTTGAAGAGATCTGGTCTATTGTGAATGGTACTCTGATCAGATCAACTACTGATACAACACAACAACAACAGTTTGATAAAGAAGATCAGAAGGCCAAACTCATCATCTTGTTTGGAGTGTTTGATGATGTATAACCCCACATTCGAGATGTCAAAATAGCAAAATATGCATGGGATAAATTGAGTACACTATACGAGGCCAAGAACAAGAATGTCATACTGAATTTACAGAGTTAGTTACATACACTGAAATTCAAGCAGAAAGAGAAAATTGAAGCTTTCTTAAGAAGAGTTACATAATTAAGGGCTTCAATTCTAGCCCTGGGAGAACTAGTCATAGATGATTCTCTTGTTCCCATTGTTTTGAGAGCACTCCCCTCTTCTTACTAAATTTTTTTCACAACACTAAACGTGTCAGATACGACAATTAGTTTTGACAAGTTGGTAAACCTACTGCAACAAGAGGAAGCAATGCAAAATAAGGATGATGAAGAGGAGTAGGCACTATCTTCACATAAAAAATGGAAAGGAAAAGGTAAAGAAAAACCTAATTCCTATCAGAAGTCCCAACATCAGAATCAGTATCATGGGGACAATCAACAGAAGAAGCGATGTCCAATTTGCAAAAGAGGACATGACTTAAAAGATTGTTGGTATAACACTTATAAGAAAGGTTCATCAAGCAACTCTAGGACCACAACAACAACAAATCTTACAAGGGACATTCTAACAACTATCACGGGCAGAAAAAGGGGAACTGGAAAAGAAGACCCCACCAGTAAGGTAATATTGCTTGAGCAACAAGAACAGTCAGACAATGAAGACTTCTTGTTCACTGCTCGATCAAGTGAACCATCCACGTCATCTAGTGATGTCTGGTATGTTGATTCGGGAGCCACTCGACACATGACCAGCCACAGAGACTGGTTTATTTCAATGAGGGACACGCCATCGAAAAATCATGTTTCGTTGGGAGATGATTCTTCATATACAGTTCAGGGATTGGGAACATTTATCTACCCCTTGGTTCATGCAAATGAAGACTATCAGATGTTCTATATGTCCCTGGGTTGACAAAGAATCTTCTTTCAGTCAGTCAACTCCTAGATCACAACCTGAAAATTGACTTTGATAGTCAATCCGGCAAGAAAATGTGTTTGATTCGAGATAAATCCAGAGGCTCGAAAATAATTGTAAAAGCCTCAAATGTGGGACGAATGTTTCAACTTGATTTCATTCATAGAAATGATCAAGCACTTGTGGCTAAAAACTCCACCTCAGCTCAGTTGTGGCATCGGAGATTTGGTCATGTAAGTTTCAAATATCTCGAAACACTTCGTCGGTGTAATATGGTACATGGGCTACCATCTCTTCAGAAGGATACAGACAAGTGTCCTCACTGCTTAGCAGGAAAACAACACAGAGTTTCATTCCAAAAGAGTACTTTTCGAAGATCATGGTAAACTTGACCTGGTTCATACCGATCTTTGCGGTCCATGCAGCCAAGTCATTCAGGGTTCCAGTACTTCATGCTCTGTGTTGACGACTATTCAGGAAAATGTGGATTTTTTGTCTTCACAAGAAAAGTGAAGCTTTTGAACCTTCAAGAAGTTCAAAGTAGTAGTTGAGAAAGAAACTGGTCATCACATCAGAACTCTCCGCTCAGATCAAGGGGGGGAATTCACCAGTGATGAGTTCAGAGACTACCTACAAACTCACGGGATTCGTCGACAAATGCCTCCTCCACACACACCGCAACAAAATGGTGTTGTTGAGAGAAGAAATCGTACTATCATGGAAATGGTGCGATGCATGATCGATGATTCCGGACTTGCAAAGACATTTTGGGCAGAAGCAGTAAAAACAACAGTGTATTTGTTAAACAGAGTGCCCACAACTGCTCTTGATGGAATTACACCACAAGAAGCATGGTCAAAAAGGAAACCATCCATTGCACACCTCAGAGTATTCGGGTGCAAAGCAAGCATGCACATACCCAAACAGAACAGAAAGAAATTGGACATGAAGTCAAAAAAACTCATCTTCATTGGGTACAGTGAAGAGACTCTTGGGTACAGATTGATGGATCCTAAGACCAGAAAAGTCTACACTAGCAGAGATGTTGAGTTTTTCGAGAAGAAGGAAGCAGAGACTCCTCCTCCGGACTCACAAGATGTAGATTTTTCACCTATTGTAAAAATTGAAGCTAATGTTCCCTCAGAAGATGAAAGTGATGATGGGGATGATGGTGTTGATCAGATAGAACCACAACCCATGGGAACAGTTCAACATATGCCTAAATGGTGTACAAGTACATTACGAGATGCAAGATTGGATGCTCCACCGGATACATCCACCCCTGGACCACGAGACTCATAGTAAAGTAAGAGAAGAAGTTAACTTTGCTTTGATGAGTAGAGTTATTAAATCAGAGTGAGCCCTCTACAGTCCAGGAAGCCCTACAGTCAAAAGCTTGGAAAGATGCCATGGATTCTGAATATCAATCAGTGATGAAGAATAACACTTGGCAACTTGTCGATCTTCCACCAGGGAAGAAACCCATTGGATGCAGATGGATATTCAAAACTAAGTACAAAGCAGATGGGACAGTGGAAAAGTACAAAGAAAGACTTGTAGCAAAGGGGTACGCACAAAAAGAAGGCATTGACTATGAGGAGACATTTGCTCCCACAACTAAGATCAAAATGATCAGGATGATCTTTGCTCTAGCTGCTCAGTTTGGATGGAAAGTTCACCAAATGGACGTAAAAAGTGCCTTCCTAAATGGAGATTTACAAGAAGAAGTCTACATGACTCAACCTGAGGGATATGTAGTACCTGGTCAAGAAGAAAAGGTATGCAGACTCAAGAAATCTCTGTATGGCCTCAAACAAGCACCCCGGGCATGGTACATCAAGATTGATGAGCATCTCGTACAACATGGATTTGTTAGAAATCCATACGATCCCAATCTCTACCTCAAAAAGTAAGGGGGGGAGATGGTGATTGTTGTTGTCTATGTCAACGATCTAGTCATCACTGGCAGTTCAGTGAGGATGATTGATGTAACGAAGAAAGATCTTAATCGATCGTTTGACATGACCGATCTCGGCCTGATGCACTATTGTCTTGGATTGGAAGTATGGCAGAAAGAGAATCACATTTTTTTTTCTCAGATGAAATATACCAAGACAATGCTCGAGAAGTTTAGGATGATGGATTGCACACCAATTGCTACACCTATGGAGAACAGATTGTAGTTATCTCGTTCAGATCCATCTCCTGAGGTAAGTGCCACTCTCTATCGGCAGCTGATTGGGAGTCTCATTTACCTGACCTACACTAGACCAGATATCAACTTTGCAGTGAGCTATCTATCCAGGTTCATGCAGGAACCCAAAGTTTGTCATTGGAAAGCAGTAAAGTGCATTTTGAGATATCTCAAAGGATCAGTGGATCTTGGTCTAGAATACAAGAAGAACGAAAACTTCTTCTTGACTGGATATTCAGATTCAGATCATGTAGGTAACATTGATGATAGAAAATCCACTTCTGGATTTGTATTCTTTATGGGATCTGGACCAATATCATGGGGAAGTAAGAAACAACACTTTGTTTCTCACTCTTCCACAGAAGCCGAGTATCGTTCTACAGGAGAAGCTGTCTGTGAAGTGATTTGGCTACGTCGCATACTAGAAGGACTTGGAATACCACAGGACAAACCGACCACCATGTATGTTGACAATGAAGGTGTTCTCAAACTTGTTCGCAATCTAGTTTTTCATGAGAGAACAAAGCACATTGAAGTTCAAGTTCATTTCATACGTGAACATGTATTGAAGCACAACATCCAGCTTCAATTTTTTCCAACAGCTGAACAATGAGTAGATATTTTCACAAAGTCACTTGCATGTGACAAGTTCGAGTTGTTCAGAGCAGTTCCTCTCCTCATCTCTTCAGACAATGCACAATTAAGGGGGGGAATGTTAGGATAAAATTTATTATCCTAATATAATTATGCATAGTTAAATTATTTAATTAATTTTATTAATTAAATAATAATGGTTAATAATACAAACCATATATTTGTTATGTATTTTTATATGGTTAATCAAAACCATATTTGTTTTATTCACAGATTGTTATAGTTTTAAACAATATATTTGTATTTATTCATTTGTTGCTTCCCGGATGATATTGGAAGCTTGTTTATTTTGGTTTTTGGTTGCACCTGTGCAACTCATTCTTCTGTGTGTATTTGGCTGTGCAATATCTATAAATATTGCAGCCCATCCTCTGTAATTTTTTACTGATTGAGATCAATAAAATCTACACAGGCTTCCGTCCCTGTTTCTCAATCTACATGCATAGCTCACTCAGAGTGAAGAAAGAGAAAAGAAAAGAAGAAAACATGGATATAAGAGAGGCCAAAAATGCCCTAGGTATTTTCTAACTATTTTCCATAAGTGTGCAGGTAATTGAAAAAAGGAAAGATAGACAACTCATAAGTGCATGCAGAAAAAGGAATGGGATAAGATTCTGGAAAAATTTTGCCAAGGACTTCCCTACGTGTAAGGCTCAACATTTAAACAATTTCCATGACATACATATAAAGTTATAATGAAGCTCAAAGGGGCACAACAAGAAGGTAGAAAAGAAATGGAACTACATTATTTCGAAAAGGAAACATAAATTGTTCTAACATACAGGAATTTCATTGAAACAGAGTTTCCAGAAATAATATGTCCAATGCAGAGTTACACCATCCCAGTGAGGAATCAAAGTCAAACTCATAATTTTACAATATGGAGCCACCCTATAGCACTATTTTTCAAGAATAAGAGTTACATTATTTTCAGATAGTCAACAAAACTGATACAATCAAGCAGTCAATAGATAAAGTTTTCAGAAACATTCAAAGATCATCATGTTCAAATATGGTGATTTCATAATAAGTAGTGCAATAATTCAAGGTAACCATCAAAGCAAGACCATTGTTCTAGTTCTAACCAGGATCAAGGAAATGAAAACCTGATGGAATTATTTTGGAAGGGATGAGATTTTGGTATTTCAACAATCTCTAGAATAGAGGGATTGCAATCACCCCAAATAGAAAATTAAGATCCATATTTACTCATCTTAGAGCACTAGTTTCAGTTTTTGCATTGAGATAAGCACAACTTACAAATCTTAAATACAAAAGTGAATGCCTACAGCTATCATCATTTTAGGAGAACAATCAAAGGAAATGAATTTCAGTGTCTTAAGCCAAAGGGGAAATACAAGTAACCTTACGAATGCCAATATGCAAAATTTATAGTACGATAAACCATTGCATTCAAGAACTCATCTCATGGGGAATTTCAATGTTCAAGTGATCTTAGATTGAAAAGGATTAAAGCAAGTATTCCTAGAGGGGTGCTACAGATTTTTAAAAGAATCAAGTTGATCCTAAACAATGAATTATAAATGGATTCTCCAGAATACAAAAAATGAGCCAAGGATTGTAAAACAGAGTTCATTAAGTATATACATAACCTATAATGTTCAGACCTTCATGAATAACCATCATTATATAAAATATTCTCAACAAATGCAAATGAAATAGCAGTTGTCCTGAAATAAAGCACAAAGAACTCATACAAAGAAGGGGCAGAAGTAAGTATCCAAAATGAATAAATTGCTTTATGTCCACCACAAAAAAACAAAGTAAATATAAAGCCTCTATAGAAATAAATATCAGAGCAGAGTGTGGATCAAGGTCAACAATCGAATAACGCATGAATGGGTGTCCGTAGATCAGGTTTGAATCAAAATGTAAGAGGTAAACTATGCATCTTACCACATGGGCCAGCACTTTGAACCCAAATAAAAATATTTCCCTAGTCTGAAAAGAAAATATCAACAGAGTTGAGGTACCCATCAATGATTATTATTATTACGACTCGAGGTAAAGGGAAATAAATTCTTGGTGGAGAAGGGTAAACATTCCACCATAGAGTTTTCTCTTGACATCATGTCTACCCGAGCTCAAACTTCGAATCAAAGACATTATAGTGTGTGAAACAAAAATACCCAAATCAAAAACATTAGATTTGGAGTTAAGGGTAGAGAAAGGTTGCGATGAAAATGGAACCCATATGGATTTTAAGCACAGAAAATTCAAAGCTTCCAGAGAGCATAAGAGGTTCAAATTTCAACAATGGTGGTAGTATTAAAACGGAACATCATAAGACCAAATGATGGTCATTTTTTAGACCTCGACTTGGAAAACCATTATCTAACTCTCCAAGTTAGTCAAACCCCAAGATCTCTAAAAAATGATAGATAAAAATTACCTAGAATGGAAACCATCCAACAAACCCTTCACAACCGTTCAAGGTAGGCTAACAGATGAATTACAGAGATCAAGATGATAAAATACAGACTAGTTTTAAGTGAACAAAAGCTCTTCTTTTACGATGAAATCCATTGAAGATAAATCTGGCCCAAACCAGTATTCAAAAGTTACTTACCTTGTTACAGCCAACGAGCTTGAATATTTCAACCATGTCGGCTAACTCACAGATATCAAGAACCAAACAAGACTGAGTTCAGCAATGGCGAACAGGTCTTCTTCAGAATGCTCACAGAACTCCAGTCGACCATCAGATTCTGAATAACATTAATGTCACCTGTCTTCACATTCCTGCACAAAGAGCTCAAAAACAAGAAGAATGGCTATGAATATACTAGATATAAATTCACAAATGCCCCACAGGCTAGGGAAATGCTTAAAGTCGAGCTCGAATGCTCAGAATAATAACATCAAAGAAATTTTTTCTAGGGCTTCGCCCGCAGAGTGAAAGTCCAAATGAAATGATGTTTAGGATTGAATTGATCTTATAATGCAAACTCAAGAGATGAATTAGCAAAATTCAACCACACTTTAGAGATCAACGATCGAAAATGACAAATGAAAAGATCAAAGGCCAAAGATCAAGCTCTGCCAACAATGCAAACCATAGTTAAAATACATTTATGACATGGCAGAAACCCTAATATCATGCTTTGAAGATCAACGATCAAAAATCAACAAGTACATAGATCAACACTCACAAATGGAGCATCAGAATCAATGTAAAGTAGTCCAAGTGAAATGGCGGTTATTGACCAACTTATTCAATTGCCAAATTTTTAAATTATAAAACTTCCACTGACATGCCCGTAGGCCCGATAATGACATGTGTCATCACCAGAACATAAGCGCAAAAGCGAGGGTCGGACCCTTTTTAAGGTTTGAAACCTTTACAACAAAAACGGAGGCCACAGATATTTTAAGTTTGAAACTTTTTTGAAAAAAGGTTAAAATTTAAAAAAAAATCCCACAAGCCCGAACCTCCACGGCCCAAACCCTAAACCGCATGTTCGAGATGGATGACCAAAGACGAAAAAGGACATAGATCGATGGCCCAGAATGATCAAAAAATATCAAATTAAACTCAATTTGAGTTACATATGCCACTGACAAAGTTACCAAGGGGTGAGTCACCATGGGAAAGGGGCCCAGCCCACGTCACTGAACAAATTATCATTGCATTGAATTTCAAAGTCCAAACTATAGTCATTCCCAAATAATTCAAAATGATATCATAGATGCTTATCACCCAAAAGGTGAATTTTGATATATGCCAAGATTGACAACTATGGGGTGGCAACTATATACTATAGTAATCGGTACAAAGGTTGCCAAATATGGTAGTGTGAAGGTGGTCCCCACTTCAAGGAGTTTGAATTGATTTGCATAGTGTCACTCATGTGACCATTTTGAATGAAATGTCAACACTAGAGACAAGGGTGGTCCCCACCAAATGGATATTTGGATGAATTATTTTGCAAAGTATTGCAATTAATGTAATTTTTACTCAATACACATGATTATTTTTGCATGCCTTCACAACAGGATAGAATAGAGAAGAAGATAGAGTTGCATGTTCATGGAGAGAGACTTACCTAGCAAGCAATCTTATTTTTAGCAAATTATTCATCCTTCTCTTCTTAAAAATAGAACCAGTTTGACTGTATTGTAATTAAGGCTAATAATGCCTATTTGTAATTGCATGCTCTATTTTTATTCCTTTATTTATTATTAAATAAAGGATAAAAATAGAATGCATGGGTGAGTACAAGCCTTAGGTTATTTTTAGGAAGAGGGTGAATTTTATTTTTGCTATATATTGTGTGCCTTTGCAAAGCACAAGAAAACCTCTGAAGGACTTTTGGATACAGGAGTACTGAAGCAATTTTTTACCATTTTTTCCTTCTGAGTGTGAAGTATTTTCTACCTTTCCAATTATTTGCAGTCTTTTGTATGTTTCTATTAGTCTTGTGAATGCAAATTCCCTGATTAATCATCTTACCCTGCTGCAAATTTAGTATTTTTTGCATAATTTTAATGTGTATGTTAACTTATCAGTGCTGTTATGATATTTTTCCCTCAGTACAACAAAGTGTTTGCGCTTAATTTCTATATAAAATGTTGGCCTGTGCATCAAAAATCCTTCACATATCAATTATGCATATACTCAGTCAAATTCCTAATACAAATTTGGTGTATCACCTTAGTTTCAATTACTTTACAGTCATCTTTTACTCTTAAACCCCAGAATCAATTTAGGACACATCAACAAGGAACCAGCCTTTCTACCAAAGACTCACCTCAAAATAGGTATACCCACAGACTTGAGGTGTTTCCATTATATCTACAAAAGAGAGAGATCAAATTTTGCAAGCTTAGAAAACCTGCAGTCATCTCTCTACAGGGTGCACTTTCAAGAGATAATAGTTTTTGGCACGCTCGGTAGGACCATGAATCAGATATGCATAGAAGTTACAAATTCTACAACAAATCTATAGCAGATTTAAAGCAGTTACAAAGTCACTTTCGGGAGCAAGTTGCTGTAATTTATTTTAAAGATTTGAAGATCTTTTGGTGACTCCGCAAAGCTGATTTCAGACCAGTATTGCAACATGTTCCATGCCTAAAGTGACTACAAGATCATCGGTAAGAGGAATTTCTCCTGAGTTTGTTTCTTTACCCTTGAATTCTGCTAGAAGGAGAAGAGTTGGTAATACTTTACCTTATAATAGACCTAGTTTTGATAACCCTCCTCCTAATATTCCTTCACCACGTATCAATTTCTCTATTAACATCCTAGTTTTTCAAATGGCTATTCAACCACCAAGGAATTTTGTGACCTTTACTAATGGCAGCCCATTAGTAATCCCAGTTTACCATGACATTCCTAATGCTTCCATGAAAATTTTGCCATCATTCACGGGTGAAAATCAGGTTACACCTGCTGAACATATCAAAGATGTTGTAGCCATATGTGCAGTCCATAATATCACTCATGAGGACATAGATTTAATACTTTTAGCTACATCTTTTAAAGGGAAAGCCTTGCAATGGTATAGAAACCTAGAAATTGGAAAGATAAGAACTTGGGGTAACTTAGGTGAAAAATTGCTGAAACAATTCTAGGATAATTCAGATAATTTGTCTCTCATTGAACAATTGTCTACTATTAAAAGAGCTCCCAATGAGTTTATGTCCAGTTTCAATATCCGTTTTGTGAGAACCTGGGAAATAATTCCAGTAAGTGTCATGCGTCAAGCTGATCATGCTTTCCTTTATTATCTTAGGGAATTAAAAAGTGATATCTCAACTATGATTCGATCAATGGGGGGAGAGACACTCCCACCATCCTACGATATCACTATCCGTGCTGAAAATAGTCTTATTCAAGCTGGAAAATTGGCACCAAGGCCTTCAATGCCCTTTTCGAAAGATTTAGCACCTATTCCTCATCCTATTACAACAATAGAACCTACTATTGTAGCTCCATCAGATGATGTATTTAAAGCTTTGTAAACTATGGGAAATAAATTAAATTCGATTGATAATATAATTGCATTATCTAGCAGACTCTATCAGGCTCCTTATTAGCAAAATCAACAGAATCAACAAAACAAACAACCCTATCAATAGAATCAAAATTATAGGTAGCCTTACTAGCAAATGTAGTTTGACCCAAAGGCTCCTAGTTCCTCTAACACTTTAGTCCCAGTTAATATGGCTAAAAAAGAGTGGTGTCAACCTTGCAATCAACCTCATTCAACTTCAATTTACCCAAATACTTTTCTGAATCTAAATCTTGTTGCACAACCTCAATCTAAAGCATTTTTCATGCCTCAAATGGAGGGTGTGAAGTAAGAAAATCTTGTTCAGAAAGCACCTGAACAAAATTTAGTCAGTTTTGATGAGGAGGATTTCATTGTAGTCACTAATTGGGCTCAAGGGAAAGCTGTTGAAAGTTAAAAACAACAAAATAGACCTATCCTGCCTACTATCACTGATAAGACAACATCTACAATTCCAAAGTCAACCAACAATCTTGTTGTTCCTCAAAAAATAACAAGTGTTCCAGTTGATAGAGGACATCAAAAACAACTACAGTCTGATCCAAGAAGAATGTTTATACCTCAGATATCTAAGGCAACTGAAGCAGAATCAATTTTTGCTAAGGCATACTCTAAGACAGTTGAATCTGTCTCTAAAACAGTTGCTTCTTTTAATATTGTTGATGTAATGAAAAATCATAATGTTAATATCTCAATATGAGATGGTCTAAGTATTCCTGGACAACAAGATTTACTCTCTCATGAACTAGCTAAGCTACAAATTTCTTCAAATACAATAGAAAAGGAAGCTTAGAAGACAAACATGGTCCTTGGAATGTTTGAACAAGACCACATTAAAGAAGTTAAGTGTATGGCTTAGAAAGTTCTTAATGCTCATGATATCAAGAAACCACCACCATTTTATTTGTCATTAATTATGGAGAACATCTAGTTCATAATTGTATGGTGGACAGTGGTGCAAGTAACACAGTTATGCAAAAATCATTTGTAGAAAAATTAGGTTCCCAGTATGAGCCTATAGAAAGGAGTGTCTTATAGCTTAATGGAAATGCAACTAATATAGTTGGTATAATAAAAAATTTAAAAGTGACATTACATCATTTCCCAAATGTTTATATTCTGCAAGATGTTACTGTTGTGCATTTACCTCCATACTTTGCCTTATGCTTTTCTAGAGACTTCACAAAAAAAAATAGGAGGTTATCTCTCTTCAGATTGGTCCTTATTTTTCACTACTCATTATGGTACCAAAGTTACTATCAATTCAAAGCCATTGGCCAGATTTCACATTAAGCATCACTCTTCAAATGCAACGGCTAATTATTCAGCCCTAGATAAGTCTGATTTTGATGAGGTAGCTCATGTTTGATCATTAGATGGTGTTTCTAACATGTTACGGATGAAAATACAGTGGAAGAACATGCTCATGATCCTATTAAGGAAGTGTAAGAACACTTATTTAGTGTGTATTGTATGCATGAAGAAAATACACCAATTCCCTTCTTGTCCAAAACAGAAGATTCAGCAGAAGGGATTTGGAAGCTTCATTTTGATGGAGATAAGAACAAGAAAGGATAGGGAGCAGGTATGATGCTCACTTCCCCAATGAACAAAATATATTTATCTTCTTTGAGTCTCCAATTTTCATGTACTTGTAATGTAGCTGAGTATGAAGCATTAATTCATGGCTTACTTTGGGCCAGAAAGAGAGGTAGCAGCATGCTACATATTTTTGGTGACTCTGAGTTTGTTATTAATCAAGTAAAAAAATTTCAATGTTTGTAACAATCCATTCATGAAGTCTTACAAACATAGAGTTTCAGACTTAATGGAATATTTTGAAGCTATTAATATTAAAACTATCCCTAGAGCTGAAAACATGCATGCAGACAGACTTGCAGCAGTTGGGGCTAGTTTTGAAGTGCTATAACAAATTGAAAATGGAAAAATCCAACCTCATATAAAGTTAATTATCGGGTCTTCAATACCTGATAATGATTCAAATTGGAAAGTTTTTGAAAGTGACAATCAAATCTTTTGGCCTTTCAAATGTTGGTGCAACGTTTCAACGTGCAATGGACATGGCTTTTCGTAGCTTATTAAATAAATGCATCCTTGTTTATTTAGATGATGTTACTGTATTTTCAAAAGATTTTGAATAACATCTAATGCATTTAAGGTATACTTTTCAGTTGTGCAGGAAATTTGGAATATCTTTGAATCCATTGAAGTCTATCTTTTCAATACATCAAGGCAAGCTACTTGGTCATATTGTTTATAAGAAAGGTTTAGCAATTGATCCTTTCAGGATATAAGACATATCACAACTATCATTTCCCCATCATAAAAAAGGCATTACAAACTTTTTCTGGGAAAAATCAACTTTGTTAGAATATTTTTTCCAAATTTTGTAACATTGATTAAACCACTCACAGCTATGCTGAAGAAAGAGAAAACTTTCTCTTAGACCAGTGAGGGGAGAGAAGGATTTGAATCAATAAAAGTAGATTCCTCTCAAGCTTATACTCTTGCAAATCCAAATTTCAATAAAGATTTTATAATGTATGAACTTGCAGAAGCTGAAACAATATCAACTATCTTGACTCAATTCAATGATAAAAATATTGAACAAAGTATTTCTTTATTTTGATAGATCTTGCATAATTATGAAACAAGGTACACATTTACTTAAAAACAGGTACTTTCAGTATTCATAGGACTAAATAATTTCAAGTATATACTTTCGAACAATAAAATCCATGTTCTTGTTTCTCATCCAAGTGTGAAAGCATTCTTACTAAATAAGGAGTTGAATTAGAAAAGAGAAAACTAGATAACAAAGGTCATGGAGTATGATGTTGATATTCAGGTTGCTAAGACAGTTCGAGGGAAAGGTTTATGTGAACATCTAATTGCTGATATGGAAAAATAGAAAGTTACAGAACCAGATGATTCAAAACAACATGCTGAAATTACGTATCAGTAATTAGAAATCATGGTTGAACCAGAAAATCGGCAGCCTGAGCTCACTCACGAGATTAAAAAATCAAGATGAATAACTGATTTGGTTAATTATCTACAGCATGTCACCTATCCAGAAGGTATGGACAAGAATAAATGAAGGTATTTCAGATTACAAGATGTACGTTATATCTTCATTGATAATGTGTTGTTCAAAGAGATATAAATGGAATCTTGCTGGGGTGTGTTGAATATGATAAAATTCACAAAATATTACCATAATTCCATGAAGGACCTACAGGAGGTCACTTCTCAGCATGTACCACAACCTTAAAAATTATGAAAGTTGGCTACTATTTGCCTAGCATATTCAAAGATTGTTTCGAATAGATTAGAAAGTGTAAAAAATGTGCCTTCTTTGTTGGAAAAGAACGTCTACATTCGTTACCTTTACAACCTATTTTAGTTGATCATCCTTTTATGTAGTGGGGTCTTGAATTTATCAGAATGATAAATCTACCTTCTTCAAAAGGATACAAGTGGATCTTAACTGCAATATATTACTTTACATGATGGACTGAAGCAAAAGCCATGAAGGATGCTAATGAAGCTTTAATACTATACTTTTATGAAGTAATAGTCTACATATTTGATGTTCTAGTAAATATCATATCAAATAATGCTTTATCATTCCTCGGTGCTAAGATAACATATTGGGCTATCAAACATGGAATCTATCTAAGTTCTTCATCTAATTATTACCCACAAGGTAATGGTTTAGCTGAGAGTACTAATAAGAATTTGTAAATGATCATTAGAAGAATGCTTAAAGATAATCAAATATCTTGGCATCTGATGTTGAATTCAACACTTTGGGCTAACAAAGGGACTCCTAAAAGATCATTTGGCAATTCATCATACAAACTTGTGTACGGGAAAGAAGCAAGAATTCCTATTTCAGTTGAGTTACTTGCATTGGATTTGCTACATCAAATGGAGTTGTTTGAGAATGAACCATTATAGGTTTTTTATGCAGAGTTAATGGAATTACAAGAGCTAAGAGAGAAAGCTCATTTAAATATGGAAAAAAATCAAAACCAAATGAAGAAGACTTTTTACAAGAAAGCCAAATTTTGATTCTTCAATGAAGGAGATATTGTGTTAAAATGGGATGTTGGTCATGCAAATCCAGGAAGACACACAAATTTTGATACACTCTGGAGTGGTCCTTACATGATTTTAGCTAGCAAGGAACACAATGTTTTTTAGCTTTTGAAGCTGAATGCAGAGGAACTCACCATTCTTGTGAATGGTATGTTTCTAAAACACTGTTATTGAATATCTTACAGTGATTTTTAGAGTAGCATTTCCCTTCAATAAGTGTATTTTCTACACATTGCATCATTTTTAAACAATAAGTGCATTCCTGCATGTGATCTGGTTTACCATAACCTTTCCCAGTTTTAGTTCATTATGGAAGGGTTGGACCTTTCAGAAAAAGTAGATTTTGGTTGTATGCTTTGGACTCCATGCCCAATGGACAAGAGCAAGGCACTAGTCTTTAAGCTAGCAGACAACTTTCCCCATAGGATCGCTAGAAATGTTGACATTTTTTGCACTTGTACAAAAATGGGAAACTTGAAACTTCGTCATTACGATGAAAGTCATGGGTGAAGTATACCTAAACTAAGAAATTTGGATATCATTTGTTACTACTGAATTAGTTATAATATTAATTGAAATCTGCAGCTATGTGTGTTGTTAAAAAATGTAACAGATCACATATTCTGCAATCTCATGATACCTTCAGCAAAGGAACATAAGGGCCCCGAAGGATAGTTGTGTTGTCTTAATGAAGACAATGAATTACAGAGTAGGTGAAGTGTTGAGTTCTGGGACAACAAACATAAGTGTAGATTACAAAAAGATCAAAGCAGAGAAAACATAAGTGAAGTGTATATTCTTCATTGTGCAGATCATCTCACTGCCAACTCCTTTTATCCTCAAGGCATGGTACCTGAAAAGTAAAAGAAAGGAATCATAAAAAAGTGATTAGGGTTAATCCATATTCCTACACTTCCTAATTCATGCATATGGATCTTTAAGCAACAAGAGATATAGCTTTCTCAAAGATTAGATTGCATAGCTCACTCAGAGTGAAGAAAGAGAAAAGAAAAGAAGAAAACATGGACATAAGAGAGGCCAAAAATCCTAAGTATTTTCTAATTGTTTTCCTAAGTGTGCAGGTACAGGTTGCAACCAAGGAAAGATAGACAAGTCATAAGTTCATGTAGAAAATGGAGTGAAGATAAGATTCTAGAAAAAAATTATCAGGGCTTCGCCATGAAAAATCAATATTTCAAGAATTCCAGCATACATATAAAGATGTAATGAAGATCAAACACAACATTGAAGCAGAAAACAAATGGAACTACATTATTTCAAAAAAACTGAAATTTTTCAACACACATGAAATATTTGAAATAGGGTTTCCAGAAATAATATGTCCAATGCAGAGTTACAGAAAAGTGAGGAATCAAATTCAAGCTCATAATTTTACAATATGGAGCCACCCTATAACATTGTTCTTTAAGAATAAGAGTTATATTATTTTCAGACACTCAAGAACATTGATACAGTCAAGCAGTAAATAGATAAAGTTTTCAGAACATTCAAAGCTCACTAAGTTGAAATATGGTGTTTTCATAATAAGTAGTGCAATAATTCAAGGTAACCATCAAAGAAAGACCACTATTCTAGTTCTAAAGGACAAGGAAAAAATTTTATGGAATTATTTTGGAAACGAGATTTTGGTATTTCAACAGAGCTCTAGAATAGAGGGATTATAAAATAGAAAATTAGAAGATCCATATTTACTCATCTTAGAGCACTAGTTTTCAGTTTAGCACTGAGATAAACACAACTTACAAATATTAAATACAAAAGGCATGCTATAACTATCATCATTTTAGGATAATAATCAAAGGAAGAATGAATTATCAGTGTCTTGAGCCAAAGGGGAAACACCAAGTAACCTTATAAAGCCACCAATAATACAAAAGTTATAGTATGATAAACCAGTTGCATTCAAGCACTCATCTCATGGGGAGTTTCAATGTTCAAGTGATCTCAAATTGAAAAGGATTAAAGCAAGTATTCTCAAAGGGATGCTACAAATTTTTAAAAGAATCAAGTTGATCCTGAACAATGAATTATAAATGGATTCACTAGAATACAAAAATTGAGCCAATGATTTCAGAACAAGCCTAAAGTAATATACAAAACCTATATTTGCAAAAAAATCATAACCATCATTTCTACAATATTATCAACAAATGTAAATGAAATAGTAGTTGTCCTAAGGTTAAAGCACAAAGAATTCATATAGAGAATAGGTGAAAGTAAGTATCCATAATGAAGAAATTACTTTATGTCCACCATAGGAAAACAAAGTAAATACAAAGCCTCTACAGAAACAAATATCAAAGAGGAGTGTGGATCTGGGTCAACAATCAAATAACCAATGAATGGGTGTTAGTAGATCAGGTTTGAATCAAAATGTTAGAGATAAACTATGCAAATTACCACATGGGACAGCACTTTGAACCCAAATAAAAAGATTTCCCTAGTCTGAAAAGAAAATCCAACATAGTTGAGGTACCCATCAACGATTATTATTATTACGACTCAAGGTAAAGGGAAATAGTCCTGGTGGAGAAGGGTAAACATTCACCCACAGATTTTTCTCTTGACAAAACGTCTACTTGAGATCAAACTTCAAATCAAAGACACTACAGTGTGTGAAACACAAATACAAAAATTGAAAACATTGGATTTGGAGTTAAGGGAAGAGCAAGGTTCTGATGAAAATGGAACCCAAATGGATTTAGAGCATAGAAAATGCAAAGCTTCCAGAGAGTAGAAGATGTTCATATTTCAACAATGGTGGCAGAGTTAAAACAGAATTCCATAAGCTCGAATGATGGTCATTTTTCAGAACTTGACTTGGAAAACCCTTATCTAACTCTCCAAGTTAGTCAAACCCCGAGATGTCTAAAAAATTACAGATTAAAATTAACTAGAATGGAAATCATCCAACAAACCCTTCACAACCGTTCAAGGTAAGCTAACAAAAGAATTACAGAGATCACAATAATAAAATATAGACCAATTTCAAGTTAATTGAAGTTATTCTTGTACGACACCCATTGAAGATAAATATTTCCCAAACCAGTATTCAAAAGTCACTTACCTTATTACAACGAATGAGCTTGAAGATTTAAACCATGCCGGATAGCTCGTAGAGATCAAGAACCAAACAGAACCGAGTTCAACAATGGTGAACAGGTCTTCTTCAGAACCCTCGCAGAACTCCAATAGACTATCAGAGTTTGAAGAACGATAATGTTGGCCACCTTCACATTCCCGCACAAAGATCTCAAAAATAAGAAGAATGGCTACATATATACTAGATACAAATTCACAAAGGCCCCACAGGCTATGGAAATGCTTAAAACTAAGCTCGAATGCTCATAATAATGGCATCGAAGAAAATTTTGTCAAGGTTTTGCCCACATAGTGAAAGTCCAAATGAAATGATGTTTAGGGTTGAATTGATCTTACAATGAAAACTCGAGATATGAATTAGCAGAATTCAACCACAATTTAAAGATCAACGATCAAAAATGACAAGTACAAAGATCAAAGGAAAAAGATCAAGCTCCGTGAATAATGCAAACCATGGTTAAAATGCATTTATGACATGGCTGAAAACCTAAAATCATGCTTTGAAGATCAATGATAAAAAATCGACAAGTACAGAGATCAACACTCACAAATGGATCATCAGAATCAATGCAAAGTAGTCCAAGTGAAATGGCGGTTGTTGACCAACTCATTCAATTGCCAAATTTTCAAATTATAAAACATCCACCCACAGGCCAATAAGCCCGACAAGAACATGTGTCATCACTAGAACAGAAGCGGAAAAGTTGGGGTCGGGCCCTTTTTATGTTTTTACACCTTTTTTGAAAAGTTAAAATTTCCAAGCTCTCATCCACAGCCCCGTAGGCCCGATAAGTACACGTGTCACCATTACAACAAAACCAGAGGCTGGGGATATTTTAAGTTTGAAACTTTTTACAAAAGGGTTAAAATTTCCAAAAATTTCCTGCAAGCCCGAGACTCCACAACTGAAACCCTAAACCGCAAGTTCAAGATCGATGACCGAAGATGAAAAAGGACACAGATCGATGGCCCAAAATGATCAACAAATATCAAAGAAAACTCAATTTGAGTTACATATGCCACTGACAAAGTTACCAAGGGGTGAGTCACCATGGGAAGGGTGGCCAACCCACATCACCAATCAAATTATCATTGCATTCAATTTCAAAGTCCAAACTATAGTCATTCCCAAATAATGCAAAATGCTATCATACATGCTTATCACCAAAAAGGTGAATTTTGAAATATGCCAAGGCCAACAACTATGGGTCAGCAACTATATACTATAGTACTCGTTACAAAGGTGGCTGAGTATGGTATTATGAAGGTGGTCCCCACTTCAAGGATTTATAATTAATTTGGAGAGTGTCACTCATGTGACTATTTTGAAGGAGATGTCAACATCAGAGACAAGGGTGGTCCCCACCAAATGGATATTAAGATGAATTATTTTGCAAATTATTGCAATTAATGTAATTTTTGCTCAATACACAGGAATATTTTTGCATGCCTTCACAACATGACATAATAGAGAAGAAGAAAGAGTTACATGCTCATGGAGAGAGACTTGCCTAGCAAGAAATCTTATTTTTAGCAAATTATTCATCCTTCTCTTCTTAAAAATAGAACCAGTTTGATTGTATTGTAATTAAGGCTAATAATGCCTATTTGTAATTGCATGCTCTATTTTTATTCCTTTATCTATTATTAAATACAGGATAAAAATAGAATGCATGGGAAAGGACAAGCCTTAGTCTAATTTTAGGAAGAGGGTGAATTTTATTTTTGCTATATATTGTGTGCCTTTGCAAAGCACAAGAAAACACCTGGAGGACTTTTGGATACAAGAGTACTGAAGCAATTTTTACTAGTTTTTCCTTCTGAGTGTGAAGAATTTCTACCTTACCAATTATTTTCAGTCTTTTGTATGTTTCTATTAGTCTCGTGAATGTAAATTCCCTGATAAATCATCTTACCCTACTGTAAATTCAGTATTTTCTGCATAATTTTAATGTGCATGTTAACTTATTAGTGTTACTGTGATATTTTTCCCTCAATAAAACAAAAAAATTTCCTTTAATTTCTGTAGAAAACTGTTGGCTCATGCACCAAAAATCCTTCACATATCAATTGTGCATATACTTAGTCAAAGTCCTCATACAAATTTGGTGTATCACCTTAGTTTTAATTAGTTAACAGTCATCTTTTACTCTTAAACCCAAGAATCAATTTAGGATACATCAACAAGGAACCAAACTTGATACCAGAGACTCACCTCAAAATAGGTATACCCACATACTTGAGGTGTTTCCATTATATCTACGAAAGAGAGAGATCAAATTTTGTAAGATTAGAAAACCTCCAGTCATCTCTCTATAGGGTGCACTTTCTAGAGATACCATGTTCTTGATATCAATCTAGAAGAAGGGCTAAAGGAGGGTGTTATTCTATGGCAACAAAATAAATCCCATTTGTGGGAAGAATAAAGTATGCCTAAGATTCTCTAGCTGATTTCCCTAAGAAGACAATGTTAATGACTATCTTAGTAGCAGACTTTCAAGAATCATATGGGAATTTTTTGATTATAAGATTATTTTAGTATTTGGGAGCAGAAATTAAGATAAACTGATATTCAAAAAATATTCTAGTAAACGACCAAATGAAAAAAAAAATCAATGAGAAAAATGAAGTATAGAGTGCAAAAATAAGAAGATCCAAAGAGAGATATTCTTTACCAAGATAGGGGACATGGAAATTACTTCATGACTTCTGAAAGAGGATATTATATTCCTCTTATCTTAGAATAAGATGAAGACAAGATATGTCCTATATAGTTCGATGGAATCTGTGGCAGTTCATGCTCTGGAGATGGTGTGGTTCTGATTTCCCCATCAAGTGAGTTGTTTCCTTTTGCTTTACAACTCCTAATTGAAAATACCAATAATATTGCAGTGTATGACTCCATTATTTTCGGTATGGACATAGCTAATTCCATGAGAATTAAACAATTTAGATGCATCGGATATGTAGAGGTTATTGTGAAATAAGTCTGGAATCAGTACCAAATGAAGAATTTGTGGCTCAAGAATTAAAGGAACAAAGTGTGGGATTGTATTGAATCCTTTGATGTTTTGTCTATACAAGATATCATTCATGAACAAAATGAAAAAATTGATTCTCTTCATATGTCAACTTATCTAATGATACCCCACCCTTATTTTGATAAAGAGAAACATTCTATTGAGATGATATGTAGGACAGGTGTTCCCGATAATGTGAACCGTCGGTAGGTATTCAATGATGATAAACATATCCTCTCTTTCCTTGAGAAAAAATATAATTTTAACAATATATTATATGAAGGAAGTACTTATTTACCCCAGGATTCAACTCCAGAAGGAGACAAAGGTGAAGCTAAAGAGGTTGATTTTGATTGAGTGCTCGTGTTAAAAGGTAATAAGATTCCCAAGGGACTAGTCTCACTTGAAGAATTATTCAAGATAGGCATGATATATTTGTGAAAGATAAATCTAAAGAGTCTCCTAAGAGTACTATTGATTTTTAGAAAATAAAAATGTGAACGAAGAAGCAACCTTGGTTTTTGAATATAGGAAAAAATTTCTCATCAAAGGAAATAGGAAACTTTGTTTCTTTATTGAAAAGGTATTCAGATGTATTGACATATTCTTATTATGAAATGAAATATTTTAAACCAAAAGAGATGAAAAACTCAAAACCTCTAAATCCTGAAACAAATCCATTTTTGAAAAAGAAAATAAAATATAATCCAAAGATTTCGGGAGAAATCCGAGAGGAGGTTTTAAAAATGATAAGTGCAATGAAAATTTTCAAATCCATCACTTTATATGCGTGGAAAATATTGTCCCTATCCGAAATAAAATTGGGTAAATAAGGATTTAAGTATACTTCTAGAATCTCAACCAATATTATGTAAAGGAAACTTATCCACTTGTAATAATGGATCATATTTTACAAGGATTCACAGGTTCTTGAAATTTTTTCTATGATGAATTTTCCCAAGAAGATCAATATAAGACTATTTTTACAACTCCACGATGAACCTTTTCCTACAAGTGAATGCCATTTGGTCTCATCAAAGTTCGGGCCACTTTTAAAATAGTAATAGACTTGGCTCTCAAGAATTTGAAGAATAAATGTATTTTCATTTAACAAAATGATCTCACAACATTCTCTAAGAGGAGGAAGGAACATTTGATACATCTTGAACAATTTTTGCTAAGGTGTTTAGAACATATCATATCATTGAATACAAAAACATCAATCTTTGGAGTGACTGAAGGAAATATCTTACGATATATTTTGAACAAATAAGGAACAAATATTGATCTATAAAGACTGAAATCCATTCAAAATATATCCTTTCCCACAAGTAAGAAGGCATTTCATTCATTGTCTGGTAAGGTAAAATTCATGTACTTTTTTTTGCCAATTTTTTTTACTTGACTAAGCATATTAAAGAATTATGAATCCCTAGTAGAGTTTCAAGTGGATTAAAAAGGGAAAAGAAACTTTTGAGAATGTCAAGAAGGCCACAACCAAAGATCTGACCCTGGTATGTCCTAATTTAAATAAAAATTTCATTTTGTATTGTTGCACATCTTAGTATAATATTTTGTTTATTTTGGTTTAGAAGAATGAGGAAGGGATTGAGTCTCTTTTTTCCTTCATGAGCTACCCATTGAAGAATCACAAGCTCAAATTATATACTTTGGAAAATAATGTTTATGTTGTGGTTAATTTGGTCAATAATTTCAGATTACACAACCTATAATATCACACCATTGTGATGGTTCCTAGATCAACTATTAAGTCTATTTCAACTCAACAATACCTTGGAGAATAAAGAGGAAACAAACTTAATTCTGACTAATGTGTGTTGATGAAGAGAAACAACAATAGTTGCTAAAATAATATCATGACCAAGCATGTGGTGGAAATTTCTCCTCCATGGTCACTTCACACAATATCCTTTAAGGGAGGTACTACTCGCCTAATTTGTTTCAAGGTTATCAGGAATGGGTATCTAAGTGTGAGGTTGTCAATAGTTTTTGAGAAGACCATAACTCACTTCAATTCTTCTCAGACCAATGGTGATTAAAGATACTTTCAAAAAATGGTGTCTAGACTTCATCGGTGCCCTTAATCCTTATTCTAGTGCAAATCTTATCTTCATTCTTAGAGAAAAAAATTACTTCACCAAGTGCATAGAGGTCATACTAGTCAAGCAAGCTAATTCAGAAATGGTATGTAAGTTTATCAAGGAAAATAATATTGTCAGTTTTGGAATTTCATAGAAGGTAGATGTTGATTGTGTCATATATTTCTCTACAATAGAATTAACTGAGTTCTACTATGGATACAAAATTTCCTTGTCCCATACATTTAATTATTACCTTCAGGTAAAGAATAATATATATTAACAAGAATCTTGTGACAATTGTGAGAAATATCATAAATCAGAGTTCGAGAAATTGACACAAGATTTATATGATGCACTATGGTATGATCGGATCACTTCAAAAATATCTATTGGTATGTCTTTGTTCCAACTCCTGTATGGTGTAAATGTATAAGCTCCAATGATTAGAGAGTTACCAGCATTGCAATTTATCAAATAAGTAGAGGATGTTGAGTTCCAAGATTCACTCAACAAAAGGATTTTGTACTTGGAGAAGCTATATGAAGATAGGGTGTTGGTGGTTCATCGAATTAAAAATCATCAGTTCAAAGTAAAGAAATTTTTTTATAAGAAGGGAAAGAAAATATATTTTTTGATTGGCGATACTTTCCTATTATGGGATAAGAGGAGGGCTCTAAAGCAAATCCATCAAAAAAATTATTCATTATGGGTTGGTCACTTTTAGAAATGGGACACATGTGGAGAGAATAAGTTCCAAGAATTTTATTTGGATGAAACTCAATTAGAATTTCCTCACAGTGGGCAATATCAAAAACTATACAAATAGTGAAAGCGTGTGTTCCCCCACATGTACCATATGTGAATATAGGTTTTTGTGTTGTGATTTTTTTGTGTATTTTCCTTTCTATTAGGTTTTTTTTTTATTGTGTGTTGTGTTAAATAAATTAAGTCTTTTTGGATCCATCCTTGTTTTGCAATGACTCTTATAACCCAATGTATAAAAAATTGGTCCTCTTAGTATCTTGACATTCTGAGATTCCTACTTGCCCCATATTTAATTTGATCAATCTAATACAAGTCCCTAAGCTATATCAAGATTTTTTCATGCTAAATGTTTACCATAAAAATTGAAAAAAATTTCATGACAACTAATCCTACATTCAAAATTATCCCTAAACTGGGTAATGTAAAACTTCCCTCTAGCCAATCTCTTACTATGTAAACCACTCTCATGGAAAAGAGGGATGTGATAACTATATATTTAAAGTTTATTTCATGTGTATGTAAATTGGTGGGAAACAATTCATAATATCATTATGATCCACCTGGAAGGAGTTTCTTCCTGACACCTAAAAAATTCCTATTATTCAAGAATCTTTTACTAA
The DNA here is from genome assembly GCA_019776745.2 of Taxus chinensis. NCBI lineage: Eukaryota > Viridiplantae > Streptophyta > Pinopsida > Cupressales > Taxaceae > Taxus > Taxus chinensis. The sequence continues at coordinate 166,414,014 of CM034154.1, read as the reverse complement.
ATGAACACCTCTCAGAGATGTACCAAGAAGAGATAATGCCTCCATGTAGTTTGTGATAGAGCTATCTAACCATTTAAGGCAGTTTAGGAAGGTTCTAGAATAAAATTATGGTTTTGTGACAAGTTATTAAAACTAAGTCTTTATGAGTAAGGAATTGGGAAATGCATGTTCTAAAAATGGCATTCAACTTGATTGAAGAGTTTCAAGATACTCATGAATACTTATAAGCTCATCCACTGGTAAATTAGGATATAAAAAATAATAATTCATGTTAGAATCATCAAGGAAAGATTTAGGGAATATTGAGATATGGAAAATTCTTTTAGATTGTGACACAAAGATCCTTGTACAAGATGTAACTTTCCCAAAAGGTTTTAGTATCCTAGTGAATAGTTTTTAAGCTAGATAAATCTCAAATGAAATTATATTTAGTTCTCTTAATAACTCATATAATTTTTTAGTCTTTGGTGATCATAAACTCTTCCTTTTACTCAGTCTACTGGTACAAACTTTGAGTAAAATTTTAAAATATGGGTA